>OZ020611.1:153717836-156117836 GCA_963971575.1 Liopterus haemorrhoidalis | reverse complement strand
ATAATTTATATTTTGTTTATTTTCTGTAAATTGCTGTGATTTTCTACAAATAAAATAAATGTATTTAGTAGGACATAAAATATATTTGCTTTGTTGCAAAAAATGAACCAACAATTATTATTAGTGGTCCGCGTTAGAAAATTATATATTATACTGGTCCGCGGTGCCTTTTTGGTTGAGAAACACTGGTGTAGTCTATCAGGTTGTATAAAGATTAAAGAAACACGACTTTTCTCAAAAACGCAACGTATGAGCAAGTTGGGAAAAAAATTTGTACCCAAGTAAGAATCGAATAGTAGTATTACAATTTTCTGGAACAAACCGGAAGTACAGAATACCAAGGTCTACTTTGGTTTTTTAAATGGCTACGTATACCGTGTTGGGCATATTGTATAGAATTTTTGTAAAGAAATAATTTTACTTTTTATGGTTTACGAAAAATTGTATTCTCTGTAACGACTTGAAAGTAAAGTACATATTTTTATTTACAAGTGTTAAAAGTGCCTTACATTTTGATTTAAACACTTTCGCATCTTTACTCTTAAGCTTTCTGTAGCTTGGAGCTGGGGTGTTGCGAGCGTACCCGCCGTTCGAGTAGCAAGTAGCAAGATAAAACTAATTTTAAAATTTTGATTTAGTTATTTTTTGGCGCACTCAACTATGGCTACTTTCACCTAATGCAGCTCATTTAAATGAGTATACTACATATTAAAAACAATAAATAAATATATAAAATCTTAGCATACTCAGTAAAAGATATCTTGCACGCACAATAAAATATATATGATAAAAAAGTTTGTTTGAAAAACTGAACAAACACAGGATGTGGTAAGAGGCTGTAAAGAGGCCAGTTACCGTCGAATATCACAGTCTAGAAACAGAACGCAGTAAAATAAGGTGCAAGACTTCACAAATAAAACAGTAAGTTCGATTCTCTCAGGAAGAATATCAGCCTATCCATGAGTACTTTGTCATCACCTAAAGCAACTGACAGGTCATAGCACAGGCCTAACCTCTCCCTGACATCCTCGAACTGTACACACAGAGTTAAAATGTGAAACACAGACAAATCTGTGTTACACGTCTTACATATTTAAAATTTTGAAAGATATAACGGGCAAAATCTAAAAAGGACTGCATAATTCACTGATAATACTACAACAACGAAAATACAAACACTGATCTTTCTGTGCTAACAGTTAACGAATGTTTAACTCTAAAAATAAAAATTTGCTACCTCTAAATTATGCCGCCAGGGTGCGAGGCACCCCTTGCACGCCGGGTTGCCACGACCTTCTTTATATTTACTTAATTTCTGGGGGGAAAAAAAGATACTCTGGTTTTAAAAAATTGCTTGTTTTGCCGCATCACATAGAGACTCCATACAATTCAATATTTTAAGAGTATTACAAAATCTTGTATTAGTTGCGCTTTTACTCTTTGAGGCATGGCAGAGTTAAAAGTGTCCTATATTTTTGTAAATATGCACGGTGGGATATTTTATATACCACATCGAAAAAATACAAGTACCACCAGAATAAGGTTTAAAAGTAATTTAAAAGCCTATTTTAACTAGTTAGTAATTTCACCAACAGATGTCACACTGGTATTTGTTTGAGTGATCAACTTTAAACTTGTCAGTATAGGTTTGACTGACCTTGACGAAATTTTCATCCCAAATGAAAAAAAAAAAAAGGAAAAACGGGCTGTTTAAGTCACACGATATAATTAAAAACTTGAATGACTTTTTATTTATTTTTGTGTTTCTTTTGTTATTTTACATCCTTATTAGATAGTTAAAATAAACCAACTTTGTTAAAATTTATAAAAATTAAATTACTGTGCAGTATGGGTTTTTTTATTTTCTAAAATTCCGTGCCTCAAAGAGTTAATAGCACTATCGCATCGCATCTTTCTTCCCTGTAGTAGACTTGTATTTCATATTATAGCATTCCTAAATTGTTTTTCTTTTCTTAATTTTATATTTCTTAATTTTTCTGTCATATATATTTTAATTGTGGAACTAAACAAGCCATTTTGTAATTGGTAAAAAAAAACATTTATTGCTTTAATATCGCGCTAATGACAAAGTTGAGGAAATTTTAATTATGGTGTACTTCTGAAATTAATAGTTTGAAATTATTTTTAATTCTTACCACACGTGAAGTCATTGAATGAGTAAAATTACGGGTCGTGTATAAATTTTATAATAGCATGATTTTATCGTTTCGCAGAATCATTGGCCTGTAGTTCCACTAATTGAGGAGCTGGGTAATAAAACATGCCATGTTGACATGTTTGAACATGCGAGAGAAGTTTGCTTTGACAGTAGGCGTACAACGTTAACCATGTACCGGAGGGCACCCCCACAAACTTTGTGCTTTACCATTGCAGCAAGATCAATATGTTATTTGAATAGCTGGGCTGATAGGCGCTAATTGCCTTAGTTACAATGCCGTGAGCATACCTATAGGGATATTTTGACAGGCTTGTTTACTCTAAAATAGCTTAATGTTGCAAATTCACCCGATGGTATGTGTCAAAGTTCACGAATTTTATTCAGAATAACCCTACTAGACCTTCTCAAAAATAAATTATTCTAATACAGTCGATTCCGCTTAATTGGGACACATCGGGACTTAGGCATTTTGGCCCAATTAAGCAGCTGCCCCAATTAAGCGAATTTCACATAAAATTAAACAATGCATATTTTTCTTTCAATAATTTTATTTTATAAACTCTTGGACAAAACTATAAATTACATATAACCAAAAAATATAAACTTTTAAGAAAAAATAATAATAAATACCAAAATAAAATAATAAATAGGTACATACAATTTAATTCAATGCAAAAATGCGTCAAGTATAGTCTGTCTTTTGATTTGTAACATTTCACTTGTACAAATTCAGCGCAGGTATTCAATGCGGATGTAGGGCTCCCTTCATTTCCTTCCTGCATGAAATAACGCTGTAACACGGCCATACATTTTTTTGCCTCCTGGTTGAGAATATGTGTAGCATAATATGTAGTGTGATTTTAAATTTACTGTCCCAATTAAGCGGAATGTTGTCCCAATTAAACATGTAAATTTACTGTTGGTTCCTTGGTTTGGTTTCTGTTCTTTGAGATTTGGCCCAAATAAGCGGCTGCCCCAATTAAGCGGTGGTCCAATTAAGCGGAATCGTCTGTATTATTATAGTGTTTTTACGACGAACAAAGTTTTTATAATAGAACAAAATAGCAACAAGTATATTAGCAGAATGAATCTTTAGCTACAATTTGCTGAATCGTACGCAAATATGCGTCGATTGGTTTACACGATGGGGTCTACGAGTATAATGTAATTTATTTAATACAACTAGCAGAATAGGTGTACCTGTTCTTTGCAAGGAATAAGTTGATTATAAAAGTAATATAATTATTTAAATAAATATTAAATATATATATATATTTTCAAAATAAAGCTAATTAAACATATGTTTAAGAATAATCTTGAAACATATCAGGGGTCAGTAACATTAAATAAATATTCGAGTACATAGTTTGTAGCACGTCTTAACAGAACATTGGTCTAAACAGAAATTTGAGTGTTACACTTTCATCGTCCAACCACAATCCAAGATTTTTTAGGTTTCGAGATTAAAATGTTAATAGAATAACGCATAAATTATAATAAATTATTACTGTTATTTCGATTCAGGTTCACTGATTTACATAATTTTTCTTTTGATTTATTCAATAATGCTCAAAGAAAACGTTTATGTAATTTACACTGACAAATTACTGCGGAAAAGATTTCTAGATATTATGTGAGCGTTTTTCAGTTTTTTAAACTGTTTTTCTTTATAACTAAAAAACCGAAAGTAACAATAATGATTAGTTTTCGTATTACCTATACCATTAAGAGTTACCTATAATAAAGTATTTTTTTTTTTCGTTGTCATCCCCCCCAAAACCCTCAACCCTCAAAATTCTGATATAAAATATAGCCAATAACCTACCCCGAATTCACCTTTAAGTGTGTTGAAAATCTCGTGAAAATTGGTCTAGCCATTTTGTCCTGGTGCCCGTACAGACAGACTTCACAATTTAGGTGAGTAATTAAAAAAAAAGTCAAACACAATCCACATATTTTAAAAACACACCTATATGTCAGAAAGGAATGTTATAACACAACAAACACAGCAGATACGAACAGTTCTATAATTCACCCCAAAATCTAGATTCATATTTTTAGGGGTGGATTAGTTAAATCAAATTGCATAAGAAACTTTTGAGAACTAAATGGTTGTGTGCGCCCTAAAGGCAGCAAATATAATAACTGTAGTGTAGACCAGTGTTATTCAACAGGTGAACAGGACTTGGTGGTCCGCGCACACAAAATTTCATTAGTATTAATAATGGGCCTTTATGCAAAAATAATGTTTTTCTTGAAGTTGGTCCGCGGTTAGTGTGGAATTCTGAAAGTGGTCCGCAACTGTCGAAGGTTTGAGAAACACTGGTGTAGACCACTATGGTTAATTCCAATTTACAATAAAAACAAAAAAATAGGGTAATCCCTAAGCATTGTAGATACGCCACTGGTAGTAATAGAGACTGTTCTCTAATAATCCAAGTTAGGTATTTTTCGATTTACAATTCGCTAAAGTTTCCAAACTACCTTTCTTGTTATTTACTTAGCAAACAGATTACATAACAATACCTAATCATTCTTTTTCAATCCAATATTTTGACATGTCTTGTGATCCCTGTAATTTGTCACTCCACTTGACTTTCTCAGTCTTTCGTTTCATAAACCAAGTTAATTTACTTGTCATTTTTGCCAAGTTTGTAAACAAGATGACGTCATAACAATACCTTTTCTCTTATGATCCAGTACTTTTCGCTGACATTTCTCTCATAATAATTTCATTTCGCGTCTGTCGACTGCCGTAACCAAGTGCGCAACTTTTGATAAGTGTTGTTTACTGGCACAGCCTTGTCCTTGAGTAGGTCTATGACTGGGGAACCACGTTCATCTCCCCTCGTACCCCGTACAGTCAACTCGCGAATCGTTTCGTTTGCTCAGTGGCGGATTTTTATAAATTCACTGGGTTAATTATCTTATGTTTGTTAAGAAATCATGGGAAATTCTTACCAGGACTTCTAATTTTGGCGATATAAGTGTTGTAACGTCATATATTACAAATGTGTGAGTATGTAAACACGTTTCTGTGGTCAAAAAAATCACATGTTATTTTTAAGATTATTAACATTTTACAGAACATTTGGATGCCATCTAATGGACTATTTTTGAAGTATTTTCAAGTGGCTCAATATGAGAAACAGTGGGATCTCGTACCACGAACTTAATTCGTTCCACGAACCGGCAAGTGGTGTGAAAAATTCGTGGTACGAAATTCTATTTCCCATAGCTCTATGGGAAATAAATTAATTGGTATCGAATCCTCCACAATAAAAGCTACCATTACGTACATACACTATTTATTCTTTTTCATAGTTAGAGGTTCAGAAGCTTCAGGTTCTTCAAGTTCTTTCACCTGTTTCTGCTTTTAACATTGAAGAATTATCTAGTGTTGATTACTTTTATTTCTTTTTTAGGAGGCTCCTGAAGTAGTGAAGCACTGCGTCATTGTAAAGGTTCCCTTCTCTGTTCACTTCAGCTTTGTTGGGGTGCCACTCCAACACTCTGTTGTGAAGCTTCTTCCAGTCTAGAAGGATCTCCTTGATAGTAGTTCAACGATCTTTGGGGTTGATTTCCCTCTATCTTCTTCTATGAGGAAGTGTTTTTATCGTTCCCCAACCTGATAATAATTATGCATTTTATGGCTCTTCTATTAACCTCTCCACATCTTCTTCTTTTTCTACTTGCAATTTCAAATTTAACTAATTTTATCGATGGTCGATGAGCGTAGAATTTTTGCGATCCCCTCTTCGACTGCATTTTAAAGTATATAAATATAAAGTATAGAAATATTTCATGGAATACTTCAGTTTGTACCAGGATTCGTGGTACGAAAAGATTGTCATATGGGGGGTTTGGCCTACGCGGTCCCACTGTAATTGGATTTTAAGTAATATTATTCGATATTGATGCCAACTTTTATAAAGCCAAAAGAAAGAACAAAACTTGTAAAGACAGTACAGAAAGCCAGTGTAAGATATCATCATAATTAACATCACGTGCAGCTAACTATCCATCGTCGATGAAGTTCACGAGAATATAGATGCCGATCGATCGAGAACCGATAAACAAATATGTATAGCTATTTCATACAATTCTATGTAGTACGTCCAACGTACGTCCGTAGTTTTTATTTCCGTTTGTTTTATTTGAATATATTCACGTAAATGTATGTGTATTTTTATAAGTAACGCTCTTACCGTGGCGATCGGAAAAAACGACTGAAACAGAGCAATACTTCTTTTTCAACCTCTAAACGAATGACACCCCTTAATTTTGATAACTTTGTTGGTTGAACCATACGCTCTTTTAATCCGTCATCGATCAACTACATTCTTCTGAAGTATATCTGCTTTTGTCACTCTGTCGATCGACTTAAATCCATCTGTTTAACGCCTTGTTGGTCTGCCTATTGCTCTCTGGGATCTAGGTCCCAATTTGATTATTCCGTCGTTTAGTGTTTCTAAAAAATTTTCGGACTACTGCCCCCTTTTAGAGCATATATTTCACTAGCACACCAACCCCATCAAAAATGATACATAAAAATTTTGATATATATTTCTTAATTTAAGCGTTTATTGTATAAACAAAAATATAATTGTACAGAATAACTTGATTAATTAATACATAAAGAATTATGTGAAGGATGTAATGAGACTAATTTTTCCACATTTAGCTCAATATTCGTAAGCAGCATTTTGCGTCAAAAAATCTATATCTGCACTAAATCCACGTTATAGGCACTAAATATGACGATGAAAAAGTAATTAGGATTTTTCCCCAAAATGCAGAATAAAGATTTGTAATTTGGTGCTGCATTATAAATGTGTATACCCGTTCTTAAAATTGGGCTTCAACTCTTCATTGGTTTTTAATTAAATGAATACTTCACGCAATTGTATTTTTGTTTCCTCAACATGTAAAAATGGTTTTAAAACTCAGTTTGGAATCCTTATGCTGAGATTATCTTCAAGTCGTTCGGATAATCTCTTGTGAAACGGTTCCAAATGATGAAAATATACTTGAACATCATGTATTTCTGTCTTTTCCTTGAGTGGAGAAAGACTTAGAACTGATAAAACTCCATGTTTTAATTTGCGTTTGAAAAGAATAAGCTTTGAAACAAATACAGAGAAAACAGCCTTCTTTTTAATCAAATTCATTAAGCCAACGGAGTTGCCGAGCTCGTTAAAATCTGCAGTTCGGACTGGTGATAACAGTTTGAATTTTGAGGTTACTAGTTTCCCCGTATTCGGCAATAATATGTTAACATTACTTCCATTTTCACTATCATTCACCCCTCATCTAGGTGGAGGAGCTCGCCCCCTGGCATCGGCGATAGTCTCGTCGCATAAATAGGCCCATGTAAAATAAAATAATAATAATAAAAAAATAAATCAAATTCAGTTCATTTTCTTGCAGCTGCAAATTTATTTTATTAAACTTTAAATATTTTTTTGAGCAGCCCTCGTCTTCTAACGCCCATCTTGCTTTCCAGCGCCCCCTTGATATTCTATTACCCACTTTGTGAATCACTGGTCTAGTTCATCTATATCTGTCGTATGTGCTATATCAGTGGTTTCCAACATTTTTGTCTACGCAACACAGTATCACTGAAGAAAATATGACAAAAAGATAAATATAAAAATAGATTGTATAAAAAAACAAATAATGACTCATTTAAAATTAATAGCAGTTCCTATTCTTGCATACATTAGCGAACCTTGGTTACTAAAAAGAACCAAATGCAAACAGAATTCAGGCGTCGGAAATGTAATTTTTGACGCTTATGAAAGGATGTAGCATATTAGGCCATATTCGCAATGTATAAGGGAAGAATTAAACACATCTTCCTTGTTGGATAAAACATCGATAGAATGCCCATTTGTAGAATCCCTAAGAAGGTGCCGCTGTGTAAACCAAGAAGAGACCAAGATAGAGACGGGCGTCAGGACAGATTGCACATTGTAATCCATGAGCGATACAAATTATTTTAAACAAATTCCGCGATACTTACTACTGAATCGTGACACACCAAGATGTCACGACACACCGTTTGGAGAGCACTGAGTTATATGATCGACCTACATACAGTTCAACATATATGTCGTGACAGGGCGTAAAGGCTGCGCGTGATATTAGTATTGGGGATTTTAAGCGATGACGATTTACATTCTTTCTTAGACATAAATCTACAGTAAAGTGCATAAACACATATTATTGTTTATTTATTTGGCGGGAGAACGCCTGTGTATTATTATGTGGTATATGAGGCGTTGTTATTGTTTACAATATGTACTATTTGAAACAGCATGAGTCTAGAAAAAGACGCAAGGTAGCGGGACGGGGAAGCTTTGCCCAATAAACAAGTAGACATAAGGATCGTTCAATGCAATTCTTACATAAAGCTAGCAACAACGTTTCTAGAGTTTTCACGTCCGATTGTGATGGGGTGACATTTAAGTTTGTAGACCTAACTATCAAATCTAATGTAGAAGTGTTAAAATGTAAATTGATACTTGTTCCTTTGATTGTTCTCTTCTTCTTTCTAAATAAACACCTTCAAGACGCACAATAAAGACCTTCCTTTCACGAGATATTTGCCAAACAGTATTTCCGCTCAAGTAGACATGTCATTTACTTTTGATTTGTTCCATATTCCATTCGTTTGTTTTTCTGTCAACGAATGTGTTTCCCAAATCGTTGAATATTCGAGCTGTATTTGGTTAAAATCAGATTAGTTGTTGATAACCAAGACGAGTCGTCCCTGTGAGATGGGATGTGCTGTAGTGCGGGCGTATGAATACGTCAGTCAGGGGCCCCGTGGCACACTGCACTCTATACAGCCTCACTCCGAACACATCAAGTGATGGACGCAAGGTTGCTCGTTCTCAGCCACGGAATGAAAATAAAATTAGTTATATGGAATTCGCACACGTCACTTTCAATAATAGCTGGTTAGATTTGTAATTTTGTGTTTATAAAGATTGAAGATAGGTATTCTAAATAGAAATACATGTTTTTCTATTGGTTTTTCTCAGAAATTATTTTCGTGGAAATATTTTGGTTCGATAAATTTGTTTTATGTTTTGGTTTATAATTTTGTTTGATCTTTACAAGGCCTTAAGACTAGACAGAACTGCATACTTGCTTGGTCAGTAACTCCAAAACTTATAAGTTATAACTAGAAACTCAATATATTTAGGGACATGAAACATTTTGGATAGAAAATGTTCTTTTCAAACACAATGTTACCTCTATTTTATTGTTTTCTAGGGACTTATTGATCTAAACAGTAAATACGGGAAAACAATTGATGGGGGAACATATAATACGAAATGGCATTACTTCAGGACTGAATGAAATAAACGACACGGGAAAACGATTAATCAAAGTACAATTGCTCGAGATTTCTCTGCATTCATAAAAATCGGTATCTTTCAAAATGACTATTCTAGTTCACAATATGTTTATGTGCAATGTTCCGCAATATATATTTCCCGGAATAGGGTTGGGGACAAAAGTTTTTTTGACGAATTTTGGCGAAAATTATATAAAAATATTTACGCAAAGAATACAGTAGCCTTGAAGCGGCCAGCGAATCTTAAATACTGAATTGCCGAAAATTTGTAGAAATCTATGGAACGTTTTAGGGGCCGCTTATAAGGAGCACGATCTGAAGCTGAAGGAGCAGTAGTATTCAGACAGTGAAGCTCAGAGAGTCTTTAAGCGCAATTAGTCAAGACAGTCTATTTAAAGCGGTAGAGTCAGTTCAGGCGGTCAGCTAAGGTCGTCAATAGACCAGTTTCATACATCCAATATAATTTTGACCAATTTGTTAAACAAATTAACAAATACCAATTCAATCGTTAAAATGTGAGCTCGTGACAACTTAAGAAAACAAAAATCCCGTAATGTTTCAGTTTTGGCCATTTTCCTAGCAATGGATATTAAATATTTTCACAAAGTTTAATTATCAACATTAAAAGTTCTTTTATATTTTCAAAGTTCTTAAAAATCCTGTTGAACAAATGCATTTTTGATGAAAAATGTAAATTATTTCTCTAAATAGTTTTTAATCACCGTGTAATATGTCAACACTAGTCCAAAACTTTAAAATTTCATCATTTAAAATCTCTTTGGCGAAACTTGAAAATAGTTGTGAAGTTTGTTGAGAGAAACTTATGCAATTTAGATAGTAACTTTGCTACTGCAGACTCCAATTCAAGTTTGTGTGTTCACTCCAGATTACGTCATAGAAACGTTTTGATAGTTTACTGCAGTCTAATGTTTTTCTACTCGCTTTTTATATGCGGTTGTATAGTTGTAAAACCGGTCTTTAAATTTAAGCGGTGGATTAAACTAAACTATTGTTTTAAACGCGTTTTCTGATCGACGAGGAAGCTATTCTTAGTTCAATTTAAGTCTCAATGTTATTGAGTCTTTTGACTGCTTTTGTAGATTAACTCAGCTAGTGATTAATGAAGTATTACAAATATGGCGGAATAGGTAATCCAATCTACAAGGTGATTTTACAAGAATGTAATTATGTAACAGTAAATGGTTTGAAAATATGTCAACAATTGGCATAAACATTGAACTAAAAGAAATATCACACTTATTTCATATTTATGTTTTGCAAATTCATTAAAAATGTTGTTGTAGTAATTCAGGCATAGCCAAACTACGGCGCATGTGCTATAATTAGCCCATGATATCAATTTTGGTGGCCCGCGTAGAGGGACCGCTGAAATTATTTGTTTAATCATAGCCAATTAAAATTAAGCTCTTAATTTATTCAGAAATTGTTATTGATTTATAATAAATATATCTATCATTTCATTGAATTGTATTATTTATCATTTATTTATTTTTTATTATTTTATTTTATTTATCTTTTTTATTGGCCCACTACGGTTTCTACCAGGCAGAATATGGTCCGCGTAGGTAAATGTTCGGCTATGTCTGTAGGTAGTAATTAATACTCAATGGCAATTATTAAATATTTTTAGGAAATAAATATGTACATAAAATTTAAAAAGATCATAACACTAACATAACCTAACTTATTTATAAACAAATATTACAATTGACGATAGCGTCGGATAGTCATTCGGTTCAGGATATTTTGAAATAGTACTTACAATGACGTATCTGTTACATAATTACATACTTCTACAATCATCCTGTATATAAATAAAATTAGAAGCTATATTTATTTTTTATTTTTGTTCAGTTTTTTTTTTTCATCTACATATTACTATTCTACACGTTTTAAGTGATTAGTAGAGAGTATCTACAAAAAAAACAAAACAATTTGTGTCTGTCTGTTTGTTCGACGCAAAAACAGCTAGATATATTTTCACGAAATTTGGTATAATGGCAGGTTACAACAGGGATTCAAACTTAGACTATGTTGAATCTCATCATTTTCATTTTAGGATTGGGGTTGCTAAGTAAAAAACTTGAAATATCTCATTTATTCCTGACAACCGAAAATACTTGACAAAGGTGACATACATTATTTAAAATAAGAAAATAAATCTTTTTTGTTCTACACATTTTTTCAGCTGGATGTATTTTTGGGGAGTTACGAGAAGACGACAACTAATATCTTGAAATATCTCACTTATTATTTACTTTAAAGCAAAAGGAGTGATTATTAAGTGGTCTGTGGTATCTAATATCCAGAAAAATATATAGCCTTCTGTTTGAGGGCCTGTCTCACAACGCAGCTGAACCACAGAATATTCAAAGTTTGATTGAACAAGCAAGGAAGCCTGCTATCTGTTGTACTTATGATGAACATTTCGAGGAACGTTACCTAAAATTGTAATATTTCGTTTCTTATTTACAAAAATAAATATTACTATTTATTAAAAAAAAAATGAAAAAGAAAACAAAATCAGCTAATATGTAATAGATCTTTGCATTCTGCCTTGTTTGCTGAAGACAAAGTGATATTTGCGCAAGAAGACGATATGATATGCAAGCCTGGGGACCCACACTTTAATGTGGGATTCTTTATAAAATAGAATGAATGATATGTAAACAGTTTATTCACGTATTTTAATGTACATAAGCATTATAAAATTATTTTTTAATTAACTGTCAAAAAACAATTACATTTTCATGGCTACCACTATTTATTCCGGTGGTGTGCATTGCGCGATCTGGCGCTACAGCTCGAGCTTGTATGATCGCGTTATTTAGGAATATACAACCCTACTACATTAATTTCAAAAAAACGAAATTCATATGTCTATTTGTATTAGTGAGCAATCTAAGGCTTTTTATAAGAACATTTATAATGAGTCAAAGCATGAGCATAATTTAGATACTTGGGAACAATTATATCAGATCCAGGAAAGGTAGATGCAGATATAGACGATGATCTCCAAGAGGAAAAATAAAGTATAGTCAAATATCAATCGCATTGTTTTTAGACTGGTACCATAGGCGGCGCTAAAGTCACTATATACAAAAAAGCAGTGCAGCGGCGTGACTAAGCCTAAAGTGTTACAAACACCACTAGTTTTCAGTGATAAAAACAGTATAAATAAAACAAAACTAAATATAACACATACCCGCAAATATTAAATTTAAAAATAGATTGTATCTAAGAACGGATATTATTAAATTAAAGAAGAGACTTTTCTGGTTTGGACATACACAAAGAACGCCGGATACACGAAGGTCCAAAAGAATGTGGAATTGGGTACCTGAAGACCTGGTAGACCTCTAAGATACTGGAAGACAGATGTACATGAAGAAATGGAAAACAGAGGGTTCGAGGAAGGCGACTGGAAATATAGAACAGATTAATTTATCTGACTGTTTAACAGGATTTTTAAGTAAACAATTTGTTTAACAATAATATTCAGTAATATAGGAACATATTAAATATACAGTTTCTTCAACATTAATTGTAATACTTATTACTCACCTAACAAAAATATATGTTTAGGTAAAACACAAACAAATATGTAATAGTCTTTAGGTCACTATCTACTGTATTATACCGTTTTGTTTCGATAAAGTTGACTGGCTAATGACTAAATTAACCAGGGATGGATAACGTACGAGTTATGATATTTTTATAACGTTAGATAACGTTATAATAACCTATAACGATTCAACTAGGATCAACCACAAGACAAGTAAGTATAATTTAATATTTACATCTAAATATAGATAATTTCAGAGTTACAAATAAAAATTATTTTTGTAACGCTATACAACATTATATACGTATCGTTATATAACATAACAATTAATTTTTTTAACGTTATTTATAACGTAATGTGACGAAAACAAAAAATAAATAACGTTTCATCTCTGAAATTAACTACGTAGATCAGTGTTTCCCAAAGGATGTGCCACGGCATATTAGTGTGCCGCAAAATTTTTAAATGTGCCACGAATTCTTTAAAATAAACTAGAGTCTAAACATTATTTTAACATCATTGTCCGAGTACACGAATGATCTTTTTGTAACGAATTGAAATTGATATATTCTGAATACAGGGGAGATTCTTAAATAATAATAAAAATAGAATGAAAAAAAAAAATAAATAAAGGATGAAAAGTTGAGTTAAGAAATACTTAAATATGTCGCGAATAATCCCAAAAATTAAATAGAATTATGTCAGATATTAAGTATATTGCACGGTTTCATAAAACGTATGCCAAATTTTAGCAACGCTATTAAATTTTAACTTTGTTGTTAAGTATAGTTTTGCGTTCTATAAAGTTTAAGTTAATAAATGGCCTTGGAATTACATCTTTTATTTGTTAGACTATAGAGTACAATTTTTAATTATTTTCATAAATAAACAATAAAACTCGCCTTAATTGTTAGCATGCAGCAAAATGGATTGTAACTGAAGTCATGTGCTGATTCAACTTATTCTGAAAGCATGCATTTTTTTATGTCGCAAGTATCTTTATTTCACATCTGTAGTACTGAAATCCATATGGAGTTTTATTGATATCAACGACTGCTATTAAGTGATATCCAATAGCAAATAGAAAAAATGTATGCTACATGTTATATGCATTATATCGTAATTGATATCTTTCCATTACCAAACCTTTCATCTAAATTTTTTTTGTAAAACCTTTTGTTCTCTTAGAGACAAGTGTTATTAACCGAACTCTATAAAAACATTTACTTCCATTCCCAAACAAACGAAATTAAAAATATTTAATTTAAAATCGCAGCTGTTCGTTCTCACAAATAGTTTTAACAATCCAAAAAAAATTGTAAATGTCAGCGTGATATTGGAACAAAAACATCTAAAATATCACATAGAGTAAGGAGATAAACAGAACAGTTTAAATACAGTTAAAAACTAACCTAACTCAATTAGTGAATGCGTGAGAGATGTCTGGTACAATTGCTCAGTAGAAAGTTTAGTTTTAATGGCGTGTTGGAACTCAGCCAATTTCTACAATGGAACCATAACTCATATGACGCGAGACGAAATCTTTAGGATTATGGACGAAACATGACAAAAACTTTATACCTGATGATGGATCATTTAATTCCAGATATGTCGTTGGATAATGCTCACGGCTTTTAGGTAGACAACGCAACGAAAGGTTTTATATTGTTGGTTATTCGTAGTTCCTCAAGAAATACGCGTTTGGAATTTCTGTAATTCAACGATATAATCAAGTGGTTCTTAGAATTATTCAACGTAAAAACTCCTTTCATGGAGTAATTTCTAGAATCACAGATGTAATCCACCCCAGATTTGAAGAACAATCTATAAGAAACTAATAAATATAAAGATAGTTCTAGATTTACGAAAGAACTTCGCTACAAAAAATAAATGAAAAACTAACGAGTTAGTTGAATTAAAGTTATTTGAGGACAGAAGAAATAACAGAAAATCTGAAGAACAGAGCTCTTCTGTTTTCTAGAACATTTATAACAACGCAAAAGCCTGTAAGCTTCTCTCTACATGCATATTTTTTGTGCACAAATGCTTTGTAGAATGAAGAACTCAAATCAAAATTGAAGACCAAAATTAATGATTCTTTATTATATGGGGAGCTGTATGCACCACAGAACATAGACCCTATGATATTGAATTATTATTAATGATAACGGAATTTTTAATTTCTTTCATTGCTGTAGTATATTTCCTTTTGTAATACGTAACTAAGAGGGAAACTTATTTTTTCATGAAATGACATCTTTCAAAATATTTGATAATTAATGGACATTGTCAATTTTGACATGTTAGTTTGGAATCTGACATTTCTAATTTCTGAATGAATATAACCTTAATATAATGAGACCTAACCAAAAATTTAAAAGGCAGTTTTACAAGTTCGCATAGTTTCATAAAAATCCATTTACAACACAAAAGTCACCAGATGTATTAATGTATTACAAAATGAAATATAACTACACTGTACTGTAATATAATTTTCTTATACATGCCTGCTGATTTGCCAGTAGAAAATGTACAACTCTATCAGACAAGGAAAAAATATCAAATGAACCAAAGATTCATATTTAGGTCCTGTTTAGCAAATATCTCGTGAAAGGGGTCTTTAAAGTGCTCATAGAGAAAGCTCTATGATAGACAGTAACAATTACAGAAAACAGTCAAAGAAACAAGTATCAATTAACATTCTAACACTTTTATAATATACTTATTAGTTAGGTCGAAAAAATTAAACAACACCCATCACAATCGAACATCAAAACAGTAGAAGCGTTGCTACTTGCTAAACCATATGAGATTTGCACTTGACGATCATTATGTCTACTTGTCTATTGGCCAGAGATCCCCAAACCGTTCCGTATTTTTCCATACCTATGCATTTTCAAAAAGTACACATTGTAAAAAATAATAACGCCTCGCAAACTACGTAATAATACAGAGACGTACTCCCGCCAAATAAATATACAATAATATGTGTTTATGCATTTGACTGTAGATTTATGTCTAAAAAATAATGTAACTCGTTATCGCTTAGAATCCTCACTACTAATTTCCCGCGCAGGCTTCCCACTCTGCCACGACATATATATTGAACTGTATCCATAGTTTCATATCTGATACAAGAGCCATATGTTGACGACCAGTAATTCGTCAGTGAGTTTACACGGAGATATACTGAAGAGATCCGAAGCTACAAATTCAAGATGTTAGTTAGTTAATACTTTTGGGACACACCTACTATGGCTATTTAGGCCTAACAAGCAGCTATGGCTATTTGTACCTAATGCAATCCATCTAAAAGATACGAAATCAAGATGGCTATTTGTCCCCTCTATTCGAGAACCCAAAAATAACATCGTAAATAACGTGAAATACCTATACTTCTTTTACGATGGTCGAGGTCAATTTATCAAAAATTAAGTAACAACTACACAAAAATGCTTCTGTGCACACGGGCATCACTTAAATAAGAGCTGTAAACTAGGAAATTTTATAACATCATCTTAAGTTTAATAAAACTTTTATAGTGTTATTTTATCGTTAATTAGAACGATGACCTTTGCCAAATTATAAATAACAAAATCCAATAATCCAGCTTATCTTGTACAGTATTCTTTATGAAATCTGTATTCGCATAACAGGAAAATAATTAGCGGGGTGTCGATGTTGCCAGTGGCAAATCAGAAATGCATGTGTTCGCGTACTTAACACCTTTCCCACTGTTTGTAATAACATACGAGAACGATGACTGTTGTTTTATTTTTATTCCGTGAACCACTGCGTATGTAATATTTTTGGCAGTTATGCTGCACAGGTCTTCGCCCTCTACTGACATACGATTGACCTATGCATCGGAAAAAAATTTAAAGATTTACCAAATGTAAATAGGGAAATAATATCTTTAAATATTCAGAAACGAGAATAGACGCAAAAAGAAAATAGGATAAACTGGTATTAGATGCATAAAATAAAAAAATAAAAAAAAAAAACAATTAAAACTGTAGATTTCCTAATTTTTAACTAAAAAATATATTTCCAATTTATTTCATGCTAAACTGTTTCCTAGGGCATCTATCCCGCAGCCCGTAAACTATGCTGAGGAAACTAACGCCCCCAATGTGGCTAGATCGGTGTCAGGACAATTCGTCGCTGGACAATTCACCGCGGACAATTCATCGCATTCGGCTCGGACAACTCGTCGCGGACAATTCGCCGCGGAAAATTCCGAGGTAAGATTAGATATGAAAAACAAAATACAAAATGAATCGGACAATGCGTCGCGGACAATTCGCCGCGGAAAATTCCGAGGTAAGATTAGATACGAAGAACAAAATACGAAATGAATCGGACAATTCGTCGCGTAAAATTCCGAGGTAAGAACAGATACGAGTGTTTTTAGACCAATATGGTTCTTCGGTGATCTACCGGGGTAAAATTAGATGCGAGTGGTGTTTTAAGAGCAAGATGGGTCTACAGCGATTTAAGAAGGTAAAACTATATGTGAGCGGTGTTTTTAGACCAAAATAGGTCTACGGCAATATGACGGGGTAAAATTGGATATATACGGTGATTTTTAGACCAAAATGGAGCTACAGACAGACATGCGGAGCAAAATACGAAATGTAGATTCAATAGTATTAGAAATATTTACTTTTTATTCATATTTTTACATCTGCTAAGAAGCTAATTACATACAGCCTTGGATAAATGTATGGAGCACCCTGCGTTTTATTGAAATTTAGGATTACTACAGGAAAAATGGTAAATAAAATAATACATACAGCTTTTAATCACAACTTTAATCAAAATTATTAAAATTTTGTGGTACCTCCTCGTGCTTTAATTACCGCACGTACCCTTTTAGGCATACTGTCCACAATAATTTTCTTCAATTCTTCTTTTGATTTGCATTTGTGAAGAGACACCTTGTTTATCAGAATCGACCATAAATTTTAAATTTGCGAAAAATCTGGTGCTTGGGGGGCCATGCAAATTGTGGCACTTTTTTTTTTGGAAAAACCATTGATTTGTTGCTTTGGCTTTGTGACAGGGGGCATTATTTTGTTGAGAAACATATTCTAGACTGTTTTCATCAAATAATTTTAATATTGATGGCTCCAAAACTAAATTAAGCATGGTAATATAACAAGCATAATAATGCATCCCTCGCACAAAAAGTTTTCGCCTAAGCTACTGTCGGACATGATGCACCCCAGATCATGATGCTACCACCACCAAATTTGACCCTTGGGATAATGTTGTCAAGATGAAAAGCTTCACCCGGCCTACGTCTTACAAAGATGGCTCCAGGTTGTCCAAAAAGCTGATCCACAAAAGTAAAAACAAACCTTAATAAACAAAATTTAATGGATTAGCATGCTGCCATAACCATATTTCATGCATTTCAGTGGGTCGTTGATACTTGCTTAGCAACTACAGTGCCAATTTTTATATTGATGGCCTATTATTTTAGCACATACTATATTTATGTATTATTTACAAATGTTTCTGTCACATATGCATCCATATACTGCAAAATATCATGTATAAATCACTGAAAAACATCTGATACGGCCAACATTTTTTCTAATTACAAATTATACATAATTATTTTGTTAATAATGTTGAACAGGTGAAGGCATATGGCCATTTCGATCGACTTCTGGCAGTGCTACAGATAGCTAAGGACCGGCAGTGACAACAGTGGTGGCGCTATTTGGGTGTCCGGGGGGACACCCCAAATTGTTCTGGCCCACAGAATTGCTTGGAAAAAAAATTGAGGACCTTTTTTTTAAGTCATCACTTGTATTTTCATATATGTAAACGATAAAAAATGATTTCAAATATTTCCTGTTCCCCACAAATATACTCAAAAATTTCCTGGCCTTAATAGAGTTCATGACATCTTAGAAAAATAAAAATTCCAGTTAGTTTCATTTAAACGTTTGAAATTGCCCACACGTTACTACACCTGGTGATTTTGGTGACTTTTGTGTAGTAAATGGACTTTTATGGAATCATATGAACTAGTAGTAAATCTGGTTTTTCAATTTTTGGTTAGGTTTATGTATATTAAGAATATATTCATTCAAAAAATTACAAACGTCAAATGTCATTAATGTCTAATATTTTGAAATGTACCATTTCATTACTACTACTCTAAGATGATATTATAAATATACAACATAAAAAATGAAATTTCCCTATTAGTTACGTATTACAAAACAAGATATATTATATATAATGCACACAATTGAATTTAAAGGCATAAACATTTATTGATTATATAATAATATTCAGTCTTCTTTTGGACTTTTTGGAAAATATACATCATTTTCATATACAGGGTGTTTTTGAGAACTATTTAAGCATTGCTAACTTCTTTATTATAAGAGATAGGAAGGAGGTGAAACTAGGAAAGATCAAGTATTTTATTCCACAAATAAAAATATTAAATTGCAAAAACAAATGAACATCAAATAAATCAGTTATTTAAAAAAATCATTTTTTTTTTTTTTTATTCTAAAGCCTGGTTTATAATAAGCCCATAGTATAACTGCATATGCATTAAACAATAGATTTGACCCTTCAAAACATCTGTTTGTAATAAACAGAACAAAGAGAGTAGTGTAATTTTTATGCTTTTGTTCCATAACATATCTATTATAAACCAGGCTTAACAGCCAGTATTTTTTTAATCTACCACTTAATAAATCATCAGGGCATCATGGGTCTTAACACAATATTGGAAATTTTGCGGAACTAGATTTTGAAAATTACTTTTAATGATTGAATGTGATTTTGAGACCAACTGTTTTAGCATAGTAAATCTGGTATTATAAGAAAAATTAGGTTAAAAATATCAGTTTTAATAGACTTTGATTTTTAAATAAAATATTAAATTTTACCTTGGCAACACTATAACATAACAATATGACATGACAATTCCAATAAAAATTAGACATTTGAAACATAAACTGACATATTTTGGGCAGATTAGCGAACACTACGAAAAGCACTTAATATTTGAGATGCAGGCACGCAACATTAAAAAAAGAAATTATTATCTAGTTCGGCATATAGTTAAGAAATGGATAATAAGATCCATGTTTAAAGCCACCTATTTTAATAAAATGAAATAAATGTTAAAAATCAAGTCTACTGACTCTCCGAACGAATAAAAACGTTGCATTTTGAAACCCTTTTCGATTGAATTAAATGCTTGTTTTGAAGGTCTTCAGCAAATAAATTTTCGCGGAGTTAAGTAATACTTAAAAAGTTCCCAAAAACACCCTGCATATGCATATTTTGTATAGAAATAACAAAGAAAATAAATTCTGACATCAGTATTTCCAAGATTTTTTTTAGTTTTTTATTTAACTAGTGCTTAAAAATGCCACTTTAGACCGTGCGTAAAGTGTATACATTATTAATCCTGGTGGTAGAAAAAAAAAAAAAGATTTTTACTTAATATATTATAATTATTATTATTATTATTTATTACTCATATAGTTCCAAATGCAGATTTTAGAAATATGTATTCTTCGTGATGACTTATTATTTTTAAATTTACACAAATAATTATTATTTTATGCATGATGCATCTTTCACGTATCCTTAAAAACATTACACCTGCATATTAACTGCCAATTAAATATTATTAATATTTAAATTAAAACCCATTAAAATTTGGAAACAATATCATGTACCAAAGTGACATCATCTATTCTCTTTATTTGGTCATGATGGTGTAAGATCAAAACCCTATTATTATTCTCGTCCTAGTTTATTGATATAATGCAGACACCCAAAATTATAAGCAGACACATAGAAATCAAATTGAATCTATTGTTAGGTTGTGTTACAGGTCGTATGTATGCAAGAGGACAACTATTGTGTCTCTTTGTTTCTGCTATTAAATTTAGAGAGTTCATTATCGAAATGTAATGACAATTACATTGGGTAAATATGTAAGGTTGGTTGTTAAATTAAAAACATATAAATGTTGATTAGATTTACCAGACAAGTTTAATTGTTTTATATTAATGTCTAGTGTTATCTGTGTTTTTGTTTTGTCTCTTAAATTGTAAAAGTTAAAAAAATGGCATTTTGTGGATAAGATGGTAGTTTTTTGCAAAGGCATATTATTTATAGAAATGTATACATAAATTTAAATCTACGAAAACACAGGCTGGTAAACATTGTTTGGATATATTTTTTTTAAATTTTCTGACGTACTTATCGCTCACTTGTTGCCACATGAGTAGAGATGGCAACAATTAATCGAATGATTGAAATAATCGATTATTTTGTTTCAGTTAATCGATTAACCATACGATATTTTTGGTTTCGACTATTTTATAATTAATCGATAACTTTATTTTATTTTTAAGAAATTACTGAGTTGTATTGTTGAAACACTGGTCGGTAGATAACTCTGTCTCTTCTTTTCTAAAATATAGTGTATTTCTTCTTTCAATAAAGCCCCTAGATCCTGGGTGTTCAAAGTATGGCCCACGGGACAAATGCGGCCCGCAAGAAGATATCATCCGGCCCGTAGACATATTTTAACCCTTTACTGCATGATTTTTTATTTTTCGCTGAAATAATTCGTGAGCATTAGGAATTGGTTCTTATTGATATAAAAATTAATTAAAAAAATATATTTAAAATATTAATTATTATTTTTATGAAAAAATAATAATTAAAATAATAATTTAGGGTTTGTGCCATGCATGGAACATTATGATACTACATTATGTTACAAAAGAAAATGATTCCGTAATATTTGCTCGTCAATTGCTAGGTGTTCTTCATTATACCCTTTTCACACTAGATCTTTATGATCGGATGTTTAAGTGAATGGATCTTTAAACGCTAATGTGAAACCGTACGGCCTCGTCTAAACACGACCGATGTTTAAGACAGAGATCTGCGTCTTAAACTTCGCCCGCATTACCAACTTAATTTCTATTATAAAAAAATACTCCTTGAATTTGTGCTTCTCTTCTTTTATCTATGTTCAGCTGTTATCATTTTATATATCGAGGTTATGAGAAGATTATTTGCGTTATTATTTAAATAAATATAAAAAATAAACTTCTCCTAACCTCGATATACAAAATAATGACAGAATAAATTCAAACGATATGAAATTATGTTGGCAATACATACTAGCTTTACATGGAGATTTCTTCTTCAAATTAAACATCAAGTGTGAAAGCAAACCGATATTAAACATCGATGAAGTTTAAGTTCAATCGTCTTAAAGATCTAGTGTGAAAAGGGTATAAGGGATTAAAAGCAGTCGCCCTCGAATTTTTGAAAGAAAAGGTCGTATCTTCTAGTTGTCCTTTCTCAATAAATTCAGAGTTATCGTTGAAGTGCAAATTCCGCTTGATATCGTCAAATCTATTGCAGCCCATTACTTGAGATACTGCAGATCCATTACTGTGTATGTGGCATATATGAACATTCATGAAGTAACGTTCTGATTTAGTTTTAAAAGTAAAATAAAAAATAAAAATCGGAATGTGCCATATATGACACACTATGCGGTAAAGGGTTAAAAAGTTTACTAATATAAAAACAGTAACTTAAAATAAACAGAAATTCGTAAAATAAAACATAATTATAACTAAATAATACCCAATTCTTAAAATTATTATTTTTATTAATAATATCACCGTTATTTATTATTATTATTATTATTATTATTATTATTATTTGTAAGTTTGTTTCTAAAATCAAGCGCCAAGAGCCCAGCTAAATTCAAATTGTCCGGCCCACAATTTATTTAATGTGGCCTGCTTCTGAAAAAGTTTGGAGACCCCTGCCCTAGATTCTAGGCCTTCAGAACACTCGTTCTCGCCCATCTGAAGAATTGAACTGAAACACTACTCATTTCTGCACAATATACTGCTATAGTTTGCGTCCAATCAGTTCCAATACTCACGAGCGAAACGTAATCTTCCAACTCGATAATTTGCCAGAAAAGCCTAGCAAGTTACAGGACTTCTGGATACAAACCCTTATTTCCTCAATCGTCTTTGGACAATTCGTGATGAAATTTTCAAACTTCGATCTTCTTTGAAATAACGTGCGAGAAAAGTTAGGGACCAGTCACGATCGCGCAGAACAATTAGGGTAAGAAATCGGTCGTTTCGAGCGTTTGTGGCTCGTGGATGATTTGAACCAAGTTTTTTTTTATATAGAGGCCAGTTCGCTGATGACGCTTTATAACGTAATTAATAGAGCTTTTAGGTACATCTAAAATACCAGCGATATTCCAATACTGCGGTCATCTTCACATAATGACGCAGCCCGTACAACGTCTTCCGGCAACATTTTAATTTTATTACACAAAAAAGGCTTATTGAAGATGGGTAACTAATGGCAAAATTTTATTTTAACAATGAGTTATTTGTGTTAAAACTTACGTACTTAATATGCGATATTATTATAGTCTTCGTTCAAACGGGCATTATTCATTGTTACAGCATGTTTAATTAGCAACAACAAATATTTGTTTATGCAAACATTGTATTACCTCCCATTACTTTCCTAATAAAACGGTTAAATATTTTTTTATGAGCCTTTTTTTTATTTCACGTTTATGGCCTTTACTACAGAGACAATTAGCCAGGACAATTCTAATTTTTCTTAATGAAAATTTCATATCTGAACGGGATTTGAACCCGAGACCTTAGCAACGCAAGGCATGTGTATTACCATTACGCTACGCCGGTCGGCTTTATCAGCCTTTAAAATACAACATTAAGTCCCATTTTTTTTTTGCCGGCTAGTGTATGTATTTTTTTAATGTTTTTTTTTTTTTTTATAATATATTATTTTCTACCAATTTAATCGAAACTCGATTATGATTAGAGTCCGGCAAAAATATGCAACGGTACTTTTGTTAGGTGTTTTTCGATAAAAAGCGGCACATGTGTTATCTGTAGAAATAAAATGTAATTATATATATTTGTAATGTGCCCTGCTGACAAATAGTGTAGCGTATAAAAATTTAATATCTTATCAAAAACTGACCAATGGCAAAGGAGTGACCGGAATTACCTATCTCGGATATAATCCCAAAATAATGAGGTGTCGTTATTAAGATAAGAATTCATTGCGGTACAAGTGTTTTATTCTTTAGTATTTTTGTTGGTTTTTTGTTAAAATAAAGTTTAAAATAGAACGCCTATGGCAAAAGTACCGTTGCATATTTTTATCGGTCTCTAATTATGATATTTCGATTAATCAAATGATCAATTAATCGATTAATTAATTTTTATTGCCATCTCTACACATGAGCATTTTTTTTGTCCCGTATAAATTTGTCTATACATAGGCGGTTCCCAAAATCGTAGTTTGCCAAATTATATTGGTAAAAATTGATTTCTATTGTTTTAAATCACTGATAAAATAGTTCATTGTGTACGATGGCCAATAGGAGGATATTTTAATATAAATTAATATAATTTTTCGTTCGGATCTGAATTTGATTGCTGAGAACGAAAAAGCACTTTTTGGCAAATATGGACATTATATTTTTTTGGGTGACCAAAAGTAATTTTTATTTAAAAATTTAATTTTGCAGCATTTGCTTATTGTTCAATAACGGGTGGTGTATTCATAAATAGAAATTTAATGGATTAACATGTTGCCATAACCATGCATTTTTATTATCTTTATTTCATACATTTCAGTGCCAATTTTTATATTGATGGCCTATTATTTTAGCACATACTATTTTTATGTATTAGTTACAAATGTTTCTGTCACATATGCATCCATATGCTGCAAACGATCATGAATAAATCACTTAAAAACTCTGATACGGCCCGCATATTTCTAATTACAAATTATAAGTTATTATTAAAATGGTTAATTGTTGTCCATTTGGGCGTACAAATAGTAGCTATGCTAAAATCAATAATCAGCTTGTAGCAGAAGAAATGAATTGTCCTGTGTATAGGGATGGGAACGATATATCGATATTTCGAAAATATCGATACTTTAGAAAAATACATCGGTATTTTTATATCGATATTTGAAACGCGATATATCGCGCAAAATATCGATATTCGCACAAAATATCGGTATTCTTGTATATTTCTTGCATTTAAATATATGATGTTCACTTTTGTAAAAACAAACTATAGGCTATTCCAAACGTTTAGGCGGAACTAGATTTTGAAATCTAGTACTATTTATATATTAATTCGGACTTTTGGTCGTTTTGTTTAAGCTTTCTAAATCATACTCACATTGCAAATTAAATTGATTGTCATTATAAAATGTCCTTTTCATTTAATTTTAATTTTTTGTCATTCTTAATAAAAATTGCCAATTTTTTTTTTTTTGTCTTCAAAATATGGGAAAATGTGTTAAAATATTTGACATATGTCATTCGTTTCCATGGTCCATGTCACATGTTGCACTGTTGGAATTAAAAATCCAACAATTTAAAAAATTTCACATACCAAACTTGAAACATGAAATAATCCAAGCTAGGTCCCTTTTCGTGACATCCTCATCGTTCGGAATATCATGTAAGACGAAATTTTGATTTCAATAATTTGCACCATTTGCACCGTTTTTTAATACGCTGGTATTAAAAAATTATAAAAAATATCCCTTTCTTAATAATGATCATAACCAATAAATCTAAAGTCGGTTTTACAGCGTAAGGAATATTTTTAATTGGCATTTAAAGTCCGTAATACACTATAAAAGTAACCGAAAAAATCTGGTTTGTCCTTACAAAAGTGAACAGCATATATATATAAATAATTAAGAGAGCAGTTAACTAGGAAAATGTTAAAAAGTTGGTTGGTAGCTTTGTGAGTACCAACTGTAAAGTGATTGTATGGCAAATGGCGACTTCTTTTCCCGACAAAGCCAACAAAAAAAAACCTGTAATTTATATATTTTAGATGTTACGTGTTAGTTATTTCGATATATCGAAAATATCGATATTTTTATTTTGATATGTATCAAATATCGATATCACACTTACGATACATCGAATCCGGCAAATATCGATACTCAAAAATAAATTCCCATCCCTACCTGTGTATCATTTCATGCGTAAATATTTTACCTCAATTAGATTGACAACTCCTTTAAAAAAACACAGGAAAGTTCACTACTATAAAATAATATTAGCACTTTTGCGCAAGGAAAAACGAATTTCATACGTTAAAGGCATATGTCCATATTTTGTGTTAAATCTGCTATATATGTAGGTAAATAAATGTTTTCACATATTAAAAAGTGGAAAAATTATTTGTAGTAACAAACAATTTATTTTTCCTTTCATTATTGGCCATTAGATAAGGCTATTGAAATTAAATTGTCTAATTTAAAGATAGTATAAACAACAGGATATGAGGCTTTTAACTTCAGATATTAAGAATAAAATTATAAAGATTTACTCACACATTCCGTCACACATTTACATGAAGTAGATTGGAAATCAACTCACCTGAAACACAAAACAAATATATTAGAAAAGAAGAAAAATTTTAAATACTATCGGTTGCTACGATCTGAATTAGACTAATTTCTTATTACCTGGTCCTTTAAATGGCCATTTACTAAAAACTAGATTAGAAATCGACATATAGTTCGGGTGGTCAAAAGGCCTCTTTCAAAGAGAACATGATTTTTTTTTAGCGATTTGTAGGTAAGACTACCAAAACAATCCTTACAACGCCACTCATGTCAGCCAGACGGCTGAAGGTAGAAAGTTGAAATTTGGCATGCTTGTACAACTCTTTGACCCGCATATAGGAAGACTACAGAGATCAAAGAAGAAAAAAAAAAACACATCACTGTTTTATTAACATTGCGCAGAACAGATACTTGGGCTATACGAGATAACACGGTGTCTTTTTAGGGTTTTGTAGGTATGACCACAAAAAAAACTTTATAACGTCACTCAATGTGTCTGTCTCTCTGTACGGTAGAAACTGTAGCAAAACTTCTGAACATTGCACGGTTGAAATTTGGCATGCTTGTACAACTCTTTGACCCACATATATGAAAAATACTGAGAGTTCAAAAAAACACATCAAGAGATGAATATAAAAAATAGGTATTTAATTAAAAAATAAATGTATTTTTTTAAATTTGGAGCGGGTTATCGAAAAAAACCTCTTCATGCATTAAGATAACAAGCAAATTTTTACTTTCGCGAAAGATCAAAAAACTCTCCTATCATATTTCTGAGAGGGGTTGATCTAGAAATATGAAAAGAAAAAATCAATAATGTACACTGATGGGAACCGCAATAGTTCACCAGGAATTTTTTATCAGTTTCTCAAAAAATATAGATTTTTCTTTTGTCATTGAAAAAAAATATATTTTTTAAATTTACTGTGTGGTATCAAAAGTTCGTAAGACGTAGATTAAGGAACGGAAAGCAGTTTTTTAGTCCCACTGTCCCACACTCTATAACGAGTTAAACAAGGGGTTAAACTAAAAATGTGAAAAAATTCTAAGTAATATACATTGATCTAAATCAAAAACGTGCTAGAGGCATTTTTGATCAAATTTTGTTTGAAATACTTTTGAAAAGATTAATTAATTTTTTAATTCATGGCTAGTAATTTTATAGATTTTTTTTCTATTTACGGCTAAGGTAGTGTATGTCTTTTTGAAATTAAAAATATAATAAATAAATATTAACAACCGCGTTATTGTGTGGAAGCTCCGCCTACTGTTGTAAATCTTGTTATTCATGTATCAAAAAGGAATAAATCATTTACATTAGTGAAATACTTATTTATTTATTTTACATCGGCCTATTTCTGCAACGAGGCTAATTGCCGATGCCAGGGGGCGAGCTCCTACACCTGGATGAGGGGTGAATGATTGTGAAAATGGGAGTAATGTAAACATATTATTCTCACCCAAATAATATCACCAACGAAGTAGGCTCGAACTATTGACCGGACAGTCATACTGGGATTCCACCAGTACTAACCGCACGACTTAGTGCGCTCGGCCACTCCGTTGGCTTTAGTGAAATACATATAAATCAAGTTACATATTGTTAATAGTAAGAAATACGTTTCTAAAACTAAAAATATATAAAGCCATTTATCAATATATTTCTTATTAATTTAATTAAGTCTTAGATACGAAGCAAATGCAGAAAAAATCGCTGGGATATTATAATTTAAATTTTACTATGACGAAATTGTGACAAATTATTTAAATTTAAAACTTAAAATAGAAGCTCTTAGTACTCAAATATCGAATAAAAATGATCAACGTAACACGATTTTGATGTGATTACAGAAAAAAATATTGTCATAGACATCCAGCATTCTGTTGAGATCTCACACTTATTAAATACCTTGAATACACCGAAATGTGTGAAAATTTTGCACTTCACATTCATTTTTAGTTTTATATAGATTTATTTATAACATAAATTTCGCGATACTACCGAGTCGTGATACACCAAGGTGTCGCGATACACAGGTTGGAAAGCACTGAACTACGCTAAAATTGACTAATACCGAAAAGAGGGCACTATTAGACCTATATAGAAATTTATAAAAGGAATTAATGCTTTTTATATGAAAAAGAACATTGATAAATAAACATAAAAAGTATAACATAATCATCTAAAATATACATTTGCAACATTATTCATAATAAAATGTGACTGATAGAATCTAATCATGCATTGAAAATCATAATCATAGAAATCCATTCGCTGATAACATGTTCCGTTAGTTGCCAGTGTAGTGGTATTATACAGTTGGCATTTATGTAACGTCCTGTCCAATGTAAACTACTTCTAATTCTGCCCTTGTTACTCAAATTAATGTTATTTTCATAATAACGTTACTATTTTCATATCAATGTCTAGCTGCTTCTCGCAACTATATAATATTGATATTTATTTTACAATAAATGAGCTTGGGGAAATTATAGGAATTTTACTATGAATTGACATTATTATACTGCATATAAAATTCGTTTTGCCGTTACAATAGTTGGTTACAGTATAATTTTCAACATCCTCGAACTACACCGAAGACAAGTATTTACGGTTCATCAATAAAAAATTAGGAAAGTGTTTTGTAATGCTATTTCATATTGTTACGAATACGGTTGTGTAACTTAGGACGCCAACCGTTTGGGAAAGGACAACTACTTTGGAACACTCTCCAGACAGCAGCAACCTCGCGACGTGTCTGGAAAGGATTATGCGGATGTATAAAAACTTGAGTTCGTGTCATCAGTCAGTTCAGTTCAGCGTACTAAATCGGTCAGCTTCATATAAACACTTCAGAGTAGAGTTAGACAGATGATCGAACGGAGTAGTTACTGAGTTAGTTGAATTCAGTGTGCAGCGCAGTAATAGAGCGATCACCAATAGGACTAGTCTAGACCAGCGTTTCCCAACCGCCGGTCCGTAAGTTTTTTTTTACTATGCAACTATTCGCCTAATAAGTTATAACCCATTTAATTTTGAGATGAAAATTTCGGCCCTTAATCTGTCAATTGCTTGAGTAATAATTTATTTCTTTTTCATAAAAAATCACATATAATTATGGGATTTTTTATTTGTTGTTTTTTTTTTGTGTTCGGTCCGCCATGAAAAAAGGTTGGAAAACGCTGGTCTAGACTACACGGTGGTATACCATGATGAGTTAACTGTGCGTTAAGTCCGGTATAAGTGTACAACTGCAAGACAAAATATGTCGAACGAACGATAAGTATAGGCATTTTACATTATTTTCAATTCTTTAAATTGAAAAAAGTGGTATATATGAAAAAAAATCAAAAAGTTTAAATGGGTGGAGGGGTGGTAAAAATTTGCCTCTCACAATTTTATATCATGGCGCCCCCACATAATCGGCGGTTGTAATTGTTACCACGTAACAGTATTATTTCCAAACAATTTAAGTTTTTCTGAAATCGTCCAAAATATTTTCGGGGCACTATACCAGAATTTGCAAAACACTATACCCGAGAGTAGGTAACCGGTGGCCTGTGGACCACCTAATTATTTAATACAGCCCGCCATTAAAAAAATATAATATCTACTTTTCTTATCCAGCGTAGCGAACACATTACTGCCGTGCCGTTTTAGGCTTACTATACACTAGGCGTATTTACGCCACCGTAAATCGGCGTAAGAAAAAGCTTCTTAAAAAAAAAAAATCCCAGGATCGGACAAATAGAAACTGCAAAAGGAAGTACGACGTATATCGATTAATTAAAAATTGCTCATTAATTAAAAATTATGAATTGTCAACACCAATGATCGGTGCTTTAGTATGTTAACGGCGCCTGGAAAATTACCAACCAAATCTTCTCTAAAATTTAAGTTTTGGTCAATCGATGCCTCAGATGCATTTTAGGCGTCAGGTGGAAAGATATTTTAACTCTGGCGCGAAACAAACCAAACAGAAATGAAACTTGAAAAACGAAAACGTAAATGGCGTTGGCTAGGCTATACTTTACGCAAAGGAGGGAATGAAGTTTCAGGATCATACTAGAATGAAATCACATTCGCAGGTCGACAAACCATCTATGACCTGGAAACGAACGGTTACCAAGGAAGCTCAAGATGCCGGAAAAACTTGAAGTGAGATCAAGGTCCTGGCTCGTAATCGAGTTAAATGACAAAAATTGACTGAGACATTATGCTGCAACTAGGAATTTGACGAACTAATATATGACCATGCCATAGCAGTACTGTTCAATAGTACTGTTATTTCACTTTTTTTCCCATTGTAATGATATAAATTGCTTGCTTGCATGATACAACAAAATTCAAAATAAACTTGGCAGTTAGCAACTGATGGTAGTTGGAATTAGATGATATCTTGTTTAATTAACTAAATTTTATCGCAATAAGATAAGAAAAAAATATTTTAAATATCAAATTATACATCACCTTTAAAACTATTTCAACATATTCTACTGATGTTGATCTTGTTACCAATGAACAGAGTACTTTCTCATTTCACACATTTTATTTTATAGCAACACATTTCGTCACAAAACAGTAACTAAAATACTAAAAAATTACAAAGTAAAAAAAATATGATAAGATTATAAAAAATAACCTTATCTAATTCGGATTAATTATTAATGGTATCATTGTCTTCTACAGAAAACAAGTACAGTCGTCCTACGTTATCAGCGAGGGATAGGTTCCAAACTACCCCGCGGAAAACTAAATCCACGGATAGTAACGAAGTCCTTCTAAATTACTGTACTTAGTCTTACCATAAATACTAGCAAAATTTTCATTAGAATTCCACAATTTGCTGAAAGATATTTAAATTTTCTTTTAGCACATAATACTTAGACGCAAATAAAAAAAAAAAAAACAATCAGTATTCAAAACCACATATGGCCGTTACATAGTTCAAGTTTCTGCGGCCACTCTTCAAAAGAATTACGAAGGGGTTACATAGGAAAAGGTACACCGTTTAAGTAACATTATGTCCATCTTTAAAATCATAACATAAGGAGTTTCAAAACTTTTATGCAAATCCTTCAAAATTAAAAAAAAAAGAGAATTTGTTTTTAAGATATTTTAAATGATTGTTTCTGAGCGTTAAAAAATGACTAAAACTTTTATACAACAATAGGTTTCGATCGATTAGTGTCCTTTTAAATTAGTTTTGTCTGTTCTGTGTTTTTGCAGCTGGAACATCATAGACTAACTGCAAATAAATTACCCCGGCACAGAAAACAACGTTTGTCTACGTTTCTTATCCCACTCAGATACTATTGACTATCTACAGTTTCTTCATCGTTCAAAATTTAAATAAATATTTTATCCCATAAACACCAGAACGTGTTTATATAAAATTTATATTAAGTGAGAATTGTACTTATTAAAAATCATAAATTTGGATAAGATTTGAAAGAATAATACTCGCCTTCCTTATAGAGACTTCTCCAGTTAGTCAGATAAATATTATAAGTACGTTGCTGCTAAAAATTCGAAAACTTTTGAAATAATTATCAGATCTAAAATTCCTTTTGTACTGTTCCAGTTCACATAATATGCATTACTTTGATTTTTTTTTTCAGATTTTAACCCTCCTGAATTATAAGGCGTGGGACAAGAGTTTTTAAGTACATCTTTGGAAAAAATCGTGTTAAAATAAAAATATTTGAATAAAACTACTTTTAATTTCTTAATCTACAGCCTTGGACAAATTTATGGAGCACCCATGCAGTTAAATATAATATCTAAATGTATGTACATTGTAACTTGTATATATTTGACAAAATGTTTTTAAAATATCATTGACACATTCTAAAATACGTACGTCTAACCAGATAACCTAAAATGTAAACAGAGTTATAATAAATCTTGAAATACAAATAAATACAGGCTCAGGTCTATTACGTTTTGTTTAAATAAAAATAAACTAGGGCTTGGATCATTATGACACATGCGTTTGAAGTGAACACCGTCTTTTTCATGTTCTATTGAGTTCAAGTGAATATTTTTAATCTTTTTATAGCTAAAAAACGTGAACTCACTGTGGAAGAAATGAGTCAAATTGTATTGCTAAATTAACAAAAACAATCAAAGGTGAAATTTTTTTAAAAAAATTGTGTCTTCTAGAAAATCCGTGCAAATTACAATCAAAATGTTCCCATCAATGGACATTATTGATATTTTGTTTAGATTTTTATACAAACCCCTCTAGGAAATAGGGTAGGGGACAAAAGTTTTTTGACACATTACCGGCGAAGATCCAACAAAAAAAAAAAAAAGAAAAATAAAAAATAAAAATTTGTTGAGTTTATCGAAATTTCATTTTTCCCGCGATGTGTTTTTTATAACTTTTGGTAATTTTCCTAAATGTGGATCAAAGAGTTGTACAAGCATGCAAAATTTTTCTAGGTCCTTTCTAGGTCCTTCCGTTTGGCCAAAATTTGTAGCGTACAGACTGACAGACAGACACATGAGTGACGTTATAAATGTTTTTTGGTCATACCTACAAAACCCTAAAAAAAATTGTTGGCATTTATCATCAAATTTGTAAACCAATCGTTGCGTAGGACATCAACATCAATGATGACGAATCCGACAAAAAATCAGATCAAACCTCCATTTACCCACACATTAACTTAATTAAATTCAAAACTATAGAACAAGTTCCATTAATTAATATTGAGTTTTTATAAGATGCTGCCATAAAAAATAAGATTGAATTTATGTAATTAGTTATAAATGCAATAATTAGCACAAAAGGTATAATTTCGATAATACTACGTGGAAGGCAAGGACAATGTTCAGACTGAACGCAAGGTTACGGCTTAATGCTTTCAACGAAACGAGAATCCACAGTTTACGACGTGAATGATGTAGATCCAGTGATGGGTCGCCCACATTTTTTCAAATAATTTATTACATCAAAACAAATTATGAATGTAAATACAAACATGTACATATAAAAGATGACTTATAAGTACATGTTATTATTATCTCTACGAAAATCAAGAATATTTTCATTCCACCACAAGGGGATAGAAGAAAAGGGTTATTATACGGTTTAAGCGCAAAATTTTCATACAAAACTAACAATCTGAAATAAAATTAGTATTGTTCACAAGACTTTACATTGGTTGACCGACAACCGATAAACAAATATATATCTAAGATTAGTAAATAAAACACTCGGTAAGTTTCACAAATATAAGTATAATATACTCAATGAGTATATTATACTTATATTTGTGAAACTTACCGAGCGTTTTATTTATTAATCTTATATTAAATATGTTTCACCGAGAATACACGGACACCTCTGTCAATTATAAATATATATCTCATGCAGAGCCGAAAAAAAGATATTTCTGGGCCCAAGGCAAAGTACCAGTCTTGCGACCTCATCCTTAACTAAATAAAAAAGGAAGACGGAGCGCAGTGATGACAAAAAAAAAAAGAAGTGTGATTTTTGTGCCTCAACTCTTTCTTGTGCCTATGGCCAATTGTGCGCCCGAGGCGAGTGCCTCGCTCGCTGCACCCTAGATCCGGCTATGATCTCATGGGTTTACTGCGAAAAGTGACCAAGTCAAATATTGACGAAACTGAGATTACATATTCAGGTACTTCCCAAAAATTTTAAAATAATGTTTGTAACAGTAGGACTTAAATAGTGCTCTTTATTATGCCTGGTTGTATAAATGTCTTAAAACTAGATGTAAGCTAAAACTCATTAAAGCCGACAGACGTGCCGTAGTGGTAACACACGTGCACTGCATTGCAAAGGTGTCGGGTTCGAATCCTGTTCAGGCATGGAATTTTAATCACGAAAAATTACAATTGTCCTGACTAATTGCCTTAGCAAAGGCCATAAACGTGAAAAAGAAATTCATTAAAAACTTTTGTCTTTTAAATCGAGTTTTAGCTTACCGGGAATTAGTTTTGTTAAAACAAGTAAAATCTAAACTGAAAAATATACCTTTTGCTATTTATTTATTAACTTTTTTTTTTTACCTAAAATAGTACATTGTTACTTTTTGCTGTCGAATAATAAATGTTAAACTACTTGGTCAAAAATTAAAAACAAGAGTGAATTGTAAGATATTTATAAACACTTCAGTAACGTGTACCGTTACTTAAAATAAACAAGTCTTACAGAAAAAATGTAACATCAAAAAATTCGAAAAAGGAACTACTCCACCTCATTTTCTGATTCAGTTTTTGAAATCGCTAGTTCGGGAATAGCGTTCCTCTACAGTTTATCGACGGAAAGTGAATTATACCGTCCATGGCATTTTAGAGGTATCACGTTAGTTTTACTTAACATTTATGAAATTTGCTTTTTTATTTTTAAAAATAGGTAAGAGTTCGTAATATAAAATCGTTAATTCTGTATGTATATTATTATTTAAAGATCTACCTGTTAATTTTTTAAAGATCCAATTTTTTCCTATTATTGATGTGGCTGCCGAAGTGACACGGGATAGCGTCATTTTTACCTCACATGATTACACGTGTCGGCGCCGTCGCAAACTCAAGGTCGTGATGTCATCGTAAGTATCACGCGTATATTTACAGTCTATCACTTGATACTATTGCCATGTACCTCCGACTAATTTACGCGTAGCAGTAAGCGTTTGAAATCTATCCTAATTTCGTCACGCTGAATTTCCGGGAACGACCTCCCATAACAACTCCATACAAAGACATATACAGAAAGGAGACAAGAAAGAGGATAGAAAGGAGACAAGGGAAACACCTGTTCTAAAATAAAAAACCTTAATTTGACACCGCATATTGTTTTGTTTCATAGATAACACAATACTCATGACAATATCTCATACCTTTCAAACGGTTGGTTTGCAGACCCTGTATATTTTTGTTATTCTTATAGTTTATCAAAGTTTTAAGGATTCGGTTATAGCCCGAGTAATAAAGTACAATTCAAGGCATTAAAACAGTGTTTCCCAAAGGGTGTGCAGCGGCACATTAGTGTGCCGCGAAATCTTAAAGAAAAAAAAATCAGCTGTGGTCATCAGAGGCCCGACCTTCATCACAAACTACTTGTTTAATTTATGCTGCTTTATCAAAAAATGTCTCAAATAAAAGTTGTTAGTTATTGCTTTTATAGCAACTTTTGTTAAATATTTTTTATCGAAATATTACTCTGTTATGAAATATTCGCAAAAATCTTAAAACCGATACGAGTAAACTCCCATTTCTAGTTAACCCATTTTTACCAAAAGTTGATCAACTCGTGCCATTGATATCAAAAGCTTAAATATGAAGTTTCATAAAAAATTCTTTTAGCCGAATTTGCTCTGCACGTGTACACGGACAGACAGACAAACAAACAGACAGACAGATAGACAGACATCATGCTAAAAATAGTCAAAACGTTATGTAAGGACATCAATTCGTGGAGATCCATCGAAATCTCGAAATGTCAAAATCGATATGATCAAAATACCTCCCTTATATGTTGGCGGTCGGTAAAAAACTAGCGTTATAAATTTCTTCTTCTGTGACTACGTAGGTGTGCCGCGAAATTTTTCTTCTTTGGAAAATGTGCCACGACTGTAAAAAGATTGGGAAACACTGCATTATAATATCAAATTGAGGCATTAAAATTTTATAAATGCTTTATTTTATTTCCTGTAAACTTTATTAGTAACTAAAAGTTACTGTAATCAGTAATCATAAGGTGCACATTGAGTCTGCGGGCTATATAAATCACAGCCCGAATCTGCTAGCGTAGAATATACCATGAGTTCAAAAAGAAATTATATAAGGGTTGGCTATGGAAAAATACAAGAATGTCTACTGCAAGCTTTATATAACAATAAATAATTTATAAATTTTTAACAACAACAGTGGAACCAGTTAATTAATTTCTAAAGCTTACTGTTGACATTACTTTTATTTTCCATAGTCAACCCTTATGTAATTTCTTTTTGAACTCATGGTACTTACTAAAGGATAATAGGCGATATCCACTGTGCTAGTGTTTGGGCTGCAATAACAACAGGCCGACGCTCTCATGATTTTGCGCACGTATGTGTCTTATTTAATAAGTACAGGCCGAAGCATAAATTTAAATACGTGGAGAAAATCCCATAACGTTAGCAAAAAATGTTTTCCTGTCATAAATGTCAAAGATATTAACTATAGTTATTTTAACAGTAGTTAACATACTTTAATTAAAATATTTATTAAAGAAAATATTAATTGAAACCTGATGTAGGCACTTAACACTTAATATAGTGCCAATTTCTGTTCATTTTTATTTTTCTGTAATTAACAATGTCAGTTGAACATTCACTCAACGCCAGGAAAGAGAAGAATAAAAAATACACGTGTACTGAACGGAAGTAACCTTTTTTATGCACGTCGTACACAGAAAAACAGGTCATTAAAAATAGGTTTCTCTACTAACACCGAAAAAAAACTGGAACATGAGTTTTAATTTTACTTTGCAAATATTTAAAAATGGTAAAGTTTGTTAATTGCTGTATGTTACTTTATGTGTTTCTATTATGAAAAAAATCAGACATTTTATAAACGTTGCACAACAGCGTACATACTTTTACATAAGAGGCATTTATAACCAATTGCAAATGAAAAAGTCTATGTTCTACTTGTCGGAGATTTTCGCTATTCGACGGTAGTCAAGAAACTAATCCGCTATGTAAGCGAGATCAAGTTTTGACGTGAATATGTCTTTAAAATTAGGCCAATACGGAAAGTTGAGCCTTACGAAAAAATGGACATCGAATGGGTCTAATAATTTCTATAATATCAACGCGAACCAAAGAAACTTAGGGCCGGTTTCTGAAAGCCTAGTTAACTATAACCAAATTGTTAGAAAATGGTTGTTATGGTTACTCATGGGATTGTTATATTGTAACCGAGTTAAACCAAAAGATTAAACTCGGCTATACTTTCAGAAACCGGCCCCAAGTGTCATGCGCAAGCTTAAGGAAAAAAGACTTGTAGTGACATAGGTTCGCTCAGCGCGATAAGCGCGGGGGTTTCTGGAGGCGGTGTTTTGGGGACTTTCTGAGCAAACTTTAAATCTATATAACTCGGCACAAGGCGCTACGGTTTCGAAATTGTTCTTAGGCGAAAGCTAACGTCGAGAACTATCGATTTAAAACATTATAAGTGATACCGAATACAATGTTGATTGGGAAACTTTGGGTCGCATCTGAAAATTTTCCCAATTTCGGCATATACTCTTCGTAAAGTCAAGCAGAAATCGATCCAATGATCAAAATTGGATAAATCGGATTCTTGAGGAATCCAAAACTGTGCCACAGAACAATGCAGAAAAGTGCTGGTTTTACAGAAAACGCAAGAGGTTGGAGGACCACGCCGACATATTTACGTAAATCCTAGCTGTTGTATTCCCGAACACAACCTATCCCAATTTTTATGGCATTATTCTGAACAAAACTTGTTCACTTTATCGGCACCAAGGTCGACTGATTTAAAAAAATCTAATCTGTAACCTGTCTGATAACGTTTGTTGCTGTAGTTTAACATATTTACTGTCAGTGTTGCCAACTTGTGGGATTTTTCCCGGTTCGTTGGGAAATTAAGACCTTTTTATTTCATGAGAAAAGGGATTTTTTAAGAAAATTTGGGGCATTCGTGGGGAATTTAGCTAAAACACATTTCTTTCCAAAAAGCATAAAGTAAAAATGTTGAGCTTAGACGAATTTCCAATATTTTAAAGTTTGTTAGATCGTATTTTTAGCGTTCGATTGCCACACTAAAATAGAATGTTCTAGATAATAAATATGCGCCTGTCGGCTGCGGAGTACCGTATCTTTTGTTGTTTGACTTTTGAGTTGACAACAAATTAGTATTCTGTGCAACAAATGCAACAAGTAGTATTATTATCTTTGAACAAATGATTCCTGCAAAACTATATCTAGTGACAGTGATTCTGACTGCGAGGTATTAAAAATGAAATACCGGAATAAACAAAAGCAATTTCAAGAAGCCTGGTTTTCTATGGGCATTTATAAGGGCTGGCTAAAAAAAATATATTACTAGTACAAAATGCAGGTATTCAAAATATGATTAATAACATATTAATTTTCATATTATTGGGACCTTCCTTGGGTTATTTCATGTATCACGTTGACATGTGAAAATTTTAAATTGCAGCAGTGAATCCATGGAAACGAATGACATTTGTTAAAAATATAATACGTTTTTACATATTTTAAAGACAAAAAAAAGGGAAATTTGTATTAAGAATGACACAAAAATTACACAAGGTATTTTGAGAACCAGTGGTAAAAAAAAAATATGCTTCATTTATTGATATTCTCTTATAAAATGACAATTGTCCAGTTTAACGAACCACGTACCTCATTTCGAGATACCAACAGTGGGCATATAGCAATGAACAATCTGTATTAAATAAAATTCCATCCTGTTTGCTGGGATTATCACTTAAGTTATAAGTTGAAATTCAATTAAAAGCCACATTTTATTTACCATTTCGTAGGATTATAAGCAAGTATGTACGGGATTAAGGAAACAAATGCACAATAGTAACTTTTACTACCAACGTTGACACATGCAAATTTGGTATACACAGTTGGCAAACCTTCCCATCAGTAAATTTTCTCATCTTACTTGTTGTTGCTTGCTTGCTAAACCGGAATTGCAAGTCATTGTATGAGTGAAGATTTTATGCCATGTCATATCTGCAGGGAACTTGAACATGTATTAAGCCCCTTGCGTAAGCCGGTACAGAATTCAGCCATTCGCTTTTATTTATATCCAGTCACTGTAAATTCTATGTACATTAAATATGAATGGAGCTTTTTGTATAAGTGCTTTTGAAGGAAATCTTTATTTAAACTTCTTATAATGAACTTATGAAGTAATTAACATTTCTCAAAATATGCACTGTACTAACAGCTTTTATTTGCGAGGCTATTTACTTTTCAATAAGTCAAAATATACAAAAAAATTCAATGTAGATAGACATTCTTTCTACACATATTTTCATATTTAACCGTTTATATTTGTAACTTTTAAACGGTGCTATTCTCTATACAAGACGTTAAAATCTTAACGCAAAAAAGGCGTTATTTTTAATACCATTTCAAACGTAAATGCTATTCTTTAAGCATATTTCTGTTAAAACCCGGCTGTGATAAAATTGCAAGTTAACGTTCTACAATATGCACCTACCAATACAGTGGCTTTGGTTAAGGGTGGTGTTTAGTTTGCAAAAATGGCAGATCCTATTTTAGTAAATGTCATGTTACTAAAAGTAATTGCAATAAATGAATGATTGCAAGAATATTATTTATTATAAAACAAAACAAACTTTATATTACTCTTTAGAGCTGAGAATGATCTTCGTCATCTTCATCGTCATCTTCATGATACAAGTAACCGTTTATAGTTACAAGCGCAAGTTCAATAAATTTGACAGAGAGGAAGTAAATGGTATATTAAAGAACAGATTTGGCTTTTGTTAAAAACTTAACATTATAATCCTATCAAAGCTACAAAAATCGCTTGTGCCTGTGTCGTACTTTTCAATATCGTAATACACTTTAATGATGTATTATTTGAAGCAGTGGCGGATTAAGTTGCTTGGGGGCTCTGGGCCCTCTATTATTTTAAATAGAATGGAAATATTTGTATATAGGCTTCGGTGGCCCCCCGACTTCGTGAGCTCCGGGCAGCCGCCCAGTCCGCCCACCGCTTAATTCGCCTCTGATTTGAAGAAATAATGGATAATAATATTTCATTTTGAGTATTATTCGTTAAAATGTTAATACAAAATTTCTTACTAAAAAATAATACAATACAAGATGTCTTTTCTAATATTTTACAATTTTAAGTCTGGTGTTTACACACAACTCTGGCATTTGTACCGCTGTAAATATTAAGTAGAAGAAGCGGCTTCAAATAAAAGGGACAAGTGAGTTCAACTAAAGTCATTTACGACTGGACAGAGTAGCCAACCTGTATATTAAAATACACTACTCACTATTTGTAGTCGCTGCCTTGTTTTACCTGCGGAAACAACAGTAGCGCCTCTTGTGGATTTATAACCAACTATATTGTGCAATTAAACGAAGTTAAATACTTGGGTGGATAAAATAATTACAATTATTGAGTTGGGTCGTTTTAAAATATGGAAAGACAACAACAAAGACAAAACCGATGCTGACAAAGATGATCATATTCCCAATGAATTTAAGACCACGTGCATTAAATTATCCTGGTACAAAAGTTTTTTTAACGCAACTTGTCACGAATTAATTTAGTTTATACAAAAGTTGATACGACTTAGTTCAGTTGATACAAAAATGTTTGATCTTTTGGAAGCAATATCTCCTTAACATCCCAGAAAATGACATTTCCTCGAAACAACCTTTTTGAATAACGTTATGAATAACGTTTCAAAATCTTTGAAAACAAAGTACTGCTTTGATCCTATCCAAATAAATGGCAAATGAAGAAATTCTAGCAATGCAATCGAAAAAAATACTCGTTGATTCAGTGCAACCAGTATTTTTAGCGCTCTGAGCAAGGTATAAAATATACGCCACCAAGCAATGATTTTACTGCGAATACTGAAGGAAATAATAATGGGTGTTTTTTTTAGAGGTATAGAACTTTAAATTGCAATAAAACAACGATGGATTATTCGATTGACATGAATTTTTTTTTATTCGAAAGATAATCTTGTGGCATTACATTTTAAATATGATTTCTGGCATATGACCGCCACGGCTGGCTCGGATGTAGTCCAATCTGGACGTCCAATTTTCGATAACTTTTTCCAACATTTGTGGCCGTATATCGGCAATAACACGGCGAATGTTGTCTTCCAAATGGTCAAGCGTTTGTGGCTTATCCGCATAGACCAATGACTTTACATAGCCCCACAGAAAGTAGTCCAGCGGTGTTAAATCACAAGATCTTGGAGGCCAATTCACAGGTCCAAAACGTGAAATTAGGCGGTCACCAAACGTGTCTTTCAATAAATCGATTGTGGCACGAGCTGTGTGACATGTTGCGCCGTCTTGTTGGTATGATTTAATGTAATGCCACAAGATTATCTTTCGAATAAAAAAAAATGCATGTCAATCGAATAATCCATCGTTGTTTTATTGCAATTTAAAGTTCTATACCTCTAAAAAAAAACACCCGTTACTTTTACCAGAGCAAACCTGTGGCCGCAATCGCTAAACCGTCTAATGTTGCCGTTTGACGGCTAGCAAGAATATGGACGTGTCTTTAACTCCTGCCTATATCAAATAATTTGTGTAAAATATTTATACTAATGACAGTTTCTGCTTAGCTGTTCGCAACCGGGTATAAACTATAGGTGCCGTTCTGATATAATACTGACCATATTACACCTGAATGTACAGAGATTGAAAATATATTCACAAACCTGGAAACTGAAAAAAACCTGAATACTTTTACCACGCGCCCTTTAAAATTTTGACCGTTGCTCACTTTTCGCTAAGACTGTAGTCGCAACAAAGTATCATACTTGTTTGTATCGCTTACTTTGTTAAAAAGCGTACAAAATAATTTAAGAATAAAACAATTGTTCCCACTCCTTTTGTAATTGAATCCAATAAAAACGTTATACTGATAAATTGAAAAAAATGTGGTTCTAAAAATTATATTTTTATGCAGGGTACCATTTGAAAAACAAACTTAACCTCTCCCCTATGGTAGGAGTTGAATGTATCTAGTACTTGAGTAATGTAATAGATCAACCCCTCAACATATGAATGAAGTCTAATAAGGTCAAGTCATATCTTTTAAAATAAGAGAACTATTGGCCATTTATTACTTTACTGAAAGCCTATATACGCTAGTCTTCCAATGGACCCAATATTTCTAATGCAGTGTTGTCTATAAATAAGCTCAGTTTTGATTCGGTTATAGCGTGAATGGCAAGTTCAGTAGACAATTATCTTGCCTACGTAACATAAGGAAAAGGACTAGGATTAGAAATTCAGAACAACTTCTTAGATTGGCAGAAGATTGATCTGTCTTTGCCCAAGTGATAGCACACTTCAGAAAGACCTGACATGGCACTTGAAAGAATAGCGTGAATGTTAGTGGTGGGGAATGGTTTCACCGGATCAGTACGCGAGCGTTTTATCAAAACAATAATTCGGCGACTACTGTATGGCGTAAATTATGATTTGCACAACAAAAATTAAGCTCCGAGTGCTCAATTTATCTAGAAATGGGTGAAGAAGTTCGAGAAAAAAGTCAAAAAGTGGCAGTTTGGACAGCGAGCCGACATAGTAATGTCGGCTCGCGGAGTAAACATTCCGTATTTTCTTGAAAACGCCAGAGGCCGCACTGTAACTGTTAATTAGGATCGATGTGTGGGGATGATTCAAAACTTTTCTACATCTGCTTTACAAAATTTTCGTGGGTACAACCAGCAGACATGCTTTCAACAAAATGGAGCACCATTCCACACGAATTTACTGATCATTCAAACAATTTTTCCGAATAAACTGATATCGCTAAGGAGTGTCAAAACAGGACCTTCTCGTAGCCCGAACTTAACTCCGATGGATTTTTTTTTATAGCGATACCTCAAAGGCAGTGCTTCATTAACAATCCCGGATTCATACTTGAGTTAAAAGAAAATATCGAGCAAAAAATTGAGACAATGGGCCGTATGAATAAAGTTGAAGTAAATGCTCATAAGTAGAAGGTAGAAGTATAAGCATTTGCTTCGAGTAAAAGGTCGGAGTAAAAGCATTTGCTTCTTTTTATATGCATAACGATTACCTTTTACTTGCAAGTAAATGCTTCTACCGTTGAGTAAAAGGTCAAGAGGATGTTTATGTTGAAACCTGAAAATCAGTATTTATCAAAATCGTACTACTTCTTGCCGATTGCCGTCAAGTTGAAAATAGTCTATAAACACTATTAACAATGTGCTAGGGCTGTATTGAGTTCCATGTTTGGCATTTCAACTTATTTTTATTGGTGTAAAGTAATTTTGTAATTTTTAACTTCTTAGCGATGTTGTGCAAAATAACACAAGCTACAACTATTTTTGGGATATTTTTATGTTTGACGCGGCAAACATACTTTAAGATCGGGAACCTTCGTTTAAGTTTACCAAAACAACGCTCGATTATTATCCTCTCCTCTTTTAGGAGTTTATTAAAGCTTCTTTGAGCTCTATTATCAGGATTTTTAAATGGAGTCATAAGACATGGCTCTAATCCAAACCCCTTATCAGCAATTAGTACAGTATTTTGCATTCTTGATAAAATTTGTCTAATGTCTGAATTTTTCCAAATCCAGGCCACCTTACATCTACACTTGTGAACATTTCACTGGCATCACAAGTTGCCTGTACATTTAACGTAGGGTTTCCTTTATGATTGACATATTCATCTCCATGGATCTTCGGTATTTTCTATACCTATATGCGTACAGTCAATGACACCAATCGCGGTTGGAAAACGGTATTTTCTTTGCCACAATTCTTTCGCCTCCACTAATGAATTTTGGGAAGTAGGAAATTTAATCCAGGTGCCAGCTTGTGCAACAATTTCATCAACAACACTGCTGACAGTCCGTGATACTGCGGATTGCTCTACCCCAAGTTCCTCACCGATACCTTTTTGAAACCCAGGATCGGCTAGAAACCTCAAAAATAATTTGATTTTATGCCGAGAAGACAACGCACCGCCTCGAGATTCTGTAGTGTTACCTAAAAAAGTATTAGCTAACCACTCCACGTTTTCCTCTTCAAAACGAAACAAACTTTTAAAGTCACTAGAACGTGGTGAAGAACGACACCTATAGTGTTTCACATTTCTTAAATGCACATTATCCGCCATAGCAACTAGGTCACTATAACACTTTCTCACAAGTGAGTATACGAAAATATAGATGCATGTTTTTCGAAGCATTTGCTTATAATTTAAAGTAAAAGATCTGCTTTATTCATAACCATTTACTTCTGTCGTGAGCAAAAGATCAACAAAAAAAGCATTTGCTTCTTACTCATAAGTAAAAGGTTTTGCTTGCATTTTTATTCATATTGTTTCGAGGATTTGCTTCATAATTGGCAAGTAAAAGGTTATGCTTAATTTTATTCATACGGCCCATTCTCGGAAACGACTTGTCGCAGCCTGGTGAATAATTTCAGAGATCGGTTAGAAGAATGCCGTAAACATTACCTTTACAGTTAGACGATGTAAATTTTAAAAACTAATATTCCATAAATTGCATTTGCACAATAAACATCCATATAATAATCCTTTTTTAATTATTCTAATTCCAAAACTGAACTAATTTGTTGGCCACCCATTCGTATTTGAATATAAACGAAATACACGTAACTACTGAACAGTGGCGTACGCTAAGGGGGGGATTAGTGGAATAAATGCCCTCCCGAAAATTCGAAAAAAGTAAAATTATAACTACCGGATTTTAAAATTGCACGCCTTTTCAATACGTATAAATTCCGAAGTAGTGAAAAATTCCCCCCTGAAATATTTTTCTGCGTACGCTACTGCTACTGAACACGTTTGAGAAACACTGTTCAACAATAACTTTTATTAAAATACTTTTTCACAATATATTTACTGTTTAACTTAATAAAATAAGTTGTGGAAATAAAAATGTTAATTAATACATTTCTTTTAACTTTGTTTTGAACATTAACTTGATGTTTGCAGCTTGTTACAAGTAAAATAAACTAAATGTGAAGTGAGGCGTACGTGGGCGCCAAATTTTCCGCTTCAGACAATCAAACGAAATATGCCGCCTCCATAAATATTTTTCTCAGTTCATCTTTCAAGTTCAGTTACAATTGTTATAATATCATGCTGAAAATACACAACGACTTGAAGCAAAAACCTTTTTGACATTTTGTATATACTACAACGTTCAATGACATTATATCAATGACTATTTGTTTCATAAATACTGAACAAGGAGAAAGAAAAGTAAAAAAATAATTTGAAAGACATATTGTGCCTCACAGTCTGAGTTATTTCCAGTATTCAACAAATATGTCTAGTCCATCCGAATCTAGCGGCCAAAAAAGTAAACTACACATTTTCGAAGTAACACATTTAACAAGTTTCTGGTATACTGTTAGATAAATTTGGTAATATTGTCACGAAATATGGTTCTGTAATGCAAAGCGCCAAACGGACACACCGGAGCAAACATGTATATACAACATGAATCTTACTAGTAAATGCTGGACACTCCGGACTGTTCAAGAAGATATTTAGCGTAGCATACACATATATAAAAGTCGAGTCGATATATTCAATTTACAATGATACGGAAAAGATAAAAGATCTGTGACAGGCGCCCATCTACGGAGAAGACATGGGTTAGACCCCCCCCCCCTCCAAGCACTCAATAAATTCGTTTTAAAAGTCACATTTGTCTTGTATAATAGAACGTGAGCCCACCTAAGCGTACACCTAAGTAGAAAAATTATGGCTAGTGATCACACCGGTACCCAAAATTAGCTATAAGTACACAGGGTAGTCAAAAAATAACTTCACAGTTTCGAACGTCGGTCAAATTTCCGCCTTTTTCTGTCACACAATTGCGAACACATTGAAGAGCATTCTTATATCAATTACACATATTTCAGTGCAATATTTCTCTTCGAATATTGGCTCTTAGTTATTTAATCGAGTTTTAACTCAGTTCATGTAACAGAAAGTTCTTGATCATGACACGGTAGCGGTGGCCGCATTAAGTAAATAGTAAGTGAGGTATATCAAAGTATAGAGCAGCGGTGGACAAACTTTTTTTGAAAAGGGCCCGTTTGCACAAATAGTATGATTAAAAGGGCCACACTACAAAAAAAAAAAAGAAAATAAATAATAATAATAATCACATAATCACTCCAGACAATGCCGTAACTAGGCAGGGGACCAGAAAGAAAACTACTGGCATTATAAATATTGAGTATTGAGGAAAATAATGAGCTTTTTAGGGTTTTGTAGGTATGACCAAAAAACCCTTATACCGTCATTTTGTCGTCTGTCTGTCTGTCTGTCTGTTCGGTAAAAATTGTAGCCAAACGGCTAAGCCTAGAGAGTTGAAATTTGGCATGCTTATACAACTTTTTGACCCGCACATAGGAAAAATACTAAAACATCTAAAAAACATACCCCCCTAAAAATATAAACAAATATGTGCTCATCGAAAACAAAAATATATTTTTTTAATTCTGAGTAGGGTATCAAATGATAGCCCTTAGTACGTGGATTAACGATCAAATTTTTATTTTTGCAAAATAAATTATTTTGATGCAATTTTTGCCAAAATAGTGCAAAAAAAATTTTGTCCCACACCTGTAGCCCAGATGGTTTAAACTAAAAATCTAAAAAAATTCTAAGTAATGTATATTGGTGTGAACCGAAATAGTACAACAGGATTTTTTGATCAGACTATGTTTTCGGAAAATAACGCATTTTTTGTGGTTTTTGGTTCACAAAGTACAAAACTTATACCAATGTAAGACACTCACATGCAAGGCGTGCGATAGCTTAATGGGTTAGAGCACTGGTGTGAAACGAAGGGTTTCGAGTTCGAGTACGGAGTGAATTTTATTTTTTCTGTTTTTTTTTTTGCATTTTTATTATGTTGAAATTATTTTGTCAAAATTCTAGTTACATTTTGACAAATGTTGCATTTAATTTTTAAGAGCGTAAATTTAATAACCAGTCTTATTATATGATTAACAGACGATAAATTATTTTAAAAATATCGTTCATTTTGCCGTGATTACTACAAAGTAAAATTTGTCCTACACATTCAGCATACCGCCTTCACTTATTATATACCTGCGAAACCCTGAAATGTGTGAATATTCACACTTCACATAAATTTTTTTTCTATACTGAGCCCAAAAATATACATATTAATCCTCATTTACAAAATACTAAGAATATTTCATTTATTAGCAATTATTTTTGGGGTACAAAATTTACGCCGTTCGGAACAGAATAGTTCTGGTACGAAAAAAATTGGGAACCGCTGTTTTATCTTATAAAACAAAGTCCTCTGCAATCAGAATGACGCTAATAGCTGTAGATGTTATTCGCCAAGAATTTTAACTGAGCATAACGAATTTCTTTTTACTCCAACACTGGTTGGCGCCAAGTATTGCTATATTTATTACAACATTAATAATTAAAAGTGTAGGCCACGGCGTGTTTTTTTTATATTTTTCATAAATTTCAATGATTTTGGCGTGGACTTAAAAGGCATCGGGCATGATGCAGTACTGCGTGGTGTGGTACATGGTGTGGTACAGTACGTATCTGTGTGATTTATAATGCACAGTTTCACCAGCATTGAAGGTTAGCCGAGGTCAGAGGTGATATCTTAATAGCCTTTGTTAATGGCTCGCATGACAAAGATGTACCGTGCGAAGCATAAATATCTGATTGACGCAACAACTCATTTTTACATTGACTATATTGTATACAAATAACAAGACGTCTTTCTCAACACAATGTACCAGTTAAATTACTATTTGCATTTCAAATATTCTTAATATATTTAAAATTAACAAAAACATTATTATTGATTATTCCAAGTTAAAATTCAAAGTTAAAAAGTTTTGCATTTTATATAAATTTGGTTTAAAAGAGGATAATTGGACATCCTTATTTTTTAATATATTTAATCTCTGTACGGAATTAGATATGAAACATTTTTCTAGTTCTAAACCCAGTAACAGTGGCGGCTCTACGACTAAGCAACTGGAGGGGTAATTAAAGTTTAAATAAAAAAATACAGAATCTTACCAGTCATACAATATTGTTTTCATATTAAAGATTGTTTAGTCCACCGTGTGATACTTATCAGACTGTGTAGGCTCAAATAGCCTTTGATGCAGTACGTTAAAAATGTCAACTAACTATACAGTTTTGTGGTCGAAATCAGTTGTAATGATAAAATTAAAACCGGCAGTGGCATTGAACTTCTTAATTATATGCCACACTTTGTAACAATTTTAAGTCTGACACAGTAAAACAAATATATTTAATATATGAATTAGATTAAGATTAAATAAGTTAAAATTGTTTGTATACAAGTTCATATTTTCTATTTTTATTTATATAACTTAACAAACGTGAACTCTCTTCTTCAGTTTTACTTTTGTTTACATATTTAGATTTTCACTTATACTGCTACAAAATAGCAAACTTAACTAACTAAACGAATGTAAATACTTTGAAATTATTCACCTTTCAGTAATTGGCGCATACTTGACTAGATGTTGCACTTGGGGTGTCATAGTGTAGCTAATTTCACAGCCTCGGGCAATGTCCTAACGCAGCGTTTCCCAAAGTGTGGGTCGCGACCTGGCACCGGGTCGCAGAAAAATTTTGCCGGGTCGCGAAATAAATTGTAAAAACACAGAAAATATTTTTTTTTTTACATATTATTTTTTTTACGTCAGTTAATCACTAGAATAGTGTGTATTTGTGCTCTTTATTACTATTCTATATTCTTTATTACTATACAGTATAGTATAGTAATAAAGAATATCTCTTTATTATATCTCTTTATTACTATTTATTACGCGGTCAAAAAAGTTTGGGAAACGCTGTCCTAACGTATTCTTACGGAGAACATAAAACTAGGGCATTCTTTATGGTGCGACGCAAGAGGAGTTTACATAAAGATATAGTCAGTGTCCGAGACAAAATAGTTGCGAGCCCGAAAAGTGGGTGTACTGTTGTCATATTGAGCTTAGCGTATGAAAACAAACGGGCTGTTAGGATTTAAAGATTTAAATTAAAATTGAAATAAGAATCTAACATCTTTATATTTTTGGAATTATAAGAAATGGGATACCATTATTATTAAATAAAATTTAAAAATGTTCAGATTTAAAAATATAAAAAGAAATTTTTTTCCTGGGGGTGGGGATTGCCCAATTGCCCTTAGATAAAAGCCGCAATTCCAAAAAAAAAAAAATCAGTAGTGTTTTAGAGCAGAGATATTCCAAAATAAGGCGAAACATATTAGTTATTTCTAAACTGATAGCAAATCCTGTTGTGCGGATATTTTTATTTACAAAAGCTACAGATACAGATCGATTGCGGATCATGGACGTGCGGATATGGTTCGGATGCTGAACAAAAAAAAAAAAAAAACTTATCCGCGCAGAGCTCTAGTAATATGGACCAGATTGGTCAAGTGGTATCTCCTGATTGGTCAAGAACAGGGGTGTCACATGTACGTAATTTTAGACTTGTTTTAAATAGAGATAAATAAATTTTTTATTTCTCTCCATTTTGATGTTATTATTATTATTATTATTATTTTTTTTATTTTTTTCTCAGAATTTTAACATATAAATTAATTTATCTTTAATTCAAATATATGACGTATTGAGGCTGTTTCTGTAGTCGATTGTTTTTAAGTATTTTTATTATGAGGTTGTTTACAACAGCGCTTCTCAGACTGTAATGTAGCGGACCGGTACTTTGCCCCAATCTGTTGCGGACCGGTATTATATTCAGTTGCAGTGAACTTTTAATGTAACTAGGTCTAGGGACTATTGGTAACATTTATGTAAAAGATGTAGATATTATTAAATTGGGGTTTTTAAAGTTAATAATAAATCAAAAAATGACAGCAAATTTATAAATGTTAAAATAATAATATTAATAACAACAAACCTTAATGGGAAAGATGAGCCTGCTTATTTTTTACCAATTTTTTTGTTCGTGGTTGAATAGACAAGCGGCACACAGAATGGATCATGAATATTCTATATTTATACTATTGATACTATTTTTATATTTTGTTTTAATTACACTCATTATTGAAAATCCGGTCTCACAGAGTAAGTTGTGTAAAAAGGAAGTAGTTTCTTCATGGCAATGTCTGAAAGATCAGGATATTCTGTTTTAACTTTTACCCAAGAAGATGCGAGTGACTTATTTTCATTTTCAAAGTTTGATTTCAAGCCATCGTCAGCTGCGAGCTCCGACAATTTATTTTCTATATGTTGATGAATTATGTTTTAATTTATTTTCTATGACGAATGGTAGCCTTTTATTGCAATAAAAGGATTTCGTACCCATCCATTTTCAATGCACACAGTTTCATCCGCCCGCGCACCCTTTATAAAACGTTTACATAGCTAACACTATGTTCCTGCGAAACTCTCAAAACAACGACCAATATAATAAAATGTTCTATCGCCAAAGTTCCAGGCTTATTTCAACATTGTTCCACTAAGCCTGTAAATATAATCTTTCCGCTTCAAGGGTAAAGTGGCGGACCACTACTTTGAGAAGCACTGGTTTACAACACTTCTTTTAAATATGTGTCAGTGCGGATAATATGGCATGAAGTATTGAAAACGAATATGGACCAGGGATGGGGGTTACTTACGCAGAGCCGCAGTAAGGAGGGGGCGACGGCCCCTAGCGCACTAAGGAAAAGGGCGCAGACGGCCTTGCTAAGAGGCGCCATTGCGAAGATGAGGACCTCTTTTTTTTTTTGCTCGTCACTTGGATTTTGGGAGGTGAGGACCTTTTTTTTGCTCATCACTTAAATTTTGAGAGGTGAGAACCTTGTTTTTATTTACCAAGGGCGCCAAAACACGGCTCTGTCCCTAGCGGAAGTTATCCTTACTGCGGCTCTGTACCTACGAGCTACCTACGGAGCGCAAAAGTTAAATAAATTTTCCTTTCTAAATTTTATACCACTGTTGATATTTGTAATTGCTTTCGAATTTTGTATATTTTATTTTGTACCAATACGTACATTTTTAATTGAAAAGATATACTTTTGTTTTATTATTGATTAATTTCTTTGTGATATAGCATATTGTCTGTTAATAATAATGAAAGTTAATTATTCTGTGCTTAATAAAAGAAGGGGGCGATACCAATACGCGTTGAGCTGATAGGGGGTGTTTGTTACAAAAGGATGAGAAACAGTAGTGTAGACATAGGTTTGTCGAACGATATTGTCGGCTGACATGAAAATTTGCAGCAGCCCGTTTATCTACATGATTTGTCACCTTGTGTCTGAAAATAAGGACTGAAATATCGTACGAAAAATGAATAGCAATAATTATTTTCAAACACAATTCTTCTCTTGCTGTAAGACGAGGGATAAAAACTAACAAAAGGTGTGTTATTAGAATTTTTTTCTATTTTATCTTTCATTCACATTTCCAAAACCAATCTAGAAGTGTCTACAAGCCAAATAATTTAACCGAAGTCCTACAATAACGTTTTTACACCAATTTTCCACATTTTTTTAAAATCCATTATAAATTCCCAATAACAAATCAAGCATACCACGATAAGACTTCAATACAACATTCAATTTGTTGAATGTGTCTTGTATGATACAGCAATATCAGGTGGTCGGTAGCTGGGAATCTATTCAATACAGAAATTGCTACAATGATTCTATGTTATTTACCACACTGACACATACAGACACATTCAATGCTATTCGCGTAAGTATACACAACCGCTTATTACCCACTGCAATCAGATTCTCACTCAAATTCGTTCGAATACCACAGACCGTGCAGGGATGCACTCAGGCAAGATTGTATGCAATTAAATACTGGCACACCTAGCTAAAAGATTAAACTCAGTAAAATAATGCGAAACTAAAAAATGTGAAGTGTGAATTTGACACATTTCTGAGTTTTGTAGGTATTTAGTGGCAAGAAATTGTGGGTAGGTACATATATTAAAATCATAAAAATCGATAATGATTGCATCTATCACCTTAAAAGTGTACGAAATTACGAGATGCGAGCGCATCAAGGTAGTACAGTTGTCCTGTCAGCCAAATAAGTACCTAATGAGTGATCATTTGAAACAAAAAAATGGCAGTTGGCTAAGAATATTTTTCATATGATATAAATAATTAAGGCCGGTCACCATGGTATAATGGTCAATATACTGGGCGTGTATACTGTTAGTATTTGTAGCATTATGCTGCGTTCACAACCTTGAAATTATAAATTAGAATTAACGTTAAATTAGTTCTTAACATTAAATTTGTACGTAGAAATTAAGTAGTGTTCACAATGTAAATTAAGAAATTAAGACACTGACAACGTTTTATCGATTTCTACTGTATCGATCGATATTTGACAGCAGTTTATATTTCTCATAGTTTTGAAAAGAATTAAAATAGAGGGAAAATTTATATGCAGTGCCGCAACAAGGGTGGTGCGACAGGTGCCGCCGCACCAGGCGCCGGATTCATAGAGGCGCCGAATGGCCAAATTTAATTTTTTTTATTATTATCTTTTATATTAATAAACTATAATCAACACAAATTTGATTTCATAATCGAAAGTTTCAAATTTCAGGCAAGATCATTAATTGATGACTGTACAACTGCCACTGCAATGCAATTATTAGAAGTGATCCACACTTACGATTTAAAAGATGTGTACCCTAATATTGGCATTGCACTGCGCATATATTTAACGCTCCCTGTAACTGTTGCTTCGAATTAACGCAGTTTTAGTAAATTAAAGTTAATAAAAAATTATTTGCGTTCTACAATGGGCCAAGAGCTTGTAAAATTTAGCTTTAATATCAATAGAAAATACTACAGCGCAGTCATTAAACTATGAAGACTTAATTAACGAATTTTCACAGTTAAAAGCCAGAAAAGTTCAATTTATTTAATTTTCCATTCCGTTAAAGTGATTATATAATATATTATTAAAATACCTAAATATTTATTATTTTTTGTTCAAATATCTCTTTTTTTTGTCATTAAATATATATTTTTTTATTTATTTTGTTATTCAATTATGTAATATAATATTTCTTTAGCCCTTTTGTGTTTCATTTTAGGTGTTTTTCATTTTGTGTTTTATTGACCTAGAGTTTATATTTTGTCCCTTTTTATATTAGTTGATTATCATGATTTTTGAGTTTATTAAAAGATTTGTAACATAATTTGTTAATATAATCGTTAATATTGCAATTTAAACCAAACCAAAGAAAAAGGTTAAAACTAAACTAAAAAATAATACCAACGAATGTTTTCTTTTATACATTTATTGTTAAAAAATGACTTTAATATATATTTTTGTATGTTCCTTTACTGGTAATAAGATAGTTCCTTTATTAGGAGTAAATGTTCCTTTTCTGGCGATTTTGTGATTTTTATGAATAAAGTTATGTTTTTTATTTTTCTAAGTTATTCTTTTATTTTCACTTGCATCAAAATAAAACAATAAGATTTTAAGGATTCTCTATAAAATATGGCAAGTAATAATCTTAAATAACATTTTGGTGAAGAAAACAACGTAAGTAAATGTTTTAAACGTTCCCTTACTGATGCAATCACCTTACCATAAAAATTTAAAAATTGCGTATGTAATTAGTGAGGGGGGGGGGGCGCCAAATAATTTTACGCACCAGGCGCCAATTTATGTTGTTGCGGCACTGTTTATATGTATGCTTATAGAAAATAGATGCTGGATAAAAACATAAAAATATAGGTAGTCATAGAATTTTTCAGGTTAAAACAAATGCTTACTGCACATGCGTCAATCATAAATTAAGAGTTTGTAGCTTGCAAACCCTTAATTCTAAGTATAAGTATTAATTTAGAAGGTTGTGAACGATAACGTACAGTTACGTATAATAAACATTTACGTTAATTTTAAGTAATAATTCTAATTTCTAATTTCGAGGTTCTGAATGCAGCATTAAGGTTTAAAAATATGTCAATAAACTGAAATAAAGACCAAACAAAGCCGACCGGGGTAGCGTAGTGTTAACACATGTGCTCTGCGTTGCGAAGATCTCGGGTTCGAATCCCGTTCAGGAATGGAAATTTTCTCAAATAAAAATTATCCTGGCTAATTGCCACAGCAGCAAAGGCCATTCATTAACTTTAAAAAAAGACCAAACAAATGAATTTAAAAAATAATTATAAAAATGTTTTTTAATAAACAACAAATTCAATACACGATAGTTTTATTAGATTTTTAAAATAAAAATTTATTTAGTGACTGTCAAAATTAACTTAGGTTTTAAATTGATTGCAGAATACAATAAAAGCCATAGAATATATCTCATTTTGTAATACGTAACTAAGAAAGAAACTTAATTTTTTATGTTGTATATTTATAATATAATCTTAGGGTGGTAAATCTGAAATGGCACCTTTCAAAATATTTGACAAATAATTGATATTAATGATTATGTTTCACAATTTTGGTTACATAAATGTTAATATGAATTCTGACAGTTGTTATTTTTGAATGAATATAACCTTAATATATTGAAACCTAACCAACATTGAAAAGCCAAATTTACAAGTTCATATGGTTCCATAAAATTCCATTTACAACACAACAGCCACCAAAATCACCAGATCTAGTAACGTATTATAAACTGATATATTTAATATCCATTTCTGTCCATAACATACTTAAGTATTTTCCTTTTTCAAATGAGCATTTCTTACTGTTAGCACGGTATTGCAAAAATTCGATAACTTTCGACAAAATAAACATATCAAAAATTTCTGTTGAACTATTCCAGTTCCCATCAATGTACATAGTTGACATCATTTCAGATTCTCAAACTAACCCCTAAGGAAAATCGGGTGGGAAACGAAATTTTACACATTTTTGATGAAAATTCCATAAAACAAAAACATTTTTCAAAAATAAACAGTTGTTGGTTTATCCACTTTTGATGGGCCTTTAATGGGCTTTTTAATGGGCCTTTATTGGGCCTTTTAATGGGCTTCATTTGATACCCCACTCAAAATTTAAAAAAATATATATTTATTTTTCGTTGAATGCATATTTGTTTATATTTTCCCGCGGTGTGTTTTTCGAAATCTGGTTAGTTTTCCCATATGTTAGTCAAAAAGTTGTATAAACAAGCAAAATTTCAACTTTGTAGGTCTGACCACAATTTCCAAGAACAAGTGGATGGCGGGATCACAGGCTTGCCCCTCCAAGCACTTAAAAATCACGTTTTTAAGGAACATATTTGTCTTGTAATAGAAAATGTGCCCGCAGCAAGAAAAAAAATTGGCTTCTAAACTCCTCAAGAAAAAGATTTGGCTTCTGAGCCTCCCAAGAAAAAACTTTTGATTTCTGAGCTCTATAGAAAAAACTTTTGGTTCCTGAGCCCTCAAGAAATATTTTTGGTATCTGAGCCCTTCCCCCCCAATATATTCTGGGTGCGCGCCTGGTGACGGTATAAGGTTTTTTTTGTTAATACCTACAAATGCTACCCCAAAAATTAAGCTTAGTATAATAACAATGTTAGATCCCAACATTTATTGTTATTAACGCCGAATGCGGCCAAGTAAATTTTTACTTGATGTGTTTTAAGTATTATGGAAGTGAATAAATGACTGCTTTAAATAATAATAATAAATGTAAATAAACCTATTAACAGAGTTAGATCAAGGTTTTTTTTGTGCAATCAAGTTTAATCATTTTATTATTATTATTCACTAATAATCTCTTTCTGGAAATATTAGTCAGCAAATCACAAATAACAGAAATATAGGAAATTTTTTAGTTTTTGCAAAATTCAACTCCTAATGCTTATCATTTTGACATGTTTATCATTGGGTATATACGTATCTCGGTAGTAACACGATACAAATAAATATTGGTAAATCAGTTACTCGTATGTAATCAAATCTGTGTCGAATTCAGTGAAATGATAGACAAGTAAACAATATCGAGCTCTGGGGAAACAGGCAACTTCGCTAAATGCAACTGGAATGTAAACAATTAACAATGTATTGCAATTAGTTGCGATATTATTAATTTGTGTTGTTTAGGAAAGATATTATGTACAATATTAGGAGATGCGGAAATTGTTACACATTCTAATGAGCAGTTCGGTACAAAATTTCGAGTTTGCTAATGGAAATACTTTGATTCAAAGGATATTTTCAGCCTATAATACATATTATTCCGAAATAGGAACATACGACTAAACTATAATCAAAATCATAGTGTCACCCAAAATTTTTTCTTAGGAGGGGTTCAGAAGCCAATTTTTCGGCTGAACTGCTTTAATCTAAAAGACAATTATGTTTCTGTAAAACGTGTAACCCTGTAACTTTCTTGAGCGTTGATAAGGGGGAAAAGGCCTCAAGCCCGAAAGCTACGGGCGACGGGAATCCACTGTTTTATTTTACATTTGGGTACTTTTCTTAACATAATATTTTCAAAAATCTTTTTCTAAGAAAGACATAGTTTCGTAATAAAATAATTTATTACGAGTGGAGAAACGCACCGATTTTTTTGCATATTAAGTTATTATTAAATAAATAAGAATTATATTAAGAAAATTTCTTAATTTTTTATTTGGGTTTTGTAGGTAGACCACCAAAAAACCCTTACATGATCCACATACATGTAGAAAAAATACTGAGAGTTCAAAAAAACACATCCCAAGATAAATATAAACAATTCTGTATTTAATAAAAAAAATAAATATATTGAAAAATATTATTTTTTATTGGAATTTTGCCAAAAATGTGTCAAAAAACTTTTGTCCCCCACCCTATCTCATTTATCTATAAATCCAAAAGAATTTATCTAAAAATCTGAAAAAAATCTCCGTAAATAACATTGATGGGAACCGGAGTAGTTCAACAGGAATTTTTGATGAGAAATTTTTTCCGAAAAATGTCGATTTTTTTGTGTCGTTGATAAAAAAAAAATATGTTTATAAAATTTATTGTGTGGTATCAAAAGAAATCTCTTAAGACGTAGATTACGGGACGTAATATAGTTTTTTGAAAATCGTTTCTTTTAACACGAATTTAGCAAAAAATGTGCAAAAGTTCTTGTCCCGCACCCTTTTACCAAACAGGGTTAAACTAAAAATCTGAAAAAATTATAGGTAATAATGTTAGCCGGAAACGTACGAGACGAATTTTTGATCAGATAGTGTTTTTGATAAATATGGCAGTTTATGTGTTTTTGACAAAATTAATTATTTTTTTAATTCATAGTTAAATTACGGCTAAAAATGTTATGGATTTTTTGTATTGATAGTCAAGATAGTGCGTGTATTTTTTTGGAATTAAAAATATTAAAATAATAATATATTTTTTTAATAGTTACGAACTGAGTTACTCACACCACACCACACTACACTCTACACTGTAAAATATTTCTTATTAATCTAATGAAGACTTGAATACAAAGCAAATGCAGAAAAAAACGCTGGGATATTTGGCAAATTATTTATATTTTGTTTAAAAAAATTAAATTGGAAGCTCTTAGTTCTCAAATAACAAATAAAAGGGATTATCAAAAAAACTGTTGATTTTGATGTGATAAATATACCTAGACATCCAGTATTATGTTGGCTTCTTACATGTATTAAATACCTACAAAACCCTGAAATGTGTGAATATTCACACTTCACTTAAATTTTTTAAATCAATGAAGCTGGTTTCAAAATCATCCACGAATTTCAATATCAAAAACGTATTTCTTACTATTTACAACGTGTTGATCTGTAAGTATAGTAATAATATAAATAATTACGAACAAAATAACAGAACGATACAATCTCAGCGCATCATCTCATTGTACTACTATAAATTGGGGGGGGGGTCAGGAACTTGAACTCCTCTCCGCCAAGAAGTCCAGAAAACCGTGTTTTTTACATGCTTTTATTAAAATATGAGCTTATAATATACTTACGAACTAAATAATGTGAAGTTGGACCTCACAACAGCAACTAACTATTGATCAGAAACTTACCTAAAACAGAAAAAAAAAAATTAGTTGTAAAATTCACAACGAACCAAAACTTAATAATATTCAATGGAACACTTAAAATCCGTGGTGACGGAGGGCCACATGGCCCGGGCCCCGAAAATTATTAATATTTTACATTAATTACGTAAATAAACGGAGGAGTATGGGGTTCCCGAAATGTTGATTGGCGGGCCCAGGGCCCAGGCATTGAAGATCTTTCAGAGCATGGCTGTACATATTTGTAGCCTATACCCAGTGGCGGATTTTCGCAAAGACAACAAAAAACAATTGTCTTGGGCCCGTAATTTTCGAACCCTTCCCCTTTCCCCTTCCCCTTTGAACGCCTCTAGTTTGAGGGCCCGTAAATCAAAAATGTCTTGGGCCCGGCGAAGGCTTAATCCGCCACTGCCTATACCTTGAACAGAAGACTCAGTTTTTCATTCATAGCCGGTTGCTAAAGAGTTAGGCATAACTCGAGTTAAAATACAACTCATTCTTTAGTAACCGGCCATAAAGAAACCCTCTAATAATGACGTTTTATCACGTCTTTAGTTTTAATTTGTAAAAATATCTAGAGTATTACTTTCTATCAGTTTATCTATGTACAAAATTTGGTTTGCGGGCTAGAGTCGTTAAATTTATTAATAAGAAATTATTTTTGTTTTAAATGATCACTTATTAAAATACTGCTTTCGTGCAGCTACACATTGTTCGAGCGGTTTTTCCAATTCCGGAAACACCTATTGTAGCAATTTTTTATAACCGTTTTAGAACAAGTTCCTAATTTTTTCTCAGATCACTTGAATCGTTTAAGAACGGCGTCTTAACAAGACATTCAGTTTTGAAAAAAAAAAAATAAATCACAGCGCTAAGTCAGCAGAATATGATGAATGGGGAATGAGAGTGATTTTGTTTTTCGCCAAAAACTGCCGAACCATAAGTTATTGTTGTCTGTGGTCAAAATGTCTTGACAAGTCCCATAATATATTTCTACTTCTTCTGCAAACTCTTACAATCAATCGTCGATTGATACTAATTAATTAACGAATATTTACCTGTTTCGGTTTTAAAAATTGAAGGCCTACCCGATCTCTCAGCATTTTTAAATGAATTTCTACCATCTATAAACACCCGGACCACTGAAACAAGCAGTTCGACTCAGGTCATCTCCAAGGTGTTTCTGTCGGTATTTGTCCACGTATGAAACAAAATTTCACAGTAAATCTGCGTTCAGAGCTCTTAAATTAGACGACTATAGGCTATGAGTTGTTCACTGTTGATTGTCACTAACAAGTTTGCCATATATATGGTAACGCAAACAATCGTTCAGAGCTCCAAATTTAATACATTATACATTGTCGATTGTCGATAGTTTTCCAAACTTATAGTTAGTGAGTTGTTTTAATGAGACAGACATATAAACACATTGGCTATCTCAGTCTGCATCGGAGAGAAGGTTTAAATTGTATGCCTTTATACAACCTAACAAAATGTCATTGCGCCGATTACAACAAATTTCGCCCAAAATTAGAAAGACGAACAGTAAACATGATCAATTTAGGTAATTAGGTTGGGTTTAGTTAGTAAAAATCTAGGATAGTAGAATTAGGAAAACGATAATAGATAATAAACATTTTACGAAGCCACCGTAGTTGGTTTAAAGACACACAGATGTCGCCCTATTCGTAACGCACTAATTTCCAGAGCTGCAAACGCGGCCTTGAATGTTAAAACTATTTATTAAACTTATCCAAAGCGTACAATGCACAGTCAACTAATTTAAAGTCAGTAGTAGGATTACGATAAACAAAATTCTATTGTCACTTCCAATAGAGCAATTCTACTGGCAGTTGCCAAGTAACTATTGTTTGTTTTTGTCAATAGAATAGAATAGAATTTTGTTATTCATAATCCCACAACAGGTCCATCTTAAAAATGAATATAGCAAAATCTGATTACAAAAATCACTTAACCCTTTACTGCATGAATTTTTATTTTTGGCTGAATTAATTCATGGGCATTAGGAATTGGTTCTTATTGATAGAAAAATTAATTAAAAAAATATATTTAAAATATTAATTATTATTTTTATGAAAATAGGGTTTGTGCCATACATGGAATATTATGATTCTACATTATGTTACAAAAGAAAATAATTCCGTATTATTTGCTCGTCAATTGCTAGGTGTTCCTCATTAGGGATTAAAAGCAGTCGCTGTCGAATTTTTGAAAGAAAAGGTCGTATCTTCTAGTTGTCTTTTTTCGATAAATTCAGAGTTATCGTTGAAGTACAAATTCCACTTGATATCATCAAATCTATTGCAGCCCATTACTTGAGATACTGCAGGATCCATTGCTGTGCATGTGGCATATATGAACATTCATAAAGTAACGTTCTGATTCAGTTTTAAAAGTAAAATAAAAAATAAAAATCGGAATGTGCCATATATGGCACACTATGCAGTAAAAGGTTAAAATTCAAACGAAATACCGGAACGATACAAACTCAACGCGTCATGTCTCAAATGACAGCTGCGTCATATCAAGTCACAATTTTCCTTTTTATCTTAAAAGGTATTGCACCGTTTGACGATTATAAGGAGAAATATAACAAGTCAGATACAATCCTGCATGACATATAAACGAGAAATAAACCGGCTGTATGAAAATAACATTGTTTCAGTGAAGTATTCACATATAAAAGGTAAAAAAGCCTATAATTGTATCACGTAGATCTGAGGTCTGTGTGCAGACCACGCCACAGTCACGGTATGCGCGAACATACAACCACATCTGTCAATAGGAGTAGTAACAGATGTGGCGAACAACCAATAGCTCGGCCTCATCCACTCACCATCCTAGACAGATGTTAGAAAGAATATGCTAGTGCAGACGTTCTCAAGATGTCGATAGACAAAATTTAAGGTCGTTGCTCATTTTGTCTGGATGTAAAATGATACCTAGCTTTTAATAAGAACCTTTTTTGCTGTCAGTCTGATAGGTAACAGATAAGGCAGGTATTGTGAGTGAAAATGGTCGGAATTTACTTTCATTTTGTGGTTTTATAACCTAGAATAGTTAACTATGCAGTATGCAAATACGCTTACATTGTATTACATACAATACAGGTATGTCATCCCATATATGTATAAATGTTTTTAAAATTTTAAACAGTTTCTAACTGGATTTTTTTTTTTTTTTATATCAACTTTTGTAGATTTGTAATTTTTATAAATTGTACTTGGAGCATGGAGCGGAGCCAGAGCAGGGGTGTAGTGCCGGAGCTGCGCTGAAGCGAAGCACCATCAAAAATTGACTGCTCCAAAGTTCTGTTTCCAAGTGTAATAATTTGAGAACAGTTCAGAGTAGTTCGAAGTGTTTCACACCTAACTGGAAAGCGCTTTTTGTCTGAGAAGAGGAGAAAGGAAATGTTAACTCAAGATGGACCTAAAAGAGCTAGAATTTTTATCTCTCTTGAGAAGAAATGGAAGAATGGAAAGTGGGGGACAACGTCCCGATGTTATACGGCAGGATAATGTATTTACCGCCTTCAACTGTTACTACCATTATTAAAAATGCAAATAAAATCAAACAATCTGCTCAGCAAACTACATAATTAAACGCTAAGTACGAGTGAACGAGTACTAAGTCATATAAAATATCGTTATGATATTTATTGTTTATTTACTTGCAACCTAACACTATACCCTCGCTATAAGTTAAGTTCATTTTACGCCAGTTCGGTTTACGCCGGTTCTCCTAGGAACGAAACTGTGGCGTATTATATCGAGTTCTATCTGTCTAAAAATTTAAATGTTATTTGCAAACCGCTTATATGAAAACTAATGATAACTATTCTATAAAATAAGGTTTTACAACTTCGGGTTAATTCTAAATGAGCTACAACCAACTTGGTAGTACCTAAACATTTTTAAAACTTCTAAAGTGAAATTCTCAACATACATTATAAAAGATAAAAAAAAATGCAAGTCTTTGTAAGTTCTTTTAACAGTTTTATTGTATTGAACAGATTTTTAACTTGAAATTTACAAGAAGAATCTAAATAAAAAATAAATTGTGTTCCTAAAATAATCCGGTTGGTCTGTGTTGTGACAAAAAGAAAATAAGCTTAGCGATACATGCCTTAAACTTTATTTTTTAAAACTTAGCATTATTAACGCTACCTTAAACAAGAATAACTCACAAAAAAACATTTCTTTTCATTTTATAAATAGAAACCTGTAATACCTTCAGGTATTAAGAATTTCTATTGTTATGTCAGATAATCAATTTTATTTAAAGAAAAAACTTGCATTAAAGATAACATAATAGCTTCCCTATTTATTTATACACCTGTTGCGGCGCTTCATCAATAAATATTCAACTACAGATAAACTGTAAGCTACAGATATATAAAGTTGCAGGATTTATAATAAAATACACAGAATTCCACCATCAATATTAATTAACTCTTGACATTATTTTTTTAACAATGTCCACTAATCAAATCATAACAGAAACATACCTAATTGTGTCCACTCTTAAAAGATAGGTACTTGCATATTTTTTAATATACATCCACTATATATTAAATAGTTAATATAACTATTATATAAAAGTTAACATAATAATTTAATTTCAAGTAATATTCTCTCTATGTGTAAAATCGAACTGATTTTTTCTCGATTTGCTTCGTATGTAAATCGTCATTAAAACAAAAGAAGTACAGTGGACATACTTTATAACGACATCTGCCCCTGTCAGAAACATATCTTTTTATCCCACAGAAGCGCGTTTCTCAAACTGTGCGTCGCGGCTGGGCTACAGGCGCGCCGCGAAAACCCAGGACCCTTTTTTTCTGATGACTTTGTTGTTTAGTCTTTACACGTTGTAGTTTAGAAGTGAGGACCTGTTTCTTTTTTTAGGTCATCAATTGTATTTTCATATTTTCACTTGTTTAATAATATAAAATGAAAAACTGAAAAATGATACAGACCAATGTATTGACATGGGGCGCCGCGGAAAAATTTTAATACATTAAGGGTGCCAGGAACCGAAAAAGTTTGGGAATCACTGAGTCACACTTATCGTTTATAACGAAATCGTATATTACGACAAAATTAATATAATGACGAAAAATAGCTTGAAATTTGGGTCAAATTATCTTTTATACCGACGTATCACTACTGTCTAACGCGAAAACAGGTGGGGAAGTACCGAATTGGCTAGAGGAATTACCGAATTATGAAAAGGCAAGGCGAAACACAACAGATAAACATATTCAGTCAATGGTTAACTACGAGTTGAAGGTACGTCATCGAAGTCGATTTGGAGAAACGAAAAGCATTAATGTAAATTTTTCAAATATTGATGGAGAACTGGAAACGGAGGAGGATATGATGGAAGATGAAATTTTAGCTGGGTCACTTCCGAATTTGGAGTAAGAAATAAACAACGACGAAGTGGAAATGGAAGAAACAACCGAGTTACAAACACCTTCTATAAAGGATTCATTTTCAGCAGTTGAAACAATTCAGCATTTTTTCACGTTTAATCAAAATTTAAAAGAGGCTAAAACAGATTTTGCATTGGTACATTTGGAAAAAAATATTGAAAAAACCTTTTTAGAAAACCAATAATTCACAAAAACAAACTAAAATAACAGATTTTTTTGTTAACATTTAAATATGTATACATACATACGTATGTAAAATTATAAGTGTTAAGTTGATTGTAAAATAGGTTGGATTGTTTTTTTTTTTTTTTATGTTTTGTAACAGTTGAATATTGTTTTTGTTGCTTAAGCTTCTTGCACTCGTGTAAACGTACTCTTTTCTAACATAAATAATATGTAAATAATTTTCAACATGTAATTATATTGTTTGGATATAGTGACCTACGGTTATAACGACCGAACTTCATTGGTCTCTTCAACGTCGTTATAAACGACATGCACTGTATATTGTTCTTGTACAAAAAATAAATAAATAATAATGACAATAATTTTAAGATAATTATATATTACTTAAAAATTAAAGAAGCTTTTATAGGAAACTTTAGGATATATAGTTAGTTATTTGAAAATGTAGGTATTGTCCACTCAATTTAGTCCCCGACTATATATGCACTTAATTTTTCGCTACCCTTTAGTGAAGTAACTGGTCAAAGCAATACGTTGGTGGACCAAGGCGTATTTAATTTGAATAAACAAAAAGTGTGCCATGGTATAAAATGTGTTACATAAACTTGGTACGTAATACTATGAGAAAGTTTTTGAGAACCACTTTTTACACTCGCGATAAAAAAGTAAAATGAAACATTCACAATAATAAGAAACATATGATACAATACTGCGGTGTCATTCTTTTAACATACATCCGCACTTACACAGTATTATTTAGTTGTTTGTTTTATTGTGGCTTTACGTCATTTAATATTATCATAAAAAGTACAAAGCTAGATATCGAAATTTGAAAAAAGCAAAAATATTTACCGGAAAATACATTCACTGATAAAATTTTTTTTATTTTGCTAACCATTATGTTTTGTTTTCTGTTAAATTACTGTTAAATATAAGTTTAGTTCAATTATTTACTTTTTCCAGTATGTACAGTCATCCCTCAATTTGCGTGGGGTTTACATTCCGATAAAGCATCACACACTACAAATACGCGCAATGATAGTTGGCATAATATCGTCACCTCGACGTAGAATAACATAATTATGATAAAAATCTTGATTAGATGAGTTACGTCCGTAAGTTAGTAAATATAGTTGAAGGTAATGGGATTCGGACCAGTCAGAAAATAAAAACAAATTTATTAACTTCGCTAACGTTTCGATTTTTAAATTTTGCAACGAATTTTTATCCATCTAATAGAATATGCTACCGCTCAATAAACATAATAATAATAATGTTAGACACGTATACTGGAGCAAAAACATGGTTGACAGAGAAATTTTAAATTGAATTTCATAAACATCACTGAACTATTATTTGTTAATTTATATAAATGTTACATCCCATGATTTTAATATTGGTCGATTGGTTTACAAGATGGCATCTACAAAGCAATTTCTTAACTTACAATTACATAGGACAGTTCTTTTTTTTTTACAATTAAAAAAATCCTATTAAAAAGATGAAGATTCCTTCCAATTTTTGATGCATAGATCTATACGAGACTATACGGTTGTGCTCCTTCCTTAAGACATCGGCGGTATCTTAAAAAATCGTTGTTTTAAGCATTTAATTAAAATAAGTATGGTTCAAATAAATATAACTATTTGCACATCTATAGATAAATTGTTATCAAAACTTTTTAAAAGAAACTTTTTAACTATAAAAAAAAAACACTTAATTTTTACCACGCATTCCGAAAATTAGTATTTGTTTCCCAGCCACGCAAATCGAGGCATTGTTAGGAAGTTTAATTAAGAAAATACTGTTGTTAATAAATTAAATAACCAATACCAGACTTTTATATATTTTCTATTTAATTCATACAACCTAATATTTTACTTTCGTTATAATCATGTTATTATTTATTTAACAATTTCGTGTCTTACTGACTGACTATAAATATAGTTCCATTATTCATAATAACCTGCAAAAAACTTAATCTGCATAAAAAATTACCAAATATGATAATTACGCTTGATAAAAAGTCCAGAAACTATGAATGTAGGTAAGATTGTGATCAAATAAAATCCAATACAGTAGGACCCTTTTTATAAGGCTTGTTACAATTTTCAACGCCTGTCGAAAAGTGGGATATATTATTTTCGTAAAATAAATGGCTAAACCATTGAAAGAAACCTTTGAGAATATTTTGAAAATGTTTTTTCATTTGCTAAATATTAAGAACTTTCAATTAATACTTTACATAAAATTAAAATAATTTTACAAAAATACAAAATGAAAAATTTTGCGCAACCACTTTGATCAACTACTTTTGATCAACAATTTCGGAATTACAGGGCGCCGGACAAAAAAAAAAGAAGATTTTTATTGGCAACCCTCGAAAAAAAAACCACTCGCAAACCCGAATTTTCCGATAGGAAAAATGTAATTTGTGAATACACTCTCCGAAGGCGCTTTTGAAACCCTGGGGTTTCATGGCTCATTTTCAGGAATTCCGCAACTTTAATTTGTGGTTTTATGTTGTTTTTTTTTTTAATGACTTTTAAGGCTGAGGCTGCTACAAATTTCTTAATCACCATTTTCGTCATCAGTGGCATATTTATTCCAAAACTAATTTTACTCGACAAAAAGTTCAAATTTGTTGAGTAGTGATTATTATTTACTTATTACCTATATCACTTACCATTTAAATATGTACTTTGTACTGTATTATTGGATTTTATGTTTATAAAGTTTGCTAATAAATGTTTATAATAAATAAATAAGTACGATTCAAAACAGCATATCGCTAATTATTATTATAATTTGCGTTAAAAATTATTAGGTAGGTATTGCATTATTTAAAAAGTAAAATACTATACCTACATTTAAAAAATATAGAAATATAGTCAGCTATAAAATATCAATTTTGATCAAGACTAAATTTAATGATAAACATTTAAATTATTATTTTAAAACGTTTGACCCTTAAAATAAAAAAAATAAAAAAGAAAAACAGCTTATTGTGGCTTTTTGCCTTGGGGTTCCGAAGAAATATCATTTAAACTGTAGGGTTCTGCAGATGTAAGAAGGTTGAAGACTACTGATCTAACATATATAGTTTAACTCACAACGGTTAGTAACGCGTCCCCACCACTTTTACTGCGCAAATGATTTCATTTTTATTTTGCATTTGCTATATGGCAATATTATATGCCTATACGGCATAATTGCAATTTATGGTATTTTCATGAAATGTATTTATAATTTACCATAAGAATGCATGTCAAAATAGAGATAGTTAGACAAAATATCGAAAAATATGATAAGTTGAAAAAAGTCGTATCAAAAATGTCTCAAATAAAAGATGTTAGCTATTACTTGTATAGCAACTTTTGTTAAATATTTTTTAGAAATATTTCTCTATTGCGAAATATTCATGAAACATATAAAAATGACACCAGTAAACTATCCATTCCAGTCGGCGGATCTGTACCAAAAGGGGACCAAACTGAGATATTCACTTACAAAGCTTAAATATAAAAATTATTAATCCATTCAACCGAACTTGCTCTACACGTGTCCACAGACCGACAAATAATGTGTTAGCCGGTCACCATGGCGTAGTGGTTAGTGCACTGACTTTTAGGTCATGAGGGCTCGGGTTCGAATCCCGGTTATGGCCTGGAATTTTTCAATGAATAAAATGCATCTGGATAATGGCATCAGTAGCTAAGTCCAAAAAAAAAAAAAATATTATGTTAAAAATTTACGTTGTTGAAATTTACAATTTCATTATACGTATTTCAATGTACTGTAAAAAGAGCCGTAGCAACGGCCTAGCATCGGGGCAAGTGCCAGGGGCGCATGGCCTGAGGAGAGGCGCCATACAGCTGAGGACTTTTTTTTTAGGTCATCAGTTGTATTTTTACCTGTATTATTAAAAAACTATGCCTTCAAAAAATGAAAGAAGATAAAAAGGGCGCTATTTTAAGATAATTTCATTTATTTGCCAAGGGCGTCAAAAACATTATTACGGCTCTGACCGTAACCAAACGTACCTATATATATGTTAAACCAAAATCACGCTAAAAACGGTTCGTGTTACAAAAAGCATAATTCGTGCTTATCTGTAAAAATCGCGAATAGCCAAAATTGTTATGATTTCGATACCTCGTTCTCTATGTGTGACAGTTGGTAAAAATACTAACTCGTATAGGTATATATTTTCGAGAGATATTTTTGTTTTTCCTTTTATACTTATTATTTTTCCTATAAACTTGCCAAAGAAATGTATATGCATGCCTAATTTCAAATTCAGACACATAATGGCTTGCTTTTTGGTTATATTTACGAAACCCTAAAAATGTGTCACTATCCTAAAGAAATAAAATTTCATTTTCTTACCATATTTCAAAATCAAAGTACATGTTAACGACTGACGTTAACGTCATTTAATAAACTTGACGTAAAAATGAAATAATAAAATATGACAATCGCAATTCCAAGTTGATTATACTGGGTGAATAAACGACAAGAAATGTCTGCAAACATCGAAGAGAACAGCTCGGAAAATGTAATCGAGTTGATACGTAATGCGGTGGCATTCAGTTTATACTGTACTCTACACTGTAGTCCGAGGCATCGCCTATAAAAATGTTATTAACTGAGTGATAAACTGAGTCAACATTACCATCTGCGTAATACTAGATATTACAGCTCACATATTTATATCACTGCTTGTAATTTAAACGCCACATTTCTTCATTTCAATCTGTTTTATACATGCATACATATTCTTATATTAACAACAGTACCCTATCAACAACAGTATACACAACAATAACTACAATTTTTATTTTATGGAATACGTCACTGATGCCCGGTTGCATAAAAGTCGTAAAACTAGATGTAAGCTAAAATTTGATGTAAAACACCAAAATACCTAGCAACGCATTGCGCTGCTAGGCAATTTTGTGTTTTATATCGAGTTTTATCTTACAACTTTATAATCACATTTATAATCTTTGGTTGTAGCGAATTAAGTTAAGAACTATTTGAAGTCACAGTTAGCATGACCGTACTACAATGGTTAAGGGTTAAATTCTGCGCGTTTGAAATAGTGCACAACTAAGTTGTAATAATAGTAGGTTTGTTCCAACAGAAAATTCACAACAGTTCAGAACGTGAATTAGAACTGGAACGGCTTAAAATCCATGTGCAAACGTATAGTTCTAGAATCATCTTTACTAGTGTTGGAACGAGTTAGAACTGTTGAGAATTTGGTTTGTTTATCCTAAAGCATAAAATCACGAAATCAAAACATCGGTTGTGCAAAAAACATTGTGCCTTGTATTTTTAAACTGAAGAAGTGAATATTACATTTGGAAATCTTTTTTTCCGAAAATGTCTTTCAATAACGACCTTTTCCTCGTTGTTTGGTCATTTTATTATGTTGATAGACTTCTTGCTCAAGAAATATGGAATTCGGACAATTATTCTCTCCAAACTACTTTTGGAAATATCAAACATCTGCTACATCTCGAAAACTTGCAGTCTGATGGCCAATATACCAGAGAAATATAAGAAGTTGATCCTGAACATTTTGAATTTTACCATTTTGGCCAGAATGGTATTTATAGTATTCACATGCTTCAAAACTTGCTGCTAATGGTCCAATAACATTTATACTAACTCGAAAATGTTCCAAAAAAACCTGATCACTATATTGTGGCACTATCATCCGCAGGTAATTTTCATTGTTTTGTCTTATTTCAACAATAAAATCATTCCAGAATTCTCCATCATTATCACTTTCGCTTGAAAATCCTGACAAATCAGAAAAATCACTATTTTCTTCCATTACTACTACTAATTTAATCAAACGAACAAAACCAAATAAGTGAAGTTAGATAACTCGTTAAACTTATTCAGAATTAAAAATTCTTGTAAAATCCTGGAACTTTAAGAACGATTCAGAATCAGTCAGAACACAATTCACTCGTTCTTGGAACACTGCATTATAAGTTCTGTATTTTTAAATCGACTTGTTGGAACGCTAAAATCGTTCTGAAGTTCTGAACGGTTCTGAACTTTTGTTGGAACAAACCTAGTAAATGGATTTTCGCTACGTTGAAGTCTTAAACGTAAATTTAAATCCTTAAAACTAAAGCAAAAATAAATAAAAATAAACGCCGAACACCTTTACCCAAGTTTATTTAACAAGGCAGGAACATGTCAGTTCTGCTTAGGTCAAATAACCGTTTATATTAAGGACTTCATATCAAATTTCATTTTATCCCTAAGCATACCTTCGACCGATCCCAGTGGCGCAGTTAGAAATATTTGCCATTAAATAGCCTAAATTTAGACAAAGAACATATCTCCTACTACGTATTACCTTTAACCCTTTACGGTAGGGTGTCGGGCAATGGCGCGTCGAGGGATTGAATCGACCCAGGCTCACGGGACTTTTTGACCATTTATAGGGTACGTTTTAAGAAGCCGGGTGCCGGGTATAAATAAAGGCCAACGTATATTTAAATAAACTTATTTAATTTATATTTTTATTATTAATATCTAAAATAAAAATACAGTTCAAATAGTTATCGGATCAGGCGATGCCCGATCGCCCGATAGGTCGATTCCCCCCTGGTGACGGGGCCGCCCTACGGCTAAATATGTTCTAATCCCATGTTGGCTCAGCTCTGCCGATGCATTTTATACATTTACGTTTTAAAATTTGTATATAAGTGGGTAGGCTTATGTGACGAGGCTATATAATAGATATAATAGACACTTATGAGGTTTACAAGTATTTACAACTCAGTTGTTTATCGTGGTGGAAATAAAATAGAACTGCAATGAGTTCAAGTAATTATAAAACCTGCATTCATGTGTAGAATATGTGATAATAGTGTTGATATGGGCCTGGGCATAATAACATTGTTACCAATAATCACATGTAGGACTACAGTACACCTAGATTTTCCACACTTCTCGACAATCTTATAAGGGATGACGAGAATTTGAAAATATTTAAGAGGGAAATACTGAGAAAGATTTACGAACCTGTACAGATAGATCTCCTCTGGATAACACATTACAACTTTATAAATTCTTTTAGAAGAAAATGTGACATGATACTCGGTCGACTTGAATGGACTGATCAAATAAAAAGAATGAAAAGTTACAGGATCCCAGCGAAATCCTATTTGCAAGAGGAAAGTAAGCCAAAACTCGGGAAGGAAAATTGTGTTTTATAAAATATAAGGAACCTAGGCAAGAGGAACTGGTGGATGCTAGCTCAATCGAGGACAGAATGGCGGAGGATTCTTGCGGAGGCTAAGACTCACCTCGAGCTGTAGCGCCAATGATAATGATATTAAGTAAACTTCGATACAAAAAGATACAAAGTGGCGACTCTAATATACATACCACAGCTGCAGATCGCCATTAAGCGCTCTATGCTTTTACTTTGAAAGAAATTACTAGATGATGATACTATCTGTAGAAGGTGGATCCCACAAAACAATACTAATTTAAAAAACTCGTTTCATTTATGGAAATCATTATTAAACAATTAAAACAGCCATTTTATAACAAACATTGGCTTCTAACCATGACATACTTGGAAATAATTGTTAGCTAATGCGAAAATAATTAGGAGAATTCTGAAAGAAGGAAGATGTAAAAAAAACCTCTAATACTAAACGACCATAACAAACTAATTTTCTGAGAAATCTCTGCACTTCAAACAATGCCAATAAAGTTGTTGAATTCCAATAGACATATCCCAATAGATAAGATAATTTCCGAACTATCCCGTTCAAACAGATAAGACTTTAACTTTCCCTAGTAAGAGCCGTGTTTAAAGTACTCTAGATTTCACTCTCGTTTCCCCAATGTCGAATGTTCTTGTTTTGTTTGGGTTGCCAGACTGAAAGCTATTAGCCAGACCTGGCAATGTTCCCCTGCGAGAAATAAGGACAAGAATATCTATCTGTTTCACTTTGGCTCGGATACCTGTCGTTCTATAACGTACAGCCTGAAAGATGTATCTTATTTCTCGTATTTGACGTTGGGCTCGACAGATTTGATATGTTTGGTTGCTTTTCCGGCTTACATTTTTTTGTTTGTTAATTTGTGATGATATTTATGTTTATTATACCTTGCTGAATTGGGATTTAATGAAAGCTAGGTTATTTGGATTCTTATAAACATGCTTTATAGCCTGTTATTATTGTTTATAAGAAGCTTTTTTTTCTGAAGAAGGCAGTTAGGAGGTTTTTACAGAATATTTCTTTCTAATGAACGTTTCAGGCAATTACTGTATTTTGGAATACGCCAAATTAAGCCCGAGGCCAAGGGTATTATATATAATTTATGTCTTTCAACCATACCCAGGCTTTCAATTTGCTAATATATTTGGAACATAACATAAAAATAAATAAAATAAAATAAATGTATAAGATGCTATCTCAATTAAAAAAGTTAAATTCAACATCAGTAATGAAGAGAAAATATCATAGACGTAAATAGACACAGGTATGGAAAACATCAGCTTACAGGTAAACGGAATCTGAATAAACTTGTACATCAAATAATAATAATAATAATAATCATCATCAACATCAAGCCATATCTACAATCGGGTAATATTGGATCGGTAAGGTTGGATCGTTCTCTTCTGCCTTGTGTATTGTATGCCAGTGCATAGCAACACACCTCACTAGGAGCTCTTTGAAGAGTGCACCCTAACCTAGGTTCTAAAACTAACGGTTGAGAAACACTAGTGTATCTCAACCGTTTTGGCGTCAAGGACCCCATGTATCTTGAAACTGATGGGCCCCTGTCCAAGTAAAGTGAAAAGACGATCCGCTGAATTCACAGCTACAAAATTAATACACTGTATGCTATGAGTTGTGGATAAATTTATAGACTGTTTTAACGTTTAATAATAGCGTTCACAGCTATGAAAAATAGTTCGTAACAAATGTTTTGATATCTGTTTTTTCAAACCAACTACGAGGGCGCAAATGATTTATGTAACTTTTTACGAACCCGCTATCGGTGAAATCATGATTTCTTACTATATTTAAATAACAAAATTATAACCTCAACGTTAATGTAAAGTGAGATAGCTAACGTGTGTTAATATATCTGTCTCATTAAAACAGTGTATTAACTATAAAGTTTGCAAACGCTGTCTACAGTCACAAACTCGTACAGTGCACAAAATTTAGAGCCGTGATCACTTGCATTACTATATGACAAACTGATAGTGACAATCTACAGTGAATAACTCGCAATGCACAGTGTATTAATTTATAGCTCTGAATGCAGCTTTAAAATAAAAAAAAAATTGAACAGAGAGCAATAGGTTTTTTTCTCATATTCATTTTTGCTGTTAAGTAACTGATAAATGAGATATTTCAACCTTATTTGTAACACTCCTATTGCCCCCCAAATATTCATCCAATCAAAAAAGTTTATAGAACAAAAAAGATTTGTTTTCTTATTGTTTGACTATTTTTGTAAAATATTTATAAATGGTTTTGCTGTTAAATCAATAATAGGGAAGATATATAAGTAAATTTTAGTTTTAGGATGTCGCCCCGTAACTCCCCAAATATTAGTCTAATTGAAAAAATGCATTAAACACAATTAATCGTTTTCTTACTATAAATATTTCTGTTATATATTTAAAAAAAATAATAAAAAACAGGTTAAACACCAAAACACCCCCCTAAAATAAAAATTTTGAGATGCCTTATAGCCTATGTACGAATCCTGGTTTTACTCTATCATTGTACCAAATTACGTCAAAATATATCTATCCGTTTTTTCGTGAATCTCGGACAGACAGATAAGAATTGTTTTTAGGATTTTGTAGGTATGAGCAAAAAACACTTATACCCTCATTTTGTCGTCTGTCTATCTGTCTGTCTATTCGGTAAAACTGTAGCCAAACGGCCAAACCTAGAGAGTTGAAATTTGGCATGCTTATACAACTCTTTGACCCACACATAGGAAAAATACTAAAACATCTAAGAAACATATTCCTCTAAAAATATAAACAAATATACGCTCATCGAAAAATAAATATATATATATTTTTTTAATTCTGAGTAGGGTATCAAATAAAAGCCCTTAGTAGGTGGATTAACGATCAAAATTTTATTTTTGCAAAATAAATTATTTTGAAGCGATTTTTGCCAAAATTGTGAAAAAAAATTGTCCCACACCCTGTAGCCCAGATGGTTTCAACTAAAAATCTGAAAATATTCTAAGTAATGTACATTGGTGTGAACCGGAATAGTACATCAGGATTTTTTTTTCATTTAATTTTTAAAAGCGTAAATTTAATAACCAGTGGGAAGTGTTGAAATTATAATTTAATTCTATGTTTGAATGTATACGAAATCATAGGGGCGGAGCTTATGACTTAAACAACCAATAGGCGCAATTTTCAAAATCTTAATGAACCTAGCTATATAAAAAAAATACTGCACATATTTAGAAACTTTAATAATGGTATTAAACATTCGAATTAAAATTAACAAAAAAATATTTTAATTTTAACAATTAAATTTGTTTTGGCATCCCAAATAATCATCATTCACTTACTAAATACCTGCAAAACCCTGAAATGTGTGAAAATTCAAACTTCACATCAATTTTTTTTGCGGATATTGTCTAATAGTCATAAAAAACGTGTCAAAACTATTTATAAGACAGAAGAAAAAAAAAACGATATAGCCGGAATACAGATATTTTTATTTTTGTCAACCTATAAATAGCTATAATTTGCTAAAAATGGAGTTATCACTCTAGTTTTTTATATAACTAACGGAAATTTCCGAATCTTTAGAGTTGAGGACCAACTAAGCACTTATCTCGTGTGAACTAGCACTTATCAATCACAATTATTTATTTAAAAATCCCATGTCATAGTGCAATAAGTTAAATGTAATATTGATTTATGTAACTATCATGATGGAACTATTTTAGACATGGTTTTGATTACGTTTCAAGATAACAGACTGATTTAAATAAATAACTTTGTTTGTGGGCGAGTAAAATCGAAAATCGAAAGTGAACAAAAAGAACAACATGAGTTTCCTTCTATAAATATAGTATTTTATTACCATGGTCATACGATGTTTTACAAATAAATACTACGCATAGAATTTGTAAATCAGACATTTTCAAAATTATTACTCAAACAGAATATAAAATGAGTGGTTTGATGATGTTCCTTTTTAATGACTTCGTGAATCAGTAAACTAATATCGTGATGTTGGTAAAATTGATGTTGATTTATTTTGATGTAAGTTCTTAATATGGCGAATGATATTAACGATATGGAAAACAGATGAAAATATATAGTGTTTTCAACCTGCAGTAATATACTTTTTTGGGAACTAATTATAAACTATCAATAGTAATATAAGTAAAACACAAAGCCCCGTTGATCCAAGAATTGGTTCTGTTGGGACTAGGGATGTTCCGATACTACTGATACGATACCAGTATCGATATTTTTCATTCGATATCGCTATATTAGTATCGATACTAATCTTTCGATACTCTATTAATATCTCGGTACGATACCGGTATAATTTTTATTCGATATTATCGATACCCAAATATCGATACTTTCGCAATATCGCATATCCCTAATTGCCTGGTGCCCCGGCGAACCAATTAGCCACTGTGGACGACAGAAAGATGACCCATTTTTTTTTTTATAATGTACTTTAAATTTATTCTGCTCTTTGATCGCTAGGTGTCTAGGTTTTTTTTTATAGAACTCCAACTTGCCCTATATCTTGCCACTGTCTTCGCTTCTGCAATATTTAAATAATTCATCTTTATATTATTCAGTTTGGTCATCCAATGTTCTTTCTATTTTTCTTTTTACTACCATTTCTTTGGTTGAGGTTTCTCAGGATATTTTACCTTCTAATTCTATTGAGTTCTCCAATTATTTACTGATAGAACCCAAGTAAGGCAAAGAGGCGTATTGGATAGGATTCGATATTGTGGCCAAACAGGAAGGTCTTTTGCCATCCGGATTGAAGAACACAGAACCTCCTGGAAGAAATACAAAACCGATTCCACATTCGCTGTACATCTCAACTCATTTAACTCAACTCAAGAAAAACATTTTTCAAATTTCAAGCCAGATGTTATTCACTCTCAACCAAAAGGTCCCAATTTATTGGAGGCACACGAGATTATGAAATTGCACAAACAAAGAAAAATCCTTAATGAGATGACAGACTTGTCTACCTCCACTCTCGTAGGATTATCATTATAGTATTTAAGTTGTAATGTTTGTAACTTATTTCATTGCTTTGAAAATGGCGAAAGCCGAAACTAGTAAGCAGTTTATTAATAAAAATAGTGAAAATTTACAATGTTTTTTATTTCAACCATTATTAAATATACAACATTTTCACAAAGTTAATTTGTCGACATTAAATTATATTATTGAAGCTTATGCTTCCAGTTGAAGATTTCCGAAGATAATAATAAAGAACACGGAGATGCGTCTCTATATATTTCAAATTTATTTGATAAATTAGCTTCTGGTAATCAGACAAATGATGGCGAGCAGACATTCAAAAGGAAGAAACAAACATGAAACGAACAAGCTTTACTTTTCGTTGCAATAAAAAGAATAATTAAGTTAGCTCTGCTACCCTTGCTTCAGCATACGTGTCTAACAATAATAAGAAAAGCCGATTACCAAAACAAAATTTTTAAATTTTACAAGTGGAAAAATGTCATATGCGAATAAGCTATCACAAGGCGATTTTTTAAATTCGTGTTTTTTTCTGTCTACTTTTCAACAAATAATTTAATTACTGGCAATCAATTTGCAATCACCTTGATAGCATCCCCCTTATTTTTCGGAAGCAAGATCATCACACACTGCTAGTTACTAATGCCTACAATTGTCGAGAGTTGCTGAAAATATCTAACTCTTTAATCTGTAGTTACATAAACTAGCGAATAATGTGGCGGTAGCGCTCGCCATAGAGCGTAATCTCATTTTCTGCGGTGCCGTCGAAATAATATGGCGCCACAACACCTCCAGCACGTATACCGCATTAAACAGTTGCTCTCTGTCGAGTGGAATATGCCACTTTAATTAATGGTTCCTAATGGAAGGCAATAGTCCTAAATAAACCAGCAGTCTGGTAAAAAAAAAACTGAGTCTTGAGTAAATAAATTCAGGTTATGGCCGCCCAATCTCTTGACATGAATGCTGTAGAAAATTTTGAGTTGATACTAGAGAAGTAGTTTTTAAATCAAATCCTTAATTTAGATGAACTTTGACATGTAGTCTACATCAGTGACGGACTAAAAAAATTCGGGGCCCTAGATAAGTGTCTCATTGTGGGCCCTACTAGTTAAATTAATCATAAAATACGGAAAAAATCAATATAATAAAATGGTTTCAACCGGCCCAAAAAAAATAAGGGACCTTGGCAGCTGCCTAGGTCATAGTCCGCCCCTGCTCTACAGGGAAATCGGCGAAACAGTGCAGTTGCGTCACTTAAAACGTCACAAAAACATGTGACGTCAGGTTTAGTACGTTTACATTGATCTATTTAACGAATGTAATATTTGTACGCTGTCACTTGTATCGAAATGAAATGAAAATATAAGAATAAGAACAGAATAGAAACAAATAAACTATTCTAATAGGAAAACATTCCTACAAAGGACTGATGTGATCCAAAAATATAATCAAAGAAAAGAAAATAAAAATAAGTTGAATATAACCTAAAAACTATGCAGTACACACAAAATCAAATAAGAAAATCTACAAGAAAATATATAACTAAACACAAAACTGCTAAATAATCAACAAACTAAATAAAAAAGGTTTTTAGAAATTACTATAAGTTAGATATTTGAACACAAGTCAGTATCAAAACACAACAGACGTATTATTAAATGACAAATGTAAACATCGTTTTATTCAGGGATACCAATACACTTGTCCCTATATTAAATAAACACTTTTAAAATCTGTAAATCTTCAAAATGACTATCGAACACAAACTAAATATGACTTCAAAAGTTTGTATGAGTAAAATAAAAGAGTAAAGAGCAATATTAGTCTATAATTCACATGCAAAAAAAAAAAAATTATCGATTTAGTTATTTTTTCGCCACTAAGTTTGTCATTGAAGTTATGACGCAAAATGACGAACTGCGCTGTTTCAGCGACTGAGCTATACATGGATTTCTTCTATCTCAAAAGGAAATACTAAAAAATTAATGGATATATTTTTTTACAAATAATATTTACTAATTTTACCTACTATTTTACTACAGAATTTCTTGTATTTTGGCACAATGGTGAACGAGGATTGAGACCACTCCCGCAGAAGTGAAATATAGAAAAGCAAGAGCTCGCGACACTTATCTAAAAATGGCGGCCAGTTCTGTGCAACCATAGTCTGAGCCTGAACACTAAGATCCGCATTCTCAAAACATATATATGCCCTGTCTTACTACACGGAATGGAATCATAGACCTTCACTGAGGCTACATCCAAAAGAATTCAGGCTTTCAGAAAATGTATTTTAGGATGTGGTCTTATCGTAGAATGCTAAAAATCAGACAATTAGACAAAGTAAGAAATACCGAAGTTCTCAGGAGGATGCAGAAAGATGTCGAAATATTAACATCAAGATCAGGAAGCTGAAAAGCTGAAGCAAAAACCTGGGACACATAATGAGAAACCCAAATAAATCCAAACCCAATCAGCTGCTCCAGCTTGTCTTTCAGGGGAAAACTGAAGCCAGTAAAGGGCCAAGTAGAAGAAGGACTTCGCGGCTCATAAATTTGCGACAGTGGTACAGGAAATCCTCAACAGAGCTCTTTCGTGCTACTGTCAATAAAACTATTATAGGCAGAATGATTGCCAACATTCGCTAAGCGAACAGGGCACCAGAAGAAGAAGAATAAGATTTCGACAACTAATGGATCAATTTTGTGCAACTCGTAACGCGTTTCGTAAGCAATCTAGAGTCATTACAGGTACCTATAGGCTGATTCTGTGAGCACCCGTAACGTTACATGTAAATATTACGGGTGCGCATAGCATCAACCAATTGTCTATCCAATGGGTGCCCGTTGGTATCAACCAATTAGTACCCGTAAAGCTTATATATTGTTAACGGAACGCGTTACGAGTTACAGAGAACTGACCCATACATTTTAGCAAATTATTACATCTGTAAAGGTTTCAGATATATCTGTTCTCATTTTTATGATCATTATTGCAGTAGTAAAACATGATGGACTGGATGGAGTAAAACATGGAGACTGATAAAGGATATAACTGAAAATAATGTATAAATGATTTTTTAATTGTAAGAAGTAGACCATTAAGTGGTATACTTGTTTCATATATGAATTACATCATCATGTTTATTTAGATTAAAAAAACGTGACTGTTTTTTATGACTATTTTTTGTGAAATTAGTGAATTATGGCTCACATAAGTATGTAATCATTTTATTCCAGAGTTTCTCAAACTGTAAATTTTAGTGATAATAGAATAAATTGCTTAACTAATTTGTACAACTGATATACCTATAATTTAATGCTTTAAATCTGGTTGACTAATGGTAGTATTTTGACATTTGATTTATAAACCAGGCCTAAAACCTCTAAGTCATGTTCGATTTTTAATTACCATCCGACAGTCACTAACGTATGCAGTATTTTTGTAAAAACCGGCCAGATTTAAAAAGATAAAATTCGTGTAAATTGCACCATGACAATACACACGCGTCCCAAACCTTATAAAAAATTTAAAAAAACGAAGTAATGCACATTGATGTGAACCAGAATAGTAGAGCAGAATTTTTTGGTCAGATTACGATATCATAAAATATCGCATTGTTTGTGTTTGTGGAAAAACTATTTTAATTTATAGCTTAATTATGGGCTAATAATGTTATAAAATGTTTATATTTCTGGCTAGGGCAGAGATACGTATTTTTTTTAAATTAAAACAAATTAAAAATTCTAAATGGCAATGTGTCGATACTAGCGTATTTTGAACGATATGCGGGTTTCAGTACTGTATCACGCGCAACGTCCATTTTTATACAACATTCATTTGACAGTTACATTGGATCATTGGTGGCGCTAGCGGGAGGTCCGAGGGAGCTCGGACCCTCTTAAAAATTGCTATGGCCCCCCAGTTGACCCTCAAAATTGTTTGAAGAAAAATGTATTTTAGAAGTGACCTTTTTGTTTTAGGTCATCACTTGTATTTTCATGTGTAAACGATTAAAAAATAATTTAAAATATTTCCTGGCCGCCCCAAATTTTCCTCAAAATGTCTTCTTAAACTGTTAAATTTAAGTTTTTAAGGTATCGAACAGCAATATATCATTTATATTGGCTATTCAAAAAGTTTAACCGAAACTAACTGGAATTTTCATATTTGTAAGTTGTCATGAGCTCTCTTTTTACGGTTTGAAAGTAATTACTAGTTCCGTTTAAACCAAACAAACAGATAGTAGTGAAATACTTATTTATAAATCAAATAACAAAGTAATAGTGAAAAATACGTTTCTGAAATTGAAAGTTTTAGGTAATTTTGAAACCAGTTCAGTAACTTAAAAAAATTGTTGACGGTATTTTTGAACATTATTTAAATTTAGTGTAGGATATTAAATTAAAGCTCTTAGTATTGAAATTAGCGAACAAAAGTGATTATAAAACTATTGATATTGATGTGATCATAGAAAAATATTGTCCTATAGTGCGTTCGAAGGTGAGTCAATTATAATAATATGAAAAACTCGTATTATTTACAAAAATCAACTCTTATAAAACTCAAAATAACACTCAACAAAAACAAATGGCCATTTGTAGAATACTGCGTCTTCACAGATCAGCGCGTTTTAGAGCTGGCAACGTCGACTAGCAAGAAAAGGATAGCGTCATTCTGTAAACCCATTAGAGAGTATGAAAAAGAACTACTCTATATGCCCTGTACTGCAAACTCACCTTCGAACGCACTATAGACATCCAGCTTTCTATCGACCTCTTTCAGTTATTAAATACGTACGAAACTCTGAAATATGTGAAAACTCAAACTTCACATCTTCTTTTTTAGGATAGTGTTTATTACGAATGGTACTACCAACCCATACAACCGAAATTCCTCTAGAGCTTCTATACATAACCTATCCAAGTTAGAGAATTTCTGTAATTAACTGAACTCACACATTATCTCATAAAAATCTGGCCACAATTAAACATTTAAGCATTGTTACTTAAATTCTTAAGTAACATTAAGTACGAACACGCCAATTTCACGGCATGTTGCTTATAGTAGACGAAGAGAATACACACGCATTTCTATTACGAAATATCAAAGCAATCACTGCATTTTCATACAATAACAGACATGAATATCTTAAATTCCGTGTCATGTTTATGCGGAGCGGTACACTGGGTATCAGGTCAACAAGTTGTATTGTTGTTTAGCCTTCAATATCACGGTTATAATTTCTGCTTTAATGGCGGAACGTATGATATTAAACTGATGAAAAACAGAACAGAGATTATTTTATAAATAGTATTACACCAGTAAATTTATAAATATGAACTATTAATTAATGGATGACGTCAATGCTAATGTGATTATTAGGTCACTGACAACGGTGTAAATATTTTACGACTTACTTATCGCTATAGGCTTGATTACATTCAGTAAGTTTACTAACCACACACTGGCAAGTAAAGTCACACGCTAAAGAGAGAGTCAACGAGTGTCGATTACACACAACTAGTAAACTCGCTTACTCGAGGTTCCGCGGTAGGTGCAGCTTATTTTACGTATGAATAATGAGTGCTATTTTCAAATCTAGCATGAAAATGTCGCATGCAAGAAAAGTCGCATGGTATTCATCGCATACTTTCCTAAAACTGTATTCTCGAACAGTAGGTATAATATGTCTCATTTTGTAATACGTAACTAAGAGGAAAACTTCATTTTTTATAATATCTTTGAAATTATTTTGCAATGGTCCAATATTAATGCAGACACCTTTATTTTGGACGTTTGCCATTGCTGATAGTACTAGGCTAGAATAGTACAATATAATGAGTATTAGTATCAAAAAGATATAATACTTCAAGAGTAAGACGGAAACAGATTGTTGAGCAGTTTCCGTAACGTCCGAATTTATTATTTTTTATATTACTCTTGAAGTATTATATCTTTTTGATACTAATACTCATTATATTGTACTATTCTAGCCTAGTACTATCAGGAATGGCAAACGTCCAAAATAAAGGTGTCTGCATTCATTTTTTATGTTGTATATTTTTAATTTCATCTTAGGGTGGTAATTCTGAAATGGCACCTTTCAAAATATTTGATATGTCAATCACAATTTTGACATGTCTTTCGCAATTTTGATTTGTCAATCGCAATTTTGACAAGTCAATTTGATATCTAACAAATGTATGTAGTTTTTGAGTGACTATAACCTCAATATAATGAAACTTGACCAAAAACTGAAAGCGTGATTTACAAGTTCACATGGTATCATGAAAGTCTATTTAACCAGAACAATCACCAAAGTAACCAGATCTATTTGCCGACCGGCGTAGCGTAGTGGTAACACATGTGCTCTGCGTTGCTAAGGTCTCGGTTTCGAATCCCGTTCACGCATGGAATAATTTTCAAAAATAATAATTGTCCTGGCTAATTACCAAAGCAGCTAAGGCCATTGATAAATAAAAAAAATTAAATAAATCAGCAATCTAGTATCTAGATCACGTATTTCAAAATGAGGCAGATAATACAATTGCTGTGACATTTCTCGCATGCAACAAATATTTGGCATGCAACAAATGTAACCAACGGAGTCCTTTGATTTTGGTTGGTAAATAGCAACATGAGAGTGCAATCTGTATTAAGGGATGCATACACCCCACCACTCCAGAATTTTTCATAAATTGAAATTTGTTATAAAACCTTTTTAAAAAATGTCAGTTATTGTCAACAGGGCACTAGGACAAGAAGTAGGCTCTAGTACCACCTACAGGACCATCGACATTAGCTCGAGTTGCAATATAATCTGCTCCTGATGATTACTCAAAATTAAAATTCAATTGATAACATATTCTATTTGTCTTTTTATAGTACACCCAGGAGCTCGCCCTCTGGCATCGGCCATCAGTCTCGTTGCAGAAATAGGCCGATGTAAAATAAATAACATAATAATAATGTCTTTTTATATTTCATTGTTCAATATTACAAGGAAACTTAATCTAGTCTTAATAATTTGTACTAATTCTTTATGTAGCCAAAAAGTTCTTTTAAAAAGATTATAATTTATTCTCGTGGCGAAATTTAAATCCTCTGACTCTTACAGCTTGTTCTTGGTATTCCAAATTATTAATAGAGGTTAAAAGTACTAAATCCGCGAAATTTGCCATTGAGTTGAAGTTTACAATTTTGTTGGTTAAGTAAATGTCAAATTGTCGCATGCGACATGTTGATTTAGGAAGAAGTTTTATGGTTAAGTGATGTGTGTTAAATGCAATAAATCCGAATAGGCATAGGCATAAGTATAAGCAGGAGAAAAAAAGATGTTTACACACAACACGTTACTATATCTCCCGTCGAATCAAATATTAATTAGGTCACTGACTTAAAATCAAGACAAATAAAATCAACACACAAAGTGGCACTATCCTTATATGGATTGACCGATTCTCAAAAACCAAACGGCGTAAGTAGCGGATACGCTTCCTTCAGCATTTAGGCTAATGTTTATTTTCCTTCGACGTTGGGATTTTTTTTTTCACAATTTTCTTTTTTCACAGTTTTGCCCCAGTCGCATTAGTGGATGAAACAATAGTATATTGTGCAACTAGCGCGGAATGCCATATATTCCGCACGAGAATGAAGTTTGCAAACGAGCCGCAGGCGAGAGTAGCAAATCATTCGAGTGCGAATATGTATTCTGCGCGTGCTGCTCACTATGCTTTTTCTCCAATAACCATTTTTCAATAAATAAATAATCAAGAAAATACAATATAAATATGGTTAACAGTCATTAAGGTTCGCGCAGCCAGGACGGGAATGAAAATTCTCGGAAACTGCACATGCGCATTGCTGCGAATATATTCTTTCCCGCACAACGCATATGCGCATTGGGGCGCATTTATCATTCCCGCCTGCGCGCGCATGTGGTGACATACGAAATTAAGCTAATTTCCTAACTAACAGTATCGAAATGAGACAGTTCCATAGTAGTCGTAGGAAAAGAAATTTTTACCCTTAGGGGTAGCGGACGACATATCCAAAGGTGGCTGATCACTTTTTCGGATTTACCTAACTGCGCAGGGATGGTTTTAAGTTTTCTGAAAAATTGCAATTTTTAGGTTTACGGGATTTTTTAGGGGGTGCAACGAGCAAACTCTATGTTCAGGGATAGCAGAAAGGCCGCCGAAGTTCGCAGAATACTTGTTTTCCCGATTTTCCTTACCGCTCTGGGGTAGTTTTGAATTTTCTGGGACATGCGATTTTTACCGTATCTCGATTTTTTAGGGGGAGCAACGTATGCCATCTACCCTCAGCGATGGGGTAGGGTTCTCCGAAGGTGGCTAACCACATTTCTTTCCGCATTTTCCCTACCGCATACGGGTAGTTCTATCATCTCGACTTTCTCGTCTTTTCATCCAGATTAAACCGCATATGTAGCGCACCGTGGTATATTGTGTTTAAACACTTCTTTTTTTGGGCTGGGAAAGTGGCGTTTTCACTATTTTCTTTCTTAATAATTTTGCCCTAGTCGCAGAAGTAAATTCTGCAAATGGAAAAGATACACTTTTTGCGTTTTTTTAATATGAATAACTACAAAAACCTCTGCACCTGTTGTTTACATTGGTGTAGTGCAGATGAGATAACTCCGAACAATGGCAAATTTAGTAGTGGGGGTAGGATAGTGGACTAGCGACTATCTTGTCTACAAATCCACTATCCTATCTACAAGCGCGACTACTAGCGCTAGTTGAATCTCTATCGTTTACATTAGGATAACAACTATCTTGGTCACTAGCAAGCTAGCTATTGTCTCGTTAGCCTCATATAAACGCGACATTAGGTAAGTAATATTGACTATTTATTATGCTTTTTATTTAAAAAAAAAATCCTTCATTTTCTTTACGTAAGAAAGTATCCCTATTCTGACCCTCAGTGAACGAAGTTCCGTTTAACAAAGTAATTTCAAGTAACACAGCCTCTTCGTTATTCGAGGTATGACTGTACTTGTATCTAAGTAGACACCAAAGCTAACAGCATAATATCGGAAGATAATAATAAAATAAAAGAATAAGAAATCATTTGTTTTCGATAATTAAAAGTTTTCGACGAGACTATGAAAGACTTTTTGAATTTAGCATAAAAAGTTACACATCTGCATAATATTAAACATAATAAAAACATTAAAAAAATCCAGACAGTCCAATCCGAAGAAATACGGAGGTTAAAAACTTCAACAAATATATTCAGTAGACTCAACATAAAATAAAAATTTCATAAACAATAATTAAGCTGAATTTATAATTATGTTATTGATTGTAAAATCCAATCACATAGTTAGTAAGAACACGTGACAACTGTCGTTACACAAACATAAATAATGACTGCAATAACTGAGATTCAAACCTTGGCCCACTTCTATACTCGTATACCAACTGCACAACAAAATATTATTTCCTTTCGATTCCCAAAATAGTTCATCAAAATATTAATTTAGCTTTATTGTGTAATAAAAACGAAGTACCAACATTACAGAAAATCATCTAGAGTGTAGGAAACTGATAACAATTTCATGCAAGTATCTAAGATGAAGTTAGGTAACAACAGTGTTTCTCAAACTATGTTCCCATGAGCAACAGTGTAACGTATATATTTCCACATATAACTTGTTTATTTGGTTTAGGCGGAACTAGTTTTTGACAACTAATAATTTTTATCTGTTAAATGAAGCTTTTGATCATTTTGTTTAGCAAAAGCCACCTTCAAACATGAAAAAAAAAGTTCTTGACAACTTATATGATGAGTTCAGATTATCGTGTATCGAAAAATGCGTTTAGAAGATGCATCTACATGATAAGCTGCACGAAAACATACGTAAAATTGCGTATTTAACCAAGTTTCTAATAGATACATAGCACAACCATTGCATAAAAATCACAGTACTCTCTTTATTCTGTATATTAGACATGTTCAGAAAATTTAACCCCTTTTGTCCCATCTTCATGGATATGCTGTACATTAAATTATGGAGCTATTATAAACGAGGCTTTAAGCCTCTTATTTCCTTTAACCAACCTTTCGTTCCAAATTGGATGGATACAATAAGCTTGTTTCGTTGATTTTTCCTGTTTTATGATAAGTGCAAATACCACAGCAGAAAAATAGTAAGAAACATTTAATACCATTACTTTAGATTTTACGCGATTATTTCGTTAATTGCTTTTTAAAACAAAGATATTGCTTTGCGATGGCTGTCGAATTATATTATTTATAATAATTAAACAATGTATACATAAATTATTATCAGAATATGTTATCCTGGACAGATCCAATTCATTTCTTATCTTATCTCATTTTTTGCTTTATATGTTGCATCTTTTCTAGTGCATTGTTTCAGTGGCGGCGCTAGCTCTTAAAATATGGAGGGGCCAGGAATTTTATTAGTAAAATTTGGGGGGGCGAAATACAAGTGATGGCCTAATAAAATGGTCATTACTTCTAAAATACATTTTTCTCCAAACAATTCTGTGGGGGGGCAACTGGGGGCCAGACTCCCCGGACTCCACGCTAGCGCCGCCACTGCATTGTTTTTCAACCGGTAGCCCGTAGTAAAATTTTTTATGATCTTTTGTTCATTTTCTGTGATTTTTGTTAATATTTCAATAATTTTTGACTATTGAGAAATTATGTATAGAGACTACATATACAATAAATTTGTTTAATAGTACATTTATTTTGTTAATACAAAGATATGTACCTAACGATATTCTTATTAGTGGTCCGCGGTAAAAAATTAGATATTATATATGAGTGGTCCGCGGTACATTTTCGGTTGAGAATCGCTGTTCTAGAGCAGCGTTTATTAAACTGTGGGTCGGGACCACAAATGGGGTCGCAAAGCGAAATGTGAGGGTCGTAAAAATTAAATTCAGACACACGAATTTAATACATATATAATTTATATTTAACACCCGGGGTCGCGAATAATCTCGATCATAAAAAGGGGTCATGAATGAAAAAAGTTTAAGATTGTTTTTTTTTTTTGCATTTGCATTTTGGAAAATAAAGTGCTTTCTGCCAGCACTTATTGCCAAGTAATTTACCGATTCTTACCCTTTTAAAACAATTTTGTCTTCTAAGCCTCCCCCAATTCCTGCGTGCGCGCCTATTTTAACTAATGCATGATTATATAAACTTAGGTCTTTCTCAACTAGTAATACAAATTTTTTTGTATTTACTTAGAAATTAACAGCCAAATAAGACAATCTGTACAGGCAGTTGTCGATTTTCGTACATAAACAAACCTATAAAAAAATATGGAAAAATGTGTATTAAAACATTTATTTTACAATAGAAATATATTTTTTTATGATTTGGCTTTGGAGTTAACCATGTACTTAGGCTTCTAAATAATTTCATTTTCTTTTTTTTTTTTTTTTAATTTTAACGCGACGAGATGATAAAGACCAACACAAACATCCATGTCCTGACCGGGATTCGAACCTGGGATCTATGGCACAAGAAGCAAGGTTGCTATATCTGCGCTACCGAGGTCCACAATATAGATATTCAGTGCCGTAACTAGGCAGGGGCGACAAGGGCACAGGCCTAGGGCCCAGAAAGGAAAATATTGACATAATAATTGTATTTGGGAGAGGACCTCTTTTTATTAGGTCATCACTTGTATTTTATAAGTGAGGAGCTTTTATTTCAGGACCACTTGTAGGTAGTGTCCCTAAACACTATATAGTGTTTAGGGAGGCTAAATTATAAAATCTTGCCCAGTGCCCGAAAAATCTAGTTACGGCCCTGTAGATATTATACTCATAAATTCATATTATGCAGGGGCCACTATCAAAACACCTAAACCTCAACTCTTAAATATCTCACTTCTTAATTTTATTACTACAAAAATGTATATAACAAAAAACCTACGAAGCGTAGTGGAACCACAGCTAGTTCTTAATAAGAGTCAATAGTTTTTCTTCTAATTAGTTTTTATTACGAGGGCATATTGAAAACTAATGCCTCCATGGCCGTAACTTTTATAATTACGGGCCAGACCGTGTCAAAAGTGGTTTGCCATTTACCTTAAGTATCTGTACATAAGTCCTCCTGTCGGAGATTCTCAGAAACATCGCGTTTGCGCATGACAGTTCTAAACATGGCGGCCGCGCATGGATGTACGGTTAAAACAACGAGCTGTCATTGAATTTCTTACTGCGGAAGGTGTAGCGCCCATTGATACCCATCGAAGGTTAAATGCCGTCTACCATGAGGCGTGTGTTGATGTGAGTACTGTTAGGAGGTGGTAAGGACTGTGAAAGACGCAAGTCCTACTGAAACGGATGTCCATGATCGTGCACGCAGTGGCCGACCAGTGTCTGCATGTGATGAAAGGCAATCCACCTTATAGCCCAGATCTTGCGCCTTGTAACTTTTTCCTCTTTCCAAAGCTTAAGGAACATCTCAAGGGCAAGCGTTTCTCTTCGGATGCAGAGGTGATAGCGGAGGTGCGGAAATGGTGCCGTGGGAAGTTTTCAGACTTTTTCCGTGACTTGAACAACTCGTACCACGTTGGCGTATATGTATTACTGTCAATGGCGATTATGTGGAAAAGTGAATATATACTGATATATTCACTAATTACAGCGTAGAGGACAGTTTATACTATTATTTCACATTTATATGTAAACCATATATCAATTACTAATAAAGTTATAGCCAAGGAGGCATTAGTTTTCAATAAACCCTCGTATCATTTGTGTCCCATATGTAACTAAATATAAATTTGTGAAATCCCACTCTGCTTTGCTTCCATGTGCATTTGTTTTGCAGTACAGCACCGACTCTCTGAACAGAGTATAGGTTCTTACCTAGTTTTCACAAAGTAGTTTAAGGTATTTTCATCATATAATAGTGTAAGTTCAGAACAACAAAGGGGCACATAAAGATGAAAAAATAAGTTTGATCACCATCATTCTATGAAAGTGACTTGAAGTCACCAGGAATTGAACCTGTGTACTGTGTTTCGTTGGCAACCACCTTAACACACAGTCATGGCACCACAAAATCATACAGTACTGCAATATAGAAAAACCCAATCGACAATCAAATATAGCAATGTACTGTTAAACAGTTTGGGTATCACTGGATGTTGATAACGTGAAATGTAGCGAAAGCATTGAAGAAGAAACGACCGAATATGAATTTATCTGGAGCTGACCACTATCCTCTTTCCAATATAATAACGTGAAAATGTGTCAGAAATATTGGTTTCGAGGTTAACATCTTGGAAGGGGATTGATATTTCAGACTTTATGGATATGTATGTTTAATGTGTAGAAGTTAATGGAGGTTATAAACGCTAATGGCTTGTATTCTTGTATGCCTGCAGCAACACAACATACATGATTACTTTTTAAATGGATTGTAACAATTGTAATCAAAATTGTTATTTATTGATTTAGAAGCTCGAATATAATTATTTTAGATGGAAATAATGATAAAAATGTAATTTAGAAAAACAATCGAGTAGTGCCTGCATTTTACCAACTTTGATAACGCATTGAAAGCAAGAAACCCCAATATCACAACCGAAAAAATACTTAAAATGAAAAAGTTAAATGAGCAATATTTCTGTATCGAAACGGAAAATCATCAACCTCTGGCCAGTCAATACATAAATATTTAAGACTTTCAGACTCAAAATTATCCCAAAATGCTCTGCTATTACCCAAAGCACTAGTAGATGGTAAATTTTTGTTCTATTACTTTCTGCAGTGAAATGTACAATTAATCGTTGTCACGGTGATTTTTCATAGGCTTATTATTCATTAATAATCTGGCAATCAATTTAGGAATACTAAATAGCCCTTATCCTGTCACTCATGTCTTTTCAACCTGTTTGTATAGACTGTAATCTCTAGTATAGACCAGCAATTTCCAAACTATGCACCGCGAAAACATTCCAATATTCCTCAAACTGTGATTATTAGGCCAATGTTTTGATTTGGGGCACCGCGGGAAAATTCTGGTACATTAAGGGCGCCGGGAACCGAAAAAGTTCGGGAACCACTGGCCTATACGATAGAAATTAGTGCTGTCAGAATAGAATCGGAACAAGTTAGAAAAAAGAACTGGTTCCGGGTTAACCCGGTTCCGAATACCAGAGACGGGGGCGTCATGAGTCGGGAGTTGAAGCTTTTTAGCGGAGTTGGGAATCGGAGTGGGGAGTTGGAAAAACTATCGAGTCCCGAATTTCTTATTCAATTTTTATCAAGGATGATAACAAATTGGAAACGAAAAGAAAATAACAATATTACCAGAATTTTTTAATGAACGGAAACAGGAACATTTTGTTTTTTGTTCAAGAACGAAAACGAAATTGAAAACTTTAACTACTAGTTTTAATCGGTTTTCCATGTTGTCCAGTTTATAATTTGAATAATACTACTCATATTAACAGATTAATATGATGACGCAATAAAGATATTTTAATTTTACACAAATCCATTTTTATGTTTTTCTATATGGTCTGTGCATTATATTTAAGAAGAAGTAAACGGTATTTTTGTTTTCTTAAACCAGCCAACCAAAATGTAAATGTCAAAAAGAAAAAGGGACATAAAAAATAAATTATAAATAATAGAATGTTTTTTTTTTTAACAAATATGTTCAATAATTTGTATTATGATTTACACACGCAAGATGTAATGGAAATGACATTTTATAATGAAAACTCAGCCGAACCTAAAATATTTAAAATAAGTACGATTTATGAGCGAAAGAAGCCGGGTGTCATAGTTGGTTTTCTAAAATGCCAACTCGGGAGTCGAGAGTCATTAATTTTACGACCGATTTCCTGTCCCCGCCAAATACCCGAGCCTAGAACCGGTTATTCGCAACCAAGTACCTGGAACCAAATATTCGAAACCGGGTATGTACCCGGTTTTAGTCGAAAACTGGTACCGGGCAACCGAAAACCCGGTTTCAGTTTCCAGCATTAGTAGAAATAATAGCCAATCGGCTAAGCGTAGAAATTCCCTGAAATTTAGTATATCTACATACACAATCTTCCACCCGCATATAAAATAAAGGGGGAGGGGCTCAAGATCATGTATAATTGAAAAACATGGTAATATAATATTTTTTAAAGCATTTTCAACCTGCGAAAATGGAATAATCTCCACTACCAGCCTGCTGTGTTGCCCCTCCCAATGTCAATTCATAAGTCTGGATAGACAATACCAATGGAAGTTACCAATGTTGCCAACAATGGAGATTCATTTTCCATCAAAAGTGCCAAAAAACCTAGAAGAATTCTACCAAAGACGGACGAAGTGCTAACTTCTTTATTATAAGAGTTCCCAGAAACACATTGTATAATCTTCCAAATTTAATAGAAAATCTACTAAGTTGGCAACACTGGAAGTCGCATCATACCATAACTATAAGAGGTAAAACTTTAGTAAATACTGATATTCCAGAATATTGTGTATCTCCTATGAATAATTATTTCGGCAAAATAGAGGACAACTTAAACGGGGTTTTATCGTATAAACCAGAACAGATAATGCTTTATGCGGATCTGACAAATAAGTTTATTGGACGCAAGTCTATTTCGCAGACGATGGTAGGTCCAAAATATTTGTCAGCAATATTATCATGTTACCATTATAACAAGGAGTGTAAAATACAGTATGCAGTTAAAAATAGCAAATATTATTCTATGCTAGAAATAATGAAATTCGATTCTGTTGACAGGCTTTTGTACTCCTGTATGTCATTATCTTTAGTCATCATATGCATAAACATGACGCGACGTTGCAAAATTCTGCTGACCCGTAATAACGAACGACACATTGTTAATATTATTACACATATTTCTGAAAATTACGATAAAATATTAAATATTATTTTAAAATGTTATCACAAATTTTCAATCTAGGTTAAAGAAACATATGCATATAGTGTTTTCTTAGATTTAATGTAATTCAATATAAACCACATTTTATTAAGCAAACATTGGGTTTAATTAATTTTTGATATTATAATCTAGGTTTCAAAAAAGAAAAAAAATATGTATCTTTAAATATTATATCCTTGGGGTATACGCTGTTCTATACCAAAGATGATGAACCTGCTACACGTGCGTCATCTGGTGGTAGATCAAAGAACTTTCAGGAACACGGAAATGTATCGAAAATTTTGCAAATATAAGCAGTGTTTTCTCGAAGCTGCTCTTTTCAGGCAGTCCAATTGATTAGCAAAGGCTAAAATAATAAACAAAATGCTTCCGGGGTTTCAAATTTGAACATCGATTCTAATAAACTAATGATTGTCCCTTTTCACCTCTTACGGACAGAATTTTTAGGAACCGAATAAAATTATTGACGACACACGATCATACCAGCAAAAGCGGGGCCGACACCGGTTCTAACCCCTAGTCCTTCACATACGCCATCGTTTTCTTGGGTTACTGTACCTTAGAAGGAAGTACCAAAGGGGCAAATCCAAAAGAAAACACTCAGTACACCTCCTTTTGAGTGTCAGGTACTTGGAAAGCACTTTTTACGCGCTCTTTGGAAAACTTAGAGGGATTCAGTTCTTCAATTATTTCATTACTCTCATATGAGTATAGTCCAGGAAATAAGTAGTTGTCGAAGAAAAGGGAGTTTTAGAAATTGGTGCGATTAATAGGTCTTGAGGTGATAATTTTTTGCCGGAACGAAAAAAGCTTCGAAAACCGTGCAAAATATGTTTTTTCCATATACATATCTCGCTTCCATTGCAAAATTCGAAGAAGAAAAAATACCTATACTGAATTAAAGAGAAATAAATTCTCTATAATTTAGCTTTTGTAAGTTTTGTGGGATGATCGGTTTTGCCGCTAGATTGCCACAAAGTTGGTCAATTTTTCGCATTCATGAAAAATGAACTTTCGTTTCAATTAACGTAATAATATTATTGAAACTTCAATTCTGCTAATTTACCGAATTGTACGATTATTATAATTTTTTTTTTTTTTGTTTTTTATTTTGTTTCGTCTACTTGATAGTGTTAAACTGGAGTTTGGGAACAAGATCTAATTCATCTTTGCTTTTTTCTCGTCCCCATTCTTGTGGATTTTTTGAGACTCAATACCAGCTCTGGACCTGATGGTAGGTCCGGAGTGAATGCTCACGTATTGCTCCCAAAGTCGGCGGTAGAGAAGCAATGTTAAAACATGCTTTTGAATGATGATTTTACAAAGCACCTATGTCCATAATTGTTGAGGGTAATACCCTTGTAAAAATAAAACACCATAATATATTTCGTCAACAAAAAAATTAAAAAATAATCGTATATTTTTGTAAATTAGTAGAATTGAAGTTATAATAATATTTTTGCGTTAGTTGAAGCGAAAAGTACATTTTTCATAAATTCAAAAAATTGGCCAACTTTGCGACAGCGGCAAAAACATTCAACCCACAAATAACTTGTGATAAATTATAAAGAATTTATTCCTTTTTAATTTAGTACAGATATATTTTTTTCGAATTTTGCAATAGAACGGAGATATTTGCAAATAATTTTATGCAGTTTTTCGACGTTTTTTTCGAAGTTACAGCAAAATATAACCTCGAAAGCAGCACCTCAAGACCTATTAATCGCACCAATTTCCAAAACTCCCGCAAAATTTTCTCCAAAACTACTGTTTTGAACACCAATTTCCTGGACTAGTACTAGATAACACATTTAGTTTCCTCGTAGAATGATTAGAAAATAGTATTATAAGCTACTATAATGAAAGCAATAAGATGCCGGTGCGACATCCGATTGTTGAGATCAATGTCTGCTTTATTTACCTACTGGTTCCGGCGACCGAACCGACAAATCTGCTCGGTTTAAAGTCGTTTTCACACATACCAGCAAAAACGGTGCCGACGTCTAGATACAATGTAATCAAATGGACGCTTTCACACGGCAGATTTACCGGTTCTGCCGCCGCAACCAGTAAATGCAGCCAACGTTGACCTCGACAAATCAGATGCTGGGACGGCATCTCATTGCTGTCATTGCAGTATCCTGGAGCTTAATACTATTTTCTAGACATTCTACGAGGAAATCAAATGTATTAGTAGTCATACGAAAGTAATTGGAGAAATTTGACTGATCCTCTCCAAGTTTTCCAAAGAGTGAGTAAAAAATGAATTCCAAGTATCTAGTGTTTTGTTTTTATCTCTTCCTTCTAAGGTATCATAACCCAAGGCGACGACAGTACGAGTGAAAGACTGCAGTGGAAGTCGGTTTTGCCGGTGTGTGTGGAAGTCAACAATGGTTAGAGCTGGTGCTAGCGCAAGCACCATCACCGGTTTTGCTGCTATGACCTTATTGTATTTTTTAACAGATCACACTGGTATTTTAATGGAGCGCATGTAAAATACTCACCAAGTCGTATTTCCAGTAAATTCTTAGTGCATTTCGTATTTTAAGGGTACTACGGGTGTAACTTTAGTAACATAACACTAGAAACATAATCAACAAAGCCAATCGAAAATTGTGGCTGACAAGTGAAACGGGGTGGAGACGTTTCTCACTAGTTTTAATTAAAGTTTTATCCAGATGATTCATATTGAACACGTGGAGACAAATATCGTAATATTAAAATTTCTAAAAAGGTTAACAGTATAACTCGAGGTAATTAAAACGAATTCTCACCCAGCATTTTCAGGAGGTCCAATGGACATATGCGCTGCGACATCTGTAGGGGCAGTGGCGGCGGCTGGGGGTGGCAAATAATCAGCCCTATCCAAGGATGCCAACAACACCCCTGGCCCGACCGCCTCTCCCGTCGGGAATTCCGTTGCCAGCAGATCCACGACTGTAAATTTACTTTCACCACTTCCACAACAATAAACACTAACTTACTTTTAGTTACACTGACACTCAACACATAAGTTAAAACACACAAATACCACTAGTTCAGTTTGGCATTAATAGATGTCGTTACGTGTATATATAAAACTTGATTAATCCTGTCACGTACGTCACGTATTTTTTTATGGGTTGTTCACAGCCACTAAGACTAGATTTTTATCCATGTATCATGAGACCACTCTCAAATCGTTAGTCGGTGTCTAATTCCAATATCTGAAATTCATAGAACGTTGAAGATTGTATACCTACACAGTACGCTACGATATGACCGGGAATGCTGGGATAAAACTAAAATAACAGAACTGTTTTTCTTTAAATTCCTTTATATTTAATATATTGAATTGTAGACAAATTAAATTTTAGTAAGTCACTTACGGATAAAAGGTTGTTAAATAACATTTTGGTGTGATTCAGAGAATATTCTATTTTACCGACAGCAGATATTATTTTTCTTGTATTTATATATAAAAGTATATTGTTCTAGTTAAATCGAAGGATGACTTTAACCGAAGGATGACTTGAATCATCCTTCGATTTGTGCTTACATTCATTGGGTGTTACGTTTCGAAAAAGCACTACGGAATAAGAATACGCGCAATGCGAATCATAGATGCACTGCTTAAAATGTTTAAGTAATGTGTACGTTTCCAATAAATATTATTCCAATAAGTATTTGTATAGGTATAAATAAATAAAATTATGAGTAAAAATACAATTAATTTTAAAAGAAGCTTTAACTATCGAAGAAACCACGCAATTCGAAATGATTACGCATCCTGAAAAACGTAGTTGCGAAACCACACAAACTGAGGGATTAATGTATAAGCGTAATTTTTCATATTGTAAACACTGTAATTTTGACACTGGCGAGACCTGAAATTGCAGTAAGTAATATAAAATGTTCTGTGAGGCGTAACAAAATCATTTAATAACATTTTATCCTTTATATTTATTCAAAATATTTACCTTCCGAACCTAGATACCGCTAACAGCGATCCAAATCAAATTGGAACAAGTGGGTGAATGGCGTTCACTTCGTAAATATACCACTTATTCAGTAGCATTTGGTTTCGGTAACAAAATCGCAGGCAATCTCGTCATACGACTTGTTAACGTACTAATAACTCAAAATGTCACTGAAAGGTTGCTATTTTGACGATCTAAATACCATTCAAAGAGCCATGACGCGTACTCTGAAAGCTATACCACTTGAGGAACATGACCACTCGTTCCAATCTTTTTTGAATCGCTATCAACAGTGTAGTAATTCGGAAGGAGATTATTTTGAATAAATAAAAAGTAATTTTTGTAAAAATCTCAATTATTTTTGTTTTATCGCAGCTTTCCTAGTCATGTCATATCTTGACGCACTGTGCATTCTTACTTCCAAAGTTGCTTGATAGTTACGATACCATTTATTTTATTTTATTTTAATGAAACTAAGAAACAAATCTAAACTCGCCGAGAATTCAGATGCCAATCAATCAGTTAATAACCGATAACCAAATATATATCTATTTCACAAAGTTCTATGTAAACCATCAATAAACGTATCTGAACTACTCGTACCAAAGTACGTCCTTAGCTTTTATCTTCCTTATTTATATTTTAATATATTCACATAAAAGTATGTATTTTTTACATACATCGCTCCTACGGTAGTGGAAACAGCGACGAAAACAGAGCGATACTTCCTTCTAAATGTCCGAACAAACGACCGTTTAATTTTGATAACCTTCTCGGTTGAATCATAAGCTTTTATTAACCATCATCGGGCAACTAAATTTTCCTGAAGTATACTTTATCTATTCTATTGTTAAAAATTATACAATTTAAACTTGACTAAATCATTTACGATAGATTATACCTTAGATATTCAATTTGAGAAACAACTATGGTCTATAAAATTTACTATCCTGAGATATGGATTTTTTAACTATTATAAGTTATAAAGAGTGTCGGATCTAGGGTGTTGCGAGTGGGGCACCTGCCTCAGACGCCGAGCTAACAGAGGCACAAAAATTACCTGGATGTTTTTAGGACCTGTGTAAGCACTGCTAAACTCTTTATTTTAAGAGGCACAAAGGAAGTTAAATTTGGAAAGATGTATGTAAGTATTCTACTCTATAACTAAGAATATTAAATTGGAAAAACAATTGAATATTAAATAAACCAGTTACTTAAACACAAAAATTAAATAGATCATATATATTTTTCTAGTCTATCGTAGGCGACATCAACCTATTTTAGGTCGCGGGCCGCATTCAGTAACAATCTTTTTAATTTATATGTCGCGGGTCGCATTTACTAACAATTCTTTTTTTTGCCATACTTCATTTTATATTTTCTATTTTTTACGTTCTTAAGTTCATATTTACGCCGGAGTACATGTACACCGTCCATAAGTTTAATCGCACCTTGTCTAATAGTAGTTTTTATAAGAAGAATATTTTTGACTTAGGGTTCCAATAAAATAAATAGATAATTTTAGGACTGTTTAATAAAAATTAATTTAAAAAATTACAATTATCTTAAAAATTACACATAAAATTAAATAATAATATTCAAATTGAATTTTCGTCAAAATGACCACCTCTGGCTTTCATAATCGCCTAACAAATACGCAGCATGCGATCAATTAATTTGTTTAAATAGTACCCATCAATGTTGTTTACCTCTTGGAGGTTTTTTCGCCCCGTCTAAATGATCCCCATAGTATTTCTATAGGGTTACAGTCCGGATTTGTGGTGGTCAAGTCATTAACTTTGAAAGTCCTTCCTCGGATTTTATATTTAGGTACTCTTTAACAACTTTGGCAGTGTGTTTAGGATCATTGTCTTACTGGAACACGAACATTTCAGCAATCAGTTCTGCTCCGCAATTCAAAACATTCTCTTCTAAAATCCGCAAATAAACCTCTTTCGTCAATTTTGACGATTCTTCCAACTTGACCACCACCAAAATAACCCCAAACCATTATATTACCACCTCCATGTTTTACAGTTTGGGTAATACACTGTTCCAGCAACCTTTCTCCTGACCGACGCCGAACGAATGATCGGAGTTTATTGTCAAAAATTTAAAATTTTGATTCGTCCGACCAAAACACTCTGCTCCATTCTTCTACCGTCCAATTTTTATTTTCTTTGGCCCAAGCTAACCTTTTTTGTTTATGGACAGTCGTAAGACGTGGTATTTTAACTGCAACATGACCTCTGAGGCCTACTTCAAGTAGACGTCTTTTTATTATGGTAGTGCTTACTTTTGTAAGGATCGATTAAACTTATGGACGGTAGTGTATTTACGAGGTTGGCGTAATTGCGTCTAGTGTGTAAGAAGCTTAAAACAAGGCGGCAGTAATTGGTGGGTCGCAAAAAAGCGTTCGGCAGGCCGCATTTGTCCCACGGGCCGCCGGTCCCCGACCCCCTGGTCTATCGCATGTAAGATGTATTTTTATTTAATAAGTCACGAGAGAACTATGGGTCTAAACATAATATTAAAAAAGTTATTAAGACTTATACAAATATACTAGGTAAAATAATTTTATACTTATTTTTTCATCATTTGTCATTTTACAAAAGGATACGACATTATTTCAAATTTTCAGAACATATTTGTCAAACATAACAAATAATATATAACATAAATGAAACATAATATGAATTACAATTATATTTTTGTTGAATTTGCTTCAATTTTTGTCGTTAATAATAAACAGAATACCCATATTCCATCAACCATGAAGTTTAGCCTTAGAAAATGCTCAACAAAAATTTTACACAATATCAAATTTGTTTTGTGATAAATAATTTATAAATAATATTGTGAGTAATATTATGTTGTGTTTGTTATTTATTTATTGTAACATATTAACAGTACGTATGTCGTATTGTATCCAACGTAACCTTATCATATCATATTACACATCATTCTTGTGATATACGTAACTATCAAGTTTACTTGGAAGTATTTTAAAAATCAGTTTTAAATTTATTCAATAGCGCAACGGAACTTTCAGAATTTGGCCATTCATGTTTTATTCGAATTGTGTAGTTTATTTAATGTATGTTTTATATACTTCTGTTTCTAGTTTAAATTTAATTAATACTAAAATGGTTGGTAAAAAAATTTATTCTAACATTCTTTAGTTAAATGTTAATGTAGTTCTTAAATCGTGTAAATATTTCGTAACTAAAACCATATTAAATGCTATTACGATACAAGTACATTAAAATAAAACTTAACAGCAAAACACATGCAATTCACGCGAATAGATGTTGTAAGACTGCCAGACACAAATAACGAGTGATGCCGTGTGATTTTCTTTTTTTTAACTAACCGACTATTTATTACATTGCGTTCATTAATGATTGATAAGCGTTTGAATTTAGCGCGTTGTCGTGTTAGTAATTTTCGTCTCACAATGTTGGGTCCCTAGCTTGACGCATTTAACGCATTTAATCTTAAACGTACATCGGAGATTTGACACTGACATTTATAGGGAAGAATGGTGTACCTTGGGACAATTGTTACTGTGAGACATTTCAAATTTAAAGGCCCCTTTGATTCTAGAAATGTTAAAATCTTAATAATATATGTATTTTTATCATCAGAGAACAGCATATATAATACAATGTGATTCAGTGTAAATAAATGTATTATTTATACCAATAATATAAAAACAACCAGTTCTAAGTAAATTTTATAGTGAAAGCAACGAGTTGCATTAATTCAAAGGCGAATAATTAAGGGACTTTATATTTTATTTACTATTTTGCGTATGTATTAATACGTCCATTTATTAGTAAGACTAGAACCTATCTTCTAGTTAAATTTGTCTCTTGGCGGTCAATTTCTGTTAGTGTAAACAATTGTACCTTGGGATTGTTCCAGCTTTATAATATGGGACTGTTAATATATCGTAGCAGATGTTATAAACGCTGATGAATATTTAGAGGTAAAATACTTGAAAATTGAAGAAGAAAGAATTTTCATCCGAGAAAAAGATGACATATGAAACAGGCAAGGATGACCTAATTACGGTTTTATCTTCGCAACTAGTTTTGACCAAAAAGCAAAATGACTTTGCCTTCAAAATTCAAGTGACGAACAAAAAAAGGTCCTCACTTCCAAAAGTGATGACTAAAAAAAAGCTCATGAGCTCTAAAAGTCAAATGTGTTCCTTAAAAACTCTAAAAACACGTGTTTTTTAAATTCTTAGGGGGGCAAGCCCCTGAGTCTCTAGGTTGCGCACTTGTCTTGATGATTTATAACAATGCCCCTTAGTACAAATTTAGTTCTTGTACCACGGGACAATTTTTATTCTAAAAAATACATTATTTTTGATTAATATTTATAAATATATACGTTTCTTGTTTACAGCATATTAACAATAAAATATTCATCTTTCAAGATTATGTTTTTCTTGTATCTAAAATCATTCAAGTAAAAGTTTATTGAAAAAAATATATAAAAAGTGTCCCAAGGTACGCCAATCTCCCCTTTATTTAGTTTTGTGTTTTTATCAGTTTCCAGTGTATTTATTATCAGAAAAGGTTTTTTTATTGCCGCTTTTGTATGTATTCCATTGTTAAGTAAAAAAAGAGCAACATGAACAATAGCAAATGTATGCAATGAGATTTTAGATTTGTGATGGCTTTGACAGATCTAGACATTTATTATTGAAGCATATTTTCAAATTATTGAAAGTAAATCATTATTAAGATGGTTATATAGAAACTACATGAGGAACTTATTTCCAAAACGTGTCTTATCCTATTTTTTAATAAATCATTTTGTTGTTTTATTGGCAACATTATTGCCACCTTTAAAAAATAAACTATATTTCTTTCATAACCGACCTAGAAACCTTAAATAAATGGCTGCTTTAAAAACGTTTTATGTGTTGTTAATGTGATATTAAAATAGTTAATTCTTTAATAAAAATACAAAACTATCCGCTGCGATACTATAAGCAATTCGAGCTACCACTACTTGCAACACATTGTGCATCAGGACTTGTAGACCAACTACTTATTTAACGCATGACGCATGAGACCCGAAAATAGTGATGGATTATAATTAAAAATTAGGTAAATTTAGATATATAGAAAATGAAAAACGACGTGAACGCCTGTAATGTTTAAATTAATTTAACTATCGGCTACCACTGAACCTAGTCTTGAAAAGTTTCCAAGTGCAGGCGCGCACCCAAGGGGCAGATCACGGGCTTCCGTCCCCCACCCAAGAGCTAAAGAAATACGTGGTTTTATTGTTTTTAAAGCACTTGAATTTTAGAAGTGAGGACCTTTTTTTTTTAGGTATTCACTTTTAGGACTTTTTTGTTAGATCATCACTTGTATTTTAGAAGTGAAGACTTTTTTTTTGTCAACAGGTCAACACTAGTATTTTTAAAAACAAAAGCTTTTGGTCAGCAGTTGTTGCCGGGTAATTTCCCGATTTCTACCCCTTTAAAACAATTGTCTTCTGCTCCCCCCCCCCCCCCAGAATGATACTGGGTGCGCGCCCGCCCAGGAGCAATTAAGGAACTATATTTTCGGTCTCACAAAGTTCATTTCTTATAGGTTGTCCACCAAAGCAGACGACACACGTCACAATGAAAAAAATTGTTATAACAATGTATTTGTTTATTGCGTTCGTCGCCTGCTACGGCGAATCAACCATATTAACAAATATCTATATCAATTTACGGCATTTCAATTTATTACTAGTGATAGCATACTTCAATTGTAAATGAATACGATCGTTTATGTTCCATTAAAAATGAGCATTTGCTTTCATTTCACTTGTTCAATCAGACTCGTAAACGAATGACCATGGTTGATCGCGGATAATAAAAATTTTGCGTGACGGTTACAACTTTCATTCATCAAAGTCACAAATATGCTGCACGCCTTTAATTTAAAATACCATATATTTTTAAAGTGGCTTTAAGATAACTGAGCGTACATTTACGTTATCAAAAAGTTGTTTTAATTAAGAAAGTATGTGATACTGAATAATTAATGCAGAATATTTATTAATTGAATTTAAAAGCTGAAAATCCCGGAGCGCTAGTGGATAATTTAAAACCATATAAAAATATTTCATAACTTAATTATAGTTATATGAGAGCAGTATTAGACCATATGGTTGCCAAATAAACATCTCACGATTAATTTTAAACATGTAAAACTGATCGATTAATTGGGAACAGAAATATATGCTTTATACTAACTCAGTGCTTTTCAACAAGATATTTATGTGATTTTTATTCTGGTTTACGAAACTAAGCGCAATTGTGCAACACAGTGTTTTCTTAACAATTTTCAACAAACGAATCAAACTTTTTGCAAAGTCCTACGCAAAAACTGGCCCCTTCATAACAAAATCAATGTTCTTCCATAGCCTACTCAATCTCTGACTCGAATCAGACAGCAAACCTTTGGAAACAAGTCAAAGCTAAGACTAGAGCCGTCAAACCGCAAAACAAAGCCGAACAGTAGAATGCAGTACAGGATGCTTGGTATAGGATACAAGCCAAGAACTGTCAGCGACTAACTGGCTTAATGCTTAACAGATGCAAAGCTGTACTGGAAAATGGATGGCTATACTGGATATACAATTAATTATAACATTGTTTTACATATATAAATTTGTACTATTATAAAATATGTGTTATTATTCTACATATAATGTGAAAATGACTGATTCTGTATTTCTTTTTTATTATTATATATTCTTATATATTTCTACAATGAATATTTCTATATAAACTAGAAGCTGGGTCGACCAAACCGACCAGCGCTCCAACGTTAAGCCGGGGATTTCGCTGTCGGCCTATTATAGTAAATAAAATCACAATAGATACATAGCATTTCTTTAAAGAACAATATTTTTACTACGATGCGTCGTTCTATTTTTAAAAAGGTGACAACTGTTAACATTTATTACACAGTTCTTAAACATTTTTTAATGAAACAGTTACAAAATTGGCTATGGTAAAAATTATTCCAAAGCAAAATTACACATTTTCACTCCGAAAACGGAAATTCAAATGAGAAATGTCATAGTATTCTGACATTTTAATATACAAGTATTAGACAGTTGCGACATATTTTGAGCACTTAAAATGCATAATATGGAATTCGATCGTTTAAAAATAATTTTTAATGCTGTAAAATCAATTTATTCTGGGTCATTTATATCGTTGTACACTATGAACATTTTTTCGGGGCGGGTTATTCATTTGTTTTTGCATATCGTATGTAATTGTGCACATAATTGGAAAAAATACATAGACAAACCGTCCAAAAAATTCATGTTTTTTTTTTAATTATCTCGACCCCCAAAATGACAAAAATGCCCCTAAACAATAGGTAAACCCTACCCGCTCAAATGCCGTTTAAAGCTCCGCGACCTGTTTTCCCGGAAGAAAGCATTTAGAAAGGAAAACGACATATACTTCTTTATTATATAGCTGTAATTATTTTTATTATACTAGATAGGCTAACCTCTTTTTAACATACATTTAAAAATATTACTCCTCTATTATTAATATTTATTAATTATTTATGTATATTTTTCTACACAAAGAAATTTTACGTGCATTTATGATTATTTTTCAGCAATGTCTAGACATGTTCAAGCGCAATACAAAAGATATTTTGTAACTGTTAACGAAACGTGTACACATCACTACACTCCGGAGACCAAAGAACAATCGAAACAGTGGACAGCATGCGGAGAACCAAATCCAAAGAAGGCCAAGATGATGCCGTCAACTGGTAAGGTTATGGCTACAGTGTTTTGGGATTCCCAGGAATAATTTTTATCGACTACTTGCAACATGGAAGTACAATAACAGGCCAGTATTATGAGTCGTTATGAGACAGATTGAACAAAGAAATCAAAACCAAAAGACGTCATTTGGCAAAGAAAAAAGTCTTGTTCTACAAAATAACGAACCTTGGTGAAACTGCATGAATTACGATTCGAATTAATCGAACATGCACCGTACTCGCCAGACTTGACTCCCACCGATTTCTTTCTGTTTCGAAAACTAAAAAAATGGTTGGCTGGAAAGCAGTTCTCATCAAATTCTGAAGTCATCGAAGCTGTAAATGGTTATTTCGAGAGTTCAGATAATTCTTATTTCTCTGATGGAATGAAAGGTCTTGAAAAGCGTTGGACTAAACGTATAGAGCTGAATGAAACTGAATGAAGAAAAATAAATACAATTTTGCCCAAAAAAGTTATATTTTCTATCTCGTTCTAGAAACTTCCTTTAGAAAGAACATTTTGAGTAAAAATTAATCACGAAACATCGTCCCTAAAACATATCAAGGCAGGAGTCCCACAAGCAAGTATTTTAGGCCCAGTTCTATTTAATATATTTGTTAGTGATATACCGCCCAGTACAACCGCTAAAGCCATGTTCTCTGATGATACGGCCCTACCAACACAGCATTCTGAACTAGAAGTAGCTATAGAAGATCTTCGGATAGCTACAGACACAGTATCTAAATGGCTCAACACGTGGAACATTCTATTAAATACTGGAAAATGTAAAAAAAAAAGATAAGAAGAGTGAGAAATCCGCAGAATATAATAATTAATAACCAACAACTCGAATGGAATCAAAAAAATGAGACGATTAAATATTTAGGAATCCACCTCGATACTCGTCTAACCTAGAGTCAACACATAAAAAACTGCAATTAGCTTACGCGAGGTTTCAGCAATTATTCCCCTTAATCAACAAACAATCAAAATTCAAAGTTAAATGCGCCACATTGCTTTACAAATCCCTACCTCTTCTGATGTACGCATTTGAAGTATGGGGAAACAGGTCTCCAACCAACTTTTAAAAAAATCCAAACTTTCCAAAATAAAGTTCTTAGAATTGCCATCAACGCTCCGTGGTTCATTCGAACGAACAGATACACAACGAACTATTAGTGCCGAACATAAACAATTTTATTAAAAAGGTTACCCAAAAATTCATAAGAAACATAAACAATTGTGAAAGTGCAGCTATTTACAACATAGGAAAAAAAGACATCCATAACAGACTCAAAAGACGATTACCGCAGGACATTTACGTATCGGATGAAAATAGCGATTAGCATTGTTAGTGCAAGGAAAAATTAAAAATATATGTATATATAAATATACAATTATGTAAATCTAGGGTAGTTATGTTAACCTATAAATTGTAACTGTTATTTTTTCCCGATAGTAAAAAACTTCCCGATAACCCCTCATATAAACTAAACATGCGTAACAGTTCTTATTTCCTAAAATCACTAATCTACTTGAAAATGTCTAACTTTAAACCTACTTTAATAGTCTACACAAAATTTGTCCCGAGAATTAATCACGTAACCAAAAATGTCAAGTCCCGATTAAGCAATTTGTTAACGTAAAACAATGTGGTGGAAACTAGATTATTTAATCCCTCGTGCAAAATACTGTGGTTTTATTCATAAACTGGACTCGGCCGACTTCTAAAATAGTGAAGTTGGACACTATATAGTACATAGCAAACTTCTCATCCAACTTGAAGTAAATTAACAAGTTACTAATTGCAAGTTGTGTAGCTAACATGTGCACAGTTTGTAATTGAACCCGTGGTTCCCTAGCTCTAACCTAGTAATTATACCAACTCAAACTTATGACGGATATCCAAATCTTACACAAAATTTTAAACGAGTTTTACTTGGATTTTAACAAAACCGATTACGGTAAAATGTGTTTAATTGATTCAGGCATTAAAACAAAGTTTAAGTTTTCATTTTATATATTTATAAATGGCTGAGGAAGTCTTACTTTGTACCAATGGCGGGTGTAGTAAGCTTTAATGGAGGTGCTACAACCAGAACTAAAATTTTCTTTCGAGAAAGTAAATCATTATTAAGATGGACATAAAAAGTTTAAACTTATATAAATTATTATTTTTTATGACTGAATATGTATTAGTCAAGTAAAAGAATATTGCCGTTTTATGTGCTGTACAGAACATGCGATATCCTGCATTTTTATTCATTCTTTAAAAATATAAAAACATCTGTAATCAAACTGCAAGCGACTGCAGCAACTAAAGTGTATAAATAGTCGTAAAGCTACGTTCACAGTTTTAAAATTAGCTGACTATTGACTATGCATTGTGGATAAAATTAGTAGATAGTTTTAACGTTTAACGAAAGCGTTTACAGATATGAAAATTAATGCGTACGTCTATGTTTTTTTCAAACCAACTACGATGGAATAAAAACATTTTTGACTTTACGAACCTGCCATCAGTGAGATCGTGATTTCCTACTAAATTTTAATAACAAAATTATAACCCCAATACAGCAATTATTTTTTGTTTCACGATTTCAGCAATTTGTTGAAATTTATGTTACAGTATTTTTTAGGTTATATAAAGTGAGATAGCTAATGTGTGTTTATATGTCTGTCTCATTAAAACAACGCACTAACTACAATAGACAACGCATAGTGTATTAAATTTAAAGCTGTGAACGGGCTCTCGCGTTACTACTTGTTTTACGCACTACAGTAGTGAAGGATTTTCATAAAAAATCAAGTAAATTTAGATGAAAAATTTAATATCTAAACCAGCGTTTCCCAAACTGTGCGCCGCGAAGACCCAGGACTTTTTTTTGCTCTTCCTTCACTTGAATTAGGAAAGTGAGAACCTTGTTTTTTTTGCTCTTCACTTGAATTTGGGAGGTGAGGACCTTTTTTTTGCTCTTCATTTGCTTTTAGGGAAGTAAATTTTATCAAATTTACATCATTTGCCAAGTGCGCCGAAAACATTGCCACGGCTCTGATTGAATGTAGTGACTTGGGGCGCCACGGGAAAATTTTAATACATTAAGGGCGCCCGGAACCGAAAAAGTTTGGAAACCACTGATCTAAACGTCTGTAATGTTTAAATTAATTTAATTTTGTTGGTGCTGCAGGTCTGCAGTTCTTATGAACCTTTTTCGTTACAATTTTTGCAGTAACGTAGAGAATAATTGAGGTAATACAATTTTAGGTAGCTCATATTACTTAAAACTGAACAGAAATTAATCGTTTATGCATCTACATAGGTATATAAATAATATTAGACGCTCCATCTAGTTCTTATTTTGTTCGACTTAAAACTTTTATACACGTTTTGAGGTGATTACAATTTCGTAGGCGACAGAATAAAACCAAGATTCGAACATATGGCATCACACAATTTTCAGTGGAGGGTTAGGGAGACACTTAACTAAAAATTTCAAATATCTGACTTATTATTGATTTGACAGCAAAAACTTGTGTAACAAAAATTAACTACCACCCCAACATTAAAAACGCGTTTTTAAAGGGCGTATTTTTTATATAATGGTAACAAAAAAAAAATCAGGCTCCTGACCCTCCCTAAGAAAAATTTCTAGGTATACCCCTGGAGCTATCATAGACAATTTTAGTTTTCATCAGTCCTATCCGTCTTCCTTCTACTTTTTATAACCAATCTTCTTTTTTTTTGTCATGTCTTCCATCCGTCTTACTCTTTTATTTTATTTATTTATTTATTTATTTTTTTTTTTTGTCTTAGACTACGTCTATAGTTTCGATCCAGTACTGGGAAGTCGGTAAACATCCGTGTGTCCCAATAAAGTGTACACATTCCTTCAATAATTTTAAAACTATAAAAGCCAGTAACAATATAATGACCGAGTTGAAGAAAGGAAGCTCCAAAGGGTTTACCCGAAGAGCGTTCAAGGTCAGATGACGCAAAGATCAGCGCGAGCTTCCAACATTTTGTGGTGAAACCGGCGCGCGGCACGCGGATTAAAATTAGTATAATTCGGGACCGCGACATGATAGCACGTACCACGAGGTGTCATTCGTTTCATCCACACGAGATCTATCGATATCTCTAATAATATTTGAGAAAAAACTTCACTGCCAAAAAATAAAAATAAATCTCTCTAAACCTAAACTCTGCGCATTCACTCATTTCTAACACCCAACAGCCGTGCAATGTATTCTACGCCCAAACGACCTGCGGCCGTGGTTTTGACACAGCCCGCGCCCTCTGTTTTTATCATAACTTTAATCGGTCTCCTTTTTTTGGTCACCACTTCCATTCGTCTTTATATTTTTCTAGCCATCATAACAAATTGAGAGTAACTAATGCCCATAATTTTCTAGTGTTGAAAATGGGTACTAATTGGGTTTCTTTGTATCGTCCGATTTCACAATACAAAATTTCGTATCGCGGGGAAAATGGATAATACACAATTCGTTTACATCTGCCGAAAGAGTAATACCAAAATTTTTGATGTGATACTAAAATAAAGTAATGCGCAAAAGTAAAAATTAGAGCGCTCTTAAAACAGCTACAGAAAATATATAATCATGCAGGCAAACACACAAATGCAACATTCTGATAAAAAATCCATTAAAAAACATGTAAAATAACCACACATAATTTAAATTAGCATTAAACAATTGTAAAAGCAACTAGTGAGGTGTCACTTTTATATTGTTTCACAATTTACGTTAGAATTTCTGTGATGATACTCGAACATTTGAATGGTGATGTATTTTTGACCGTTATGACGTCACTGTCTATAAATTATAGATGCTGTTTTTTGTTTTGCATCTCGTTTCAGATGTTTTTTTAGTAGTCTGTGTGGATATTAGTTTTAAGAATTTTTGTATTTCTAAGGAATGGAATATTAAAATTGTTGTTTTTCTTGTTTTTTCATTAATTATGGTAAGTAAACCCGTCAAAATTAATGATACATCAAACATGCTTGATTTTTATATGGAATTTATTTAAAAATTATGAATATTCATTAGCTGAGAATAAGTTTTTACCTTCATCAATACAAGTTATAAAGGATTCTTCGTTATTAATAAATACAGTAGACTCGCGTTTGTGTGAATACGCGCAAAAATAAACAATTCAATAAACCTGTACAGTAATCTGTGCCCATTTACCACTTTGTAGTGTGAATAAATTTAACTTTCAATAATGTGAACAGTTAGTAATTCGACTGGTTGAAAAATAGACGTGCAAATTGCAGCTTTATTCGCAGATGAAGTTTCTAACAAGGTACCAACAGTCTAGGGATAAGTTGACGAACAGATTTAATGCATATATGTCCGTTATAGCTTTATTCGGGGATGAAGTTTCTTACATGTTAGCAGAACCGCAGTAAGGAAATCTCACCTTCCAAAATCTAAATGATGAGAAAAAAAAAAAGGGTCTTCACCTCCCAAAATCCAAGTGATGAGAAAAAAAAAAAAAGTCCTCACCTTCGCAATGTGGCGCCCCTTAGTCAAGCTCGTCAGCGCCCTTTTCCTTAGTGCGCTAGGAGCCGTCGCTCCCCCCCCCCCCCTTACTACGGCTCTGCATGTTAGAGCCGACAGCGTGTGCAATATTTCTTTTAGAGTTCATGGATGAAATAGTCACTGTTTCTGATAAGATATTTGTTATTCGCGGTAGCCTCCGAACAATTATGTAAACTATACAGAACAAATCAAACGTGTAGATTAGAGCAAAAACAACTAATTCAAACATGGCCTACTATTAGTTTCGTTGAATTTGATTATTAAACTGAGTTCTCCTAATTAAATTTACTCCACCGTGATTACAATCGTGTCTGCCAAAAAAATTAACCATTAGCGATGACAAGAATATCTAAAGCCATGTCCAGATAAAACTCGCCGCGCTGCGTCGTCCTATATTGAGCTGCCCAGACCGTTCATTATTGAGAACTGACACGCTCGAATACGCTGTCTGGTGGTCAAATATTGTACTAGACACTCTAGTACTGTTTAAACTTATTACGAATGTTTAAGTGTTGAATTTTTGTTAGAATGTCGACAGAAGTTGTGAAAATCTATAAAAGCAGAATATATTGTAGTGTTTTTAACTGTCATTCAAGACAGGACCATACAGCCATATTGCCTTGAATCACAGCGCCGCTACCGGTAAAGTCACTTCTAATTTGTCCTATTTGCGCACAATCGTGTTAGTTTGCGCAACTCTGCACTTGAACGAACATGATCCGTCAAGTATCAGTACATACTTTAAAGCAATGTTCTTCAACCCGTGGTCCGCAGATAATTCTTGCCGGTCCGCGAAATTTTTTGACCGAATCATGTAGATGCACACTTCTATTGACGAGTATATAGCACATTTTTTTAGTCGACGCAGAAGCTAACTTTTGTCCAAACCATGATTTATTTAATATTTACTAGCCCCAATACAACGCCTCAAGCGGCTATTTTTCATACTTCTGAAAAAGCTAGCTCATTGGAATAGTCGCTTATAAGAGGAAGATATAGAAATGTTTCCACTTTTCGAAGAATTTTTTATTGCTGCGTCTACTGATACCTACTACATTCGTATTTTGTGAAAAAATACAGTTTACAGAAAGATGTATTAAATAATATATAAAATATATATTTTAGTGTCCAATATAAGTTATTTTCTCGAAATTTTAAAGCAATTATCATGTTTACAACAAAGATGTTAGGTTTATTTACTAGGCCTCAGGTAAAAAACAGTCCACCTTGTCTAAAGCCTAACGGGACCTAAAATAACTCAGAAATTTTAAATTAGACCGAACATGACTCTTGGCTAAGTACAGTAAACTTTGACGTTCAGTTCGGAATATTTAATTTTGCATAATTAACTATTATTTTAGATCAGTGGTATCTACCATTTTCTTTATAAGCACAACCAGGTGAAGTCAACATCGAATAATTCTCATGAATATTTTCCAACAAAACATTACATTTTTAAGCGTCAACAATTTGACATAAAAGGGACCGTTTTCTTGCGGATATCTGAGGAAACGGATACGGATATCTGGCACAACTCTAGTTTATATATGCTAGTGCTTACTAACCAGTATGTCGCGACACCTATGGTCACTAAATCTAGATTTGGAATATTTCTAATTTATTTTTTTTTTATTTTTTTTTTGTCTCGATCAGGAATCAATGAATAAAATTGTGAATCAAAAAGTGGCGCCTCAACAAACCAGTGAATAAAATTATGTACAACCGGCTTTGTAGCGTCATTTTAAAATTGTACCGGTTTCATTCGAGATGAAATTAAAGTTTTTTGTAGCAGGTGGGAAAAATTCAATAACATACCTAACTTCTAACCTTACTATACCTAACTAAATCTAGCGTAAAAATTTCCTCTAAACCAAAGTTTCCCAAACTTTTTTGCCCCGTACACCACTTGCTTGAATAATATTGTATTTTCCTAAACTTATTAACTTCATGCGGACACCATTATTTTGGATGTTTGCCATTGCTGATAGTACTAGGCTAGAATAGTACAATTTAATGAGTATAAGTATCAAAAAGATATAATACTTAATGAGTATGTAAAATAAATAAATTCGGACGTTTCGGAAACTGCCCAACAATCTGTTTCCGTCTTCAGCGATCACGAGAAGTGATTGATTACTAGAGATCACTTCTCGTGATCGCTTTCCGAAACGTCCGAATTTATTTATTTTATATACTCATGAAGTATTATATCTTTTTGATACTAATCATTATATTGTACTATTCTAGCCTAGTACTATCAGCAATGGAAAACGTCCAAAATAACGGTGTCCGCCTTAATATTGGACCTATGCAAAATAATTTCAAAGATATAATTATTAACTTCAAATGTGTTTTTGACAGCTGACACAGTGCTGCACACTCCTATAGGTATTTTTGTATACTGGACAATTGTAAAAAAAAATCATGTAGGTTCAATTTATTCGTACCCTTATTGAAAAGATACAAAGAGCAAGTAAATATTTGGATTTGGAACGAAACAAATCAGGACCTAGTAAAATTCTTACTTAAAATTAATAAACAAATAATGCTGTTAATGAGAGGGATGAACTTGATGCCCTGATAGCAATTGTTCAATATTTGGCAAATTAGTGAGGTATAGTCTTAAATATCCACGTCCAGTGATGGTATGAAAACTTGCAAAACTTGCGAAATCGACCCTTGGGGATCCATATAGACCACTTTGGGAATCATGGTTCTAAACGAACCTCATTCGGATAACCTTAGGATGGCATAATGAGTTTCTCAACATACAAAACAAAGTACAAAAGTTAGTTAGCATGAAGGTACGATTCATTTCTGTTCCTATTGCAATTCCGTTTTAATAAGATATTTGTGGAGCTATAAGGAGTCTTACCTAAATTTAGGTACGGGTTCCAAATAAAAATTAAGCAGCTGTAACTGTATATATTTTACATAAAGTATGTAATACAGAAGGTGAATGAGAAGAATATAAGGAAATTACATGCACGTTTCTGTTCAAACAACGAAAGTTAAAATATGATATATACCAAATTTACTAATCCTTGCTTAACAACGAAGTGTTTAAGGACGTAAATCGAGGGTCAATAAGGAAATTAATGTTTTTAAAAAGCATAGAAACATCTTGAACAAATGGAGAAGATAATATAATCTAAAAGCTATGCCTTCTATCCAGTATTTTGGGCATGCAACATCAACACATCGAAAGTAAAATATGTTAATGCAAATACAACAGTCACAGATTTTCTCTAATCTGGTTGTTGATGGCATTCAAAACGAGAATAAATGTAAATATTGAAAATATTTCATACTATCCATATACAGATAACTACACAATGTCAACTCTGTATCTAAATAACATTCCAAAGAAAAAAAAAAACGCTCGCGGTTTCGTTATAAAGTTTAGACAACGTTAGGTTAGTTAGATCGCGGATAGCACTCTAGTGACGTTCCTAGATATTGGAGCATTAAACGGTATGTCATACGGGGTCATTTTTATATTAGCTTAGTTCGTAGATAAAGAAGTGCGATATTTCACTAGTGGTGATTTTTTCACCGTAATTTATAAGTTTATAACGCCAACAGAAAACATAATATTACGATGACAGTGATTTTACAGATGATAATTATTGTAATATTTGATAATATATCTAAATCATATTGATAATTTAAAATTTTAGTGACATAGATACGAATATCTTTGTTAGGTATATGACAAATATATAAAGACCACATATAAAATTGTTTTTGCACAATTTTTAATAATTGTTATATAAGTATTACGTACTTTTTAAACCAGTAAATATGAGAAATATTCATTGACATAATTTAATAATAAAATAACTTTAAGTAAAAATTACAGTGGATTTGATTTAGTACAGGAGAACCTCAGTTAATTGAAAAATCACCGATAGTGAAACAGTGTCGTTTACCGCAGTAAGTATATCCAAGTACCATTTCTGAAGTCTGAACCATTGAAAATCACCGTGATTCAAAAAGAACGGTCACTGAACACGGCGTTCTTTAAAAATTACTGTTTCGCTCATCTCTATTCGTAGAGTCGTTTCTAAAGTTTTATAATCGTCAGACGCAAGCGCAGAATAATTTTAGTGCACTCCTACGAACTCTGCGCTTTGCCTGACGATAATAAGCCGATAAAAATGGCTCTACGAACAGACCTACTATCTATAGTGCGTTCAAATGTTAGTTTGCAGTATTGCCCTTATGGAAAAGTGTTTCCAAATGTTGCAAAAGCGTGAAATAGGTCGATGAACCCAAAATATTCAGATCAGAATTTTATATTTTCATGTTGTTAACTTATTGAAATTAAATAGAAAAAATATCGGCCGAAAATAAATAACTACTTGCATCGCGGTTTTACAGATCAGCACATTATAGAGCCGACAACCTCGCCGGGAAACAAAAAGATAGCGTTATTAAGAAATACAGGCGCGCATCCTGGATTATTTCTGGAGGGGGGGGGGGGGTGATTAGAAGACAAAATTGTTACTTGACAACAAGTGCTGACCAAAAGCAACTGATGACTTCCAAAATGCATATGATGACCTAAAAAAAAGGTCCTCACTTTCAAAATACAAATGGTGGCTAAAAAAAGCTCATAAGCTCTAGTTTTCAAATGTGTACCTTAAAAACACTAATAACGCGTGTTTTTTGAGTCCTTGGGGGGGAGGCTCAAACCGCTGGGTACGCGCCGGGAGAAATCCCATTCAAGAGTATGAAAAAGGACAACGCCATAAATGACGTTGTCCCGGTGTTTCCCAACGTGAGTCCCACGCCCCACATGAGGGCAATTTAATTGTTCAAGGGGGCAATTTCCTAGTGATTTCTTCCTAAAATCTAAATCTTATGTCCTGAACAAGTTGTAATTAGGCTTCATTTAGGGAAAAATTGAATTTTTTAATATAAAAAAAATATGTATATGATACATAGAGAGGCATCAGAATTTTAAAAAGACTTAGAAGGGGCATGGTAATAAAAGGGTAGGGAAATACTGATTTAACCTGTACGGAAAACTAACATTTGACCGCACTATACGTAAACAAAAATAAATGTTCACAATAGTAAATTATTTTCTTAACATCCAGTATAGTTCCGCTTCTAATTTGTTTTTCTACGAACTTGTCCTTCTTATTCTTCAGACCTTTACGTATCTTCAGTATTAGACATAGTCTTCAATTTTTTGTTTTCATCTTGTGCGGTCTTTTGCCAATTTCAAACAGGCTTTTTTCGGTTAATTTTTTTAGCCGGTCAGCCTACATTTTTTTTCGTAAATAATTTTAGACTTTTTTCGACTTAACTTTACTTAAAAACCTGGAACCTATATATCAATATTATAAGGTCATTAGATTAGGTTATGCTAGTAAAGAATTCAGTACAGAAGAACCCAAGCGGCTCAAATTAAGCTTCAAAAGTATTTTGAACTAAATTCTGTTTTGTGTTTAACATTAAAACCAACAAAAAATACTAAGCTTTTATAAAAAATAGTTCAGGTTGTTAAGTAGTTTTATCTGTGTTTTCTTATTATTAATTAACCTATGTCAATTTCCTTTGCGCTCTAAAATAAGTTGTTCTGTTAAGTTTTAATTATCTGTTTTTAAAGAAATAGGGGAAGGAGCGATAGTCGTATGTGTTTAGCAAATATGGGGCGCTTGTTGCAATATGTTGATAAACACTGATACAGATTAACATGGATTGGCGTGATTTCAAATAGCGCGCCATTTTCACGTAACCAATTAATAGCAACATTTTGGGATTCTCATATTTATTTTCATATTTCATACGTAGTATGTTGTTTATTTACATCAATTATGGGCATATTTGACAAATGTCTGGCAGTGCAAGCATCGACAAGTAAAAAAAAGGCATTGGTTCGATTTAAGACAAAGATTTGGAACATGTAATAGTGGGGTCTGTATTAAGTCGTATTATAAAAGTAAATCAACATCAATAAAATTCTGTATCAAACCACTATTTCAGTGCACATTAATTTTAAAAGCCACAGCAAATTGACAGTTTTAAGTATGATATATGAATGAAGTTTATATTCCGTGGGCACTACTTTTTAACGGTGTACGAAAGTAATTGCAGAAAGTGGACTAGAACACAGCTAGTTATTATCGATAAATAATTATATTTTCGCGTGTGTAACAATGACAAAAAAAAAAAAACTTCAAATAACTTGCTCAAAGCGCGGCGTTGGCACAAACTTTTTTATTTTCTAGCGAGAGAAATATAAAACTTCTCTTTTCAGCAATGCAATCACATTTTTTTGGCTAATAGACAAAAAAATATGATTACATTGGAACCGCATTGTAATCGTTCAAGAGGTTTGGCAACCATGTGATACTGATAGAAAAAAACAAATAATCAGGCAAACACATTTAAAACATTTAATTACCGTTGAAATAATGAAAAATTCATTTCACAACCACTGTTTGAGTTTCACAATAAACACTTAGAGAACACTTCGTGCAAATAACAACTTTTTTAACACTAAAAGTAACACTACATTTTATTTTAACACGTTACAACCTGTATAACATAGATACACTTCAAAATACACATATACATTCAATAAACTATCTCAGATTACTACAGTATTTCCTTAAATTCAATTTGAAATTTAAATATTTGAAAATGCCGGTCAATATAAACAACCACAACAACGGTTGACGGCAAACTGAATCTGCAAGGTTTTCGAGAACGAAGCGACTGAACCGGCCGCTAGAGGCAGCACTGGCGTCGTGGTGGGGCACGGGAAACGCTCGGCCGACGTCAAACCTGAAAGTCTAGTTTACGCAACAAAATTCTGTATAACGTTAATGATTTAGTAACTGTTACGCTATTGCTGATAAATACAGGAGGCATTGAAATTACATTTTCTATGCCAACAATTGGCAGATGAAAAAGTTTTATACGAAATATAACGCGCGAAAATTTATATATTTGAATGTGAGTGAAGATTGCACGCATTCCGGGTCATGGGCGGAGAATTGTAAGCTTGTTTTGGGAGTTGGTTGATGAAATTTTATATTTTAAATGAGAAACCTGGGAAATTTTGTTATGAAAAGAAAAATACAATAGTAATAAAATGTCACTGATGAACTGGTGTAAATTTAAATTATCACGAAAAATTGAACGAGAAGATTATTATTCCTGTCGTAGTAATAATTCCTGTCAAATATTTAATGTAAAAACCCCGAAAATACATTTCGGGGTTTCGTACGTATCTTACGAGAAGCCTTAACTATTACAATTTATTAATTTATCATTTATATTTTTCAGATTAAAAAACTTGATGTAAAGTGAATTTTCACACATTTCATGGTTTTGTAGGCATTCAAAAAGTGTAAGACAACAAAATGCTGGATCATCTAAGACAATATTTCTTCTATAATCACATCAATAACAACAATTTTTTGATAATCACTTATTCGTTATTTGCATACTAAGTGTTTTTATTTAATTTTTTTAAACTAAATTTAAATCATCTGCGAAAATTTCGTCCCAATAAAATTCAAGTAAAAAATCCCAGCAATTTTTTCTGAATTTGCTTTGTATCGAATTCTTCATTTAATTAATAAGGAATATTTTGATAAATGGCTTAATTTTTTTCAATTTCAGAAACGTATTTCTGGGTATTAAAAACGTTTTATTTGATTTATGAGTATTTCTTTCTCTTTGATACACACATGAACTCGATTCTCAGCAGTTATATTATTATATTTTTAATTTCAGAAAAAGACATACACCTTAGCCATAAATACAAAAAATCTATAGCATTACTAGTCATAATTTAGCCATAAATTAAAAAAATTATTAGTTTTGTCAAAAACACAAAAACTGCAATATTTTCCAAAAACGCAATTAGATCAAATATTTTTGTACGTTTCCGGTTCACATCGATGTACAATATTTAGAATTTTTTCTTGAGTTTCACCTTAAACCGTTTGGGTAAAAGGGTGCGGGACAGATTATTTAAATCTGGAAAATAAACGTGTTTAAATAAAAAAGTTTTAAAAAACTACTTTCCGTTCGTTAATCTACGTCTCAATTATTTCTTTTGATACCACACGATAAATTAAAAAAATAATAATTATTCTTTTCAACGACATAAAACATTGATATTTGCAACCTCATTCACTTATCTTTAGGTGCTAAATATTTTCACGATGAAACAAGTTGTTATTACAACTTAAGTTCGACATAAAAAAAATATGAAAAAAACGTTGATTTCAAAAAAGTGATGTTAATATCGACTACCCTAAAATTTTAAGATAATCAACAATTCTTGTCTCTTTTACATTTCATTTAGGTAAAATAATATAATAATAGAGACTTTTAGTAAGACGTGATTTTAATTGTCGTCAAATTAGGTAAGTGAAACATGCATGCATGTAATATCGACTAGTCCGTAGTAGCTTCATGCCTCCAGTCCATATTACCTGCAATCAAATCTGTTTTATTTAGTTTGTGATATTGTAACAAAATATTATGAAAATCAAATTTTACCAGCTAATATATATGTATTTGAATCAGTACTTATCAGTTTATTCAATGCAAAATATTTTGTTCAACTTTCCTTTGATAAACAACTGCTGATTAAAACCAATAAAAAAATATTTTAACACTTAAAAAATATAAATATCTACACTGTTCGTCTAACTACATTCACACGTGGCTTAAAATAAAGTGAGGTTAGTTTTTCACATAAACATAGTGTTACGTTATACTACCGCTATATGGCAGCAATTATTTAGAGACATAAAGGGATAGTCGAAATTACCTGCGTAGTCGAAATTCGCTGCAGTTACCCTACCTATGTAAGAAATTACGATTTTTTCAAAAAATATTTTTTTTGTATATTTCTGCACTTTTGTACATATAGACTCGCAGTAAACGAAAATGATATCCATTCTGGTCTCCAAAAACTAACAGTTTTCAAGATTTGGACAAAATTATTGCAACAAATTTGTCAATTTTTCAAAAATCACGGATTCCTAGAAAACGGTTTCAGGTAGAGGGATGCGGATGTAATAAATGAAATTGGTCAGGCCAAAATTACTTAGAAAGACGAAGAAAAACGTTTTTAGCAAAATCGTAAAAAACATTTTATCGGAAAATTCTCCAAAAGATATGCAATATTTTTACCGACTGCCAACATATACAAGGTGTCTCAAAAGAAATTTTATATTTAGTGGATCGATTAAAAAAAAAGTAAGCCGTATATAGAAAAAATGTTTATTAATTATTAAAATACACTTTTTGGGGATTTATTTCTTAAAAATAATATCGTCTAAATGTAGACCCTCGCGTTCTCGGCACTCATTTAATCGAACAGTAAAATTACTTATGACGTCTCGGCAGGTGGACTCAGGGATGGCTGCCATTTCGTGACGGATATTTTCTTTCAAATGCGCCAGTGAAGTCGGTTTATTGGCGTAAACTTTAAATTTAAGATAACCCCATAGGAAAAAGTCCATAGGGGTTAAATCTGGACTGCGTGGAGGCCAATTTATGTCACCTCTCCGGGAGATCAATTTGCCTGAGAAAATTTCACGAACACGTGGCAGAGACATATTAGACGTGTGTGAAGTTGCTCCGTCCTGTTGGAACCATGTTCTTTGGTTATAGCCAGGAAAGTTTTGCAGTTCAGGTACCAAGAAGTTGTCTAACATCTCCGAATTGCGCGCTTCCGAATTGAAAGGTTCGGGTCGTCACGAACAGACTGATTAACATTCTCCACGTTTTCTACCGTTCTTGATGACCTAGGTCGCCCGGATTTTGATTTATCCAGCGTTGTACCAGTCTCTTCAAACTTTTTAACCCAATGTCGAATGAGAGGAATGCTTGGCGCATCATTTAAGTGGCGAAAACCTCGAATACTGCAGAATTTTCTACGCGCTACAGTCGCCGAATCACCGTTTTTGTAAAACACTCGCACGCATAACGCGCGGTCTGCTCCCGAGAAACGCTCCATAGCGACTAAAATTCCCAAGAGCCAGGCTACCGATTGACATAACCCCCGCGCCCCTCGGATACGTTGCGTTCACGCAGTAAGCTAAATAAATATAAAATTTCTTTTGAGACACCTTGTATAAGGGAGGTATTGTGATCATACCGATTTTAACATTTTGATATTTCGATGGATCTCCACGAATTGAGGTCCCTACATACCGTCTTGACTATTTTTAGTATGATGGCTGTCGGTCTGTCTGTCTTTGGTAAAAACTTGTGAACTTTTGGTAAAAATCAGTTGACTAGAAATGGGAGTTTACTCGTGTCGATTTTAAGATTTTTGCGAATATTTCACAACAGAAAAATATTTCGAAAAAATGTATTTAACAAAAGTTGCTATAAAAGCAATAACTAACAACTTTTATTTGAGAAATTTTTTGATAAAACGAAAAAAATTTGAAAAATTTATGTATTTTTTCATATTTATATGTAACGTTTCCATGGTCATGATAAATAATCTCTGTTAGAAAATATTGGGCCAAGTTATTTCTACTCTGCTGCTAAAATGTATTTTATACAAGTATCTCAATGAAGTTGGCCCAACTTTTTAAATCATGAAAATTGTGAATTTATGTTAAAATAAAGTAAACATAATTTAAGAGATATAGTTTTAATTATAACAGTACTTAATAGTAGTTCACTAAATATTTCCCGATATTTTCAATTATAAGTCATCATATCCAGAAGAGAAGACGGCATGGAAAGGTAAATCATGCAAGGGATAGTAGATAGATACCAATCGAAGCAGATATCCCAAATCCTGGGTCGACCAAATGAAGCTATAAGTCAACCACATACTACAAGAAACTACACATTTGATCAAAGATCGAGAAGCGTAAGCTCCTAAAACAAAAACTATTGTACGGACATGACGCCACAAAATCCCCCTGATAGGGAATGGATCGAAAAATACGAAATAAAGAAAATAGGATAAAGAGAGAAAAAGAGAGGGGGGGGCTCGTATATTGAAAAACTTGTTATTAAATGAGCTAAAATATACGAAATACATGTTTTTTGAATTTTCTAAATGGTATAATTAAAATTGTAAAGGGAAATTTTCGAAGTGTCAGCGCCCCTGAACGCTCCATGATCTCGGGCTGCAGCCCTATTAGCCCCTTAGGTCGAGGTATTACTGTATTTGTGAACAAGCATTTTTGTCAATGATAAGTAACAATAGGTGCAAATCTCGATCTGAAAATCTTCAAAATTTTCTGTTGCCGACCGGCGCGTATCGCAGTGATAACACACGTTGCTAAGGTCTCGGGTTCGAATCCTGTTCCGGCATGGAATTTTCATTATGAAAAATTAGTATTGTCCTGGCTAATTGCCTCAGTAATCATAAAAGTTAAATATATAAAAAAAAAAAACTGTTTCTTTCGATAACAAATATAACATGACTATATTAGGATTCTATTTTATTTAATTGCGTTCTGTCATTATCAAATTTTGTGGTATTTTCAAAATACTGCAATTCACTTCTTTAAACTACAATATTTGTATTAAAAACTGATGTGTCTATAATTACAATGTAATTAACTGTAATAGAACGATAAACAAATATAAGTGCAATGTAAACAATCAATAATATAATAACAAAATGCTATTACTAAAAATAAAAACAATTATTTAAATATCTGTAGGGTGGTCTGATCTTAATGCCAATTAAATTAGAACGTTAAAATACAACGATCCATATAGCAGTGTGTTCCAAACTTTTAATTACCATGTAGGTATTATTCTTTGTTTTCACATCTAGCTAAAATGCTCATTCCATTCTTTATTTTTTTGTTACTCATTAATTTATATTTTAATAATTAATATTCTTGTCTAATAATTTTAAGGTATTTCTGGTATCCGAATTTTTCGGAAAAGTAGGTATCTTAGCCTTATTCAGAAATCGTTCAAATTTAGATTTATGTGTGGAGTTGGTCATGTTCGTAAATAAGTATATGGGGAAAAAGGTTTTACGTGTTGCGGACATAAATAATGCAACTAGATCTACCTGACTCTAGTTTCGAAATAGTTTATTTCTTCATCAGAGCTACACAAAATATAAAATATTAAGTACAAGTGGTAGTTAACATTGTTAACAAACATACCGGATCAAAAAACGTACGGTCATTGTAAGATAATAAAAAATGAGTGGAAAATCATAATGTAAAAACAATAAGTCAGCAATTAAAATATCAATAAATAAGTTAGAAATAAATAATATATAAATAAGTCGAAAATAAAATAGGTTAATTTTTTTTACGTTAAACACAGGTTAAAAATATATAGGTGTCGCCGAAAGTGTGGTGAGATGGAGACTGCGGTGTTAGATAGAAGAGACGAGATTGTTGGAGGAACCTGCAGAGACAAGATAAGGGTCATCGACCCTTGATATTATACCCTTATTACTGCGTTACTACGGCGTGATGAACGTGAAGGCAACTGTTCTAATTTTCATCTCCTCATCTTCACCTGAGTTTACTAACCCCCCCCCCCCCGTGTTCATTGAGCTTTCTAATTCTACCCCCATCCCCTGATCCACGAGAGTTTCTTTTCATTACGTTTTAGGTGGGTGCCTGTAGTAAAGTATATAATTCTTGTATAAACAGCTTCTCATTTTTAACTTGATTACCATAATTATTTGAGGTTGAGTCAACCCCTGAGCTCATTTTTACAGTATCAGAAGTTTTGAAAGTGTAGTCAGCTGCGATTGAATAGTGATGTGCCGGATCACACCAAAGTCAGATCCGCGTAAACAGATACGGATACGGATTATTTGAGCCATGATCCGCGAATACAGATACGGATCTTGCATTCAAGGAGAAAAACGTACGACCTACAAGCGATAGTTGATGTGTTGCGCGGTTCCTTCAAACAAAAACATGCTAACTGACACACAATTTAGTTGAGTTCAAAATTCGTTGTCTTTTATTAAATTAATTTTACTCTAATCTAGGATTCACTTGGGCCGGGGGCAGATATTTAAAAACCAATTGAGAACTGGAGGTAGAAAATCACTTGAGAATCGTGGGAAGAAATCCTGGAAATCAATTGATGGCGAAAGGAGGAGTAAAATTCCGAAAATGAATAGAGGACGTGGTGTAGTAATTCCAAAAATCACCTAAGGACGAAGGGACAGAAATTTCGTGCCGACCGTTCTAAAATCACCGGCAAGTAATGTGATGCTCGACTAAACATCAATTTAAACGTCAGAGTAACATTTACTCCACTTTGAGCATTTTTAAACGCAAGCTTATACAAAAACTAATTTAGAATTTATCTATATGATACCCGTTTAAGATCTGCCTTAGAGAAACGGATACGGATTTTTTGCGGATCATCCGCGGATACGGTACGGATATCCGGCACATCACTAATTCTAATACAGTTACATAATTTACTCAAGATATCTGTATATTAATATTTGTTTGCATCAATTAATAAGTGTAAGCAACAAATGTGCGATTCCGATTAATTTAATATCTGTAGCACTATAGTAAAATAATAACAAATATTATATAATAAAATATAAACAATATAAATTAGTTTTTATTGATCGTTAAAACATTTCGTTATGAGTTATGTGTCATTTATATGAACAATAAATAATTTTTATAATACACTGGTAATCCGTGCAGGATTATACAATGTAAACACTTCCTTCATTAGTAAACTAGACTAGTAAAATTAATAAATTATAAATATTTTATTACTTTCAACCTGTCAGCAGAACGCTTAAAACAAGATTGTTTCGCATCACATAAAACTGAGGTGAGCTAGAGAATTAGATGGAACAAAGTTTCTGACGTTTTTAAAGATTTCTGTACATAAAAAAATACCGAAATCCATGGCCGGTTTTACCATTTGATGAATCTAGGCGGGCGCCTAGGGGCGCCGGATGGGAGTGCCGGAAGGTCATGAAATTATAAATTTTATGTAGTTCTGTGTAGAATGTAAAAATTCCATTTTAACATTTTTTTATATCGCTATTAAAGTATATCTTGCCTAAGGGAGAATAAAGAGTCTTGCCTTGAGGAGCCAAATTATATTTTTCACCAGGAGCGCTGAATTATGTCTTTCCTAGCAGAGCAGACAAATTGGTCTGCACTTCAATCGTACCAAAACGAAAATCATGTTTGTTGATCGTACCAAAAACAACCTCACTGACATAGAAGAACTTTGTGGCTGTGGCCTCTCTGACATACAAGAACTTTGTTGCTGTGGTTCACTGATATACAAGAAAATTGTTGACCGATACATCTTGGATCATTGATCGAAAATAGCGGGAGTTGTGAAGGTGAAATCCGCATTCGGATATAAATCGTAAAAGCTTCAATGGGGAAATAATGGAAGGCATCAAAGTTATGCTTACTAAACGCTCCTGCATTTCCGACAGTTAGGGCAAGAGAACGACAATAAATCAATTCCTTTGAGATGTGGTACTAGCGAAGGCTACTGAGGAATCCCTTGACAGTGCATAGGGCTAATGATTCCGTACTCGAAGATTTAAGTATTGGAAAAGGATGAGTACTATTATTCAGGAGCGAATGCTTCGTTATTTTGGTCACATGGCACGACGCATTGACGATCTGGAGTTTTCAGTTGTGGGAAACTGAACGGCAAGAGACCACGTAAACGTGCGCCCCGAAGATGGAACTAAAGAGTTTTTAAACAATTGAAGCTATAAAAAAAAAAAAAAAATCGTAAAATTATCTATGTACAATTCCAAAAACTGCATTCAACATGTTTTTAGAAGTGTAGCCGCAGAAGGACAGTTTAAGGTGATAATTTAAATGTAAAACAAGTTCTTATTGATAAAGTTTATGTCGCAAGTCCGCATATTTTTTTTAATAAAGCTCTTATTTCGAGCAATATGTTTGGCGGCGTCTTAATTTTCTGTGGATTAAATTGTTGTATATGCATGTCAAATTTCAACTTTCTAGGTCTAGACGTTTCGCCGCAATTTCTATGTTATAGAGAGACCGCACATGAGTGACGGTATAAGGGTTTTTTGGCTACAAAACCTTAATAATTCTGAGAGAACCAATAAAAAAAGCATTCCGAGACTAAGCGAGCAAAAAAAGGTCATTCCGAGAGACTAAGCGACCAAAAAAGGTCATTGCTAGACCTCGCGACTAAACAAATGAGGCATTAGGAGAATCCAAGCAACAAAAAAGCCACTCTGAGACACACAGCGACAAAAAAAAAACGCAATCTGTGAGACAATGCGACAAAAAAAAAAATCATACTATCAAGTGCTGGACCAGCCAAATGACTATGGTCGACCGTTTGACCACCTTTACAATAACAAGGAAGAAAAAGGTTTAATATTAATTAACCCTTTCGATATGGGTTATTTTAAAGGTTGTATGCGTCATTCACGTAAACATACCGTCCTAGTAACCTACGCCGGTCTGTAAGTTTGTTTACTTAAAATAATTTTACCAACACAAACGTACGGTTCTCGTTACATATTGTATATATAATGTGCAATATATATTGTACATTTCTAGTCAGATTAAATACCTAGTTTGTTTATAATTTATTTGATTTTCATCCACTTTTAAATACGATTTTCTGTTAATATAAAATTATAACCATATTTTATATTAGTTTTAACCGAGCTACTAATCCTCGATATAAGAATTCCATCGCCGATTTCCGCGTTTAAGTTTACAAGTGTTATATCGCGCTATTGAGATGCAGATGGATGTTTTAGTTTATAACTTGTTTTAAGATTATTATGACTGAGCATTAGTATAAAAATTCTAAGCAGACACTAAATTTTATTTAATAGTTAACATTGATCTTAAAAATTTATCATAACCCAACTTAGGAAATTTTGTAACATATTATCGTCTGGCTACTGAATATTTCCTGTCAATATATCTCATTAAAATCAAAAATTCTGTTTATATCCTTAAACCACTCCTCCATATTGAATTTTCGTTTTAATATTAGATATCAATAAAACGTCTCTCAAAACCCAGACTGGGAGAGATGTAAAACCCAACATAAATAATTAATTTCCACTGTACGACCGAAGAAACATCATATTCCATAAAATAAGCCATTAAATACATACATACATAACGATCAGAATAATCAGGATGTTGACAATAACATCAGGATCTGAAGTAGTTTGAACAACTTTCAGACTATCTCATTCATATTAAAATCTAAGGAAAGTGGTAACATTTTCGATTTCGTTCTTATACGCTATTTTGTTTTAAATAACCTACATATGAACCTATTATAACAAAATAGTTATTTCAAAAGTGAATTAAAATTAATCGATTTATTATTAATTTGTACTGAAATGGAAGTAGTTTATTACTTCTATAAATTTAGTTTTAACTATAAGTTGGGAAAGAGATTTTCTAGGCCAAATCCTAGTACAAAATTTAAGCGACACCATTTTAACAATAATTTTACATTATTGGGCTAAGACCAGATCGTACCCAGGTTTTTTTTTTTTGTCTCCAATTCAAAAACTACCGGGTCGTGAATGGGAAACTAGTCCGGCAAAACCGTCAATAATAAGGTTGATTAGAATGTTATCGGGTCGTGTCTGGGCTTCTCTTTTTAACTATAAGCAACAATGTTGCTCGGAAGCAACAACGACCCAAAGTTTCAAGTCAGACTCTTTTTGTTCACTTTCATCCCTTACCCTACAAAGGACAATAATATTTGGATGTTCAACGTGCTCTTTTCTTATTCACAGGAAAAAAATAAACTGGAGTATCTATTTTCAGACCAAGAGCTGCTTAGGTTGAATTATAGAATTACGGACAGTGAAATTTGAATATTTTTCGATCATTCAAACGCGTTGCCGAACAGAATTTCTAACAAATGGCTATATATTCATACAAAAGGCCATATTTTCAAACAAAATGCTATATCTTGCTGGATATTTAATATAACGGCCTAAAATTATGCACAAGTTCATCGAACATTGATCTGCTACCAGTTAAAATTTCAGCCAAATCAGAGATGGTCGACCGTGGACTTGCAGACCACTTAACATGGAATGAACCTAATGGGAGTAGTACTAAATAGTATTTTATTTAACATGAATATAATGTAGAATATGAGGATGAAGTTTATAAAACGAATCGAAGGCGAGTCAAATACAATATTTACAACTGTCGATCGCGAGATTAGGCAATGATGTATTTGTCGTTTGGTCTCTCGTAATGTCTTTTTCTTGGGTCGCTGGGTCTCTCGGACTATTTTTTTTTTTTTGTCTGTCAGAATGACCTTTTTTGCTCATTTAGTCTATTGGAATGACCCTTTTTGATCGCTTAGTCTTTCAGAATGATCTTTTTTTGTTTGCTTAGTTTCTCGGAATACTTTATTTTTCTGGGTCTCTCGGAATTATTAAGGTTTGTAGCAGAAAAATCCTTATACCGTCCCTCATGTATTGGTCAGTCTATACCGTACAAATTGCAACGAAACGGCTTGACCTGGAAAGTTAGTTATTGATAATGACTCGGTAACTTTAATAAGATCACTAGAAAAATAGTAAGTTTAATTTATAAATACAATAATTCTGAGCGTCACTTGTAATACTTCAGTACCGACGTCAACAAGATGGCTACCGAACCAACAGCTGATTGTAACCTGCAACAATGTCTGAAATATATTTATTTATGGATAAAAATATTTGACCTATGAAAAAAATATATGATCTACAGAATAGTACCTATGAAAATAATAGTTTACCTATGTATTAAATAATTGATCTATGGTTTTAATTTTTGACCTATGGAATTAATTATTGAGCTATAGAAATATTTATCGACCTATGAAAATAATTATCAACCTATGTAAATATTTAATAGATCTATAGCAATAATCATATACCTACTGATATAATTATTGATCTATAAAATTTGATCTATAAAATTAATACTTGACCTATAAGTACTCTTGCTAGTTAGTAAGGGTTTGGTTAGAAGAAGTCGAGCGAAGCGAGCTACCCATCTTCTAGTTTAATGACAAAACACTATCTTAGATTAGGTTAGGTTAGTAAGGGTTTGGTTACAAGAACTCGAGCGAAGCGAGCTACCCATCTTCTAGTTTAATGACAAAACACTATCTTAGGTTAGGTTAGGTTAGTAAGAGTTTGGTTAGAAGAAGCCGAGCGAAGCGAGCTACCCATCTTCTAGTTTAATGACAAAACACTATCTTAGATTAGGTTAGGTTAGTAAGGGTTTGGTGCGAAGAAGCCGAGCGAAGCGAGCTACCCATCTTCTAGTTTAATGACATAACACTATCTTAGGTTAGGTTAAGTTAGTAAGGGTTTGGTTAGAAGAAGCCGAGCGAAGCGAGCTACCCATATTCTAGTTTAATAACAAAACACTATCTTAGATTAGGAATCATTCAAATAATTTTGGAACCTATTAGTTTACAACTGATTTTAAGGTTATATTCACGGATTAGTTAGGTTATGTTTTATCATAACGCTACTAGTCAATAGATGTCACTACTGTCTATAGGTAGTTTATTATAGATCAATTGATAATTTTCTATAGGTCAACTATTAATTTACTATAGATCATTTTTTAATTATCTATAGGTAAATGATTGATTTTTCTATAGGTAAAAATATAAAATTTCATAGGTAATATTTGAATTATTAATAGATCATAAAATTAGGATCCTTTATTTATTATTTTATTTATTCTAACTTAACAATAATATTCTAGTCTACATCCCATCTATAAAGATGGAATGTGTTCAAAGCAAATAGCCATCGCTGCTGAGCAGCAAAAATATTCCAGATATGATCACGTGCGTGTGTTTCTTTCACAGCGTGTAATATGAGCAATTTTATATATTTATAGCTGGATACATAATTCATTTATTATTACGTTGTCAAAGATTCTCTTTGGCGCAAATAGCCATCGTTGCTCTGCAATAAAATTTTTAACTAACTAATTATCAGATTCTGTTCAAAAAAATTTTCCAAAATATTTAATGTTTTCAAAAGAAATATTTTTTATTTTAGTTAAATCTAATTTAATTAAAATAGTTTATATAAAGTCATCACTTTTATAGGTGGATAAGTTTTAAACTTTTTGAAGATAAAGTACTGTAGTATCAATTAGTATAATAATATATAAGAGATTCCTTTTAAATAAGTGTATAATTTGATATATATCCCAAACTTGATTTTTATTTCATATGGGTATAGAATTCATATAGCTTACTAAAAATACTAAATTAATTGGTCAATTCTGTGCAACCCATAAAGCGTTCCGTAAGCAATCATCTCTAGGCATCACGGGTACCTATACGCAGTTGGTTGCATATGTGCGCAACCGTAAGTAGGGATAGGCGATACTGAGAAAGTATCGATATTTGGGTATCGATAATATCGAATAAAAATTATCGATATCGGCATCGTATCGAAAAAAATATCGATATTTTCAAGTATCGAAAGGAAAAATTAATAAAACTTCTAAAAAACGTAAAAAAAATCCGTTTTATTCTTATAATAACAATCTAAATGTTTCACAATATTAAATAGATTAAAGTAGTATGGCCATTAAAGTAGTACATGACTGAAAAGTGACAGCTGACCTAGGTAACAATAAATTGGCTACGTACAAACAACATAAGAGAGAAGATTCGTTCATGGAAGAACTAATAAATAAGAGGCGTTCATGAAGAGAAGAGGTAGACGATGCCATGGAGCCTAGCAAGAGTTCATATACACACCAGTTTTACAAGTGAAAGATCGGAAATCCCTTCGTAAAATATTTATTATCTATTATCGTTTTCCTAATTCTGCTGTCCTAGATTTTTACAAACTATACTTAACCTAATTACCTAAATTGATCGTATTTACTAGAGTTTATTACACTATATATATATATATATATATATAAAATATTTTATTGCCAGGCAATTAAAGTACAAATTTAAAAAAATAAAATTACATAGTGGTTATACATATGCCTAATTGTATTTCTATGTATTCAAGTATAAATATTTTATTATTTTTTAACAATAGTGTTAATACTATGTTGCCACACACAATTAGTTACGCCGGGAAAAAGGGCAAAACCCAGCACTTTGATTTATTACACTATTTTTAATGGGCTTATATTAATAATATTAAAGAAAATAAAGTACTGTATATCTAAAAATAGGTAGTTAGCTTAGGCTTAGTTGGTAAAAATCTAGGACAGCAATATTAGGAAAATTAGGAAAACGATAATAGACAATAAACATTTTACGAATGGATTTCCGGATCTTTCTCTTGCAAAACTGATGTGTATATGAACTCTTGCTGAAGACTAGGTCTGAGTGATTGTTTAAAATTGAATTAAACACTCCACTCTTCTTCATTGCAAGCACCGAAAAAGCTCCTTGGTCTATTTTGGTAAAATAGGTCCACACTTTACTTCTTGGTGGTGACATTTATAATTAAAATACAAAAATAACCAATAATATTTCACAACCTCAAACGTAAAGAAAAAAAGTGCCAAACGCCAGCAACTTCTAAACCGTTTAACGCATGTTTTCTTGGCGTACTATGTCCTGCTGCATTGTGATTGCGTACCTCGCGCTACCACTTTTTACAAGAATACAATTTTTTCTTATTGGAAAAAATTTAATCACAGAAATATTTATATGTGTATAAATAAAAATTTTACGATATTGTTTCAACACAAAAAAAAAGAAACGATACGATACTGGGTCAAATGTACTGATATTAATAAAGTATCGGAAGATTAGTATCGATACTAAAATCGCGATATCGAATGAAAAATATCGATACTGGTATCGTATCAATAGTATCGGAACATCCCTAACCGTAACGTTACATATAAATATTATGCATGCACGTAGAATTAACCAATTGCCTATAGATATCCGTAACGCTTATGCGGTGTATTCTGTAAGAAATGCGTTAAAATTAGCGTCAGGTTAATATTTTTATTTTAACTTCATGTCTAACGTCATTGCTCAAAACTGCTATTCTGTAAGAGCATTTGTTAAGGTAAACGTTAATACAATATTTGTTAACGCGAGGCGCTAACTCACCCTGTAGAGAGGCTAATATTAACTGCACGCGCATGCGCTGTTACGTTGTATTTTAACAGGAGTATTTATTTAGTCAAATGCCAAGATAATTTTAACCTAATATTTCGGTGTTGAATTAAATATTCAGTGGCGAAATTTAATTTAAAAATGGAACAGAAATGTTTGATAACTTGTTTCCACAGTGTATTAAATAAATATATAACTTTATTCAACTTTTGTTTAGTCAATTTATATACTACATTGTATTATAACACTTTATCTAATTTTCTAATAATATGTGAATTATATATTCATTCTATTTTTAAAAAGGTGTTCGGTGATATTAATTATTAAATTTGATTTATTACGCTATTTCTACCCTGGAATAACACTGTTGTGATCGTCATTATCAATCTCATCAATTGTTTCTTCAAATAATACACCATTAAAATGTACTACGATATTTTGAAACACGGCGGAGGCATAAGTGAAGTTTTATAGCTTTCAGAGGATTATAATTTTAAGTTCTGTATCTCAACAAAAACCATAACTGCTCTCCAATACTTTCATTTACTTCCTTTCTATACAATTACTTGAACTTGCGTCTGGGTTACTTGTATAACAAAAATTATGAAGCGTCATTCTTATCTCTACTGTAAAGAATTCACTTCAAATCAAGTTCAATTCAATTCAAGTCAAAAAGTAATAGAAAGTTGATTAATATTCCTACCGTCTTGTGTTTTATTATTATTTTTTAAATAACATGACATTTACTCAAATAGGATCAGCCATTTTTGCAAACTAAACACTAGCGTTAACTTTTAAAGCCACCGTTTCGGTAGGCGCTTATTGTAGAACGTTAACTGACAATTTTAACGCCGCCGCGCTATAATATTAACACATATATGTTTTGCGAATAGCATTTAGGTTAAAAATGGTGTTAAAAAAATTAACGTCAGTTTCTGACGCTAAGATTTTAACATCATGTTTAGAGAATAGACCCGATAGAATGCTTACGGAACGCGTTACGGGTTGCACAGAATTGACCCATCAAACACATCAGAGAAAAATCGTATTCCCTTTATCTTGTTTTACCTGTGTATATGGAAATTGTATATGCATTTTCTCTAAACAATGAAATCAATCATTTGGTTTTCAGTTTTATTTACAAATTTATTGCATTAAACAATACAAATACCCTAAACTGAAATGACATGTTCGCCCTGAAGCATGCAACTAGAGTTTCTGGTTTGGACAGCATAAACAGAGCTTTGTAAAAAATATTTTTGTTAAATTAAATTATTATTTTTAATTAACTTTTTTCAGTGGCTAATTAACTGTTGTAAAAATATGAAACACAGTCACAATTTACGTAGGTGTTTAGCTGCAATTTATTACGCGAGAATTACGCATTTATTACGTATCATCTTACGGTTGGGGTTTCTTTATTAGTCTATCTGTCTATAAAATGAGAAAATTAAACTGAAAATTATGTAATTTAAGATAAATTATAAGACGTGGGTAGATATTATGAAGAAACAAAATAATTAAGGACAGACCTACCACCTGCAGGGAAAACAATTGGTTATTATGTGAAATTATGATATAATTGATAAATCGGTAATACTCAGACAATTTTCTTCTTCTTCTTCTTCTAGTCTCTGATATTCTGATCTTCAGCCCGATTCTCCCTGGTTTACGTTTTTCTGTTTATCCTGCAGTTAGTGCTTTCCAAATTCTTTGGTGTGGTATTATGTCCGTCATTCTATTGTGATTTCTTACCAAGGGCAGTTTTTATGTAATGGTAAAAGGCAATGCCCCCCCTCCCAAGAAAAAAATCTTTTCATATTTTTTAATTTTAGCATTTTTAAATGTTATTTAAAGATGTTAAGATCCTTTAACCTGCGTTCAGAGCTCTTTAAGTTAGTTCTCTGTTCACGGTGTATTGTGGATAATTTTAGTAGATAGTTTTAACGTTCTGTGTGTCTTTAAACTTTATCTATTAGCGTTCTAATTCTGCAGTCCTAGATTTTTACTAACTAAACCTAACCTAATTACCTAAATTGATCATATTTACTGTTAGTCTTTGTAATTTTGGGCGAGATTTGTTGTAATCGGCGCGATTTTGTTAGGTTACGTAAAGGCATACAATGTAACCGTTCTCTTCGATGTAGACTGAGATAGCCAATGTGTTAATATGTCTCATTAAACAACTCACTAACTATAAGTTTGGAAAACTACCGACAATCGACAACGTATAACGTATTAAATTTAGAGCTCTAAACGGTTGCTCGCGGTACCATATGACAAACTTGTAGTGATAGACAACGGTGCACAAGTCATAGCCTATAGTCGACAAATTTAAGAGCTCTGAACGCAGCTTTACAATAAATTTATTTTAAAACTTTTAAATCTTTAAACTCTAACAACTTCGATTTCGCGCGATTTTTCATTCCGCAGCACTATTTTGGAAAGGCAACTATTTTGTCCCAGACAAGTGTTATTGACATTTATATGTATACTCTCCTTGCGTCGTACCGTAAGGTGACCATAGGTCTGTAATGTCCATAAGAACGCATTGGAGTACTGGCCCAAAGCTATGTAGTAAAGGTGCCTACAGACGGTGTGCCAGCGTTCGCCAGATTCTAATTCTGACGTTGGCCGTAACATGTAGCGCTGGCGGACACTTGTACTTGTGTACCCTACAGACGAAGCGTCCGTGCTGGCCAAGTACAAAAATAGCGAACATGGGCCAGCGCTTGTAAAATGGCGCCTGACAGTGAAAGTGAGGTTATGGTCGCAGATTCGACCTTGTTTTAGTTAGTTAAATTAGATTAAAAGTACAAAAAATTACTTTTTACTTTAAGTAGACTTCATAATTACGCAAAAATGGTTATAATTTTCACTTTGAGCACAGCACTCTCGACTGATGTGATGACAAGTGTGTGCGCGTCGTGTGTACGGTGCTAACAGGCTTGTACAAGTCTGCACCGATGTTGGTCAAACTCCTTTGACTTGTGATAGAATACCGCCTCGGAAGCGAACGTCGGCCAGTCGCAAGCTCAGCCTACGCTGGCTGTGACTTGTGACTTGTTTTCCCTACACACGATCCACAGAGCTAGACAAGTATAAACATTGGCCGTGACTTGCCACGCCGTCTGTAGGCGCCTTAAGCTACACTATGACACGGTAAGTGTAGCATCTTGTTGCGTGCGCACCAACAACTGAAATGTGATAACTTTCCCAGTATTTACATTTTCTAATTATGTTGAGCTAGTTTAGGTTGCTATTACTGTGACACAATAATGAATGACAATTTAAATATGGATAAAAGTGAAGATACATTTTTACATATTTTTGGTAATATAAGTAAGTAGAAAAAGTGAACTTTGTAGACGAAAAATATTAACTTATTTAATCTTAATCTAATGCAAATATTAAATATTTTTGTTTTACTATGTCAAACATAAAATTGTTACAAAGAGTGGTATATAATTAAATATTTCTACAACTGTATAACTAGTCTATTCCCAATTTTTAAAATAAATCTAATTTTATATTAAGTTGTCACAAGCTCACTTTTTAATGATTGAAGTGGCCCATTTGCTACACAAAATAATCAAAAGTCTCATTCAATCGTTTAAAGTTAATATATTTAAAAATTTTGACCCGCTTAAACCAAAGAAACCTACTACAGTAGGTAAATATTTTTGACGCACTGCATCAAACGCTATTTACAGTCCAACAAATATCGCATGATTAATCTGAACAATCTTGAATATGAAAACAAAACTATATAACTGGTACGCTTTTGTATTTTTTTATTTAAACTTTACCGCCACTAATTTTTTGTTTTGCATAGGTTTTTATTCTGTCCTTCTAAATATGGTCTAATTTCGATACTCCTTCGGCTCTCCTTAAAGACCTCATTCCTAAATTTTCGATTTTGCTTTATAATTTATCCGCCAGCTTCCACGATTCGCATCCATGTAGCAATACTAGCGACTTGGTTCTTACGAATTTTAAATTATTCACTGATTTGGATGGAATTAAATATTCGACGTATTCATTAGGTTCTTCACTTCTTAGTTTGAGATGTTATATGGTTTAAGATTCATAGTAAGAGCCAGAATGGGATACATACGTATGCGGCGAACTATAGTTTAGTAGAATTTGATCTTGGGGTGTTTGGGTTGTAAGAGAGGTAATTTTAGTATTGTTTCAGAAGCAAAATTTCATAATTAAAATCAATATAATCATCCAAATAGGGTAAAATATTATAAAAATATTCCATGATAAAAAAAAAATCTATTTCTTAGAAAGGAACACTTCCTTCACATTCTTACACTATCATATATTAAATGTGCAATAATCCCTAATATTATGAACATGGAACAGGGACTCGTAAATTCTATAGCATCTTAAAAAGATGTAAAATTAATAGATTAAATGTATTCAAACCATCTGGGGAAAACTATTAATCTCTGTGTTAAAATATAAATCATTATTTTGATTATTTTTCTGACGAGATTTTTCTATCTAATTTCTTTATTAAGTCATAACTGTCGTCCGATTTCTGAGTTAATACAGATTGTTACAGGGGTAAGGTGACATTTTTAAAGTTGGGCGGTGTCAGCTTCTTGGGGTTCAATTTAGACAGCCATGGATTAAAAATATGTTTTAGATTGCTCGATCGGATCGAGTAAAAACAACAAGTAATTCCGTATTTACGATTATATAGTGTTGACCCAAAAAATGGAGAGACAAGATTCCAAAATGTAGAAGATACAATTGTTATTCGGAGACGGTAGTGAGGGATTTGTATCCAGTGGACTAATTATTGTTAATTGTAAAGATTAATGTTGTTTTGAAAAGGGCTTCTCAGGTGTTGGAGTGTTTGTGAATGTGTGTCTCTTCTGGATTAGAGTAATAGTTAAAGGTTAGTAAAATGTTAAATTTAATTGAAAGAACCCTTAAATCCATCCTAAGAATCATTGCAACCAGTCAGCAGACCTAAGAGATCATATTCGAACCGCTCGCGGATTATTCCTCATTATGTGAGACATCTTGAGTTTGAGAGGATAAAGAAAGTACAAATTAAATATATCAATATTATATTCAAATAAATCAGCGAACCGTGACCCTTCATTCATATATAAGGAGGCTCCCCAAAGCGTCTAATGAGGATTCTTGTTTGGAGAAGTGTTAATTAAAATAAATTAGATGCTTGAAATTAGATAAAAAATATTAATATTATACAAAATCCATAACCCTTCTAATTTTATAATATTCTACGTAGTATCCAGTAAATAACCTCTCCTTATAATCACATCTTAATCACTTTAATTACGACTGTCATTTCCAGAAGCCATTTAAAGTAACCTACTAAAACCAACTTTAATCTGCGCAGAGCTGTATCACTAAAATTTCAATCACAACAACTGCGCTTGTAATACAACAATATACTCGTCCAAACAAACATTCGGAACTCCTGTAAGAAACAAGATTGCTGAGTAGTGAAGTGAGTTGGTATAACAGCCGACAGTTTTCGTCATGGCGACACTTGACTACACTACTAAAGAAGCAAGCATGCCAACCTTCACCCAGTTTTCCTCGGTTGAAATCAGTGTTGCTTACTGTTTTGCTCGCAGATATGCGATATGGTTATGTGTATTCTTATGGTTATTTAGAGTTAATCTCATTTTGAATCGGTTTTAACATGGAATTGAGGTGTTGCGTATCTCTGGGTGGTAATGATAGTATCTTGTACTATAATTTTTAGTGTCATGGGTGGATATTTACTTGATCGTATCAGGGTATATTTATGCTGTATTCGGAGCAAACGTAACATGAAAGTACACATAGAACAGATTAACCTGAGAATGAAATGTTATTAAATGTAACAGGTTATAAAATATAGTTAAGTTTATAATCACTTTATTTATGAATAATTATGTCGTTTCATGTTGATTTCAGAATCGGTAACAATATTTTTGATATAAAGCAAATAGATAACATTTTTATATAACAACAGAAATTGTTGTTTGCTAAATTTATTACGAAAAAATCGGCTGTGGTCACCACGAAACCGACCGCCACAGAATATGTAATCATTAGAGCCCTGCGCGGATACGTTTTTCTGTATCCGCATCCGATCCGCATCCGCATAGACAGGATCCGCATCCGATCCGCATCCGCAGCCTTTGTAAATATGAAATCCGCATCCGATCCGCATCCGCAAAAATATCCGCACAATCCGCACAGGATTTGCTGTCTGTTTGGAAATATCTAATATGTTTCACCTTATTTGGCATATCGCTGCTTTAAAACACTACAAAAAAATTTTAAATTTTGTCACATTAGTATTACTTGGTCCAGAAATATGTTTTCTATCTAACGTCGTACTGAGATTATATAGATGGAATAATTTCCATCTTTATTTAAAGAGGAAATTACAATTATTCGACTCTTAAACCAAGTTTATATAAAATGTAAAACTTTAAACAGCAATATCTCAGAAACTTAGTTTTTTAAGACATCTCACTATTATTTTAGAGCAGCGATATTTAGAAATAATTAAACAGATTAATTTATCACATTTATGACCAATAAATAACAAAGAAAGTCCTATAAGATCAGCAAATTTAAAAAAATAAGTTCTTAATAATAAAACTAAATTCTGAAATTCATCCTATTATTAAAAGATGAAAGTTATATGACGATTTCAAGAATTTCAAGATATTTTTATTTTTTGAAATTTGATATGAGCTTCTATGTTTTTAAATGTGGCAAATTATCATGGTTAAGCTTTACTAATATTTCCAAAAATGCAAAATAAAGCGATACATAATTATTTTTAAATTAGTAAACGCAATAAATCCAAAGAAATTGTTGTATCTACGACTGTTATATAAACTCTACTATATTTAACTATTTAAGTAAGCGTAAAATAATTCTTTATGGGAAGAGTAAAAAAAGTAAAAAGTGCCGTAACGTGTTATTATTTCACTCTTGTTATATGCAAAATACAAATGCCAGCGATACATTTTTGGGGTTCTAACCACGTCTTCCGTAGAAAGAAGCGTCCAACCGAAGATTTTATGTTCACGCGGATATTGCGGATAAGCGGATATGATATATAATCCGCATCCGATCCGCATCCGCACGATTTAAATGATAATTTATCCGCATCCGCAGAAATATGGCGGATATCCGCGGATTTGCAGGGCTCTAGTAATCATATAAGATATCATTAAATATGTTTTAAAATTTTGAAACGAAATCTCGAATTTCATTTGGCGTTTCCACATGCCGAACGGTCATCCATATAGTAAATTTAGTAAATACAATATTTCACTAAATCAAAAAATAAATAAATTAAAATAATAAATCATTTAAAAAAAAAAAATAATAATAATAATAATAATAATAATAATATCGTGCTCTACTATCATCTTAGACATGCCTATGGTATTGACCAAATACCGGTTATACCGTACGTCCCTTCTGACATAGAATCGGTGGTGGAAAATTCCAAGTGCCGAATTTATTGGAATTACTCCTTCCCCACCTCGAGGTTACTGACAGCCACTAAGCCGGACATAACCCTCCTGGATATCGAGACCAAACAGATGTTTGTGATCGAATTCTCAAGTCCAGCTGAGAAGAATATCTCTCTCAAGGAGGAGGAAAGAGTCTTGTCCGAGCTTAGAAAGCTGTATCCCGGGTATAAAGTTAAGCTTGTAGTCCTGATAGTTGGTGTTTTGGGTGGCATGAAAGCCTCCTATCGAAGGGAAATCGAGTCCATTCCCGCCTGTAGATCTTCTGCCAACTCTTTGATCTGCAGGATGCAGAAAGCAGTGCTGCTCGGGTCGCTCCGCATTGTGCGGGCACTGGATCTGGCGTAATTTCCGCGGCTGCATATCGCCAGGGTTTGGGATGCAGTCGTGTGTATTTAGCTCCACTAGTCTCTAGTATGACGCGACTCAAAAGGTTGCTGAAGTTTGAGATTAGTGGACGCTTGTCAAGACCTGACAAACCCCAAAATAATAATAATAACAATAGTTGCTATTCTCAAATTATACCTACACCACCTTCTTCAAACAATTTTTTCTGAATATATCTATAAGAAATATGCGCAAAAAACTTAAAAGTTACACTTCAGCTTTCGGTTGACCGATTTTTATCAAAAGTTCACCAAATGGTGGCATTAATGTCAAAAGCTTAAATTTTTAAAAGCTTGAAGTTTCATAAAAATCCGTTTGGCTAAATTTGCTCTACAAGTGTCTACAGTCCGACAGCCAGATAGACATCATGCTAAAAATAGTTACAACGTTAAACCGCATTCAGAGCTCTTAAATCAATAGCTTATAGACTGTAGCATGTAGACTGTATACTGTCACTAGAAGTTTGTCATATGGTAAGACGTGAAACCGTTCAGACCTCTTAATTCAATACGTTGTTCGTTGTGGATTTTGGATAATTTTCTTAACTTATAGCTAGTGAGATGTTTTAATGAGACAGACATATAAACACATTGTCTATCGCATTCTATCAGTGACACCGTAGTTATCGTATGCCTTTACAAAACCTAACATAATGTCACCATTAACAAATCTTGCTCCAAATTACAAAGACGGACAGTAAATATGATCAATTTAGGTAATTAGGTTAGGTTTAGGTAGTTAAAATCTAAGACAACAGAATTATAATAACGATAATACATATAAAATATTTTACGAAGCCAGGTAGTTGGTTTAAAAAAAAACACAGATGTTGGACTATTCGTAACATATTAATTTCTAACTTGCTGTGAACGGTACGTACAACGTTAAAACAATGCATAGAAACATAACTTACAGCTAACAAAGAACAGTCTACAACGTGTTAATTTAAAGAACTCTGAATGTGGCTTTATGTAGAGACCTCAATTCGTGGACATCCATCCAAATCTAGAAATGTTAAAATCAGTATAATCACAATACCTTCCTTTGTCGCATTATATTAGATTTTTAATCATCAGTTGCAGAATTTTCTTGTTTTTTGGAGTCCGAAACATTGGACACAAATATTTTGTTAAAAAATATACGTTTTTATAAATGTAATTCGCATATAATATAGGTTCAACTGTTGACACATTGTCATTTTATTTCCTTGGGTCATTTTATCTCAATCATCGAAAATACTCTTTCGATGATGTTATTATGTACAAGAAGAATAAAAAATATGGACATGTTTTCAATAATTTAGAATAAAATTCTGTATTGTTGGATTGTTTTCACCAACACTTTCCATTTATCTCGTTCCGATGATTTTTTTAGTTTGTCCCTTAAATCAAACTTGTTGGCAAATGGTTATTTTCCACTAAGTATACTGAGTACATTATATGTCAAGGTATTAGGAGAACGAATTAGGGAAAAGCTTAATAAATCTTGATATGACAGTATATGGTTCACTACTTTTAGAAAATTCTCTAAAAATGTCTATAAGGCTATCATAAATGGAAAAATCTAAGACCACGGTATGAAGCTGCTAAAGAGAATATTTCGAAGGAGACCATTTTAATTTAGATTCATATTTTATCAATAAAGTTTTACGATGCTAGTAGGAATGAGGAGAAATAAAATTTTCTGGAACCGAGCACCAGGTTATTACCCGCTACCTGTTAACTACCCCGCTTCTATTTAACTAGTCCGCTACCTGTTACTTAAAAATGGAAGAGGGCCAAAGGGTCACCTGCGGCCCGCTTCCATCTTTTTAATTTTTCCAACATAAGAAGATATGGAATTTTTTTTTACAACAATATAAACTGAAATACTCAAATACCTCACAATTACCCGTTAACCCGTTAATTACCCGCTATCCATTAACAGTTAACGGGTAATGGGTAGATAAAGGGTAGTGGGTAATCAAAATCGGAACCAGGTACAATATTAATGGGTCGGGTTGCGAGTACCAAACATAATTCTAAGACTCTAACTGGAATATTTTGATATTAAAATTCGTCTTCTGATGAAAAGTGTTTATCGAAAGCGAATTATTTAATAGCAATCGCAAATGTTATTAATATCTAGGTTACAAGTCTAATTAGTGTTACCAAATACCAAAACAGTAAAATGAAAGTTATTTAAAAAATCGATTAATCAGAAAGTATTGCTTCATTTAACTATAAATTAATTTATTATAACAAATAATACTAAAATATGTTTTAAAATATTAGAATCGCAATTTGATAAGATGGTGCTGATCCTACAACCTTCTTAAATCTTTTCAGGCGCAAATAGCCTTTGTTGCTCTGCGCCAAAAAATTTAACTAACTTGAACTTAAAACTTTTTAGTATAGATATGTATAGGATTACCATATTTTTATTCCGCCAAACCGGGGGACAAAACCATCAACATTTAGAAAAAAACCATTGTATCAAATAAATTAACATATTTAGCTTTTCTGTGTCTATTATTTTCTTCTTCTTCTTCTTGACGATTTCGCATTACAGATTTACTGTTCTCGCCATCGACTCCAGCTTACAAGTCACCCTCAGCAGGCTTTTTTCACTCATTAACATGTTGATGTATGTATGTTTTCCATTTCACTGCTGGTCTTCCGTTTTTTCTCTTTCCTCTAAGAAATTACTGGAGGATCTCCTTTGGCCTTTTTTCCTTAATGCTTTTCACTTGTTCGTACCATCTTATTATCTAGCCATATTGTGATTGTTGATTGTCTCAAATTTCTTCTCATGAAGTCCAACGCTACATTACATTCATAAAAAAAAAAAAAAATTGTTTTTGTTACATTTGTTTTTGTACATTTTAATAATAATAATTGAAATGTTCGGGAGTAAAACATGTTATGTAACAACACTGCTGTTTCTTAGTTAAAACATGTTAAGTAAACTCGGTATTATTTTTCTTTATTATTTCTTTCAGTGTAGTTAATAATATTAAATAAATATCAATATCAATATATTAATGAAACTTAAAATTGAAGTTACTACAATAAATAAAATTGCTAGTTAATTTAGTACATTTTAAGGCTGTTTTGACTGACAAAACAAACTAACCTTTACTTTGCTCTCTAGCAAACAATTTCTTCAGTCCAGACAGTAATCATTAATGAAAAAAGACTTAGATTTATTTACAGTATTTACAAAAATCTGGGACAAAATTGTAAACCGGTCGGGACCAGGGGCGCACACAGTTTTTTTAGGATCGTTCCCCAAAACTAATTTGGTAAAACACCTATTTGTTTGGTGAAAAGCAAAAAGCAAAAAGATACTTATAACAATGCTTTATTGCACCATTAAATGCAGATAACGACGCTCCAACCTCAACAGTTAAACGGTTTATTGAATTAAGATCTAATCTATATGAAATACAAATATACAGCTGAGCGACTCTTCTAATTACAGGAGCAATATTAGAGGAGCGGCGCAGGATAAATGCAGCACAAATTTCTTAAATAATAGATACTGATGTTTCATAAAAATAATTTCGTATGTTTATATTTTATATGACTATATTTTGAACTTTGTTACTTATTGTGTTATAATTACAAACATTCTCCTTGAATTTTAGGGGCGATCCGGACCCACTGAACCACCCCTGTGTGCACCCCTGGCGGGACACCTGGACAAGGACTCAAAAACGGGCTATGGTGGCCAAACTGGGACGTTTAATATTATTATGCAAAGAAATGTTTAAAATGCCCGCATAAACAACAAAAATATTTGAGTAACATAAACCTATGGGGTGAACCAAAACTTTTTACCAACACTATATATGACGGCGTTGCCAATTAGCGTACAATTTAGGAATGCCGCGTCTAAAACGCGTCTTTGGTGATACGCTTCATGTAAAGCCAGGTTTATAATAGACTCATAACATAAAGCATAGCATAAACATAGCATGGCTCCATAACTTAATGAAGTTGAAACATAGTACTATCGTTGTCCTGTTTATAATACGACCTCACAACACAGAGACGCACAACTCCATAACATTAAAACTCTCCAAATTGAACATTCATGTTTGTGGAGGCTATGCGTAGCCAATCGCAGAAGAGAGGGGCGAGCATGCGCCGTGCTTGACAATTGTCATAAGTTAAAGAAGCGAGGTTGGTTGAATTAATGGAAAATAATCCAATATTGTATGACAAATCAAGAAAAGCTGCGCGTTCCGATTAATGTACTGATACGGTTCACCGGTTTTATTATAAACACCATAATTATGGCTTGTGCGTTGTGCTGGACACAAGCTATGTTATATGCCGTGCGTTATGTTATGTAGCTATTATAAACCAGGCTTTAGGCTTCATGTGGATATAGGACAGTGAAGTACATAGGGTTTTTTGTCGCTGGTAATTGAAGGCCGTTCTATGAAGCTTACTTTATAATAGATCCATAGCACAAGTGGTCCAGAAGATAATGAATAACTTTCGTTGTTCTGTTTGTAATACGAACATCTATATGCAATAAACCGAACAACGAAAGTCATTCATTATCTTATGGACCTCTTGTGCTCTGGACCTATTACAAACAAGGCTTTATTCCAGCATAAAGACTGCAAATAATTACACACACAGAATTAACAAATAGAGAACACACTGCACACGCGCAGAAACATTTTAAATTTCAATAAATGAACGTTCTGTTATGTGGTTATAATTATAAAAACCACCGCTAGACGCCGCATGTGAAGTGTAAATCATAAAATATCAGAAATGTCATCAACTAATAACAGCAATAACAATTACTGTAAGTAACTAACCGCTTCTAATGCTGTTTATATCTTAACACCCATCCAAAATTGTAAACCATGCTAGAATTATTCTATAATTACGTCATTTTGTCGAGATTTTTATGAATCATAAAACAAGCATTATAAAATAAAACGTGACTTTAAAAAGATAGCGTGTTCCGCCTTGATAAAAAATAATATATATTTTGAAGATTACTCACTTTCGTTATGGACTTGGAATGAGGTTTAAATGTTTATTTCTTCTTACCTAAAACAGAAAAAAGCCTTATTAGATGTTGTTCTTGTGTTTATAAATAGATTTGTTTGTAAATAAGTCATTTAGGAACATGAAACACAAGGTTCTACGAATCCATGTACTCGTATAACAGACAACATTGTTAGTATATAATTAATATGATAGTGACTGCAGTCTAGCTTGCAACTAGATGTACAAATAATTGTAACAGATGAGCTGTTTATTACTCGATTATTAGTTTCAATCAGTGTACCCTAGGATTGATCGGTTCCATCTTAACGTTAAGAGAACGCATCTGTAATTTAAGCTGCAAACTGTCAGTAATTTGTAAGAAGTATGACATTTTATCAAAAAATTGCAAATTCTGTGAACTCTCGCACATTTGATTTTGTATGTATCTGTAGTGAAGCACTGGATATTTTACAGTAATTTTCTATTAAAAATATAAACTTTGTTACTCTCCCATGCATCTGGATGCAAATTATTTGAAAATCCTAGACACATTTATTGCTATTAAGAGAAGCAGGTGTGAAGTATGAGGACCGAAGAGTGAAGAGAGCCTATACCCGGAGGAAAGAGCCAATTCTGTAACTCAGATACTATGATCATAGGAACTAAATCTGTCACTATGAGCAAGGTCAGTTACTATCATGAATGAAAGTCATTATACTTTTTATAATATTTTATCTTGTAGTAACGTTACTACACAGTAAATTTTTACAGAATTGATCTGAGTGTATTCGTTCAAACGAGCATTATTTATTGTTACAGCCTGTTTAATTAGCAACGAAAAATATTTGTTTATGCAGACATTGTATTACCTCACCATTACTTATAGTTTTCTAATAAAACGGTTAAATAATGATTTATCAGCCTTTAAAATACAACATTAATACAGTCCTTTTTTTTTTTTTTTTTTTGTCGGTCAGTTTTTATTTTTTGATTTTATTTCGATTTTAATCGATCAATCGTTTATTTTCTACCGATTTAATCGAAAATATATAAAATTATAAAATTATAAAATTTCGATTAATTATTTTTTATTTCCATATCTATATCTCACCACAGGTGCTCGTTTGAACGAATACACTCAGATCAATTCTGTAAAAATTTACTGTGTAGTAACGTTACTACAAGATAAAATATTATAAAAAGTATAATGACTTTCATTCATGATAGTAACTGACCTTGCTCATAGTGACAGATTTAGTTCCTATGATCATAGTAACTGAGTTACAGAATTGGTCTGTACATCGCGTATTAAGTACGTAAGTTTTAACACAAATAACTCATTGTTAAAATTTAATTTTGCCATTAGTTACCCATCTTAGAGTTTTCTTAACTCCTACAAGTCTTTTTTTTTGTGCAATAAAATTAAAATGTAGCCGGACGACGTTGTACGAACTGCGCCATTATATGAAGATGGCCACAGTATTGGAATATCGCTGGTGTATTGGATTTAGTTAAAAACTCTATTAATTACACGATAAAGCGTCATCAGCGAACAACATCCACGGGCCAAGAGCGCTCGAAACGACTGATATCTTACCCTAATTGTTCTATGCGATCGTGACTGATCGATCGACGTCGAAAGACGACTGAGGAAACCAGGGCTTGTATCCAGAAGACCTGTAACTTTCCAGGCTTTTCTCGCAAATTATCGAGTTGGAGTATTGCGTTTCGCTCGTGAGCATTTGAACTGTCTGGACGCAAACTATAGCAGTATATTGTGCAGAAAGTAGTAGCGGTTGTGTTTAATTTTCCAGATGGGCGATAACGAGTGTTCTGAAGGCCTACTAATCTTGGGAAAGAAGAGAGCAAAGTCATCTATAGACCAGTGTTTCAACAATACAACTAAGTTATTTCTTGAAAATAAAATAAAGTTATCTATTAATAATAAATTAATCGATTCGGTATCAATTAATCGAAACCAAAAATATCATATGGTTAATCGATTAACTGAAACAAAATAATCGATTATTTAAATCATTCGTTTAATCGTTGCCATGTCTAGGTGAGTATGAGCAGGAAGCTAAACCAGCTAGAACAGTGAGTTAGGCAGGGATGCTCACTGTATCCCATTTTATCCTCTTTCGTTCAAAGAGGACTAGATTAGGTGGGAGAAAATGTTAACATAACTGGCGGTGTAATGATGTTACAAGAGAGAGAGAGTGGTAATGCTTCGTTTTCCGGATGACATTTCGGTACAACGAGTGAAGAATTAACAGCAATATTGGCGGAGATGGAAAACACCCTTAAGACCTAATACGGTATGAAGATAAAAAAAATAATAAGCAAAAATAATGGTGATAAGTAAATACAGAATTGGGTCAAACACAACTGGACACCACTCAAAAGTGTTAAAGAGTTTCTTACGTAAGTGAACTATCCTAAGATGCAAGATAGCAATGGATGCAATTTGCAAAAGAGAATTGATTAGCCTAATAAATCAAGCAAGTGTCATTCAATAAAGAGAAAAATATTTTCATAACAAAACTAAAAAAAAAAAGAGAAAAACCTGCTTAAGACCTTTGAAAATCAGGATGGAGAAATGTGGTACCATCGAAGAATGTTGAAAATTCGATGGGTAGATAGAGTGACGAACGAAGAAGTATTGCGACAAATGGAAAAAGAACCATGTCTGTGGAGAATGTTGCAAAAGAGAAGAGATGTTTGAATTATAAGACACGAAGGACTGATGAAAAGGATACTGGAAGGAACTGTTGAGGGAAAGAACAGATGAGGTAGACCAAGGCTAGAGTACATGAAACAGGTAATGGGAAATATGAATTGCAACACGTACGTGTAACTAAAAAAACTGACTAAGAACAGGGAAGCATAGAGAAATATTGCAAACTAATCTTTGGGTTAAAAACTTAAGGAGGAGGATGTATTTGGTTTTCACCATCTAGTCTGTAGTATCACGTCTTTGTGGGCAAATGACACTACTAGCACGTACATATAATATCTCGTCAAAAGACGTCAACATTGTGAGAATTTTGTAAATTTTCATTTATTTATTTGTTACCAATATAAACCTAAAAATAAATATTAATCAATTAAAAACACTAGGTAGGTTTCACTATTACATTATATATTAATGAAACCAACCTAGTGCTTTTAATTAAATAATATTTATTTAATATGTTTTACCTAAGAATAACGGAAAATTCTATCTGATCTATGTAAACCTAAAACTCTAACTGTGCGTTATTTTCTCCAACCAGGGATATGAAGCTGAATTTATTAAGGCTCATATAATCAGGTTCGGATTCAAGTTCAATATGTTAATTTCAGGTCGGTTTCCGGTTCAGGTTCAGTAACAGAATATTTTTTAGGGTCAAGAACCTAAATACTTTTTCAGGTTTGGGTTCAATGAAATTTTTTAATAAAATTGTTAGTACAAAATTACTCTTCAGTATTAATTTATTTTATAATCACAGAAAACAAAGCCAAGTTATAATTTGTTGTCAATAAAGAAAAGTGTATAATGAAAAAAATACACTAATATCTAGAAATACCTAACATGCGTATTAAATAAAATTACAAAAGCGAAATAACAAATTTAAATGTCCAAATAAAAAATGTTAGTCTTGAAAAAAATGTCTTGTTAAATGTAATATGTTAAGTACAGTCGATTTTTTTATAAAAGACAATGACGTCACAAGTAATTGCATATTATCTTAATATAAATACATATAATACAGTAAAATAGGGGCATTATCGGACTTTTTTTAGTCGAATATGTACTAAGGCACTTCAAACATCTTTTTTTTCCTTTTAGACAAGCGAGAATCACTCATTTTAAAATATTTCTACACAGCGTTTTAGAATTTGTGAAGTTATGAATAATTTGTGTATTATTTGTAAAGTAATCCTTTTTAAAGTCGATTAAATAGAACACCACAGACTGGTTTCACAGTCTTTAGTGGTTATGAATGAATGTTCTTGAAATATTCATTCACACAAATCATTTATTTTTTGTGTATATTTAGAAAAAATGTTTTTGTATAATATTGTACAACTTAAGTAAATAAATAAATAAAACTAAAAATAAATAAATGTATACATATAGGTATAAAAATTCACATAAATCAGCTTGATACAAGGGCTACGCGGCAAACATTTCAACCAAGGACCCCATGTCTTTTTTTTTTTAATTTATTTTATTTGTTTATAGACACATCAGCATCTATGGCTATTAGTGTCTGTGCCATAATTGTACATATTATTTAACATTTGTTATGATTCACATTTAACATGATATGAATTATATATTATACATTTTTGGTTGAGTTTATTATATTTTATTGTAAAAATTGATGTCTTTTAGGTAGTCGAGTATGTTTCTGGTCATAATCGGGTCTTGTTTTAGGAATTCTTTTAAGTTTTGTGGTTTTGTGCATGGTTCATGCGGGTTCAAAAAGTTGACAATCAATCAGCACGTGTCTTACTGTCAGGGGTTGGTCGCAGGCTCGCAAAGCTTGCTGTGTAATCCAGCCATTATGTGATCGTGGGTATGTTTCGTATGTCCAATTCTCAATCTGGACATAATGATTTGTTCACGTCTGTTGTTTTCGACTGTCCATGACCGAATGTCTTCTTTTATCGTACGTAGTTTGTTTTCTGTAGTGTTTACCCACTTGCTGAGTCGGGTCTGGTGAAGCCTGTTTTTTTTATGGTCTGCTTTATGAGGGTTATGTTCGGGAAAATCTATAAGACCCCTCTTCTGTGGGGTTAGATATGGCTGCTGAGTTTGCTGCTTCGTTGCCCTCTATGCCTACATGTCCTGGGGTCCAGATGAATACTACAGTTTTACCAAGTGTTGAAATGCTGTGCACCTTGTCCTGAATTTTCTGGATGGTGGGGTCCTTAACGTAGTTGTTTCTTAGCGCCAAGATTGTGCTTAGTGAGTCAGAGCAGATAGCAGAGATAGGACCACATGTAAGCTTGATCCACACTTGCTTGATGTGTCACAAAAAAATTATGCGGCTACGTACCCGCCCTAACCATGAGTCCTGGATACGCCACTGTACGCCTTTCTACCGTAAAATTGCTAATCCTGTTTCCATATACTTCGACGATGAAATATCCTTCTTATATTTATTATTAAATCAAAAAACAATAAAAAATTAGTGGATTAACTTGTTTACATTTTGCAAACCGTATTTTCCCAACACGTTAATATGCAGATATAAATGTGATGAACGGATACAGTTGTAATGAATTACAGTGCATCTACTCCAGCTCCAAAATATATTGGATAGCTCCCACGTATGTGCAGACACTTGCTGCATATTTGTATTAGTTGTCATAGTTTTGGCATGACCCGCGAACGTGTTTATAATAAAAACACTTCCAACATCCACGTGTACACTTCACATGTTAACTAAACCAAAACTAATATATAACTAGTTCAATTTAATTTATAAACTTTTACAAAGTTGAGAAAACTATTTAACTCAAAGTTTGATATTGTTTTATTCCACTATTTTCTGTTTTAGTGTCAATTTAGTCTTTCAGTTTCAAGTTTTGTGTGGTTTGTTTCTGTTATCATAAGTGGTGGAACACTGGAAACTTTTCTCTTTCAATTTGTAATAATTATTTTGCAATTTAAGTGAACGTGAATAGCAAGGGTTTCTTAGAAAAATGAAAGACTGCGTGCAGTGGTAGCTATACAATTTACGAGATACAACTTAAAAATGTATTTAATATGGACACCTTGTTACAGTGCGTGTTAATAATTTTCATGGCGTGGTCTAACTTGTTACTACATTTACAAATCAGTTTTTATTTTGTTGGAATTAGTTAAGTGATAATTGAACTGTGACCCTTGAAGTGATCTGATCTGATCATTTTGCCACTTTTCACCACTTTCCACCACAAAAAAATTTAGTGAACTGTACCAGCACTCACGTATACCGCAAAAACTTTGTCACGCACTAAACACACAATGACAATATTTAGAGGTTCTCAAAAAGGCATGGAGCAATCTATGTTGAGTATGAGTTCAGTTTCTCTACAGATTAAACAGAACAATTAAAGAAAATGTCCGTTATTGTTTAATCGCAAGCATATCGTGTTTAATTAAGGTAATGCCCGACCACATGTAACAAGAATACGCAACAAAAATTGCAAGAAGAGTTTCGATGGCATGTTTAAGCACATCCACCATGCTTCTAGTATACAGTGCCTAGTGATTATTGGTTGTTTCGGTCATAGCAAGCTATTTTTGAGGATACAAAATGTAATAACGTTGATGAAGTTAAGCGTGCTGTTGATATAATTTTGCTTCCTGTCAGCTTTTGTCGAGAGGGAATTTTTAAACTTGACAGGCGGCAGCAAGTTCTAAACACTAATGTCAATTAGTTGTCATTATTGTAGGTTGTCCTTAAAATAAGGTCTCCAAGGCGCTGGAGTCGCGAAGAACGCTTTAACGCAAGAACTGGAAACACTGACGTGTAGCTTGATTCCCCGCCTACAAATCCCCACCACTCCGAGCTGTCTGCGTCGCTTAATCTTGGTTTCGTAGCCGTCTGCGATGGGGCTTTTACTCGCCGCTACCGCCAGGTGTGAGTTACGTTCTGTGATTCGTTTTTTGCGTGCTAAGGACACTACCCCTATAGAAATTTATCGACAGCTATGTGAAGTGTTTGGACATCAAAAACGTGCGAAAATGGTGCAGAGAGTTTAAAAACGGACGAACAGATGTCCATGATGAACAGCGTGCCGGATGGCCATCGGTTTCGGACGAAAGGATTGCGGTTGTATAAACACAAATTGTGCGTTCTTCTATAGAATTTATTATAAATCATTAAGCAACGAAACTTGAAACACTAATTAAAGAAGCTATAAATTATACTTCCCTGTAGTGCGTTATAGTTGTTTTACGAAAAGGGCATTTTTAGTTGTAATTAACAAAATAATTAGCAAATTCAAAATGTGCTTCCAATAAGATGCATTTTAGTTCTTAACACAAATTCTTTTACAAAATTGAAAAATGTAAAAAATGTGGGCTAAAGAGAGATGCATAAAATAGCATATTCGACGTAAATTTGTACTGGGTAGCTCAAACTCTTAAGGAATAAGTTGATGAACAGATTTAACGTGTATGTCCGACTTGAGACGTGCTAGATACTTTTTGCTATCGCGAATACTAAATTTGGCTCAATGATAAGATTGCATTCACGATGTAATAAATTTAAGTCGAAAAACTCAGTTTATTAATTAAATTTAACGAAATTAACGCGCATGTTCTGACTAGAAGTTTTTGTTCTAATCTAGAAAAACAACTGACTTGCTATGAACAGATTATTTAATTGACGCAATTAAGAAACATCTTGTCAAAAACAGTAACTATTTTATCCGTGAACACTAAAAGAAGTATTGCGCATGCGTGTGGAGCTCTAATCTGTAAAACACATTATCTGCGAATAAATTTATTAAAAGATACTTTCAACAATTGTAAATGCGCACAGATAGCACTCATAGCATACAAATTCTAAAGTCCCTGAAGTTTTTGAAAAAATTATGTTATTTTTATAATTTTGTAATAGTAACAACAGCTATATTCACGGATGAAGTTTCGTAAGTTGGGCTGGACCCAATAACGAACCGATCCTGTAATGTATTGCGAAAGGTAACACGCCATGTAACATTTTTGTCTAGTTTAGAAGCATACGCAACACGAGCGGTTCGAAACGCGCTTGACCCGCTCTATGCCGGTTTTTGTTGCAAACGTAAAGGAATTCGCCGAATTTGTCTGTATCCTAATCTAACATATCTCAACCCAGTAATGTCGGAATCATTTTTTCTACGAAAATTTACATGAAATGAGTTACACTGTTATTTAGAATACCCCCTAATTTTAATTTATTATTGATGTTCGTAGCATGCTCCACTCTCGGATTGCTCCAGGAATATTGCAGTACGTTCGTGACACGTAGATTTCAAGCGAGCATTACCTTACACGATACCTTACAGGATCGGTTCACTAATGTGGTCTCAGCTTTACAGATTAAAGCAGTGTTCTTCAACTCGTGGTTCGCGAAATATTTCGACCGAATCATATAGATGCACACTTCTATTCACGAGTATATAGCACATATTTTTACTCGACAGAAGCTAACTTTTGTCCGAACCATGATTTATTTAATATTTATTAGCCCCAAAACAACGCCTCTCGCGACTATTTTTCATACTTCTGAAGAAGAACTTGTCTTTGGAATAGTCGATTATAAGAGGAAGATGTAGAAATGTTTCCACTTTTGGAATAATTTTTGATTGCTGCTGATGTCAATCAGAAAGTCATATTCAACAAAAAGTCAACATTTAAGAGCATTCGCTGAAAATTTTAATAATTATTTCCCTGAAAATGAGGATCCTCGAAAAGGTAACCTCTGGATTAATAATCCATTCTTGAAGGATATAAAGTCATGTGCGCTTGATCCTCGTGAAATAGAAAAGCTGGTCAAGTTGTTTTCTGATGTCACTCTGGCGTCCAGACATAAAATGCAATCATTGTCTCAATTTTGGAAATCGCTAGAAAAAGAATATCCATCTTTGAGTTATAAAGCTATAAAATTATTATTCATTTTTTTGACTTCCTATTTGCGCGAAAATATTTTTTCAGCCATGTCAATAATAAAAACCAAACAGAAAAATCGAATGGATGTTAACGTAGTGCTTCATCTCTCAGAAACAACTCTGTAGCCACGTATGTCAAATTTTCTAACAAAGAAGCAGCAGCAGATGTAGCACTAAAAATTGTAATTATATAATTGTATAACATATACCAATATAATAATAAAATACTATCTATATTGGTTTTTATTAGTGTCTTAGCTTTCAGCTGGTCCACGAAATATTTATCCTATTTTCACCGGTCCGCGGGGGCAAAAAGGTTGAAGAACACTGGATTAGAGCATCATGAACGTGCACAATATTCCTTTTATCGATCACGGATGAAATAGTTACTGTTTCTGAAAAGATGCTCGTTATTCGCGGAAACCCTCGCACATTTACGTCACCACTTGTTTGTAATAAGCATATGTGTTTGTAGATTACAGCGAGAACTCCTAGTCAGACACATGCGCGTTGTCAGTTTAGTTGAATTTGATTAATAAACTGAGTTATACCACTAAATTTTACTACACCGTGTTTACAATCTTATCAACCAGATAAATTTATCATTCGCGGTGATAAGAATATCTAACGTCGCATTAAATCTGTTCATGAACTTATTCCTTGTTGGTACCTTGTTAGAGACTTTATCCGCGAACAAAGGTATTATTTTTAGACATAACAAATTTATTTACAACACACAACAGCACTAAATACATTATCACATTATTTCTTAAAACGCACTCAATTATGACCTTAATGTATAAAAAGTTTAAGCCATGTGTTAAGTATCATTTTATGAATAATTTATATTACCAATTAGAACTTAAATAAATTAGAACATAAGAAAAATGTTATTTACGCCTTATCTAGACAAGTTTGTGACTCACTGAATTTCTGACATTATTAAAATATCAACTCAGGATATTATTAAAATTTCTAAGGATATCATAAAAAAATCCTACTTACAAGGTGTAAATCAGAATTTAATTAAATAATATTTTTTATTAAACGTCAAAAATGACATAAAATGGATCATTTATTATTAACAGGCAACAAAAAATGTTATTAGCTGGTTTTTTCACCTTGGGCATCTGTCGATATCTAAATCTAAACGCCACTTGTGAAAGCGGTGAGTAAAATTATTGCTTTGCTTCCATAACACAAAAAAAAAAAAAAATATATATAATAATGTTAAGTGGGAATTATCACACATTTCAGGATTACGTAGGTAATTAATAAGTTAAAAAGGCTAACCGAATTCTGGGCGTCTGAGACAATTTTTTTGTCCATTTATGAGTAAGTGTTTCTCAAACTTTACAATCTAGGGACCCTTTGCAGGGTTTATAGATTATGGAGGACCCCAATGAGTATATTTTGTATAAAAACATAAACATTTCAAACATCATGGGAAATCTCGGAGACCCCTTGAGAATGTCTCAGGTAACCCCAGAAGTCCCACTTTGAGAAACACTGATCTAAGCAATAAGAGCTATCTATATACCTTAAACACAAAAATATCTATTTTCCGAGCATACTATTCCGGTCACATTACCGGGACCCCCAGGGGGGGTCCCGAAAAGACTTTAAGGGGTCCCGAAATAACTGGTAAAAAATTAAATTTTTACCAGTTTTTGTTTTTAAAATTACAGTAAACTTAATTATTAAACAATAAATTATTAAGAATATTTAAAATAATTCAAAATTTTTCTTGGGAGGTCCAGAAAATATTTTAGGCTAGTTGGGGGGATCCCGAGTATAAACAGGTTTAGAACCGCTGCTCTAGATGATAGGGTAGGGAACAATTTTTTTGGCACATTTGGCAAACATTGGCAACAATCACGTACTAAATAATTTTTCTTTGAAATTAATTCTTGTTACTATTTGAAACTAATGGTACTATCACAGCACGAGGAATACTTTTTAAGTTTTTACAAAACTAAGAAAGATTTTTTTTTCTAAATTAGCTGTTTTATTGCTTTTCAAAATATTCGCACTTTAATATTTCGCAAATATTAAACACTTTTGCATGCGTTCAAACCAATTCTCGAAACATTTTTTCCACTCTGAAGTTGGTATCTCAAAAACATTGTTTTCGAAGGCTTCAACAACTTCTTGAGGTGATGGAAATCGCTGTCGACGCAGTTTTTGTTTGACATTGGGGTACAAAAAAAAAAGAGTTTCACATATTTCAAAAGTATTTTTATAATTCCATTTATTTTACAACGTTAGTAAGTTTTATATTTCACAAATAGTCACGTACTTTTCCTTGACTTGAGAGATGATTTTTACCCAAATGGGTCATAAACCATCTGGTCACTACGACAAACGATCTATACATCGATACATCTACGTACAGTCAACATCATTTAAAAACTCTAACACTGACATTTTTTATTTAAAATCCAGCGGACACAATAATCCCACCTAACTAATTCCCTGCTCAATGCAAATCTTCAAAACTTTCAATTATATCTTTTACGTTCCACGTAAGTTATCCACGTTCAGCTACTCTAATATAAAGTTTCCTCCCTATTCAAATGCGTAATAATCTATACCAGGGTTGCCCAACCAGTCGATCACAGCGTGATTTTAAGTAGATTTTTAGTTTTCTCTTGCTTCCATGTACTTAAAAATACATTTTATAAATATAAAAAACAAATATAAATTAAAACAGTTCTTATTTTTCCATAAATTCAGGGCCACCGTAACACATTGATTGCCATGGGGGTGATCAGCAAAGATATTCAAATTAAAACTAATAACGATAAACTTGGAGATAAGTGACTGGCAAGATGATGGTCTGGCACAATGTAATATATAATTTTCCGTAAGGAGACCAGTAATCGCACATCAAAAAACCACCAATTTATAAAAATACACCGAAAAAAAATTTTATCTTAACTTATCCTAACCAACAAAACTTAAAAACAAAGAACCATTTTCTAATCATCTTGCATAAAATTCGTTGGCGATCAATGTGTTAACTGGCGAGCTAAAAATGCAGCCTTAGAGGGCCTATGATGAATCTTCATAAACAATTATTTTAAATTTTGTTTTGCTTATTAGGTTATTTTTACTTGTAAAACAACTTTAAAATTGTAATAAGTAATGCAAACAATGAACTAAGCTGATAGATAAACTTCGCACATGTAATTATTTTACAAGCTTCTAAAATGAGCGAGAAAAAATACATCAGTACGTCAATTATAACAAAAATCATATGGCTTTGATCGGACACGTTTTAAAAATTGAAGTGTGTAAATCAAAGTCGAAGGCTTCACTAATTGGATGAGCCTATGCATAGACAAAATTTTAATGAGTTGGATTATTATAACTCTAATTATCATTAGAGACCGGACACGCATATATAATGGACCTTTAAAAATCTAATAAGTCAGTATCCATGTAAGTACTTTTTAAACTAAAAAGAGGCATTTATTTGATTAACATGTAGTATATATTTTAATTCATAAGTACGCTTATGCATACTGATTAAGTTTTTTACTTGGTTTTGCATATGGAAGTCTAGATATCATAAATGGATTGAATTGGATTTCGGCTAATATTCTGTTATGGAGTAAACTAATTAGAACAATTAATTATTCGGTTTATTTCCCCTTGCAATATAATTAGGCACAAGGTTAATATGTATTAAATTAAATAATGGGTGTTAACGTTTTGGTGCATAAAATCTATTGTTTGGAGGCGTGCGCTTCAATGTTCAGATATTCAATACTACATTGTTACAGGTATTATTTGATACTTCATTGTATTAACGAAAAACGATATAACAAAGAAGGAATGATCAGTATTGAAACTATTGTTTTAAAAATAGAGTATTCAATTAATATTTAAAAGCATCAGCTCTCTTCAAAATAACAACCCTCGGACACATTTTACGAGAAGAAGCCAAAATTTTGGACCTAAATATGTTCCACCCAGAGGTGTGTCTAGGTGTTTTGGAGTCTGTAGCAACAATGGAGAACAACGCCCTTCGTCCATTTGCGAAATAGACAAAAGAGTTTTCACGAGGATGTTTGTAGATCGAATCTAATAATTTAAAAATGAAAGAAAGGAAAGAGAAAAAAAAATTTAAAAATTAAATTGATTTCTTAATATTATTTGTTAAGATAAATGGAAAAAATGAGGGACAAGCGTTTTCAGTGACTTGGACATGTCTAGTATAGTCTATTTCACGATAAGTTGAAGTGACTATCTACTTATGGTCCTAAACACAATGGGTGGTAATTACAAATAACACTAATCCCTTGTTTGCACCCATAAACTAGTCAGTGATGTATCAGGTATAAATTGCAGATGTTTTAAATATCTTTTCACTTCGCTTTGAATTTTCTATCAGATAACTTGTGATTTGTGTTAAATAGTTCAGTGCGTGTTTGAAAAATGGGGCGTCCTTGGAACGAACAATTAACTTCTGTGCAAGCAAATGAAGCAGATGACTATGTGACCATGACAGAAGATGATGATATAGTGCAAGATACAATAAAAAAAATAAAAAAATCGGGAAAAAACTTGTATATATTTACCTGTAGAAGCTAAAGAAATTGTGGCCAATGTGTATTTATATTTAAGGAACCGCAAAAACAAACAAGCGGCATTAGAAGAGACAAGCAAGGCAACGAAAGTAGCGATGACAACAGTATGGAATATTGTAAATAAATCCATTGATAGGAGAAGAAAACGAAAGGATTCAGGCGTATCAAAATGTTTGGATGGTTTCCAGAAAGATGTAATACGGCAAAAAATTTACCAAATGTACACCGAACAAAATGTGCCAACATTAGACATATTGCTCAAAAGATTAATCCAAGACCAGTGTGAAATTAATTGTTCAAAGGTGACCTTATGGCGTGCCCTTAAAAGTATAGGGTTTCAATTTAAAACTTTAAATAAAAAGCAGTTCCTTATGGAGTCAGAGCGATTAAAACTTTTGAGACAAAATTATTTGAAAAACATTAAAAAATACAGAGAAGATAAAAGGTCAATAATTTATTTAGATGAAACTTGGTACGACACACATGAAACAAACTCAAAAGGTTGGGTGGATACGTCAAATAAATGTCAAACAAGAGCACCGTCTAATAAAGGTAAACGTATTACGATACTTCATGCAGGTTCTGAAACTGGATGGATACCGAATGCAGTCTTGCTTTCTGCGAAAAATCTCAAAGATTCTAGACTCGACTACCATGACGATACCACGTCGGAAATGTGCGAAAACTGGTTCGAAAATAAATTACTCCCGAATATACCGGCTAACAGTGTTATTGTTATGGACAATGCAAGTTACCATAGTCGGCAACTAAATACCGAATAGTGCAAACAGTAAGAAGGAAATCCAAGACTTTTTATATAAAAATGATATTTACTTTGAAGAAAGTTATAAAAAAAATTGTTTAATTAAATTATTAAAAAGTTATAGTTTTTCTAAAGAATATGTTTGCGATAATATTGCTCAATGCAAAGGACACACAGTTTTACTACTACCTCCGTATTATTGTTTATTCAACCCTATTGAACAAATGTGGAGTCAGTTAAAGGCGAGAATAAAACGGAATAATGTTTCTCCCACTTTAAACGGCACTGTGATAGAACTTATAAAAAAAGAAGTGGAAAATATCCCTGTAGATAGTTGGAAAAATTGTGTAAATCATGTTATTAAAACTGAGGACAGTTATATTCAAATAGAACGTACTATAATCATTAATTTAGAGACTGATTCAGAGAATGATTTGGACTTGTAAGATTTTTTTTTATCTTAAACATTATTTAATTTAAAATTTATTTTATTGTAATGTTTTAAATACTAATTATAATGTTTTAAATTTAATTATAAGTTCTATAAATTAATTGTATTTATAATAAAAATAAAGTTTATTTTGATGATATCTTATGTTTATTTCTTGTTACAATTGTGTCATTACATGGTGTAATGTAATTTATACCTGATACATCTCTGGCTAGTTTATGGGTACAAACAAGGGATTAGAGATATTTGTAATTACCACTCACTGTGTTTAGGACTATAAGTAGATAGTCACTTCATCATATCGTGAAATAGACTATATCGTTCCCTACATTGCACATAATTTTACAACAAATGGCACGCGCCATTTTTCACGGTAAACCAAAACAACGATGGCAAGATACAGTTGAATAAACTAGATGCCCCAGAACTTCTTCAAAATTTAAATATTCAAGTCCCTGACAGATTGAGAATTAAAAATGATCACTTTTTCAAAATTTCAGAATCTATGTCACCACTGAACAAAATGCTCAGTCTAGCAAACAAGCAAGTCTCTGATAGAGATGTAGATATCTTTAACGGCAATTATAGAAATTTGTTAATATAAAAATAAATTAAGACTAGTTATATTGTATTTTATTGTAAGTTTATTGTATTTATTTCTATATTATTGTTATAATTGCAAAGTATTTTTTCCCCAGTACTATGTAACTGGACTTGTGCACTACTGTACAAATCTGTATAGTAACTGGTTAAATAAATAAATAAATAAAAAAATAAAAATAAACAAACAAACAAAAAAACAAACAAACAAACAAATAAATAAATAAATAAATAAAATATATTCCTTTTACTGTATTTACCGTTGAGCTCCCTAAAATAATAGATCCATCCAAATAAAGGGGCTTCATCCATACATCTATATACTGGGTGTAGGTTTTATTTATTTTTTCTAGGGTTAAGTTTATTTTGTCTAAAGCTACGGTCTAGGACTTAGGGTTAAGTGTGGAGACCACTGGCCCAAAACATTATGAATCAAACCCGCCAAATGAAATTTACATAATAATTACACAGGCAAACGATTCAGGCAACAGTCGCTTGTAGAAGTGCCAAGCGATTGTAAAAATAGATAAGTACACGAGTTGAAATACGAGGTAAAACCAAAATATTTTTTAAATAATTTTGAATAAAATATATTTTAATCAAGCCAATTAATTTTGCGGACAAACCTAGGCAATGGTCTAGGGGCCAACCCTAGTCGAACCAAGGCCGTGCCGAGGATGAGGTGAGTGACGAACCCGCCTAGGAAAAAGGGGTGCCAGAACTGGAAAAATGGGCGCGAGAAGTGTAAAAACCTGTTCATTACTTTTTAATTTTGAATAATATTTCCTTTTTTTTTTGTTCATCACTTGAATTTTAAATGGTTTCCTTTTTTGTTCATCACTTGCATTTTGAATGATGTTTCCTTTTGCACATCATTTATAATGTTTCTATGGGGGCGCCATACAATATTAATATAAATAGACTTACTACATCGTCTTACTACATGATGTAATAATATTGGTTTTTGGATAACTATACAAAACAAATATTAATGTATTTATAATTACTATCGCTTAATGAAGCAAATTGTAAAAATACAATTTGGTATTGGGATTTAGGGGCCCCTAAAATACGGCCCCGTGGCCGTACCGTGGTAGTATTGTAATTATGTGAAGAGAATTGAAAATATAAAGAAATTATAAACAAATAAAAATTGTAATACGCAGTAAAACATCGACTCTCCGTGATCATTTGGCGACGCTAGACACGAATTTTTGAAAAATCTGTTTATGTTTTTATTTGGTTAAAAACTTTAAAAACCTTAAGATTAATATGTGTGTATATAATAATTTATTTATAATTCGTATATCAGGTCGTCAAGGATGAAATTTGTAGATAATAATATTGCCAACTTTAACAGCTTATTATTTGACATTGGCTTAATATTTTACCGTTACGTTTTTTTTCTTTTTTTTGTTGGAAAGTTACACATCTCGCCTATTTAAAGAAATCATTGTATGCTCTAAAAAATATCATAAACAATTTTTTTAAATTAATTTTGTTGAAAATGGAACGGTCGGAAATTCGCACTATTATGAAGTATGAGTTGTTACGTGGAACTACGACAGACCACGCGAAACATTAATAGTGTATTTGGCTCTAGTGTTACTACGCAGCAGACAATATCAAATTGGTTCGCATATTTTCGTACAGGTAACTTAAAAAAAAAAAAAAAAAAAACTGGCTCATCGATCACAGCAGAAATATACTGCAACCAACTGGACGAAATGATGCAAAAACTTAGAGAAAAAGCCTAGATTGGTCAACAGATCGACTCCTATCTATTGCATGATAACGCTAGACCACACACTGCACAAATGACAAAACTACTTAAATTGGAGTTATAACTTCTAAATCATCCTCCATACTCACCAGACCTAGCCCCCACTGACTACCACTTCTTCCGCAATTTGGACAACTTTTTAATAGGAAAACAGTTTAATTCCGACAATGCTGTAAAACTGGCCTTCCAGGAATTCATTGACTCTCATCCGCCAGGGTTTTATATCACCGGCCTGAACAACCTGCCGCTTAAATGGCAAAAGTCTGAAGACAATATGGGTGCATATTTTGATGAATAAAATAATTCCTTATATTTATAAGTTATCAACCAACTTTGCCTTTTGTTCTACAAATTTCATCCTTGACGACCTAATATAAATTAAAATTAAAAAAAAATGTATACTTACGAAATCCTAAAAATTAATGGTAAAAAACATTAATTATCCAAAAAAATAACTGTTTAACAGTATTATTTAAAAGGCAGTAAAAAAAGTAAATTAAGGAAGTACCTTTTGTACTAACTTTTAATGCAAATTTTTCTTTTACGTTAATTTTGTTAATGCAAGTTAATTTTTAAGTCGTTAAACTACAGTTTCAGTTTCTATAACAGTTTTTAATTATTATTATGTCAACACTTTATAATCTCTTTAAACATTATGTTCTAATTTTTTTTAACTTTTTTAAGGTAAGTTAAAAAGGAATAGAGAATAATATTACACTGTTCTACAGATGTACAGCATACTGTAGTTGGGTCATTGATCTTTATAGATCCCCTTATAAAAATATATTAATTTTTTGTAAGTAAAGACATATTTATGCGTGATCGTTGGTTGCTGTTCGTTGCCTTGTAGCAATCTGTGCCTGCAATAAAATCTTCATCAATCTTTATCGATCGGGCAGTACGTGATGAATCATAAAACCATATTTGGCACATCAGAACTTTAAAGCACCATCCACCTTCCACATACCTTAGCAAATGCTTCGTGGTAGGAGCAATTTATGTGTCTGCCGTCTGCAATATTCATTCGAAATTCGTCAAGTATTATTCAGAATAAATTCACCTTACCTGCCTGCTCTACCTTGCACTTGATTTTGTTCATACTTTTAATAAAATTTAATAATTTTAAATAAAAAAGTTAGTAAATTTATTTTACATGAAACCTATTTTTGAATGTAATTTGATTTTATTTTGATACTATTTGGCTATAACATGGTTAACTATATTATATGATAAAGTTTTCAGTTTGCTCAAGTAGAACTTTTGTTGGGCAAATATCATATTTAGAAATAGAAGGTAATTTGCAGACCAATGATGCATAAATCTATGTACATAAAAATTTATGTGACGTGTGAATTTTCATACAATTCAGGGTTTTGTGTGTATTTAATAAGTGTAAGAAGCTAACAGAACGTGAAAATAAACAGTTTTTAGGGTTTTGTAGGTATGGCCACCAAAAATCCCTTATAACGTCACTCAATTGTTTGTCTGTCTGTCTGGACGGTAGAAATTTTAGCCAGACGGCTGGCTAAACATAGAAAGTTGAAATTTGGTATGCTTATAACTCTTTGACCCACTAATAGGAAAAAACACATCCCGAGATAAATATAAACAATTATGTATTTAATAAAAAAATTAATATTTTGTTATAATTTTGAGTGGCGTACCGAATTAATGCGTGGATCAACAAGCAAATTATTATTTTTGAAAAATAAATAAATAATGTGATTTTTGCCATGTCAAAAACTTTTGTCCCCCACCGTATGTCTCAGAGGGGTTGATGTAAAATTCTGAAAAAAAATCTCCATAATGAATATTGATAGGAACCGGAATAGTTCAACAAGAATTTTTGAATTTTTGATCAGATAAGTTTTTCAAAAAATGTTTTTTGTCGTCGATAAAAAAAATTATTTAAAAAAAAAATTATTGTGTGGTATCAAAAGAAAGCTCTTAGGACTTAAATTAAGGAACGAAAAGTATACTTTTTAAATTGTTTTTTTAACACGATTTTACCAAAAAATTTGCTAAAAAAAGTTCTTGTCCCGCCCCCTTTTACCCAAAGGGGGCGGTTAACTAAAAATCTGAAAAAATTATAGATAATGTACATTGATCTAAGCCGGAAACGTACGAGAGGAATTTTTGATCCGATTGCATTTTTGAAAAATATTAGAGTTTTTGTGTTTTTGACAAAATTAATAATTTTTTTAATTCATGGCTAATAAAGTAATGGATTTTTTGTATTTATGGCTAAGATAGTGTGTGTCTTTTTATGAAATAAAAATATAATAAAACATTTTTAACAGCTGACGACCGAGTTTTGACCACACCAACACATTAATAGAACAAATATTCGTAGACATCCAGTATTATGTTGAATTCTTACACTTATTAAATACCCTGACAGAGTATACAGAACCCTGACATGTGTGAAAATTCACACTTCACGTCAATTTCTTGATAATAACTTTTATTCGTTAATTAGTGTATTAAGAGCTTTCATTTTAATTTTTAAACCAAATTTAAATAATTTGCGAAAATTTCGTTACTATTAAATTTAAATTAAAAAATCCCAGCGATTTTTTCTAGCGATTTACTTAGTATTTAAGTTTTCATCAAATCAATAAGAAATATATTCTATAGCTTTATATATAGCTATTTTAATCTTTGTTTTTTTTTTCGATTTCAGAAATGTCTCACTATTAACAATGTGTTATTTGTTTTATAAGTATTTCAATACTATATATGATTTATTCCTTTTTGGTATCTTAAAAATTACAAACTAAAATAATTCAAACAACACACATAATAATTAAACGATACGCAACTTACATTACAAACAGAGCCGTAGCAATATCTTTGGCGCCCTTGGCAAATACTTAAAATAGCGTCCTCGGGAAATACTCAAAGCAGACACTTGTTTCATTTTATTTAAAGAGGGTATCATTTTTAATTTTGTTTTAATAGAAAGGTGAAAATACAAAAGATGACCTAAAACAAAAACGTCCTCACTTCTAAAATACAAGTGATGACAAAAAAACAGGGCCTCACTTCTAGAATACAAGTGATGACAAAATATTAAACATAATATTAAATTGCAGAAAAATAAAGTACAATTTCTATCTACGCGCAGAGCCGTAGCAATGTTTTTGGCGCCCTTGGCAAATAAATGAATTTAACCTAAAATAGAGCCCTCTTTATCTTTTTTCTCTTTATTTAACGAGGGCATTATTTTGTTTTAATAGAAAATACAAGTGATCAAGTGATGACTAAAAAACAAATCCTCACTTCTAAAATACAAGTGATGACAAAAAAAAAAAATGGTCTTCACTTCTAAAATACAAATGATGACCAAACAAAAACCGCACACCCCTCAGGCCTCGCACCTCTGGCACTTGCCCGATGCCAGGGCGTTGCTACTATGGATTTCAAACCGAAACCGGTTAACCGGTTTTTTCTTCAAATTTCTCCTAACCGAAAACCGTTTTTTTCGAAAACCTGGTTTCGGTTTTTTATTTTTAGTTTTTATTTCTGAATCAAAAATTATTTAAAATCACTTGACAACAAAGACTCTTAAATCCCAAATTCTCAGAAGAATTGAGAAACACCCAGCCACCAAGTGTCCTCTCGCCTTTTTGCTCCACATCAACACGAGGGATGAGGGCAATAAAAAAACTCTTTTATTATACTCAGATCCTCGCGGCTCGGACGTTGGACTATAATATTTTTGCAGCATTAGTTTGTTTACTTCCATAAAAATAACAAGTGTTAAGATTTGAGTGATTATAATTTTTTTTAGAAGTTTCTGTGAAGGTAAGATAAAAAATTTAAATTTTTCTATCTATTTTTTACAACAAATAACTGTTTAATTAAATTTGATTTTTGTACATTTTCCTTCATTTATAAGATATAATTAAGATAAGTTTTATAGTATATTTATAGTAACACTTAAAGTAGGGTGTAAAAAACCGGTTAACCGGTTTTCTACTTTCTTAAAAACCGAAACCCAATTTTTGAAAATTTCCGGTTTTTTGAAAACCTTAGTTGCTACGGCTCTAATTACATAACGTATTCTACTTCTTGAATAGTCGAATCGAAAGTTGATTATCAACTGTTATTTGTTATTATATTTTTAATTTCAAAATAAAACGTACGCTACCCCATATACGTTACCTTTGTACGCTATAAATACAAAAAAGCCATTCCACTATTCGCCATAATTAAGCCACGAATTCAAAAAATAATCAATTATGCCAAAATTACAAAAAATATGTGTTCCAAAAATATAATCGGATCATAATTTCTTATTCTACTTTTCCGGTTCATACTATTGTGCATTACTTAGAATTTTCTCAGATTTTTAGATTAACCCGCCTGGGATATAGGGTGTGGAACAAGATTTGTTTTAGTTCATTTTTGGGAAAAATCGTGTTAACATTAAAACAAATTGAAATTACTTTCCGTTCCTTGGGAGAGAAATTTTATCTTTCAAAGGTAGAGACGCTAAGAACTAAGTAAGTAAGAATGTATAACACGAAAATGGCCATTATAACATACGAATCATACGCGAGCTATGCGTAAAAGTCAATCTAGAAATTATAAAAATTTGATTCGATTTACGCGAAATTCAGTTCTTTTACGAAAATCATATAAGTATTGTTGTAAAAATGAAAAATTGGCAACAGTGTATTTGAGGTTGATGGTGATGAAGGAGTAAATGAAGAACTTGTTGGCGAGCGACGAGCAACGAGCGCGCCGACACTGTGGGATGCAAGTTGCGTCCAGGGCGCTGCGCTTGCACGATGAATCATGTGCTTTATATAGAAGAGAACTTACTTTACGACCAGCGACTACATACCGAATCACAATTTACGAATTAAATACATAAATACTGCGGTCCCAACTTGTTTATTTTCAATTCGTAAATACTGAAACCGCACAAAAGTTATTGCCATTACATTCCTATTTAAAAAAAAAAGAAAATTAAAACTGTGTAAATCGCAAATTTAATCATATAAAATTAAAGATGTTATTAATTGACGGGTTCAGTGGAACAGTAGTGCAAGTGACATTTTCATACTTTTTAACAATAGATACATTTATACGAGTTAATCTAAAATTCATAACTGAGTTTCTGGTAATTGCAGGACAGTGGCGTATACAGGACCAATGGTTAGGAGGGGCATTTATGATACTTATCGTTAGAGGAACCAACTTGTGGGCAAACCGCATACGGCTCGCAATGCACCCCATGAATACTCCACTGATTGCTGTTACATGTCAGCAGAAATAACTTTAAACACTTATACTTTTCTTTCTCCGACTTGAAACAGATTTTATTAACACAATTATGCAATTATCGCTATGTCACTTAAGGCTGCGTATAACCCCCAGAGGTTACCAATTTCTTATACAAAATTAATATTCTGAAATAAAATTCAATCTATACATCAAATTTTGTATCGAATTTTTATCTATCTAATTGGATATTTTTAATTCCAGAAGCATTTATTTTAAAAATATTATCGCTCAATAACTTAATAATTGACATCAGCAACAAAGTTCTGTAATTTTTTAATTTCTATTTATGGGTGTCAAATAACTTTTATATTTATATAGCGTTGTGTAGAAATGTTCAAATAATATGTCAACATTTTTTTCGACTTGATTACTTATAGTTTAGAACCCTCGTCGAAAAATATTATACTTGATGATAATGGAATGCCACTTGGTACACATATTCTTCACAAAAATTAAATCATTTTATCCCTAACACCTATTTTGAAAACCGCGGCAGATTCAAGATGGCGGCAAATATAGACTACTAACTACAATAACTATAAGTAGCTTTCACAATAGAACAAAATGACTAAAAACCTTTTTGTAGAATGAAGCTTTAGCTACAATTTGCCGCATCGTACGCAAATATGTATCGATTGGTTTAAAAGATGGCGTCCATTACACAATTTGCTTATTTACAATTACATGACAGTTTTTTCTACAATTTAAAACATCCTATTAGATAGATAAAAATTCGCTGCAAATTTTGATGTATAGATTATTTTTATTTTTATTTCAGATTATTAGTTTTGTATAAGAAACTATTCAGAACTATAGGGTTGTGCGCCGCCTTAAACTATTTTTCCGCTGAGCCTTTCAATTGATTTAGTTAATATTAATTGGATCCGTTGTAAGCACTCTTTGAAACATGGTGAATAGGAAAAAAAAACGATTATCGTTTATTCGATTATTGTTTCAAAAACTAAGAAAGGAAATTTTTATGAAACAATCTGTTTTATTGCTTTTCAAAATATTCGCCTTGAAGATTTATATACTTTTGCATGCATTCAAACCAATTCTCGAAACATTTTTTCCACTCTGAAATTGGTATCTAAAAAACATGGTTTTCGAAGGCTTCAAGAGCTTCTTGAGGTGATGAAAATCGCTGTCCAAGCATTTTTTGTTTAACATTGAGCAACAAAAAAAAGTCGTTAGGGGATAAATCAGGTGAATACGGGCAATGAGACATTAATTCGATGTTTTTCTCCTTTAAATAATCAATTGTTTGACGTGCTGTGTGGGAGCTTGCATTTGTCATGATGAAGAATGATGATGCGACATTTTTTGTTGTTTTTTCTGGTTTTGTCGATGACTTCTGGCAAACGAATTGTTGTATACCATTCAGCATTAACTGTTCCTATTCTCTAAAGCAGTGTTTTCAATCTTTTTACTCTCGGACACATTTGCCAAAGAAGAAAAATTTCGCGGTACACCTACGTAGTGAACAAGAAGAAATTTTGAATGCAGACGCCCCTGTATTCAGGATATGTCAATTTCAATTCGTCGTAAAAAGATCTTCCGTGTACTTTATTCTTATTAATGGTATTGTACGTATATTCGGATAATAATGTTAAAATAAAAACGACGCTACTTTTTTTTATAAGATATTGTGGCACATTAGGAAATTTTTGCGGCACACTAATGTGTACCCTTTGGGAAACACTGTTCTAAAGGAATGGTTGCGACATATCCAGTACAACCGAAGAAACAAGCGATCGTTTTCTTGGAAGTGCTTCGTGAACAAACAACTTTTGTGGATTTCGGTTCATCTTGAAAGACCCAAACAGTGGATTGTTGCTTAGTTTTCGGTTCAGATGAATAAATCCAAGTTTCGTCACCTGTAACGATGTTGTATACGGATTTTGCAGTGCCTAGGTTGAATTTTTTAGCATTCCCTTACACCAATCAACACGAGCCTTTTTTTATACTTCGGTCAAATTATGCGGAATCCATCGGGAACAGATCTTTTTCACAGCTAAATGTTCATGCAAAATCGAATGTATTGCAGTCTGCGATATGCCAAAGGATGCCTATTTTTCACAGCTAAATGTTCATGCAAAATCAAATGTATTGCAGTCTGCGATATGCCAAAGGATTCCTCTATCTCACGGTAAGTCACATGCCGATCTTCTTCAATCATTTTGCGCACAGCATCGATGTTTTTTTGAATCACAACCGATTTTGGTCTACCTTCACTAGATTCATCACTGACGGACGCACAACCACGACGAAATTCTGCAAACCAATTGTAAACAGTCTTTTCTGATGGTGCTTTATTACCAAAAGTTAAACGAAGCGAATCTATGCATTGTTGTTGAGTTAGGCCCTTACTAAAATCGTAAAAAATCATCCAACGAAAACCTTCACGATTCATATCCATTTTTTCACAAACATGTTTTTTCTTTAAACTCTCACTGTCAACTAACTACTCGGTCAATTAATAAGCTGCCACTGATTTCACAATAACAAATGTCAAATTTTACGTATATAGTAATGACACATTTCAATATTACCATCTGGTGATCGTTTGTAAAAACATAAAAGGTAACCCCTCGTATAAGCCGTCTGTATGAACACCATGATTCACTCCCAAACAAAAGTATTGTCAGAACAACAGCTTTGTATACCAATTTTGGTTCGGTGTTGTAATCCACGTTATTTCCACAATGAATTTCTGAGGCCGTCAAAAGCAGATAGCGGATTATATTCTTTCACAAATTTCCCCGTCCATAAAGCATTTGGATGTTATAAACTTAAATAGACTATATGTATGTAGTTGAATAATTAGATATAGTCGGATTGCTGATAGGTGACTGTTACATGTATGTATCAAGTAGTGTATTCATATAATAATCTAGTTACCATTTTTCAGCGATTTTAAAAATGTTTTTTGTTTTTTGTCTTAACTGTCAGTGTCTGGTAATAAATATTAATTAAAATATGGCTTGCGGCCAATTATTAAATTCACAAACTTTAATTTTAAATCTGCTGGAATAAACAACAAATTATAATCCAAAATTTACGTATGAGAATAAATTTTTCCTTATTTATAATTATTACCTTAAAATTAATAATTTTGTTTGTTTGAGTACTGCTGTAAATTTATTTTCGCGCTCTAATTAGTAAAGATATCTACGAATTATGCTGTTTCTTTCTAATGCTTTGTTTTTTATTCAAATAATTTTGAAGGTTAGTTGTCAACTTGCGTCACTATACGTTACTATCGGTATGCAAATAATTATAATGATATAGAGAGAAAAAGCATATAGTATTGAATGTCGATACTTGTAGCAACGAACAGTCACTTATCAGCAATCCGACTATAACGGACATATTATTGATAAATTTGCTTAATTAAAAGTGACAAAATTTCGGTTTTGAGATATTTATTTATTATGTTTTTTTCACTAATATGTTGCCACATAAATTAGCGCCAATTGTAAGAAAAAGCTTATCGTTTATATTCTAAAAAATGCCTAAATTTTTTGTCTTTCTTTTGTAGCATTATATATTCAAGAATTCCGCCTTATGCAAGAAGCAACATTTTTATCTGTTCATTATGACAACAATTAGCGATGTAAGTTTGAAGTCATTAATTACGAACATGACTTTAATAAATAACCTACAGCATACAATATTGATATCAGAACTATGAATCTGATTATTAAAACGTATTCGTTGTAATTTTTATCGTCTCCCTTCCCATACCATATTATCTAGACACAAAAATTACATACAGTCGCGTCTTATAGCTAATTAAGACTAGGAAAGTAATATCTTTCACTCTTAAATTAAGAATATGTTTCAATGCCAGTTAGTTGAACCATAGTTCCTCGCGCGCTAAACACTCATTATAACCGGTACAGGAGCATTCGAGTCGCAAGCCTGACGCTCGGCGCTCACGACGTTCACAATTTTTGTGTTTTTTTATACTTAATGATTTTAATAAGTTCAGTTAAGCATTGTTTTGTTTAATGATTATTACGTAAATATTTAATGAGAGGTTGTAATATTTTGTGCTTTGTTGAAAAGTTTAGAGAAGCGTATCAAAATCTAACGAAAGTTAGCAGAAGAAAAAAATTGATGTAAACTGTTTATTTTTACACAATTTTTTGGTAACATTTCTGGCTCTAGTTGCGTCAAAATCAACAATTTTTGAAAATCAGTTTTCTTCATAATTTAGGTATTATGTATTATGTGTTAAGTATTGTATGTTATTTGTTATTATAGATTATAACACCTTACAACGATTTAAAATTAAAAAAAAATACAATACGTGCAAATTTCATAGAAATGTCCGTGGCCACCTAGAGACATCTGCACAATAACACACTTACAAATGCGTTAGTTAGTTAAAATTTATGGCGCGTAGCAACAAAGGCTATTGTGTCTAACGCAGCCCATCTAAATGACTACACTGAAATTGTAAATGACTACATTTAAAACAATAAATAAATAAATAAAATCAATACAAATACGCATACTCAATAAATGAAATCTTGCATTGCTCGGCTCAAGTTGCACCCTGGCTAAAACCAGATGTTTCAGACGACTGTTTGCGTCATCCGGAAATATGAAATTCACATCAATCATAGATCTGTGGGAGGCGGCTTTTGCAGCTACATCAGCCTTTAATACCAACATGTACTGGTATCCAAACCAGCTCAACCCTCACATTCTGAGCATTCAGATTGCGGAGTAGCAACCGGATATTTAGTACAAGAGGATGCACTAATCTGGATCTTGCATACTGTTCAGAGCACTCAGCGAGTACACTTACAAATGCCGATTGCCGATATTCAGTTGTTTCTCCAATTTAATATTCTTATTTGTAGAGTAAAACAGTTCACCTTTCCTAATTTAACTTCTTTCGTATCTCTAAAATAAAGAAGTTAGTTATGTTTAAACAGTTCTCAAAAACACTCTGCATATATATTTTTCATTCGGCAGCTATTCAAGTTTTACTTAGTAGCTTTAAATCTTCGGTATTTCGGTGGAGATTCACTGGCGAATTACTAATTGCGATTGTCTGACAGCGCATAGGGCAACTATTATATATTACAACTGTGTTTTCAAATCTCGGTATTTTTTGTATAAGTGGGTCAAAGAACTATATATGCACACTAAATTTCAATACTCTAGATAAGCTTGTTTATAAATATATTAATATAATAGATTCACTCGTTACACAAATTTGATATTATGATGACTAGACCTTATGTACATAGACATATAAACCACAGTTAGAGAAACAACACTCACCCATATAAGATATCTTATCCTTCTTAATATAAATAAATACACATACTTCTTACAATTCCAAGTGATGGCTGAGTACATATTCCATGTTTTGATTGCAAAATAATTTATATTTGTATTCGTACTACGACATTTACTAAGAATGATAAGTGAAAACAATGTTTTGAATATGGCTAATGTTATTAATGATATGTTTATAAAATTATATTCTAATCACTTAAAAATAACGTCATTAAGTTGTAGTAAAGGTAGGCTATTCCAGGAAATTATTAGTTGGTTAATAATACGACAGATAGCGTATAGCTGTAAAAATATAGTACGTACATATTTATTTATATTTCCTAACACAATAATAATATGTAGTAGTACATTTAATTATAGTATAATTTCTGTTTAGCCATTTTTGGTTACCTTAATTATGGATGACATTATAGATAGCCTCCGAACGTGGAATGGATACAGAACTGGCGATGGAATTAGAAATCTTATGTTATGTTGACGACGGGATAATATTTGCCGATCTTCAAAGGCTACTTTTTCAATTGAAAACAACGGCGCAAAAACTAGGTCTAAAAACTGCCACCGCAAAAACATAATCTATGATAATAGCGATATATATAGTGTCCTAGAGCTCCTCGTTGGAGCATAGGGCCTTTACAAGCTCGCGCCAGCGGGGTCTGTGAAGAGCAAGCCTCTTCACCTAGCGCCAAGTAGTTCCGTGGGTATCAAGTTCTTTGAAAATAGGATTGCCAGAATTGCGAGATGTAAAGCACAAAGCTGGTCGTAGTAGTGTAGGGAGAGGCAAAATAAGATGGCGCAATGGCATATAATATAAAAATTCGTGTAAAATAAATAGGTCTAAAACCTATAAAGAAAAAGAAGAATTTTGGTATATACATACGGCATTCGACAAATGTCAATGCACAATTACGAGAGGTGTTGAAAAAATCAGTAACTTCGAAACGATTTTTTTTTTCTTTTTTATAAAATACGACTTATTTTGAAACAGTCGTCATTTACCTCGATAAATTTTGCCCAACGATATTCTAACTTCTTTAAGCCTTCCAAAAAGTACGACTTCTCGACTTTTGCAAAAGAACGTGTGTTCCAGCGATGACCTTCTAGTTCGATGCGATCTTTTTCCAGTGATTTCCAGCGACACTTTCTTTATGTTTGGAAGAGAAAGAAGTCGCAGAAGGCCAAATCTGAAAAATAGGGTGGATGAGGGAGAATATCATAACGCAATTTGACCAATTTGGCCGTTGCGGACAAATGAGCTGATGCATTGTGATGATGCAACAGAATTTTCTGGTTCACCAAATGGAGCCACTTTTTCATGAATTCAGCGTGCAATCGATCCAATAAAGCGACATAATGTTACCCTGTTGAAAATCGTGGCTATTACCTTTCCGGCCGATGGAACCTGTTTTACTTTCTTCAGAGCACATTCACCATGAAAAATCCACTGTTTTGACTGTGTTTTCATTTCTGGTGTGCAATGATGGATGCATGTTTTATCAACGGTTATGAAACGCCGCAAAAACTCACTCCAAACATTGTTTCGAAATGATCACGCGATTCCGTTTTTGATCCACTGTGAGCAGACGCGGCACCCATCTTGCCGATAGCTTTTTCATACCAAAATGTTCGTGCAGAATAAGAAGCACACGTTCGTCTGAAGGTGCCTAGGGTGAGCCAGCGTTCACCAGCGCTAATTCTGTGGCTGGCCGTAACATGTAGCACTGGCGGACACTTGTACTTGTGTATATTACAGACGATATGTCAATGCTGAACAATCAAAAAAAAAAGAGCGAACATGGGCCAGCACTTTTAAAATAGCGTCTGACACTGAAAGTGAGGATATTGTCGCAGCTTCGACCTTGCTTTTGATATTTAAATTATATTAAAAGTTACTTTTATAGTTATAAAAAATTACTTTTTACTTTAAGTAGACCTCATAATTACGCAAAAATGGTTATAACCTTCCTTTTGAGCAAAACACTCTCGACTACTGTGATGACAAGTGTGTGCGCGTCGTGTGTACGGTGCTAACATGCATGTACTATCAGCACCGATGTTGGTCAAATTCCGTTGACTTGTGATAGAATACCGCCTCGGGAGCGAACATCGGCCAGTGGCAAGCCCAGCCTACGCTGGCTATGACTTGTGACTTGTTGCCTATACACACGATCCGCGGAGCTAGACAAGTATAAACATTGGCCGTGACTTACCACGCCGTCTGTAGGCACCATGAGACGTTTACCATCTTGGCTACATCGCATATCTTCACTCGGCAATCGCCCAACACGATACCAGAAATTTTATTTACCATTTCTTTAGTTGTGTATTCATTCGGATGTTCCGGGCGCTTAGCATCGTTCGTGTTCGTACGACCACAACTAAATTCAGTGAACCACTTGTGAACAAGTTAATACGACGGAGCAGAGTATCAATAATACTTTTTTAACTATGCTTTAGTTTCATTAATGGCGTTTCCAAGCTAAAAGTTATTAACACACTGATTTTGCAGTTTTTAGCGTTAAAATTTTATCGTCTTGTTTAGGTAATAATAGACTTGATAAACAGTTTATTTTCATCGTGTAATTTAGCTATAATCTTTGGCACCAATTTAAGTGAATTCCTGTTTTGTAATTACTTCCTTTAATAATCATTCTGTATTTGTTCAGATTTTCAATCGATCGATCAGCCAAGCAAATTCTTGCCGACTATAATTAATTCATTGTTTAATTTAAATATATTAAACTATTTTTCAAGCATGAGTTCTTATTCTTTAATCGTTGTTACTATTATTTTTTATAGTAGCTAATTGGTTTAATGGTTAATAGTTATATAATCAAAAAACCTTAACAATCCGTTTGTTTGAATTCTTTTATTGGTCCACAAATACCACCATTAAGCACCATCATCAATATTCCATCATAAAATAAAAACGGAAACTCATCATAATGCAAGTATTTCAACATTGCGTGTACGTAGCTTTTAAAAAATAATAAATTACCCTAAACTTTTCATGTTGATTGTACCACGCAGCTTATAAGCACGCACTCGGTAGCTGCATTATCGCGAGGAGTAAGGATCATATCAGCAGTTGACTTCCCTAAACGCCAACGTTGGTTTCTTTCTATCGCCTCTATCGGAGACGGGTTATGCTGTCAGCAGAACATTGCACAATGCAAGGATGCACGCTGCATAACAGCTGAAGTTTGCGTAATGTTTCAATGACGTTCTAATTGATATGATAAGTTTTTCATGATGCGATTTGTAAGATGCACTGTTCTAGGATGGTAGAGGAATATCAATGATGGAGATTGTACTCTCCGTTTCTGGTGAATGCCAATGATTTAAATTACAGTAAATGATTTGAATTGTTTATTTTATACACAGTATTACCTCGCTTTACATTACCTCTGTGAACGATACATTGTTTATAACGTAACAGGCTAAAAGAAAAATGTTTGCTCCTGGTCATTTTTGGCAAAATTTTGATGCAGTACTACTCATATTGTTCAACATGATAATATGGCCCACCAATTAGATTTCAATGAAGTTGACAATGAAGACACCGTGGATTACTGTCAAATAATTAATCAGACCTTTAAATAATAATATACCTACCGAATTAACAAATTTTTGTAAAGGACTCTTGTTTATTTCTGAAAAAAAGCAAAGTTGGTAAATATTATGTAAAACTTATGTGATATCTGCAATGTACCATGTGGATGGTACAATTCACTTGCCGTCGATAAACTGTAGAGAAAAGCTATTCCCGAAACAGCGACTTAAGAAACTGAATCAAAAACTGAGGTGGAGTAGATAGTTAATTTTCGATTTTTTTGTTTTTTTTTTTTTATAAGACCCACCTTTTTGAAGTCAAAAATTTTGCCCATTGTGCGCAAAATACAAAATCGCCTGCGCAACTTTCGAAAATATACTGCGCGGCCTCGCACCCGCGCAGCTTAGGGGGAACATTGGATAGGACACGTTATGAGGGTGAGAGAGGACAGAATGGTGAGGAAGATATGGGAAGGAATATTGAATACCCGTCGACCAGTGGGAAGACCTCGCAAGAGATGGAGAGATCAACTAACCAAAGATCTAACAAGTATTGGTATACGATGTATTTGGCAAGACCTGACAATGAATAGATCGAGATGGAGGGCTTATGTGAGTGAGGTCAAAAGTCAACCTGACTGATAGTGCCCAAAGAAGAAGAAGAAGAAGACTTATTTATTTTAAGTAACGTTATATGTGAGTTTCTATAGTGATTAATGCATATTTTGCATTTTACTACTGTTTTTAACTTTTGACCAAGTAGTTTAACATGTATTATTTAACAGCAAAAAGAAATCAAATACTGTTTTTGGTAAAAAAAAAAACAATATATTTTCTTTTTATATTGTGCTTGCTTTAACGACACTAATAAAGATCATTGTTTAAGTCCTACAAAGTTATTATGAAATTATTTTAAAATTTTTTGGAAAGTATCTAAACTCGTTAAGCCAGGGGTCGGCAACCTTTTTGTCAATAAGGGCGCAATATAAATCAAATGTAATTGAGAGCGCATAAAAACGTAAAATATGTAAACACTTTAGCCATGGTTCGCAAGGTCGTCTAATCTAACGCTGATCGCTCAAGTCGAATCACCAATAGATGCTATGTGGATATTGGGCTTAGTATGTGTGTGTATCGATAGCGAGGGCGCATAAAAATCTCACCGAGGGCGCCGAATTGCCGACCCCTGCGTTGTTTAAATGGTTAACTGAGCAACTGCCTTGATAAGCGCGCGTCTCGTAATTAAGTACACTTGTAAGTTAATAGATGGAATCATTATCGAATTTTATGATTTTTAATAAGGACACACAATTTCTTATCACTTACTAGATATCTTTACAAACTCCTGACTGAGTGAAAATTCACAATTCACTTAATTTTTTTTTTAACTTTCGTAGTAAAGCGTGTTTCTTTTAGAGGTTTGTTTTTCGAACTGGCAACACTGTTTCCAGCGAAGGCCATTTTGATAGCTGATTTGTGCTCAGTTTGGTTTTCCATTTCACCATAAATAGACTTGCGCCAGAACAACTCTTGCAAATTGTGAAAATATATTTCGAAAATCGTGGTTCAGTTCGCGAAACTTACCGTGCGCTACGTCCATTTTACGGTCGACACTCAGATCAATTCTGTAACTCAGTTACTACGATCATAGGAACTAAATCTGTCACTATGAGCAAGGTCAGTTACTATCATGAATGAAAGTCATTATACTTTTTACAATATTTTATCTTGTAGTAACGTTACTACACAGTAAATTTTGACAGAATTGATCTGAATATCGTCCATCCGAGCAATAATTCGAATAAACATGGATCGTTTTCGCACCACGCATACTCTAATTGATCATACGCATCCGCAGAGACGTCGTACAGGGCACATCGAAGAAGATGTTGCTGCTGTGGAGCATAGTATTGAAGAAGATCCGAATGAGTCGATTCGCCATCCTGCACAGTAATTGGAGTTGTGTTCATTCACTTTATGGAAGATTTTGCGGAAAGTTCTTTGTTTACAAGCTTACAAGATCCAGCTGGTGCAAGAGTTGAAGCCGCATGACCATTGTGTGCTTCGTACGTTTGGTGAATGGGCCGAAAACGAGATTGCTCTTGATCCTCATTTTCACCACAAAATTTTATTCATCGACGCGGCTCATTTTTGGTTGAATGGCTACGTTAACAATCAAAATTGTCGCATTTGGAGTGAAGAAAATCCACAAGACATTATTGAGACGCCATTACATCCACAGAAAGTCAATCTTTGGTGTGCTTTATTGGTCTGAGGCTGGTGGCATCATTGGTCCTTATTTCTTCAAAAATGATGCCGGCCAGAACATTACAGCCAATGGAAACCGCTATAGAGCCATGATTACTGACTTTTTCGTTTCCCAATAGAATGGCATTAATGTGAAAGAGCTGTGGTTTCAACAAGACAGCGCAACATGCACACAGCGCGCCTCAATCGATTTATTGAAGGAAACATTCGATGAGCGCATAATTTCGCGTAATGGACCTGTGAACTGGCCTCCAAGATCGTGCGATTTTAACACCTTTGGATTATTTTCTGTGGACATCTGTGTCGCTAATCTACGCTGGACGATGGACGACTTGGAAGTCAATATTCGCTGCGTTATTGCCGATATACGGCCCCAGCTGCTCCAAAAAGTGGTCGAAAATTGAACTTCCAGATTGCGCTTTATTCGAGTCAGCCCATATGCCCGAAATTATGTTTAAACACTAATGGCATAAAATTATCTTCAAATTATCCAATACCATGGCCATTACCACGATTTTGATGTGTTTTATTTCATTTTAAAGTTCTATGTCTCTAAAAAAAGACACGTATATAGGAGTAGTTAAATATATTTATGTATATACAATCTACTGTTAAACTGCATTTTTTCAACATAACATTTTTAGGGTACAAAACTACACCAAAAGATATAACCAAAATATCTTATACCATCAGTAAAGTATCCTGGCGTTTGGTAGAAACCGTTAGACCTAGAGAGTAAAATTTGACGCACATATTTCATTTAGAAAATGTTTCTATTTTTATGTTAGGAGCCTCGGCTTCGCCTTGCTTGTCCACCACCAGCCGTGGCAGTAAAACTGAAACGTTTCTACCTAGTTAAATAAATAAGTATATTCCCCTGTTATATAAATAACTATAAAATTATTAATTACATTTTTACGTATATGCTTAATTGACAGCAAAATAATTTTATTTGCAAAATTTTCAAATTATTTCAATCTAAAATAATAAAAATATTTGCGTTTATCAAAAGAGCCATGAATCAAAGAGTAACAGAATTTCAAACTGAATATGGCAACAGCGCCTTGCAGTCCACTAGCCAAAACCACATCTCAATACGTTTCCATCATTCGTCCGTAACCCAATATCAAGTGACGTAAGCGGAATTAGATGTTGCACGTAGGTACTAGGATGAAGGTGCAAGAAGTAGTGTGCGGGTGTGAGAAGGGGAGAGTTGAAAGAAGACGGACGGACGGGCAGGAGATGCGATGTGATGTGTAGCAGCGAACACCGAATACCGAATTTCATCTGTCTGTTGGATGTTGCATTCTAGACAGGTAAGACGGAGCCAGTGATCAGTTGCTCGGGTGAAGTGACCTTCGCATCACGTCACACTACCTGGCGACACACTAGCCCCGTGACGGGCTTTATAACAAGGCTTGTACCAGACAGTTGTATTAATACAAAAAACGTAAAATATTAGGAAACATACTCTGTTCGCAGAGAACGTGCAGTCGATGTAAACATTAGAACTACGTCACTCTTGCTGTGATTGGACGAAGAGACATTTTTATTTATTTTTTTATTTCACATTTTATGGCCTTTGCTACTAAGGCAATTAGCCAGGATTGTTCATATTTTTCGTATTTAAAATACCCAGTGTTGTAATAGATACATTTGAAAATATATCTAGATACAGATACAGATACTTGAGGAAAAATGTATCTAGATGCAGATACAGATACAAATTTTAAAAAGTATCTAGATACAGATACATTTTTTTTTTACAATGTATCTAGATACTTCAAGATACTTATAAGATACTTTCGGAAAAATGAAAACACCACAAAAAAAAGAAATAACTAGAGCAAGGAATATATTTGTTCACAATAAAAAATAAGTTATGCACTATTATTACTCTTAAAATAAACACAAATAGCCTTTGAAGCTGTGTGTCAGAAATATTAACTAACTATATACCTATGTAATCTTTAAAAAAATCACTTTTTTATTCCAATTTCAGCGGATATCTCGAACATTTTTTGTTCGCTAATAAATTACTGATTATTAAATGAGTATTTAGGATGACAAAAATAAAACAACAATTTTATTTACTATATTTTTCTTTATTTAATTCACACTTACAAAATTAATTCTTATTCTTAGATTAGATAATTACTTAATGGTTGTTTTACTTAACCATTGTTAATAAAATTATTTATTTTTTTTTTATTTATTATATTTTTAAATTTATTCAGAGCTGGAAATACAATTATAAGCTGTTCACTATTGTAAGAACACACTAAATTTGGTTATTTTGGTTACTTTTATGGTGTGTTACTGACTTTAAATGTCAATTAAAAATATTCATTACGCTGTAAAACCGACTTTAGGTTGATAAGGTTATGATCATTATAATTAAGATATCATTTTTCATTATGACATACGTCAAATGGATTGACATTTTAAAAAAGTGACATTTTTTAATACCAACATGACATACAGCTTCAAAAGTGCAAACTATTGAAAACAAAATTCCCTCTTAGTTTGTTCTTACAAAAGTGAACTGCTTATACCCTTTATTAAAATTTTATAGATAAAAATAAATTAAATAAATAAATAAATTATAAGTTTGAGAATTATGATAAAATTCAAGTTCTATATATAATTAATTAAATTTTGGAAAACATCCTTTTATTTTTTTCCTTTTTTTTTAAATAAAAAATAAAAAAAAATAAAAGAACGTTTTCCAAAATTTAATTAATTACCTATAGAACTTGTATTTTATCATAATTCTCAAAGTTATAATTTATTTATTTAATTTATTTTTATCTATAAAATTTTAATAAAATGTAATTGTATTCCCAGCTCTGAAAATGGCTTACGCCGAAACTAGTTAGCTAATATATATATTTTTTTAAATGAAATAATTTTATTAAAAACGGTTACCCAAACAACCTTTAAATATAGTTACTAAACGTGTTTTTTTATTATTATTATTATAGTTTGCAAAGATAATTTTGCAAAGTAAATTGCCAGGCTGCAAGGGTTATACGCATTTCAAATGCGAAACATGTGGTGTACATATTTGTCTAACAAAGATAAAAACCTTCCATAAATTTCATTTAAATTAAACTCTGATTGGTTAATTTAAACTTAAAATTCAAATATCTGAAAGATGCTAAATGTTTTACAAACTTGAAAAATCGTAAGGACATATTTTGTAAAAAGACCTTGAAAAAGACAAAATAGGAAAGTATCGGAAAAAAGTACCTGAAATACAGATACTTAGATACTGATTTAAATATCTAGATACAGATACAGATACATATTTTAAAATGTACCTAGATACATTACAACACTGAAAATACCATGCCTGAACAGGATTCGATCCAGAGACCTTAGCAACGGACGAAAAGACATTAAAATCATTCTTAATGTCTTTTTGTCCAATCAGAACAGAGTATAGGAACCATTTTTAGGTAAAACGTGTTTATATAAAAAAAAAAAAAAACGTTAACGTAAGTTCTGGAAGAGGACGGTAATATAAGGCATGTTGTAAATTTAAGTGTTTGAGCTCATTTTTACTTACTAATTTATAAAATTAAATAAATAAACAAAATTTATTTTTAAGAAACACTAACTGTTTAAAGTATAATTTAAATTTGCTCAATAGCTCTGTAGTACCAAAGGTTATGTGAATAAAGTCTATTTCAAACATTTAACATTTTTTTCTCGGCCTACACTGATTTTTGTTTTTGTTTTTATCACGTTTAATGATTTACTAACAAATCGCATTTACTAAATGAACCAATATTCTCCAATTTATGTACGGAGTATCATCAGCATCTGTTTCTATAATTTAAGCAAAACTAGATATTGAAATTTAGTAACTTTTAACGACTGGATCAGGCTTTTGACCATTTTATTTAACATAAGAAAATAATAAAAGTATAATCAAATAATGAAAATAAATACAAAATTAATTAGCAGTTGTACGTAAAACGTTGTACGTTCCTCAGGCGGAGAGAAAGTTTACACCCATAGACGAATAAAGAATCTATACGCGTCGGGCCGCAAACTTGCTTCTCGGGTGCTAAAACTGGTAGCACGAGATGGAAGTCCGTTGAGCACGTATTGCATACAATTTATGGTGCAATTCTGTGGCAAATCTGTAAGCTACAAACGATCGTATCTAAGGAGTTGTTTTATGTGTTGTTATGGACAGTTTCTTATAGATTTTGTCTGTAAGCTTACAGATTTGCCACAGAATTGCACCATTTCTTTCACAAAAAATATTACGTACGATGTCATATGGAGCATGTTGTTTTTTATACCTACAGTGCTACCTATTAAAACTTTTCAAAAACATCTTGAATAGCTCGAACTTCTTTCATTATATGTCTCTCAAATTTCGGCTTCTTCTGTCCTAAATTTTTACTAACTAAACCTAACCTACCTAGTTTTTAGGTGAGCTATCTGAGTGCCAACATAAGCGGACCGGAGAGTAACATTCAACCCAAATTGCTAGTCAGAATTAAAAATAACATTGAGTGCTGTAAAAAGAATAAACCAAAGCAAAACTAATCAAAATGCCAATAAAAATAATAAAAATCGGAAACAGTCGATCATTTCCGATCTTTTTACGATCACATTACGATCTTAACGTTACAATGGCCCAGGTACGTTTGCACTCTCAATGTTTAGTAATTTAGAAATTTTGATGTGTTTTTTAGAAAAAGTTTGGAAACCCCTGCTCTACGAGATCTTCTGCCGAAACGAGCATTTATTGCAAGACCTATTTGAGGACCTGCGAAGAATCTCTTAGCTCAAAAACTTAAGACAATGGTACGGAGTCAGTACTACAAGTCTTCAGGCGAGTAGGGTTTCTGGAAACTCGAGTTTTTAGGACTCGGCGAGTCCGAAATTTTGAAAACTCGTCGAGTCCGAGTCAAGTCCGGATCTTAATCTAAACTGAAATTAATAAGCGAAAACGTTTAATATTTTGGGGCTCAATAATGATTCTCATTGGTGAAGTTATTGTAACAAAAAATAAAATACAAAATTTGTTCAATTTAGAATTATTTATTACATCACAAGATTGTCAACTGAAATTTGTGGTCGTACCAAGAAATTAAAAAAAAATGTACTGAAATTTATTTATCAATCAATTTATTTATTTTTAAAACTTAAATTTTAAAACTAGATATAACAATTTAATTGCTTTTAATCTTAAGGTAGAAATATTTGAGAAATACTAACAAGTACTATCAAAACATTTCTAGAAAGCACGTTTTGAATTGACTGTTTTTTATTTAATTTTAAAAAAGTGGACTCGAGTTTTCGAGTCCCGAGTCCGAGTAATTACCGAAATATTCGACGAGCCCGAGTCCAGTCGAGTCGAGTCCAGAAACCCTACAGACGAGCTATAAACAAAACAAATATCATATTGACTAGGGGCCTCAGCCCGGCTACGCAGGGCTTCTCCCCCTACGTTGACAAAACTCGTCGCTTCGCGTCTCGTTTTAATATAATAAGGAATTTGGCGCACTTGTCGATTGTAAGACCTTTTTTTTTGTCTGTTACGTAATTATCGAAGTGACGCACCTCGGGCGCGCCCGCGGTACATCCACGTAACGTCAGCAAAAATTATTATTATTATTATTATTAGCCTATAACAAACAGGAAGTTCTGAGCAATGTAACGTTGAAATAATTTTTCAAATTGGTGGCACCCTGGTGAATGTCATGGCACCCCGGTTGAGAAACACTGATATAGCCAATAACACTCGGGAAGTTCTAATCTATACGTACATGTTCAAAGGATTATCCAAATCGGTTAATTAATTTACGTTTGTACCATTTAAACGTAACAATAATATTTTATTTCACTATAAAGAATACATGGATTCTGAATAAAATAGAGAAAAATTAATAAAATAGTTAAATATTATTGCATAGGATTCACTATTAATTATGTCACTTGGAAATTTAGAAAAACTTTTGAGTAACACTGATACAGTCTGTTTCAAACGCTTAGGCGGAACTAAATGGGAATTTCGTTCTTTTAGGTTGTCACGACAAGGGACCTTTCTTGGGTTATTTCATTTTTCATGTTGGAATGTCAAAATTTAAAATTACAACAATGAAACCATGAAAACGAATGACCTATGTCAAAATTAAATTATTTTTTTATATATTTTAATGACAAAAAAATAAATAAATGGGAAATTTGTATTAAGAATTACACAAAAAATCAAAATATAAAGAAAATGACATTTTAAAATGATATTAACCTTAACCAAAAAATGTTTATTGTAAGTATGATTTACAAAGCTTAAACAAAACGGCCGAAAAGCACGATTTAAGCGATGAAAGTAACTAAATTGCAAAATCTAGTTCCGCCTAAGCGTTTGAAACAGACTGTAGATGTGAAATTTGCCGATTTTCGTTGTAATAATATATTCGTTGTAGTAATATTTTACGTTATTAAATTTAGTATTTTGTTTAACTATTTAAAAAGGTACAGTCTGTTCCAAACGGTTAAGCGGAACTAGATTTTGCAATTTAGTTACTTTCATCGCTCGGGTTCAAATCCCGGTTATGGCATGGAAATTTTTTCAAACAAAAATTGTCCTGGCTAATTGCCACAGCAGCAAAGGCCATTAAAAAAATTAAAAAAAAAAAAAATTTTGACATCCCAACGTGAAAAATGAAATAACTCAAGCAAGGTCCCTTCTCGTGACAACCTAAAAGAGCTAAATTCCCATTTAGTTCCGCTTAACCCTTTGGAACAGACTGTTTTTATAATTTTCAGTTTTTTTGTAAATAATTTGGTGTATAAGCTGTTCACTTTTGTAAGAACACACTATGGTCTATTTCAAAGTAGAAAAATGTGTGTAAGAAGATAGGAGCTGTTTGTCCTTGCTTCGGATTGGTTTAAATCGTCATCCCTATTACACTGTAAAAATATTGTTTTTAGTCCAAGTTGACAGATGTTCAGTGTCGTACATTGGAAATATATATTATTTATATTATTTAATTTTTCTCATATATTTTGGTATTATTTACATAGTTAGACTTTTATTTATATTCTTGGCGTAGATTTTATGGAGAAAATTCTCCATGTAATTTGTTTTTACGCAGTTATATATTTTTTAGGTTATCTGACATATAAATATTTTTTGACATTTGACATTTAACAGATCAAGAGAGAGGACTAATGTAAGGCCAAAAGACAGCCCAGCTGATTGTGCCGAAAGAAGAAGTTATTGATATAATTTTTAGACCTTCATATATACATATACTTTTAATTTTTATTTACAATAATTATTTAAATAAGAAACTTTAGCTCTGAAGATATATTGTTTGTTTTATTGCTTTGTTTAAACTCTTTTAGCCAAATCTCTCTTTTCATATAAAGTACATAATTTTTAAAATTAATATTTTTTTCAAATTTCCCATTAAACTGAATGTATGTCGCATAAATAACGTAAGTGTATTATCTGCCTTGTTTATTTCAATATCTTATTAACCTTTTTTATATTAAAAAAAAAAATCACTTGCTAACCCAGTTGCTACGCCCATGCCCTAGTTGTAACTTATTTTAAATTTCCCGCTATACTGTATTTGATTAGTGTAAATCGTACTCGGTTCGCAGCGCTATCTACTTTGTTCTACTTTGAAATAGACCATAGATCTGGTTATTTTGGTTACTTTTATGGTGTGTTACTGACTTTAAATGTCAATAAAAAATATTCCTTACGCTGTAAAACCGACTTTAGGTTGATAAGGTTATGATCACTATAATTAAAATATCATTTTTCATTATGACATATGTCAAATGGATCGACATTTTAAATAAGTGACATTTTTTAATACCAACATGACATACAGCTTCAAAGGTGCAAACTATTGAAAACAAAATTCCCTCTTAGTTTGTTCTTACAAAAGTGAACCGCTTATATAAGCGGTTCACTTTTGTTATTAAATTAAATAAAAAAATTTTATATATTTTAATGACAAAAAAATAAATAAATGGGAAATTTGTATTAAGAATGACACAAAAAATCAAAATATAAAGAAAATGACATTTTAAAATGATATTAACCTTAACCAAAAAATGTTTATTGTAAGTATGATTTACAAAGCTTAAACAAAACGGCCGAAAGGCACGATTTAAACGATGAAAGTAACTAGATTGCAAAATCTAGTTCCGCTTAACCGTTTGGAACAGACTTGTAATTCAGTAATGCGAAGGAATTGCCTCCTAAATTTGAATGTCGGTAGTTGTTTCGTTGTTCGAGAGAGGCGCTGATGAATACTTTTATCATAATTTTTAAGTTTTTTTTGAAATACGTCTTAAAATTAGCATTTTTAATGCAAAAAAAAAAAACTGCGGAAGACAGTCATGATGATAAAAAACACTTTCATCCTATAATAATCACTTATATAAAGAAATAATATATTAAAATGACATCTGGGTATATAATACTTCAAGATTTAACACTATTAAAATTACGCAATTAATAAATATCGAATATTATTCTGTCTTATCTATCCTCCGAATACATTGTACTTCGTTCGTTAATACAGTTACAAAAGTTATAATTAACAAAACTGCTTAACAGATCTATCCTCACCCTGAAAACTTATACTTAAAATACATTCAACTGTAGGGTTTTCAATTCAGTTTTGGTCTGAAATCGTCTTCTGAATAGAATAAACATAGAAATATGAATAAACATCTTTTATCGTCTGATAAAACCTGTCCGTGCCGATCAATGGTGACTTTAATTCGACACGGATTCGAGGAAAAAATGCATGATTTTTATCAATAAAAATTAGTCAGTACCCCCTGTCGAAATAAAATTAAGCCTAAGCACTAAAAAAATATCACCCGGATAAGACGGCGGTTCATTTTCCTCTCTCCGCGTTACCGGAAAAATGAAAATACACCAGAAGTTGAATAGAACATACATACCCACTTGTACAATATAATAGTATATGACTGCTAACGTGCGTGATAGGTAAAGCACTCAAAGAAGATGAATTTCGGATAAAAAATATAATACTCAATCCATACCAATGATGTAATAAATTGCAAACTTGTTCTTAATTTGTTTATTAAAGTTTGACAGTAGCGTATTTCTTACACATAAAACTTAAAACTTACAAAATTATCACCATATCAAAAAGTATTTCAATATTATCAATTGACGATGTTATCCTGACAAAATTTCCTAGTTTAATTCCTAGTTAATTTTTGTTCTATATACTTTACTTTTATAATAACCACCAGAAGTTCTTAAAAATGGACGAAATATTTTCTGCAGAAAACCTGTCAAGTTCAAATTCATCAGGCTGACAAATATAGATAAAAAGTCATCGGTAACCGATTCTTCCACATCTTCATCTTCGTATACATTATAACATTTATAATATAGATCATCTTCAGTCATTCGTACCGGATACTTTGTACCAAAGTATATCAAAATTATGGCAATTAAAAGGAAATTCAAGACAAGAGTTCCTCCTACGTCGTTACCCATGATGTGACAATAATTTTGATCTGTCAAACTTTAAAATTATGTTACCATGGTTAAAAATTATAAATATTGTACGCCGTCCAAGGGTATTAAAGCCGACCGGCATAGCGTAGTGGTAACATATGTGCTCTGCGTTGCTAAGGTTTAGGGTTCGCATCCCGTTCAGGCATGGAATTTTTCACAAATAAAAAATTGTCCTAAAAAATTGTCCCAGCAAAGGCCATAAAATTTAAAAAAAGGTATTAAAATTAAATGTGTGAACCTAAATCACCTGAGATTCACTGATGATATTGTCTAAAGTAAGATTGCCTTCAAAATGCATTCCAAATGCTGCAAGAATTAAAGCATTAGTTAAAAATATAGGGCTGAAGATAAACATATATAAAACTAAAATTATCTCAAACCTTGTATTGGGTGTGACGCTAAAAATCGACGATGCCAACATTAATAATCAGCTGTGGCCACCACAGGACCGACCGCCATTATAAAGTTCTTATATAAAATAATGTATTTATTTAGCAGCAGAGTAGAAATAACTTGGCCTAATATTTTCTAACAGAGATATTATTTATCATAACCATGGAAACGTTACATGTAAGTATGAAAAAATTGAGACTTGGAAAAAATTTCGAAAAATTTTACAGAAATTATTGGAAATTTTTCGTTTTATCAAAAAACGTCTCAAATAAAAATTATTAATTATTGCTTTTATAGCAACTTTTGTTCGATAATTTTTTTCGAAATATTTTTCTGTTGGGAAATATTCACAAAAATCTTGAAATCGACACGAGTAAACTCCCATTTTTAGTACACCGATTTTTACCAAAAGTTGACCAACTCGTGCCATTGATGGCAAAAGCTTAAATATGAAGTTTCATAAAAATCCTTTCAGCCGAATTTGGTCTGCACGTGTACACAGACAGACGGACAGACGGAGAGACAGACGGACAGACAGACGGACAGACAGACGGAGAGACAGACGGACGGACAGACGTACGGACAGACAGACCGACAGACATCATGCTAAAAATAGTCAAAACTTTATGACGGGAACTTAATTCGTGGAGATCCATCGAAATCTCGAAACGTCAAAATCGGTATGATCACAATACCTCCCTTATATATTGTTGGCGGTCGGTAAAAAGGTTGACAAGTATTTTGAACGAACTGACAAAGATGATGCGAAATCTTCAGAAGAAAATTATAAGGATGGGCAACATTTGTAAATTACGAATCATTTTTAAAAACGATGTCCCAAGGTGCTTTAAAAATAAAGCTTTCGAACTATGTTTTACGCCCATCTTATCTTACGGAGCGAAGACTTCCAACACTGACCACAGCTTCCACTAGAATGCCGAAAATACCCAATTCTAAAATTTGTTAACAGACGAAACAAACCAACATCTTTGTAAAAGTAGTTTCCATGAAATGGAAATGGTCATGTTGACCTAAAACATATATCTATGAACTGGTTGCAAAAAGCTCAAGACAAAGAAAAATGAAGAGAAAAGAGAGACAAAAAAAAAAAGAAAGAGTACTCGTCAAAACTAACAAAAATTAAATTATTGTGATTATTTTGACATTTTTGATACTGCAATTAACGGACAATTACGTCGTTTGTCAAACTTTTATAAATGTTTTTCAGACAACAATAACATATTTGTCGAATTGTCACCTATATTACGGACCTGCAACATATATAAGGGAGGTATTGTGATCATACCGATTTCGACATTTCGATGGATCTCCACGAATTGAGGTCCCTACATAACATTTTGACTATTTTTAGCATGATGTCTGTCGGTTGGATGGTCTGTCTGTTTGTCAAATTCGGCTACAAGGATTTTTATGAAACTTCATATTTATGCTTTTGACATCGATGGCACGAGTTGATCAACTTTTGGTCAAAATCGGTTGACTAGAAATCGGAGTTTACTCGTGTCGATTTTAAAATTTTTGCGAATATTAAACAGAAAAAATATTTCGAAAAAATGTATTTGACAAAAGTTGCTATAAAAGCAATAACTAACCACTTTTATTTGAGACATTTATTGATAAGACGAAAAATTTTGGATAAATTTTCGTCTATTTTTCATCTATTTTTTCATACTTATATGTAACGTTTCCATGGTCATGATAAATAATATCTCTATTAGGCCAAGTTATTTCTACTCTGCTGCTAGAATGTATTTTATACAAATACTTTGTGATGGTAGTTGGTCCTGTGGTGGCCACAGCCGATTTTTTTTTTTTATGAACTAGGGTTTTTAACAACTAGGTAGGGGAAAGTGGGATAAATCCGCGAACTTCAGGTAAATCCAGTGATAAATCTTGTAATTTCTGGAGATAAGAATTACGAATATTACAGTTTATACCCAAGTTCTTTCTTTTCAAAACGATGTAAAGTAATTGTGAAATTAACTAACTAATAAAGTTAACTTTTAGAAATTCTCGTTTGTATAGACCCGTACTACGGAGCGAAACCGATTAATAAGGGAGCAATATCGCAAAGTTTTCAAATGCAGTAAAAATATTTAAAATTTTTAGTGACATATTCAAATATTATGATGCAATTTCGAAATGACTGCCAAATTTAGGGTATTTAATATTTCGTAATCCTTGAAAGCAGAACGGTTTAACCATTTATATTAAATACGGAACGACACCATAATACCACGCATTGGCACAAAATATAATAAGAAAAGGAGTGGGAAGTAGTTTTTACAACATGTCAGTGCATGTTCCACTAAAGACAATTTCAGTTAGAGGTAGTTCTACAGGTAGTTCACAGGTGGTATTCAATATCAAAATTCCACCCAAGTTATTCTGAGACATGAAATCAGTATGATCGGTATTACCTGGCTGCGCGGTATTACTTCATTTTCCCCTACTAAATAGAATAAATCTTCTTATGAACAGTTTTCCAAAAGACCAATCATAACCAATATACTATTATCTGTCTCATTTTGTAATACGTAACTAACAGGGAAAGTACATTTTTTATGTTATATATTTACAATACATTTATAATATTATCATAGTATTGGTTCACACGGATACGTCAAAGTCTGTTTACACCATAAAAGTTATCAAAATTATCAGATCTATACTCTACGTCAAATTAGAAAAGGGTAGATAGCGCTGCGAACCGAGTACGATTTATACAAGACAAATACAGTATAGCAGGAAATTTTGCAGAAAAATACAACTAGGGCATTGGCGTAGTAACTGGGTTAGCAAGTGATTTTTTTTTTTTTTAATATAAAAAAGGAATTGGTTAATAAGATATTGAAATAAACAAAACAGATAATATACGTACGTTATTTATACGACATAAATTCAGTATAATGGGAAAAATTTAATAAAATATTAATTTTAAAAAGTGATGTATTATATATAAAAAGCGAGATTTGGCTAAAAGAGTTTTAATAAAATAATAACACAAACAATATATCTTCAGAGTTAAAGTTCTTATTTAAATATTTATTGCAAATACAAATTTAAATTTTATGTATATATGAAGGTCTAACAATTATATAAATAACTTCTTCTTTGAGCAATATCAGCTGGGCTGTCTTTTGGCCTCACTAACATTAGTCCTCTAACATAATCTGTTAATTATCAGGTGTCAAAAAATATTTTTATGTCAGTTAACCTAAAAAATATATACAGTCTGTTCCAAACGCTTAAGCGGAACTAGATTTTGCAATCTAGTTACTTTCATCGTTTAAATCGTGCCTTTCGGCCGTTTTGTTTAAGCTTTGTAAATCATACTTACAATAAACATTTTTTGGTTAAGGTTAATATCATTTTAAAATGTCATTTTCTTTATATTTTGATTTTTTGTGTTATTCTTAATACAAATTTCCCATTTATTTATTTTTTTGTCATTAAAATATCTAAAAAAAAATATTTAATTTTGACATATGTCATTCGTTTCCATGGTTTCATTGTTGGAATTTTAAATTTTGACATCCCAACGTGAAAAATGAAATATCCCAAGCAAGGTCCCTTCTCGTGACAACCTAAAAGAACTAAATTCCCATTTAGTTCCGCTTAACCGTTTGGAACAGACTGTAACTGCGTAAAAACAAATTACATAAATTATCCATAAAATCTACGCCAATAAATAAAGGTCTGAATATGTAAATAATAACAAAATATACCTTATAAATAATATATATTTCGATGCGTATACAATATTCTCGAATAATAATCTGTGCTCGAAGTCAATGATATTATGAAATACAATGTACGACACTGAACAACTGTCAACCTGGACTAAAAATAATATTTTAACATTGTAATAAGGATGATGTTCTAAATCAATCCGAAGCAAGAACAAACAGCTTCTATCTTCTTACACACATTTTTGACAAAGAGCATAGTTACGTATTACAAAATGATACATCTTATACCAAAATAAACAGAAATTTCAACTTCGGAAAGTAAAAGGAGACACACATTTTTTTTTATTTAAAAACTGCCTTAATTATATAGCTATACAATATTATTTTATTGATATTATTAATTTTAAGTTAAAAAAAAAATTTACCATTATAAAAGTAGTTTTAAGTCTTAGGGGTTAAATTTATTACTCACTATGAACATCCAGTAATTTTTCGCCTTACCTGCAACAAAAAAAATATATAAATAAATAAATAAAAAATAATATTTACAATTTAAAACAAGATACCAGACAGTGAATTTATATCATGTGTTCAAAAAGAAATTACATAAGGGTTGACATAGAATTCAGCCAAGAAACCGGTCACCATGGTACAGTGGTCGGTCTGCTAGAACAGGGGAACTTGGGCTCAAATCCTAGTAATGGCAAGGATGTTTGTTGGTATTTGTTTTCAACCGGCATTTTTATTATAAATGACAGACTAGGGTGAGGAACAATGTTAATATTTGTGGAAGCAAATAGAGAAAGGGAATATTTGTGTAATACCATGTGTTTTCCTTCGAAATAACCATTTTCTGACCCATGGTTCGTTTTATTTTTACTTAAGATACTTATTTAAGATTAGTATCTACCTACTTCTCCACATAAATGCAAATATGTTCGTAAGCTTGAATTGATTATACCACGTTCAAAATGACGCGCCATTATTAGCGTAGTATTAAGCTGCAATCAGAGCTCTTTAAATTAGTAGACTGTTCCCTGTGAGTTGTGGATAATTTTAGTAGATAGTTTTAACGTTCAAGGCAGCGTTTACAGCTATTGAAATTAGTGCGTTACGAATAGTGCTACATCTATGTGTCTTTAAACCAACTACGACTCGTAGAATGTTTATTATCTATTAATATAGGGCTGAAGATAAACATATATAAAACTACAATTATCTCAAACCTTGTATTGAGTGTGACGCTAAAAATCGACGATGCCAACATTAAAAAGGTTGATGCTTACAAGTATTTTGGGCATGAATAACGAACTAACAATGATGATGCGTTTTCCTAATTCTGCTATACCTAACCTAATTACTTAAATTGATCATATTTACTGTTCGTCTTTGTAATTTTGGGCGAGATTTGTTGTAATCGATGTGATGCCATTTTGTTAGGTTATGTAAAGGCATACAATGTAAATGTCCTCTACGATGTAGACTGCGACAATCAATCGGGTGTATTCGGTAAGAAATGCGTTAAAATTAGCGTCAAGTTAAAATTTTTATTGTAACACCATGTCTAACGCCTTTATCGAAAAATGTAAGAGCATTTGTTAAGCTAGGCGTTAAAATACCATATTTTCTACTCGAGGTGCTAAAATAAGATTCTGCCTTGAGGACCTAAGCTAAAGAAAAATTACTATCATGTGGTGAGGCTATATTAATGCACGCGCATGCGCTACTACGTTATATTTCAACGTTTTTGACAAGAGTCAAATGCCAAGAAAATCTTAACCCAATATTTCGGAGTAAATATATTTTAAAAATGGAATAGAAATGTTTGGTCCTGTGATACTAATAACTAATTGATTTATTACGCTATTTCTCATTCGCATCTCCTCATGTAACCAGTTACCCTATAGGTATGTTCGTCTGTGTGATCTAGATTGCTTAAGGCGAGCAGTTAGATCATGATCATGTGACTGCAAGAGCAAGTTTGAGCTGTGCTGTCCGGTCTTCACAAACGAACGGCTATTTGTCAAAGAAAAAATATTGTCGTTTATTTTTGTTAATGCGTTGTTCTCCAACTAAACATTTCCTACTGAAATTTCGTAGTAATACTATTTAAAAAGAAGACCAGTATATTTTTTGTATTTATTGATTATTTTTTTATTTGTTCACTAACCAGACCCACCTAAAATGTAATAATTATTTAGAATATTGCATAAAAACCTTTAATGATAAGTATTTGGTATGGTTATAATAACACTTGTCAAAAAACTTCATTATTTAGAGGTTATATTTCTTGCTCTACTATACTTGCTCCAACTTTTGAGACCGAGCAAGTTTAGCTTGCTCGACGTGATCTAGCGTTAAGTTGCTCTGGACAAACGAACACTATTATATCAACTATTCTTACACAAACGAGCGCCTAAAATGTTGCTAGACTTGCTCTAATGTGATCTAAGCAGACAAACGAACAGACCTTTTGTTTGAATGCTTCAAAGACAACATTTTTAATCAAAAGAAAAACAAATCATAAACGAATTGTTAAAACCTGGATTATGGGGAATAACATTGTTGTGATCATCATTATCATTGTCATCAATTGTTTCTTCAAATAATACACCATCAAAATGTACTGTGATATTGTGAAGCACGGCAGAGGCATAAGTGATTTTTGTAGCTTTCAGAGGATTATAATTTTAAATACTGTGTCTCAACAAAAACCAAAATTGCTCTTCAATACTCCATTTACTTTCTTTTTCATTCAATTTCTTTTAATATCATAATATTTAATAAAATAGGATCAGCCATTTTTGCAAACGAAACACTAGTGTTAACTTTTAAAGCCACCGTTTTGATAGGTGCTTGTTGTAGAAAGTTAACTGCTATTTTAGCGTCGTCGCGTTAAAATTTTAACACAAATATGCTTAGCGAATAGCATTTAAGTTTAAAATGGTGTTAAAAAAATTAAGATTAAGTTAAGATTTCAACATCTTGCTTAGAGAATAGACCCGATCGTGTGTTTGTATGTCTGTCTCATTAAAACAACTCACTAATTACAAAGTTTGGAAAACTGTTCACAATCGACAATGTATAACGTATTAAATTTAGAGCTCTGAACGGTTGCTGGCGTTACCATATGACAAACTTGTAGTGATAATAAACAGTGCACAAGTCATAGCCTATAGCCGACTAATTTAAGAGCTTTGAACGCAGCTTTACGTTTTACTGAATAGTGTGCAGACAACACTAAACAGCTGAAAGTGTTAATTTTAGCAGCTTGATTTAGTTACTTGATTTAGCTACTTACGGTTAGTACGTACATTCATATTTTATTTTCTATGTTTTCTATTACAATTTCTATTACTTGTAGGACAGATGATGCATTATAAACATGTGAAACTAGTCGCTATAAATACAACTTTATTTAATAACACCTAATATCAAGACTTCTAGAAATTAACCACAAAATTTTACTTTTCAAATATTTTAAACATTTACTAATTTATGTAACCAAGTCGTTTTTCCTACCAATCTTCATACATTGCAATAGTGTTGTATTTGTTACCAGTAACTAGCATTGATAGATGTTTGCACTTCTTTGGGCTCTTAGTTATTGTATCGCCATCTTGGTTGTAGATCTTTTCTTCCAGATTTAACGTTTATATATGCGATCAAATAATTTGTCATTCATATGGTCCAAACAGCGCAAGAGAGACCATTGTAAAAAGCCGAAAGTAACCCAAAATATTATTCTTCGAGAACAGATATGCACTTTCTGGCAGAAACTGATATCATTATCTTGTATATTTGACCGTCGAACTAGTATGTTACCGTTTAAGTCGTGTTCCTCAGTTTCATATCTGTAATAAAATCAGATCATCCTCACGTTAAAATTCGCATCACGTTAAAATTCTGATATGAAATACCGTGAGTTCAAAAAGAAATTACATAAGGGTTGGAAAAATAAAATAATGTCTATTGCAAGCTTTATATAACAATATTAACTTATAACAGCAGCAACAGTGTTGACAGTTAATTAATTCTAAAGCTTGCAGTTAACATTACTTTTATTTTCCATAGCCAACCCGTATGTAATTACTTTTTGAACTCAATGTATAACAATATAAACTTATGACATAAAACAGCAGCGATACAGTTAATTAATTCTAAAGCTTGCAGTAGAAATTATTTAATTTTTCCATAACCAACCCTTATGTAATTACTTTTTGAACTCATGGTATAACCTATAATCTGTCCAGGATTCATCTTAAGGGGTGTTGAAAATTTCGTGAAAATCGGTTCAAGCATATTGGCGTGATGCTCATACAGACAGACAGACATACATGCAGACAGACAGACAGACAGACAGACAGACAGACAGACAGACAGACAGACAGACAGACAGACAGACAGGTAGACAGACAAGTAGACAGACTTTCACATTTATATATGTATATGTACATAGCTTTATTTAAACTTTAATCAAGTTTGTCTTCTTTAATATACTCCCCTCTACTTTTAATATACTTCTCCCATTTCGTTCAGTTCTTGAACGCTTTTAGGAACATTTATTTTATAATGTCGCACAACTCTTGTAGCGAATTTTCTCAATGGTTTGAAAGTTGGCGAGTTTCTGTTGGAGATGAAAAGCTGTATAACTTTAGTTTTGCTGATAATTAACTGATTATAGAGCAGGACAAATATCTTAGTCTGACATTGCGCAAATTAAAGGAAGAATACAACAAAGCAAGGGTCGAATTAAATTTCGACAAAAGTGAATAATTTGCCATAACAGATGAGACTATAGAAAACCTGCAAATAGCAGAAGATTCTGAGATCAAAGATAACAAATTTAAATACTTATATTTAAAATCTCAAAGAATGCAAACACAGAATTAGAAATGGTAAGCACACTGGGACAAACGAGGACTTGCAGAAAATAGCCAGATGTAATTATCTGAGATAGAAATGTCACAAAAGGACACAGAAATTAGTAAGAAGTATCGTTATATGGGACAGAAAATTGGGTGAACAAAAAATACACAAATAAAATAACTAGAACGTAAATAGAATATTGGAGAAGATGCACTGCTAAACAGAACACGGCTAGACAGAATAAATAAAGAAGAAATTAGAAAAATTGAAGAATGCAGTAGCTAGATCTGGAGCTTTGCGAATAGAAATATTTCTGTATATTTGAATAACTACAGGGTGGCCCCTGAAAGACTGAAGGGTTTAAAAAAATCATAACTTTTTAATTATATATATTTTTTTAATTTTCTTTTTTTTAGTAGGTTATAGAGCATTCCTTGGAGATTAAAATGGCTACGTATGATGCCCAGCAACGAGTAAAACTAATTAAATTTTTCTATTGCAGTGAAAGATCAATTATTCTAATAAAACTCCGAGAAAATACCGGCAACTTTTAATATCAGAATATCTATTAGCGATAACATGATTCGGAAAGTAATCGTCCGGTTTGAAAGAACTGAATCAGTCGGCGATCTTCCGGGAAGAGGCCCTAAGCACACTGACGCAGCGTTGGAAGCTGTACGGCAGAGTGTCCTTGAGGATCCATCTTCCTCTATCCGTCGTCGCTCTACTCAACTAGGCATCGCCAGAACATCGCTTCAGATGATTTTAAAGTATGGTTCCAACAGGATGAAGCTACTGCGCACACTGCCAGGGCGACGATGGATCTCCTGCGAGAAATTTTCCATGAAAGGATACTTTCAAAAAATGCTGAATTTGTTTGGACTCCGCGTTCAACTGATTAGACGGCCCCAGACTTCTTTTTACGAGGATACTTGAAAGAACGGGTTTACGTAAATAAACCTCGAACACTTTAAGAACTTAAGGAAAACATTCGAGCCAAAATCAGACGTTTAGGACCTGAAACCTTGCGTAGCGTCAGGAAAATGCTTTGGAAATAACCCGTATTTGTGAGCAGGAAAATGGGGGTCATTGAGTGATATTGTTTTTCACACTTAATACTAAAAAAATATCCATTAATTATATATCCAAATAAAATTAGAACATGTTTTTCTAAAAGTTATTTTTCTTTTATATCATTCAGTCTTTCAGTGGCCATCCTGTATTATCAAACACCGAAGCACGTTGCTGTTTATGGTATTTTAGTATCAATATTTGTAGAACAGTAGCAAGTATAATGATCAACAAAAACAATGAACATGGTGTTTTCTAACATTTTTTACTAATTACTTTAATTAAATGGGAATAATATACCTCAATTAGATTGATAATTATTCTCTAAATTTACACAGAAAAGTATATTACTCTAAAATGATATCTACACTTTTGAGCAAGCAATAACGAATTTCCTATGTATATTGACATCAATTATGTACATACTAGGTTATTACCCGTCAACAATTACGGATTTATAATATAAAAATGTCAATTGTTTGTATGTGTATTTGGTTTTATTTTTTAACGTATCTTAATTTCATCGCCGGTCAGCAAATCATGGGGCAGGATATCACCTGTTAGCCAATCAAGGGAGAGAGTGTCAGCCAATCAAGAGAACCTTAGAAAAAATTGACGTCATAATGTTACCGGCACTACATACAGACACTTGCTAATTATATAGTTAGATTATTTATTCATGAACTTTTTAAGATGGGAAAACGATTCATTTTTACTCAGTACATAAAATTTATATTGTTAAAACTAAAAATAATTTTAGACGTTAATTTATGCTTACGAAACCCTAGACATTTATGTATGTAATTATATTCGTAGATTCTTAGAGACTAAATCTGCAAAATATTGTTCATATCGGTTAAAGGATATAGGAGTGTCTAGAGTTTATTGTTTATGCCTACGAAATCCTAGACATTTCTATAAGTTATTTTATCCGCAGATTCTTAGGAAATAAATCTGCAAAATATTTTTCATATCGATCATAGGATATAGGAGTGCCTAGAGTTTCTCGTTTATGCTTATGAAACCCTAGACATTTCTATATGTTATTTTATCCACAGATTCTTGGAAAATAAATCTGCAAAATATTTTTCTTATCGCTCATAGGATATAGGAGTGTCTAGAATTTATTTTTTATGCCTACGAAACCCTAGACATTTATATACGTTATTTTATCCGCAGATTCTTAGAAAATAAATCTGTAGAATATTTTTCAAATCGATCATGGGATATAGGAGTGTCTAGAGTTGCTTGTTTATGCCTACGAAACCCTAGACATTTCTATACGTTATTTTATCCGCAGATTCTTAGAAAATAAATCTGCAAAATATTGTTCATATCGGTCAAATCATATAGGAGTATCTATAGTTTCTTGTTTATGCCTACGAAATCCTACACATTTCTATAAGTAATTATATTCGTAGATTCTTAGAGAATAAATCTGCAAAATACCTGTCAATCAAGAGACCTCAAGAGTCCCCAGTTAGCCAATCACGAGAAACTTAGAAAAAAATGACGTCACAATGTTACGCAGATAACAAACACGCTCTTGCTAATTATGTATGTACGATAAGACGGTACAGTAACTATAGTGCGTTCGAAGGTGAGTTTGCAGTATAGTTCTTATGGCAAATGGGAGAGGTGTTGCCAAATGTTGTAAAAGTGTCAAATGTGTCAATTATAATAATATGAAAAACTCGTATGATTTACAAAAATCAATTCTTATAAAACTCAAAATAACACTCAACAAAAACAAATGGCCATTTGTAGAATACAGCGTCTTCACAGATCAGCGCGTTTTAGAGCTGGCAACGTCGACAAGCAAGAAAAGGATAGCGTCATTGTGTAAACCCATTAGAGAGTATGAAAAAGAACTACTCCATATGCTTTGTACTGCAAACTCACCTTTGAACGCACTATAGCATCAACATGTGGCAAAAGTAAATTATTTGATTTCCGACAAAATTCCATTTTGGATGCCATTATTGCGCTAAAAGCCATCTTTTAATATAATTTTAAACTACATCAAAAATGGCTATTCTTTAGTAATAAGGAAGACCTACATATCATCAGTATTAATTTGTGCATTTTGCTGGTTGTAGTCGATCTCTGTCTCCATTGTGAACTTAGGTTGAAGAATATTTTTCTTTATGATAGAGAATCCGTTGATAATACTATTTCGACTAAATCGGCGACACTTCTTCTCCAATTTTGCAGTTCTATAGTTTATTATTTTTGTCTCTCACTATAAAGGTTTTCCAAATCAATTAGTAAATGTAAAATGTAAAATACACTAAAATTTTGACAAAAGTATCAACCGTCAAGAAATAAATTAATTAATATGAATTCCATGGCTACCAAACAAGCTATACATAGACATGTGGCATTGTTTTTTGCAAGTATTTGTTGTAAAAACTACATTTCAGTGTCGCCGTTGTTTCCTTGTTCATTTGATGTCACCCTGAGAAAACTTTATATTTCCGAAATTAAAAGTTCGAAGCAATCATTTACCACAACGTTCAAAAGGTTATGACCGGTAGCATTTGAGATTAATGGAATGCCACTGGACAGAGAATCTGTCCGGTTTCGACCTACCACAGAAAACTTTTTTCTTTGAACCACATTAGAACTGGTCTTGGCAAATGTGTTAACCCATTTCATAAATGACATAAAATTCACATGCTGAACATCAAACAATCTTACACATTCGTACTTCCACGGAAAGTACGAATAGGACATATAACGGCGCCCCAGTGAAATTTTTGTAATCAACACCACGATCAAATGAGTTCATCAACAACCTTAACGTACAATAATAAGAATTTTGTTCATATACTATTTCATGTACTTACATATGATGTAGCCATAAGATAAATAAATAAACACTGTGTATATTGTCAAGATAAGAACTTTTTCATACGGACCATTTCACAGTTATTGTCGACCACAAAAAGTTAAATCAGCAGTGGGTATTATATTTATTTTATTTATGTTACATCGGCCTATTTTTGCAACGAGACTAATCGCCAATGCCAGGAGGCGAGCTCCTACACCTGAATGAGGGGTGGGTGATTGTGAAAATGGGAGTAATGTAAACATATTATTCTCGCCTGAATAATATCACCAACGGAGATTCAAACCGGCAATCTCACAATTTAAACTGTTTTCACCAGTCCGAACTGCACGATTTAACGAGCTCTGCCACTCCGTTGTCAGTGTGGGTATTATAAATACAAAATGCGATAAATGCATCAGAATTATACAAATGAGCGTAACTGGTTGTTACCAGTAAAGCATCCTTTATAATTCATTCATAGCAATGCATTGCATGGCTCCATATTATAATGAATTATTTTAGCTGTACATACTGTTTATAATACAAACAATGAAAGTCATTCATAAGGTTATTTTTTAACGCGATTTTGTTATAAATCTATTTAATTATAAACCTGGCTAAATACTGTGTATTCTTAAATTTATTTGTCTAAGGATATTAAAAAATGTAGTTAAAAAATAAAAACGATTAGTAGTGCTAGTGTAGGGCTGCCATAAATGTATTATACCGCGACCGGGACATCAGGATCATGGTGGTAGTGGAGGGGACAGGTTTTCTTTTAACAAATGTTTCAAGTAAATAATTAAAAAAGTTAGTATTTTGTAATAAAGTAAAATTAAGATATTGTAACAAACTAGTTATTTATAGGATACCGACATTTATTACTCAATTAACTCATAATTGAGAACAATATCATATCTTTGACAAGCAACTGATAATAAACTTTTATAGAAAAAATTACCTATTTCACAATAATAACTGTGCTACGTACATAATTTTGAACTGTAATTGGTTTTTTAAATTTGAATAATATTGCATCTACATAACAAAATTATAATGCATTTACATAACAAAATAATAAAAATGTATAATTTCAGTTCTAAGCAATTTTGATTTCAATAATTTTTCCTATTTTATTAAGAATACCTAACTTAAAATTGAATAATTAATCCAATGCTTAAAATATTCAACAAACCAGGACACTTTGTCGGTTCATAGGGACTCCGGGACATTGCTCCATAAACCGGGCAGTATAACAGCCCTATGCTAGTGATAAAGCTAAACTCACAGGTACCACAGCACTACCACAACACGGTAGTTAACTAGTAGGCGGCAATGAGTTGATATGGAAACGCATGATAGTACTCGCACATATCACCAAAGAATGGTTTCCAATTGACGTAGACGTAGAACGTAGAAATAAAACGTAGAACGTAGATTTTGTTGCTTTGGTTTCCAATAAACTTAGAATATCGTGTAAAAACTCTTTAAGTTAACTTCTTTATAAAAGAAGTTCCTTAAAAAGTGTCGAAAACATGTATTCGTCAAATAATATGGAGGACGATTTAGAAATGCTAGCAATTTTTTTTGTTACTATTATGCTAATTATTCGCCAACAACGTCGTAAACACAGAATATCTAAAGCACGATAGTAGTTTAGACCAATTTTGTAACCAGGTACGCCAACATTGGTGTCAGTCACCCGTGTACAAACATACATAAGACCGGCTTTTCTAGAATCGAACCGAATGTCGCCCGTGCGTAAGGTTTCTTAAGTCGCCCTCTATTAATAGGGTTCAATAGAATCGACCCCAAATTCCGCCCATTTGCTGCGTCGCACACTGTGGTCCTGGGCGCCGGAAAGTTTTCTCAGTTAGTTTATCTATTATATATTAAACAATTATATATTCATTATTAAACAATAATCTAATGGTAATTAGTTATTTTCCTTATTTCAATACCGTGAACCCAACAAATGTTGACAGGTTCTATCTACATACGAAATATTGAGTATGTTTTGTCATGTTCTATCATTCTTTCCTATTGGCCGGACGTAAAAACGTAGACGTGAAATATAAGAATATGAATATTCTACGTGAACGTTTCTACGTCTACGGCTGATTAGAAACTGTAGCATGCATTTTCCTATTACTTATATTTTCACGTAGATGTAGAATTCTACGTCTACGTCAATTGGAAACCATCCTTAACTGAAGTCAGTTCCGACAGCTGTCACATTGCGTGGACGATATCACCCACAAAATTGTCAATCGACACGCCAACCACTCATTGCTTTGGTCACTTTCTACCACTAAGGTTAAAGGCATCGATCAGTGACGGACTAAGCCTTCGCCGGGCCCAAGACATTTTTGATTTACGGGCCCTCAACCTATGTTTTTTTTAAAAAGGTCCTTACCTTCCAAAACCAAGTGAAGAGAGAAAAAAAAGGTCTTCACCTCCCAAATCCAAGTGAAGAGCAAAAAAAGTATTCACCTCCCAAATCCAAGTGGAGAGCAAAAAAAAAAAAGACATCACCTACCAAATCCGGGCTCTAGACAAATGTCTTTTTTGTCTAAGGGGATAATCCGGCCCTGGCATCGATTATCGTGTGTCAGAGACAACAACCACACACGTACCACTCTAGTCGCTTTAAGTCCATATAGACCAAACACACTCATTCTTTCCTTTTTATCCCTCGTTTAAAAATATCATCAAATTTAGTGCAAAGGTTTTTTCTATACTATTGCTTAAATCTTCTGAACTATAGTCCCATATGCAAGGTAAGTTGTGAACCTTTCCCATAAACAACTCGGTCCGAGTGACTGACAGGATGCGTAGTCGGCGGCGAGTGGTTGACGTGTCGCACTGTGCGACTTGCGATAGGCCACTTACGGCAACAATTTCGTGGGCGATACCATTCGCACATTGGGACAGCCGTCCAAATAGATTTCAGTTAGTGGTCCTTGTGAATACTATCATGTGTAAACCACCGTGGTGTAGTTAAGTGTGGTAGGTACGAGTTTAGACTAAACAACCACTTTTTGTCAACTACTACTCTAAGACGTGGTCTGTCTATAAGTGTCCTTCCAACCTAAAAAATAGTTTGACGCATAGAGGACGGAGAGCCCGACGGGCTTTTAAATCCTCTACGAACGAAAGTAGGCAGACATCGAGATTTGTTTCGTAACATCCTAAGAAAATTAAAATATTTTTTCTATTATGTTTGCGTTACGGTGACCCGTCAAATGCGCACCGACAAACCGCCTCGACAAAAACGCCCCGACAAATGCGCTCCTGACAAATGCACTCCCCAACAAATTCGCTCTCCAACAAATTCGCTCCCAAACAAATGCACTTTTCTAAATGATTTATAAATAGAATGGTAAAAACAACTACTTCTTGGTAGAATATTTTAAATAAATAAAGAAATAAAACACCTAATAAAGCATCCAAAAAGAAATATGTGCAACTTAATAGAGGCATAAAAATATTAGTGCAAAATTATAATAAATAATGACATTATAAATTATTTGCGTGGATTGTCGTGTAATTTAGAATAATAATTTAGTTATTTGTTGACCGTTAATTATAATTAGGTACTTTGTTTGTTGAGAATTGGTCAAAATGATAACAAATATTTTATCAATTCACTAATATATTATAAAAAACTAAGAGGATAGTTAGTAATACAGACAAATTAAATTATTAAAATTTATGCTTAATGCAATTTTAAATCAATAAATTATTTAATAAAATATGTTTTATTCTTTAGTTTGTATAACCTTTGCCAAATTAAGTTATTATATTATTACTTATATAGAGTATAAACTACAGTTTCGTTTATCTCTTCTCATTTAATTAATTAATTTTATATTTTATTGTTGGGGCGCATATGTCGGGGAACGCCTTTGGCGGGGCGCATTTGTCGGGCGGTTTTGTCCGGAGCGCAATTGTCGGGTGAACTTGCATTGTGAACCCATGTTGCCTAAAAGTTTACGTGTTAAAAGTTTTCATCACTCTGTTATGGATCCCCTCACATGCATGAATTATGGGCAATGAAAAAGTAGACCAGGCACAAAAAAACGCAACTTCAAGCAACTTCATCAATACAACAATTATGCCATATGACTTTAAAAGCAATGTAAAAAAGAACGCCCGCGAAAATTTCAACTCCTTCTGGAATACCTTAAATAATAACAAATTAAGAAGAATAAAATCATCCATCAGCCACTGGTATACTCCTGAAGACAGTAAAGAGCAAGTTATAATGACTAGATTGCGAATCGGCCACACTCTCATTACCCACCAACACTTCATGCAGAAAAAAGAACAGGAAATATGCCAGACATGTAACAGCCCAATAACTGTTAAACATATTCCCATTGAATGTAAGTACACGAGAGAAAGAGCTCAAAACAGCATCCCAAACTCCTTGGAAGAGGCCCTATCTAACAACATGGAAGTTACAGCCAAAATTTTAAAATATCTAGAAGACAGTAACCTATCAAATAAAATATAGGCAAAAATGTAATGAACGTCTATTGTAAAATCTTCACTGTGTAATGTACCTATGTCATATGTAATTTTATGTAATTCAAAATTCTTGCTTACACCTAAGTATAATAAACTTAAAATTCAATGTTATATTATTTGTAACTGTTACGGGGTATTGATGACCATGTAGTTGATACACCCCAAAATAAATTTTAATTAAAAAAAAAAAAGTTTTCAATCAAGTCTGGGTTATTTTAGACCCTTGCGATTTTTTTCGGGCCCTCACCCTATATCTTGGACGTCAAATATATTTTGCTGTATTTGGTATAGATATCTTTAGACCACAGCAGAATATTTGGAGACCTATCCCCAAAGCCGCGATACAATAAAATGTTGTCAATTATACAATAATTAATTTAGAAATATAGAAAATGACAGAACTCAAAAATTCAGACCGTAGAAGAAAATTGATATTTTTTGTCACCATTATCAAAGTGTTAAGACTACAAATATATTCCTAAATAGTAAATAATCATCAAAATAAATCACCAACAAATTTTATTTAATATTTTCTACAGTATAAATGTCAAAAATCGAACAAGCAGAAGAAATTAACTAAATTAGAGATATTCAAGCCAAAACTGCTAGATGTAAATACTTATTCCTTAATTCTTTTTAATTTCATGTGTTCACTATTTAAGATATTGACCATAATATGCTGATTTTTAAACCTATACGTTTACATTTTAGGTGCACAATTGCTCAAAATTATTCCATATTCTATCTAACTCGTAATGGTTTTCGCTTACCAGCATATGTCCCAGCATACTTAGGTTTTAATTTTTTCGTTTCAGGTGTTCGCCTACGACTACGGCAGAAAAAGTCAGTGCAATATCTTGGCATATCACATGCAAAAACGTACGTTTGTGCTATTTTATGTGCCACTAAGTCTGTAATGCTAATTTGAGGACAGTTACAATTAACATCTGTCGGATGAGAAAGTGGATTACATATTGTGCTTGTATCATCAAGTTCATCTATTTCATTATAGTCGAGCGGCATTTTCTTTGTATCGTTTCCTGCTAAAAGTCTTTTTAACTTTTTTTTCGGTGGTTTGTTATATTTTGCTTTCGCTGCTAATATTGCTTTGTTTCTTTCATCGTCTTTATTAAAAAACATCTCTTTTAGTCGACTCGAATATTTTGGTTTTCGAGTACATACATTTACCTTTCGAGTACATACATTTCGAGTCAATTTCTCTTTCTCTGTTTGTGATATTTTTCTATCCACATTTCCATATCTACTTCCATGGCATTTAGACGTATTTTCTCTCACTTTACATTCTTGAACAGGGCTAATTACTATATCGATATGATTTTCATTTTCTATTACTGTTACTCTGTCATTTTTTATTGGCTTTCTTGCCTCTTCGTTTTTAGTATTATTCGATTTCCTCCTCATTCTCCGAATCTTCCTTCTATCAAAACCATTGCTATTATTTATATTTTGCCTTTCAATAGTGGTTGTTAATTCTCCTTTGTCAGATATGGGAAAAAGGTCGATATGATATGGATTGTTCTTTATTGGTTCTAAAAGTACTTCACCACGATATCTTTTATTTACTTTTGATGGTATATCAGACAATATGACGTCATGTTTTCTTCCAGTTACGAATTTTAAGCATACGATGGCGACTCCAAAAAAGATAAGAAAATTGAACATTAACTTTCTCATTTATGACATTTGACTGAAAATTTGAGATGACATTTATATTTTAAATGGCATATGTGTCAAAAATTGTTTGGCCAAAGCCTACTGTCTAGTTTTAAAAGTAGGAAAATTGACTATAGGCTACTCCAAAACTTTAAGCGGAACTAAATGCAATTTAAATTTTCTTAAGTTGTCAATAGCTATTTTTATATTATCTGTCTCATTTTGTAATACGAAACTAAGAGGGAAATTTAATTTTTTATGTTGTATATTTAAAATACAGTCTGTTTCAAACGGTTAGGCGGAACTAAATAGGACTTTCGTTCTTTTAGGTTGTCACGAGAAGGGATCTTGCCTGGGTTATCTCATTTTTCACGTTGGAATGTCAAAATTTAAAATTCCAACAATGAAACCACGGAAACGAATGACATATGTCAAAATTAAATTATTTTTTTTTTACATATTTTAATGACAAAAAAATAAAAAAATGGGAAATTTGTATTAAGAATGACACAAAAAATCAAAATATAAAATGACATTTTAAAATGATACTAACCTTAACCAAAAAATGTTTATTGTAAGTATGATTACAAAGCTTAAACAACACGGTCGAAAAGCACGATTTAAACGATGAAAGTAACTAGATTGCAAAATCTAGTTCCGCCTAACCGTTTGGAACAGACTTTTTCATCTTAGGGTGGTAATTCTGAAGTGGCACCTTTCAAAATATTTGACATATCTATCACAATTTTGATATGTCAATCGCAATTTTGACATGTCAATTTGTTATCTGACATATATAGTTTTTGAGTGAATATAACCTCGATATAATAAAACTTAACCAAATATTTAAACGCCAGATTTACAAGTTCACATGTTTCCATAAAAGTCTATTTACACCACAACAGTCACCAAAGTAACCAGATCTGGTTTCGTATTACAAAATGAGACAGATTATATATGCTGTTCACTTTTGTAAGAACAAACTACAGTCTAATCCAAACGATTAGGCGGAACTAACCGGAATTTTCATTTTTGTAAGTTGTCATTAGCTATTTTTTTTACATATTGAAGTTGGCTTTTCCTGAACAAAATGATCAAAAGCTTCAATCAATCTGTAAAAATTACTAGATTTGAAAATCTAGTTCCGCCTAATCGTTTGGGATAGACTTTAAGGGGAAAATTTGATTCGAATAGTTTGCACCTTTGAAATTGTATGTTGGTATTAAAAAATGTCACTTTTTTAAAATGTCGATCCATTTGACATATGTCATAATGAAAAATGATATCTTAATTATAATGATCATAACCCACAAACCTAAAGTCGGTTTTGCAGCATAAGGAATATTTTTAATTGAGATTTAAAGTCAGTACAACACTATAAAAGTAACCAAAATAACCAAATCTAGTTTGTTCTTACAAAAGTGAACAGCATATATTTTGAAATAGGATTTTCCTAAACGTAATTACCAGAAGCTTCAATCAATCGGTAAAAGTTAGTAGATTTGAAAATCTAGTTCCGCTTAAACCAAAGAAACCGCCTATATAGGCTATTCCAAACGATTAGGCGAAACTAGATTTTGCAATAGTTACTTTCATCGTTTAAATCGTGCTTTTGGTTAAGGTTAATATAATTTTAAAATGTAATTTTCTTTATATTTTGATTTTTTGTGTCATTCTTAATACAAATTTCCCATTTATTTATTTTTTTGTCATTAAAATAAGTGAAAAAGTATTTTATTTTTGACATATGTCATTCGTTTACATGGTTTCACTGTTGGAATTTTAAATTTTCTCATGCCAACGTCAAAAATGAAATAACCCAAGCAAGGTCCCTTCTTGTGACAACATAAAAGAACGAAATTCCCATTTAGTTCCGCCTAAACGTTTGGAATAGCCTGTATACGCTGTTCACTTTTGTAAAAACAAACAGAAAATTGTGTTTTCAATAGTTTTTTTTTTTTTTTAATAAATTTTTTTTGGTCTTAGATACGATGGCCATTAACCAGGATATCTTTATTTTTGTGGATACATTAGTAATTTTTACAACAAATACAAACATCCATGCCATCACCGGGATTCGAACCCGAGCCCCCATGGTTAGCAGTCAAATGAGCTGACCACTACGCCATAGTGACCGGCTTTTCAATAGTTAGCACCTTTGAAATTATATGTCATGTTGGTATTAAAAAATTATAAAAATGTCATTTTCTTAATATGTCATTCCAATTGATATACGGCAAATGAAAAATGATGTCTTAATTATAATGATCATTACCAACAAATCTAAAGTCTGGTTTACAGCGTAAGGAATTTGTTTTAATTACATTTAGAGTCAGTAATACAGAGTGATTATTTAATGGCGAGACGTCGTCACCTAATTTTACGTGCCTCCTAGCAGAAATACTGGCGAATACTATGACTACAATAACCTTGAAGAGATATAATAACCTTGATGCGTATGCGCGCATAATCGCCTGCTACGATGTGTATGAAACGGAAAATTATTAAAACTTCCAGTGACGTCGTCTCGCCATTAAATAATCACTCCGTACACTATAAAAGTATCCAAAATAACCAGATCTAATTTGTCCTTACAAAAGTGAATGCAATACGATTTGTTTCTTTGGTTTAGGCGGAACTAGATTTTCAATTCTAGTAACTTAAACCGATTAAGTGAGGCTTTTGAACATTTTGTTTAGGAAAACCCACTTCAAACCATAAAAAGTGAAACCATGACAACTAAAATGAAAATTTCAGTTAGTTCCGCCAGCCACACTCACTGAAACTGAAAATTTAATTTAATTTATATTTGTTTACATTAGTCCCTTTTCTCCCTAGGAAATATAGGTTTATATAGGTCATTTCTTTAGTTTAGGCGGAACTAGATTTTCAATTCTGGTTACTTTTACCGGTTGATTGAACCTTTTGATCATCATTTTGTTAAGGAAAAGCTAACTTCAATATATATATATATATATATATATATATATATATATATATATATATATATATATATATATATATATATATATATATATATATATATATATATATATATATATATATATATATAAAAAATAGCTAATGACAACTTACAAAAATGAAAATTCCAATTAGTTCCGCATAATCGTTTAGAATAGACTGTAAGCAGTCACGAAAACAGAGCTGGGCTAGGTTGTTTTATTTTTTATGTTTTATGTTTTTATGCCATTTAATATTAAGTGACATATATTAGAAAAATAAAATAAATAATACATTTATAAAGTTTTATAAAATGTAAGAATTTAAAAAACGAGAAATTTGTATTAAAAATGACACAAAAAAACAAAATGTAATGAAAATGACATTTTATGATATTAACTTTAACCTAAAAATGTTTATTGTAAGTATGATTTACAAAACTTAACCAAAACGATCAAAAGCTCGAATCAAACTATATTGCAAACTATAGTTCCACCTAAATGTTTGGAATAGCCTACAATCTCTTTTTAGAACTGGTTGGATATAACCTAACTTGTTTGACATTTGTGAACAAATAACAACTGGCAATGGAGCATATTTTTCAATTGTGACGTCATTTCATAGTTATCTTAAACAGACTTTAAGAGCGGTTTCACACTACGATTCGTGAATCGTAATTTTAAATCATTTACATTAATCCAAATAGAAGTGTTCATACGGCGATACTCGCGGGATACAAAATTGCGATACTAATTTATAGTACCGTGTGTACCTCGGCCGCCCATTTCTTTTTTCGTATAAAGGTGAAGAACGAAACACTAAAGTGAATTGGGCCATTCACACTGAGCCTACAGTATCGCTTGGTTTACAGTTGTGTTTGTTCCAGAGATGGAATATAGTATAACCATGGAGAGCGATTCACGAATTGTTGTGTGAAACCACTCAGGAGATACAAAAGTTAAAATTACGTAAATTTAGCTTAAGCAGTGGACGCTTTTAGATTAGCCGATTTACAGATTTTAGCCTTCTTTCTGTCTTTCATCATCAACATTCATCTTTATCAAGACTACAGAATGTGTTATCATTGATGGAAACTTACTAAGTGTAAACAAATGTAGATTAGAATCCAATTAAACAGTAAGAATCTTTTTTATGGGAGTTCTTGTCCAATCCAGAAAAGTGCACTGAAACATAACTAAATAATATTTTCAAAATTAGTCCCATGACAGAATTTTAACATAACCTTAGAGTGTTCTAAAGTTTAGAAAATTAACATGTGTACGGTAGCAGTTTTCTGCGTTTATATGGTTTCTTCTAAAATAAATGCGCATAAGAGCAAAATATTTCAAGATCTAAATAGTGAAGCTGCGGAAATAGGACTCTAAATTAATTTAAACAAGATAAAGTAAGGATAAATTTAATGCTGGTCGGATAATTTTCATGCTCGGGTAGATCCATCGATTAAGCATCTGTCTACAAATACCTGGAGTACGACATAAGTATCGGCCGGGACAAATAGACCTTAGAGCAGAGGGGTCCATAACGAAGAACGCGTTCGACCGGTCTAACGTATAATGATTTTCAGTCGTAGATTTGACCGATTTTTCTATTTCATCTGTTAGTCGAGTAAACAAAAAAAAAGGTTCATACCTTGGAGTACAAGCCTCAGATTTTGGGAAAAAAGAACGACCGTAAAAAATTACCGGCAAAGCAACTTAACTGGCAACCCTGCCTTATATGATATACCCGGCACATAATAAAACACATCATTCCATTTGCCTCAAGAGAAAAATATTTGATCAATGCGTCTTATCAGTCTTACCCAGTGTTTCCCCAAGGGTGTGCGAAATCTTAAAAAAATAAAAACTAGCGTCGTTTTTATTTTAACATTAATGTCCGAATATACGTGCAATATCATTAATAAGAATAAAGTACACGAAGAATTATTTTATGAGGAATTTAAATTGACATATCCTTTTTTTCCTGAATACAGCGGCGTCTGTATTCAAATTTTTTTCTTCTATGACTACGTAGGTGTGCCACGAACTTTTTCTTCTTTGGAAAATGTGCCAGGAGAGTAAAAAGATTGAGAAAAACTGGTCTAACCTATGGTACTGAAACCCTGTTTCACGAAAATTGGTGGAAAAATTACAAATCGCTCAAATAACAATGGAAAGATCAATTAATATACTTCTAAACAGTAAAACAAAATTGTGGATCAAACAGAAAAAGAATGTTTGATATAATTAGGATAATTACACGTCTGAAATGGCTATGGCCGCATTGCTAGAGCCAATGATGGCCCAACTAACGGCCGAATGCTGGCAAACTGCTTTTATGCTGGTAAATTACTGGCACCAAAAGTAAGTGCAACGCCAGTATTAATAATGTACTTCACATTTGTATTTCGCATTCCGCCTATACGAAGTACTTTACCAGCATTTTATAAGCACTCTTCTTCACTCATACTTTTTACTTAAAACCATCAGAAATAAATCTTGCAACTAATGCGATTATTTTGCACTTTACCGTTGCTGGGCCAGCAACTGATACATCAATGGGCCAATGGGCCAATGGGCTTTACCAGTACTGGCCCGTATAAAAATGTTTGCTGGGGGTAGATGGACCAGAAAAGTTCCGGTTTTTAGTAATTCAGACTGGCCGAAAATTAGCTGCAAGTGGCTTTGGAAAAGCAAAGGGGAGGCCTATGTCCAGCAGTGGACGTCAATGACTGATCATAAGAAAATAATAATTCGATAACGTTTTTGTGTTCTATGTGATACAGGCATGAGTGCCTACAGTAAGGGGCAAGGGGGAACCGAGAGAGGGCCCGGGCCCAGGTAATACAAAAATTCCAGGTCCGGAAAGACAATAATTCTGCCCAGAAAAATGATAATTACAGGCCCGATGGCACATAAAAAATTGGTTAGTTAGTTACTTAAATTTTTTGGCGCACAGCAACAAAGGCTAATTGCGCCTATGGCACATAAAAAACTGCCCGTAGATAGAACTTTATTTTTCTGCAATTTAATATATAAAATATGTTTAGGTGAAGTGATCATTTTCCACGTAGGAGCTAGTGATAAAAACTCCACAAAGGGACCTAAATTCTTATAATTGATGACAGCTAACTACATAAACAAAGTGTGCAGTCAAATCAGATCTGGCCAGGACCTATAAACGCTATATCATATTTAAATTATTACGTCTGTGAGGTCAATTATGACGGATGATCATTTATTCTGTTTGAGTTATGTTAAGTGTGCATAGGGAAAAAACTTAATAGAGTAGATTTTAAAGAAAAAGTCATTAATGTCAATTTATCAATGATCGCAGATGCCTTCTTCAATTACCATTTAAATAGTGTTCGGTATTTATGAAAGTTTATTTTACAAATTACTAAATATTTTCAAAAATGTGCCTTCCCCCCATCCTTTGGAGAAATTATGCAGGTACTCATGGTTACAGGCATTATACAAAACAACAAACATTGGAAATATGTACTACGGGTTTGAAGTAATAATTCATAAAAGGGTAAATTGCCAAATTTACTGGCACTTTTCCTCCGTTGTAGGTAGGATCCAATACTTCTTCTCGATAAAAGCATCGAGTAGTATCGATATCAAGGTGGTACCACTTCAACTTTTTGCAGTACTGGTAACAGGTCTGTAGATAGAGTCATTGTTTGCGGTTTATTATCATCATTCTTTAGAAATTAATTTACTAACAGACCTAATATAAATTTAAACTGGTAAAGTAGCCATACCCGTGGGGCTTTTGGTCATCTAATGAGGATTTTTCTTTGTTATAAACTGGAACAAAAGCAGGTTCAGGAGTGTCATATATCGCCTTTGTTTCGTAAGTCTGCAAAAATAAATTATCCAACGAATTAGACTTTTCTCGAAAATTTTGCGAACAAGCACTAACACGGGGTGATAATTCAGTTAACAAATAAAGAACAAAAATTATGTAAATTATATATGTCAAGACTTTGCCTAATTTGACACATGATACACTCATAATTTTGACACTTAAAAAGGTTTGTCAAGAAATACTAGGCAACGTTAAATAATTAATAACAATTGCAATAAAATAACATTAACCGTTAACCATGGTTTAATAACCTTTTATGGATCTTGGCCTTCTAAAGTAACTTCCTCCAATTTTATGCTAAGCTAGCGTCTTCTATTTTATTAGCAGTGTACAGGGGAAGGTTGAAGGGAGAAAAAGCTCCGAAAGAACAAGGATTTCTTGGTTCGCTAATCTGAAGAAATAGTACGGGGTTCCATCCACAGAACTATTCCAGATAGCAGCGATTAAGACGCGGAAGATTATGATGATAACCAATGTTCGAGACGGATATGGCAAGATAAGTTGGATAATAATAACAATAAAACTGAAAATAATTCTTTCACAATTTACAATCGACTTACGATCTAATTGGATAAACTAGCTATACAATAATACAAGGATACTAATATTAAAAGAAAGTATTCTATTTTTCAACATAATCTCCCTGAGAATTCATGTATTTATACAACGCATAGCCTACAAAGCATACGTAGCATACATAGTGTAGCTCTCTGTGTGGCCTCAGCATTAGACCTTCTGTCTACGAAGCGTAACGTCATACACGCGTACACGAGAGTTGAAATGTATAAAATTGTTAGTGCAATTTTTCCTATGTTTGTTAGTTTCGAAAATGTATGGAGATGAAGACGAAATCATGTGCGTCGTCAGATAAGCGACAAACATGTACGTTTATTGCCATCAAACTTCCATATTGTACAAAAAATAGCCTAAGCACTAAACAAAAAAGATCCACAATCTACGCCGTTCAGTTTTTGAAAATCTGTCAAGCCGTATAAGGATGGGGTCACTTTGTGTGTATGTGTTACGGTGAATGACGGACAATCTTAACCTTGACCGGCCAATGACCGAAAAAAAAACAACTTCTTTAGGCTTACTTCGAGCCTTTCGGTTTCTGCTGTTCTAGATTTTTACTAACTTAACCTAACCTGTCATTGACTGGTCGATGTTAACACTGACTGCATTCGGTCATTGAGAGTAACATAGCACTATCTTGGGTTTGAGATGGTAGAATCAATAGGATATTGCAATAGCGTGTTGTGTATTCTATTTACGGCATAGTATAGTGAACGGACTAGCTACTAGCTACTAGCTACTAGACCTAGCAGCTATCTCGTTTACTAACCTGATGTAAACCCGGCAATAATATACATACGCCAATAATGATTCATTTCGTGTACAGAAGACCTAACTTACTTAAAGTGAGGAATAAAAAGTAATTTCTTTTGAAACTAAATAAAAATACCTTCATGCGTTATCAAAAACTATGTAAACATTTTATGAAGTTCTTCACAAGGTCCAAAAACTTTCTTTCTAGGGCAGATACAGCAAGGTTTCGATTTTTGTTTCGGCGGATCACAGCAACAATCCGGTCCGAGCATTTTATGGCTAAGTGTCACTTCTTTCTGGAACGGACAAGATACTTCTTTTAAAGCAGGTTTCTTTTTACATGGACAAAATTTAGGAAGTTTGGGATCTGCATTACAGCATCCGCAATCGCAGTCTGCATGTGTCAAAGTAATAAGTAACCCAGTGAAAATAATTAAAAACAGTGCATATTTCAAGAATTTACTGGTGTCTACACGCATAATTTTGAAAACAGATCTAAAGTGATTCCTTAAGTTACACTAAGAATTTTGATATTGTCAATTTATGCCATCATTAAATCAAAAAAAGTGACATTTTCTACTGTTATTGTTTTATATTTTCTTAGTAACAAGTCTTTGGCGCCATCTCTAAAACGGTAAAGAAGAAAATTGTGATATATAAAAATAAGACTAAATTCTCCACTATGGAGCACCAGAACGAGGTTATATAAAAAAGAATACGCGAACTGCGGTGTTCTGGCAATGCCTAGTTCTAGAAAGCTGTCTAGATTTCTGTGTTAAGTGCCGTTAAGTTTCTTTCGTTTAGTTATTTCGTTCGGATTTTATAGCAGTTTTTGTAATTTACTGAATCGTACAACATGTTTTACACGGTATTGACTATTAGACAGGTTGCAAAATTATGATTATAAGGACCTTCTTAGACAATTTTGACTAACGTAGACAATCACGACAACGTACCGTTCATACTTTATGGTTCGGCAGTTTTTGGAGAAGAACAAAGTCACTCTCGGTTCCCATTCACAATACTCACCTCACTTGGCCCCATGTGCCTTTTTTTTTCGTTCCCCAAACTGAAGAATTTAAGAGGACACCGCTTTAAAAAATATATATCGGCAATTGATCTAAAAGCGATTGCAAAAAGTGACTACACTATGTGTTTCCAGATGTGTAACTATATATAGTCCGTTTCTTTGGTTTAAGTAGAACTGGATTTTGAAAACTATTGGCTATTCCAAACGTTTAAGCGGACCTAACTGGTACTGGCTAACTCGCCTTTTAAGGTTTGAAGAAGTCTTTTGCTAAACAAAATGATCAAAAATATCACTTAAACGGTAAAAGTTATTAGAATTCAAAATCTAGTTCCGCTTAAACCAAAGAAACAAGCTATAGATTTGAAAATCTATTGTAGTTCCGCTTAAACCAAAGATACCGGCCATAGTAATTTTTATCGATTAAATGACGCTTTTGTTATTTATTTTTTTTTAAGCAAAATCCCACTTATTTCATTTAAAAGTGAGCTCATGACAACTTACAAAAATAAAAATTTCATTTATAGGCTATTCCAAACGTTTAGGCGGAACTAACTGGAATTTTCATTTTTGTAAGTTGTCATGCGCTCTTCTTTTATGGTTTGAAGTAGGCTTTTGTTAAACAAAATTATCAAAAGCCTCACTTAATCGATAAAAGCAACTAAAATTGAAAATCTAGTTCCGCCTAATCCAAAGAAACAGGCTGAAATTCCCCTTAAATTAAAAAACATGCTATACAGGCTATCCCAAATGATAAAGCGGAACTAAATGGAAATTTCGTTCTTTTAGGTTGTCATGAAAAGGGACTTTGCTTGGGTTATTTTATGTTTCAGATTTGGTATGTGAAAATTTTAAATTCCAACAGTGAAACCATAGAAACGAATGACATACGTCAAAAATTTTAATACATTTTCCATATTTTGAAGACCAAAATATAAATAAATGGGAAATTTTTATTAAGAATGGCAAAAAATTAAAATGCAATGAAAAGGACATTTTATAATGACAATCAATTTAATCTATAATTTGCAATGTGAATATATGCTGTTCACTTGCTGTGAATATATGCTGTTCACAAATTTTGAATAGTTTGCACATTTGAAATTGTATGTCATGTTGGTATTAAAAAATATGTCAATTTGGCATTTGTCATAATAAAAAATTATATTTTATTTATAATAATCAACAAATCTGAAGTCTGATTTACAGCGCAAGGAAATTTTTTTAATGACATTTTATGTCAGTAATACACTATAAAAGTAACCAAAATAACCAGATTTGGTTTGTCCTTACTAAAGTCACTAGATTATACAAAGTACCGCAACGGCGGTCATGCTGGGGTTAAAAATGTCGCCAACACAAATGATGTTCAGTGATTCCAACATTACAAAAATAAGAAACTAGTTTTTATTTTAAACATTGTAATCACGATTTTTTTAATCAAAGATGCACTATAACAAAATTGTGATACAATTTCAATTATTTTTTTAATTTTTATTAAATAAAATGGATATAATACATAAATTTAAATTAAATTTAACCTTAAATATTCAAACCGCTGACAAAGAAGGTTATTAAATTAGAGCGAGAGAGAGAGAGAGATGTAACAGCGCAGACGTAAACTTAAGAACGTAAAAATTGCTGCTTTAGTTTGCTTAATAGGGGAAGCAATGTTGCCAATCAAACCCTGGGGTCTGTTGGCTTCTTCAAAGGCTTGCGGTACTTTGTATAATCTAGTGACTTTAGTCCTTACAAAAGTGAACAGCATATATGATTTACAAAGCTTAAACAAAATGACCAAAAGTCCAAATTAATGGATAAAAATCACTAGATTTCAAAATCAAGTTCCGCCTTAACATTTGGAGTAGCCTGTAGTTCCGATTAAACGTTTGAATAACCTATATTCATAACATCATCTTATGGATGGTAATACTGAAATGGCACCTTTCAAAATATTTGACAATTAATTTACATGAATGTTTGTTTCATAATTTTGAAATAATAATTTGAAATCTGACATTTGTAAACTTTCTTGATAATGATGACTATTATGAACTTGATTAAGATATAAAAACTTTGTTCCATGACTTAAATATGTCTTTTGTATTAAAATAATTGATAGTAATCAATTATTGGTACTCACGGGAACTACTAATATATTGAATAGTTGCTAGCTTTACTTGATAATATTTATGTAAAAGGTTCTTAAATGCAGCACTTCGCAAAGTTACAGAATTTTTTTTATGCGTCATGATAGCTGTATTTTTGGCCTTAACCATTATTAAAGATACCATACTTATAGCTTTGAAATTAAAATAACCATATTTGTGAACATATTTGTGAAATATTATCAAGTACTTCATTTAACAGTATTTTACATAAAAACTAGGCTAGATGATTTAAAATAAGAACCCTCTGTATTATATTTTGCACTGTGTAAAATGTATTAAACTTTATAATTACAAACAATATTAACAATGTTACTTCTTTTGCTTACTATAATTTGGAAGGCATCGAATAATCATATTTGTGAGTCCGTCAACTACAGATGTACCGCTTGGTGATTTATGGATTATTTGAGGATGTGTATCGGGATTTGTAACACATGATTTTGGTGATGACAAATTGATATTATTAATTTTACCCCAAAGCGTAGGTCTTTCAGGTGAGAGACTCTTATGGAAGCTACATGGAGTTATACATTTGCATGTAAGGCTGGGTTGACACATTGTATCAAGCAATGGTGAGGGATGTCTATATTGTTCTAGAACCGTTGGTTTATTGAGAACAGGCACATCATCAACATATGTAAACCATTTAGGAGAACTTGGCGATCTGAGAGTCGGTACATTTTTAAAAAACGTATCTACGTAACCTTCTTGGGTTAGGGACTCAGGTTCTGGAGAAATACTGGTAATAGATGGCTTAAAAACCACTTTATAGTCCCCAGACAAATACCTGGGAGGTAAATTCTGACCAGAATAATTAAGTGTGTTACACTTACTTCTTGGTTCTCTTGTAGGAAAATCTGATCCACCAGCAATTCTATGACGAACTGGCTTTCTAGGAAGCCAAAATGAACAGAAATTATTATTATTGTTGATTGGTCCAGATTCCTCATCTGGATTATCGTTTAAATTGGTGTCTATTAAAGATGAAACGAATTGTGTATATGAGTCAACTTCTCTACTACCATCATTATCTGTAGATACGTGTGGATTGATAGCAGGATAACTTTTCAATCCACAAGATGGACATATTTTATCGTCATTATTTCCTTTGGGGAACACAGTGTAGCCGTATTCAGTAGGCACTGGTCTAATATCGGGTACGGTTCTAAAGTCTTGTCCAGGTGGCCATTGACAATCTTGTTTCTTTTCTAATTTCTCAATTGTAGGATTCTTCAAAAATATGTCATCTGGGCATATAGATTCAGATGGACCTTTGAGATCTTTAGATTTAAAAAGCCGTTCATATAACTTCTTCGGTTTCCCATTACAAGTGCCCCCGGATCGTAGATGTTCATCACTTAATTGTAATTCATTTACTTGAAAATCATTTAATTGTACTTCATTTGATTTTGATTTAGGTTTGGTGATCCTAATTCGAATTAACGGCTTGTTGTCTTCTACTGTATTTTCTTCTTCGGTGTGCCCATTTTTAACCAGTAAAATTATTAAAACAAATAATACGGTGTTTTGGAGAATGAATTTATTAGTAAACATCACTGTGAATTTTGATTGATCGATGTCAATGTTTCCGATGACACTGCATGGCTAACTTATATTTGTAACTAAAATGGAACAATACGAACAACTCTTCATGAGCTGCGTTCGTGGATGCAATCTATTGTGGAAAGGAAAGGAAAGGAAAGCAAAGGAAAGAAAGGTTGTTGCAGATAAACAAAAAATTCAAATTAAGCAATTTTAAATAAAATATCTTGAAGGTGGTGGCCACCGTTCTCTATGCACCGATTTCTAACGTTTCCGTCTACTCGTTCCAAAATGTCCACCGGAATTTGGGCTATTTCCTTCCGAATAACATTCTTTAGCTGAAGCAACTTTGTGGGGCGATGTTAAAAACCTATGCTTTGAGATATCCCCATAAAAAATCACAGGACGTAAGATCGGGCGAGTGCGGCCCACGGGATGTCACCTCGAATCGAAATGAGCCGTCCGTGGAACATTGCCCTCAAGACTGTCATCGAAACCGTGGCATCATCCTGTTGAAACCAGATATTTCCTAGGTTCATTTCTTCAAGAGCCGGTTCGAAAAAGTTTTGTTATTAGGTAGGAAATAGCCCGAAATCCGATGGACATGTGGGAACGTGCAGGCGGAAACGTCAGAAATCGGTTGCATCAGTGCATTCAGAACGGTGGCTACCATTTCCAAAATATTTAGTTGAAAACCGCGTGATTTGAAATTATGTTCGTTCATTATCAAAACATAAATTTTATTTATCGGCAACAATTTTTCATCGTTCGCCTTCAAAACAAAAAAAGAAGTTTTTGCGCCCTACCTGTACGATTACGATTCTGAGTGGATTCTGTTTGTCGTTCGGAAGCAATAGTAAGCACGTACATACGTCGGAAATCAGCCTGTCTGCAATTTCATCAGCAAACTCAGCTTTGTGATGTAGAGCAGTGGTTCCCAAACTTTGTCGATTCGGGCGCCCTTAATGTATTAAAATTATCCCGCGGCACCCCAGGTAAATACATTTTTCATTTTATTTTATTAGACAGTTGAAGATATGAAACTATAATTGATGATCTAAAAAAGAGGGCCTCATTTCTAAATTACAAAAAGTGATAACAAAAAAAAATTGAAGTGAAGTGTGAATTTCAGGGTTTTGTAGGTATTTAATAAGTGTAAGATTCCAACGTAATACTGGATGTCTTGGTATATTTATCACATCAAAATCAACAGTTTTTTTGATAATCACTTTTATTCGTTATTTGAGAACTAAGAGCTTCCATTTAATTTTTTTAAACAATATTTAAATAATTTGCCAAATATCCTAGTTTTTTTTTTCTACAATTGTTTCCTATTCAAGTCTTCATTAGAATAAGAAATATTTTACAGTGTAGATTGTAGTGTGGTGTGGTGTGAGTAACGCAGTTCGCAACTATTAAAAAAATGTAAATGCACTATCTTAGCTATAAATATAAAAAATTCATAACATTATTAGCCTTAATTTAACCATGAATTAAAAAAATAATTAGTTTTGTCAAAAACCCAAAAACTGCCATATTTTCCAAAACACAATCTGATCAAAAATTCCTCTCGTACGTTCCTGCTCAGATCAGTATACATTACCTATAATTTTTTCAGATTTTTAGTTAACCCCTTTGGGTAAAAGGTTGCGGCAAAGAACTTTTACACATTTTTGGCTAAATTCGTGTTAAAAGAAACGACGTTCAAAAAACTATCTATCGTTCCTTAATCTTCGTCTTAAGAGCTTTCTTTTGATGCCACAATAAATTATTATTATTATTATCTTTTTTTTATCAACGACATAAAAAAAATCGACACTTTTCGAAAAACTTATCCGATCAAAAATTCGTGTTGAACTATTTAAGTATGCTACTTAAACTTTTAAAAAATATATTTATTTTTTTATTAAATACATATTTGTTTATATTTATTTCGAGATGTGTTTTTTGAACTCTCAGTATTTTTCCTACATGTGGGACAAAAAATTGTATAAGCATGCCTAATTTCAACTTTCTACGTTAAGCCGTTTGGCTACAATTTTTACCGCGCCGACAGACACATGAGTGACGTTATGAGAGTTTTTTGGTGGTAATGCCTACAAAACCCTAAAAAGGTCCTCACTTCTAAACTACAAAGTGATCACACAAAAAAACAAGGTCCTGGGTCTTCGCGGCGCCCCTGTAGCCTACCGACGGCGCCCAATGCGCCGCGGCGCACAGTTTGTGAAACGCTGATGTAGAGGATAAATTGATAGGAACTATAAACTATTACAAATCGCAGAGTTTTGTAGATGAATCTAGTGAACGAGGAAAATTTTGGGCACATTTTTAACTGTAATTGCAAATTGTCATAATCAATTTTCTTTTTATAATGAATTTACTTAATCCTTAATCCTCCTACCGGTAATAATGAAAGAACATAATTTCAAATCATGCTGTTTTAAACTAAATAAAGTAACCATATAAGAATCATTCTTGTTCGTTAATCAACTCTTCAAGCCTTTTTATTTGATGCTACATTAAATTTAAAAATATAGTAAACAATATTTAAAAAAATAATTGTTGGCAGAATAATCTATTAAAATATTACGATCGTACTTTTCCGATTCACAATAAAGTGCACCACTTTATTATAATTTTTTCGAATTTTTAAGCAGGACACCCCACACAAAATTAAAAAAGTATATTTATACTATATATGTATACATTTACAGACAATAGCTAATGATAATTTGGATCTTCTGTATATTTTGGCTTATAACAAACTGATGTGCTTCTACGTTTTTCTATTAATTTCCTAATTCAAATAAAGCTACGGAAAATACTTGATCTAATTAGATCAAGAATCTTATGAGCATGCTTTTCCAAGGCAGATATATGTTGAAAAAATCTTAAGACTTGATAATTTGTTTTTGTAAAATCTTGTATATTTCGTTCATTCATCAGAAGTTCTAACAAACAGGTTCGCAGACAATTTTCTTAGTTGGTTCACATTTTACCTTCGGTTTATAACAAACTCTAGGTTCTGTATAAGTTTTCTTTTCGCATTCCTCAACAGGCACCTGAACGACTCGAGGTATCATATTAGTCTTCTTCTCAAGCCGCACCTTAGTTTCGTAAGATATTTTAGGTTCATTATACAGTTTCTTTTGACACTGTTCTACAGGCTCGTAGATAACCCGAGGTACCATAACAGTTTTCTTCTGACACCTTTCAGATGTTTCGTAGGTTACTTTTGGTTCAGAATATATTCTTTTTTCACATTGTTCTACAGGCTCGTATATTACTAATGGTACCATGTTAGTCTTTTTTTCACATCTAGTTTTAGTTTCGTAATTTACCGTTGGTTCGCAATATGCTTTATCTACACATTGCGTTTTTTCAACAATCAATTGACGTGTTACATCAGGGGTGCACTTGCAATTACGTGGAGTAGGCCTTTCACATTTATTAGTTGGTACGGGAGGACAACCACCTTTTGGTGGAGGACATAGAGTTTCATAACCATAATCTCCAATTGCGTTTCTATTTCCTTTAGAACCTCGAGTAACCTGTTTTAATTTTTTCCAGGCGTCACTTGCTCGACCTAAATAGAATTTTAATTAATTTCTCTACAGTGTTACGTACAAGTCCTTCCGGGATTTTCCAACAATAGTGTTCAGTAATCAAGACAGACACAGCAGAAAGGAGCATATCGACAGATAGAGAAATTTCGCCAGTTTGTGTACCTGACAGGTGTTCGATATTTTCACTTCTGGTGTTGCGACAAGTGCAAAGCTTGTAATCTAGCCACACACTGTAACATACCGTGGTATTGCCTCCACGATTATTTTTTGGAACTGTGGTATATCCTGTGACAATGTACACCCATAGAAAAAAGTTCAGCCTTGGTCAAATCGACGATCGTCGTTTCGGAAACGATCTTTGGCGAAATGGTCAGGCGGCGGCGAATATGTGAGAAGCATACTTCAAAAATTTGTCCATTTTTCAAAAGTTGAAAGTAACCAGGAAAAAATGATAAATTGCAATTTAAATTACTTAAAATCACTTCTTTTTTTTAAATCAGCCCTTTATTTCAGGTTTCTTGGTCGGTTTGGAAAGAAATTATGGTTTATTTTTTTCAAAGAGGTAGTTTCTTTAATGTTGTCAATAAAACAAAAAAATGAACTTTTATAAAATTGGACAAGAGACGTTTTGGAAATAAGCTCCTTACGTCTACGATAACTCGATAAAATTATTATTTGTCAGTATATGTTTTTGCAATTTGAATTGAAATTCAAGTTCAAATTATTCGCTTTTGTTGGGTAAATATTGCCGACCCCTGTATAAGTCCAAATTTACCTGTCACAGTTCACTTCTCCAGACAGTCAAGTAGCCACTACTCCAGTTGGTCAGAGTGAACGTGCGGCTAAATTACTTATAATATATCTTTGGGGCGAAATATCCGCGGCGGCGAAATGTGCAGGGGGTGAAATATCCGGGGGGCGAAATATTCGGGGGCGAAATGTCCGGGGGGCGAAATGTGGGGGTCAAAATGTGGGGGGCGAAGTTTCCGAATCCCGGATTTTATATACCTATAGATAATTTCGAGAGATTAGATATAAAAATATATATACAATTTATCATTTGTAATAACATACTGCTATTTTTGGATATGTAATTTTCTTTTCAAAACAACCTTTGTCACTTTGGAGTGGCAATTTCTCACCTTCGAGTTAATCGCCGCGGAGATGACCGTCGCCGAGTTGTCACGTACCGGATAAATTCACAAAAGATTAGCATTAAGGTGAACACGAACGTTCAACAAGAAGTATGGCGGGACGCCATCTTGTTGGAAAATTAATTCCTCGCCATCTGCCTGTATTTGTGGCATTAGCCAGCATGTCCATTGGAAGGATACTGAACAAAACACATTGACTTTCAGCAAATATCCATTGCACAGTCAAAATCGACACAGTTTTCGCAAAATTCAAGACACAGAACGCTTTCTTCGCTGCCATCCACGTCATTTTTGATCACAAGTGCCAACTACTGGCAAAACCCACCAGTACGCCACGGCGCCGTATAAGAACCAAAACTTTCTGCTATGTCTTTATTGGTTACTGATCAGCAGTGTTTGGAAATGCCGGAGCTGAACCCTATATTTTACCATTTATATTTTAACTTACCTCTGCTTATTGGTGGACAACAGTTCCTTTTTGGACCACAAATTTTTGTAGCGCATTGTGCACATTCGACAGTATGGACATTGATTAAATATACAAGAACAATGCACAATGATATGCACAACGATTTATGGAGGCGCATGACACTAGAATTTTAACATTATGTGATGTGAAACAAAAATGAAACCAACAGATATGCTGGTAAAAAATATGGATGAACGGATGTCAATTTTGACGTTTATTTGAAGTTTTGAATGACATTTAGCAACAATGCTTTATAAACTATATATTTCATTTTGTCTCTCGCTGTCGTCAAGGTTGTATTCAGTAATTACTGCTACAGAGGGGTTATAGAACTGCAGTCCTTCCAGAATTATATGAATTAAAAATTTTATGAATACAATTATGTTATTTTTTCTAAACCTATTTAATTTTGAATTAAAAATAATTGTAAATGCAGCTCAGTTGCAATGTGCAATGAGTTATCGAGCTGTACTCATGCCAACCCGAACAAGGGTTACTATTAAGTTTTGCAGTTAAGCTGCATTCAGAGCTCAGTAAATTAACACCCTGTGCGTTATGGATAGTTTTTAAACGAGTGCAATTGGTATGATCGGACAAGCTCGTACTATATCGCTCAACAGTAGTATAGCAACGACAAAGCACGAGCATGTTCGATCATACCAAATGACCTCGTTTAAAAACTATCCATAGCGTACAACGTGTTGATTTACAGAGCTCTGAATGCAGCTTTAAGCTGTCGCTTGATAGATGTTTGATTCGAAAAGTTAATTTTTGAATTGTTCATGTATCTTGTGTTAGTATGTGTGAACAAGTCACAGAAATAAAACAATTTCTATTAAAAATGAATAACTAACAAGCGAACATTTTCTAGTTATGATTTTTCATGATTTTAAAGATGGCTTAACTCGACATTTTTCGAAGAAATTAAAGCCATTTTTTTGCGATAAGCACATCCTTGGCTATTGTAGGATGATTTCTGGTAAAAACGAACATCTTGAAGGTCGTCTTGTTAGTATTGTTAATCCGAAAACTATTGACGTGGTCCGGAATATGTTGAAGGTGAATAACCGCTGCACTTACAGGGCAGCGGGCATATCCATGATTCGAATCAATGCAAACCTACATGAACAACTGGTCGTCAGGAAGACAACTGCACCTTGCAAGTCGAAAAAAAAACACATATATAAACTTTAATTTTATTTATACAGGTAAATATATATCAATAAAAAAACTGTGTGAAATTTCAGACAAAAATATTATTATAATTTATAATTTCGATAGAAGGCTGCTTAATGATATGTTATATTTATATGAATGCATCATTAGTCTGTTCTGTAAGTTCTGTTTCTATAAATTTTTCCACCAAGGTTTGCTCCTGTGGTACATACATGTTGTTTTAGTTCCAAAAGCTGGTTTAGCTGTCTGCATCTGAACTTTCTGCCTAAGTTGAGAAGATTGAGGTACAGGTTTAAATCCTTCCGATTTGCAATAACCTTCTTCAATAACTTCCACGCATCCCTGCCTGCTTGCTTTTTCAATATTTTCTCTGCACTGAATAGCTTGGCAATTTTTGTTACATAGATTAAAACAAATTTTCATGAATGCTCCTTCTCTGTCTGGGTCTCCACAAATACATTCTGGGCTTTGGGATGTTTCATCTTTTTGATATGCTGAATAACCATTTTCTTTAGGCAGTGAAGGTTCCGGACGCTGGTAGTTTAAGTTAGCCTGTTCTACCGATGGAGAGTTAGATTCATTTTTATATCTACGGGGAAGTCCTTTTTCTGAAGGGCAAATTAAATCGCATGGTCGACCAATTTTATGACCGCAAAGAGGACAGTTTGGGCAAGTTTGCTGGCATCTTCTTTCATAATCCAATCCTGCTCTTTGTCTAGGGACATTTACTGACGGTTGAAAAGTATTAGTTTGTATACTACTTTTATTAATATCAGAAAAAGATGAATGTTTCTCAGTTTGGATACGATTAAATTCACTTACCTTTCTATCTGGTATTGGTCGTTGCGAATTTATAAAGTTTGAACACATTCTCTTTATCCATGGAATAGGACCTGCTCTTACTTCATCATCTTCATCAATTTTGTAATCTAGTACACCGTTCTTAAACATGTCTTTGAAATAGGTAATAGATTCAATATTGTATGGAACACAACTATGATTTTCATCTGGAGAAATGTGTTTTTTTCTTGAATTATTTGCATATTGTGCATTTACTATTGTAAGAAATATGAAACAGATTATAGTTAATATGATAATGACTGATGTTTTGGAAGATGTGCTCATGATATTATGGTGTTTTCAAAATGCTTCTTAGTTTATGATCTTGACTGAAATTGATAAAACAGTAATTTCATTCTCGCATGTTTGATAATTTACATGCTATTTTTTAATTTTCATGATTTAAATTAAAGATAATCATTGTATATTTTTGAATTTTAACAGATGATATTTCTAAACTATCACAAATGACAGTGATGATTATGATGACATTACGTACATGGCCAACTACAATATGAAATAAACACAGAAAATCATGATGCATAGTCACACCACTCGAAGAAAGTTATACAGTCTGTTCCAAACGGTTAAGCGGAACTAGATTTTTCAATTTAATTACTTTCATCGTTTAAATCGTGCCTTTCGGCCGTTTTGTTTAAGCTTTGTAAATCATACTTACAATAAACATTTTTTGGTTAAGGTTAATATAATTTTAAAATGTCATTTTCTTTATATTTTGATTTTTTGTGTCATTCTTAATACAAATTTCCCATTTATTTATTTTTTTGTCATTAAAATATAAAAAAAAAAATATTTAATTTTGACATATGTCATTCGTTTCCATGGTTTCATTGTTGGAATTTTAAATTTTGACACCCCAACGTGAAAAATGAAATAACCCAAGCAAGGTACCTTCTCGTGACAACCTAAAAGAACTAAATTCCCATTTAGTTCCGCTTAACCGTTTGGAACAGACTGTAAATTAAATTTTCAAATAAATTTCCATTATTACAAAACAAAACCTAATCTATTGTATAAATATCTGTTTACAATAGTCTGCGGATGAATATTATTATTTTTTGCTTTAAATCGATCGTCTATACTTTGAATGTTGGGTTCTAGGATGTCAACAAAATAATATTATTAAAAAAAAAAAAAATAATAATAATAATAATAATAATAATAACAGTAAAGTAAAAGAACTAGACCATTAATTATTAGAAAATTGTGTTGAAAATAATCGAAAGAAAGGACCCGGTTGGTAGACAGCGGTGAAAGAGACAATTGTAGTAGAGACATATGGATATTACTTATATACTTCTGCTTATACTAAGAATCTAGTATGTATAGAGGTAACATAGTAAGCTTATTACACGTCCTGTACTGTAGGAATTGACTTGAAGAGAACTTGTTGCGCAGAAAAGAACACGAGACGGGTGTAAAAAGACCCCTCTTCTTTTTACACCCGTCTCGTTATCGGAGAAAGTACACTCAGCCTCTCCTCACTCTCACCACAAATCCATTGCGCATCCTTTTAAGTCGTGTCGTACACTATGAGACCTGCACATCTAGACTTAGACTATTGTCCCTATTGATAGTCAAGAAAATTTGCACATATTTTTGTGAAGAATAATTTTAATTATAAATATATTAAAATATAAAAATAATAATACAAAAGTGTAAAGGGTATATTTATTATTTGTAGGCAATATAACACTTATAGTAAATATTGACGAATTCACGGTTGTTCTATATAAGTCTAGCGCGTTTTTTAAACATTCAAACACTGATGTCAATTATTCTTTAATTTGACTAGCGCGTTTTTTGTCCACGTTCGTGTGTAGATTTTAGACCAAATATTCAATAAACATTTCCACCATTTATTCTTTAATTTAACTAGCGCGTTCTTTGTCCACGTTCGTTTGTAGATTTTAGACCAAATATCCAATAAACATTTCCACCATGTATTGTTTAATTAGACTAGAGCGTTCTTTGTCCTCGTTCGTGTGTAGATTTTAGACCAAATATTCAATAAACATTTCCACCATTTATTCTTTAATTTGACTAGCGCGTTCTTTGTCCACGTTCGCTTGTACATTTTAAACTAAATATCCAACAAACATTTCCACCATTTATTCTTTAATTTGACTAGCGCGTTCTTTGTTCACGTTCGTTTGTAGATTTTAGACCAAATATCCAATAAACATTTGCACCATGTATTGTTTAATTAGACTAGCGCGTTTTTTGTCCACGTTCGTTTGTAAATTCCAGACCAAATATCACATTTCCACCAATTATTATTTAATTGATTCTTCGTCCGATTTACAATCTTTCGTACCACTTGTTCTGAAACCTATAAAATTAAATAAAGATTAACATATAAAATATATCAAAAATTGGCAGATATAGCCGGTTCACTTTTGTAAGAACAAACTAAGAGGGAATTTTGTTTTCAATAGTTTGCACCTTTGAAGCTGTATGTCATGTTGGTATTAAAAAATGTCACTTTTTTAAAATGTTGATCCATTTGACATATGTCATATTGAAAAATGATATCTTAATTATAATGATCATAACCTTATCAACCTAAAGTCGGTTTTACAGCGTAAGGAATATTTTTAATTGACATTTAAAGTCAGTAGCACACCATAAAAGTAACCAAAATAACTAGATCTAGTGTGTTCTTTCAAAAGTGAACAGTCAATTAAAAATATTCCTTACGCTGTAAAACCGACTTTAAGTTGATAAGGTTATGATCATTATAATTAAGATATCATTTTTCAATATGACATATGTCAAATGGATCGACACTTTAAAAAAGTGACATTTTTTAATACCAACATGGAATACAGCTTCAAAGGTGCAAACTATTGAAAACAAAATTCCCTCTTAGTTTGTTCTTACAAAAGTGAACAGCTTATATTATAAATTTTCTTGACTGTATCTTCCAACACACATTTTTCTAAGCTGACATAGACCACAGATTTAAAAATTAAATTTCGGTTAAACGTTTGGAATAGCCTATATATGTTTCTAACGTTACCGTAAAATCAGAACATTGACATTTGTTCACAGCAACAATACCCGATAATAAAATGTCAAATTTGGCAACGTCAAAATTATGAGTGATGTTTAAAATATAGATATGTCCAAATTTTTATCACCTAAAAACATTTTCGTCTTAACAATACTTGTATGTTACATGCTAATGATATCAGGAGCAAGGGATATAAATGCACGCAAGAAAAAACCCGTTAGATGTGACATATTACAATACATCCCAGGCTTCCAAGAAAAACCAAGAGCGTATAAATATGAAAAAATTATTCGTGATACAGCAGAACAACTAATTCCTCCACCAAACTTATTTAAACCACAACCGATGAGAATAGAAACGAAGAAAGACCAACCAATGTATATTTATGAATCACCACGAGAAAGCATTCTCAAAAGAATAAAAATAAATATTAAAGGAAAAAATGTAGAAGATTATGATGATGAAGAATACAATGTCCAAGATTCGGAATGTTCATGTCCTGCTGAATATGAAAACCAGACTATAAACGAAGTACCATGTGAATGTATAAATGAAAATACTATAATTGAATTGTTTGTAAGAGTCGCGTGCAATTTTTGTAGTAAAGTCCGTAGGGCTTGTAAGGCAAGACGACGATATAAAAAGCGATTCAGCTGATGAAGTTTCCTAAAAAATACCACATTTTCCTGAAAAAGTATTGTACATTTTTGATTTGATTATATGATACTGTCTAATAAAGTTAATGTTTTATCTATAAAGTCGAATGGAGTCATTTTCATTTGTAGTTAATAAAACCAAACTATTTATATCCAAAATGTTATAGAGCAGTGGCATATAAAAGCTTATGATTAGGGATGTTCCGATACTATTGATACGATACCAGTATCGATATTTTTCATTCGATATCGCGATTTTAGTATCGATACTGATCTTCCGGTACTTTATTAATACCAATCCATTTGACCCAGTATCGTATCGTTTCTTTTTTTTTTAACAATATCGTAAAATTTGTATTTATACACATATAAATATTTCTGTGATTAAATATTTTTCAATAAGAAACACTTCTAAAAATTGTACTCTTGTAAAAACTGGTACGCAATGGCGCAGGACATAGTACGCCAAGAAACATGCGTTGACCGGTTAAGAAGTTGCTGCCGTTTGGCGCCATTTCTCTCTACGTTTGAGGTTATGAAATTTTATTTTATGAAATTTTATTTATATATTTTTGTATTTTAATTAAAAATGTCACCACGGAGAAGCAAAGAGTGGACCTATTTACCCAAAATAGACCAAGGAATTTTCTCGGTGCTTGCAGTGAAGAAGAGTGGAGTGTTTAATTCAATTTTAAACAATCACTCAGACCTATAGGTTTCAGCAAGAGTTCATATACAGGGTGGGCCATGGGAAACTGACGATTTTTGAATGAACATTACACAATGATTTCTCAAAACAACAAAATTTTATTAACATACATTAATAGTAAATTATGTCATTTTAATTTTTAAAAATTATATCAGTCATGTGATGACCATTCTGCTCATAACATGTTTCAAGTCATAAATTCTTGGTGAACGCGGTCCAATAGAGCTTCGTCAATCGCTCTGCACGAATGGCATCATTTAGTTCATCCAAATGTTCTGGGTTTGTTCTCGTAAACACGAGCCTTTAGATAACCTCAGAGGAAGAAATTGCATGTTGTCAAATCTGGTGACCTCGGAGGCCAAGGCAGGTCCCCATAACGTGATATCATTGTGCTGTGGATAGTCGTTTGGTTTAAGCTCCTGGACTAAAGTCAACTTGTATGGATGAAACTTCAGATCCTGTTTAACAATACGACGGACTGTGGAACGACTTACTCTTAAGGCTAGAGCGTGTTTTCGTGCAGAACGCATTGGGCTTCTTTGGAAAGCCTCCCTCACCTTCTCCACATTTTCGGGGGTCCGTACCGTACGAGTGGGTCCAGGCGGTTTTTTATTCATGATGTTCCCGCTTGTTCGAAAGTGGTTGACTCATTTGAGAATTGTGTTTTGGCTTGGGATGCTTCCACGGCGCCCAACATTAAACTCAATTCGAAACGCTCTTTGCGCCGCTATTACTGATTCACCGTTTTTGACAAACACGACATACACATACACACAATGTCTTACACCCCATTCAGCCTTGATGTACACTTAACTGCACGAACAGACGGTTGGAATGGAACCTACCACTTGCTTCTACCCCCCCCCCCCTACCTGCAGAGTACTACCCGTTTCAAAAACGTCAGGTTCCCATGGCCCACCCTGTACACACAACAGTTTTGCAAGTGAAAGATCGGAAGTCCATTCGTAAAATGTTTATTTAATCAATCCGATTAATAGCACTCTTTTTTTTAATAAAGAGACTATTGAGCCTAGCAAGAGTTCACATACACACCAGTTTTGCAAGTAAAATATCGGAAACCTCTTCGTAAAATATTTATTATCTATTATCGTTTTCCTAATTTTTCTAATTCTGCTTGCACGTAATTAGCTGTCCTATATTTTTACTAAGTAAACCTAAGCTAATTACCTAGTTTTTAGGTATACAGTACTTTATTTTCCCCCATTAAAAATTGTGTAATAAACTCTAGTAAATGCGATTAATTTAGGTAATTAGGTTAAGTTTAGTTAGTAAAAATCTAGAACAGCAGAATTAGGAAAACGATAATAGATAATAAATATTTTACGAAGGGATTTCCGGTATTTCACTTGCAAAACTGGTGTGTATATGAACTCTTGCTAGGCTCCATAGTCTCTTTATTAAACAAAGAGTGCTATGAATCGGATTCGGTGCAGAGTCAGTAAGGGCGCAAGAAAGAGTTGAGGCGCAAAAATCACACCTTCTTTTTTTGGGTCATCATTGCGATCCGTCTTTCCTTTTTATTTAGTTATGGATGGGGGCACAGGATTGATACTTGTGTCGGTCGGAAATACCTTTGTCCAGCTCTGCTATGAATGATAACAATTGAACAGCCTTATTTTGTTTAGTTAAATTCTGTCCTTCTTTGACTATACAATGCTGCCATCGTCTTTTCTACTTCTGGAAACACATTTTGTAAGCACTTTTTGAAATCGCGTTTAGACCAGTTTTTTTATTTTCTTTTTCAATTTTCAATCGTTTGAAAACGGCGCTAATTTTATTTTATTTAACACAATGTGGCACTAATATAATTTATACAAGTAGGTATAATGTAGATTAAAGCAATAGTAAATTAAAATATTTTTAGTATTATAATAACGATTATAACAGTCGTAGCATATATAGGCTATTCCAAAACATTAAGCGGAACCAAATGGAATTTTAATTTTCTTAAATTGTCACGAGCTAATTCTTTATTGTTTGAAGTTGGCTTTTGCTAAACAAATTGATCAAAAGCTTCAATTAAACCTTAACAGCTAGAATTCAAAATTTAGTTCAGCTTAAACCAAAGAAATAGGCTATATTTGTTAAATTGTGTGAGATTTAGCAAAAACGTATCAGAAAAGTGGTCATTTATTGCGATGTTATTAAAGTTTAAACAGATTCTGTTCAGCGGTGAGTTAAAGGTCGAGTTAATTCTATTGAATGTTAAGTAAAAGAGATCAGTATTTCTCTAAATGTAGGTTAGGGATATGTAAACGTAAATGATCTAATAGTGATGAAGAATCAACAATATTATTTATTTTTTGAATAATAGACGACATCCAAAAATATCTTCCTTTTTTTAAAGTCATTAAATTTAAGTTATTGTTAGGAAATCTATAACAGAAATGTTTTGTAAATTTTGTTGATATATTTTCAAAGCGCTTTATACAGATAAAATAATGTGGTAACCAAAGGACTTATTACTTCTAAAATGACTTCTTACAGATGTATAATATAAAATTAATGGTATTTTTTCACTCCTAACTGGTTTATTAATTATTAATATAAAACCTAGCATTTTATATGTTTTTTTAATTATGAAGTTTATGTGTACACGATGTACACATTAACTACATAAAGTAATTTCGAATCTAATATGACACACACATCTCTAACTTGACGAACATTTTTAAAATCTTTGTCTTCACCTTTATAGAAAAATATAATAATATTTCGGTTACGTGTAAAAGTAATTTTATTACATTTTTTGAAAATTAATTTGTCTATTTAGGTTACATTAATTATTAAATCGATCAATGTCTTCTTGTATTGCCTGGCAGTCTATGAGATATGCCACTTTCTTATATACTTTAAGATAATCAGCATACATTAAAAATTCTGTATTCTGGAAACGTATTGATACGTCGTTAATAAAAATATTAAAAAGTAAGGGGGCTAAATGGCTCCCTGAGGTACACCAGACTTTTAACGAACATTATTGTGAAAAAAAAGTCACACAGTGCAGTCAATTAAGTATACGGGGAACGACAATGACTTTGTTCCTTGCCGAACTATAAGGGAAGAGTGAGTTGGTGCATTGTCGTAGTGTAACGTCCATGTTTTTTTCAGCAATTGGGCAGTTTATTTCTTATTCACACACAAAAAATATCAATCTACGCAATAAACGCAAATCAAGATGCCAAACGCTGTTGCCTGATTTTGCCTATAATTACCTCTGAGCTAATTGTGGCAAAATGTTCGTATCCAGAATTGGCCTCTTCAGTAATAAACGAGCCCAATCTCGTCGAAATTTGGAAAAATTCTTATAGTAGCGATGTGCTGTCGTCGATTCGACGTAGCCATTATATAGCACACATAAAAATGTGTATTTACTACTTACCAGTTAGAACCTGTTCACTGTGAAATTCAGAAATTGAATGAATATCTACCATGAAATAGTTGTTTAAAACGACCGAACCACTAAAAACATGCAGTTCAATTCACAGCATTTTCTCCAAAATCTGTTCTTAAAAGTTCATGTGTTTCTGTCGTCCTTTTTTCAAGTTTCAAATAAAATTTCACAGAAACGCTGCTTTTCGATCAGGTCCATCTTATAATCACCGGGCTTAAGAAAATTGAATACAAAAACCGCTCTAAATTCGAACGAAATATCTTAGCGAAACAAACTCAATGGTAGTCAACTCACAAATGACAGATGCGTCATATCAAGTAGCTATTCTCTGTCACCAATTACTAATCATTAGGCAACATGCGCAGTTCGCACATTTTTGTACGTACTTCATATATCAAACTATATTAATGGCATTAGGACGGCAAAGTAATACAACGTACGCAGTGGTATTAGGAGAGGAAACTAATACTGCTCCTCCCTTTTGTTGTTAAAAAATTAACATATTAAACCTGTAATAACTTGTAGCAAATTTTCAGCTTTTTAGTACAAGTAGGCTTAGACTAAATCAATCAAACTTGTCATCAGTGACAATTAAAACATCAAAATTTTAAGTGCGATGAGTCCTAAATTAATAGCTAGTGTTGTTTGCCTCGCATCAGTCATATACTCAGTCTGCGTTGCAACAGTATTTGGTGACTGTCCATATTCCGGTTTACCATTATCATCTGTAACAGATTCAAATAACGCCACCAAAGAAAGTGATTCGGATAATTCAAGACCAGTAACACCATCTGCGAGGACAAAAAAGAGAAATGAATCAGACGATGAAATACCAGTAACAAGGAAAATGGGTATGCATGATTTGAATGCACTCAGCCAAAGGTATTTATAGATTCTGGTAGGATAGATTTGTGTCAAATGTAACAAATTATACATATAATGCTGTTTTAGACTTACTATTTGTCTTTTGTCAGTAATAATCGATACCTATGGTTCTCAACGTATAATTTGTGGATCCCCAAAGGTTCTCGTTAACCTTTCAAGTGTTTGTCAGTTCAAAACTATGACCAAAACTACAACTAGTTTTGGTGTAGTAACGTTTCTCCTACAAACACTGTGTACTATGACAGTCTGGTCAAAGAGTCTCGTTTTCTATATGTCGAAGTGATCGGCGGCCATTAACGCTACGTACAACCCCCAGAGATTATTAGTTTCTTATACAAAACTAACAATCTGAAATAAAATTAGTGACACTCTATACATCAAATTTTGCACAGAATTTTTATCTATCTAATACGATATTTTTGATTGTAGAAAAAATTATTGTAAAAATGTTATTGCTAAATATCTTAATAATAGGTATTACACAACAATGTTCTGTAATTTTTTACATATATTTATGGGTTTCAAATAATTTTTATATTTATATAGTTTTGTGTAGAAATGTTCAAATAATACGTTAACATTTTTTTCGACATGATTGTTTATAGTTTAGAGCCTTCGTCGAAAAATATTTTACTTGATGATAATGAAATGCCACTTGGTACAAGTATTCTTTACATAAAATGAAACATTTTTATCCGCCGCACCTATATTGAGAACCGCGGCAGATTCGAGGTGGCGGCAAAAGTAGATTACCAAGTACAATAACTATAAGTAATTTTCACAATAGAACAAATTATCTCCAAACATATTTGTAGAATGAAGCTTTAGCTACAATTTGCCGCATGGTACACAAATATGCGTCGAATGGTTTACAAGATGCCGTCTATAATGCAAGTTGTTTATTCACTATTACATGACAGTTCTTTTGACAATTAAAAATATCCTATTAGATAGATAAAAATTCGCTAAAAATTTTGATGTATAGATTGTTACTAATTTTATTTCAGGTTGTTAGTCTTGTATAGGAAACCGTACGGTTGTGCGCACCCTTAAGAGCCCAAACAGTTGTTGATTTACATGTTAGAGTAGGTACGTTTTCATTTTTTAAAATAAATTGTCATTTTAAACACATTTTAACTGTGAACTTACTGTATTCAATATGTATTTAACTAAAAATTACTGTCGCATTCGACGGTAATTAATACTTTAGGTTTTATAACTAAAACAAAATTTTTAACTTATCTACAATAATAACGAAAGAAATTTTATAATCATAAAAACAATATACAGTGAATTTATTTTTTAATGCAACATGTACTATGTCTTTACCATGGATACAGTTTTTGACAGTAATATAAATCGTGTTCATTTTCATTTGCAACATAAACAATTAGTGTGTATACTTTTGCTCATTGCTGATTTAAAAATTAATCAACATGTATACAGATGAAGAAAAAATAATGATGGTAACTTGGTATAACTCTCAAATCAGTTTAAGAGAAGTTTCTGCTATATTTAGTGCAACTTATTCAAATCGGCCAATACCAAATCCCTCTACAATTTCAAGACTAGTTAATAATTTTCATCGCGAAGGATGTCTTAAGTCAAAACATAATAAAACCAGTGGCGAAGGGAGACCTCCGCTAGACTTGCCCTCCCATAACAAAAAATAATAATAATAAAAAGAAGTACATAAAATTTTAAAAGAAGATTTAGGTAAATCTTCAAAAATACATCAAATTATTTTTTTAAGGTCTTGATATACAATTTGGTGTACTGCTTTCTCATTATCCTTGAGCGTACCATTGGTTTTGAGGGGGTAGTACGCTGATTTGTATGATTTTCCATCGTGGAATTGTATTTTGTAGTTCGTACTGTTTAGTTCTTATTTAATATTATTTTGGTTTTGACAATTACTTTTGACATACGCAAAACTATTTGTGCGTCATTTGTTTATTAGTTGACTAGCAACAACTTATTTATAAATAAAATAAAAAAAAAAGTTCAAGATAATACTACTTTCGTTAATCCCACATTTTTTTAAGTAATGTATCGCAGTGTTCTTCAATCCGTGGTCCGCAGAATATTCCTGCCGGTCCTAGCCAGAAGCTAACTTTTGTCCGAACCATGATTTATTTAATATTTACTAGCCTCAATACAACGCCTCACGCAGCTATTTTTCATACTTCTGAGGAAGAGCTCTTTGGAATAGTCGCTTACAAGAGGAAGATATAGAAATGTTTCCACTTTTGAAAGAATTTTTATTGCTGCTGATGTCAACCAGAAAGTCATATTCAACAATAAGTCAACATTTAAGAGCATTAGCTGAAAATTTTAATAATTATTTCCCTGAAAATGAGGATCCTCGAAAAGGTAACCTCTGGATTAATAATCCATTCTTAGAAGATATAAAGTCATGTGCATTTCACTTTTTTTATGGCCTTTGCTACTGAGGCAATTAGCCATCCCTGAAAATGAGGATCCTCGAAAATTCCGTGATTCTCGTGAAAAAGAAAAGCTGATCGAGTTGTCTTCTGATGTCACTCTGGTGTACAGACATAATAATGCAATCATTGTCTTAATTTTGAAAATCGCTAGAAAAAGAATATCTATCTTTGAGTTATAAAGCTCTCAAATTATTAGTCATTTTTTCGACTTCTTATTTGTGCAAATAGATTTTTTCAGCCATGTCAATAATAAAAACCAAACAGAGATATCAAATGAAGGTTAACGCAGCGCTTCGTCTCTCAGAAACAACTCTGCAGCCACGTATATCAAATTTTCTAATAAAGAAGCAGCAGCAGATGTCGCACTAAAAATTGGAATTATATAACTGTATGACATATACCCGTATAATAATAAAATACTATCTATATTGGTGTTTATTTGTGTCTTAGCTTTCAGCCGGTCCGCAAAATATTTATTCTCTTATCACCGGTCCGCGGGGGCAAAAAGGATGAAGAACACTGATGTATACCATATTTTCGGACGGAGGGAGTATTTAATTTTTTACATCAATTCGTGATGCGTAAATGAATAAAGATTTTCCACACAAAGATTCGAAATATAATGTCAACGTTGATACTGCCTTCTGATAAGCATGACTCAGATTTAGAGAGATAATTTGTGATTTTGTCTTATCTTGGAGGCATTGCGCAGCGACACACCTAGCATCGTCTAGTGACCCTTCTAATTTCAAACGATTTAATTAATTTTGTACTCCTAGAAACTCACAGGAAACTGATAACAAATAGTTGGTAAATGAAATACATGCTAAGGCTATTCAAAAAGTTTGAAAAAAAACGTCCTAAAGTCTTTATTTGTCAGAGCTTATCCGATTTTTTTCTATGCACGTTTATCTTATATCTATACTCTTATTCCACTTAGGCCCGGTATTTCCACCTTACTGTTATATATAAGAATAACTATCAATGGGATAATATTATCCATTTGATAGTCGCTACAGTCTGTTCCAAACGGTTAAGCGGAACTAAATGGGAATTTAGTTCTTTTAGGTTGTCACGAGAAGGGACCTTGCTTGGGTTATTTCATTTTTCACGTTGGGATGTCAAAATTTAAAATTCCAACAATGAAACCATGGAAACGAATGACATATGTCAAAATTAAATATTTTTTTTAGATATTTTAATGACAAAAAAATAAATAAATGGGAAATTTGTATTAAGAATGACACAAAAAATCAAAATATAAAGAAAATGACATTTTAAAATGATATTAACCTTAACCAAAAAATGTTTACTGTAAGTATGATTTACAAAGCTTAAACAAAACGGCCGAAAGGCACGATTTAAACGATGAAAGTAACTAGATTGCAAAATCTAGTTCCGCTTAAGCGTTTGGAACAAACTGTAGGATAAATTGCTTTCTGTATTTCCAACTCGAGTTATCCCGTAGATATCTATTCTGATTGATAATAATATTTTCGAATGTTTTTTTTATGTTGGTATTAGTAGCGCTATCTTAAACAAAGAGATAGATACAACTGTCAAAATAAATGACAACTGTCAAAATTTTGTACAGAAAAATGTGCGATAAACGCCCAAGAAGCGCAAATTTCAATATTTCCGAAACAAGGCAACTTGTAAATCTTGTGTTAAAATGTAAAAATATTATAGAAAATAAAGCTACTGACGCTGTAAATCTAAAAGATAAACAAGGGGCCTGGGATAAAAAAATGTATTATGTTCAATTCATCCTACATACAGAATAGAAATGCAAAAACACTGAAAATTAAATACGACCGTTTATTTCTCATCCTAATGGTTCATATGATTTGGTCTAACACGAACTATATATGGACGCTCTAAATACTCTACAATTTCTTCATCATCGTCTGCTTGCAAATCTTCTAAATCAGCATCCATGATTTCTTTCTTTAAAAATAAATGTAAATTATCGAAAAATAACCGACAATATTTTTTTATTTCAGTATAAATTAAAGTAGATTACTAAATTATTTTAAATTTATTTTGATATAGGTAATTACACAATAAAATAGTACACATAATGGAAACAGGTGTATGTAATATGTATATGAAGTGTAGGTATGTCTAATATGTACATAGTACCTGTAATAATATATATTTTACGTATGTATATATGTCGGAGAATATCATAATTTTATCAGAATACGTAAGTGCAAAGGCAGCAGCCTTGGTACTAGCAGAACCAAGATCAACCGATCAGCAAATACAGAGCGATAATAGAACAGTGTGTTTTGTATATGAGTGGGTTATAGCTGAGCGATCGGTCTGGATCATTGGGATTGCTACGTGTCTGTTATAATATCTGTTTTAATTATGAACTTTGTTTTATGTCATAAATGTGTTTTAATAATGTTTGATTATTTGTGTGAGTGATAATTGTTATTTTACCACATTTGAGACGAAATCAGAAGTGGGATTTGCATCCAAAGCCATGAACAATGGAGAGAAATTCGACTGGAACTTGTGCAAAAGATAAGTCAAACTTCTACTAGTAAGCCAATAAATTTACCTGTATGTGAATCAGAAAAAGTGGGCCAAAATACCAAGGCCTGGTGCAATACTACTGATCTTTGAGTGCGTGAGAATCCAATAAATGGAAGTGCTTTAATGATCGTGTTAAGCAAAGTTTTGCGATGTTCTGCATCTGCATGGCTATCTCAGATAACATTTGAAGGTATGACTTGGGAACAATTTTAAGATTTATTTTAATCAAGATACGACCAAAATGATACCAGTTCTGCTTTTCTTATAAAATTATTGCATGGAATACCTAAAGACCATGAGCCTTATTCTGTGCCTGCTAGTCAATTTTTAATAGCTTTCATGACACACTAGCAGAAATCAGATCCAGAAGAAATTAGCAATGGCCTTAGCAACGGCTAATTTAACCGAATTCTATTCTGAAGAAAAACGTCAGTCCGAGTGACCGAAATTCAATTCTTCATCTTCAATTGAGTGTTTCAACTGTGGTAAAATTGGGCATCGTCAACGTAATTGTTGACTCGCCGAGGGGCCGACCAGCTCCGAGAGGCCTTCCAGTTCCGAGAAGTGTCATTAGGGGGTTCGTTGCTGCAATTGTAACAAGCCTGGTCGCTGTGTCAGCTGTGCCGCAGTGCCGTTTTGAGGAAGGAGCGTGAAACCAAAAGAGTAGAATCCTGCACGGTTAAGTTACCTAGCGATCAACTTAAACATGGTGAGATCTTTCCTTTTGTTTCTAACTCTGGAGCAGAGTGTTCTGTCTTGAAAAAGTAAGTTTCTTTAAAATTTAGCGATCAAAGATTCCATAATAAAGTCTCTTTAGTTAGTATTGGAAAAGATACTGTGTTAGTACAACACAGATTTTATCTTAAGTAATAATAGATGGATATTTGCTTGAAATTAAATTTCATGTTTTGGCTGATAATTATTTAAACAAGGATATTATGATTGGTAGAGAAATTTTAAGTTCTGGTTACTCTACTCACTTGACTAATAGTAAAATCTTTCTGGAAAACTGTAGACATATGCATTTTAACTAAATCCAAAAATTTGCTTGATTGGAAAAATGAGATAATATTTGAATTAGTTGGTGACGAATGCAATCAGTTACTTACACTATTGCATAATTTTAAAGATTTCTTTATTAAAGATAATCCTGTGACACTTGTTAATACCGTACAAAGATGTCCATACCGAATAAGAGAATGTGAAAAAGAAATAGTTTGCAACAAAATTCAAGATTTATTAGAGGCTAAAATTATTAGACCTAGAATTTCACCGCTTTCAAGCCCTATGATTTTAGTTCAAACGAAAGATGAAACTAGTCGAATGTGTGTTGATTATTGTGAATTAAATTCCAATACAATTTCTGATAAATATGCATTACCAATAATGTCAGGATTAATTGCGCATTTTTAATGTGCAACCTATTTTAGAAATTTAGACATGGCAAGCGGGTATTATCAAATTCCCGTTCACAAAGACTCTATTGAGAAAACAGTTTTCATTACACCCGAAGGTCAATATGAATATTTGTTGATACTATTTTGGTTTAAAGACGGTTGTGACTGTTTATAAACGAGCGATAATAAAGGCCTTATGTAGCTTAGTAAACATCCATGCGATAGTGTATGGATGACGTAATGATTTACTCTAAAATTATTTTCGATTGTCTTGCAAAATGAATGATGTACTACAAGCACTTGTTTAATATGTTTTTTTCAGTAAATTTTAGAAAATGACCGTTTCTAGAAACTCAAATTGAAAATTTGGGTTACGAAATATGTGCAAGCGAAATTAGACCAAGCTAGATCAAAAATACAGAGGGCCTATGAGAGTTATAAAAATCCTTGACGAAAACAGATATGAATTATAACCGATGCGAGGTAATCGTATCTTAAAATATGCTCTCGAGCATTTAAGACCGATGCCCTGTGGCTCAGAGAAGTACGTACAAGCGGATGAGTCCCATGGTAAGGAAAACACGTCTCCTGAAGATGATGAAGGCTTATACGTGAACCAGATGTAATTTTGTAAGTATTTTTGTGTGTTTGTGGTTATCCCAGGTGAACAGTGGTTCTCTGGGTGAGGAGGTGTGTCCTCCGAAAATGTGGTTATTCCAGGTGAACAGTGGTTCTCTGGATGAGGGGGTGTGTCCTCCGAAAATGTGATTATTCCAGGTGAACAGTGGTTCTCTGGGTGAGGAGGTGTGTCCTCCGAAAATGTGGTTATTCCAGGTGACAGTGGTTCTCTGGATGAGGGGGTGTGTCCTCCGAAAATGTGGTTAACCCAGGTGAACAGTGGTTCTCTGGATGAGGAGGTGTGTCCTCCGAAAATGTGGTTATCTCAGGTGAACAGTGGTTCTCTGGGTGAGGAGGTGTGTCCTCCGAAAATGTGGTTATTCCAGGTGAACAGTGGTTCTCTGGATGAGGAGGTGTGTCCTCCGAAAATGTGGTTATTCCAGGTGAACAGTGGTTCTCTGGATGAGGAGGTGTGTCCTCCGAAAATGTGGTTATTCCAGGTGAACAGTGGTTCTCTGGATGAGGAGGTGTGTCCTCCGAAACAGTGGTTATCCCAGTTGAACAGTGGTTCTGTGGATGAAGAGGTGTGTCCTCCGAAAATGTAGTTAACCCATGAATAGTAGTTTTCAGGATTAGGGGGTGTGTCCTCCGACCAATAGACGGCGGGGCAGGTGCCCAAGAGCTCCTGATGTGTGCCAGTAAGGCCAGGAACAGAGTTGCATACTAGATGTATTCCTGATGCAGGTTGGTAAATCGCTTGAAGTAGAATATAAAAAGTAATTTGAATGTGCGATACTAATTGATTGAGTATCAGTGTTAAGATGAGTCTTCAGTGGAAGATTTCAACTCATTTCTACACTAATGAGTTATTGTATGAGTCAGAAATGGCCGAAGTGGGCACCACTGGGCATGTTTTTAATAAAATGTAACTAATGACACTTATTGTAGTGTATGTTTTTTCAGATAAAGATCGCACAGGGTCGTGCGATAGGTCAGGATGGCCGTGTCGGAGAATATCATAATTTTATCAGAATACGTAAGTGCAAAGGCAGCAGCCTTGGTACTAGCAGAACCAAGATCAACCGATCAGCAAATACAGAGCGATAATAGAACAGTGTGTTTTGTATATGAGTGGGTTATAGCTGAGCGATCGGTCTGGATCATTGGGATTGCTACGTGTCTGTTATAATATCTGTTTTAATTATGAACTTTGTTTTATGTCATAAATGTGTTTTAATAATGTTTGATTATTTGTGTGAGTGATACTTGTTATTTTACCACATTTGAGACGAAATATATATATATATATATATATATATATATATATATATATATATATATATATATATATATATATATATGCTTATATTATGTACATATATTTATCAATAAAATGTTTTTTGACACCTATCTGTCAAGATCTGTCATTTTTATCCAATGGATAATATTTATTAGTACCTACACGTTGTGAATAACTTATCCTATATATAACTTAGTAACTCTATAGATAAATAATTGGAAATACGCAAAAAATCGTTTATTCCCTTGATGACAACTTATCCCATAGATAGTCAGTTTTATCTATGGTTCGAAATACTGGGCCTTATAAATTAATTTCCTAACAACATCTCAGAATAAGTGACAATGAGTTTTCCGAATCAATTATATATTTCCGCTTTAATATCATCCAATGAATTAAAATGCTGTCCTAGAAGTTTTTTTGTTGTTATGAGTACAGTGAATAGGACAACAATTTCAAGTGCAGCTCATCGATAGTAGCCTTGATCTAGCGAGCCGTATAAAACCTCTTATTGTCCTGCTGCAGAAGTTGATTCTTCTACCTTTTCTCGGGGTGCTTATGAGAAATTGCATTCAAAAGTAAAGATATTCGAATAGTACGCGGAATTTATCGTTTGACCCTGTGATATATAGTATATCAAATTATGCCCATTGTAAAAAAAAAAGTTATCATTATCTTTCCAAATAATGGTATCACGCTTGCCTAAGATGTCATGCTTGTCTAAGATGCCATGTTTTCGTCGTTAATTTTTTGATTGTGTCTTCGTTTATATTAAACTAAGGAATCCATGGTTCATTTCCAGTTACGATTCGGTCAAAAACGGTGCGAATAACGTCTTTGAAGAGCAGTTCCTTACAATTGTCTACTCAAAGAGCCAAATTCCAGATTCCAGAACGTAAATGGATACTAAACAAGTTTTAAAATAATGCAGTGCATTAATGAGAATAGATAATTTTCACTAATAAAGGAAAAATATGCTCCACTTTATCAATAAAGTTACACCCTGATCTAATGAACCGACGGAGTGGCCGAGCGCATTAAAATCGTGCAGTTTGGACTGGATTGTGATGTTGGTAGTTCGATTCTCTGGCGGTGATATTATTCGGGCGAGAATAATATGTTTACATTACTCTCATTTCACAATCATTCACCCCTCATCCAGGTGTAGGAGCTCGCCCCCTGGCATCGGCGATTAGCCTCGTTGCAGAAATAGGCCGATGTAAAATAAATAAATAATAAAAAAATAATAATGAGCCATACGCGCGCTTTTTAAAAATTTTCAACACGCCTCCTATTAACAAGTCGAAGAATTTTTTTAATTGGCCCATAAAAGCTTAGTGTTGAATTACTAAGTAGCGTTTTTTAATAGTTAGTCCCACATACACGATATTTCACTACATAAGTAATGAGTATCATCAAGTAGGCCAGCATTATAAATACTGTTACATTTGACATTGGTTATTTTTGACACTACTCTCTTCTAATAATGTAACTTAGTTTTCAATAAGTATATGATTTCAGGCAACCTGATCATCATGGAATGGTAGAATTAGATTCTGCATATTACGAACACCCCGCCGAAAATAATAAGATCTTATTGAATGAATGTGATGTCGAATACGGGTATTACGAATAAAAATTGAAGAAGACACAAATATTATTTGGATCAGATACGTATGTTTCATTTAAATATCATCATTTCAAGTATGTCATCCATCGTCGGATGTAAGTATTCCCTAGTGCTTTTCATTCTTTTCCATTGGCGGCTTTTAACATTCAGTCGTGCCCTGCATGCCTTTTAATATCGTCCGTCCATCTAGTTTGAAGCCTTCTGATTGGGTGTTTATGTGATCGTGGTCTTACAACAATTTTCGGGCCCATCGGTTGGCGCTGGTTCTACAAATATGACCAGTCCAACTCCATTTGAGTTGATAGATCCTTCTCCCAAAATCTGTGACTTTTGATGTGCTGTGTATAGAGTCGTTAGCTGTACGCGTCTTTTTAAGTCTGTCTTAACATTTTATTTAGCGATACCTATTTGCTGTCCAAGATAAAGATATTAGTCTACTCCTTCTACAACAGCACCATTTAGAGTCGGGTTGTTTTGTAGTACGTAAGAAGATGAAGCATTTGTCATGGTTACTAGTACTTGGTCTTGGTTAGATCAATTTTTAGACCAATTTTTCCGGATTTTTCATGCAGTTGTTTTAGCATGATAAGTAGATCCTCAAAGCTGTTTGCAGTTATCACAGTATCGTCTGTAAACCCTAGGTGGCTTAAAAATTCACCATCATTTTTAATGCCTTTGTCTTACCAATCTAGCAGTTTAAACATAACTTCTAGGACTAATGTAAAGAGTTTCGTTGAGATTGCATCACCTTGTCTTAGGCCTCGCATTATGTTCACACGTCTAGTGAGTTCGTTCAAGATTATTTGAACTGTGGCATTTCTTCTATAGACATTTTCTATCAGCTTGGTATATCTGCTATCAACTATACTATTACTTAAAGCATTTAATACTGCCCATATTTCTAGTAAGTCAAATACTGTCAGTGACATTTTTATAATTTTTACAATTTTAATATTATTTTAGATAATATGAACTTGGTCTATTAGTGATGGAAGTTTAGAAGTTTACCGACTTTTAACAAATTAAATCAGTACAATAATGAAATAAGACATTAAATAATAATAATACTGATTAGAAAGGAAGAAAAAACGATAAAAATAAGAAAATTACTGCAGAAATGGCGGTCATCAGCAGAACTGTAAATTACAAATATATTTTACTGTAACTGTCATCTGAATAAAACTCACTTCCATTATAAAAGTTTAAAACACTTTAAATTTTTTTGTTTTTTTTTACAGTAAACATAAATTACTGATCAAATAAATTAAAAATGTATATTGATATAATAACTTCCAACAATATAAATTAGTTCCGAAAAGGAAGTACTATACAGGATAAAAAAGACAGCATTCGACGTTGCTTAATCCATGATAGTTTCAAGAAGAACAAGAAGAAGAGATTTTATCTAATAACAAACTTCAAACAAGATGTTTTTGTAACTTTAAAAAGAGACGAATTACAATCCTGAAAATTTATCATATGCTTTCACTCAAATTTAAAAGTTTGATATAATTTTTTTGTCTGTAATTAACTAATTTTATGTCACCAAACTATTAGTAATTCGTAAGTGTGTCGCTTCCGGATTGACTATTTTAGCATATAGACAGCCGCATGAAAAAGCTGTGTCGGTTCTGGTTTCCTTAGGAATATTATATTGATGGGCAGACATTGAGCAAGGCTTGGACTGTTCAGGCCAAACCTTGATGAAATCCTCACCGTGTATGGCTACCTTAAGATGTATTGCTTCAGAATGTGGTATTGCACAGCTAAGAGTTTGGAAAATTTTAAAGACGCATGAGTATCACCCGTATAAAATGCAATGCCACCAAGAGTTATGACCATTCGATGAAAGAAGTAGACAAATATTCTGTAAAGACATACAAGAATGTGCTAATCGCGAAAGAAATTTTCTGTCGTCAATTTGTTCCACAGATAAATGTACATTTACTTTAAGGGGGGGGGGGGTATGGTCAGAGCAGCACATTTTATACCCATTTTCAAGATTTTTTTTTAGAAAACTGTTAATAGTAACTTGATTGGGATAATACCTACAGTAAAGAACAACCTTTGAAGAAAAAAATTTTATTGAAAAATATCGAAAATTAAGCTCGTGACATGATTTGAAATTTTCGTTCAGGACAAAGAGTTACCTCAAGAAACTCATAAACTAACGAAATATTTTTGGTTTTTTTGTTTTAGATGATCCAGTCATTAGTTATGTGTCTCACCGCAAATCAACTCTTTGTCCTGAACGAAAATTTCAAATTCATGTCACGAACTTAATTTTCGATATTTTAAAAAATTTTAAAAATTTTTTTGGATACTCTTCAAAGGTTGTTCTTTACTGTAGGTATTATCCCAATCAAGTTACTATTAACAGTTTTCTAAAAAAAAATCTTGAAAATGGGTATAAAATGTGCTGCTCTGACCATACCCCCCCCCCCCCCCTTAAGTAATGAACCAAACAGACAGATAATAAGCTCCAAAAATTCTCGCATTAGTTGGCTCTAGAAAATCCTCGCGTTAGATAAAACACTAGAACGCAATGGGGAGCAGCGATTACAAAAAATGTAAATTTCAATGTTATTCACCTATGTTCCGGGGTAGCAGTTGTCACCCCGGTACAAGAGAACCACACACTATAAAAGATTGAGAACTACTGGAATATACTTCAATAAATTATTTTGTTTTATGTTTATGTCATTATGAAAACAAAATGCTTGAAAAGATCACGTATCGCCACGAGGTTTTGTATTATATTCATATATGGAAACAAGTGTTCTCGAGAATCACACATAAATGCACGTCGAATATAGTAAATAATCATTTCCTTTCATCATAATTTATCTATTCTATTTTTTACTGCACTTTATATTCTAATTGCTATTCAAAAAAACTGCATTTATTCTATTGGTCATGCGTTCAGATAATGTAAAATTCATCAATTTAAAAATTTACATGATACAATTATGTAAAATTGTCTGGCCATATGTCTGCAACAGATGACTTATGAATGCCATGCTCTTTGTGCTATTCATATGCTGATTCTGAAATATGTAACTAGCATACAACAAAAAAGATATAACTACATCATTACAGAATCTAATAATTTTCTTTCGCTATCGAAGAACTGGACGTTGTACTGATATTACACAAAAAACATATCGGTTTTATGTTAATAACTATCGACGACATGTAATGCTACAAGAAATGTGTTTATATAAGGAAAGTCTAGATTATCCAAGTCAGGGGTGGCGAACCTATGATACCAGTGCCAGTGACTGCAAGCGAGAAAATTTTTTTGGCCCTAGTGATATGAAAATAAATTTATTTTTTGTACTCGCTGAGGTTCCCATACTTCGTTCGGCATTACGGCATATTAACTTAGGTGATCGCTTATAGCCCCAAAAATATTAATTTTACTAAGAATAATTAATATAACATTAAACAATAGATAAAAAAAAAACGAATTCAACAAACATTTCAATTAACCCATCTCCAATACTCGTTTCATACTCGCGACTTTTTCGTTCACTATTGCAAGCAGACGTGAGGAAGAATTTTCTAATTTTATTAACTTGTTAGTAACTCAGAAAAGACAATCCCAGATAAAATTGATGAGAATAGAAGACAGGGTAGATTTCCACAGCACTGGATGTCTCTGAAGATATACTGTATAAGCCGACAGAAGAACTGCACATGATCGCGATAAATGGGGGTTGCTTATAAAGGAAGACATGATGGAAGACATGATGACATATCTTTTCGAAATAAATGTTATCAAAACTGAGTTTTCTTAAAAGGAGGCAGCACAAACCAACCCATATTATAAAATGTATTAAAGCTAAAACTTAGTGTTTAAACAAAACAGTCTGAGATCGGAAATGAGATACGTTTGCGCAAATGGAGATGGTTGGGACACATACTTCTGTTGAAACACAGATAACATAACCAGACAGGCCCTTCACTGGAACCCGTAAGGAAAAAGGAGGATCAGACGACCGAAGTGCACTTAAAGGCGCACAGCGGAAAAAGAATGGTGCGAAATTGGAAAGCCGTGGGGCAAAATCAAGACCTTAGCCCAGAACCTCATCAGGAAATTCTCGCATGAGCCAAATTTTAAATGCCATGCATCCTGGCAACACTGCAAAACAAAACAAAAAATAAGGATGGTCCTTTGATTTTGAGTGATAAAATCGCAAAGTGTGTGCAATCTGTATTGAGGGATGCATACATCCCACTACTGCAGATTTTTTTATAAATAGAAATTTGATATAAAACCTTTAAAAAAAAAACACACACACACACACACACACACACATATTGTCAGCGATGGACTAGGACAAGAATTGCGCTTTGGCACCTGTAGGACCACCGATATTTGCCTGAGTTGCTAAATGGCTAGTCGGCTCCTGAATACTTAAAATTAAAAATAAATTGGTTACATGTTCTATTGTCCTTTTATATTTCATTGTTGAATATTATAACGACACTTCATCCATTCGTATCGATTCGATTTAATTCTTTATTTAGCCAGAAAGATCTTTTAAAAAGATCATTCATTTTTATGGCGTCTAAATGTCGAAATTTAAATCCCCTGACTCTTGTTGATTCCCTGATCCCTTGACAGCTTGTTCTTGTTGTTCCAAATTATTGATATGGGTTAAAAGTACTAAATCCTCGAAATTTGCCATTAAGCTGGATTTTTCAGTTATTTCAAATTTTCGCATGCAACATGTATGTCGCACACTTTCAACCAGCCGACATATTGTCACATGCGAGATTCGAAAATACCAAAATTAGCAAATCAAGCGACACGTCAGTAATGTGGGCGCCACATTAGATGTGCGAGATTTGAGAATAGGTACATTGGTATCCAGAGCTACATTTATTTACGTTTGGATAAACAAGGTGTACTAAATATTCAATTTTAAATTCCGGGAGATTCAAGGAATTTCCAGGTAACCAGTGGCGGTCGGTGAAGCATGTTTGGCAGGGCATTTGGTATAATCGGACAAGCTCGTACTATATCGCTCAACAGTGGTATAGCAACGACAAAGCACGAGCGTGTTTGATCATGCTGATTACCCTCCCAAACATGCTTCACCGACCGCCGCTGCAGGTAACAATTAAAAAATTAATTTTCCATAAATTATATATTTAAAAAAAAAATCGAATAAAGAAATATCACATAAATTCGCACATTTCCATACCATGCCACAAATGGCGTAACTAATATTAAAAATGATTAAGACATGTTTAAGAGCCGGAGAGAAATGGGTGTCCAAGAAGAACTGAAGTATGAATTTGGTTTCTTAGGTTTTGTTTTTAAATTATGCCCCGCTCCCGATCATTTTTTTTTTTAATTTTCTGTCCCGGTTTTCACCTGATTTTTTTACACTCTAGTCCCGTCTTCATTCTTTTGTACTTTTGTTTTTTGCCCTTTAGAGGTGCCCTTTGAAATATTTTGCTTAAGGGACTAAATTTTCTAGTTACGCCACTGCTTACACCTACATATTAGTACATCAATACTCAGGGCTAAAGTGGACGGTATACAGTGGTATATGACGTGTACCGTTTTCTTTGTTTCGAATGAATAGCGTTTACTCTATGCTTGTTTGATGTTGTGTATTGACTGCCTCCCAAGTTACAATTTTGTAGACCATACACCCTCTGATTTTGACGATGTATATATGTTACGGCCAACGACCGAATGACGGACAGTGTTGACAACCACCGGCCAATGACCGGTAAAAACAGTATTTTTACTTTTATTGAGTACAAACTACTTTACGCTTACTTCGAGCTTTTCGGCTTCTGATGTTCTAGATTTTTACTAAGTAAACCTAATCTAATTAACCGATTATTCCCGATGCTGATTTTACGATTTCAGCAGTGCTAATAATTAGTAATAGTTAGCGATTTTTTAAATATATATCGTTTAAACTAAAAATTTATAAATCCAGGAGTTGCACTGAGATTCAATTATAATATATGGAGGAATTTAAGAACCAATTTCAAATTACAGGAGATTTCAGGAATTCAAGGATGATAGATACTATGATAAAATAACGTATAACGCTTAAAATTCTAGAATCATGTCCTGACCGTTATCCAGAATCTTACTGTAGTGGAATTAGTAAAGTCCGGAAACTGTGCCAACGTTACTAGGAAACTAAAATAGTAATTCTCACGACATAGTAATATTCTGTTGCGAGAATGTAATTATTTACACATTTTGTACGTTATCTAAACTGCACAAGTTGCGTGCGATTATCTCGTATCAGTATTTATGTAGTATCCGTTAGTATCGACATTTCCCCCATCTGAAGCTGTCATAATCTATGCCGCTTATATGAAATAATACAGTGCACTTGATATAAGCGTTGTTATCTACTATGTTTCCGGCCATGAATGTCGTTATGTCCAAAACGATTGCTCTTGATTATTTATGTTGGTAGTGTTAGCTCTTGAAATTTCTACCAAAAACTATACAGGATGCTACAAAAACGGTCAGAAATTTTAAGACCTACTGATGTATAGACAGCAAAAATGTATACGCCTGATGATGTAGTGTAGGGTTGTAAATCGAAGGCAAAACATCGATGTTGAACATCGATGTTAACATTGGCGCTGAAACATCGATGTTTTATTAAATATAAAAAAAAAACTATTTTTTTATATTATATAGATTTTATTTAATAATATAAAGATAAAATACGAAATAAGTAACATATAATACGAAAAAAAGTAACATATAATACACAAAAAGCATTTATTAAATTTTTAAATAGATTGTGTAACAGACACATTCAAATGTCCCGCCGCTGCTTATAACCGTTTGGAACAGCTTATATAAGCCGTTCACTTTTGTAAGGACAAACTAAATCTGGTTATTTTGGTGATTTTTATAGTGTATTACTGACTTTTATAAACTTGGTTATATTGTAAAAAGGGCTTTACAGTTTGTATTATTTTAGGTTAGTATTATATTTACAAAATATTTAAGATGTCACTATTCAAAATGAAATATGACAAACGATATTTTTTTAAATGACATATTTATAATCTGACTTTTCAAATTATTTTTCTGTAATAAGATTATTTCTATTAAATTTCACTTTATTTACCTCGTTCACTTATACAAAAAATGGCTCGACAACAAAACTCAAAGAGCAACAAGTGTTGGTTTCGTTCGTCGTTGTCATTATTTGCAAAAATTAGAAGATTCTTCTTATTTTTTTCTTATTCTGCTAACTGCTAAGAAGAATAAGAACTAATACTATTAGTATTGTTATACTACAATAGATAGCGCTTATATTTTGTGCACTAATTTCAATAAAAATAAAAATTTTAAGAGTCCAGCGCCTCTAGCGGTAGTTTCTGAATTTCAAAATTCAAAACATCGACATCGGTAGCAGACATCGATGTTTTATCGATACTATCGCCACCTGAACATCGATGGTAAAAACATCGATGTTTTCAGGAGAGACCTCGATGTTATCGATACATCGATGTTTTTTTCCCATCCCTAATGTAGTGTTTAAATAGCTAAACTAGTTCCCACCAGCGGTATACCAAAAGGGCTATGGGGATGCACTTCACCCAGGATGACGTTCAGTAAGACCCCTTACATCAATACATCATAATCCAGGCGCCGCTAGTTCTGCACCGAACAAAGGCGCCAACCAGGAGGGGCACCGTGTTTCAAACATATAGTCGGTACTTAAAAAAACTTTCGAAGCTTTGTGGCTAATTGGGCTGTTTCGCACTGTGGATTTGAAGTTCATTGTGACCGCAAACATTTAACGTAAATCTGAAATAGTTATATGTACTATTGTAACGGACACATGTCGAATGTGGGTTTCATACATACATTCTACGATTGTTATTATTATTATTATAACGGACAACGCAATTTAATATCAAACAGCTAACACGCTGAATGTGGAAAAATAGAACACACCGTTCTAATTTTCTCAATTTCACTCGATTTTCACATCGTAATAAGTGCTTAACTATCCATAGAAAATACAAAGTGTAAAAGACTTTTTTGTTGCAACTGTTTGCAACTGTTATGTAATTTTTTTGATGTATCAGCATAAGCTCATTTCAAACCTTAAAAGAAGAGCTCTTGACAATTTGCAAAAATTAAAATTCCAGTTAGTTCCGCTTAAAGGTTTGGAATAGCCTATAGGCACGAATATGAATTGATAGAGATGATCAAACGTGAAAAATTGATGTGAAGTGTGAATTTTCACACATTTCAGGGTTTTGCAGGTATTTAATAACTGAATGATGATTATTTGGGATGCCAAAACAAATTTTATGTCAAAATATTTTTTTATGAATTTTAATTCGAATGCCTAATACCATTATTTAAGTTTCTAAATATGTGCAGTATTTTTTTTACATAGCAAGGTTCATTACGATTTGGAAAATTGCGCCTATGGCTTCTATTGGTTGCTTAAATCATTAGCCCCGCCCTCTGATTTCGTATACATCAAACAGAATTAAATTATAATTTCAACACTTCCTACTGGCTATTAAATTTACGCTTTTAAAAATTAAATGCAACATTTATCAAAATATAACTAGAATTTTTAGAAAATAATTTAAACAAAAGAAAACTGCAAAAAAAAAACAAAAAAATTAAAATTGACAGGATTCGAACTCTATTTTGCAAGTTAACTGTTTAGCAAATTAGAAAACCAATGACTAAACGCTCATCGCTATGAGCTCTGACATATCTACTTGGTTACATAGCGAATTATATATTTAACATATTTTGGTTAAAAACACAAAAAATGCATTATTTTCCGAAAACATAATCTGATCAAAAATTCCTGTTGTACTATTCCGGTTCACACCAATATACATTACTTAGAATTTTTTCACATTTTTAGTTTAAACCATCTGGGCTACAGGGTGTGGGACAACATTTTTTTTGCACAATTTTGGCAAAAATCGCATCAAAATAATTCAAAATGCAAAAATAAAATTTTGATCGTTAATCCACGTACTAAGGGCTTTCATTTGATAACCTACTCAGAATTTTTAAAAAATATTTTTTTTTTTTCGATGAGCACATATTTGTTTATATTTTTAGGGGGATATGTTTTTTAGATGTTTTAGTATTTTTCCTACGTGCGGGTCAAAAAGTTGTACAAGCATGCCAAATTTCAACTCTCTAGGTTTAGCCGTTTGGCTACAATTTTTACCGAACAGACAGACAGACAGACAGACAGACGACAAAATGACGGTATAAGGGTTTTTTGGTCATACCTACAAAACCCTAAAAAAGAATATTTCAAGGATGGGTTAAATTTGGTAAATTACGGAACATTTTTAAAAATGGTGTCTAATGTGCCTTTAAACGAAATCTTTGAAACTATGCCCGTCTTACAATAGCCTATAGTTAGCAACGCATCACTATAGGTCCTTCTACTCAGTACTGATCATGGCGACTGCCCCACATACAGCTGTGTAGGGCGTGTTGCATATATCAAAGATATGTGAGACCTACTATTTTAATACATCTTTTTGTCCTATGCAATTTTTCCATAACATTAATACAGAGTTCCTAAATGATTGATAGGCATTTGAATTTCCCGCTCATTAGAATAATTTTATAGGTTGGTACTTGCCAGTGGCGCACATGGATAAACTCACAGAAGCAAATTAATGTATAAAGCAACTTATTAAGAACATATTTTCCTATTGTTTATGTGACTATTTCTTGCTTCCCAATGAAATAATGTGCAAAAGTGGCAATAAAAATAGCCTTTTGTGATAATAAATACACTAGAAACTGTCAATGTCAGACAATTGTCAATGTCAAATTATATTCATATATACGTTTATGATAAAATGCGTCATGTACGACTGGGGTACAAACAACTAGGGATGAAAAATACTAACACGATAACACGTTAAATTCAAACGCCTATCAATGTTTTATGAACGCACTGTATTTAGAGGCTATGGAGAACCCTACCTATAAAACTGGTAATATCTCACTTATTATTTACGTAGAACCAACAGTAAAATTAAATCATTCCTTTTTGTAATAAAATAATTAAATTATACATATTTTTCGGAGGAGGTGGCACACAGAAAACTATAGAGAATTCAAAAAACACTTCAATGGAAAAATATAAACAAATATGTATTTAATAAAAAGTAGGGTATCAAATGAAACCTCGTAATGCCTGGATAAACAAACAAATTTTTATGGTTTTGTAGGTATGACCTCCAAAATACCCTTATAACATCACTCATGTGTCTGTCTGTCTGTACGGTAGAAATGGTAGCCAAACGGCTGAACCTAGAAAGTTGGAATTTTGCATACTTGTACAATTTTTTGACCCACATATAGGAAAACTATAAATAGTTCAAAAAAATACAACGCGGGATAAATATAAACAAATATGTATTTAATGGAAAAATAAATATACATAAATTTTTTTTAAATTTTGAGTAGGGTATCAAATGAAACCTCTTAATGCGTGGATGCACAAAAAAAAAATTATTTTTGAAAAATCTTTTTTTTTATCGGGTTTTTGTCAATATAATGGCAAAAAACTTTTGTCCCCCACCCTATCTCCCAGAGGGGTTGAACTAAAAATCTGAAAAAAAATCTCAATAATGTACATTGATGGAAACCGGTATAGTTCAACAGATCAGTTTTTAGAAAAATATCGTGTTTTGTACAGTTGAAAAAATAATTGTTTTTGTTAACCTAAAACGTTAAATATTGTTAAAAACGTAGATGTTGCACACATACATGCAATATCTTATTCATAAATACATTCTTTAAATAGACAAACTCACCATTTAATTGAAACCTTTTGATATTATTAGATGAATAATTGTGGTTTGTTTGACATACCTGAAACAAAAGAAACATAATTAATAAAATTAAAAATATAAAATTGTATTTAAATTTTAGTGCAATTAATTTTGTATTCAACCAAATTTATTATAGCATAAAACGAAATAAAATTTAATCAACCATTAATAATCAGTATGAAGTTTACGTTCAATATAAAATGTGCAAATTTTAAATTAAGGCCATATTTTATTGATTAAATTAGGCCATAACTAAACATAAAATTTATTATTAATTTACATTATAAAAGTATAGAATAATAGGATTATTTATTAAAAACATACAATAAAATCCAAAGCAAAATAGTAAACACACATTATTAACAAATTTATTAGGGTTTATAAATTCCTCACTATTTTTTATTTTAGGGAATAGGAAACGGGAAATTGCATTTAGAATTAGAATTTTTGAGAATTCCGGATGTAATCTTTTTACCGATAGCCAATTTTATCATATAAGGGAGGTATTATGATCATACCGATTTTGACATTTCGAGAGTTCGATAGAAGCCCACGAACTGAGGTGCCTATATAACGTTTTGACTATTTTTAACATGATGTTTGTCGATCCATAGTCACGTATATATACGAGATCAATAAGTTCGCGCAATTTTTTAATTTACAAAACAATATTTATTTATTCATCAATTTTTATATTGTCCCTTTCAAAATAGTCACCATCGAATACAGGTATCCCCCGACTTACGACCTCCCGTACTTAAGACCAAAATTTTAAAAATTTAATTAAAAAAAAAAAACACCATAAAACGTAAACAACAAGCAAATATTGGTCAAATTCACTTGCAATGCTACAGGTAAAATTATTTTTATGACTATGATGCACTTCAATTACGCTCCTTTTTATTACAAGCATCCTTTCTAAGCATAAAAGCCACCAGACTCGGAAAATCCAAGTTTGTATAAAATAAAAATTATTCCTATATGCAATGAACGTTTATTTAAATTCTATATTTCTATGATTTCTAACGTTTCTTGCACTTTATTTTCTTTCAGTCTTCAAATAAAAATTAAAGGTATTTTTTCTCCAGGTAAGACCAATTTTGTTTATTTTTATCGCCTTTTTTTCAAGTATTTGCAGTCAATAACTCGGGATTTAACATATAAAAAGTTAAAACCATGATTGTGGGGGTTAGATATGTATACATATTTTGAAATTTTGTAAATTCCCCGACTTACGACCAAATTCGACTTACGACCAACCCTTTCGAACGGAACTTGGTCGTAAGTCGGGAGTATACCTGTATAATGTCACCATTTTTTCCAGACTTAAAAACTCTTTTTGTATATCGTTCAGCTCGTCCAGCGATTTTGCTTTTATTTCATCAATGGCCGTAAAACGTCGCCCTTTCAATGTTTTTTCATGTTTGGGACGAGAAAAAAAAATCACATGGGGCCATATCTGGTGAACAGTGATATCATTACGGTGCTATTTTTGGACAGAAAACCTCGAACAAGCGATTTCCAAGAATTGTCCTTCCATAACTCTTGCCGTTTTCTACGAATTGCTTCACGCTGCCAACGCAACAAGTACTCTTTAGTAACTGTAACACCTTGCGCTAAAAATTCATGGTACACAATACTACGATAATAGGAAAAACAGTCAGAAGAACTTTAACATTCGATCGAACTTAGCGTGCCTTTTTAGGTCTTGGTTCATTTGGAAGCTTCTATCGAGATGATTGAGCCTTTGTTTCGATGTCATAATCGTATACCCACGTCTCGTCACCCATTATGATGCGCTGGAGTCATTGACGACATCATCTATCATTTCCTGAGCGATTTTTTTAAGACTTTCTCAAAATTTAATAATTTCGGAACAAATTTTAGTGCCACTTGCCTAGTGAAAATTTGCATACGATATACCAACTTCTTCAGCAACCTTTATAATTGTAATACGACGGCTAGCAAGAATTTTTTTCTTAACTTCTTCCACGTTTTGCTAGAAGTGCTGGGTCTCCCAACTCTATTATCATCTTCAACTTATTCACGGCCATCTTGAAAGAGTTTATACAATTTGTTAATCGCTCGTTCATTCATATTCAACTCACCAAATGACTTCTGCAGCTTGTCTACTACTTTACAGCACTTGATTTCATTTTTGACGAAACATTTAATGCATATTCTTTGATCCCTCTGTGTGAAAATAAAAAATCGCCGAATATACAGAAACACAACTTCTTTAATTAGCTGTCATATCTAAAATACACATTCAATATGGCTGCCAATTGATACAACCGTCAAAGACAAAGTTAACCAAAAAGACAAATATATATACGTATGTATATATATATATATATATATATCAATCTGACAAATGTAGCTCGGGAATTTAAAAAATTGAACGAACTTTTTGATCATATTTTATATAGGCTGTGATTTACCAATGGCGACATTTCTCCCTTCCTTTTCGCTAGGCTACTGTGTACATCCAATCGCCATCTTGAAGACCTCTTGCCTCCATCGCCTCAAGTACAACCTGAGCCAAGCTTTTTGGTGGTCGCCCTGGTCTTTTTCTGCGCGTAGAAATCCACCCCCAGATCTAGTTGGGCCATCGGTCATCTTATATACGCTGAAGCCCATACCATAAGAGTCGTTTGTTCTCTGTCTACTTTATGATAGTGTTTTCAAGTTTCATAGTTGCACTTATGATATTTACAGACGCCTCCAAAACTAGAGACGGGACAGGCTTAGCCGTATATGACGCAACAAAAAACATACATGAAATGTACAAAGTTCCCGAAAATATCTCAGTATTCCACGCTGAAATGATTGCGGTTTTAAAAGCTACCGAATATATCCGAAACCAAAATACTTCGAACAAAAATTTCATAATCGTCAACAATCCTGGAATGCGCAATCACCCTAATATAATATATGACATTATAAACAATATCACAAACCTGAAAAATGAACAAAACATAAAAACCCACGTCATCTGGATTAAAGCACATTGCGGCATTGTATATAATGAAATAGCTGACAATCTAGCCAAAAGAGCGATAATAGAGGGCTCAATAATTTTTCCAACAAACACCATTGAGGAATACATGAAAAGAAGCAATGAACTTATTAAACAAGAGTGTCAATTGGAATACGAAAAAACCAGCATTAACAAAGGCATAGCATACTATAAAATCTCACAAAAAATTCAAACTAAACCATGGTTTTATAAGCACAATTTACCACGAAGCTCCATAATTAAAATCTGCAGACTTAGGCTGTCCCACACCAGCTGCCCAGCCCACCTCAAGAAATTTAACATTGTGGATAACGACAAATGCAGTTATTGCGACCAAGTCGGCGACCCGAACCACCTAATTTTCGCATGTATAAATTTCAAAAAGGAACAAGACACATTAATGGCCACATTACTCAGAGAAAAAATCGAACTCCCCACCAATATAGCAACTATATTATGTAAAGACAACAAAAATATTTACAAAGCACTCTCAGAATATCTTACAAGCACCGACATACAACTTTAAAAACATAAATATCACATTCAATACTAACTCCCCCCTCTATTGTCACCCCAACATGGCTACCTCCTGAACCTCAGTCCTGCCGTGACGGCCTCTCGGCAACATCCTCCTCCCGTACTATTCCTCTACCCCACTCCCCCTCATCATATACATACATCTACATTAAAATAGTAATAGAAACTGGCTCACTGGAGAAATCCGACAGAAGCCAATAATTACCTTAAAAAAAAAAAAATAGTTGCAGTTATCGTATCATTACGAACGTGCTCAAGATTTAAAATACCGCAACTTCTTCTCCAAAAGTCCGTTTCCACAGCGCTCAGTCGAGATGTATTTCTTTTTGCGAGATCCCATGTTTCTGAACCGTAGGTACAGACACTTTTGACAATAGTTTTGTACATAGACGTTTTCGTCTTTTTCGTTATATTGTCGATCCACAATACCGGGTTTAACTGCCTGATGACACGCTTTCCTTGTCCTATTATATTATTTATGTTATGCTCACTCTTCCCTCTGCTTAATAGGGTGACGCCTAGATATTTGAAAGATTGGCCAATCATAGAACGAGTTTGGCTAAACGGATTTTTATGAAACTGCATATTTAAACTTTTGACATCAATGTTACCATTTGATCAACTTCTGGTAAAAATCTGGCAAAAAAAAGTGGAACTTTACGGGTGTCATTTTTAAGTTTTTTTGCAAATATGTCGTAACAGAACTATTGATCTGAAGATAGTTGCTATAAAAATGAAAATAACAACATTATTTAAACATATTTTGGATTTTGTGAAGAATTTACTTGACGGTAACTTTTAAAATGTGTATATGATTCCATGGAAAAGATTTTCAAATCGAAAGTATATATTTGTTCGGAGAGCGAGAAAGAAATATCGGTTACAGTCTTCCCTGTCTTTGGTGGAAGTGGCGCATATACAAAAAGTTCATGTGTGTACTATAAGTAGAGCCCTGCAAATCCGCGGATAGCCGCGGATTACCCGCGGATATCCGCCATTTTTCTGCGGATGCGGATAAATTATCATTTAAATCGTGCGGATGCGGATTATATATCATATCCGCTTATCCGCAATATCCGCCTGAACATAAAATCTGCGGGTGAACGCCTCTTCCTACGGAAGACGCGTTTAGAACCCCAAAAATGTATTGCTGGCATTTGTATTGTGCTTATGGCAAGAGTGAAATAATAATACGTTACGGCACTTTTTACTTTTTTTACTCTTTACGCTTACTTAAATAGTTAAATATAGTAGAGTTTATATAACAGTCGTAGATACACTTTCTTTGGATTTATTGCGTTTATTAATTTAAAAATAATTATGTATTGCATTTTTGGAAATATTAGTAAAAATTAACCATGGTAATTTGCCACATTTAAAAACATAGAAGCTCATATCAAATTTAAAAAAAATAAAAATATCTTAAAAATCTTGAAATCTTCATACAACTTTCATCTTTTAATAATAGGATGATTTTAAGAATTTAGTTTTATTATTAAGAACTTATTTTTTTTTTTAAATTTGCTGATCTAATAGGACTTTCCTTGTTATTTATTGGTCATAAATGTGATAAATTAACCTGTTTAATTATTTCTAAATATCGCTGCTCTAAAATACATATCTACAATACATATATATTTACATTTTATAAAAAACTTGGTTTAAAAGTCTTGTTTTTAATCTATATAATCTCAGTACGACTTCAGATAGAAAACATATTTCTGGACCAAGTAATATTAATGTGATAAAATTTTAAAAAATTTAGTAGTGTTTTAAAACAGCGATATGCCAATTAAGGCGAAACATGTTAGATATATCCAAACAGACAGCAAATCCTGTGCGGATTGTGCGGATATTTTTGCGGATGCGGATTTTATATTTACAAAGGGTGCGGATGCGGATCGGATGTGGATCCTGTCTTTGCAGATGCGGATCGGATGTGGATCCTGTCTTTGCAGATGCGGATCGGATACGGATACAGAAAATCGTATCCACGCAGGGCTCTAACTATAAGTCCTTTGGAAAACACGTCAAAAATATGTTTAATACATATTATTCTCTAGTTTTTAATTACTGCATTCCAAAAATAAAAACAGATAGGTATAGAATTTCTGGAAATATCGGATTTTTCCCCTGTTTAGTAATAAATGTCTAAAGTTAATTATTATTACAAGTAAATGCTACTGTACATAAATATGCTACAATGACAATGTACAAATTCATGAGCTGAAAAGAGTTTTTAACAGCGTGATTTATGATTTTACGGCTATTAACATTTATACATGTTGATAACGCTAAAAGCATTTCATAATCTTACCGACTTAATCACTGCTGCTATTTTATACCTGATGAAGTTTAATAATTATTTATTTTATAGCCGTTCATACATTTTGAAAATTGTAATTTATTAATTACAGCCTCTATACAGCCTACTTCTTTATGAAACAAGTAGTTAGTGCAGAAACGTGTTTTACTTTCCAGTTACAATATATGGAAAGGTTAAATTAGGTTAGGTTTATGAGGACGGGATGAAAGTTGTGCGAACTCCTAAGCGTTGATGGCACTGGTAAAATTGAATATGTTAGATTATGTTCTGTCACATGTCAGTAAAATTTTAATCCGTTCTGACATTTAATTTGATTTACAGCGAGAAGCAGTTGTGTGTTTTTTTTTTTTTTTTTAATGGAAAATTTTGTATATCGCGAAGGCGTTAAGTATCTTTTAAAATAAGAGTTTTCGGCGAAGGAAATCCATGGTGATATGGTTAATACATTCGTGATGATAGCTCTTCGTATGTAACCATTTACCACTGGGTGAATAAGTTCAAGAGAGGAAGAATCAGTGTCAAGAATGATTGCCGTAGCGGACGTCTGAAAATAACAACAACAGAAATTATTGATAAAATGAACTACGCCATTTTAAATGAAGACTAAAATTGTCAGAAGTAACAAAGATAGCTAGCATATCGAAATAACGCGTATATTTTATTTTAACCAAGGAACTACTAACCGCAAGACGGCTGCCACATTTGTTTTCTGCGGAGAACAAACTCATTTGATATCAAGTTCCTTAGATTCCTGTGGATAGATTTAATAAAAATATGGTGTATTTTTTGCGTTGCCTCGTAACGGTGGGTCCATTATTTTACGCCAGAGCAAGGAACAGTCCAAATAGTGGATTTATCACGGTTCCCATACTCCAAAGAAGGTAAAAGAGGTCTCATCAGCCGGAAAGATCATTTCATCCATTTTTTGGGACGCGAAAAAGATGTTATACATAGACTCTCTCCCAATGGGGCAAACAATTAACGAGCAATACATATCGACAGGAAATACGAACAAGAATAGAGATGGCAAGAGATACCTTTTGAGAATGCAACGTCTTCTAACGAATCGATGCCTTAACCCTACAATTTCTTATGAGAATTGTCCGGTGCTATGTGTTCTCTATTCTGTTATTTGGAATGGAAACTTGGACCTTAAATAAAGAAGACGTTAAAAAACCTGGAGGCTTTTGAAATGTGGGTGTATCAAAGTATTGTGAACATCTCATGGATGGACAAGATCATAAATGAAGAAGAGTAGTATAACAAGGGGAGTTCTGGAGCATTACTTACGAAATCCTGAAAAAAAAACAAATTCACATTTCACAACCGTACGTGGCCATCGCTTTGTGGCTCCGCCCCCTTGTTTAACTTATAATAGAGAAGAAACGAGAACTTATGCCTCCCAGTCAGAAAAGAAAATTGCAATATTTTGGACTCATCATGACAGGGCGAAAATACGAATTACTATAACTAATTTTGCAGGGCAAGTGTAGGCAGACCAAGAACGTCATGGCTGGGAAATTGATGAATGCCTATCTCTAGAAAGAGAAGGCATAGAAGAAGATAATGTATAATTATTTTATAAAGAAAAATGTACCTTTTATCACATTTTATGCCATATTTCTATTGCTTATAGATTTTTAATTTTGTTTTTATTATGTTAAGGTGATAAGCTTTATTCTCCAAAGAGGAATAATTATCAAAAAGAGAAGTCCAAAAAAAAGATGGATTAACGGGGTCCGAAAAGACCTGCAACAAATAGGTGTCACAAACTGAGCGGTAAAGCGACAGATATTAGTGGAAAACATTTATTCAATCAGCCATGGGCCTGTACTGCTAAATTTTTATTATAATGTAAGTTTTATTACTTATTATATTTGTATATTAGGCTCATCCTATTTAAAATAAAGTATTATTATTACATACATTTATAATTCTGTGTGATACTTGCTCCTCCACATAATAGGGGATAGGCATGATTTTTTTTTATTTTTTTATTATATTCCTCTTGTTGTATATAAACATAAAAAACAGTTTTTAATTTTTTTTTTTTAATTTGAAGGCTTTAAAAAATCAAAAATGTATGTAGCGCGCGAAAACGACGTGTGACGTCATAATCTTTCTAACTGACGCATGAGACTACTAGCCAATCCAGCGAACGGTTGTTTATGCAGCGAACATAGTCTGTTGTGAATTATTTGTTTGTGTAACTTTTATAGGTTATGTAAAGGAGAGTGATTTTAATTAAAATAAAGTTTAATTCTATAAAAACAATTTATACATGTTTACCGAATTAAATTTTATATTAAAATATGGAATATCCAGGCCCCAATACTTCGAAACATTATCGAAAATATTGTTCAGTACCGATGTGCACAATTAGTTCAACTAGAAATCCAAAAAAACTATTTATATCATTACCTAATGGCGAAAAACAACAGAAAAGGCGAAATTTGTGGCTGAAAACTATGAGGCGAAATAAAACCGATATTTCAGAAAAAAGTAAACTTTATGTTGTGTGCATAAATGCATCAATGTTGGGTAAATTATCACTCTGAGCCCTAACAAAATCTCTATCTGCCATTTTAATAGTAAATACGTGAAAAATTGTTTAAAAACAAATACAAAACTCTCGAACAATACAATACACACACGTGTGAAGATTATGTTGTAGCTGTCTGTATCTGTGATGTGAAAACCCTATCGTTTGACGTCATACTCAGTCGTTTCTACTCGGCAACCTTCGCCCCGTGCTCGGAATATTTCAAATTTACAATATTTTAATTAAAAAATTTGGCTATAATGTTAATTAAAATGTGATTTTTGTTTTGTTAGGTGACATAACTAACATTAACATATCAAAATAATGTAGTTTTAAGGAAATACAAATTTTATGCGTATCCCCTATTCCACAAACTTATGTTACATCAAAGATTGCTATGTAGATATCCAGACTAGTCTGGTATAGATTTTAGCACTAGATTTCCATTCAACACTTTTCTTGTTTGATTTTATCTGATAAAAGCAGTAAAAAAGTAAAACCTTCCACAAAAATAAAGAAAGTATTTTTATTTTACAATAAACCTTGTATTTTATCTTACATGGTTTTGACATCACATTTTTTATTCCGCCCTTCAGAGTTTCTCGCAAATCGTCACATAGCGCTGGAGGGAGACGTATACGTTATTTACTGACGGTCCCCCATGACGTTTCAATTTACGACATACTTGTCACGACAGTATCGCGCTTCACTGTCGCCTTATATCAAAACAATTACATCTTCTACTTTTCGTACATCATCTTTGTTTATATTATGTAGTGTTTTTTGTTTGCGAGTCATCATGAATTTATTTTTGCAGTAAGAATAAAATTTATGATTTGTTTTGCTTCTATTATAGGTTCATTAGCTTCGTATGAAAGGTTAGAAATTATTTTGTAATTGATTATTCTAACAGTATATTAATTCAACTATAATAAATAAATTTTAGATAACAGTATAGTAGGAAATATGGATAGTACAGGGTGGACAAAAGAAAGGTGAACGGCGTAGTTTTAAGGTTTCACAGGTATGATCAAAAACCCTTATACCAGGCATGTGCAACTGCGCTAAGACTTTGGACCGAAGTATGTAAAAAGCAGCAAATATATATATACATATATATATATATATATATATATATATTTACTTTAATATATTGTTATTACTATAAAACATTAAAAAAATATATTTAACCCCATTTATCATACTTAACCTAGAACTCCATGCAATGTAGTCTATTTTGTTTAATTTATATTAATACTTACATATTAACATAAGTTTCTTAAAGTTTGTACATATAATTTAAGCATTTAAGTCTGTCTGTCTTTTTGGCAGAAATTGTAGTCAAACGGCTAGAAAGTTAAAATTTGGCATACACACAGAACTTTTTGATCCACATATAGGAAACATACTGAGGTTTCCAAAAAACATAGCCCGAAATATGTAGCCAGTAAATTTATCAAAAAAACTTTCTCTTTTAAATTTTGAATATGACTGACTTGGATTCTCTTGATTATTGGAGTACCGAACAAATGTTCATACCTCCTTAATCGCAATTAAATATATTTTTCTTTTTATGGTGTCAATGTGGCCGCACTAGAGTGCGTCTTTTTTTCAGAGTTTTACCTCATTCTCTATGACATGTTGTAATTGATCATCTTATTGGTTTTTTGTTAAGTCCAGATGATAGATTTTGGTCTTCTGTATTTCATACGGGTATTTTCATTATATGATGATAGTATATTCTTTATCTCTTCTTCTAGATGGTCTTCTATTTTGAATATGGCATCAAAAGAAAGCTTAAAAAACACGTGGTTCTTTTTTCGATGGGTTATGTCATAATTATATTCACGATGTGTCAAAATATGGCTGAACAAAACACGAATCACAACCCTAGCCTACGGCACAGGTGCTAAATTTCATCTTGCAATATAGCCTCCATTCTATGCTTGTTAAATAAAATATTACTCCCTCCGTACCAAAATATGATATACATTTAGATTTTTTTCTTGTCCGAAAATATGATATACATTTACAATTTTAATTAAAACATTATCAAGGGTTTGTATGTTTAATGCATTAAATGCATTTTGTACGCATTCAATCAGTTCATCGATTGTATTCGGTAAAGCTGTAGATTGTAAGGAATGTATAGAATTGAAAACGCCAAGATCCAATACATTAAAATCTGGACTATTTGGCGATTGTGATTTAAGTCGATTTGGAACTCCTTCTTGCAATTCAACAAAATTTTAATCAAAATTCGCAATTTTGTTAGAACGACAGGTGCGACTTTAATTTGTCTAAAATAATCGTCTTTTTTTTTGTTAATTACTTTTGATATATACAAAACTATTTGCGCGTCATTTGTTTATTAGTTGCCTAGTAACCACTTATTTAGAAATAAAAACAAAAAAAGATCAAAATAATATTACTTTCGTTAATCCCACATTTTTTCGGACCATATTTTCGTACGGAGGGAGTATTATTTAATTAATGTTTTATTTAGTCTAAAATAAATAATATTCAGGTCATGTAGATGGGCTGTGTTAGGCGCAAATAGCCATTGTTTCTGTGCGCCAAAACTATCATACTAAAAGTATGAGCACGCGCGTGCCAACTAATCCGTGAAATATTAAATCACATATTCCACAGCATATAATATGAGCAGCTTCATGTATTTGGAGTTGGACACAAAATACATTTGTTATTTGATTGTTGTAGATAAAAACAGCGAAGTATATTTTTCTATTTTGTATTCATAAGAGAGTCATTACGAAACTGAATTGGGTGTCATAATGAGTTTCATTATGACACTTAACATTTTATTTCATAAAATTGGTAAAATTTGTACAATAACTTGCAAATTTTACTAAACATAATTGATAGCTGCCTTGAAAAATATAAAACTGTAGAATCAGTCCGGCCAATCACTACATTCACATACCAAATTCCTTAATCGGGGATGTTGTTGGATATAATGCAAATTTAATATTTTAAAAGGCATGAAAACAGCAAAATAGAAAAAATAGTATAAAAAACTCGTTACATAGGGCTTTTTGTCGCACTTGTCGATTAGAAAATTCGTCGCTTCGCAACTCGTTTTCTAACTACGACGCGTGCGGCAAAATCATGCCTTTCGAAACTTGTGTTTTAATATACTATTATAATGTGAGTAAAATTATGTTTATAATAAAATTTATAAGTATATTTATAATAAAATACGAATTATCAAAAAATAAAGAAAAAAAAAGCGTGTTAAAGTTCCACATGTTCCCCTATGCTTTCTAATTTAGATTAAAAATATCTAACCACAGATCAAAGTTAAATTTAATTTGAATCAAATAATAAAATTTAATAAAAATCAGTTAAGTATTATAACCGCACGAATTCTACATAATAGATCATCATGGGTATGAATAAGTGTTTTTAAACAAATATATCCGTATAAATTATTGTGTAAAAATCAAAAACAATGCAATAAATGAATTCTACGTACTGTATTTGGTTAAATTCTCCGAAAATTATATTCCATAGTTGTTTTTTTTTTTGCTGACAGAGCTCGAAAAATATCTATTGTTCTGTGAACATGAATGTAGATGGCGATGGACGGGTTTCGACGCCGATATCCAGTTATGCGATATGGTATCCGGAAGCCATTTCTGTGTTAATGTAAAGAATTACTGCTGACGTCATACACATGTTACTTGTATATTATATGTTTCTTTCTACACGAGACAAACATCGAACTTGTATTGGTTTTTGTAATTTAATTTTCACTTACGACGAACGCTACTCCTACATCAAATTCCTTGTGATTCCAACCATCTATAAATACATTTTCTTTTTTGTTGTGGTAAATATAGGAAAAAAAAAATATATCAGGAAAAATGTACATACTTACACTCACATAATAAAATGGACAGAATTACAATCGTAATTTAAAGGTTGATAAAAAAATTATTATACTGGTTTACTTAGAAATTATAAGTATCGGGATGTAGTACAACAAGTATATGATAAGTCAACATAAGCAAACATTTCTTGATGTTAACAAACAGGTTGTAACAAAAAATAATAATGACTGAATGAAGACTATATGGCATCACATAATAAATAATAGTTATTTGTGTACCATGGCCAAAAAGTAGATCTTTTTCGGCCGCATCTGAATTTAAAGGCCGAGGCGCAGCGGCGGTTTAAACAGATAAAGACGATAAAGATCTTCTTGGCCCAGGTGCACATTAAATTTTTTAGGCGACCAAAAGAAATTTTTATTAGAAGTTATATTTATTTACTTACATCGGATAATTTATGGTTACTGAACAATTATTGCAATTATAAATGTTCGACTGTCAATTGTTTCAATATAACCATGGTGATATTGTAACTTGAAAAATGACACATAGATGGCTCTAGCATCCAGCTGCCACATAAATAAGTGAATCGGCCTAGGCCGAAAAAGATTTACTTTATGGCCGGTACTAGTTAATTAAAAAGAACTGATTTTGATATGTTCGCTGAAAAACGTATTTTAATTCATTGTTAAAATAAAAGTTAGGGTGTCAGGTACCCATTTTAGAGAATTTTGAAGTATTGCAAATGTTTTTCGTACAATAAAATTAAAATGCTACCCGTAGACATTACAGGAGCTATGTTGTCACATGAAGATGGCCGAGATATTCGATATATGCTAGTCTTTTAGGTGTAGCTAAAATCACTATTAAATGCGCCATAACAACATTATCAAGAAGGTGGTGCCTACAAAAGAAAACCTGATTTAGGTCGTCTACGAGCTACAAGCGCTTGAGAATACCTTATCCTAGCTGTACTGCGCGATCTTGGATTGCCATCGACTTGGATCACACGTCTCGCAAAAGATTTCACCGCGATCTGTCCAAAAAAGATTGATGGGACAAAGACTTGTGTTCAGAAAACCTATAACTTGCACGTTTTTGAACACAATTCATCGAGTTAAAATAGTGCATTTCACTCGAAAGCACTTATATTGACTGGACGCAGACTGGAGCAACATACTGTGCAATCTGATCAGCGAAAGGTGGCCGGTGCGGCAGTGGAAAATATTCTAAGGGTACTTTAGAAAATATGTGTATCACAGATTAAATGTTAATAACGAGAAAATAATAATTCAAAATGTACTATTTAACTATTAATATTAATTAATATATTATTTAATGACCCAAATACACAAATAACAATTCAATTCAAGACATCAAAGCAACCACACAACATTACACGTTTCGTTGGATTTAGTATTTATAACCAAACTATTAACTTACTGTGTGAAATCCTAAGCAAAACTGTCAAGCTACAGATCACCCCATAAATCCAAAACATGGCCAACTAAACCCGGAAAAATAAACCTGTTGACATCTATCTGTATAGATTTATCTATGCAGTTATACCGGACTTGATAGTGCACTCAAACGGTACAGATTATCTTCACAGTTCTCTCGGCTAGCTTTGACATCAATATACGATGCTTTGGAGATATTTGGTATTTTAACAGGCCCAAAAAAGTTTCATAAACGGAAAATAAAACTTGATATGGTTTAAAAATTGGTTGTAAAGAAGAGAACGTTATTCACATGTAAACTTGTTAAAACAATTGAAATTTGCACCTAAAGAATGGCATAATTATTTACGGATGGATGAAGAAACCTAGTTAATACACATGTCATTAAATACTCCATTAATTAAGAAGATAATATAATGATCAACTGAACTGAACAAGTGTCAGTCTGCAGGTTTCACCGACACAGGTAGGTATATCAAATGATTTTTTCTATTTGCTCAGGTAGCTCGTGTTAATAGAAATAACTGCACAGTTTTATTACCTACACATTCAGGTATGAAACTTATTTTGGTTTTACGATTTAATGTCTTAAAACATGGCATTAATGTCCGCGAAGTAGATTCAATCGTTAGGGAGTAAAGATTTAAGTTAATTTGGGGCAAATATTTATTCTAAATGTAAGATATAATACATGGTATAAAATGACTACTTAGCTTCCGGTAACAATATTACATAATAGAATTAAGTAAACTCATAATGTGCATAAAATGATGCTGTCTCCTCTTACATTTGTTAAATGATTACATCTCCTTGCTGTAATGTATGTTACCAAATTATCGTAGAATAAGTTGAAAATTCTCCATGATAAATTTAATTATATTTTTATCAAATGATGTTATCAACTTGACGTTTATTAACATAGAAAAAATTTAAATACCAGTTTTTTTGGTCAAAGGAATTAGAAGAATGAGCTTCACACAATTTTATATAATCGTTTATCTTGCACATTGTTATACTCAACGCATGTTTTAGTTTTGGCAAAGAATTAGCATAATGCTGAACAACAAATCTGAATTGCAGTAATAGTTCATTAAAGTTTGGTTTATAATAAACGCATAGCATAACCGTAAAATATGATCGCATAGTAAAGTTGCATAAGACTGCAGTTAGGTAAAGTGCAAGCGCTTTCGCCTGAAGTGCACTTCGCGAGTATTCGACCGTAGTCGGTTGAATGAATCAAGCATGTAGAAGTAAACATGGGTAGTTAAAACAGAAACGAATTAGTAGGGCGAATAGCTTTATAGCTAGAAGTTGAAACGGATTTGTATTCGTAGCGCGACTTACGCGTTCTCCATACAATGTTAATTTATTTTTGCGAATGTAAAATGGATATTGAGAAATTAGTATTGTTAGTTTTTGACAGAAGCACACTGTAAGATCAAAAATGTCAATAAGATGAAAAAAGAGATTTCTTCAAAAAAGTTGAAAATATTCAATAAAACGACGATCTACGAATGTTTTGATAACCCATACCTTTTGTCTTGCTCAAATTACCCTACTAGACAGATTGAAATTCGCTGCAAATTGGGTGTATGATTGGTTGGTAATTTTATTTCAGATTGTTAGTTTTGTATAAGAAACTTGCAAGAACTATACTGTTGCGCAAACCTTATACCACACTCACTTCACAATAGTCCGTTCGAAGGTTAGAATGCAGTATTGCTCTTATGGGAAATGGGAGTGATGTTCCCAAACATTGTAAAAGTGTTAAATATGTCAATGAACCCAAAATTTTATGCGTAATTTCTTATACTTTTGTTGATATTTAATTGAAATTAAATGGAAAAAGTATCATGGAAAATTGAATAAATATTTGTAACGCGTTTTCAATCATCAACGCGTTTTACAGCTGGCAACCTCGCCAAGAAAGACGAGGATAGTGTTATTGGAAAAACAGTACAGAGAATGAAAAAGAACTACTCCATTTGTTGTGTACTGCATTCTAACGTTGTTTCATTATTTCTTCCCAGCATTCCCTTAGTATTTTTCTATTCTCTTCCCTTTTAACTTTCTCCTCATATTTCGCTGTCCTCGCTCCGGCACCCATTCTCAGCTTTTCGCTCTTCATTTCCTCTCTCACAATATATCCTGGTGTAGTTCTGTCTACCCCCAATGTCCATCTTATATAACCTTCTTGTAGGGTACAAAAGGGTTCCATCATGGCCCATTCCTTCCATCCCTAAATCCCCACTCCGGACATAAGGAAAGTCTTCACTATAGCATGGAATATCTTCTTCCTCCACTTGATATTGGCATTAAACCTCCTCTCCCTTAGAGCTCCATAGCTTTCCCATAACCAGTCTCGGTTTCTTCACTCTTTCCCTAACGTGTTGCTTTGCCCTGTTGTTCCTCGTTATCACGAATTCGAAGTAAATTGTGCTTCTCTAATTTCTTTCTTACTCCCTACAGTCTCGGTTTAGCTTACTGTGGCTGTGGACGTGTTTGGCGAAGACCTGGTGAACGATAAACTGCCTGTATAATCACCAAGATCACCAGAATCACTCCGTTTGTAAGTGTTCAGGTTTGTTAAGCAGTGTAGTAAATCAAAACAGAAAAGCAAATATGAATATTAAATTATGTTATAAATTCGCAGAAAATATAAGTCAGATTTAAAAATATTTCTCAGTTTAAACCTGTCGGAAATTCAATACTTCATAGAATATTCTAAAATGAACTCGAGTTTCTCCCACAAAAACAATGTAGACAATAAATCCAGTATTAAATATACTGGAGTATTACGCCAACATTTTAAAATAATGTATTAACGAAATCATGCCAAACAACGCACTTTGGCACAATTTTAACTTGTGATAAATACGTCTATAAAATCTCGTTCTATACAATTTTATTCTTCAGTACATTCGAATTTTTCAATCGTTTGACAGCAATGCAAGCATTTGACTATATCTCACAAATAGAAAACTAATAGTTTTTTGTTCTTATCAGAAAATTTGATGTTGAATTTGCAATTCTAGGATCTGAAACTTGGAAATGTTTGACAATTGACAGTGATGATTATTTCATTGAAATGTGTTTTTTATTTGTAAAGGATACTGGTATCTTTGTTCTTTTATGCAAATGAATTGAATATTTTATTTGAAGTTACAAATTGTCCTGAAGCCTTCTATGTTTGAAATATTATTATTATTTTATTTTTTTTATATTATTTATTTAATTTAAATATTTAAGGGACACAATGGCTGCCTAAGCAATTAGTGTCCGGTTTAATTTGTAATGACATAGTAATAATGGTATAGTAATTTAAACATAGAGGTACAGTTTAAAAAATAATTTTTACATCTCTGCTGGGGTGTAGCTTCCGAAGGGAACTACGTAGATCAGGGGGGAGGGGCAATGTCGTTTTGTACAGAATGGTCAAAAATTAGCTTTCAATTAACAACTTTAGTAAATGCAAAACAACAAATATTTTTGCATAAATGTTTTATTTAGATCCTGCAATTATTTGTAGAATATAATTTTGGCCAAATGCTCGCCTCTTGCTGCCACAAAAATACTAGTTCATTTCTCATGATATTTACACAAGTTTCAGGCGATATTTTAGCGATTGCTGCTCGAATATTTTTCTTAATTGTTCATAACAATGATCGTTATCCTGTTGACATAGACACGTCCTAAATATCACTACAGAAAAAAGTCTGGATATCTTGACGGCCAGTCGCTGTCACCGCTTTTGTAGATTAGTCGGTTTGGAAACATTATTTAAAATTTCGATTGTGATTCATGCTGTGACATGTATCGCCATCTTACTGAAACCCAAGGGCGGCATTTATATAAAGGCAAATGGAAAAGCCCCCACCCCCAAAGAAAATTTCTTCTTTTTATATTGTTTAATAATAATAATAACACATTTATTATAATTCCAAAGATTTAAAGATGTTAAGTATTCTTATTTCATTTTTAATTTCGATCCTCTATATCTTTAAATCCTAACAGCCTGTTTGTTTTTACATGCTACGCTCAATTTGACTTGTGCGACAGCAGCGCTCCCATTTTTCTATATCTCTATGTAAACTCCCCTTGCGCTGCACGGTAACGGATACCCTAGTTTTATATTCTTCGTAAGAACACTTTGGGATATTGCCCGAAGCTGTGAAATTAGCTACACTACAACACGACACGACTCTAATAGTAGAGACTGCACCATTTACTGAAATGTGAATAATTTTACAGTAATTACATTGTTTAGTTAGTTTAGTTTGCTGTTATTGTAAGAATAATAAATAAAAATCTAAAATTGGATAAAAATGAAGATACACTTTCACGTATTTTAAATAATATACACTGCAGGCCAAAAGTTTCCGGACAAGAAAAATATTTATAATATTTTAGTTAAAAGTCAAGTACAAAGGTACTAATAATGTTATAATATATTTTTTTACTTCTGGTTATAATATATTTAGTATAGAAAACATTTTGACATAATATAGAGATAAATAAGCAAAAGAAAAACACATAATCACTAAACTTTCTTTTCGTCAAAAAACGAGCCCTTTGATTCTAAAAGTTTTTTTGTAATTTTTGGTAATCGATCGATTAATTTTTGAATGGTTTCTGCCGAAATTGCACCTCATGACTCCTTTAAGATATTCCATAACTGATTTTTGGACGTTGGACATTTTTTCGAACATTTCTATCAAGTTCCTCCCATAGTAACTCGATTGGGCTTAAATCGGGAGATTGAGCTAGCCAGTTCATATTCCTCTGGCTTCTTGTTCTTGAATATAGTCGCGACATAATCTAGAACTTTTTTTGGATCATTATCCTGCATGAACACATATCCAGGACCAATTAATCGTAAGCCAGATGGAATAGCATTTTCTTCTAATATTTTTTTATAATGTTCTTTTCTCATTATGCCGTCAATTTTCACAATATCTCCAGTGCCAGTTGAAGAAAAACATCCCCACACCATCACAGACCCACCTCCATGTTTCACTGTTGGAACTACACACTCTGGATCCATGTTTTCTTTCGCTGTTCTTCTCACATAGACACGTCTTCGGATACCGAAAACTTCAAATTTGGACTCATCTGTCCACAATACATTTTTCCAATCTTCTTTTGTCCACAACTTGTATTTTTGCCCACTTTGGGCCCACTCTAACCTTTTTTCTTGTTTGCTTGTCTAAGCAGAGGTTTCTTTACAGCAACACGACCAAAAAGCTCTGCTTCTCTGCGACGCCGTTGTGTCGTATTTACAGATATTGCCTTTGAATGACTTTCATTAAACTGGGCGGTAATTTCGGGGGCGGTCAGTCTTCTATTACGTTTACTCATTAATACAATTGTCTTATCTTCACTTGATGTTGTGGTTAAAGAGCAGGTAGACCTGCTCTTTTTTATCCGCAAAACTACCAGTTTCTTTCCAACGTTTGACAGTATCTTGAACAGAACTTTTTGGAACTTTCAATTTTTTCGAAATTTCAAGTATATTGTAACCGTCTTTGTGGAGAGTTATTATTTCAGAACGCTTTACAATAGTTAAATTGGATTTTCTACCCATTTTTTTAATAATTTGTTGAAATTTATTTGAAATGAATTTTCAATCCAATTCTACGTCTAATCTTCACTATACCAAGTTATAACTGACGTAAACTAAATGAATATAGGTTCAAATCATCCTAGTAAATCATATTTAAAATATTTACATTATTTCTTAAGTGATACGCACGTTAAAAGTAATGTTGATAAACAAAAGCTGACAGCGGACGATATCTATAATAATAATAATAATAATAATAATAATAATAATAATAATAATAATAATAATAATAATAATAATAATAATAATAATAATAATAATAATAATAATAATAATAATAATAATAATAATAATAATAATAATAATAAACATTTCGCTAAGTAGGCATATTTTGTATTTATCGTTCATCATTTCGTTGAAACTTGCTCTAGAGTCTTACAAAATGATCATTGAATTGTTTTATAAATATATTTCAATTGATTTACAAGAATATATATATTTTTTGGTATTTTAATGCAAAATCATATCTTGTCTGGAAACTTTTGGCTGGCAGTGTAAATAAATATAAACTTAAATACATATTTTAACTTATTTAATTTTATTCATATAATAAATCTGTTTGTTTGACTGTATGAAACTAATAAATTTTAGAAAGCCGGTTTTAATTTTAACATTACAACCGATTTCGACTACACAGCTATATAGTTCACATCAAAGCCTATTTGCGCCTACACAGCCCAATAAATATCACACGGCTGATCTGAACAATCTTTAATATGATACCAAAACTGTATAACTGGTAAGTTTTTGTATTTTTTTATTTAAATTTTTATTGCCCCTCCAGTTGCTTAGTAGTGGAGCCGCCACTGCTGAAACCATATGTTTTCTTAACTTAAATCGGTTTTACATAGTTCAGTTTATTTTTATATATAAAACAGAATATTTGTGGCTATGTCCGGAAATTCTAAACAACTTCCAGATATGCTACTGATTGAAATTTTGCTACTTATAAACTTGAAATATCTCTCTTATTATTGACTTAAGATTAAACATGTGTATAACATGAGTATAAAAGTTGTTATAATATCAATAATATAAATAAATAAATTAAAAAAAAACTTTCGACTTGGTTTTGCTTACAAAGGTTATCCATACACATGTACAAAAACGAAGCGCTGGGTGATTATCACATGTGCATTTTATGTGGCATTTTCCTGGTTTAACACAACGGGACATTTCTACGTGTTGTCACTAAATGTCTGTACTACCAATGTTTACAAAGAAGTTCATAAATAAATTATTTGTATAAGAAGCACATATTAATACAATGGTAGATTAAAACAAATAAATATGTATGAATGAAAAAACGATTCGCAGCAACCAGTACTGAACCGATTTCGAAACGGGCCCGATCTAAGCGGTCTACGACTATTTTTTTCGGTAGTGAAGCAGAGGGTATACTGCTAGTTGACCAATAAATTGAACAATTTTTGTATCAAGTAATTTTTTTTTAAAACTTTCGCATGATTAACGGCAAAACATTATGACATGTAGGCTATTCCAACTATTTAAGGGTTGAAGAGGGCTTTGCTTAACAAAATAATCCAAAGCCTCACTTAAACGGTAAAAGTGACTAGAATTCAAAATCTAGTTCCGCTTGAACCAAAAACAAAAACCGTTTTAAGCTGAATTGTCACACGTGTAAATGAAACACATAACCTATACATTTCTTATTTATTCTACAACTAAACAGTTGGCAATAACTAAACAGATAAAACAATATATCTAGAATTTTCTAAAAAAAATATTAAAAATAGAATTTGTTCCATTTTCAAAATAAATAAATCATTTTTTTCATCAATAAATTCAACAAGAAAGTCGACTTTTTCAATTTCTTTTTTATGTTTGGTCTTAAGCTGATGGCCATTAACCAGTTATATGTTATTTCTATTTATTTTTAGATACATTAGTAATTTTATAACAAATAGTTAGTTAGTTTGTTAGTTAAAATTTTTGGCGCAGAGCAACAAAGGCTATTTGCGCCTAACGCAGCCCATTAAATGACTACACTACATATTAAAAACAATAAATTAAACAATCAATAAATAGATAAAACCAATAAAATTACGCATACTCAATAAAAGAAATCTTGCACAGACAAACACAAATAAGTAAGATAAAAAAGTCTGTTCGAAAATTTGAACAGACTCAGGGTGATAAGAGGCTGTAAAGGGACCAATTACCATCGAATATCACAGTTTAGAAATAGAACACAATAAAATAAGGTGCAAGACTTCACACATAAAACAGTAAGTTCGATTCTTTCAGGAAGAGTATCAGCATGTCCTTGAGTACTCTGTCGTAACCTAAAGCAACTGACAGGTCATAGCACAGGCCTAACCTCTCCCTAACATCCTCGAACTGTATACATTCAGTTAAAAGGTGTAACACAGACAAAGCTGTGTTACACGTCTCACAGATAGGGGACTCTTCACCTCGAAGGAGGTGACCATGAGTGCACCAACAGTGGCCTATACGGAGGCGTGTGATGGTGGTTTCCTCCCTGCGGTTAATCCTGCAGGAAGAACTCCATGGTTTAACGTCTCCCTTAATCTGTCGCAAGTTAACGTTCTGTGTGCGGCTCCACTCATGTTGCCACATGTCTAAAACGAGGTGTTTCAGATGACTCTTTGCGTCATCTGGAAAAATAAATCATAGGTCTGTGGGAGGCGGCTTTTGCAGTTGCATCTGCCGCTTCGTTGCCTTTAATACCAACATGTCCCGGTATCCAAAAGAGCTCTACCCTCACATTCTGAGCATTCAGATGGTGGAGTAGCAACCGGATCTTTAGTACAAGAGGATGCACTGGATCTGGATCTTGGATACTGTTCAGAGCGCTCAGCGAGTCCGTCAAGATAAAACACTTGACCGACTTTGCTCTGACGAAACAAAACACAGGGCCTTGAAAATAGCGTACAGCTCAGCAGTGTAAACACTCGTTTTTATAACAAATACAAATATCCATGCCATTACAGGGATTCGAACCCGAGCCTCCATGTTTAGGAGTCACACGTGCTAACCATTATTCCAAGATGACCGGCAAACTTTTTCAATTAATTGGTCAATAAATTGAACAGTGTAAAACCCACTTTAGTTCATCAATTTGATGTGACAGAAAGTTCTCGATAATGTCACGGTAGCAGTCACCATTCGCAGCGTCAAATTTCACAATTCACTGTCACTCTGCAATGGTGTAATAGTCGATGATGAATCACCTGTTGTTTCTTAGCGGGGGCTGAAAAAAAGAAAAACCGAAAACAAATAGTTATTGGGGCAATAACAGTTATTTTGTTTGCTAATATAACCGCTGAAGTCGAAAATTATGATTTTTTCGCCGTAATTGAAGACTGATTTTCGTAGTAAGTTTTAACAATAACAAAGCGTTGTTGATTTGTAAAACGCTCTGTAACAAATCTGTCACGTCTACGAGGCCCAAATAAATGTTAGTGTTAATTTCTAGCTACCCAGTAGTAATAAAAATGTATGCAAACACCATTTTGCCTTGCGTATAGTTCCCGTAAGTTTGTTTACTCATTTATTTTCATTTGAAACTTAAAAGTGGATTGTATTAAGTTGATTAATTACTTTTCTTTTAACTTTTGACGTGTTTAAGTAACTTCCAAATTATATTTCTCGGGAGATCTTTTTATTTTTATAAATTTTAATTCATTATACATGTTACAATTAAAGTTTTTGTTTAATTTCCTCAGAGGTAATTTTCAAAGATAAAAGTTTATTATTCGCTCAGATGTAAAGTTAATTTTCAAGATGCGAAATTAAATTTTACGACACCAAGGTCGTGAGTTGTAACAATTAAGGTGTATCTCTAAAATATAATATACTGGTACTTGGTACTTGACTTTCTAAAAACATTGACGTAATTCCTGTACACTACCTTGTTGTTTTATAGTTAACTAAAGGAAGCTTACGTATTCTACTCTACTGTCCAATTATTACATCTTTTGTTTTTGTTCACTTTACTTTTGATTTGCTACTTTGGCTATGCTGTATCTAGAATGCTAATCACTGTAAATTTACTGCCATCTCTCAGATAAGTTTAGAATTACTATGCGGAAACAAAGATATAATTTTGGAGGCAATGATATCGTTGAGAAATTGTATCTCAGCCTCATCTCGAAAGCGTTGTCCAACTAAATAGTTGGCATTGAACTGAAAAAAATTTAAATTAAATTTCATAAATAAAAAACCCAAAACGCCATTCGGGCGAACACGCCACATGCAGGAGATTATCTCTGCCGTCTCGACGTATTGTCCTATGTAACCCAATGGAACAAAACACACGATAGTGGCACGGCGCGACATTCGTGTCGAAACTTGCTTTACCATCATTGCGTATTAGCATGCGTGATTATTCGCAGCAAGAAGTTGCAACTTTTGTTTATACAGGATATATTATACTATGGGTGAGATTATTTTAGGACTGGCCGGTTCAAAACAACTTGTTACCTTAACTATTTCTTTTTATTTTATTAGACATTCGTAGGTATGACCAAGAAACCCTTCTGTCGTCAATCATGTGCCAAATGGCTAACCTAAAAAGTTGCAATTTGGTATGTGAATTCTTTGGCCCAAATATAGGAAAAATATTGAGACACAGCAAAGAAATATAGAAAAATATGTATTTATCGAAAATATTTTTATTTTATTTTTTATTTTTGAGTGGGGTTTCAAAGCTCTTGATACATGGGCAATAGAGTAAAAATTTTATTTTTGAAAAAATAAATAATTTATGTGATTTTTGCACAAAAAATGTCAACAAACTTTTATCCCCCACCCTATTTCCTAGAGGTTTTGGTCTGAAAATCTAAAAAAAATCTCAATAGTGCACATTAATGTGAATTTTTAATGATTATTTTTTCGAAACATCAATTTTTTTTTATCGCGGATATTTTATAGTTTCAAAAGAAAGCTCTTGAAACATATATTACGGAACTATTTTATCTCAGTAATTTCAATACAGTAATACCCCGAAGTTACGCGATAGGTGGGTCCGACGAAAATCGCTTAAGTCGAATTCGCGTAAGTCGGGGTTTGCATATAAATACATATAAATTTTGTTTAATTGGGACCAAGGACCTACAAAAAAATAGTTTAGAAGAAAAATATTTAGTAAATTTGCAGTTCTTTATACATATATTAATACAATATATTAAAAAAATAAATGAGTTACGTAAAAAAAATTTCCATGTCGATGGCTTCATAAAATCTAATAATACAATACCTTCTTTTTTTACGTCGAATTTCTTCGTAGAAAGTTAATAATTTTTTCATTTCTTGCTTTGTAGCTATAACGCGTTCTTCGTTAGAGTCTATGTTTCTAAAATTTTTAAGTCCTTTTCAATTGAGCTGAGACCTTCTGTCATTCTGCTATCAAAATCCTTGGTAATGTTTACTTGTTGAGTTAAATTGAACATATTTACTGTTCGTCTTTGTAATTTTGGGCGAGATTTGTTGTAATCGGAACGATGACATTTTGTAACCTTATGTAAAGGCATATAATGTAAAAGTTCTCTACGATGTACACTGAGATAGCCAATGTGTTTTATGTCTGTCTCATTAAAACAACTCACTAACTACAAAGTTTGGAAAACTATCCACAATCGACAATGTATAACGCACGAAATTTAGAAGTCTGAACGGTTCCTCGCCTTACCATATGACAAACTTGTTAGTGACAATCAACAGCTTTATCCTTAAAGTTGTTTTTTTTTAGTAGTAACAGCAAACATGCGGCCTATCGTTTTTATGCAACAAAATGACCCTCTGGCTTCCTTGTCCAATAAATGATCCTTTCTCTTTAAATTAATCCACAAAATGATTCAGTTTACCACTACAACGTTCAGAAGTAACCGTTTCAATCAATTGGAGGAGCTTGTATTCAGTACACTCTTTATGCCCCACAACATTTTGACATTGATATTTGGTTTTGACCGTTGATGGCCGGGGTCTACCTAAGATTATGTTCTTTTAGAATTGTGATATATAATCCATATTTCATCGTTAATCAATTTTACACCAAAAACATCTACGTTGCCTGACAAGTAATGAAATGTAAGTGTTCTTCCGGTTGGCAATACTCAGTTCGGAGAGTTCATGTTATACTTTCCGAGCTTTTAAATTTTTTCCATGTTTTGCTATCGTTTTGAAACTAGTGCTCGATCAACTATTAGTTGTTCCTCTTGCGTTTTCCACGATTAATGACGGTCGATCATAAGCCTTCAAACTTTCATTCCAGACCGTGGTCGGTTGAATCTTAAACGGTTGAAACCAATAAACTGCAAGCTCCTAGTGCGTCTGTGACAGATTTTCATTCAATAATGTTCACAGATCCACTTTCAATCATCGAGGCGATCCAGAGGGTGGTCAGTCACTGATATCACATTTACCGACTTTTCAACATCGAAATTTTCTTTCACAATCTATATATTTGCAAGAAAGACAATACATCTTCAGCAAGAACAGAGCAAATTAATTCGCATTACAGCGTTTAACGACGTTTTTTTCCTTGTTGGAACTCATACTCAATGCAGTATCAAATAGAAAGTTCAGCCTGAAGTTTGATAAAAGAAATTATTAAATTAAAAATTATATTTTTTCAAAATAATCTCCTTTAACATCTATACAACGATTCATTTTTGCAAACCAAGTTTTAACTACTTGAGGCACGGATTAAATTTGGGTTTTCTAACAAAAAAGTATCGGATTTTTTTATGTTGTAAAATGAGTACATACTGGTATATAGTTAGAAAGTAAAATAATGTTGTTTTTAGCGAGTCGCGCTATGGAGGGGGGTTAAGTTAATAATTTAGATACTAATATTGTTAATAAAATATGATATATCGGTGTAAAATTTATAATTATTTTTCAGGTTTCATAAAGTGCCAGGGGTATAGGAAATTATTTTCACCATGGTAAAAGGGTGCATAAATAAAAAATGTATATCAGTATATTGCGTATATTCATACACTAATAACTAAAAATATAATTTAATATGGTGTGTCATAAAACAAGATACGGTGCATAATCCCACATTACATTGTCTGCAGTAATACCTAGTCTCTTTCCTTATTTTTTTCCTATTCTCGTCTTTCTTGCTGCAACATACGGCACACTTTCTGTATGGATCATTTACTGGGAAAAATAAAGGAAATATATATAGGAAATGAATCAGGCTATATCGCTCGAACGTAACATCAACGCTTGTGTGCTTAGAGGCAGATATAGTTCGAACGTGACGTAAACGACCGCGTGCATTTATGCAGGTATCACTCGAACGTAAAATCCACGACTGTGTGCCTAGAGGCCGATATTGTTGCGAACTTGACGTATACAACCGCGTGCATTTATGCAGGTATCGCTCGAACGTAACATCCACGACCGTGTACCTTAAGTGGTTAAATACAGTATTTCAGTCTACTTGTGAAGTTCACTTCCTCTTGTAACCCACGTACCTTTGACAATTTGTGCAACACGTGCTTTTGACACTTCAAACTTTTTTCCATTAGGAATAAATAAAAATTACCTTGTGCCAAATCAGGACTATTTGATGCATGATTTAATAACTTGACGGGAGTCTTCTCTAACAAAATCATTTGTTAGTTGGACATTGTCGGTGCATGATCGTGGTGGAGTAAGTTCACGCGCAATCCTGTTATTTTCGTTTAATAGCGAAAATCAATTTTGGTAGGTAAATGTACATATATATGATATAAGATAGGTGGAAACTTGTTTGTGACGAAATATTACTATCACGCATTTGATACTTTTCGTCGCTCATAGTGTTTAATACTGTTTTGTGAGGTTATGTCTATCATTAAATCATGACATAGTGTTTTAGAAACTTTGACGCCAAACTTTTAAATACGCAAAAAGGCGGGAATTTATTTTAATTTTAATTAACTGTACCAGACGATTACAAAAAAAATATGCTCAAAATTTGCCTACACTTAATACAAAATAACTGATATTTCATATCTAAAAGACGTAAGGTTATCTTATTGTCCTTATAAGGACAATAATTTTATCCCCTATAATTTGACCATGACAAATAAAATTGCATTTAAAATAACATTCTACCAATGCAAAATTATCTATTTTGGCTTTATTTATTTACTAAAATACCAGTCACTGGAAATAACACTATTTTCCACACGTTGAAAAATGGGTCGAAAAAGTCTATCGAAATGTGGGTCAGTCGGTGACGTCATCGATATAACATCAATAACGCAATTACAACTCAATATTTCTACGTAATCTAGTGAGGAAAATAATAATAACTCCAGGGAAATACAAGGAACAAAATTGTTATGTTGCTATACTCGTATTTGTTTTAAAAGTAATTTATCCAAACAATCTCAATTTACCACTAGATAATAAATTTCACAACAGAAATGAAGAATGATTCTGACGATATATAATATTTTGTTTACTTATGATTTGTAGAAAATAATGTTTGCGAAAATATGTACAGTTCATTTTAGGCCATTGTTTTTAGCTGTATATTTAAAATTGCAGAATTCTTATACATTTTGGTGGTTCGTAGATACCCAATAAATGAACGATACAGAGATCCGAATGCTGAGTGCCTGGAACAAAAATGTTTGGGTACATGTTTCATTACAATCGAGTCAATATTAATATTTGTTTTTAATCATTTTTTCGTTTGTTAATCTAAATATTAAGAGCTTTCATTTGTTACATCTCTATATATATAAAAGGCAACATCTACCGCATGTGTGCGTTTATCTCGCGAACTGCTGATTCGATTTTCATGTTTACTTTTTGTTTTTTAATCTGTAGCTACACCTTCTGTTCATGTTTTAGGTTGTTTTATTAAAATCGGTTCAGTAATTCCAAAGTTATAATAATATTTATGTGCGCGGGTAATTATATTTAACACATTTTCTTAAAATTATCAGCAACAATATAAGTTTCGTCAGCCGCAATGTCGGTACATGATTTGTACATTAAACAGAATTGAAAGAATTTTCAAAAACAGTATATTAGTTATAATGATATAATACCCAGCAAACATTTTTATACGGGCCAGTACTGGTAAAGCACATACTCCCCGGCATTGAAAGTAATGGGCCAGTACCCCGGTGTCCCCGTGGCCGTTACTGGCCCATTGATGTATCAGTTGCCGGCCCAGCAACGGTAAAGTGCAAAATAATCGCATTAGTTGCAAGATTTATTTCTGATGGTTTTAAGTAAAAAGTATGAGTGAAGAAGAGTGCTTATAAAATGCTGGTAAAGTACTTCGTATAGGCGGAATGCGAAATACAAATGTGAAGTACATTATTAATACTGGCGTTGCACTTACTTTTGGTGCCAGTAATTTACCAGCATAAAAGCAGTTAGCCGGCATTCGGCCGTTAGTTGAATGTTTAAAAATAATTTTCAATTTACATTGATGTAAATGTAAATTTAGTACTTCTTTTTAAAATTTTCAAGCCCAGACCTCTAGAGCAGAGTTTCCCAACCGCCGGTCAGTGGTTCGGTGGATTTTTTTTTTTTACTGTGCAACTATTCGCCTAATAAGTTATAACCCACTTAATTTTGAGATGAAAATCTCGGTCTTAAATTCTTTAATCTGTTAATAAAAGTAATAATTGGTTTCTATTTCACTAATTATATATGATTTTTTTGTTTGTTGTTTTTTTTTGTGTTTGTAATCAGTGCAATAAAAAATATAAAAAAATTTGTGATACACATTACTTTCTAAACTTGCCGGTCCGCGAATTTTTTCTAGATCGCTTACCGCTCTATAGTGAGGACAATTTTTTGGCACCTGTGTGACAAAAATTGCGTTAAAATACGTGTTATTTAAATTAATTATGTTCTTTAATTTCCCTTCACGAGCTTCTAAAATTAATTTATAAAATTACAATAAATTTTCAGTGATCGATTCTCGGTAGTAAGGTGTCTTGAAAATCATAGTTGAAAAACTATCGGTATCTATGTTCTACTTAGGTTTGCTATTCTTTTGCTTAAGATATATTTTTTTTTTTTTAATTTATTTATTTATAGACACGTCAGCTACTTGGCTATTGGTGTCTTTGTTGCTATCTTACAATGTTTTTGTATTTACATGTATTTACATTCTAATTATATTAGCTTAAAAATATCAATGGATTGTAAGAATTGTAAAACATTGTTGGTCACTGCTGGGTCGGGTTTTAGTATGTCTTTAATGTCCTGTGGTAGGTTGTAGTTAGTACGTGTGTTAGTGTATAGTTGACAGTCGGTTAATATGTTTTGTTTTCTAGTCTGTTCATGAGGTGTTCATGAGTGAGTTTGGTGTGTCCGATTCTAAGTCTTGTCATGATTATTTGTTCACGTCTATTGGTACCTGAGGTCCAGTTGTGTATGTCGTCTTTGACTGTTCTAAGTTTATTGTTCATAGTCTCGCGCCACTTGTTCAATCTAGTCGAGTACAGTCTTGTCTTGATGGTCTGTCTTAAGTACGTCTTGTTTGGGGCAATATGACATAATTCATCCTGGCTGCTGTTGGGTTCTCGGGCTGCAGTATTCGCACGTTCGTTTCCCTCGATGCCAGCGTGGGCAGGCACCCAGATGAATTGTACTGATTTTCTTTGTTCAATCATCTGTTGTATCTGGTCCTGGATTCGTTGGATCCTCGTATCCTTTGAGTAGCTGTTGTCGAGAGCTTGCAGTACGCTTAGAGAGTCGGTGCATACGGCTATGTTGCTGTAGGTGGTTACTGATGCCATTTCGAGCGCCTTCTGAATTGCTACCGCTTCTGCTTGAAATACGCTTGTGGTTGTTGGTAGACTGTGCGTTTTCACCTCTTCGCCTTGAACAACAGCTATAGTGCAGTTATTGTCCATTTTTGATGCGTCAGTGAAGTAGAATTGGTACTGGTGTAGTTCGTGTTTAAGTTGTTCGAATTTGGTTTTTAAACGTTCTGGTTCAGTCTTTTTATATACGGTTAGGTCCGTGTTTTTAATTATTTTTCCAAACAGCCAAGGCGGAGTATGGTGGAAGGAGGTTGACTGGATTTCAGGAATTAAGATGTTGTTGGTTTGTAGGATGGTATTAATGTATTGCTGTAGGTTGGTTTTATTATGAGTAATTAGGTTATTTTGTTTTATGAAAAAATGATTATATGTCGGATGATTTGGTTTACTTGCTAAATTTGTTAAGTACATCATAGACAGTTTTTCTCGTCTCTCTTGTAGAGTTGGTTCTCCTGCTTCATTTAGAATGCTAGTCGAGGGGCTAGATCTAAATGCGCCGGTGGCTATTCTTATTGCTGTATGATGTACAGAGTTTAGTAAGTTTAGAGTTGTTTTACTAGCGGTGGCGTATGCAATGCAGCCGTAGTCCATTTTAGATAAAATCATGGTTTTATATATTTTTAGAAGAACGTTTTTGTCTGCTCCCCAAGTTTGATTTCCTAATGTCTTAATTATGTTCATCCTTTTGTTGCATTCAGCCTTGACTCGTTTGATGTGTGATTTCCAAGTTAGTTTCCGATCTATTGTAACACCTAGGAATTTCATTTCCTTGGTGAATTCGATGGGTACATTATACAGTGTTATATCAGGGTTTGGTTGTTTCTGCTTCTTGGTAAAGTGCACAGCTTTTGTTTTTTCTACCGAGAATTGGAAGCCAGTGTTGTTTGCCCATGTTTCAATGCCTGTGATTGCATCCTGTAGGAGTCGCCGGAGGTTTTCTGAGTTAGTTCCTTTGCAGAAAATAACCAAATCATCAGCATATAGCAAGAATTTAGTAGGTTTTTTAATATTTTCATTAATCTTATTAATACAGAGTAGAAACAGAGTTACACTCAGTACTGATCCTTGGGGAACACCGTTTTCCTGAATTTTTGGATCTGAAAAGGTGCCATTGGCTCTAACTCTAAATTTTTTGTTGGTTAGGAAGTTACTTATAAAATGAACTATATGTCCGTTTAGTCCATAACTTTTAATTTCATTGAGGATATGGCGTCGCCAGGCTGTGGGGTAGGCGTTTTTAATGTCGAAGAAAATGGCGCACAGCTGTTGTTTATTGATGAAGGATTCCTGTACTTCATTAGCCAGAATAAGTATTTGGTCCATGGTGGAGTGATCTTGCCTAAAGCCTGCTTGGTTTTTGTTTAGAAATCCGTTTTTTTCTAGGTACCAAACCAGTCTTTTGTTTATAATCTTTTCGAATAGTTTACTCAGAGTATTCGAAAGAGCTATAGGTCGATAGTTTCTGGCATCTGTTTTGCTTAAGATATACATATCTATTAGGTATATAGAAAAACAGAAAGGTTAGAAAGCACTGATTTAATTAAACGATTTAAAATTTACGTAAAGTGTGAATTTCTACGCATTTCAAAGTTATGTCCTGCATTTAATTAAAACTTTTTTTTCTCTAAAATACAATGGAATTCGATCTTTTCGAAAAAATTCCGAGCATTAAATTCTGCTTCACATCAATGTTCATTACTCCAAATTTTTAGACCAACCACTTTATAATTATTTTGAATTATTTGGGGTAGGGGACAATATTTTTGGCAAAATATGCGTTAACTTATCACGTTTCAACGAGCTTTTGGTGCGTTGCCCAAGGCGAAAGTACCCCCCCCCAAGAAGTTCTAAAAAATCGTTTTGTTAGTTTTGACTTTTTCACATCACTAAACACTAGGGGCCGGTTTCTGAAAGCTTAGCCGAGTTTAATCTTTTGGTTAAACTCGGTTATAATCCCATAAGTAAACATAGCAACCATTTTCTAACTATTTGGTTATAGTTAACTAGGCTTTCAGAAACCGACCCTAAATGTTCAAATACTATTAGAAAGAGCATAAAAATGCATATTTTCTAAGCATATATGGTTCCAAATTCATTAGGCCGTTGGTAAAAATTGACTCTTAATTATTTATAATATGCTTTAGCTATATAATTTTGCTATAGTTAACTAGGCTTTCAGAAACCGACCCTAGAGGCCGTATTAGACTAGAACGCTATCCAAGTTTTACTTTTGTAGGTTCTGTTTTTCAGGATTTACGTCTTTAGGTCTTGCCTTATCACACGGTATTTGAATATTATTTAAGACTTGGACATTTTTTGTTTGCGCATGTGTACATAGTGTTATTATGACAGTTGACAGATTAATTTTGAAAAGATTATTTCTGAGGTTTCACTAAATTAATTAGTTGTTCTTTCAAAATCATTTTTTTAAATATTGTATTCGAAAATAACAATTATACAACAAACAAACCTCAAAGTGAACCAAAGACAAAGACGCAACTGTTGAGAGCGTGGGAACACCAGTTGGCGCACGCGCATTATGAAAAACCTGGATAGAAATACAGAGGCATTGAATCATGTTCCAGTTGCCTAGACTTTACAACCCGTTTCGCCCAATCGTTTTTTTTTTTTCATACTATCACACACAAATGATTTCAATTCGAATGTGCAATTTAATTGTGATAAGGCCTTAACATCCCGCTTTCATTTTGAAAATTTAGAACTTTTAAAGGTGTCTTCTATGCATCACCAAACACAAACCGAGAAGAAGTTTCGGAGCCGAAGACAAACGTGTTTATAAATTTTTTTTGGAGGGTTTAAATAAAAGTTTTTTAGGGAAGGTAAATACACCAAGGTTTACACCTTGTAAACCCTTTTGGCTACGACCCTGAAACAACTATATCTGAGGAAACGACAAAAATATTTACACTATCTGTGCATAAAGCATAAAATTCATCTTCCGTTGTTATGTAACACGACATTTTTACAGCAAAAATTACGCTATTACAATCCAGATTTTAAAAACAGTAACAAAATTTAAAAAAACAATTTAAAGTAAAAATAAAAGTCATGATTTAGCAATTAAAAACATTTTAAAAACAAAACAACACCTGACATCTGTACAATACCGTGTCGAACTAATAATTAAATTACCATTAAAATTGTCATTCCTAATTACATGACGTAATAGATCTATCTTCAACTGTTTCCGTTTTGTTCAACAATGAATTCCGTAGTATTTAACATCGGATGTTGGAAGATAGGAACGTTTTCTGTTTTGGCCTTGCTGGAATCCTGTTCGTTTTAACGCTACTAAAACACTTTCTAATCAGACTCAAATATTCTTTAATTTGAAATTTATGTTAAGAACAAAATATATTTTAATGGCACTGTATTACGAAATAGCGTCATTTGTTAGACGGATTTTAGATAGGATTTTGACTTTCCCTTTTGAATATCATTGCTTTCCAAATTATTTTGGAATGTTACTAACGGAAAAAATAAATCACTTTAAGATTATAGTAGATAAAATCCTTCGAGGGTTACTAAAAAATTGATGTAGTGTGAATTTTCACATATTTCAGGATTTTGTAGATATTAATTAAGAGACAAGAAATTGTGGGTATATATTAAATATCATTAAATTCGATAATGCTTCTATCCAGCAACTTGCAAGTGTACTTAATAAGGAGATGCACGCGCGTCAAGATAGTTGTCCAATTAGCCAGTTAAACAATGTTAACACGGTACTGCAATCGTTCATGTTTTATCAATTTCATTTCCGTAAACGCCAAGAAACTTAATTCGCAAAGATATGAAGATTCAAACGTCAACAAAGATTTGATAGCTGTACTAGATAATTGAGGATATTGGTTCCGAAGTGAAAATTATCTGATAATAATCCAGAATACTGGAAATTCTTGCTCGGCAAATATGGCTTTATGCACCGGATTTTTCTTCAAATCTATGTAATTTCCTTTTTTTATCAATGTCAGATTTGTATCATCGTATCTCGCGAAATGATTGACGACCCGCTCACACTCTTTTGTAACAAATGATGGAAAATAATTACTAAATGATGCAAAGGTGTTTTCTAGTGGCTTCTGAATTTCTGATAAAATCTATTAGCCTGAAATGTCCTTTTTTTTATTCAGGGAAAATCTCTTATAGATACCTATCTGGTAGTGTCGGAATCTCCTTCATTTGGCCTACCGACTAAAAACCCTGCTTGCCTCTTTTTTCCCACCAAGGAACTATCTGTGGTGATTTTCATCTTGGAGGGAACAGGCTAGCTCAACCTATCCTCACATTCCCCTATTCTGTCTTTCTCGCTCGTCTGTCTCCTTCCTCTTCATGATGGCTGACTGCATCTGTCGCACCGTTTCCCAGTTTTCCCTGGAATGCCGCATAACCTGGACCATTTTATTTATGTTGTCGGGTGTCAGACTTTCTCCTGTTATCGTGTATGCTCGTAATCTTTCTGCAGTCCATCTCCCGCACATGAATAATGTATGTTCGGCTGTGTCGACTGCGCCGCAGTAGGTACAGTCGTCGTCCTGGTCCTTCCTAATTCTCAGGGTGAAGGACTTAAAGACCCATGGGCTGTCAGGGCTTGCGTGACATAGTAGTCTATGTTCCTGAACTTGCAGGCCAGCCACTCTGGTATGTTGGGTATGAGCCTTTTTGTCCACTGCCCTTTGTCCTGATTCCTGGACTACTCTTCTTGCCATTTCTCCACCGAATGTGTTCTGGCAGCGTTTCTCACCTCAGATCCCCCTCCTGCCTCGTATATCTGTCAGCCTAAAATGTCCTAGAACAATGTTTCCAACCGGGGGTTCACGAACTCCTAGGAGTATGTGCGCCCAGTGCCGCAACAAGGGAGATGCGAGCGGTGCCGCCGCAGCAGGCGCCGGATTCATAGGGGCGCCAAATCGCCAAATTTATTTATTTTTATTATTTTTTATATCAATAAAGTAAATTCAAGCTACAAGTATCCCCGTAGTTCCGTTCCGAAGGGTAGGTCGTAAGTCGAATTTGGTCGTAAGTTGGGGAAGTTACAAAATTTAAAAATATGTATACATATCTTACCCCCCCCCCCCTATCATGGTTTTAACTTCAATATATGTTAAATCCCGAGTTATTGACTGTAAATACTTGAAAACAAAAAGCGATAAAAATAAACAAAATTGGTCTTACCTGGAGAAAAAATACAATTTTTATTTGAAGACTGGAAGAAAATAAAGTGCAAGAAACGTTAGAAATCATAGAAATATAGAATTTAAAAAAACGTACATTGCATATAGGAATAATTTTTATTTTATACAAACTTAGATTTTCCGAGTCCAGTGGCTTTAATGCTTAGAAAGGATGCTTGTAATAAAAAGGGGCGTAATTGAAGTACATAGTTAGTCCTAAAAATAATTTTACCTGTAGCATTGCAAGTGAATTTGACCAATATTTGCTTGTTTTTTAGATTTTATGATGTTTATAAAAAAAAATTAAATTTAAAAATTTTGGTCGTAAGTACGAGAGTTCGTAAGTCGGGAGGCCGTAAGTCGGGGGATACCTGTATATTATTTCGAATTGCAGTGCATTAGTGCACGCCTATGCAAACATAAAACTTGTGTATTGGTTCCTACGGCAACTGACTTTTATTAAGTAAATTGCTGTATTTAAAAATTTAATAAATAAAATATAAACACAAAAATGCGCTATTCCCATTATTTAAAATCCAAAAATATTTGTTAATACAATTTTCCAAAAAAAATTTTCGGGATATCATCGAAGTTGAAAATCACCTGATCAGTTATTTTAAGTAAAAACCAGAAAACTTTTATAGAGAGTGTATCGAAAATTTAGTACAACGTTGGGAAGCCGTAATAAATAATGACGGCAATTATATTTTGTAATTATACATAATAAAAATTACTGGAAAAAAAAAATATTTTGTACTCTAAAATAATGGCTTTCTTTTGGGTATCCCTATTGAAATATAGTTTTAAGGTGTTGTAGTTTATCCAGAGTAAGCCATATTGTGAATTTTCGAGAGCTCTTATGTCTAGAGCCCTACACATCCGCGGGTACCCGCGGATATCCGCAACATTTCTGCGGATCCGGATAAACTATCATTTAAACCATGCGGATGCGGATAAAAATTCATATCCGCTTATCCGCAACATCCGCGTGAACATTAAATATTCGGTTACTTTCGGAGAACGCGATTGTATTCTGACTACGCATGTGATATTTTGTAGCATTCTATCTCACTCTATGTTATTGTTATTAAGACAATTGTCCATGATCGCGATAGTGTTGATATTATTGTATTATAGTGTAGTGTATTATTGTATATAGAAAATAATATTTTGGACAAAAGTTGCTTGATACACTTTCGAAGTAATTCTTCCTACCTCTGTTCTAATTCTGGCTTTTAAAGCTAATAAACGCTTTTTTTTACATAAAACTGATGTTTTATTTAAATACCAAAATTTACCTATATACATTTTTCTCGAAAATTTTATTATGTAACCTGCCAATTGTTTTTTATTACCGAAGTAAAAAGTCTTGCTGATTCCAAAAATTGATAAATGACAAATGTTGCTATTTGAAAAAATTGTTTTTTTTTTTTAAATTTAATAATAAAAAATATATATAGCCACGTTACATTAATTTTCCCTCACCTTGAAAAAGGTAAAACTGACGTGAGATGTTAGTTGACACTAATATGGTACTTGACAGTACTATCAACTAGAGGTCTGCACCGGCCTATTTTGGACCACCTTTACCTGACCCGGCCCGTTATGTTTCCAGTCCGGCCCGGCCCGAGCACAAAATTATTAATACAATAATTATTGCATCTACCCGGCCCGAACTCGACAAAATTTTAAAAACGGCCCTACGACTAAACCTTGTTAAAAAAATATTATGATACAAAAATTGCTTACAATTTGTAATAATTATAAAACTAGAAATTTAAAAAAATATATATATTTTTAACGAAGGTTTAAAAATATATTATTTAAAGGTATTATTGTTCTTATCCGGCCCGAGCCTGAATATAATACATGTCAGTCGACCCGTACCCGACTCTCGGACCGGGTCGGGCCTGGGCCCACGGGACAAGCCCGAGCACGTGCAGACCTCTACTATCAACACGTATTTCAGAGCAGCACGCCACCTGCTCCCTACGAAAAAGAACACTTAGACCACCCAAAATTTTAGTCTATCTCTATGTTTCAAAATTATAAGGGCATCTAGGCCACAAAACGGCGTCCCTTAGGTTAGTTTTAGCTTAAATCCAAAAATTGTCAGTAGTGATATAGAGCAGCAATTACCAAATAAGGCGAAACATGATAGTTCTTTCCAAACTGACAGGAAAACCTGTTGTGCGGACATTTTTGCGGATGCGGATTTATTAATTACAAAAACTGCGGATGTGGATCGGATGCGGGTAGGATGCGGATACAGAAAAGCTTATTCGTGCAGGGCTCTACTAATGTCTGATCATATTATTTACCATCGCTCCTTCCATTTTTGTCTTAAAGTGTTATGAAAGAAAGCGAACGACACTCAGAAAAGAATAGACTTTCTACCAGTGAAAGAATATTTCAAATCGGTGCGGTAATTTCTAAAATAAGTTCTAAATTCTAAAACTTACAAATTTTGCCTCTTTATTATAATAGTATAAATTAATTATGGATGAATTATAAATGAATGTATTTCATTAATTTTACTTTTAAAAAAAGACAGGGACGCCATAAAATGTAATCACACTAGAACGCTATCCAAGTTTTAGTTTTGTAGTTTTTTTTTTTTTTTTCAAGTTCTCGTCTTTAAGTTTTAACTTATCACACCTTATTTGAATATTATTTAAGACTTGGAATTTTTTTGTTTGCATATGCGTACGTGTTATTATGACAGTTGATAGTTTTACTTTGAAAAGTTATTTGTGAGGTTTCACTAAATTAATTACTTGTTCTTTCAAAATCATTTTTTAAAATATTGTTTTCGAAAATAACAATAATAAAACAAACTAACCTCAAGGTACACAAAAAACAAAAACGCAACAGCTTAGAGCGAGAGAATGCCAGTTGGCGCAGGCTTTTTGAAAATCCTGGATAGAAAGACAGAATACTTGAATTATGTTACATTTGCCTAGTCTTTAAAACATAGTTTTTGTTCTTTTCATACCATCACACCCAAATGACTTCGATTCGAATGCAAAAACTTTCCAAGTTTAGACGTTAATATTAATTCTAGAGCGATAAGGTCGTTAGCGATAAGAATAGTTCTGTTACACTTTGGGAAACACTGTTCTAGGCACTTAAAACAATCCTTTTCAACACCATCGAAAATTTTACTGATTATTATACTTTTCACTTGTAAGACGGTAGATAAACAGTAGTTTTCCACTATAATTTTCTTGTAATGATTATCTTCGTATTATAACTTAGTGTGTAGTCAAAGGCCATGATTTAGTAACAATGTTGCAAACAAAACGTACCTAGAATCATACATCCAGATATAATTTAATTAATAGCACTTGTAAACCCACTTGAGGCACGTTTCAAGGTAACCTAATTCGAAATAATCACGAAACATTTATTCAAATTGAGCAGCACTGCCATAGATTGATTTTAAAATGAACAGGATATTCTTGAGTATCTACAGTATGATTAGGCGCAACACAAAAACTTTTTGCATTAAAGTAAACACATTTTTATTTGTGCAGCAATTACATTGGATTATAAATATTGATGTGAAGTATAAAAATCAGACAAAGAGCCGCCATGAATATAACCGCCGCCCGGGTACGATTATCAGATATATATTTTGTCCTAGGTCTCCTGGCTGGAGCATAAGGCCTTTACGAACTCGCGCCATCGGGGTCTGTGAAGAGCAAGCCTCTTCACCTGGCGCCAGGTAGTTCCGTGGGCATCAAGTTCTTTGTGTATCGTTCTCCTCCATGTGGATACAGGGCGACCTCTACGACGGCTTCCCTGAGGGTTCTACTCTAATGCCATTCTGGAGATGTCGTTTACTGCCTTCCGCAGGGTATGCCCAATCCAGTTCAACTTTCTTGCTTAAATTTCCAAGTGGATAGGTTTTTGTGCTGTCGATTCCCAAAGATGAAAGAAATGCGAAAAATTCTGCGCAGACATCTGTTAATAAAAACTTGGAGTTTATGGGTAATTTCTTTAGTGACTTTCCAAGTTTCGCAGCCATACTTCAGACCGGATTTTACATTGGCGATTATCAAATGACGCCCTTAAAAAAATTGACCGGTTTTAAAAATTGCATAAAGGAAACTAATTTTAAAGTCAAAGAAAATTGTTTGTTTTAGCGCGTTCAATTTGGGCGACACACAAGTAAAGGGCCTTTCAATAGGGGGTGATAGTTTTTTCAATAGAGAATTCTCGATTCCTGACATTTTTTTTACTTTTTACAGTGTTAAAATATTCAGTATAGTTTGCAGTTTCATCATGTAGCGTTTGACGCTTCTTGACCGTTTAGAAATTATTAAAAAATATCACATACCATGACACCGAAAGGCGCGAAGTGAGGAGAATATCGCAGCTGCAGCGGCCAGTATTGCCGATGAGCAAAATTTGTCTATTTCACAACGATTGCAACAATTGGGGCTTTCTCAGACGTAAACTTGGAGAATTTTGCGTAAGGTTTTGGGCCTACATCCTGAAGCCAAACGATTACAGATTGCGTCGGGAGTTTGCTGATTGGGCCCTTGAGCACTTGGAAGATGATTCTGATTTCGGCCAAAAAATCATCTCCTAAGACAAGGCTCATTTTTTTATGAATGGCTTTATTAACAAACAAAATTGCCATTACTGGTGCGAGAACAACCCACTAGTGATACATGAAATGCCGTTGCATACCGAAAAAATCACTGTGTGGTGCGGTTTATGGCATGATGGCGTCATCGGACCTTATTTCTTCGGAAATGAGGAGGGAAGAGCTATAACCGTCAATGTCGACCGCTATAGAGCCATGTTACTCGAATTTCTGTGGCCAGAACTTGAGAACATATTGAAGAGAAATGGTTCCAACAAGACGGCGCTACGTGCCATACAGCCAATGCTACGGTCGATTTGCTGAAGAATAAGTTTGACGATTGGATCATCTCACGGCGAGGATTTGTGAATTGGCCGCGGTCATGTGATTTGACAGCCATAGATTATTTTATTTGGGGCTACGTCAAAATCTATGCCGATAATCCACAGACTTTGGATCATTTGGAAACCAACATTCGTCAAGCTATCGCCGGCATATCGCCGCAAATCCAAAATTTGCGGCTGTGATCAAAAATTGGACACGGTAATCAAAAATTGGAGTGATCAAATGCGTCAGTGTAAATGAAGCCGTGGTGGACATTTGAACGATATCATCACTCTTACTGAAATACCCTTTATATTCATCCGCAATAGACCTGTAGATGCCTGCTTTTTTTGGGGGGCGGGTGTTTCCGGCGTTGTTTTACCGGGACCCAAGCTCATTCTCGATGGCCTTCCTCGCATCTGATTTACTCATTGAATAGAAAGACACAAGAAGAAGGGCACAATTTGTACCGTCCGACCAAAACCGTCACTCCTAAGAGCTACAATGTCAGCGTCCTATAGGTGGATGTAAAGCCACTTGCTTTTATATTGAAAGAGTGCTTCAAATATTTTAAAATGATTGGTTGTAAAGTTTGTGGATGTTCAAATTTTCTCCACTACTAAGAGCTCTCTAACTCCTTTCAAGGTCATATTCAGGTTCCTTCCTGTGTCTTTTTATTCAATGGATTTACCACTGTCTATTGGTATATCGAGATATGTAGTCTGCACGCATAATCCCTGTTTTGGTATTATTATCCACCGTTTTCTTATCGGCGTCATGTTAGTGGAGCGTAACTCCCGTGAATAACGAGAGATTATTGAGAAATCTTTTATGATTTTCAGTAAAAAAGATGTAGGTCAAAATTAAATTTCTCGAATTTATGTTTTTTATATGAAAAACATAAATTCGAGAAAAAGAATTCTATGAGAATCGGTTTAAAATTTTCGCGCCAAAATCTATATCTTATGTTTCATTTTGTAATATGTAACTAACAGGAAAAGTTTTATATTTACAATACATTTATAATAATATTAGAGTATTGGTTCACATGGATACGTCAAAGTCAGTTTACACCACAAAAGTCACCAAAATCTAATTACGTATCACAAAAAGAAACATAATATACCTGTTATTGGCTGGCAAACAGCTGGTGTTACATAGGCCAAAAATAACAACACAAATCCGCCATAACTGACGCATTAGCTGATTGTGTTGTTATTCTGGAATAATAGGCATAAAGTTGTTTTTATAATAGTAATGTTACTGTAGTTGTTGGAGTACAAAACTATAAGTTATTATAGTGAATATTATACCGTGTGTTATTGTACCGAAAAATGCTAGGCATAGTTACAGTGTCATCAATGTGTTTCTATACAAACTTATGAACAGTGTGATTTTTGTAACTGATATATTATTGTTACAATTATAGCCCTGCCAAAAATACAATAGCATTGAACCGGACAGCAAACTTTGAACATAGAGTTGTCGGAAAGTTCTAGAAATCTATGGAACGTTTCAGGATCTACTTACAAGGCGCACGACCTGCAGCTGGAGGGTCAGTAGTATTCAGACAGAGATAAAGATTTAAAATCATAACCAAATTCGTCTTATTATTAGTTGCAATAACTATGTAACATTATTTAAATTTAATATTTGTGTACCTGCGGGAAGGTCTCATTTCCAGTCACTATTTTATTGCAGAAGTTATGTAACTAATTATGGGTTCAATTCTTGCGTTGATTAGTCTATTGATAGTCCTCCAGAACATTTAGTTCATTAAATCATAATACTCATAATACTGGATTTATTCAATATGTCTTTCAACGCATTAATAACCTAGTTATGTCTACCATATTTACTTAATTTATTATGCTTCTCTAATATTTCTTTTTTATTACGTACTTTGTTTTTTAATGCTATACTTTGTTCTTGCTATTTAGAATTCTCTTCTGTAAGCAAAAATATTACATCATAAAAAAATACAATTAAGATTTGTTTGCAGTGTCGTTCTATCAGTATGATATTTTAAAAATAAAGTAGGATTTCAGTATACAATTATTGACGTTTTTAAAAAGTTAGGTTATATTCAATCAGTTTTAGGAAGAAGTTTTTGGAAACTTATATATATATATATTTCCTAGGGAGAAAAGGGACTAATGTGAATTATGATACAGAGTTAGAAAAAAGCCATAATTTTATTATTTTGAATATTATAATTTCAAATGTTGGCTTTGTTTTCTTCGGACAACGAATATTGGAACATTACTGTCAGTACTAATTGCAATATATTAATTACTATAACACTTCACTCAATAAGTCTCCGGTCTGACATATATATGGCAACACTGTTGACAGACCCATATAATTTCTGGATAGTACCAACCTTCAAACGATACGTGTGAAAATTTCATTATATTCTTTCAATTAGTTTAGAGGTTACAGTGATTTTAGTGACTCCAGTTTTGTAATTTTCAAAAGAGTGGATAAAAAAGAATTTCGTGTGGTGATTAAACATTGTTTTTTGATGGGAAAAATACTGTTGAAGCCAAACAGTGGCTTGATCAGCGTTATAGAGACTCTGCACCAGGCAAATCAACTATTACTGATTGGTATGCTGAATTTTTTTAATTTTAGGAGCGTTGGAATGAATGTATCACTCTTGAAGGAGAGTATGTTGATGAATAAAGCCGAATTTCTAAAAAAACAAAAATGTTTTTCTTAGTTAGACCGGACACTTATTAAGCGACGTGGTACATACATATATGTATATATATTTATATAATACTTTAACTTTTAATTACTGTTTAAGATGCTGCAACGTACGAAAGAGCTACCAACCTTTGAAAGCCAAATGTAACGACTGAGTAAGGCTTGCATGTTAGTCACATTACATTTTAACATTGGCAACCAAATTCATCAAGTATGACGTCATTTCATAGTTGTGAATGAACTTTATGCATTATGACACTTGGTACAACAGTATATTTAATTATGTGTCGTTAATATAATATTTAAAACGCCGACTGATTATTTTCTCCTCCTGATATCTTTACCTTGTATCACACCAAAGATATGATCTCCTTAAATTAAATTCTGCTAGGCCCAATACTGAAGCATTCCTTCATATTGATTGGACCTAACCTAACAATCTCATACGTATTATTTACATGAAATCACCTTAAATTACTACTGTCTACACCTAACACAACCCAAGATCCAAATCCAATAACCAACAATCTAATCAACAGACCGCTATTGTACCCTAATTAAGTGAGGAATCCACATCGACTCACACTACAGCAGCGTTGAGGTCCTCACCGTTCCATGTTAATGGTCTACTGTGGTACCGTAGCTAACCACGTGGCTAGTACGGTACACGCAATGCGGGACATCACGTGATCAGGATTATTAACTAGCCCCCATATGTTAAGACCGCGCACCACCGACAATGATAAGCAGAAGAGTAATTAAAACATTACACAATCGCTAAAAATGACACGAAATTAAGTTATTTGTTATGAGGTTAATTTATGATAGGGGTTAAATTGTTTGGTGTTTGTTCGTGAGTAGTCGGGAATTCGCATAAATATATCTTACAATTAAGATAATCTTTTCATCAAGAATTTATTTGGCAGTTGGTGCTTTAAGATAACTCTTCTAGATGAATGGAAAGACTGAATAATACAGATAAAGAAGATACAGAATTGAAAGTCAAATAAAAACAGTGCAAAACCAGGAATTTATTTACATATCTATATTATATATATAAGAGGCAACGTCTCTCTGTCTGTCTTACTGACTGACTGTCCATATGTGCAATTTTCACTCAAGAACTGCTGATCCGATTTTCATGTGATTTTTTCTATCTGTAGCTACATCATCTGGTCAGGTTTTTGGCTGTTTTATTAATCGGTTCAGTAGATGCAAAGTTATAATAATATTTGAGCACGCGGGAAAAACGAAATCCATGTTTCTCATTCATACTAAACACATTTTCTTGAAATTATCAGCGGTACACGATTTATACTAATCAGAATTGAAAAAATTTTGAAAATTTATTCAGTAGTTCCAAAGATTTAATAATATTTATGCGCGCGCATAATCTAAAATCCATCTCTTCGGTTTAAATTTAACGCATTATTCCAGAACCGTTCATGCGTATTTACCCCCTGTCTGTATCTACATAATAGATACCCCTGTCAGATTTTAGGCTGTTTTATTAAAATCGGTTAAGTAGTTCCAAAGTTATAATGAAATTTGTGTGCGCAGATAAAATGAAATCCATGTTTTCGTTTATTTTACAAATTTTCTTGAAATTACCAGCGACAACATAGGTTTTGTTGCAAACTTGTTACATGGTTTATTGTACACTAATCGAAAAAGAGGATTTTAAAAATCGGTTCAGTAATTTCAAGATTACGACAATTATAGAAGAAACTTTTTAAGATCGCAGCTCTATATGCGGCAAAGCTGGAACACTCGAAAGTGACATCAAACTGTTACTCGTGTATTTTTTTACATGGTGAAAATGAACACGAGTTGTATTTTTCTGTTTTCCGAGCTTTTTTTTTTTATTCAAAGGTAATCTACGATTTACAAGATATGTAATAATATACTATTCTAAAGAAATTTCAAGGAAATTTTTAGTTTTTCATTGTATTTTTAATTCTTTCTGACTGTCAATATAATAAAAACAAAAATATGGTAAATATATTAGTAAAAATTAATATCTCTGCCTGAAAACGTAGAAGGGCCTTTTAATATATCAACTGATGATTTAGGGAAAATTTGGGTGGGATAAATGCTTTTTTACTGTCTTTTCTTGGACGTGAAAAATCACTTTCCATAAAATGCAACGAGCAAACGTGCATGCATGAGTTTGGATTTTTGCCCATTATTAGTTTTTGGGTCAATAAAAACCTACGATCCACTTTCTCTCTGCCACCAAACGTCGCGTCACTTGATATTTTTTTCGATTTAAGTAAATTATGGAATGTTTAAGAGGGAGTCTTCCTTATTCAGGATTTACATTGCGGCACACAACAAAATTGATTGTTTTTTTTTTTTCATGATTCACAAAAATAAAACACATACATCAAAAAAACACGTATTTCTGCATGGAACAAAACAAAACAATGTCACTTTCGTAGCTTCCGCAAATTGCCACCAGATGTCAGCGCGCTTAGGAAGTTTCCCCTATTTAGTCCTAAAGAGGAAATTGTTGCTGGGATATCTGTATTTATTATAGTAAATAGTTGCTGGGATATCTGGGATATAGTAAATATTGTATATGTTGCAACGTCAAAAAAAAAATTGAGTCAGTAACAAATGATTGTCCCCGAGCAATAGAGAACATAAGAGTTGTAACGGGATTAACCTATATAAGAAGGACGACAGTAGAGAATGCTCAGATTAAGGGGCATACCTCTGCTAAGCGCTGTAGGAAAATTATAAGCAAGAGGATTTGAACAAAGAAAGAAACGAACAGCAAGCAACTTTTGAAGACTCGCAATATGGATTTAGATCAAAGAAAGAGGTGTAAGATCCAAAATTTACGCCACGACAATTGAGGGAGATATCATTAAAAACTAAGAGCTAAATCCACCTATGCTTCATAGAATTGAAGAAAGCGACCTAGTGAAAAGGGAAGACGTTTGCACGACCCTTAAAAACAGAGACATTAATAAAAACACTATCAGCAATATTAAAAGTCCATATAAAGAAAGCAAGAACTATGTCACAACCCGAAATGAAGTATCGAAATCATGTACCACTGAAAAGGGACTCATACATAAAAGAATACTCTGTGGGCTACTGGAAAATGGAGATCGTGAAAGTAGCAGAACTTTGTTATGCTATTTGACCACATGGTCAAATGAAAGACGAACTACAGAATTTTGAACAGAACAGCAAAGAACTGGACATGTCCCTATTTGCATAAACGCCCCTCATTTGTAAAATTGTACGACCAAGGGGCAAGAAACGTGTAAGAACACCACCCAGGTAATGGAGCTGATTCTCCCTGTCCATTAAATAAATAACCAGACAAACAGAAAACAAATTTCAGCTCAAATAAAGAAGATCTACTTTGACAACTAGAAATATCAACCAGCTCACTAACCAACACCATGTAGCATCTTATCATGAAGTATATAGCTGACCAACTGTAAAGCAAAAATTAAAAAAAGCACCTGGGAAACTAAAACGGCATGTATTAAAACAAAGTGTGTTTTAATAAATATTGGAACAGTAACCTGTTTAGGATATTTCTAATACGTTTGCTAATTTGACTATTTATAACCAAATATAGATCGTGTGTTGAAAACATTATAGCAACTATGGGAAATTGGTCATGTATTAGCGATGCTAATTTAAAATGCTAAATTCACATCTGCTACTACAGCTATGCAAACTTTTAATTATACTTACTTAGTTTTTTCATTTTCTAACCTAGTTCTATAAAACTAGTTAATTCATTCAGCAGATATTCAAAAAATTCATAGCTTGACTACTTTACGGAGAATGGAAGCTTACCTAAAACAAAGAAGAAAAAATAATTAGATTTCTTTTTAAATTTTAATTATAAATGGTAAATAGTACATTTCTTAATTAATATATACGAAGGATATGGGAAGGAACAGGTGGTAGGTAAATCAGTACAGTACGTTAGTTAACAGTAGGTGAAAAACCACAGATTTGCAGCGCATTTTTATCTATCTAATACGATATTTTAATTGTAAAAAATGTAATGCAATTATATTTTAAAAAATTGCATTACAGACCTCATCTTGTAAACCAATCGATGAATATTTACGTGTGATGCAGAAAAAATATAGCTAAAGCTTCATCCTACAAACATGTGTCTAGCTCTTTTATTGTGTTCTAAAATATACTTATTGTACCTAATTGTACCTGATTGTACCTTGTACCTGATTGTACCTATAGTTATTGTATTACTTGATGGTCTATTTTTGCAGCCATGTTGAATATGCCGCAGATCTCAATATAGGTGCTGTGAGTAAAAATTATTTAATATTCATATAGAACACGTGTACCAAGTGGCATTCCATTAAGTATAGTATATTTTTGTACGAAGGTTCTTAAGAAAATTCTACACAGTACACGCAAGGAAATCACTGTATTTGTATATAAATTGGTAAATAAAAGTGTTACGAATTTAGAAAAAATAATACAAAAGAATCAACGAATAATATACGATTTATATATATATATATATATATATATATATATATATATATATATATATATATATATTTATATATATATATATATATTTATTTATTTATTTATTTAATTTTGATCAGTTGTATAGTATGGGCAAAAAATTTAATAAATATTCGACAACATTCTAATCTGTGTTCGGTATTTGGCCGAATACTAACCGAATATTCATAACAGATCTAATTGTTACTAATTTTATTTCAGATTGTTAGTTTTGAATAAGAAACTTGTGTTATTTTATTTTTATTTCTTTGTAATAGTTAATACCCTAAACGCCACAAGACCTAGAGAAATAATGAATATATATATAATAAGAGATACTTACGAAAAATTTAGTGTTTAACATACCCTTAAATCAAAAATTCTCTACATCCTCGATTTTCAATTTAAAATTTTAGCGGACCGAGAAAGTAAAACGACTTGAAAGTAAAGAATTTTTATTTAGTTTATTAAGGCCCAGTCTTTCCTCCTTCAGGTAAACCTCTAGGTAACTATTTTGACAGATAAGGTTATGTGATACTTTCTGTGCTGTATAAATGTCATCCCGTCTTTCTTTATCTATCGGATAGTTATCTAACGGATAATGAGACTGACGTATTGAATTCACTGATTGGTATTGACATACATTCAGCAGATGAAATTCCAGATAACCTTATTTGTCAGATAGTTACCTAGAGGTTTACCTGAAGGTGGAAAGACCAGGCCTAAGTGTTCACAGTGCCTTCTATTTTGACCTAAATACTTTCGCATCCATAAAAAAAAGGAAAAGAAAAAAATATAGAGAATACTTTCAAGTCGTACAGTAACTACTTGAAAGTATAACTAAAAAATACTTGAATGTGACATATTTTTAATTATTTATTTATTTTTTAGAATTCGACATTGAGAAAAGCTGTTCTTAAAACATCGGGAATTAGTCAAGTGAAATATGCACAACAACGCTCGGCCACACATTGCACACATATGTATACGCACAAAAACTAAGACAGTTGTAGCACAAAACTCTTCCTTGCCCAACTTATTTACCGGACTGTTACTTACTATTTACCATTTTATCAAATCCCTAAACAATTTCCTGAAGGAGAAAACCTTCCATAATCAATCATCGGTTCATGACACCTTCAAGGAGTTTATAAACTCCAGGACTTTAGACCTATTTTTTTAAAGGAATTAAAAGTCCCGCGTCTCGTTGGCAAAGGTGTTAAGAATCAGATGGCGTTTAGGTTAAATAATAAAGTTTGTTTGGATCTGAGTTTTAATTGTAAATTTCTCGAAAATCGGCCATTTCATGAGCAACAACTTAAAGCGCTGTTCAAATTCCCCACACTTGTAGGCCAATGATAACTGTAAACAATGGCATAAGCTGGCATTAATTACATTTTGGCGCATATTATATGTGATTCGAATTATTTACAGTTCAAATTCACAGTAAATGTGAATACCTGTATGCAGAAAAACAAAAATTCTAGTAAAGTAAATTTATATCATTCTCTTTTCCTATTAACTGAACCTTCTGTAAAAAGTGAATGAAAAAGATTTATGAATGAAGTAATCCTGAGAAGGATTTCAATGAAAAGTATCAGGGCTGATTGATTGTGACTATCTGCGCGCTTCAATACGTCGACCTCAATATCCTTATTTTTGGGTCACTTGCACTAAGCACTGCACTAAAAAACCAATGAAGCTGAAATATTGCATATCGATCAGCTGGAAGGAAATGTCTATCAAAATTCACTTCTCCATTCAAACCACTGAAAATTGGAATTATATTTTCCACAATTTTTATTTTATAACAAACATATAGGTTTGCAAAAAAAAAAAAAAAGATACGCATACTTCGCACGCAGCGTGACACCTTTCTAATAAAGAGGGCAAATAGTGATTTGATATGATGCAGTATTCATTTGTGAGTTTACCGCCGTTGAGTTAGATTCGCTGTTATTTATTGTGAATTTTACAGCGAGTTTTTGTAATTCCAGTTTCTTTACTCAAGTGATTTGTAAGATCGACCTGATCAAAGAACAGCGTTTTTATAAAATTTTGTTTTAATGTTGGAAAGACGCGATAAAAACAATTTTGGAGAAGGTAGTCTGAGTTGAACTGCGTGTTTTAAGTGATAAGAAATCAAGTAGACCTGCAATTTCTTAAAACCAACGTAATAGTTATTCCGGTTCGCGAAATAATTATTACTAATCGACGATTCACCGTTAGAGGTTGCAAAAGAAGTAGCAATATCATACTGGTATTGTCAAGACGTTTTGCTCAATGTGGACAGTCACGATAATGTGGGAGTTCACATTACCATTGTGGTTAGGATATTTTTGGCGTAGAAGAAGATCACTCTCGTTCCCCATACACCATAAACACTTGAATTGGCCCCATGCGACATAAATGTAAAAATTTATTCATTTAGTCTTGTATGTTGATATCGTGATAATACATAATTTTATAAAATTTAAGGAATCTTTGAGTTGTTCTAGATCTTCCGAGAAAAAACATTTAAATTTATAAAATATAAAAACTTCAAAGTAACTGCTATTTAGGTCTTGAAAATAAAAATATTCTTTATTTTCCCTAGGCCAGGGGTCGGCATTCGTGTGGCTCTTCAAATTATAAGTTGATAAGGAATAAAATTTAGAGAATATTCAAAAAGTCATGTATTAAAACAAAATTATGGCTGTTTAAAATGTCTCCAGATGCTGTAAAGGGTGAATTTGGCTCTGTAGCCTCTAAAGTTTGCCGACCCCTGCCCTAGGCCATGCGGCGTTTAGGTTATTAACCATTCCAAAACTAAATTTAAAATAAAATAACTTATAATATGGATAATTTTACAATATTTTTTTATCACATTTTTTTTCCTTCCTCCAGTGCTCCGCTCTTTCCTCCTATTCTCATTCTGGCTTCCCTCTCCGATCTCCTTCCTTCTTGTCTCCAATTCTCTCGCTCATCTTTCTCCCTTGTCTTCCTTACAAATGCTCCAAGGTTTCCTCTTCTTCCTTGCACATTCTACATAGCCCGTCCTCTGGCTTTGCCCAGTACCCACTTTTTGTTGCCGCATCTTAACGTCGCTATCCTCCTGACTCTGCCCCCTGATCACTCTTTATATCTTTTCACACTCAGCAATTTGTCTATTCTGTCTGTTCGTTCCTGTTCCTGTATCTCTTTATCCCTCCTTCTCAATTCTTCTACTATATTTTTTCCTCCGTTTCTCTTTCTCTCTGCTTCTATTATGTCCATTCCACACCTCTAAAAGCACTATTTTCTTGTCTCTCCCCACGCCGACAATTTGCTTTTTTGTTCTTCCTTCATTCTTTCTTCCCAGAGTTCCCTTATTATTTTTCTATTCTCTTCCCTTCTAACTTTCTCCCCATATTTCACTGCCCTCGCTCCGGCACCCACTCTCAGCTTTTCCCTCTTAATTTCCTCTCTCACAATATATCCTGGTGTCGTTCTGTCTACCCCAATGTCCATCTCATATAGCCCTTTTGTACTCTTTCCATCAGCTTCCATTCCTTCCATCTCCAAATCTCCACTCCGTATATAAAGATACTCTCCACTATTGCATCGAATATCTTCATCCTCCACTTTATATCATCATTAAACCTCCTCTCCCCTATGCTCCATAGCTTTCCCATAACCAGCCTTGCGTTCTTCACTTTTTCCCTAACGTGTTGCTCCGCCCTGTTGTTCCTCGTACCCCAGGTCTTCAGAAAACTTATCAATATGATGACATCAAAAATATGTACATTAAACGCGTCTCTTCTTCTTAAAATTATATCTTCACTATTAGTTTCATCTGAAAACAGTTTTCGTTTTGTTCTTTTTACATCGTCAGCATAAGTTTCATTTTCAAATAATGTTTTTGCTCCATTTTCTATTAAATCAAAGGCATTCAGGGAATAAAATCTGGGAGTAAAATAATAAGTTGGTATCTTTTGAAAATGAAGTCTGTCGATGGATCAGAGGAGTGGACTGTAAAAAACTCGTTCAAACTCAGGATACTTCAGCTTCAAGTAGAAAAAATTTATTTATCCAGAAAATATTGTCAATACTCGCTTCATGTGTCTGTTGTTAATCACTGCCTACTAAAAATCTCATATTAATTTGTATACAAAAGCACAGCTTACTATTTCTGCGACCTCTGTACACAAATCAAGCACGGTTATTTGAATTTATAAACTAAGCAACAGACATTTCGGCCAGCTTGAAAATACAATTTTCAATACACAAAATATACAAATAAATCAAACAATAATTAACAATTATCAAGTAAAGCAAACAATAAAATAAGAATTTTAGCAAATAGGAAATAGGTATACATTTTTTTTTTAAACAAACAATAGTACAATTTAGTGTCAGTCTGTAAAATTTCGAAAAATTTTAGTTTAAATTAAAACTAACACTTCGATATTATATTTTAACAGGCCATAATTTCACTACACAAACACTATTGGTACTACACTTTTAGGATGCGGGAAGGGGCAGTTACAAATCTTCTTTGAAGAACGGGTGTAGGTACCAGTACTAGTTTTTAAGGTAACTACTCGAATTGTCCCATCTTCGCCTGGGTGTAGTTGTGTAATACGGCCTAATGGCCATTGAAGAGAAGACGTGTTCTCGTTCATCATCAACACCAGATCACCGACGAGCAAGCTGTTGTTTGCCTGAGCTTGCCACTTGGTGCGGCATTGCAGTTGTTGAATGTAGTCTCTCATCCAACGACGCCAAAACTGCTGGGTAATTTGTTGCGTCTTTTCCCAGCGTGATAAGCTATTAAATTTTTCTTTGCAGACATCTACTTCTGGTATCGAATGAATCGGACCTCCGATTAAAAAGTGCGCTGGGGTCAGCGAATTCAAATCTGCAGGGTCGTCGCTTATACTTGTTAATGGTCGCGAGTTTAAACAAGCTTCAACGCGCGCAAGAACAGTCACAAATTCATCATAACGTAAATGGTTTTCTCCTATAACTTTGACAAGATGACCTTTCATACTTTTAACAGATGATTCCCACAAACCTCCAAAATGAGGTGATCTAGGGGGTATAAAATGCCAAGTAATACCTTGTTTATTTAAATCATTTAAAATTACATTCTGATTTTCGTTGAGAAACTCATACACTTTTTTAATTTCGTTATTTGCACCAACGAAATTTGTGGCATTGTCAGAATACAAGTCTGAGGACATACCTCTGCGTGCAAAAAATCGTTTTAACGCAGCTAGAAAACTATCAGTAGTAAGATCCGCTACCAACTCAAGGTGCACCGCTTTAGTCGAGAAGCAAACGAATACGCACACATATGATTTTAATAATTTTGCTCCTCTAGTGGCCCTATCCTTTACCAAGAATGGTCCTGCAAAGTCCGTACCGCTAACTAAAAATGGACGGCTAGGAGTGACACGAGTACGAGGTAAATCACCCATCTTATAAGGTTGAAACCTAGGTCGTGCCTTAAAACAAGTTATGCAGTTTCTAGTAACTTGTTTGGCTAAAGTTTTCCCTCCTATTGGCCAAAAATTTTCTCTTACTGAATTAAGCAAAGTATGTGCACCACAGTGCAAAAGTGTTTTATGTTTTTGCATCATAATTAATAATGTTAATTTATGTTTATGAGGCAACAATAGGGGATATTTCTTAGTATATTCATAATTCGATTGTGACAACCTACCTCCCACACGAAGCAAACCGTCTTTATCTAAAAAAGGGCTTAAAGATAATAAATTGCTCTTATTGAGGACTTGTCCGTGTTTTTTTAATTGTTTTAGATCTTCACAAAACGATTCAGATTGTACAATTAAAATTAATTTATTCAACGCATTATTCAATTCGAATTGTGAAAGATTACCGGTACGTCGTGTTTTGTTTCTAGTATTATAAACAAACCTTAATATGAAAGCAAAACTAGCAATTAATGTATTATAATTTGAAAATCTTTCACAAATATCAAATCTTGATTTTTCTATGGATACATTTGAAATCAAATTTTTTCTTTCTAATAAAGTATCATTTTTTAATATTAAGTTTTGTTTTGGCCACTCTAACGAATCACATTTTAACCAATTGGGGCCATGAAACCATAATTCCGAATTAATAAGTTCGTTTGGCAACATTCCTCGTGAGATCACGTCTGCTGGATTCTCTTTTGATTTTATATGATGCCAATCATCAATATGCGTAATTGTTTGAACAATAGAAACGCGATTCGCTACAAAAGTCTTCCAACATGCCGTTCTATTTTTTATCCAACATAACACAACAGTTGAATCCGTCCAACAATATATTCTATTGACATTAATAGTTATTGAATTTTTAACCTTTTGGAGTAATTTTGATAAAAGTACTGCGCCGCATAATTCTAAACGAGGTAACGTTATTTTTTTGACTGGAGCGACTCAAGACTTAGCGCATATTAAGCGTGTATCATACCCTCTATGCGTCTTAGTGCGCACATAAACGCATGCTCCATACGCTTGTTCGCTTGCGTCCGAAAATCCATGAAGTTCTACGCTAATGTTACCTTTGTTAACTATGCATCGCGGTATTTCAATGCTCTCTATGTTCTTAAGTTGCGTTTTAAAATCAATCCACTCAGATATTATCGAGTTTGGTACTGATTCATCCCAATCTAGTTGTAATAACCACAACTTCTGAATCAGAATTTTCGCTAAAATTATAATTGGACCAATAATCCCTAATGGGTCGTATAATTGTGATACTTGAGACAAAATAGTCCGTTTAGTAAAAGTCGGGGAATCGTTTATATCGTTAACCGAATAATGCAATATATCCTTCTTAGGATTCCATCGCACACCTAAAATTTTATCTCGATCATTTAAACATGAAATATCTAAAGTTTCCTGTTTTTCTTGCAAATTTACACACCACTTGCTCAACAAGAAACCACCTTTAGCTAGAGTTTTAACTAACTTGTCTTTAATTTCCAACAATTCTGACATAGTGTCAGCCCCAGTCAACAAGTCGTCAACGTAAAAATCATTTTTAATTATACCAGCTAAAACAGAATCGGACTTTTCTAATTCTATACCCAGTTGAAACAAACTTCTTATCGCGAGATATGGTGCGCATGCCTGACCATAAGTCACCGTATTTAGCTGAAAAATTTGCAAAGGATCGGTTGGGTTCTCTCTCCAAAATATTAATTGATATTTTTTATGTTCATCCGAAATAAGAACTTGTCTATACATTTTTACAACATCCGCGGTAAGAACAAAAGCATGTTGTCTAAATCTGACTAAGACTGAAAATAAGTCATTTTGTATCGTTGGCCCCACATATTGCGCGTCATTCAACGATACTCCGGTACTTGATTTTGCTGATCCGTCAAACACAACTCTAATTTTTCTAATATTGTTGTCCTTTTTAAAAACTGCATGATGTGGTAAAAAGTAACCGTCGTTAATATCATATTCTTTTACAATTGACATATGCCCTAAACTTGCATATTCCGACATAAATTGTGCGTATTGATTTTTCAATTCAATATCTTGATCAAAACGCCTCTCTAAATTTAAGAATCTCTTTAATGCAATATTTTTACAGTTACCTAATTTTCTAAGATTGTCATTAAAGGGAATCTTCACAATAAAACGCCCGGAAGAATCTCTTTTATGCGTTTCTATAAAATAGTTTTCGCAAAATTTTTCGTTCAATGTTAATTCCTTTTGCGAATCTAAATTCTCGATTTCCCAAAATTTTTCTAACTTATCTGATATCTTTTCGCAACTAACACAAACATTAGAACGTATTTTCTCAGAATAATTGTTTTTTAATTCTAATTTTCCACCTAAGACCCAACCTAATTTAGTGTCAAATAACGTAGGTCCTTTTTTATTCAAAACAATTCGATCTTTGCCCAATAATTGCCAAAATACTGCTGACCCTAACAAAATATCTATCTCTCCACCATTAAAATAACCAGGATCGGCCAGCGTAACGTCAGCCGGTATCTTTAAGAGACTAGATTTAATTTTCGGTAATTCATCAGTTATTTTGGGTAAAATCAAACATGATATATCTAAGTTAAACGTTTTATTCAGGTTATGAATAGTTATATCAGATTTATACTCTACACGTGAATGTGATTGATTTATACCAACAATATTTTTAGTACATTTAAGTTTAGTTGAAGTTAAGATTTTCACAGCTCTTTCCGTAATAAAATTCGATTGACTACCGCTATCTAACAATGCACGAAACTCATGACGATTTTTAAATATGTCATACACAACAATAATAGCTGTGGATAATAAAACATATTCATACGAATTTACAGATTCTCGGGAGTGAGAGACAAATGCATTGTTGTTTTCTATGACAGGTTTGATTTTAATGTCAACTTGCCCATCAGATTCTTCATCTGATTCGTCACCTTGTTTTTCACCCTGTTCAAAATGTAACAAAATATTATGCCGCTTGCGACATTTTGTGCATTTAGGAGCTGTACAATTTCTTACAATATGGTTACCTTTCAAACAGTTAAAACATAAGTTCACTTTTCTTATTTCAGCATGCCGACCTTTTTCTGATAATTTTAAGAAACTCGAACATTGCGTAATACTATGATGCTGATTACAATATGTACATTTTTTATTCATATCCACTACCGCATTTGACCTAATTTTATTATCGTTACGCACATTCATATTTTTTGCTTTAATACCCTCAGAGTCTGATTCTAAAACACGGCAACGTTTGTTTAAGAATGTTAGCATGTCGTCGATCGTTGGCGTCTCTATATCTAATTCATATTCGTTCCATTTTCTTTTAGTATCGCTATCTAATTTCGAAACGATTATATATAATAATAAAATATCCCAATGTTTAACTGGCACATTTAAAACGTTTAATGATCTAAAATGTTTTTGAAACGTATCAAGAAGTTGTTGTAAATGTGCGAGTGTTTCCTTCTGTAACGAAGGCATATTAAATAAAGCCGAAATATGTTTTTTTATAATTAATTTACGATTGTCGTACCTCTCGGTAAGCAAATCCCATGCAACCTTGTAATTACTAGCTGATACTGTCAAAGAACTTATAACTTTGGATGCCTTATCCCTCAAAGAAGAACGTAAATAATGAAATCGTTGTATATCTGACAATGCCGTATCTTCGTTTATAAGTGAATGAAATGTGTCTTTAAATTCGATCCATTGATCGTATTGTCCATAAAAAATTGGCAAATGAATAATTGGAAGTTTGACGTTTTGTTTATTATTATTTGAATGCGTAACTAAGGTGTTATTTGTTTCATTTTCAATGACATTATGTAATTTTTTATAATCAGATAAAAAGATTTCAGCATCTGTTACTGCATTATAAAATGTCTCTTCGAATTCTACCCGTTCTGCTAAATCTTCTTTATTTTCTAATATTTCAATTTGTAAATGTGTTTCGTTAAAAAAATTATAAATCTCGCGAATTTTTTCAACTTTATTTCTAATTGTTTTACGGACACATTACTCGCAGTACTGACCTCTAAATTACTAAAATAATTAATAAAACGTGTAATCTGTCCTTTATAACTACCCCGTTTCATAATTAAACCTTTTAAGTCTAAGGTTGTCGTCATTTTTGGTAGTCAACCGTTCCAACCAAATTATTACAATTACAAACAAATCTAAAGTTACTCAGTGTAAACACTACAATACAAAATAACCGAGTAATTTACCAAATATAATAAGTTTGTGACTGTTCTATAACGGTTTTGACCTATTCAAACTAATAAATGCGACCATACCTTTGACACAACGGCCAAATTCTTTCTTCTTTACACTGAAGTATCCGGCTGGAGAAGGACCAAATGTCGATGGATCAGAGGAGTGGACTGTAAAAAACTCGTTCAAACTCAGGATACTTCAGCTTCAAGTAGAAAAAATTTATTTATCCAGAAAATATTGTCAATACTCGCTTCATGTGTCTGTTGTTAATCACTGCCTACTAAAAATCTCATATTAATTTGTGTACAAAAGCACAGCTTACTATTTCTGCGACCTCTGTACACAAATCAAGCACGGTTATTTGAATTTATAAACTAAGCAACAGACAAAGTCTAAAAATCTGGGGAAAATGGAAAATCCGGCTCTAGACCAGACTAACTAAAGTCAGCTGTGAAACAATCTTAGAGAGGCCTATGTCCAATATTTAACCAAACACATGACGATTAACAATTAACAGAAACTCCATCATTTGAAACATTCAAGACATTCTAAACAGTCGCCTCAATCTCGATTCATATTTAAAATGAGTTTAGACAGGGATAAGTTGAAACGTCACACTGGATGTCTTATTGTATCTAAGGATAAGAAATAGAGAATTTACTTGGCCATATGCGCCACTTAGGTGTTAGTAACCTGTTATTATTATTGGGTTTATTGACAAGCATCCACTAAACCTCCACTTCAGACTGAGAACTGTGGGGGAAGACAACATGATTTACTTGAGATGAATACATAAGGCTGCATCCCAAACCCAGAATTGGCAGAATATCTAAAAGTGGAAACGATTTATGTTTAAAAAAAGCCTTTTAGGCCGCCCAAAATACCAGCAGTCAAGATAAAGATCTTGACTTTGTAATTAAAGTACAGCTAAATATTATAAAATATGACTTTAAAGGTTAGAAGGCTTGTTACTTTTTCGTGAAAATTGATTCACCCATGGAAAGAAGTCTGATTTTCAAAAGAAAAGTTGACGAAGCAACTTCTGAATATCAATCCACTTTAAAGGATCTGTTCAAGACCGCCAAATAAGCTTTTTCTTTTTTCCTAATCTTGGAACCTATCTCCTATAATCTTATGCCTTTTACCACCCCGTATTCATGGTTTCCGACATAACGCCCGAACGAATCACCCGCAAATAAAGAACTTTAACTGTACTCTTATACTAAAAAATTTTCGATTTTAATTTATTTATTATCTACTATATATATTGTAGTTCTATTACCACGTATTTCTAAAACTCCATTTAAATATACATACGTTATTTGTGGGGGTGTTAATTACGCAATGACGTCATTTACGTTGTTAAATAAATAGTAATTTACGTCCAGGTAATTACATATCGGTAAAAAACAAACTTAATAGAAGCAGCGCTACACAAATATTTTAAGCCTTAATTGAAAATGCGACTGAATACGAACTATGCCAGGGACGAACTGAAAGTACGAACACTGTTGGATCAAGCTTCTTTAATAGGATAAATATTTGATTTTATTTTAGCAAGTTTATACAGGTAAATAGTAACTAATAAAAAATAACAAATAGAATGTTCGTTTTTATTTAATTTTGAAACATTATTATGAAGGTCCGTTAAATAATTGAACAGACTTAATTAATAAATTAGAAGGAAATAATTTACGCACTTAACCTATAGTTTCCAAGCATATTTCCCCAGGCAATAAAGCGTTTGTTCATACCGTTGCCGCTAGTAAAGGTATGGAGGTGGTTTTAAATCCTGAATATGTCAAATATTTTGTGGAAAGAATATTTATACAAATTACGGGCTCTGCTTAGCAGTTCGCAACCAGCTATAGCGCCATTCCATATAGGTAAGCTTATCATACGTCCCGGTTTGAAGGAATGGTCCCGGCGTCCCGACCAATTTGTCATTTTGTCCCGGATATTTGGTAAAAATTAAAAAGTGTCGAATATGAAAATAACTAATGAAAATTATCAAAGAACTTTCACGCTATTGATAAATATTAATAAACCTTTAATAATAAATTATGTTCAATTAAATTTAATAAAAAATTATTACTACGAAATTTTTTAGTAACGTTTTTTAGTAACCATTCAGTTATTTATCCTTTTCAATCATGTAGCCATTCAAGTACTTAGCGTAAAAGGCGCTAATTTCTGTTTTGAGAGAAACCTCAAAATTGTCCCGGATTAAGAAAAAAAATATTATGGTAAGTCTACATATAGGTGCCATTCTGTGTGCGCTAAAAAAAAGGACGTAATACTGACCATATTACTCCTGAATGTAACAGAGATAGAAAATATGGTCACGATATCTGGAAATAGGAGGCCAAGCTCATCTCGGGCTGTCCCACCAATGACGATGAACCTATAGTTGGCCAGATGAGGAAAATATCGAACAATTTATTTTTACAAAAATAATTTCTCACACCTTGTTTCGAATAATTGAGATTAGTGTTGAAAAAAAATCTTCAGATTTCATTTTGTATAGGTTCAAATAAAACTGGGTCAGAACGCTTGGCAAATATAAAGGAAATATCAACACATAATGTTCTGCTGATGACAGGTAAAAATATTAGAGACGTGACAACCATGTTTGAAAGAATATTTTTGGTCACCATTAAAATCGTATTTATAGTACGTACCGTAAATATAAGAAAGTAACCAGATATTAGTTGTGGTTAAGGATTTTTTCTATTTTTTTCTGCTTCTGTTAAAAAAACTGTATTATATTTCACATGTTTTAGTGCATAAAATGCGTGTTTTGGCATTCGTGGCAAGTTTCTTACATGGATTAAATGTTTTCTGTCCAAACTGACATTCAAGTTTAATAAATGCCTGTCGTCCCCCAAGGTTCAGTATTGGGACCTCTACTATTCCTGTATACGGCTGATCTTGATGATACTATAAAATCAAAACGTTCTTTTTTTGCTGACGACTTAAAACTTTTCAACTCTCCTATAACGGATGGTAACACTCTTCAGGATGCTCTGAAATGTATTGCCTCTTGGTCAGCTAAATGGATGATTCCCATCAATGACGGTAAATCTACGATTCTGCATATGGGGTACAATAGCCCGTGCCTCGACTATTTTATTGATGGGCAAACATTGAGCAAGGCGTGCGAACATGTTGATCTGGGAGTAACTGGTCTAAACACGTAGTCGAGGTAGTAAAGAAAGCTAATAAAATAATTTACCTCATCAGGAAAAGTTTCCATTTAACTCCTACACTTCTTGTCAAACTTTTTACCATGTACGTGCGACCACTACTCGAATTTAGTGCGTCAGTATGGTCACCGAACCTTCTCAAAATATAAGACTACTGGAGAGTGTGTCTTTGGCTTTGCTTTTGGCTTTGTTCAGTATACATATTAATAATAATAATAATACTACGAGCCCTAACAACTATATGTTCGAATACTTCATAATTTCTATCTTCTTGTACAACGTTGCTCAGTAAATATATTTTTGATTAATTTTTTGAATTCGATTTTAGATTTAACTCTATTTTGAATACTCTATAATGATAAAATAGAATTAAAAATATATTTTAATTAAGCTTTAACATTTATTTAAACTGAACTCGTTGACAATTAAGGGCCGGTTTCTGAAAGCTTATCCGAGTTTAATCTTTTGGTTAAACTCGGTTACAATATAACAATCCCATAAATAATCATAGCAATAATTTTCTAACTATATGGTTATAGTTAACTAGGCTTTCAGAAACCGACCTTAAATGTTCAAATACCATTAGAAAGAGCATAAAAATGCATATTTTCTAAGCATATATGGTTCCAAATTCATTAGGCCGTTGGTAAAAATTGACTCTTAATTATTTATAATATGAAAAATAAAACTTGTGCAATAATTTAAGTGTACATATATTAATTTTAATTTAAATTTATTTAAATTATTTTAAATTTCCTATTTAGTCAAATATCCTCATACATTTTTACGCCTGAAATAACTATCGTACTCCTGGGATTCTTCGATCTGATTGAGAAAGTACCGCGACAACTGGACTGGACAATGCTCCACTATCATCGCATATAAGTATGAAAATACAAAATACGGAGAAAATATGCATTAGAAAAATTCGAGTTTAGGAAGTTCGCCGTCTTCAAAAATTCCAAATTTTACTTCAAGTTATAGAAAAATTTGACTTAGAGAAATTCATGACATAGAAACATTGTTTTATGTAATATGCGGTATTTGCGAGATATAGAAAAATTTGACTTATAGATGTTGACGATCATGCCGTTCTGTTATTCGAATACCGGATTCACGCCGTTTGAAACAAAACAGGTGTCTTTTTCTAATATTTACACCAACGAAAATAAGACGGCAAGTTCGTTAACTAAAATATACATTGAAGTGACCACCTCTCTTATCTGTTAGTTGGCCTATAGTTTAATAGTTTTTATCATTACTTTTTAGGTTATTTGCATGTTTGTTGTACATGTATTTGGGGGAAAACTGTGCGCACATGTTTTTGAAATGCGCACTATTACCCCACACGCGTTTATATGACAAAGAATATTTTTGTTTTACTTTTGTTCTCACTGTTTCAGATGCCGGAAGAACGAGTTATAAAAGAAGCAATTTGCTGATGGGGGCGAAAACGGAGATAAGTCATAATTAAGAAGATAAGACTTAACACCTTTTTCACGCCCATCAGCGAATTATAAAGTACCTATTAACGATTTGTCAAAATTATATTGAATAAAATGTTGCCTAGATAGTCTCTGATTATGATTACATGGTTTTGCGCACTATTACCCTATTATGCACACAATTACACTGCGCGTTGAAGAATTGTGAAATAAAATAATGAAAAACAAGTTGAGATTATTCAAGAAGACTAATAAAAGTTTCTAGTTCCCAAAACTCTGATTTTCCAAGTGAATTCCAATAGCTTTAGCATCTCTTAGCTGCTCACTATTACCCCACTCGTCCTCTACGAAGTTGTAACTTCATATTTTAGCTGTCATCTTAAATTCGTAGCCATTTAGGGGAAAATATCTCAATCAATTGTTTTAAGTTATTGCATTATAATTAGCATATGTAAGTTTACTGCACGCGTAATATTTACTGTATGCATATTACATTAGTATGTAACTAAGCAATTGCGTCAAACGGAAAATACATTTCCCGTAATAAAATCACTAAATCTTGAATATCAACTTCGTAACCATCCTACATAAACACGTTATTCGTTATTAAACAGAGTCTGTCAAACACAAATAATCGCATCTCTGAATAGATTGCAAATATCGTTTCAACCCTCGCCAACACAAGTTAAATTGCGTCGACATTGAAATCTATTGTGCTTTTGGCAACAGTTTCTATCTGTAATAAAATTTTCTACAATAGTTACATTCCGTACTGGTCTATTCACTGAGATCTCTCGACGTACACGCGACGAATCTATAAACAACATTTCATTGTAACAAGCCTACGGTGCTTTGAAATGTTAAATGATACAACTCGCGTTGCCCCAGGCAACCGTATACTTGTCAACAAAACATTTGATCATTAAGGTTATCGCTAAAGCGAGCCTTGACATGATAGTATAGTTGCAGTTGCGTTTGTAATCATGAATATTGCAACTATAATGTGGCTCCGTGTGCTTGATGCTTCATGTAGATGTACTGAAAAACACCTACTGACTGACATTTCCTTTATTTCGCCTCTTTATTTCCTTCCTTTTCACTTTTAGTTATAGACTACTCGACAAAAGAAAACCGGACACTTGCAAACTTCATATTACAAAGGCAACATATTGTTCTCCAGAGTTCCACCAAACACGATCATAAAATTGGACATCAATCATAGACAGTCCAATTGACGTGGTTTTGGGCCACGAAGACATACTATTCAAGGAACTGGGAGCAGTTCCGAACCTGTAGCTGGCTCCCTGGGCCGCAGTTCTGTTTCGTTTTACCACTGGGATACTGTTCTTGTCGAAATTGTTACTCCTCAAACTTGAGCTAATCAACAAACGATGGAACTTGCTATTCCGTGCAAATTTACGGCAATATAACAAACACTTTGTCCATCACTACTTAAAGTAACAAGTATGGTCCTATTGTCAGGTCCATTTTTAAATTTATGTATTAAATGATGCACAAGAACATTTATACTCAGTACAATTGTTTTAAGTTCACCATAATAAATACAAATATATTGTGTTACAGGTAATTTTTACAATAAACCATTCACAATAACAAAATAATTCGAAAATCTTTCTAAATTTTTACAATAAACCATTCACAATAACAAAATAATTCGAAAATGTTTCTAAATAAACATTTAATTATATGTACATTACCGCACAAAACTATTTGCTCACTTAAAATATGAATTTTTATTAAATTAGGAAATAAATAGTTAAACTTTTGATGAGCATTATTTAAAGTATATTTATGGAAGTAAATAATAATTACATAAATAACAAAAATATTGTTACAATTATTAAATTTTCGAATTGTCTATGTATTCGCGTTTAAGTATTTTTTTTAGCAAATTAATTAAAATGTCCTTTAAAATTTTACTACATTAGTCTTCCAAAATCTTCCAGAAATGTCCTTTAAAAGTGGGCTACACTTTTTTCACCATTCTGTCCAATTCATTCCACAATAGTTCAATGGTGTTCAAATCAGGGGACTGTGGTGGCCAAACCATAGCTTTTATCACTCCTTTAGCATTTAAGTTATCTAAGTAATCTCTGCAGAGTTTGGAAGAGAGTTTTGGTTCATAACCTTACTGGAACACAAAGTCCAGTCCAATAATATCCAGTTCAGATGGCAAAATTTTATTTTTCAGGATACCTCGATATTGCTCTTTCTCCATTATTCCTTCAATTCAATGAATATTGCTAACTGTATCGCCATCAAAACAAACCCACACCATCACACCACGTTTCAGAGATGGCACCAAACTTTGGTCAGATCCTCTACTCTGCTAATCTACGGACGAAGACTCTTCGGTGAGAACCAAAAACTTCATATTTGGTTTCGTCACTTCATAAGATTGTCATATAATCAACAATATAATCGATATACCAGCAACGAAGAACGCCTTGAAGTTTTGAACTTGCCGATCCTTACCCAGCGCAGATCTCGTGGAAACCTCATCCAGATTTATCGCATCGCCTCTTACAAATTTTCAACATATATGTAAACACTATATTCACTTAGTATCAACAGCGCAACGCGTTGATATAGTCTAAAACTAAAGATCTACAAGTTATAAAACAGGAGATCTACAAGATATTAAACATGGAAAACTTCCTGCCAAACCGTGTCTTTGACTTGTGGAACTCTCTCTCTGAAGATACTATTTCGGCTGAGACTCTAATTCCTTCAAGGCCAATATTTCATACATGTTCTGTTGAAAAGTTTATATGTGCACCTTTTAGGTTCATAAATATGTGCAATATTCATATTTTATATTTATTTATATATATACTTTGTATTTTCCCCCCATTCATTTTGAACTTAACAAGCCTTTTGGCTTCGGCTCTTATTGTTGTAATAATAATATGTGTGTTGAGATATGTTTATCACAGTAAGATGATATTTTTTCAGTTGGGAAATATTAGGCTGATGGTTAAAGACATATTTAGAGTGTTCGATTGAGTCAAGTAATAGTAACAGTATTATTCCGAATATAAGCTGTAGTGACCGTATGTATGTACTATTTTAAAAGATAAAGATGAAGAACATGTTCATAAAAACTTATGAGAGCTAAATGGTATTTGGAGACGGTAGTTCTCACTACCGTGAAGACTTTACTTCAACAACCCTTAAATCCATCCTAACAACATTGCAACCAGCTATCGAACTCAGAGAGTTCATGTTCGAAACACTCGCGGATTCTTTGAACTCATTATGTAGGAGTCCACGGATTGTAAATATGTACACAGTAAGTACAGTGAAGTAATATTAATATTATATTCAAAATTAATCAGTCAACCATAACTTTCATTCTGATATAAGGTAGGGCACCTACGCTCTAAAGTTTCCGGTATAGTCCCACATATTTATTTGAATTTGCAATATCTTTATCTTCATTGTATAAAATATCGCAATATAAGCTATTTATGATTGTTATTTTTTATAGTATTTAAAAAATCAAATATAAAACATCTGTCAGTGAACTGTAGCAAAGTAGCATATTAACTTATCTTCTTTACTGTTTTCAAAAGAAACTTTACATTTCCCGCATCACTGCTCTCAAAGCAGATCCCAGACACAAATCTGCATACCGTCATTGGTTCTTCAATAGAAATAGTTTATAAAACCTAATTATCTTCACACATCACATAATTTTCCACAAAATCATCAGTTTAATGTAAAATAGAGGAAATGTCACTCAGTGTTTCAACAATGTCACACTCACTTCAAAAGAACTGCAATATTCATGAATTCGAACGAAACCAGTGATGGATATATTGAATTTTGTTAATTTTAGTGGGTGTTGAATCATTTGTTGTTGCAATTATAGCTACATAGTTTGATCAGAAAGTCAATAATTCGAAAATTGGCTCCCAACTTCATGTCATAATTTCTCTACTGGGTCATTTCATGTAAAGTGGTAGAGCGTGAACGCTCGCTCATCTTCAGTTTGACTGAAATTTTAACTGGTTGTACATCAACATTAGAAATGAACTTTTGCAGATTTTTGGGTCGTTATATTATATATATACAGATACAGGATTAATTCCAGACGCTAAGTCTAAGTTTCCAGAAGTTTAAAGTTATATTTCTTCTCACCCTTAATTATCGTGATGTATATGAGAAATTGTAATAAGTGATCAAAAGGAGGAGGACAAATAGACTTTAAGTAGAACGGGAAGACATTTAGGCTAAAAGGAAAACTGCTCTCCCAAAAGCAGGGTGGTTGGTAAGCCTAGTTCCAGGATTCAAAATTTCAGGTATTCCATGAGACAAATGATTTGTATAATTTTATACGATTTCTACATTTTATTTTGCTTTTATGATCAGGCGCACACCCAGATTTGTTCTGGGAGAGGGCTCAAAAAGTAATTTTCTTTTTCTTTTGTTACTCAGAAGCCAAATTCTTATATTACGGCGGGCTCAAGTTAAATTACAAGTAAAATGTGTCTCATGCTTGTGAGCCCCCTCTGAGTGTAACAGGCGCGCCTGTTTATTTGGTCATTAACTTTTGTTTTCTATTCATTTTTGAAGAGTGGAAATGGGAATCGGTGAAATTGCCAACCTCAAAATTTTTCAGTATTAAAATGTTAGGCAACCCCTTTTAAGATTGCAGCGCCAAAGTGACAAAATCGAAACTAACCAAATAGACAATAACAACTTTTTGACATATAGACAATACGTTGTAGACTGACATTTAGAAAGAATTTATTAATATCTTTGTCTTGATTTGTGTTTTCTTAATAAATATCTCGCTTATGCCAAACAGATACAAAATCTAAAAATCCAAACAAATGTAACACGTGTGTCAGAACAATAACAAACTTGTCTATTTGCTTAGTTCGACACAATTCCGCCAGATAGAGTCTCTCTTATGACCATTTGCCTTTACGCTCTTTCCAGATCTGATCGACTGGTACAAACTCAGTACGCAATTTTTTGGCAATATTTCGATAACGAAACGATAACAAAAAACTTCCATAGGGCACTTCCACCATATCCTGTTTAACAGAATAACGTCATAACGTAGTGACGTCAGCAAATGTCAATAGTATCTATGACATAGCCAGTGACGTAAGAACCTTTGTTCAAGTTACTCTTTGTCAACTGCACTCCTGAATTAATTTTAAATCTAAGAACGTCAAATAGCTCACAGTAAATCACAGTTGCAAAACATTAAGTTATTAATTACAAAACACTAGATAACGTATTATGGACAGTACATACAAATTCAATGCCCAGAACAGCGAAGTTTAATTAGCAAAATCTATTATAAGCTGTTGACAAGTTCAAATTATGTCATGAAGTCTCTGACCGAAATGTGAATATCGGTTATCCCCGATATAGGAGGATTTACGTCACAAAATTAGTAACAAAAATTCTTAAAACAGCAATTAAATACAACAATATGTACACTATCGGCCATAAATAGAGAAACATTTTAAAAATTATAATATTTTTTTATTGAATGAAAAATGTGATAATACAAATTTAGTTTTTAGTATCCTTGTTAGGAAATAAATCATTTAGAAAAGAAGAAAAAAAAAAAAAAAAATGTTAACATAAATTTACAAAAAATTATACATTATGATATTTTTGACCCATTATGTTTTAAAAACATAATGGGTCAAAAGTAGAGAAACAAATAAATATTATTAAAAAATATTACAAATATATATTAGAATAGTAAGTTGTTTTATTTTGCAGTTAAATTTAGAGGACGCTGCAAAATCAGGACGGCCGTGGTAAGATCAGAACTGGGACCTCAAGGAGTTTAAGGGAACTCTGAATGGTCAGGGACCTCAAGGAGTTCAGGGGAACTCTGGATGGTCAGGGACCTCAAGGAGTTCAGGGGAACTCTGGATGGTCAGGGACCTCAAGGAGTTGTGTTTGTTTTGCTTGACGCTGAATGTTCACGGACATCATGAAGTTCAGTGAAACTCTGGATGGTCAGGAACCTCAAGGAGACGGGAAAAACTAACATTATGTTTTAGTTCCTTCTGCTTTATTTTGCAGTTTTTAAATTTTGAAGATGCCGCGAGGACGTGGCAGGAGCAGGATGACCGTGTTAGAATAGCAAGTTGTTTTATTTTGCAGTTAAATTTAGATGATGCCGCGAGGACGCGGCAAAATCAGGACGGCCGTATTAAGCGTTATTCTTAGCATATATAATAAATTTTGCAAAATAGTTAGTAATGAGAAGAGTATCCTTTATTCATTATTACATCCGCGCATTTGTTCTTCATAGATAGTAATAATGTATCTATTTTGTCATGATTTAAATTTTGCCATGTGTCCCTTAGTACCAAAAATAATTCGTCTTTATTTTTTTATTTATTTACTCTTATATTTCTATCCACTTCATCCCAGAGGTACGCTATGGAGTTTAAATCAAGGCTTTGAGCTGGCCATTTCAACATATTAATTTTATTAACTCTTAACCAATCTTTGACAACTACGGGGGTGTGATTCGGGTCGTTGTCATGTTGGTTCCACTTTAGGGACAGGTTTTTTCGGCAAATGGTAACGTATCATATACCAATATATTATAATAATAAAATTTGTTCATTATGCCATTGATTTTAATGAATGGGTCAATACCGAAACCCGAGAAACATTCCCACACAATCACACTACCCCCCACCGTGTTTTATAGTTGGTTTACTATATTTTGGATCCATTTTTGTGTTGATAGGACGTCGAACCTACTTCATACCATCGGAACTGAAAAAATTAAATTTGAACTCATCCGAAAAAAGGACTGTTTTCCATCTTTTAACTGACCAATTTATATGCTGTTTTACAAATTCTAATCTAGTCTTTTGATTCTTGGCAGATATTAAAAGTTTCTTGACAGGTCTGCATTACCGTAAGCCGGTTTCTCTAAGACGACGTTTGATTGTAGTTAAAGAAATGTTTCTATGTGATCTATTTCCTTCGTCTAATAATTTTTTATGTCCGATGATGACGCAAAATGGTTCTTTATCGACACCATTTTAATATTTTTATCAATAATTGAGTCATTTTTTCTAGGTCTACCTGGTTTTGGTAGTGCTATTACACTATTTCTTTCATTAAAATTATGAATAGTTTTACTTACTACTGAATGGTGCTAATTTAATTGTTAAGCAATCAAAATTTGTTTTTCAACGTCATTATATTTTTAGTGACCCGACCTTAATATATAAGGGGTAAGTATTGTAAACGCGAAAATTTTCGATGTCGAGATTTTAACTGATGACCACGTCCCTGGACCATGTATCCAGGGAATCCAAAAAACTTATTTTCGAAGTGCCGTCCATATGTGTGAGTGAGTGTGTGTCTGTGTATGTTTGTCTGTATGTGTGTGTATACACGGTAACTCAAGAACGGTTCAACTTAGAGAGTTCGTTCTGATACTAAAAAATTCTTCTATTAATTGGGAAGAAGCCTATTGTTTTTTATAAAGATCCGAAACCACAAACGGAAGTTATTAAACTTTAAAATTTTAAAAAATTCATAACTAGTAAACCGAGCCTTTTTGAAGGTTTACCTACATATTTTTTTATTTTTTTTTTTTATTTTTCTTTTTTATTTATTTTTTTTTTTTATTTATTTCTTTTTACTTGCCCGACCTTAATATATAAGGGGCAAGTATTGTAATCGCGAAAATTTTCGATGTCGAGATTTTGACTGATTTGACGTTTCATGGTCCAGGGAATCCAAAAAACCTATTTTCGGAGTGCCGTCCGTATGTGTGTGTGTGTGTGTGTGTATACACGATAACTCAAAAACGGTTTAACTTGTGCTAAAAAATTCTCCTAATAATTGGGAAGAACCTTATTGTTTTTTATTAAAATCCGAAACCGGAAACGGTAGTTATTAAACTTTAAAATTTTAAAAAATTCCTAACTAGTAAACCAAGCCTTGGACAAAAAATTGTATAGGACATAATTTGATGTATTTTTTTTATTATTATTTTTTTTTTTTGGTAGGGCAAGTCTAGCGGAGGTCTCCCTTCGCCACTGGTTTTATGGGAGGGAAAGTCTAGCGGAGGTCTCTCTTCGCTACTGGTTTTATTATTAATTCTTTGATATCATTGCTTAAAAATACACCCATTGGCATTTAGTACACCCAGAACACAAAAAAATCGACAATCTTCCCAAGTTATACTGAATAAAAATAAGGTTTCTCTATTTATGGCAACATGTTTAACTGTTAAATCTGTTATCATTTTTCCAACAAATATTACATAAGAGCTGGTGGTTCTAACTTATAATTTGTTGTTGCTATACCAGGAATAGAATTGTTATAGAATAAATAATAGAATAGAAATGTTATCTAAGTAACATATGTTATACTCAAGCGATCATTCACAGCTCTAAATACACTGTACTTCGTCGACTATAAAGAGTTTTCTAAACTTTATAGTTAGTGCGTTGTTTTAATGAAACATTGAAACATGTAGACCTATAAACACACGTTAGCTATCTCACTTTACAGAACCTATAAAATACTGACGCACAAATTTCAAAAAATTTCGAAAATCGTAAAACAGATAAGAATTGCTGTAGATGTGACTATAATTTTGTTATTAAAATTTAGAAAGAAATTACGATTTCACCGATGGAGGGTTCGTAAAAAGGTTCATAACTGTAAACACTGTCATTAAACGTTAAAAAAGTCAATTAAATTTATCCTCAATGCATGGCGTACAGTTTACTAATTTTGAAGCTGTGAATGCAGCTTTAGATTAATTAAATGTTTACTATTAATTTCTCAACCATCCAAAATCCTACAAAAAAACAATAAACAAAAGACAATTTTAAAATACCCGAAATAAATACTAAAAGTTGTAACATTTGTTTTAAAAACATTATAATACGTCACCGATTACAAATTACATTACCACATACGAGAAAGTAAAAATGTTAGTCGTTATCCTCGATAGTGCGGCACAGTGAGCTCTCAGCACTCAGCAGTTAGCGTTAGTGCTACCGCTCGATATCAGCGCTGAATTGAACGCTTGTCCTACTAACCCACTGAACAGTTTCACTTGTAGTGTTACTAAATTCGTCACATTTTGATTTACTTCTTCATTTACTCGGTTACATTTTATGGCCATTATCCACTTTTATTTTTATACATTTATCTTACTTAATTCGATTGCGAGATTTATTTTCAAAATAGTTTATACTGTAACTCTTTTAGAAGAAAATAAAGTGATAGCGTCGGTAGTATTTTGCAGTTTCAGTAAAACTGGGATAAAATTATTTGCGGGACTTAACACAGTTTCTGTATATTATTTGTTATCGATGCTAGTAATAAATCAGAACTATAGAAATTCGCAAAAGTGGATGTGTTTATAGAAATGTAGAACGATGCAGTTGGAATTCTATTTTACTCTGTGAATGTAATTAACTCTTAAAGATCTGGCACTTAATGAGTACACGTTACCAAAATTACGACTACATATGCTGTTCACATTTGTAAGAACAAACTAAGAGGAAATTTTGATTTCATTAGTTTCCACCCTTGAAACTATATTTCATGTAGGTATTAAAAAATGATAAGATATCATTTTTTGATTATAATGATCATAACCAAAAAAATCTAAAGTCTGCATTACAACGCAAGGAGATTTTTTAAATGACATTTAAAGTCAGTAATACCTACACTACAAAAGTAACCAAAATAACTAGATCTGGTTTGTCCTTACAAATGTGAATAGCATATACCGTCATGGTAGTTTTGAGGTTGGACCAAGCAAATATCTGATCCGTTAAGGGCGTATCACACTAGAACTTTTTTTATTCAAGGCTTTAGGCTTAAGTTATCACACGGTATTTGAATATTATTGATAGGACTTGGACATTCTTTGTTTGCGCATGCGTACATCGTGATACTATGATAGTTGACAGCAGTGACGGCTCCAGAACTGGACGGAAACCATAAATTAAATAATAAGGAAAAAAATACAAAAGCTTACTAGTTATACAGTTTTGTTTTCATATTGAAGATTGTTCAGATCAACCATTTGACATTTATTGGGCTGTGTAGGCGCAAATAGCCTTTAATCATCATCATCAAGCCCTGTCTATCATCGGGTGATTTAGGACTGCCTCTAAAAAGAGCATAAGCTGTCAATAAAATTTCTCCATCTAACTCGTCTATCTGCCATAGGCTTCAAGTCAGTGATGTTGTTATACAGTCTTTTGTCTTGGTTTAGAGAGCTCCATGCATTTATTTCTAGCAGGGCTGAGTGCGCCAGGTGTTCTTGGGTCACCCTCTACGCTTACTGCCCTGAGGGTTGTATGCTAGTGCATAGCGACACACTTCGCTAGGAGCCCTTCGAAAAGTGTGCCCTGACCAACCATTTCTTCTTTTTATTTGCAAATTAATATCCATTTGACCAGTCCTTTCCCCCAATTCTACGTTTGATATTCTACGTGGCCAATAAATGAGAAGGATTCTTCGAAAACATCGATTTACAAATACTCTCACTTTTCTCTTAATAGCTTCTGTAACGAACCAAGTCTCGCAGCCGTACAAAAGAACTGACGTCACGCATGCCCTGAATATGGTAGTTTTCGTGGAAGTACTGTAGATCGCAGAATTCCATACACGGCTAAGTTGGATGAAGGCGCCTCTCGCTATCCGCCTTTAATACAGTGCATAAATTTCAACCGGTTGTACAACAAAACTTTATACACTTTAATAATGTATTAATTATATACCGATTTTTACCGACTGTTTCATTATACTTTACAATTGAGTCTCTAAATGCCCAATCAAACTGACTTCCCATTTCGGTTTTTGCTAAAATATTAAATTTCACATAATTTTAAATATGCACTGCACTTTAGTTATGTTTTTTAGCCTTTTCGCGTAAATGTTTTAAATAAACAACACATTTCTCGACCCATTCTTTATCGATATCAATATCATTAAAAATTAAACAAGAGAAACAGAAAAAAACATTTTTTGATATACTTCCACCTTATACAAATCCACTCATTTATTTCATGTACATTTTTATTAAAATACCTTTTAACTTCTTTACTTTTAACTTTATTTGTAGATGTAATATTCATTATTATGGCCTACCATTGTTTTTGAATAAAAGTTATTCTTCGAATATCAAAGCTCCTCTAGTATTCAAAATACGTAGAATTATATCACTTTTATCCATATTTAGTTATTATTCACCTTATTACTGTGTCACAATAATAGCAAACTAAAAATGTAAATACTGTGACGTTGTTCGCATTTCAATAATTGGCGCTTTTATTGCAAGTTACAACACTTGTGTCATTGTGTAGCTAATTTCATAGCTTTGGGCATTGTCCTATGGGGAGTGGTATTCGCGACTGAAACTAACGTTGGCGGAGCTGCGTACAACAGCTGATGGCGGACGAAAAGCGTATATGTCAGAAATTTTTTCTTAATATTTATCTGTTCAAACAATATTTCGGCAAAAAAGCACTGTATTTAAGTCACTATATTTTAAAATACTTTTTAATTCACATAAACTGCAGCACAACACGCTACAAATATTATCCAAATATACGCTTCTGTTTAATTTAGCCAGTCACCACCAGATGTCTCACTGTTATTTGCAGTCGCGAATAGAGCAACATTACACCGTACGATGCTACGCAAGGAGAGCTTACATATAGATATAGGCAGTGTCTTAAGGTAAAATAGTTGAATGCCCAAAAAATAGGGGTGCTACGGTGTGAACTATCGCGCGAATTCAAACTGAGCAGAGCGTATAAAAATAAAAAAGGTCTTAGGTTTAAAGATTTAAATTAAAAATGAAATAAGAATCGTAACATCTTAAAATAAAATTTTAAAATGTTAACATTTAAAAATATAAAAAGATTAATTTTTCTTGGGGGGGGGCATTACCTATTTGCCCTTAAAAAGCTGTCCTTGGTTGACAGATTTTCTTTGAAAAGTATATTTATAACGAGCTAACCTCAAAGTAAACAAAAGACAAAGACGCATCGCGTTTTGAAAAACCTGGATAGAAAGTTAGAGGAATTGAATCATGTTTTATTTGCCTAATCTTTAAAACTTTTTTATTTTTTCATACTATCACACACAAATGACTTCGATACGAGTGCAAACATTTTAATTTTCTAGATCTAGGCGTTAATATAATAATAACTAGTGTGATAAGGCCGTTATATGTAAATTTCTTTTTTGTTATATATAAATTTCATAAAAAATATGTTATGTTTCGAGTTACTACAGAATTTACAGAACCACGTGCTTTCATCACATTATATAATGGATTAGGCAGAAGTCATCTAAAATTCGCCAGTTGTATTTGGAACCCTCAGTATGAAACATACATTGGATCTTAAGAAAAGATGCAAAAAAAAAATATATTAATCGTCTAAATTATAGAGAAAACAAAAAAAATATTATGAGTCATATCAATTTAACTTAGATTTCTATAATATGACTAGTTTAATTAACAAACGACTTTTGAATGATGGGTTACAAAATTGTTAATAATAACTTAGACGCACTCGAGTTGCTCAGTTATATAAGTTACAATGTTTATCAACATCAGGTTAGAAATCCCATCTTGTTTCATACTTCAGCTTGCCTTACCAACTTAAAAATGAATTCTCCCATGATAAGGATTTGTAGGACACTTAATGTATATGCTGCTGATATTGACATATTTTGTTCTTCATTGGGTTCTTTCAAGAAAAAATGTCTTTATAATTTATGAATTGTCACTGATACAGTTACCATAAATACTATTATTGCTATTATTATTGTATACTTATATTATTGATTTATTAATTTTGTATAAACATAACATGTGTACACTTAATATATAATTTGTGTAACACTGTTATTGGAATAACCCATTCATGGCGATATTCTGTTGTGTATCCTATACAGTAAAATAAAAAATATATAGGGTCAGCGGCGTTGGAAGAGGTAAAGTGGGAAACAGAATGCAACGAGTTTGACGGCGCGTTGACGCCGTTCGTACGGCGCTATCTGTCAGAAGAAAGTTGAAACCAAGCTGTCGTACGCAAGTGCACAGAATGGACAACGTCCTACGGCGTTCGAGCGCCGTTGATACTGAATGTTCGTCAACTTCCAACTTTTGACGCCGTTGACCGTTGACGCAGAACACCTAACCTCAGTTTTTATTAAATGGTAAAGTGTTTGTATGTATAAATAACTTGCATACAACATAAATAACATCACACACAAGTCTTCATCATCCATTATACTTTTAATAAAAGAAAGCGCATGTATAAACACAGATATAAGTTGTCAAGTGACACTTGACGGCGTTAAAAATTATTGCATTGTGGACAGGCGAAAATCTCAACGGTGCTGACGCAACGCTGTCGCAAATGACGGCGCGCTGACGGCGTAGCGCGCTGTGCATTCTGTTCCAGGCTTTACGGAGATTCAATCCCGCCATGAAGCCTGATTTTGTTCTGGCCAAAGCTTTGTGTCAATTCATTATTTCTTTTCTTTTTGGTCATCATTTCAACACTGTTTTTTTGGTCATTCTTCCAGACTTTTTTTATCCAACTTTAGTTTTCGGATGTCAGTTCATTTGAGCCTTCGATTCAACATTATTCGGTGGATCTTGCTGTTTCTAGTGAAAAGACTTGTTCATTAGGACGAAAGACGGATTCATGTGAAAACAGGGATGCAGAAATTTCAAAAATGCAAGTAAGGACAAAGAAAGGGAAAAAATGAAGACCGGGCGGGGGGGGGGCACATTTACAAAATTACTTGAGGTACCTAAAAATTGTATTACGCAAGACTGAACCGAAACTATTTACCGCTCATAATAACTAGCAAAGAAAATAATGTTCAAATATAAGTTTCGCAACCTTTATTGTAAATAACAATACATTTGTTTGTTAAAATTAAAAATACAATTGGAAACCATAGTATAGAAAAAGAATTTTTTTGCCACTATCCATTAAAAAAATAATTAAAGCAAGTTTCTAGGTTACTTGTCAAATTTATTGTTTATATAACAAAGAGCCACATAACAATTATAACATAGTAATAGACAACTACATTACAAAATTTTAAAAATAAATACAAAATGAATACCTGGTTGTACGTACCATAGGCTGAAAGAAAGTTTACACCCATGGTAGCGTTGGGCCTCAAACTATGTCCGCGGGTGTACACCTTCTCTTTCAGCCCTCTACATTGTATAACCTAAATATAGACGAGTCGCCAATCGCCAGCCCTGGGAGAGACAAGTATGAAATAAAATTAATTGCTGGATTATATTTTTCAGATTTTGATGAACGAAAATACCCTGATTTATTATGGCGCCAGGATATTATAAAAGGTATAAACTCTCAGCCTAAGGGTAGAAAACAAATTAAATTTTTGCAAAACCTTCCAACAAATAATGTTATCTTAACCATTTTGTGTTTATTTTTTGGTATTACGTCTTTTAAGCAATTAACTTAAAATAATGGTACATTTACAAAAAAATAAATAACAAAATTAAAATAAACTTCAGGGTTAAAAAGTGTGTTTCGTTTGTAATGAGCAAGTTAAAATTTAACTTAGAAATAATTCTTATATCTCACTTCTCAGGGAAGCATTAATGAGACGATTACATTAATGAGACGAGGAACGTAATAAATAGGAATCTTTATTTCTGTTATATTTGCTTTAATTAAGATTAATTTTTATAGATGTTAAGGTGGAGTTATAAATTAGAAGATATATAAAAATCGATAATATACTGCTTTATTATTATTACCGTTATGATAAATTATGTTAGAAAGTAAGTTATTGTTAGCCATCAATTATTATTTATATAAAAGATTTTATTATTATTTATATAAAAGATTTTATTATTATCTGATTAAGCTTGATAATAAGATCCTTCTTCCAAAATATAAATGATAAAAGATAGCAAATCCCACACAAAATGAAAATGTTGAGATGTTATATGTAGGCCTCTGTTCAAATCGCTATATTCAATATTCATTCATCAAAATTATTTAAAAATATATAAATTTATAAATACGTGAATTTGGGACAGACACAATTTTATTTTTTGGAGTGAATTGTATTATAAACATTTGAAAACACTACAAATAAAGTATGAAATAGAAAATCTTTAAGGTATTTTATTATGGTTACATCAATTTCATGTTGATTGTTCATAGCTTCCTTTAGCGTTGTTGGTATGTTATGTTTCATCCTCTGTATATGATACTTTTCGCATTCTATCAATATATGCTTAACAGTGATTTTTTATCAGAGATGTTGCATTCTGATGGTTGTGCATTTACAACGTGTGTCCAATACGCATCCCGGTTAAAACTATTTGGTCTTTACGATCTTTTTGGCATTTCCACTGTTTTGTATCTTCTTTTATCAATCTGAGATGATTTTGTGTAGTCGCTTGGGTGTCCCGACATGTGAACATACGACAGATTAACATGGGACACTTTGACATGGACAGATTAACATGCGACAAATGAACATATACACATTTTAATACACGACAAATGAACACTGTGACATATTATCATAGCGACAGATGAACATCAATTGAACACACGACATTTGATATCAGATTGCATTTGTATTTTTATTTTTTATTTATCCTAGCATATACATAAGTTGGTCAATGGTTGGTCATCGTTTAGTCAGCAATTGGTCAGCGGTTGGTCAGTGGTGATCAACGGTTCGTCAGCGACAGAATACAGATTTTCAGATTTATTTATATAGATTTTCAAAATCAAATAATTATGAGAAAAATTATGTTTGGTAATTTTTGAGATTTTTTTATATTTTTGTTTTGATCTATGAAATAACTGGGTATATCTGAATCTTTTTGGTTATTTTAAACAATCTTATACTTCGGTTTATCTCGATGTCGGTAGGTAAAAAGAATGATTTCGTTCTAATAAGTTTGTTTATTAGTGAAACGATTATAGGTACTTTGTAACAAAAAAATAAAAATGAAATGTGAGATCAAATTTCGTGTGTTCCATTGACTTGTGTTCATCTGGCGCTATCATAATATATCACAGTGTTCATTTGTCGTATGTTAAAATGTGTCTATGTTCATCTGTCGCTTGTTAATCTGTCCATGTTAAAGTGCCGCATGTTCAAATGTCGTGGAACCAGTCGATTGCCAGTATTCTTTCCATTTTATAAGTGTTTTTATTTTAATGATTCCTAAAATCATTGGCTGGGATCTGTATATTTGAAGGTGGTAAACTAATCGAGTGCTTTGTTACTTGATCTGCTCTCGTTCCCATGTATATATGATGGAATCCACATGATTATGATGTTTTTCCCAGCGCATATGGCATCGTATATGTATATATACATATATATGTATACATATATATATATATATGTATATATATATATATATATATATATATATATATATATATATATATATATATATATATATATATATAATTGATATCCCGGATGATATGCTTCCTTGGATACAGTTGTTTGATACTGAGAATGGTACTCAGAGAGTCACTTTGGATGATGTAATTTAATCTTCCATCTTCTGCGTTTTTATGTAGTTCGGTGGCTTTTAGCATACAAAAAACTTCAGCTGTAAAGACACTGATTATGTCTGGTAGATAGTCAGATCAATTCTGTAAAAAGTTACACTGTAGTAACGTTACTACAAGATAAAATATTATAAAAAGTATAATGACTTTCATTCATGATAGTAACTGACCTGGCTCATAGGGACAGGTTTAGTTACTATTTTCATAGTAACTGAGTTACAGAATTGGCCTGAGTAACTGTGAGTTTCGTTGTCAAAAACAACTGCTACTCCCGTTTTAGAGTTTATTTTTTACCCATCAGTATAAATTTCATGAAATTGCTTGTATTTGTCCATTAATTCGAATATTAATTTTTGAATTTAAGTATTTGGGTAGGTTGGCATTATTTTGATACCAGTTTTATTTGATATACTTTGGAACATAATTATCAAACATGTATTTTGGGTTCTTATTATTATTATTATTATTCTTTTCAAACAAGGAGCTGAGGACTTCACCCCCGGTCTGTGATACTGCAAAAAAATCACAGTAGGTTCATTCAATTTTTTGTAGAGATAAACTCTTCTCTAATTCATTTTACTGCAGCGCTCCCGGTAGAAATGATAATTTAAAATTTTAATTCCCGCCAAAATTTTAAAATATTTAACATAAAATCGTCTTCTATCTTCAAAACGTAATAATAGTACACTTTGAACTGTAGTAAATTTTTAATATAGTTCCCGGATAAAAGATAAATTAAATTTTTTTCGTCCACAGATGTTCACATTCCAAATTCTTGTCGGACAAATTATTTTACAATTTTTTAATAAACTTTTATGTAAATTCGTTATAAAATCATCTTTAAGACAGTCAAAAATTTTCTCAAGGGCAGATTTTATTTTTTTACATCTCGAAAACGACATTTTAAATCGGACAAAAAAATAAGTTTGACAAATAAAATGCCTAATATTATTTGGAGAATATCTTCTAGTACTTTAACATCGAATTTCACACGTTAAAGAAGCCATTTTCAGTCATTAATATCATTTTACACTCTGCAAATTATTTTCATGGCAGGTTAAATTATTCACTTGTATCTGACAATCGGTCCGAAAAATACACGATTTTCTTTAATTAAAAGTTATCTCGACCCCCACAAATATAAAAAAAAAACACCCCAGAACTATAGGGGAATCATTCCAGATCAGATGCCGATCAATTTTCCGCTCCTCGTCTTACCCGAAAAACATTTGAAGTCAAAGAACGAACATACATCGCCCTGATTACTACTTTTAATATAATGATTATAACTAATATAATTTTTTTATCATTTAAGGATCACAATGACATGATTGTTATTTATTTGCCTTAAGGTTTCACAATGCACACGTGTGGGATTTTGGCAAGTTACATAAAGTAAATGCTATGGTGAGACATATGTAGCGTCGTCTCGTTGATCAAAACACAGTAATAAAAATCAAGAACAAAACTATTCAGTTAGTATTGTATTTTTACGGAGTAGCCTGTTTTTTTTTTTTTTTTAATTTATTTGTAGTGCGAAAAACAAAAGTGGAATCTGCTAAGAAAGACCTGCAAAGTTCCTATATTTCAGAAATTGAAGAATTTTAAATTAGCGTAGATAGAGTCTTTTGCACTGTATGTTATAAAAAGTAAGTTTCTTGTTTCATTTTGTAGCATAAATTATTAATTTCATGCTAGTGGCATCAAGATATGCAACTGAGAAGCTCAAGTTATTATTTTCTAACATCTTTATATAGCAGGCTCTTTGGCAATTCTTCTATTGTACTAATCTATCAGCACAACAAAAAACTATCAATCACAATGATGTTGGGTCATATTTTTTAATATGACTAGAGTCATTTGCTGATGTCATAGAGGCGGCTTTAAACCAGTGGCGTTACACAAGTATTTACCATCAACTGCAAGGTTACTGTTGATGAATAAGCTAGCTAAATTGTCTCTTTTCTTAGGCACTGTCAGTCGAGTTGATTTAAGCCATCCCACTCAAGTCTATTTTTCTTTGTTAAATACAAGATATATTGTAAACCAATTCCAGTGCCATTTTCTGTTAATCGATATATCCATCTTTTGCGAGGAATCTCCTCGGATCGAGAGTTCGGTCCACCCCGCAAACAGATCCATTCTATCATTCTGTCCTCTTTTATCCTAATCATGCGTCCTGTCCACTACACCTTTCATTTCCTATTTAATAGAAAATACATTCCTTGCATATTATTTTTTGCTGCTTTTTCATTTTTGGGATAGGATTTTAATATTTTTTTAGGTCATAAAATTGGGTACCTATATGGTATTATATGATTAAAATATCATAATGATTAAAAAGGTATGTAGCCCTGAAATTCAATGAGTCCTTTCTGAATTCTGTTCTGAATTAAGTTCTGAATTAAATTCTAAATGAACTCCTTGGAAATTAATGCACACTCCTATTCTACGAGGCACGCTTAGAATGAGGTGGTCGATGTCTTCCTGTGGTATCCCACGCAACCTTAATATCAATTTTAAGGCGCTGTAGAACCATCAGGGGAACATGTAATAGACCGAACCTTCTGCTTATAATATTCTATACGCACGTTCGATTGGCAAAAAATCAGGGAAATTCTCTGGCCACCAATGATAACATAATTTTTACAATGGAACCTTGTAGTGAAAGAAGCAGTATGGTACCTGGCATTATCATGCTGGAAAATAGGGGTTTCTAGTTCCTGAGGACATGAAAACATAACAGGTTCCAAGGTTCGAGGAATTGTTGAGGCGAAGTATTTCCATACGCTGTAGCATCCCGAAATAAAACATCTTTTTAGGGTTTGTAGGTGTGACCTAAAAACCCATATAACGTCACTTATGTGTCTGTCTGTCTGTTCGGTAGAAACTGCGATCAAACGGATGAACCTAGAAATTTGGCATGCTTGTAATCCTCTATGACCAACATATAGTAAAACTATTGAGCGTTCAAAGAACACATGGCAGGAAAAAATATAAATAAATTTGTAATCAACAAAATATTAAATATTTTTTCAAATTTGAGTAGGGTCATATGAAACCTTTTAATTCGTGGATTGAAAAAATATTTTTTATGGGATTTTTGCCACTATCCATTAATGTGTCAAAAATTTGTGTCCCCCACCATAATTCTCAAAGGAGTTGATGTAAAAAGTACATTTAAAATTTCGTATTACATTAAAAGCTCTTAGGTATTTTTTTAAATTTGTTTTTTTAAACACAGTTTTTGCCAAAAATATGTGTTTATATCCATTTAATAATCTGAAAAAATCTGAGTAATGAATATTATTTTGAACCGGAACAACATGGACAACAATTACAAAAATAATTTTTAATCTGACAATTATTTCGAATGTTATGATTTTTTTTTTTTTACAACACCGTGCTTACAATTTTTATCTGACTGACTGGAAAAATCTCTAGATGGGAGACATGGGTTATTCTTCAAAGTTATCGCAATTTATTATATTTAATATTACCCACAATTTGTTATCGCTTACTAAATACCGACAAAATCCTGAAATATGTGAAAATTCACACTTCACATCAATTATTTTCATAGTCTTTATTTATTGACGCTTCGACTGCAAAACCTTAAGCATCATTAGTACATTACATTGTAATAGTATAATAACAATAATTATAATGTAGTTATGATTAGGGATGGGAATTTATTTTTGAATATCGATATATCGTAAGTGTGATATCGATAATCGATATATATCGAAGTAAAAATATCGATATTTTCGATATATCGAAATAATTAACACGTAACATGTAAGATATATAAATTACAGTTTTTTTTTTGTTGGCTTGGCGGGAAAAGAAGTCGCCAGTTGACAGACAATCACTTTACAGTTGGTACGCACCCAGCTACCAACCAACTTTTTAATATTTTCCTAGTTAACTGCTCTCTTAATTAAATATATATATGCTGTCCACTTTTGTAAGGACAAACCAGATCTTTTTGGTTACTTTTATAGTTTATTATGGACTTTAAACGTTAACCAAAAATATTCCTTACGCTGTAAAACCGACTTTAGATTTATTGGTTATGATCATTATTAAGAAAGTCACATTTTTACCGACCGTCACATATATAAGGGAGGTATTGTGATCATACCGATTTTGACATTTCGAGATTTCGATGGATCTCCACGAATTGAGTTCCCTACATAACGTTTCGACTATTTTTAGCATGATGTCTGTCGGTCTGTCTGTCCGTCTGTCTGTGTACACGTGCAGAGCAAATTCGGCTGAAAGGATTTTTATGAAACTTCATATTTAAGCTTCTGCTATCAATGGCACGAGTTGATCAACTTTTGGTAAAAATCGGTTGACTAAAAATGGGGGTTTACTCGTGTCGAGTTTTTGTAAATATTTCACAACAGAAAAATATTTCGAAAAAATTTATTGAGCAAAAGTTGCTATAAAAGCAATAATTAATAACTTTTATTTGAGACGTTTTTTGATAAAACGAAATATTTTGAATCATTTTTGTAAAATTTTTCGAAATTTTTTGTCTCAATTTTTTCATACTTATATGTAACATTTCCATGGTCATGATAAATAATATCTCTGTTAGAAAGTATTAGGCCAAGTTATTTCTACTCTGCTGCTAAATAAATACATTATTTTATACAAGAACTTTATGATGTTATAATTTTATAATTTTTTTATACCAACATAATAATTGTAAAGGTGCAAATTATAAAATCAAAATTTCGTCTTACAGGCTATTCCAATCGATTAGGCGGAGCTAAATGGAAATTTCGTTATTTTAGCTTGTCACGAAAACGGACCTTGCTTTGGTTATTTTATGTTTCAGTTTTGGTATGTGAAAATTTAGAATTCCAACAGTGAATCCACGGAAACGAATGACATGTCAAATATTTTAATACATTTTTCCATATTTTGAAGACAAAAACATAAATAAATGGGAAATTTTTATTAAGAATGACAAAAAATTAAAATGCCATGAAAAAGACATTTTATAATGACAATCAATTTAATCTAGAATTTAAATGTGGGCATGATATACAAAGCTTAAACAAAATGACCAAAAGTCCGAATTAATAGATAAAAATTACTAGATTTCAAAATCTAGTTCCGCCTAAACGTTTGGAATACCCTACAGTTTGTTTTTACAAAAGTGAACAGCATATATTTAAATGTAAAACATATACAAGAATACCGATATTTTGTGCGAATATCGATATTTTGCGCGATATATCGCATGTCAAATATCGATATAAAAATATCGATATATTTTTCTAAATTATCGATATTTTCGAAATATCGATATATCGTTCCCATCCCTAGTTATGATTAACAATACATACAGACATATAGGAAAAAAATGGTTTTACGAAAAAGCGAATAGCTAAGTAATCGCCTCGCCTACAGGCCATATTTTTTTTTTACCGCTTCTTCAATTTCTATCCATGATTTGGATGAGTCCAACAATTTGGTGAAGTACTTTATTTTAAAATTCTATCAGATGTTATCGATATCTTTTCAATAAAGTCTACATTTTGGAGCCACTTGGTATTATTTAAGGGTATAAACCTATATAGCCTGATCTTTTATGACGTCTTGGTTTTGAATAGAGAATCGAGTGTAAAGTAAAATTTGTAAAACAAACAATAAGTACCCACATGATGCGCTCATCTAGCAATTTTCTGTATTACACCTCGGTTACAGTGCCGTACTTCGATTCGGTAGGTGCGTTTGGAACCAAGGTGAAAAATGATTGGGTCACATTTAATTACCTTCAACTATTGCACACCTGTACGCATGTTCGCGCGTGTAATTGCTCAGCTGCTACGCTTGTGAACTAACATTTCTTTACAACAATGACTCACACTGCTCATTAAAATCTAGTTCCGAAATCCCTAACAATTGTAATGAGTTAAATGTAGTTATGTTCTGTGTCGAACAAGCTACTTTGTGTTTTATAGATGATTGTAACTTGTTTATTGTTTATATGAGAAGAGTATAGTTTGAACTGGACTATTTTATACAGCAACAACAATAATGACACAAGTTAATGAAACAAATTGTATTTTTCAAAATAATGGCTTTGTTTTCATAACTTATTAATTTATCCCAATGCTCGGGTAACTTGCGAATATTGTAAGAGAAAAATTCTATTGGTTGCTTGCGAAGCCCAATTTAAATTTTTAAGATGAACCTGATTCAAGAACAGCGACTGTGAAATTTTGTTTCGTACTTTGAAAGATGACAATAGAAACACTAATGCCCGGTTTCATAAAGCAATGCTAAATTTTAGCAACGCTGTTCAATTTTAACTTCTTTGTTAAGTACAGTTTTGCGTTCCATAAAGCAATGTTATATTTAGCAAAGAATTAAACCCTCTGCTATTTTAACATAGGTTTGAGGCTGTGCTAAATATTTAACATTATTTAATTCAAATACTTGAAGACGCTTTTGATGCAGTTCTGCTTGGATCAAACAAATTTACTAAACAATACTGCTGCAAGAACTGCAATTATTAACACCACTTTTACTAGGTTATAAGAGAAAAATGTACAATAAACTTTATCATACATTTCTTTTTAATTCGTTGACGTGTTTCCATTTCATAAACAAATATATCATTTCGCATAGAAATTTAATATGGAATGAGGCCATCAATATTGGCATTTAAGCAATTCTGTGTCATACTGGAATATGCAGAGTGGACTTCAATTAAACTTTCATGATTTAACGTTTTACTGATATTTGAATTCCGTCATGAAACTAAATCCCCTGATACATTTGATATTTTATGACGATGCGCTGCCGTTAATCATGGCAAATATTAAACTAAATTCAAGGGGATGACGTCAATACGGAAAATAACATTTGTTTATTCCAATGATCGAAAAAACCAGATAACATTAATTAAACCTACAAATAGTTAACGCTACATACCTAATTTGTGTCAATAAATGTGTAAAATTCATTCAGGAATACTAAGGCAGACATCTGCTCCTCGCGTTGCTCAGGAAATATATTCTCTTCAGGCAACTTTTTGATTACTTTGCAGTGCAGTCGTAAAAAGAGTATCCTATGACTTTTTATTATTGAACTGAAAAGAAATTCTTCTTCTTATTTCAATGATATGCGTAACTTCTAGCCAATAGGCAACTAAATTATCAACAAAATGGCGCATTTTCTAAAATATACTTTTGTAAATATTGACTTTCTTTAACAATGTTTAAAATACATTTTTTTTTTTGTACATAAGTGTAAAATATATTATTAATTGAATTAAAATACATGTTGAATTTTTTATTACATAATTGAATTACGAAGAAAATAATCCCTTTTCACCTCAACAATAAAAAGCCGTAATTGTAATAAGAAAAAATTAACTGAATACTAATAACAAAAATTGATGTGTAGTGTGAATTTGCACATATATCAAGGTTTTGTAGGTATTGAATAAGTGTAAGAAGCCAACAGAATGCTGGATGTCTAAGACAATATATTTTACATCACTTCTATTCATTAATTTGAGTATTAAGAGCAATCATTTTATTTAATAAAACTAAATTTAAATAATCTGCAAAAATTTCGTCGCAATAAAATTTTAATTAAAAAATTCCATCGATTTGCTTTGTATCCAAGTCTTCATTAAATTGATAAGAAATATATTGATAAATGTCTCTAGTTCAGAAACGTATTTCTCAATGTGTTATTTGATTTATAAGTACGTATTTCACTACTATATTTGATTTTTTAATCTTTGCTACCTTAAAAACTAAAATAATTCTAACAATCAGGTCGAATCATGACGTATAATGATGGGCGGAGCTTTTACACATTACCGCTACGCAACTTGCATTACATAACGTAGTGTAGCTCGTGGACAAAAGCGATTGTCAGCTGTTTTAAAACAATATATTAAATTTTTAATTTCAAAAGAAGACGCACGCTACCTTAAGCACAATTATATAAAAAGCCATAACATAATTTAGCCATGAATTAAAAAAATAAATAATTTTGTCATAAACACAAAAATGTGATAATTTCCGAAAATACAATCTGATCAAACATACCTGCTGTACTATTCCGGTTCACATGAATGTGCATTGCTCAGATTTGTTTAAGATTTTTAAACTAATCCTCCTGGGATTTAGGGTGTAGAAGTTTTTTTAGCACATTCTTGACAAAAATTTAATAAAAATAATAAAATTTTAAAAAACAACAGCAAATATTCGATATTTTTTTCTGATTCCCACCAATGTACATTATTGAGAATCTTTTCAGATTTTTAGATCTAACTCTCTGGGAAATATGGTGGGGGACGATGTTTTTGACACAAGTTATGGCATTTATGTGTTTTTGTCAAAATTGTTTATTTTTTTAATCCATGGCTAAGTTATGGTATGGCTTTTTATATTTATGGCTAAGGTAAAGTACGTCTTCTTTTAAAAATATATTTTGTTTTGATTTTTCAAAAATAATAATTTGTTGGTTTACCAGTCATTAAGATGTTTCATTTGATACCCCAAAATTTACTTTTTCCCCCGATGTGTTTTTTTGAACGCTCTATAGTTTTCCAATATGTGGGTCAAAGAATTATATAAGCTTGCCATTTTCTGTTTTCTGTTTTCTATGCTCAACCGTTTGGCTACAATTTCTACTAAACAGACAGACAGACAAATGTGTGGCGTTATAAGAGTTGTTTGGTCGTAGGTATGATTAAATCTTAATCTTACTATCCCAGTTCATATCAATATGCATTACCCAGATATTTTTTTTCGGATTTTAAACCAGCCTCTCTAAGAAATAGTGAGACGAATGTTTTTTGACACATTTTTTGCAACAAATTGTACATGGTTGATGGTGAAGCGCCCGCTTAGGGCGTACCTTCTTGTATTTTTCATTTTTTATCCTAAAGTCTATTTTTGTTTCCGTTTAATTATCAATTTTACTTAATTTAAATAAATATTCACTTCATAGACAAAACATGTTTAGAACCTCACTATATTTTATTCCCAAAGTACAAATATATTACCATATTTTACCCGATACAATAATATTTTATATAATATTATATAATACTATAATTATTTATTATTGTATTAATTTAAAACCTAATTTTAATTTATTTAAATATAACCATTTGTTTTTCTTAAATATAACTTGTTTAGAGCCGCTGGTAAGACACCATCCAGCCAAATTAATCCATTTTATACATTAATATGTTTCCTATCAAAGTGAGTAGACGTGTTTTTGATTTTATAATTGTGAAAGAGTTTTGAAATCAGTTCAATTTAACTACAATTGGTGTTAATAGTTAATTAATATATAAAGGATATATTAATTATTAAATTAAATTTGTTGAAAGTAATTTATTCTGAAGTTTTTCCCTCCCGATTTCTTGGTGTGGTTAAACTCGGTTTTGTGGCAGTAATTTGTTAATTACTGCATTTTTGTCAGACCAAGAGAGAAGGGTTTATTAATATTTTCTAAATTTTATTAATAAATATTGTCATATTAACATTAAATTCAAATTTTTTCATTTGGTTGAGTGACGTCATATAGTCGCTGCAACTCAGAACGAACGCGTGGTTCAACGTTTGTACTTGTCGTTCGTTCTGTTTAAATAATAATTATTTATTTGTTTAATTTAGCCCAACATATTTGTTATAAATTTAATTGAGAAATCATTTAAATTCATCGTTTTTTGTAAATTTTAATATACATTTTTTTCTTTAAATTTAAAATCAAGATTTTTTATAATTTATTTTTGGGATTAATGTAGAGTGTAATTCATCGTATTTCCCGCCGCGCTTACCGCTATCAATTGTTGCAGTCCGCAACAATTATAATTATTTAATATTGTTTTTGTACAAATTATTTTTTTGATTAAGTTTTTTTTTTCAAGTATTTTTTTTGATAATAATTTTTTTCTCTCTTTTTATTATCATTCCTGGCAACGCTTTTGCACCAAGAACCTGACCTTATTTTTATTATATTAAATTCTCTTACAATTATATTTTTGACATTTTAAGTCAACCCTTGTGTGTCGTCCTGGACTCCTACCCTACCTAGGCCAGGAGCGGGCGCCACAGATGGTATAAAGGTTTCTTGGTCACACCTACGAAACCCTAAAAATATAAGATGATCCATCTTAAGTTTAATTCAAGGATTAGAATCAACAAAACCAAACTGTGTTTTGTCAAATTTCACTAGGTCATGCAGGACACATCAAGTGATCATACCACACAAAAGATTCCAAATCTGTCATATTTTTTTGTTAATTTTCATGTTTGTTATGCAAATCAAACATGGCACTCGGTCAATGTCAATAACACATCTACGCATTCTATACTAAATGTCTAAATATGAAGTGCAAATAAAATTAAAACGACCACGTTTCATGTTATGATTACCCAAAAAAACAAACATTACCTAAAATAATTCACACAGAAATTAAGGTTAACTGGTGATCGTTTCTACCTTTCTACAAATTATCTTGTGGATTAATATTTGCTTTAATTTAGATAATATTTACCGGAATTTGGAACACAGATGTTTTACTTGTACCGCTATTTGTTTTGTTGTTAATTTTTTTCTTGGCCATGTAAATGTAATTTGTACGTTTTGAAAAATTAAGTCCAGTTTCATAACAAAAAAATTAATATCTACTGGTCATTAAAAAATATCAAGTATTGTATTAAAGGCGCGCACAGAGATTTTTCTTGGCAGGCTCCGAAGCCAATTTTTCTTGGGGGAGGCTCAAGTTCAATGAAAAAAAAATGTATCCCTTAAAAACGTGTTTTTTGAATGTTTGGGAGTGGGGGCTCAACCCCGTAAGCCCTTCTGGGTGCAAACCTACCTTATTGTCTGTAGGCAACATAAAAAGAATACAAACTTGCAAGTTTGTGATAACCCCTTTAGACACCAGATTTTACGAGTTTTGATTAAAACAAGCTACGGTCACCACAAAGTACTTAAAAACTGTTGGAAAGAACGACCGGCTTAGGAATGTAAATCAAATCACTATTTGAACAGAGCCAAAAAAGAGTTTTCCTCTTACGACGCGTAAAACTTGCAAACTGTATTAGAATAGTTTACCATTAGTTTATTCTTGCAAAACGTTTAGGAATTTCCTTCCATTACCGAACTAGGTAACTGGGCTGGTGAGGATAATGATGGTAGGATACCGATGCATGCTCTCCTCTTAAGTTCGAACGTAGGTAACAATATTTTTATAATTCACAGTAGCTAGATGTATAAACTGTTCAGTATAAATTGTGGATATTACAATATTACATTTTGGTTATATTTCATGATACGTATTTATAATTTCCTGTAATCATGGAATCCTACCTATGTATATATGTCAAAATAAAAACTTTTAAAAAAATATCGCAAAAATATGAAAAATTATAAGGATTTATTAGTCGTATCAAAAAAAAGTTGTTAGTTATAACTTGTATAGCAACTTTTATTAAATACATTTTTTCAAAATATTTTTCTGTTGCGAAATATTCGTGAATCACATAAAAGTAACATCTGTAAACTATCAAATTGAGATATTACGTCCGTAGCTTAAAAATCCGTTAAACCGAATTTGCTAAAAACAGTTGATTCGTATTAGAAAAAGCCTAATTTGTCTTTATCTGTAAAAATCTCGAAAATTCAAAATTGGTATGATCGCAATAACTGCCACTATATAAGTGACGGCCGGTAAAAAAAAAAAAAAAAAAGCGTTGGTATATACCTAGCAAATGGGGAGGGGTAATAGACTTGATATAATGTAGCTGACATTTGTAAGTTGACTGCCGTTGAGTTTGTTTCGCTTAGTTATTTCGTTCGAATTTTAAAGCGAGGTTCGTACTTTAATTTTCTTTACCCCGACAATTTTTAAGATGAACGTATTTGAAGAGGGTGTCGGTATGAAATTTGGTTTTAAATTTGCGACAGAATCAATTGAACTTCTGAAAACATTATTTGGAGGATTCAGAATTCTTTCATATCATTGCCAATAAAGAAATTCTGTTGGCGGCTCCCAAGTAGCTATTGTCTTTTTGTCAACTACAGAATAGAGTTCTATTACTCGTAAACCCACCACAGAATGAAACTGCGTGTTCTTAAGTGGTTCGGGCATTTCAAAGTTCGCAGAAATTCAATCAAAGATGATAAGAGATCGGAGGTATTTCAATTTTTACAACGCCTTCAATTTTTAAAATCGACGAAAAGGTGAATCAGGTTGGCGAATTAATCCGCATCAATTGACTGTTGACTTTTAGAGAAGTTGCAAAATAAGTACGAAAATCATACCGGTCTTATCAAGGCATTTCGACTAATGTTGGCAATCATAACAATGCACCAGTTTACACTTCCATTATGGTTCGGCGCTTTTTGGAAAGAACAAAGTCACTCTTATTCCCCATCCGCCATTTTCACCTGACATGGTCCTGTGTGAATTTCTCTGGTTCCCATGACTGAAGAGTTTATAAAATACATATTACGATTTCAAACGATTGCTGAAATAAAATTAAAAAAAAACGGTAATTGATCTAAAAGCCAAAAAGTGCCCATAAAATGTCTTTCCTGAAGTGGAGAACATCGGTCCCAAGTGTAACCGAAATGACTATATTTCGAAAGTGATAATTTCAATATAAAATAATTACTTATTAATAAAATGTTATGATGATAGATATTATTTTTGTATAGTCCGTTCAAAGGTGAATATGCAGTATAGGATATATGGAGTAGTTCTTTTTCATACTCTCTAATGGGTTTATACAATGACGTTATCCTTTTCTTGCTTGTCGACGTTGCCAGCTCTAAAACGCGCTAATCTGTGAAGGCGCAGTATTCTACAAATGGTCATTTGTTTTTGTTGAGTGTTATTTTGAGTTTAATAAGAGTTGATTTTTGTAAATCATACGAGTTTTTCATATTATTATAATTGACACATATGACACTTTTACAACATTTGGCAACACCGCTCCCATTTGCCATAAGAGCAATACTGCATTTTCACCTTTGAACGGGCTATAGTATCGTAATAATGATTAAGATTTATTTTAAAATACTGATATTATTTATTAATTATAATAACAAGAAAATCAAAAAACGGAAACAAATTTACTTAAATGTATTTAATGAGAGTAAACGTTTTGTTGTTGACACTCTTCACTAATTGTCTATCTTGCTTCAATATATTCAATAGCTTCAGTATATTCGGAGTTAATTTTGTTGTTTCGTTTAAATATTTACCATGCGGAAATTCCCTTTTCGTACAAAAAAACAGCAATATTTGTAAGAAGAGAGAAGTCGCACAACGGTGATTTTTTTTTAACAAAAATATGACGACGCCGTGAATACTCTTTCTCTTTCATTTGAGCTGGGCTGTATAGTCATCAAAGAATCCAACTTTTGGAGATTTTTTTGTTATATTTCCAGTACTCTCGTATATTTATAATTCTTTTTATAGATTGATAATCAAAGGCACCACTCAAATAATCAAATAATAAATCAAATTTGAGTTATGCCGACAAAAAGGCTTTCTTGACTTTTATAAAGAAATGCAATATACTTACACAAATGCGTTTTATAATTAAATAGGAAATTGTTTGTAAAAGAATATTATTTATCTTGTTGTTTACGCCACCGCGTTCAAATCCTTATATTTAATTAATTTAGTTTAGGAGGGGATTTTTGGTAGGAGAAAACACATGTTTTATTTTTAAGAATGGTCAATTATCTCTCGCTATAGACAATTGTCACTGACAGTCTTTTTTTTGTACTTCCTGCATTATTGCAATCACGAACGAAGTCAGCGACGACCGTTGACTTAGGTCAGTTTGTTGTCTCGTCTTATTCATAATTTTACTACTACACGAGGGGTAGTGATTTTAAGGCTCAGCTGTGTACTGTGAGTTGTTCCTGTGACTACTCCTCCTTCCGATGCATCAAAGCAGCATTGAGTGGTAAGTCCCATTGTGCTACCCCTAGTTTACACCCGTTTATCCCAACGAACACAGCCAGCTTACAGTCCACATCTTTTGAGTCGTTTTTCCTGACGTTGTTCAGGAACGACGCTACACTTTTATTGAACCACATTGCCATTCATAGTAAAATACATAAATATGTTGGGAATTATGTAAAGAGCGGCCGTAAAGAAAGGTATTCGTGTTATTTTTTTTTTTTTTTTGGATTGGGAAATTTCTTTGGGCATGTTTGTTGATCGTGGACTGATCGCTGATGTGCCCCTCTCGCCTCTCATTAAAGTCAGTATCACCGGTCAGTTGTGCATTACATTACATATCTCGCAAACATTGTAATATCAAAACAATGAACAGTAAAAGTCAATGCATAAATTGAGTTTTGTGTTAATTTCGAGGGAAATTCACCTGCACTGGAAATTTAAATTAAAAGATAAGTAAGAAAATAATTTTTTACATTGAGTTTTTACTTAATTTCACGATAGACTTACCTGCATTGTTTTAACAAACGCTTTTAATATAAGAAAATAATTTTTGATATTGTGTTGTGTCTCAGTTTCGAGGTAAATTCGCCCACATGGTTTTAATATTCATTTTTAAATTTACCCGGGTCCTAAGCACACATAATATTACGCGAATGGGGAACGGAAAACATAAATTATAAAAATTCCCGAGAATTCCCTTACCCTCTACAACAGCGGTTCCCAACCTTTTTATCTCACCCCTTGATTAGAGTTTTCATTTATGAGTAACCCCCCTATCTTCCCTTATTATTATTATTATTATTACTTTTTTTTTTTTTTTTTTTCTTTGGATAGGTTATGTTAGACAATAACATTTATATGCTTTTATTATTATTATATATATATTATATTAGTGAAGATCAAAACAAATAAAAACAGCATTAATATATACCCACATAACTTATTTTGGTAGTAGAATAATTACTCGTCAAATTTTAAATAGTAATTATTCACCTTGAAATGAGAGTCTTCCATCGTGGTTCTTAATAATTTTAATGCGATCCTTGTTTCATGGCTTTGAATTTTTTAAAATAAGGTTCAAATGAAGACAGATATAACCTGATGTCAGGCTCTGCGACAAGCTTATTGCGATATTTACTCTTAATGTACGCCTAAGATGAGAATGCTCTTTCGACTAGCTCTGTGTTCGCGAAACGTAATAAATATTTTATTTATTTGTCACTGAGTTCTTGGTACTCTTCCTTCACTACTGTCCAGTCCAAATTTTTTTGAAATCAGATTCAAAAGAAGAACCAGTCGACAGTTCAATCAATTTTTCTTTTGCAATTTTAAGGTCTGTGTAAAACTCTGGTGTTTTTTGCCATTATCTATATTATTTTCGCGTACCCCAGATTGGGAACCGCTGCTCTACAAGTAAGCCGTACTCGAATATGTGGTACAAAACGATAAAAGTTTGAAATACTTCAAAAATGTTACAAATGTCATAAAATTTCAAAAACTTTCAATATTTTTTCGCGGACCACCGATTAAGAACCACTGCTATAAAATAATACTTTAATACAAATATATAGTGCATAATTGAAAGCGCCACAGTAATTTATTATGTTCGAGTTCTTCCCCTTAATTATCTAATTAAAGCATAGTAGTACCTACGGCATTGTCTAGGATTACACTCGGTATCTGTTAGATAAAGCATGGGCAATATTGAATAAGGTCGTGATATATAGTCACTGCGTGAATAGTTTCACATGAAATTGTCTATTAGAGCGTGTGTAGCTTGTGCCTTTATTGCGTTTGGTGGCTGCCGATCTATCGTTCGCTCAGAGGCAAGCTCATTCCTGCAAACACATTCGGTCTCTGCTGTGAACATGGTTCCGCCATCTAGTGACAGTGTACCCTTGGACTCCCGATGGAATACTGACCTTGGGGTATAGGAATATTAAGGGAGTGTGGAATTAAATTAATTCTACCACGCACTGGGAAATCAAGGAAAAATGTATTATTTACTTATATGGGACTGAGAGATTTTTAACGAAATGTGCCAGTGCATGTATATGCCTTAGGTTCATTATTTCTACGCTAAATTGTTTTTTTTTTTTTTAATAATTTGTTGTGCAGTTTGTTTTTTAAGAATACCCAAATGGGATTTACATGGTAATATAAGTAAAATATATATAATGTTGTATATAGATCCCGTCGCTCCTTTATGAAGCACTGGGCCTCAATAAATTTCCGCCATTGCAAACATTCTTGAACGGGTGTTTTCTTCAGGATTTGCCGCTTTCATTGGCTTCCTTACGGGTAATACGACGCCAGGTGTCGACGGGTTTGTCATCGGTCTATGGCAACAGGCCGCAAGGCATGCCAATTGCAAACTGACTGATGACGGTCGGGATCAAATAAAACCCCGTTGACGCTCATAGTGTGAACGTGCCAACCAGGGAAGGAAAGTCGGAATCGGGAATCGAGGAGTCGAAGCTTTCTGGAAGAGTTGGGAATCGGATTCCAGAGTCGGAAAAACTAATGACTATGATAATAACAAACCTGACACGAAAACAGGTTAGCGATATTGCCAAATTTTTTAAAGAATGGAAATGGGAAAACATTTTTTCTTTTTGTACAACAACAAAAACGAAATTGGAAATATTCTCCAACTTATAATTTGATTCATACTACTCGTATTAATAAATTAATACGATGAGGCAGTAAAACATTTTTGGTTTCACACATATCTGAAACTAAAACACATATCTGAACTAAACGGAATTATTCTTTTCTCCAATTATAATGAGCTCCATGATTATTTCATGTTTCATGTTGGAAGCCAAAATCTGAATGTCAAAAGAAAAAAGTTACATACTATTAAAAATCAAACATATAAAATACAATTACATTTTTTAAAAACTAGCATATTCAAAAATTTGTATTAAGAATGACACAAAAAGTCAAGATATAATGAAAATAACATTTTATAATATTAGATTACAAACCTAAAATATGTAATGTCAGTACGATTTACGATTGAAAGGTGCCGTTAGTCGGTGTTTTCAAAAATACCACTCAGGAGTCGAGAGTCGTTTATTTTTCTGCCGACTCCCCAATCCTGGTGCAAACTGTGCTAAGCGGCTTACAAATACGAGTTGAGCTTACAAAATGTATTTCAAAAACAGTACTGAATGGGCCTTATAACAGACCTGTTCATGGCCCTCTATCCATCTATCCTGGGCTGACAGTGTGGACATCCCTGCCAACAGGCAAAGCCACTGGGCATAGTGCGAACGCAGCTTAATATTCTAGACATATGTTGACATATGTTGACTCTGAGTACTTGGTTTCAAAGTCTTCGAAGTTTTCGAATTTGTGAACTTGGCACTGTGCAGAAGAATTCCAGATATTGTTCAATATCACAAAAGCCTGCACGGCTTTATTGGTCCTAGTTAGGACATCATCATAAGTTCCACCATGGTTGGCAATAATGCTTCCCAGGTAGGTGAAGTTTTTGATATCTTCGATGGATTGACCGTCAATAAAGAAAATGTCTGAGTTAGGAGTAGCAACCCTCATCAATTTGGTTTTCGTTGTTTATAATTTGACCTACGACTTTCTCTACGATGTTTCTCTGGCGAGGATGTTGAGTTTTCTTCTCATATTTTCGGCAGTGAGAGATATAAGATAGATGCCATCGGCATATTGTATGTCTTCCAAGTTGCTTGTTAGATAGCATACTTGTTCCAAGTATGGGCGAAAGAATACACCATTGTTTAAATATATAAGTATACCTTTCTGTAAGTAATTGACAAGTGAAATCTTCATAGAAGGGTTGTATCATTCTAATAAGCTTTCGTGGAATCCTACATTTCTTGAGAGCTCTCCATATAGCGGCATGTATGAGGTTGTTAAATGCCAAATGTTGTAGAAATAGCATTTAACATATACTGTAAATTTGCAGGAATATTAATCCATGATTATGAACATATTATGCTTATGAATGTAACAACATACCCAGTGAATGTATGTACTCTACCGTTCATTGAAGTTCTAACACAACATAAAATGAAAGAAAAAACCACAAATTGCAATTACGAGTCATTTGTCTATAGAACTGATATCCGCTCTTCTGTTGCCAAAGTTTGATGCAACTGTGCTCATTGAAGTCATACTAAACAAGCAACGGGAACTTGACAATCTTCACGACGCTGTATAAAGCGTACTTTTATCTTTACCTATATCGTTTTCGCACATATTAAATTCTGAAGTGATTTATGGTTCGGTTATGTTCGATTACGTTTTTCTTATTAATATCATTCGTTGATCGTTGTCGTTTAAGGATATCGACAGATTAAATCATATATCGTCTATTGGTATCGCCCCCACCCAATATATCAAACCTGAAAATATTCTAAAATGATGTTAACATTTATATTATAATCTATATAAAGATATTAAAATAAGAAGGGAATATTCAAAACGTGCGTGTAGAAAAAAGATAGAGAAAACTCGGGAGAGCAAATACCTGCCTATTACGTACCGATTTCGAGTATTGGGCAATTTTATGTTTTTAAAGGTAATTGTTTTTGTGGCACTGTAAATCGACGAAGCCAACATTGAGCAGGTTGATGCTTACAAGTAACTTGGGCGAATTGACAGAAACAATCAAACGTGCAATATCTTCAGGGGAATATTACAAGGATGAGCAACATTTTTAAAAATTATATCCCAATGTGCCTTAAAAATAAAGCTTTCCAACTATGTGTTATGTCCTGCTTAACCTACGGAGCGAAAACCATAACACTAATTAAAGCTTCTGCTAAAAAGCTGCAAGTATCCCAGAGGGCCATGGAACGAGGTATGCTCGGTATAACGCTGAGGGCTGTAATACCAAATGCTGATATTCGTCAACAGATACTAACCGACATCCTTGTAAAAGTAGCTTGAATGAAATGAAAATGCGCAAGCCATCTAGCTCGAACAACAGACGGCAGATGGATCAAACGGATTGTTGAATGGAGACCATAGACAAATAAACGCAGCCGAGGAAGAGGCCCATTCGTTGAACTGATGACCGAAACGTGTAACCATGAACTGGCTATAAGAAACTCAAGACAGGAAAAATTGGAAACTTTTCAAGGAGGCCTATATCCAACAGTGGATTCGAACAGCTGAAGGATGATGATATTCTACAAATAATTGCAAGGTCCAAATAAAACATAATCATGTATATAAAATACTTTTGCTTTGTATTTATTATACGAGGGACATTCAATAATTAAAGAGACAAATTGATGTAGAAAAAAAAAAAAATAAATAAATAAACGGTTTGTAGGAAGAGTTTGGTACTTTCATGACTTTAGGTTGGCATCACTGGGATGAGATGAGCCCACCTGACGGATAAAAATTATTTTGTTTATAACCTCAAAATTGCATTTAACGATGGCGTGTTCGCTAGTTCAAAAAGCAACGTCCTGGCCCGTCAGTTGAAGTGTCAACTCCTTCACTTGAAACCCGCATTGACGACATTATTCGTGAAGACCGACGTATTACTGTTGAAGATATAGCAAAAAAAAGTTGCAGTAAGTGTTGGCACAGTTCATCTCGTTATCATTGACAAGCTCCAGTACAGCAAAACAAGTGCAAGGTGAGTCCCCGAACAGTTAACGTAACAACAGAAGGAAACAAGACTCAAATTGTGTACAGACTTTAAAGAACGCTATGAAAGGGAAGGTGGCCCTTTTCTAAACAAGATTTTAAAATGTGATGAAACTTGGGTACACCATTTTAAACCAGAATTCAAAAAACAAAGCATGGAATGGAAGCACACCAGCTCACCTGTCCGAAAGAAATTCAGAACGCAAGCATCAGCGGGAAAAGTCATGTTGACTGTCTTTTGTGATTATTTGGAAGATCAGCGTACAATAAACAGTGCCTACTACTCAGACATGCTGATGAACAAAGTAAAGCCAGCAATGAGAGAAAAACGTCGCGGATCTCAAAGAAAATGTGTGATATTGCTCCACGACAATGCTCGCCCTCATACCGCCAAGCTGACCGAAGAAACCATTGAAAAAATGGGTTGGGAGATACTACCTCATCCTCCCTACAGTCCAGATTTGGCTCCTTCAGATTTATATTTGTTTGGTCCACTCAAGGAGGCATTACGTGGAAAAAAGTTCAGCGACAACGAAGAAGTCAAAGAATTTGTGGGAAACTGGCTCAAGCATCAAGACGAAGATTTCTTTGCATCAGGTATAAAAAAACTAGTTCATCGTTGGGACAAGTGTATTAATATTCTTGGGGTTTATGTTGATAAGTAGTAAAAGTTTCATTTTGTAAAATACACAGTTTTTCTTTTTTTTCTACATCAATTTGTCTCTTCAATTATTGAATGTTCCTCGTATATATTTGAAATGAAAATTGTAAAATCCATTTTTGCAGTCCTCTATGTATCTCTAAGTAGATTGTAGAAGTTTTGGTAGACCTATTTCCTTATAATTTAAAATTGCAAATAATGTAATATTAATACATTTACCATCATAATAATTGTTATCGTTACAGTCATTTTTGCGCTTATGAATAACTACCAGGCTGATCATCCTTTTATCGCTGTGTCCACTGCTTTTTTCATTACGAATTTTGAGTTATTAAAATCTAGATGTTTTACCCTATTGCAATATTTCACATACGTTCATAAACGAATTCAACTTAAATGAAAATAAATACGCTGCGTCACTGATTCATCGGTATGGGGAATATGAACATAATTCTAACTGAAAGGTAATACCTATGTTATGTCTGATAATGCTGTATACTTATATATGTATACGTACATATGTATGTATATGTGTACGTGTATCCCTCCTATTTGTTGTGTAGCGTGAATATCTTCCACAGCGGAATTTATTAAAGAACAATGGTACATGTTTTGGCCTTCATAATTCATGTACAACATCGATCGGATTGTATGTACATTATTCTGTTTTGTTTTTTAGTTAAAACGACGACTAATTTAGGGGACAATTGAATTTAGCGGAGATATTTATGTATGCCGTAGATACACGAGAATCAATTGGGAAAATTTTAGTGATTTGCAATATGTTACAAATATTTCGGGTTCATGGAAATTTTCAGTTAAAATTATTTGGCGTAAACAGTAGTTTCACTTTTAACATAAATATTCAGTACAGGTGGAATATCGTTATTCTGAAATGCTTGTGGCCGAAATTGTATCACATTTTCGCATTATTACTAATAGTAACTTATTATTCTAGTTATTCTAATAGTAACTTCTTGTTTCGATGTGTTCTTACCATTTAATTATTTCGTAGCAAGTTAAAATTCTAAACTCCATACAACTTTTAGGCTACGAGTTATCACACCACATTATGGAATTCTAACACTTGTTCACATACCACCAGAGAAGTAACTAGGATTTTAACACCCTTTACGCTTTACGCTTTTTTTATAGGTGAGGGGGAATAAAAAGGTATTTGAAGGATATTGTTGTTTTTTAAGTACCAGCACCCTTGGCAACTACCCCAATGCCACGCTTAGTTGACCTACAGCATGCCTCTGCACAGTTTTGATGCTGTACACCAAATATGTCGACTTAGATAGTGTTATGTCAGAATAGGTAAATATTTATAATTTATGTCAATATAAACACAAGTGTAATTATTCCAATGTAATTTCAACACCCAGATTCCTTCTGGGACAATCGATTTGGACATATGGAGGTCCTATTGAATATCAATGAAACCTTGTTGAATATTAACTGCTCCTAAATTCCTAAGAAAAAAAAAATCCAGTTGAGAATATAGAACACGATCTTTTAACGATATACAGGATCGTAACTCCTTGCAGTAGAGTTATATAACAGTTCTTTTATCATATTTTCATAGTCCTCATGTTTTTTGTTACCTATTAAATGATCTAAAACTGCTTTGAAAATGCTCAAGCTGCTCATTCTTTGGATTTTTAAATCGAAGTTTCCATGACATAATAGCTTCCTTGTTTGAGAACCACAAATATTTTTTCTTTTAGATTTCCATCACTTGATTTCAGAAACTTGTTTTTCAAGAAAATAAAACCATCACTATTTTTGTGATGCCTTTACAAACTGGTTCATTACTCCCCTCCCATAATCCTACTTTTCCAAATATGCATTAAAAGAGTTAAAATTTTTGGCGCACAGCAACAAAGGCTATTTTCGAAATATGCATTAACTAGCGCCAAAATTCAAATAATGTTAAAATTTGTTTCATAAATATTAATAATTTTGACGCCATAGAAAATTTTGGTGTCTTGATTTGGAACATTAAACAAAAAGACTAAAGGAAGAATTACATGCTAATTGGACAGACCAGGATGGTATTTTAAAATGGCGGATAAAAGTTTCCGGCTGTACATTGGCATAAGGCAATTTATTAAAATAATTGTAATCGGTACAAAAAGAAAAAATACCAATCTTGATATTTTCAAAAGAAGCTAAAGATAGTGGATAAAAACAATCAATAAAACACTATTATATATGTGTCATTTATTATTATAAAATAAATGATACACACAATTAAATAAATTCATTCAGAACTTAAAGTAGAAAATTATGATAGTACGCCATTGTCCATAAGTAATGTGTATGTTGAGATTTATCAAATTTTCATTAATTTAATTACATAATATGAATGGAAAATATTACGAATGAAAAGTTATTCCTTCAGTCTTGGTGTCATTTTGTGTTCTTGGTCGTCCACATGTAGTACAGCTAACCATTTGGACAAGATGCCAAATTTCAGGTTAAATTGGTAATTTTATATTAAATTATAAAATAACTAAAAACTATTTTAGACCTGTCTTTTATTTATGATTTATTAATTATGAATATCCTTTAAATTATCAAAATAAATGTCAATAGTCACTTTTTAATGCAAAAACAACAAAATATTGATAGCCATTGGTAGTTGAAATGTCATAATTTCCGTCAGAAAACTTTGTAAAACATAATTAAAGCAAAAATCAAAGAAGAGTGGAGCAATGAATGGACCAACACAAATACTACCAACAAATTACGAAACATAAAAGAAACTATCCAAAATCCTACCTAAATGGACATCTACACATAGAAGAAAAGACCCCCCCAAAGGTCACACTAACAAGACTCAGAATAGGGCACACCCTGTTAACACATGAACACATCTTCAAAAAAAACACAACAACCGACATGCGACATACCACTCACCCTCGAACACATCATACTACACTGCACAAAATACCAACAAGAAAAGCTAAGAAACAACATCCCAAACACGATGAAACAAGCCCTCGCGAACGACACAAATACAACGAGAAACATACTCAACTTTATCACACAAGGAAATCTATATAATAAAATCTAAATATCTGTTTATAACCTATCTATGTAAAATAAAACATATATTGTAAAAATCGATGTAAACACAGACACTAATAGCCACAGTAGCTGAAACGTCTTAAAATTTTTAAATAAAAAAAAAAATTGTATGTAAAAATTAATATAGCCTCCTTCCTTTAGTCTTTTTATCCAATAATTTGGAAACTAGAATCAGAAAATTCTATTTTCATACATTTTTGTAAAACCTTGTTGACTAGTGTAAAACCTGGCTTATAACTGATCCATAACATAACCGCCGCATAATAAAATGAATTATGTCGTTGTTCTTTTTATTATAAACAGATGTTCGTATTATAAACAGAACAACAGAAATCATTCATTATGTTAAGGAGCAATGCAATGCACTTGTGCTATGGACCTTTTATAAATAAGGTTTAAAGCTTGGTTCCATAACTTAATGAGCAGCATGAGCATAAAGATGAGTAAAAAAGGTTGTGACTGTTATAAACATTGGTTTATAAGAAACAGAACAAATAAAATACTGTGATTCTTATGTTAGGCTTGTGCTATGGAGCTATTATAAATGAATGTTTAAGATTGGTTTGTAACATAAGGCAAGGCATGGGCGTAAAGATGAGTAGAAAGGAGTGTCATTATTTAGATCTGATTAAAATAAACAAAACAAAGATAGTCCTATAATCCTTATGTTGTGCTTGTGCTATAGATATATTATATATAAAGCTTTATTAACACACTGCGTTAACTTTGGTTTTCGGATCTTCAGTTTTTGGAATTTCGGATAGGGATATGAACTAGTTTCAATAAAAATGAATTACTTACATATATAATAGATTGAAACACTGAAGTTTTGAGATGATTTATTCTTACCTATAACAAAAAAAAAAGTATATTAATAAAATTCAAATGCATAAAAATAACATAATTTTTATATGTTAAATGTTATATATTTACAATAAATTTATATTATCCTAGTATTCGTTCACATGGAGACTTAGTGCAGCTGAAACGGAAAAATATGAATAGAAGATGAAAGATTAAAAAAGAGAATTGTTTCTGAAAGAAGAGCCCGAAATTGGTTTCATACATTTTTATAGATTTTGAAAATGAAACGCGTTGACGATCCAAACACAAGCATAAATGATTTACGAGGCTCATTTCATAAATAATGCACACGACTTTTTTGTTTTTTACTTTTATTACAGTATTTCTTTACAATCCTTCAATATAGTCTCTCTGCTTTTCAATAACCGAATCTCAACGTTTGGTAAGCTTCACTATTCCATCCAAGATACCATATCTGTTCAATTGCCGAAGGGCTCGGGTAACGGCAGCATTAAACTCTTCCAAGACCGACAACAATGTCCACGCATAGGTTTTTTCAGGTTTGGGAATAAGTCGAAGTATGGTGGACTCTCACGTCCGTAATTTAGGGGAGCATGAATTAACACTTCCCGACTATATTCACGGTTACGACATTCCCGATATGAGGCCGAGCGTTGTCATGGAAAATGATTTTTTTTGTGTTCTTCGTTCATCTCTTGATGATTTCGGCCTTCCTCGTCTTGAATCATCGTTTATACTCACACGGGCACCACGAAAACGATTATCCCAACGAAAAACTGTACTACGGTTCACTGTTAAGTCACAGCAAATTTCACTTAAAGCTGTGGATTTCTGTCGGGTTTTTGCCACGTAAAGTTTCGATCTTAAAGTACGACTTCTGATCATCAACAGTTCCAACACTTGGGATACCAGCTCGCGTTTGTTAAAAACAGAGTACGTTATAAATGAAAACAAAACACACGTTTCTTCCACGAGCTTTCAGCTACAATTGACTTAATTGTCAATGTTGTTGCGTCACTCAACCCGCAGTGTTGCCAACCTGTGCATTATTTATGAAATAACCTTCGTAATTAATCATTAAAAATTATGTGTAAAAGCCAAAAAGCCAATAATGATTACTTTAAATAAACAATATATTAAAAAAAGTTTGTTTTTCAATTGGATATCCCTATTAAAATCGGCAATTTAATACGCAATATATTCATCTAGAATTAGATTTTTGCATACCTGCCTAATTTTCCAATAAGGAGTTTTAATAAGGTTTCATAATTTTCCAAATATAGTCTGTATCATGCCTGTCAAGTGAAATTTGGTGATTAAATATACATTACATTGTGAAATTCCGCTTTTATATGCAAATAGAATGTAATTAAAAGTATGACACAGCATAAATACTTCCCCGTGATAAACAAACATTAATTTAGAAAATTAATATATGCTTATGATTAAACTTAACGTTAAAAGAAAAAAATATATAAAACCAATGCTGTAATTAATTATGTATTTTCTTTAATGCTGGTATGCAAAAAGTTAATGTTTTATCAGTGATGATAATAACAATAATAATAATAATAATAATAATAAGAAATTTATTTGGCTAAAATTATACCATCACAAAAACAAAAATTGATGTAAACTGTGAATTTTCACATATTTCAGGATTTTGTAGGTATCTAGCAAATGACAACAAATTGTGGTACATATTAAAAATCATAAAATTAACAAAAATAAAACTTTTGAAATCTATACTAAAAATTCTATAGACTTACAAGCCTACTTAATTGTGAGATGTACGCGCATGTAAACAGCTGCCAGTTCTCCAGTTTATCATTGCTAATACGGTGTTAATGTTTCGATACTGTTTCGAAATAAGAACACTGATAAACTCACTATTTGCGACATGACAATTTTTGGGTATTTCTGATGTATTTTGATACGCTGAAAACAAATCTGAAAAGTGAATGTTTTTATCACCCATACATTTTGTGTAACAGTCAAATTTATATTTTGCAATATGCAACATTTTTATATTGCGTCAATTCACGACATATATCTGCGGTGACGGTACAAGTGTTTAAGATCAGTTTATTCTTGTTTATCAGGTCTAAAAGTATGCTTCAAAATAGATCGCGTCCATTAATAAACTACAGGTATCCGAATCTGTTGCATTTTCTTTGTCGTGACTCGAGACTAGTTACTTTTTGAGTTGAAGTAATTCACTATACAGAAAAATTAACCACTACGTCAGGCACTAACTCTTGGACTAAAAAACGTTAGAAGTAAACCACTGGTCGATCCCAAAAACGTATTTTTCTCACCTTTACATATTAAATTGGGCTAAATGAACAATTTCGTTAAAGTAATGGATCGAAACGGAAGAGGGTTTTTGTATCTAAAACCAAAATTTCCGAGAATTAGTGAAGTAAAAATTAACGAGGGCATATTTGTGGGCCCACAAATAAGAGAAATAATGAAAAATTATGTATCTGACAAAAGAAGCTGAAATAAGAGCTTGGAGAGCTTTTAAAACGATTTCAAATTTTCTTGGAAATGTAAGAGCTGAAAATTACAGAGATATCGTGAATGAACTACTTGATGCCTACAAAGATATGGGATGTAGGATGCGTTTAAAAATACACTTTCTGGACTCTCATCTAGATAAGTTCCCAAAATATCTGGGTGCAGTAAGTGATGAACATGGGAAACGGTTCCACCAAGACATTTCCGCCACGGAAAAGCTATATCAAGGTAAATGGAGTCCAAATTTTGCTTGCTGATTACTATTGAACATTCATAAGGGATGCATGAGAAACAAAATATCGAAGTAAAACATCAAAAACAACATTTTGAAGTAAGTTAAAATTAATAATAATACGTCTATCGCTATATTTTGTTAAAAACCAACAATACTTCATAGCAAAAAAATTATGGGTGATAGAAAAAATCTGAGGTCATTTTCGACTTTTAGGTCAAATTTTTGTGGGATACACCATATTTTGTCAATGTCACAAAAAAAAAGTTCTTTTTTGTTTACCAGTGTAATCATATCCAAAATTCTTATTAGTATTATTATTATTATTTCTTATTATTATTATTATATTATTATTTATTATTCCGGTTCACATTAATGAGCGTTACACGGATTTTTAGATTGAATTATATTTTTTAGAAAAATTATTTTTGTTCTTGAATTTCTCTCCAACAATGAAACATGTATTGGATTCCAAAATAAGGCAAATTTCATTTTTTGGATGTCATTGCTTTTAATTTGCATACAAGAAAGAGATAAAAGAGCAGCTTCTGTTTGCAACAACATATTCTTACGAACATTAATTTTCCACTCTCATGAACTTAGCAACAAAGTAATTTTTTTTACAGATATTGGTTAGACCCCGAAGACAGTATCCAAGTTGCTCTGACATCAAAAAGCCCTAACTTTGCAGGTAAGTTGCCTCAAGAAAGTGATGACAGTGGCGAGGTTTTGTTATATGCATTGGTTAATGAACATGAAAGAAACTGGATATACAAAGTTAAAATGAAGAGAAGCAAGTTTGGTAAATTGCATTATGTGATATACATGAAGATGAAATAAAATCCAAAAATATTTTTGTATGAGTACTAGTTAGTACTACTACTTTGTCTATTTTGTCTAGCAAATTTGTCTACTAGGCATTCTCGTCGTCAGCCACGCTTAAAAATGTAGCAACAAATCAAACAGCACAGCAACGTAGCTAAACAGCGAACATGGCGTATATAGCGTACAGTTTTGTGTGGCCCCTTACGTTGTGTATAAAGGAAACTATTTTTCCCACGCCTAGCAAACATATAGGTCAATTCTGTGCAACCTGTAACGCATTCCGTAAGCAATCTGTAAGTGTTACGGGTACCTAAAGGCAATCGGTTGTTTCTGAGAGTAGGAATAAACTACCGCGATAACATGATAACGCGGCGAGTTGTCTTAGACCGCATAAATGACGGAAAAATACAAGACAAACAGCGAAGTGCACAACCAAGGAAAACGATGATTAGGGACGACGCTATCCTGCGAAGAACAAGTGTTTGCACAGCTACAGTAAAAAAATGCTCCAGAGTTTTGGACTTCGAGGTTGCCGTTTTATATTTTCTTTTTTATTTTTATCTCTGGTTCAGGCCCAAATAAAAACTCACCCTAGTCTGGGGGTTCGGCAAATTTTAGATGTTAAAAAGCCAAATTCACCCTTTACGGCATCTGCAATTTTTTTAAGATCCATAATTTTGTTTTAATACATGACTTTTTGAATATTTTCAAAATTTTATTCCTTATCAACTTAATTTGAAGAGCCACACGAATATCCTCAAAGAGCCATATGCGGCTCGCGACCCGCGGTTTGCCGACCCCTGCCCTAGTCGAAACCCATACAGGTCTCTAATGAGACGGGTGTTTGATAAGTCAGTAATTTTTGTAAGAGATGCGCTTAGATCACAAATTTGATATTATTTCTGACAATTGACATTTTTTGTAGATATACACACTAAGTTTCAAGTAGATCTGTGAAATAGTATATTCTTAACAGCATTCAGAAACGAATAAGTTTGTGTTTAATTACTACAATGGAAAAAAATTAAAAGCACTAGTTTTTGCATGGAAAAACCATCAAGGAAATTCAACCAAAGCTAAAAAGTATTATGAGAACTCTGCTTCGTCTTATGGAATGGTTCAGAAGTGGTTCAATGAATTTCGTTGTGGTCGCACGAGCACGAATGATGCTAAGCTCCAGGGACGTGTGAATGATGTCACAACTGAAGAGATGCTCAAAATTATTCATGATATAGTGTTGGACGACAACCGAGTAAAGATACGCGAGATAACGAAAATGGTAAACATCATGAAAAAGCTATCGGCAAGACGAGTGTCGCGGTGGATCAAAGACGGAATTGTGCGACTATTTCGATGAAATGTTTGGGAATGTACAAGCGGAATCCAAGTGAATTTTTGCGACAATCCATTACGACTACCTAGAAAAAGCAAAAACGATCACATGACAATATTACGCCGCTTTATTGGATTTATTACACGCTGAATTGATGAAAAAACGACCTAATTTGGTGAAGAAAAAATGTCTGTTCCATCATGACAATTCGTTAGCTCAATCGTCCTCAATTGCAACGCTCAAATTAGTCGAATTGCGCTACGAACTGCTCCCTTACCCACCCTTTCTCCAGATTTGCCACCCTGCGACTTCTTTCTGTTTCCAAACATGAAGAAATGGCTCGCTAGAAAAGGATTTGCATCGAACGACGAAATCATCGCTGAAACACACGCCTATTTTATAGAATTCGAGAAGTCGTACATTTTAGAAGGCTTAAATAAGTTGGAATATCATTGTAGCATGGCAAAAGGTATCGAGATAAAAAGTTACTATGTTGAAAAATAGGCTTCATTTTGGTAAAAAAATCTGTCAATTCCAAATCACCGACTTATCAAACACCCCTCGTAAATGATTCCCAAATTGCGATGACTGATCTACTGTAGTAGTATGATTGGCAAAAGCATTATTATGAATGAATAGTCTAGTGCCTACGTCGAAAGATATTGCAATTAATGATAATGGAATGCCATTTTGGCACCCGTGTTCTTTATAAATATTAAATCATTTTGACCAGCACTACCTATTTGTGAAATGAGACAGTTTCAAGATGGTGGCAAAAATAGCGCGCCCAGTACGACAGCGGTAGCTAATTTTTATAGAGCGAATTAGCTAAATACATATTTGTAGAATGGACCTTTAGTTACAATTTGTTGCATCGTACGCGAATATCCGTCACTTAGTTTACAATATAACGTCCAAAATTCATTCTCAGTCGCAAAAAAAAGTGATTTCCGAAATGGCTAATGAATTTCGTATGATATGGCTCGTTACCGACCGCCAGCATATATAAGGGAGGTATTGTGATCATACCGATTTTGACATTTCGAGATTTCGATGGATCTCCACGAATTGAGGTGCATGATGTCTGTCGGTCTGTCTGTCCGTGCGTCTGTCTTTCTGTCCGTCTGTCTGTCTGTCCGTCCGTCCGTCCGTCCGTCCGTCCGTCCGTCCGTCCGTCTGTCTGTGTACACGTACGGAGCAAATTCGGCTAAACAGATTTTTATGAAACTTCATATTTAAGCTTTTGACATCAATGGCACAAGCTGATCGATTTTTGGTAAAAATCGGTTGACTAGAAATGGGAGTTTACTCGTGTCGAAAAACAGAATAATTTTTGTAAAAATTTATTTAACAAAAGTTGCTTTAAAAGAAATAACTAACAACATTTATTTGAGACATTTTTTGATAAAAAGAAAAAAAATTGAAAATTTTTTCGAAATCTATTATCTATTTTTTTCATATTTATATGTAACGTTTCCATGGTCATGATAAATAATATCTCTGTTAGGCCAAGTTATTTCTACTCTGCTGCTAGAATGTAGGTATTTTATACAAATACTTTGTGATGACGGTCGGTCCTATGGTGGCCACAGCTGATTTTTTTCTATTAATTCAATGTCGTATATTAAGAATCTGTTATCAAAATGGCGAAAATTTTAAATTTTGATAAATTTTTTCCCAAATTTGAGACGATATATTCTATAACTGCAAATCTGCGTATATTAATATTTGGTTTCAATTCTTCCTAAGTCTCTAGGGAATAATCCTTGGCTACAAGAATATGTGAGGAAATTTTCTCTGAGAGGTGCCGAAATTAAGATAGCGGCCGTAATGTGTAAAGTCTCAACTTCGTATTATTTTGACACTTTTTATAGCGCTCTCAACCAAACTATACCTGTTAATTACGATAAAATAAAAAAATGCATATGACGCGTTATTATTCGGGTTTTGCCAAAAATGAAATAAAAAATCCGACATATCCGGCCGGAACGGCCGTAAATTATGACATTTAAGTAAGATGCTCCATGCATGTACAGAATGCATCTATTTGCTTAGGTTTGTCCGCAGCACCTGGTCTCAAATAAAACCGATTTTGAAATAACGTTCGAAAATTGAATTTTGCTATTTAAATTAAATTTGTTGAGTTGTATATTAATTTCGAGTATATAGAAGTCATAGATTTCGGAGTTAATTTAAAGATTTGCTGTATATAAGGTTGTATTAAGGCCGAAAAAAAAAAAATTAATGTATTCTTTACACAACACGAGTTCTTTACATATGAGATTCATTACACGACAGTTAAGTGCCTTCCCATCCAAAAGAGTAGAATATAGGTAGTTATGAAAAAATAATATAGACTACTACTCACTAAATACGATTCTAATGGTGGCCGAAAACTATTCTTTCGAAAATAGGTAAAATATTCTCTGATATTTTTACTAGTTATCAGGACAACATTGTAATGTGTTGATAGTTCTTCTATATGTGCCAATTATCCTTACTAGTACTGGGAGTTAGTATTATTTAAAATTTAGTTATCGTTATCGTACTTGACGCACTATTCTCGCCGCCATCTTGAATCTGCCACGAGTCACAAATAGGTGCTGCGGATCAAAACGATTTAATTTTTATAAAGAACACGTGTGCCAAATGGCATTCCATTATCATCAAGTTCAGTATCAACGTAAAATTCGTTCTACATTATACTTTCTTCCGTAGCACTACAGATTTTTTTGCGTAGTACTGACGTAAAAAGTATAATGTGAAACACAATACTTCCTTCCAACTTTCGATGCTACAATACAAACTACACTATTTTCCAAATTACCTCCGGTCAAATGACAGTTGTATACTTCTCAGTCGTACCAACTACCAAAATTTAGTTTTTGTTTACAACTTAACTTTTAGAAGTTTATTAAGTTGATAAGAAGTTTATTTAGAACATATAATTAAATATAAATTTAGCACAATTAAAAAATATTTATAAACTGGTTACTAGAATTTGTTCTATAACCAAACTGTTGTCTGTCACCTGAACCTAAAATTTATTAAGTTGGCAGTGAAGAGTATCACAAAGTAATAAAAGATGGAAGGTATCGCTGTCTATTATTTTTCCCCCCACTATATTCTGTAGTATCAAAAGTTGAAATGACGTCAGAGTTGGATAGTATTGAAAGAAGTACAAGGTGTCTCAAAAGAAATTTTATATTTAGTGGATCGATTAAAAAAAAAGTAAGCCGTATATAGAAAAAATGTTTATTAATTATTAAAATACACTTTTTGGGGATTTATTTCTTAAAAATAATATCGTCTAAATGTAGATCCTCGCGTTCTCGGCACTCATTTAATCGAACAGTAAAATTACTTATGACGTCTCGGCAGGTGGACTCAGGGATGGCTGCCATTTCGTGACGGATATTTTCTTTCAAATGCGCCAGTGAAGTCGGTTTATTGGCGTAAATTTTAGATTTAAGATAACCCCATAGGAAAAAGTCCATAGGGGTTAAATCTGGACTGCGTGGAGGCCAATTTATGTCACCTCTCCGGGAGATCAATTTGCCTGAGAAAATTGCCTCTGACTGGCATCTTGGGGCTTTAATTCTTGCACCAATTGTATTTTGTAGGGGTGCAGCTTTAGGTCTTTGTGCATAATGCGATGTAATGATGATCTTTGCACCTTTAAAGCACTTGCGCGCTTCCGAATTGAAAGGTTCGGGTCGTCACGAACAGACTGATTAACATTCTCCACGTTTTCTACCGTTCTTGATGACCTAGCTTGCCCGGATTTTGATTTATCCAGCGTTGTACCAGTCTCTTCAAACTTTTTAACCCAATGTCGAATGAGAGGAATGCTTGGCGCATCATTTAAGTGGCGAAAACCTCGAATACTGCAGAATTTTCTACGCGCTACAGTCGCCGAATCACCGTTTTTGTAAAACTCTCGCACGCATAACGCGCGGTCTGCTCCCGAGAAACGCTCCATAGCGAGTAAATTCCCAAGAGCCAGGCTACCGATTGACATAACCCCCGCGCCCCTCGGATAGGTTGCGTTCACGTAGTAAGCTAAATAAATATAAAATTTCTTTTGAGACACCTTGTATAATGTAGAACGGACTTAATATATCGTGCGTAGGTACTAGACGAAAAGTGTATGTATGTATCAATATTTATTATGATCATGAATGTTATTCTGATTTGAATTAACAAGCTTAATATTTGAAAACTTATTAAATAGTGCTTGCCTTGATTTCATGTAGAAAACACCCTGCTGTATACAAGAAAACGCACTACATGTTTTTTCTTGCTCATTAAACCATTCGTCATGTTTGAAATATTGTTAATAAACACTAACAACACTTTAACAATATAATAACACTATAATAATATACACATGCACAACACTTTTACTGTTAATTATTCAGTGTCTGATGATCGACTTGCTTTCCCATCTAAAAACAAAATCAAAAGTATTAGACAAATTAACAACGTACCACTTCACTTATAAACTACTCCAACAAATTGCGTTCATTGCAAGTTTAATTAAGTGGAAATTTAAAAAGTTGATGAGTATAAAAAAGAAAATACAAATACTATACGTTTTATAAAAAAATTAATGTAATAGGAATTTTCACACATTTTAGGATTTTGTAGGTACAGTCATGTGCGTAAAAATAGCAGTGGTTTAATGCAAATGGTAAAATTGTATTTATTTTATTTAAAGTTATTTATTTATGTAGTTGCATTACATTTATAGTATATATAATAAGTCTATAATATATTTAGGCTAGCAGCATTGATTTTTTTAAATAAATATGTTAGTTGCCCCTTAAACAAACCAAAAACATCATTTTTCTAGTGTTCGTAAAAATAGCAGTGTCCACAAGTTTTCTCATGTTTTACTAATCCAGCTAACCAGTTTTATCATTTAATAAATTTTTGAGTATATTGAAAAATAGGTTGATTTTACAAATGTTAAATTTTGGTAAAACTTATGAATTTATTCAGGCTGTGCTAGAATGCTCCGCTAAAATGGTATCTAATGCCAAAAAGTGGACTCTAAACAACAGATAGAAAAATTGTAAGGTATACAAAGTTAAACCCTTTTATTACTTACAAATAAAAAACGAATTAGACCTGCCAATTTCTACATCAACTGTAAGAAAACGCCTTATAAAAGCAAATCTGAATGCCAGAAGATCAAGAAAAACTCTGCTGTTAAACAAGAGACAACGGAAAAATAGAATTCAATTTGCCAAAGAACACCAACTTTGGCCGTGTCAAAAAGATGCAATATTTATTGGTCTGATGAGACAAAAAATGTTTTATTTAATCCTGGTTTCTGCCAAAAGCCAGTACACAGGCCTCCATGCACGAGGTATAATCGTAAGTACCCTACAAAGACAATAAAACATGGAGACTATAATGTTATGGCATGGGAATATATTTCTTGGAACGGAGTGGGCCATATTTTCTGGATTAAAGATATAATGGACGCGAATGTGTATGTCAGTATCTTGCAGTATGTCATGCTTCCCTTTGCAGAGAAGAAAATGCCTTTTGGTTAATTACATGTTTCATTCTAATTCGATTTAAAACGTTTATATCAATAATTGTAGTGTTTTTAAGTAGTGGCATTCTTTTTTAATAATGGAGCGACAGCATTTAACTATCCACGAGATGAATCGTGCGGTGGGACTTCACCAAACCGGCTTCAGGCAAGTTGATGTAGCCAACCGAATAGGAGTTTCTCAAAGTGTCATCAGTCGGTTATGGAGGTGTTACATGGAAACAAGGAGTCCGGCCGAACAACATCCGGGATGTGGTCGCTGTACAACAACAGGTCAAGACAGATTTTTGGTCTTAAATGGTAGACAACTTACTATTACTGCACCCGAATTGGTGAGGGAGTTACAGCGAGCGCTCAACTTAACCATTAGTCGCGATACTGTAAGAAATCGTCTCCACGAAGCTAATATTCTATCGACAAATCAGATGCCAACCCCTCTCTGGAGGCAATCGCAGAGCAAGATTAGACTGCTGTCACAATTTTCAATATTGGTGTTATAATGGTCAGGACGAAATGGTCAGCTGTTCATAGACAAATTTAGTCTGTCACCACATTATTTTACAATAATGTGTTAAAACGTTATTTCTTATAATGTAATTGTATAATAGTATTATTGAGGACAATTTCAAACTTTATATGTTCTTTATTTTTGTTCTTTATTTTTATTCATTATTTATTTATTTATTTTTGTACAGTTTATCTTGTTTGTTTAATTTGTATGTATTTGTCTTTTTATTGGCCGCAAGGCTGTTAATAAATAAATAAATATATAAATATAAAAATAATGATTGGGCTACAGTTTTGTTTACTGATGAGTCAAAATTTGGAATTCATCCAGATTCTCGTCGAACAAGGGTATGGAGAAGATCCGGTAATTTGGAACGTGTGAGGCACGTCCAGGAAGTTCACAGTTACAGAGGTGGTACTGTTATGGCATGGGGTGAGATAATCATTGGCGATAGAACTGATCTCGTTTTTCCCAATAGATTTTTAACAGCACAACAATATTTGGATAATATTCTACAACCTATTGTGCGTCCATTTCGCGGTGCTATTGGTGAGTTTCATTTTGCTCATTATCCTGAGCTCGGCTATATGTTGCGCGAATTGTAACCAACTGGCTGCATAACGAAGGTATAGATGCAATACCATTGGCAGCACAGTGGGACATACTTAAGAGAAGAATTACTCCACACATGGATACCATCTACGATAATTTTAGATTCAGAGAGCTTCTAAGAGCAGAATGGGCACAGTTACTTCAAGAAGACATCGATAATGTTATTTTGTCCATGAATCGCAGATGTAGGGGCTGTGGTCAACCAACGTGGAAGTCATACTCTCTATTAGCATTTGTTTTTTTGTTTTTTTTTTTTCATTTTTTACAATTCTGTACATAAATATGACATTAAAAACATCTGTTAAAAAATAAATAAAACATCTTTTTTTTTCAAATATTGATTATTTTTATAAATAACATTGAGCTTATTTTGTTGTAAACTACTATTCTTTATTGAGTATTTTAATTGATAGAATACAATAATCGTACTAAAGAAACCATACGCTATTTATTTATATATATTTTTTATATCCCTAGACTTTTCCGATGTGTGTATTTCTACATATATAAAATATTTTCCTTCTTTACAATGTTTTTTATTTCACACATTTACTTGACTCTTTTATCCAACAAAAATATTTAATAATTGCACTCGAGGCTAAATTTAGAGTAAAAACATATTTTCCTACATCATTTTTCAGCCTGATCCAACCAGTAGTCGAGAACAGGATTATGAACAGGGCATCAGCCTGAAAGTTTTCTTTTATCTGTTTGAAACAGGAAGTTAACATTAAGCTCTGTATATCTCAATTTCCCGAATCCCACATTCCCTTCCAAGTTCATACGCCTTTGTAGTTAGTTGCCCTCTCTTCTAATGCCTCTACGTAGTTTCGCAGTCTGCTCGATTTAACAGATATATGTCTTGCGATAATAGTGTCACGAAGTTATATTACCTTTATTACGCATAATCTTAACTTCCTCGGTACAATTAATGTAATCTGCATATTCATATAAGTGTATCGCAAAATTAAGCTTCATGCCGTCAAAGTTGGTAGACGTCTGTTCTGAATAGGAAAATGGGTATGAAAAAATACTGCCAGAAGCGTACGATATATGGTAAAAGGAAAATCCTTAGAATTATATTGAGTTGATCGGCAAGCTTATATCGTACACGGTCGATTGCAGACATCTGGGTGGTCGATCGCGTGACAATGTGATTTTTCTTTTGGGCGCTTTTGATAATTTTGGAGGGAGTCTATATTGATCCTCATTTGATATGGGCCCATCACGTTAACAATATAAGTGTCAAACTGTGCAAAACTAATTATCTTCTAAGAAACCTGCACAAATCTGTTACAAGGGCCGTGTAACTAATTACTTATTTTTCGCTGTTTCAGTCCCATATATCATACGCTCTTTAGCATGGAAACATTCAACCTCTGCTGAAACAGTTTTTAAACATGAATGAAAACGTGCAAGAATAATGATAGGGAGTGCATTATATGCATTATAAGCCGAATGTAGGTTACTCTTTAAAGAATTTAAAATCATGACAATACCATCACTGTTTACTAAATTCCCATTTAAACGTCAATATTAAGCTCTAATTTATTTTTAAAATTTTTAATACTCACAGCAATGTTCAGATATGTCCGATTTACCAGTTAAATCAGTGTTAATTAAGATGTATAAGCTCACTTTCTGCACGAGACTATTCAAACCGTGGTTTATAAAACAGTTTACCTGGTTTAAGATGTAGTTTTTAAAATTATAGCCAATTTTGAAAAGACAACAATACATCTCCCCATAATTACAAAATATTCAAAACATAGCTGTCAAAATTATCGTTTTCTTTCAGGCTTGTGATTGGTCCAAATTAGTAGTTTAAGTATAATATATGCGATATACATAAAATCGAGAAACTTAAAAATATTAAAACCGAGTACATTAAAACCGCACTAAGATAAATTTAAAACAAAAAAAATAAATAAAACCCATTAGAGCTTAATTTGGAGGTATGAATGGGTCTTAAATGCCCATAAAAACCTAGATTCATTCCTAGTTCACCACTACAATACACGTAATAAATCAAATAGTTACCCTAATTTTACAAGAATACACAAATCAAAATATAGTATTAAACTCTAAAGTTAATGAATTCGTTACTAGTTTCTACCAAAGAACTAACTTCAGGACTATTTAAAAACAAAATAAAAAATGTATTGATTGAAAGCTTAATTTATACCTTTAATGATTTTATTGAAATTTAACTATAAATTTTGTAAATTATCGTATTATTGTAGCCAATTTATATGACTGTCTGTTAATAATTATAAACTATATGTAGACAATATATAAATATTATTATATTTTTCTCTTGGAATGGGGCTCTTTTTTCGCTAGGTTTCATGGAATATACTCCTTCAGGTGTACAAGGTGTATCATGTCAATTAAAACAGGATTTTTAAGGTTTCGTAGATATGACCAAGATACCCTTTTACAGTCACCATCTATTTATCTGTCTGTCTGTTAGAAATTGTGAAGAAATAGCTGAAATTAGAGTTGAAACTTGACATGCATATACAGTAATTTGAACCACTTATACATTTGGAAAATACTGAGACTTCAAATGGGGATATCAAATGAAAATCCTTAATGCGTGGAGATACGAACAAAATTATATTTTTCAAAAATCATATATTTTTATTTAAAATCCAAAAACATTTTCAATAGTGTATACTGATGAGAACCGAAATAGTTCAACAATTCAACAGTTCAACAATAAATCAATTAGTTTTTACTGAAAAATCTGAAAAATTGAAATATCGAGTTGAAAAACAAATTAATATTTTTTTAAATTTAGTGTATGGTATCAAAATAAAGGTCTTAAGACGTAGATTGAAGAACGAAATAGTATATTATGTTACTAGGAGTAGAACGCGCTCTTTTTTGTGCTGAGCTCAAATGTTGCTGCCGAGGCGCAGCCGAGGCTTGCATATTGAGCGAAGCACAAAAAAGGCGTTCTACTCCGAGTGACATATACTATTTTTTCTTCAAGCGTAGGTATTAAAAATTTGCAACCATAAATACTTATGACTTTATAGTTTCAGATGCTATTGCTGCTAATTCCGGCGGTGTACATTGAATTGGTTGAGACATTTTTTAATTTTTGATCTTTATATTGTGTATTTTGTAACTAATCACAGAATGATCACAAAATAATAATAAAGTAACTCACTAATAACGTAACTAACTTTTGAATTCACTACAAACCACTCTACAAACATATTAAATTAACAGATATTTTGTTTATGGCGACTGCTGCAATCAGTGCCATCTGTTGATAACTATATGAACTATTTACTAGTAAAAAAATGTATCATTTCTACCGAATGTATTGAACAATGTAATGTTAGCATTATAATCCGCTTGAAGAAAAAATATTTTTTATAATTTCTTTATTTTAACATTATTTTTGCCAAACACATGCTAAAAAACTTACCCCATACTTTATAACTCAGAGGGGTCCAATAAAACGCAGAATAAAATTCTGAGTAATAAATGCTGATGTGGACCGGAATATTACTACAGAAATATCTGATCTAATATTTATTTCGAGTTTTTTTATTATATTAACTTATCGATTTTTTACAACACCTTGCTTACAATATTTATTTGGCTAACAGGAGAACTGGATAGCTATATTAAGTAACAGGCGCGCATCCAAGAGGGGGCTCATGGGTTTGAGCCCCCCCCAGCTCCAAAAATCGTGTTTTTGCGAGTTTTGTTAACATATAAAATTTTGTAACAATTGTAAAAATTTTGTTAAAACATAAAAGTCGTATTTTGAAAGTGTAGATTTTTTTAAAGTTAACACTTGTATTTTAAAAAATATAGTACTATTGACCAGTAATTATTTCCGGGTAGTTCCCGGATTCCCATCCTTTAAAACAATTTCATTTCTGACCCCCCCCTCAAGAAAATTCTTGGGTTCGGGCCTGTCAAGTACGGTTGTAAGTTTCTATATGGAGGCACGTGTATTATACTTTTTCAAAATTTATCATATTAAAAATTAATATGGGTGCATACAATTTGTAATATGCACCCATAATTTGTTATCACTTACTAAATACCTACACAATAGGGGATACGCATAAAATTTGTATTTCCTTAAAACTACATTATTTTGATATGTTAATATTAGTTATGTCACCTAACAAAACAAAAATCACATTTTAATTAATATTATAGCCAAATGTTTTAATTAAAATATTGTAAATTTGAAATAAGCCGACCACGGCGCGAAGGTTCCGAGTAAAAACGACTGAGTATGACGACAAACGATAGGGGTATCACGTCACAGATACAGCTACAACATAATCTTTACACGTGTGTATATTGTATTGTTCGAGAGTTTTGTATTTGTTTTTAAACAATTTTTCACGCATTTATTATTAAAATGGCAGATATAGATTTTGTTAGGGCTCAGAGCGATAATTTACCCAACATTGATGCATTTATGCTCAAGGAATATATGAAAAATAATGAATGCTACAGTGCTGAAGAAATACGTGGTGTCAAAGTAATTTTTATTTTATATTCTATAACTTTATGTAAACAAACGCTGCAACTCTGTAAAATGTAAATATTTATGTAATTTAGATGTCAGAATTTTACTACATTGTTTACATGAAGTTACAAAACGTTAGAGGCATAATTGAAATACTGCAATATAGGTTATATATTTTAATATAAAATTTAATTCGGTAAACATGTATAAATTGTTTTTATAGAATTAAACTTTATTTTAATTAAAATCACTCTAATTTTACATAACCTATAAAAGTTATACAAACAAATAAGTGTGAACTTATTATAACAGACTATGCACGATGGGTAAGCTAGTAGTGTCATGCGTCAGTTAGAAGGGGTATGACGTCACACGTCGTTTTCGCGCGCTACATACATTTATGATTTTTTTAAACCTTCAAATTTAAAAAAAAAAAACTGTTTTTTATGTTTATATGCAACAAGAGGAATATAATAAAAAATATCATGCCTATCCCCTATTCTGAAATGCGTAAAAATTCAGTTTCCATTGAATATGCCTGAACTATCTAAATTAATAATACAAGAAAATATAGTTTCAAAGTTTTTAAAATAATGATAATGTGTCATTAATTTTTTTTTTTTTTTTTGAGCAATTAATTCTTGGGCTCCACTCCGGGAAGCTATAACTACGGTCTGACAGACAGGCATGTGAGGAAACCTTAAAAAGATATAGCAAAAACAGAAAACCATAGCAAGTCCTGCAATGAACTGGAATAAGGTAGTGGATGTGAGTCCAAGGGAAGCATGGTGAGTTTAGCAAGAGCAAAAACGCACACCACAATACACAAAAACATCCTTAATTTCTATCTGCACGAAAAAACCAGGTTTCACATAAACTTTTGTTGTGTTTACTAATAATTTATAAAACAAAAACAAAAAAAATATCTCAAAAATATAAAACCAATTTCATTCAAATTCCATCTTCCCGGAAAAATAAGTTGAAAACATAAAATTTATGTGAAATATTGAATAATAAAAATATCAACGTGTTAAAAGAAGGTTTTTCAACCTACCACAGTGTTGATGAACCCCTTAAGCATATCAAAATATTACAAAACAACACGGAAATAATAAAGTTTTCATGATGAAGTGTCTTAAATAACTGTATGAAAATAAAGTCAAAACGTTTTCACCACATCATTTTTCAACCTAAATTCAAGGTCGCCAGGGCATCACCCCCTATTCTTTAAAGCGGAAGTAAACAAGCAACTCTTTGAATTACCTCAAAATTCAAGCCCCATCTAAGAACCTTTGTAGATAGATACTTGTGTCTAATACCTATAGGTTTCCCGAATATACATGCTCGATTAAACAGATATTTGTGATAGCGGGTAGTATTACAGAGCTATAACACAGGGTGTAACGACCAAACAGGGGGTTAAGGACCCGCCAAGGCCACCCTTTTAAAAGCGACGCGTCTCTGCTTGTTCACGTACAACCCCAAACGAAATGTTGCGCAATTTTTAATGTTTTGTGTGTATACAATGTTTTGTCACTTTCGGGCTGTTACGTGATCTTGCAAGGGTTTCTTGAGATGGATGTTGTTTATTTATATAAACGTTTAGAAACGAAAGCAAGAATTATATTGAATACCCGGGTTTTCTTCTCTTTGTATTCCTAAAGTGGAAAATGTGTTTTTTTCTTTCACTCGTCTTCTAAAGAATTAAAATTAAGGCTGGAAATAAATTATATTTTCGCCACTTAAGTAAAGGAGTTTTTGTTAGAGATTATACGAGCTTTGATAAAAAAATACGTGATGCTCACGTTGCGCAATATACAGTGAGTGTAAAAGGGAATAGTTACTTGATATGATGCTTATGCTCATTAGTCATTTCTAAGTTGCTTCCAGTTAAGTTTATTTCGCCAAGTTATTTAATTCTAGTTTTGTAGTGATTGTTGGAATTTGATTTTCATTAGCCCGACGATTTTTAAGGTTTTGTAGGTATAACAAAACACCCCTTATAACGTCTGTCTGTCTATATCAGGGTTCTCCAAACTTTTCCAGAAGCGGGCCACATTAAATAAATGGTGGGCCGGACAACCTGAATTTAGCTGGGCTCTTCTTGGCGCTTGATTTTAGAAACCAACTTTTTAAAATATGTCTACGGGCCGGATATGTCCCGCGGGCCGTAGTTTGTAGAGCCCTGGTCTATATGGTAGAAATTATGGCAACATGGCTGGACCGCAAACGTTCAAATTTGGCATGCTTGTACAACTCTTTGACCCACATATAGGAAAACAATTACGAGCTCAAAAAAAAGCATTGCAAGAATTATGGGATTTTCTCCAAAAATGTGTCAAAATTTTTTTAAAAAAGTTAAAAATATGAAAAACTTCTCAATAATGTACATAGATAGGGATCGGAATAGTTCAACAAAATTTTTAGTCGAACTAGTTTTTCGAAAAATATCTAATTTTTGTGTCATTGAAAAAAATATATTTAAAAAATATATATTGTGTGGTATCAAAAGAAAGCTCTTACGACGTAGATTAAAGGTGCATTCGCAGCACTTAAATTAGTCGACTATAGACTATGCATTGTGTATATGTGTATAAAATTAGGAGATAGTTATAACGTTTAACGAAAGTGTTTCCAGCTTTCCAGTAGTGACAATCAACAGTGCACAAGTCATAGACTATAGTCGACTAATTTAAGAGCTGTAAACGCAGCATAAGTACTTTTTTTAAATTTCTTTATTTTAGCACGTTTTTTTCCAAAAATGTTCTTAAATAACTCTTGGCCCACACCCCTCTATAACCAGTGGCGATGCTAGCTCTTAAAATCTGGGGCCAAGAAATTTGTGAGTAAAATTTGGGGGAGGGCAGGAAATATTTATCATTTTACTATCCTTTACACATGAAAATACAAGATATGACCTTTAAAAAAAGTCCTCACTTCTAAAATAAATTTTTCTCCACAATTCCGGGGGGGACAACAACTGGGAGCCAGAGCAAGAACTGGAAGCAAAAATAAGAAGGGGGAAGTGAAATTCAAAAAATGATTTGAGTAAGGCGGTATGGGGGAAGAAATTAAAAAATTACTTTCTAACTGAGGGGAAAGAATTTTCAGAAAATCACTTGCGGAGGAGAATTACAAATGCACACATTTTTTCGAGGATGAGAACAAAAAAAATTTTTATGGACGGGAGGGTTTCCGAATTTGCATGCGAAACATTTAAATATGAGTCTCGGACCTTACAAATAAACATATACGTCGTGACAGGGAGTGAACTGCGCTTAAAATTAGTAGTAATTCTAAGATTCCTAATTACATTCTTTCTCAGACATAAATCCACAGTCAAGTGCAAGTACACATATTACTGTATATTTATTTGGTGGGAAAACTTATCTGTATTATTACGTAGTACGTGAGGTGTTGTTATTGTTTACAAATCTACTAGTTGAAGCAGCATGAGTTTGGAAAAAGAGACAAGGGCGCAGGACGGGGAAGCTCTGACCAATAAACAAGTAGATATAATGATCGTAGAGTGCAATTCTCATGTAGAAAAGGAGATTTTACTTGACAGATTGATCGATTGAGAACCGATAAAGAAATGTATATCTATTTCACACAGTTTTATGTAAGATGTCAAGAACGTATGTCTGCTTCTTACTGTAAAGTACCTTCATAGTTTTTGTCTTTTTTTGTTATGTTATATTATGATATGGTAACTTTAACGTATGTCCCTTTGTATACACGCGCGCGCTTTAGACCTCCCACCACTAGATGGAAGACAGGCGTGTCAAATGAAACAAATTGTATCTCTTTCTCTATTTCTAGCTTTGTCTGTGAACAAATGATATGGCTCTATTCAAAAATGGAAATTTTATTGCTATAGTTCTCTCCCATTGAACCATATGCTTTAAATAACCGTTCTGTCAACTAAAGTCTCTTTTACTATATAAAGCAAGCCTCATGTTTCTACAATGTTGATGTCCGACTGTGATGGGTGGTGTTTAAGTTTGTAGACCTAATTAATAAATATACTGTACAAGCATAATAATGTGAACTGATGCTTGTTACTTCGGCTGTTCTGTATAGCGGTCATTGGCTATTATAGTGCTCTGTCAATGCGCACCATAAAGACCGCCCTTACACGAGATATTTGTCAAACAGTTATGTTAGATACCACTAGCCCACAACATTGTTTCTGTTATCCGCATGGCAGCACTATACAGGCTGTGTGCGATTATTGCCTTGTCTAGTAAATAACTAGTCGACGAATGTAGAATTAGCCATTAGCATACAGTACATTCACCACTTAACGAACTCAAAGTTTATTGCGCAGTAATGAAGTATATTATTATAATAACTTATGAAATGTTTAAATAATAATAACAATACGTAACCCTTATGCAACAAACATAATTTTTATATTAAATATTTTATGAAATTTTACACTGGAATTATTTAATGCACCCATTATTTATAAAAACATTAATTAAAGTATTAAAATTTTAATCTTAATTAATTGAATTAATTATTTTAACCTTCATGAATATAAACATAATTACAGGCTAATATGAGTGATATATGTATAACCTACGCTTTGACATAAGGAATATTATAAATAAAGGCAGTGTAAAAATTTTGATATATTATGCATAAGAATAAATTAACAATCAATATTTTTCCACGGCTATATATCATAAAACTTCTAACGCACCTGCTTAGAAAATAGAGAACAGAAAACATAAATGTTATTAATCATACTGATGTATCCAAAACACAAAAATATGTCCCATTTTGACTTCAGAAACGAGTATAGCTCTATCTACAGGCTTATATAGGTACCAAATAAACTCCAAGAAAATTATGCATCAGTCAGGCTAAAATACGCTGCCCGTGTAGCGTGTGTTAATATCTAATTCAGTTATTTTCAACCAGTGTGTCGTCAAAGAACCTCTAATGTGCCGCCATTAATTAAGAGCTATAGCGGATTTAATCCTACTGTGTTAATTATTTTAAAATGAATATTTTTTGTTTTTTTTTTTTAATACATTTTTAATACATTCATCACTAGAGACCGGATTTTAAGTTTCTGCTTTTTTTTTCCTTTTTGTGCTTTTTTGACACATTTTTGCCACATTTGTCTAAGGATATCTGATGAGATAGGGAAAGGAATGTTTTTTTTTATTTTACAAAGATTGTGTTAATATACACATTATTAACACAATCTTTTGGGGAAGCCCCGTGTGTGTCGGTCACCCGTGTTGAGCCTGAATGCCGCAAGTGTTGATGAAAATTTGAACTCCTACGCGATTCTATTCGGGTTCTATTCTAGTGGAAGGCGGTCTTGCGATTGTTTGCGGTTGAGGATCGCCCAGCGGCTCTGTTTACATGCTACTGGTGAAATTTTTATGGGTTAATAAATAAACATTCTTTACTTAATTGTAATGAGTGTATTTCACTGAATTGAACCATTTTGATGAGCGTATTTTTATGAAATATTCATATCTTAAAAAAATATTCTGTATAACAGATTTTTGCCTAAATAGGTATAATTACCTAGTAGGTAAGTAATTTTAACATTCATAAATCCGCATTCAGAGCTCTTTGAAATTAACACGTTGTGTTGCTATAGATTGTTTTAACGAGGGCAATTGGTATGATCGAACAAGCTCGTACTATATCGCTCAACAGAAGTACAGCAAGGACAAAGCACGAGCATGTCCGATCATACCAATTGACCTCGTTAAAACAATCCATAACCACACAACGTGTTAATTTCAAAGAGCTCTGAATGCGGCTTAAGGCCTGATAGAATCGAAAGAAAATACAACCCCCTACATGGGTTTGTAAACTTTAATAAGTCCCATTACTAGTAGAAATCTACTAAAATCGACCGCAAATGCCACCTCTTGAATAAGACCGTCAAAGAACTTTTATTAATAACCATTAAATATAAGTCATTCGCTACAAATTAAATAAAACCTTTCTATTAAAAAAAAAACTTTTTTCTTCTTGTAAGCTTGTAAATAATGTTTGAATGATTCTTGTTTACTGTCGGGCTGGTTGCAAACGCTGACATGTACGGACAAGCATTCTACGTGTGCGGGGAGATTTGAAAGTAAGGGCGCTATTTATTATAGCTAGTTGGCATTAGTATGAATGCAATTATAAGCGTTGACCAGCGACAACACTATTTTTGTAACTTTCTCGCGTTTTAATAAGCTAAGCCTGTTTAGGGTGTTATCCTGAACATATTTCTACATTTTAACCGCGCTATAAACTTCCAAAGTCGAACGATATAAAAATTGCTCTGTAGCTTTTGTATTAACATCCGTAGTTATAGATTAACATTATCGCTGTGACCCCAACAATCGTCTCAATCGTCGGCGTTGGCGGTGCAGTGTTATTGTAATGAATCTCTTAGACCACCTTAACAAAACATTTAAAAATTCAGAGGTCAATCCATTATGCATTTAATTTCATTAGTTATGCAGGAAATATTTTAGGGTTTCAAATTTATTAGAATTGTTCATTTTTGAATGTTTCTTTGTTTTATTCAAAATTTGGCTGATAATAGAAAAATTTAATACATTTAAATTTTTAAACACTCTCATTTCCTGGAATATTGTTATACTTGGTATATAAACTTCTTTCAACTGGGAATAAGGGCAGATCAGTTCAGATAGTTAGATAGATAGATAGCGGCAGTTCGATTCGCGACTAGCATGCGGTAACTCTGAATTCTTGAGGGATACTCTTGGTCAATTATTCGGTGATCTATTAGGTTCATTCTAGCCTAACATTAAATTCTATTAAACTTTTACTTTTGAAATATATTTAAATTGTACATTTTGTGTTAATAAACTCTAACTTAATTCTGAATCGATTTTTATTGAATGTGGTGTAACTCCTTATATCAAATCCAAGTGTAAATAACAAATGAGATCAACCACAAGATGGCCCATCCGTCGGTTGGTAAGTACCAAAATATAGCATTGAATTAATTTATCATAATGTTGAACCCTGGATAACTCACGCCTCGCACCTGATCCCTGTTTCCGAAATCTCATTTTAGTATGAAATCATCATAATTATATAGATTGAACAGTAAGCATTTCGAGATGTTTACGTTAAACCAGAGGCTCGCTACATTATTTACATCGAACTTAAATTAAAACATGCATTCAGAATACCAACATTAATTTACTCACAAATCCATAGTGATATGTATGCAACCACTACAACACAAATGTATTATGATTGCCTATATTCGTAAGTTTGAAATAATGGTGTTACAATAAAACTATTTGCATTTAGCATAAATAAAATAAAGACAGGATGAAATTCCGCAAAATTAAATAATACATTGCTCTAAAAAAGGGTGATAAAATTTTCCGGAGGAGGACAAAACATACATTTTTGTAATTGGAATTTTAAATATAAAGTAAAAATACAATGTTTTTCTTGCGTCGGGGTACGTTAGCCGTCGTAACCCCCAAGTTCAAGTTCACATAAAAACAGTAATTTAAATTAATCAAAAAATCGCAAAATAAAACCAAACTATAACTAAATAATATCCGATTCATAAAATTATTATTTTAATAATAATCTCACCATTATTATTAAGTTTATTTTTAAAATCAAGCGCCACGAGCTCAGCTGAATTTAAGTTGCCAGCCCGCCATTTATTTAAGAAATATTGATGTAGCCCGCTTCCGAAAAGTTTGGAGACCCCTGCTTTAGGGCAAAGTGCACGGCAAAAGAGGACCAAGTAGGCCATGTGGCTAAAAAATCTAAAACAGTGGTTCTCTGCAGTAACAATAGATCTCTTCAAAGCAGCAGCTAAAAAGTTTTAATTGCCCAATAGACAGCCAACACCCGGAACGGAGCCGTGCAGCAGTAATTTGGCATCTGAGGCAGATCTGACTCATGGCGCCCCCAAAAATAATAAGTGATAATATAAGTGATGAGCAAAAAAAGGAAGCAACTTTCAAAATTGAAGTGATGAGCAAAACAAAAATGCGCCCCATTTTGTCAGTAAAAATGAGGCGAGTGCTTAAGGGGAGGGGGGGGTCTGATAACCACATTTTAAGCATATTTTTGTGTTTTTTTTCAAATCTATGGTTAAATTTATTCATTTTCAAACTAAGTACATATATAAAGTATGTTTTGAAGACGATACAAAAAAAATGTGAAGGCAAAATATGGCGAAATGAGCCAGCTGTGGCAAATCTTCTCAGACTCCTGGAAAAAAATTGGATTTTGCGGTGACCAGCATAACTCGTCACTGGATCATCTGAAATCAAAAATCCAAAAAGATTTTGTTAGTTTATGAGTTTGTCGAGGTAACGACGTTGAGATATTTTTTTTTATTGAACAATCACAAATATACTCATTTTTTTTTTTTTTTTTTAGGGGGAATTAATTTATTTATTTTTTTGTCTTCTAAGTAACGCTCAAAACTGAAAAATCATTTTAAAAATAAAAACTCAACGTCATTACCTCGGCAAACTCATAAACTAACAAAATCTTTTTGGATTTTTGATTTCAGATGATCCAGTGACGAGTTATGCTGGTCACCGCAAAATCTAATTTTTTTCCCGGAGTCTGAGAAGATTTGCCACAGCTGGCTCATTTCGCCATATTTTGCTTTCACAATTTTTTTGTATCTTCTTCAAAACATACTTTCTATATGTACTTAGTTTGAAAATGAATAAATTTAACCATAGATTTGAAAAAAAATCACAAAAATATGCTTAAAATGTGGTTATCAGACCCCCCCCCTTAACGCGCCTTTCTCGGCATGGCTTGGCTACCGCTGTCTATTAATTTTATCGCATTTAGCAATTTTGTTCTATTGAATTAATATACAATTTAGATTTGTTCACGTCTTTTCACTGTGTACCAAATCTATTTTAAATTTTGCAAAATTTATTAAAATCTATAAATATTCCCAAGAGTTGGAAAACAAACGAAAGCCATTTTTATTTAACTCACAAAAATCTACCCACTTATATTAAACAGGTTTTTCTGTACCTCGTCCTTGATAAAACCTTGTTAAATAGGTAAAAAGCTAAAATATATATTAATAAATGAGAATTCTTAAATAACGTTCTTAGGTTTTTTTCTTCATCTTCTTTAAAAATAAATAAAAGAAAATGAAAAATTCCCGCTTTTAAGGAAGTACTTTATTATATTTTTATCCTGGAGCATATTTGTTAAATATTTCAATTTAGTTGTATATAAGAAGCGAGAGAGATATTCAAACAAATATTTAACATAATACTCTTGTGTGTTATTAATTAACTTTTCCTTATTCTGTTCGTTGTTCGTCTTTGGTGCAAATACAAGGGAGGCGTTGAGACGTTCACAAATGATGAATATATGGAAGCCAGGGACGGCATAGCCTACCATAGATTTCCGTAAATATTTGAGGAACTTCCATGTTAATAAACATAATAAATATTACAACATGCGTAAGTCAATTTTGAATTTTGAACAAATTGAACGCAGTTACAGGATCAACACTTCCCAACAACGTTTATTTGACCTCTATATTATAAAACAATTCCTCTTCTTCTTTTAGCTTTAAATTTTTATCTCCCTAAACCAATTGTCAGTCAATGGTTTATTGCAATAGTGCAACGGCTTCGAATGTGGACGAGACGAGTACGGAAGCACATTTTTTTATGTTAATAAAATTGGAGGTTATATCTGTTTTTTTTTTATTTATTTTTTTTTCATTAAATTCAACATTTAATGAAAGCAGCCCTTTGTCAAAAGTGTACCATACTTACAGACAAATATATCATATTATTATTATTATTATTTTTTCGGTCTCATATTTGGTTTCAACACGTTTCAGATTATTATAAAACAGTATCCCAAAAAAAACAACTTCTGTCTATCTGTTTATTTGTCCGAGATTCACGCAAAAACGGCTGAACATATTTTAAGAAAATTTGGTATTATGGTAGAGAAGAAACAGGATTCGAAGATAGGCTAGATCAGGGGTCGGCAACCTTTTTGTCAATAAGGGCGCAATATAAATTCAAATGTTATTGAGGGCGCATAAAAACTTAAATATGTAAATACTAAAAAAATGTCCTCATCTCTCAAAATCCAAGTGATGAGCAAAAAAAAAAGGTCCTCACCTCTCAAAATCCAAGTGATGAGAAAAGAAAAGGTCCTCACCTTTCAAAATCCAAGTAATGAGCAAAACAAAAAAGTATTGGGCTGCTCAGTATATATGTGTCTCCATAGCGAGGACGCCGTGTTGCCGACCCCTGGGCTAAATGATATCTCGATATTTTCATTCAAAAGGGGTGTTTCGGAGTTTATTTAAAATCTTAAAATATCTCCCTTATTATTGATTTAACAGAAAAATCTACATAACAAAAATTGTTTATAATAAGAAAGCAAATCTTATTTGTTCCATGCATTTTTACTTGCCCGACTTTAATATATAAGGGGCAAGTATTGTAATCGCGAAAATTTTCGATGTCGAGATTTTGACTGATGACCACGTTTCATGGTCCAGGGACTCCAAAAAACCTATTTTCGAAGTGCCGTCCGTATGTGTGTGTGTCTGTCTGTGTGTCTATGTGTATACGCGATAACTCAAGAACGGTTCAACTTAGAGAGTTCGGTTTGGTACTAAAAAATGCTTCTATTAATTGGGAAGAACCCTATTGTTTTTTATAAAAATCCGAAACCAGAAACGGAAGTTATTAAACTTACTTTTTTTAATTTAAAAAAAAATATGGGAGGTCTCGCTTCGCCACTGGTTTTATTACACATCCGTTGTTAAGTGTTATCGTCCCTTTGTTTACCCATCTTATTTTTTTCGCTAGAGAGTAATCATTTGCACAAATTGCGAGTTACTAATGACTAAAATTTTCGAGTGTTGCATATTCAGTTCCCTGAACTGCATACAGAAAAAATACTGGTACTGTGTACAAACGACGGGAAATATATATGTACATCATATTATGTACATTTGCATATTTTTTAAGTGGGGCATAAAATGTAAAGTTTTAACACCTAAATTATGGAACAAAAAATAATTTTATTTTACCAAACCTAAAATGTCCATCATATTTCCCATAGCGACTAGTTTAAAATTTTTAAAAAATGCAGAGTATTGCAAATTGATGTAACCAAAATTTTTGTTAATTAAAAAATTATTATTATTATTATTATTTAATTTAATTTAATATAGAGTTTCAAAAGAAAGGCAACAAATTTAATCCCTTTTATCCCTCGGCGAAACTCCCACACGAGCTGGTTTAAAAATCTAAAATATTCAAATTAATGAACATGAATTTAAATCGGAATAATATAGGCTATTGCAAACCTTTAAGCGGAACTAAATAGGACTTTCATGCTTCTAGGTAATCACGAGAGTTTTTTAGTTTTTTAGGAGTCCTTGCTTAGGTTATTTCTTGTTTAATGTTGGTATGTGAAAATTTTAAATTCCAACAGTGCAACCATGGAAACGAATGACATTTGTTATAAATTATAATATATTTTTACAAATTTTGAAGACAAAAAAGTAAATAAATGGGAAATTTTTATTAAGAATGACACAACAAATCAAAATGTAATGAGAATGACATTTTATAATGACAGTCAATTTAACCGAGAATTTGCAATATGAGTATAATTTACAAAGCTTAAACAAAATCACCCAAAAGTCCGACTTGAAAGATAAAAATTACTAGATATCAAAATAAAGTTCTGCCTAAAGGTTTCGAATTTATGAACAATTATTTTTTCAAAAATCTTCGAATTTATTTTACTGTTCGAAAATATATTGTGCAACTAGCGCGGAATGCCATATATTCCGGAATATGTATTCTGCGCGTGTTGCTCACTATGCTTTTCCTCCGATTACCATTTTTCAATAAGTAAATAAACAAGAAAATACAATATAAATATGGTTAACAGCCATTAATGCGCTCGCAGCCAGTACGAGAATGAAAATTCTCGGAAACTGCACATGCGCATTGGTGCAAATTTATTATTTCCCGCACAACGCACAAGCGCATTTATTATTTCCGCATCGCCTGCGCGCGCATATGGGCAACATGTGAAATTAAGCTAATTTCCTGTCAACTAACAGTATCGAAATGAGACAGTTCCATAGTAGGCGTAGGAAAAATAAATTTGTTTAATTCATTATTGTTTTATATCGTTGATTAATGAACAAAATATATATATAGATTCACAACCAGCCAGCGTTACAAATCTGTAAAAATACAGAGCAATATGCTTTGCTATAACCCGAAATAGCATGATCGAATTTTTTTATCAGGTTTTTATTGAGATTACATTTTTTTATATTTTTGAAAAAAGATCTTAATTCTTAGATCTTGGACGAAATACGATTTTTAGTAAATACCTAATCATGAATTTCGTGAAGCCTAATAAGATTATTATTAGGAATGAGAAACGTTTTGACTAAATTTAATAATCTGGTATAAGACAGGGGTATACAGTTCTAACAATTCATTGTTAAGTTGTCAACTTTAGCCTAAACTGAACGTCCCCTACACCACGTGGACAGATCAATAGAGCCAGTCCTTCCCTGTTTTACTTGCCGCTTTTGCTACCCGGCGAAATGTACTCGATCTTAATTGGTAATTAGTAATTTGAGATGTATATTTGGGGAAGACAAACAATGCTATTTAAAAGAAAATACTTCAAGTACAGATCCTTGAAAGGGCTTACGAAATATTAGTGAATATGACAAAACTCGAGTTGAATGAATGGATAATGATTCCATATTACAAATGAACAATAAATTTTAACAGAAATAAAATATTATTACGGAAAATTCATGAATATGGAAAAATTATGACTAATTACGTATTTTATTTCCACTTTATGAGTAGTTATTTAACCTTTAACTTGAGTACGATTGAACCTTAAAGTCAATCAATACAACTAATTTAAATAATACATACTATAAAAAAATTATATAAAGAAATTTTATAAATAGAAGAAGAAAAAAAATTAAATAATAGAGCTGAACAACTTTAAAGAAATACCGAAAATTATATAAACCTTAAAAAAAGCACACGGGAACAATGAAATTACAAATACATAAATATACACAAATACTAATATATATATAATGTTTAAAATACCTAGCTTTGCCAAAACTACGTAGGGCGCTAGGAAAGTTTTGAGATACGGTTATATAAATAAACTTAGCAAGTTTATTCTTGCATCATTAAATAGACCACTCAAAACATAATAGATACACTGATAATAAATGTTATGTAGTCAGTCTATTTTTGCAGTGCACGTGTAAACTTATCAATATGGATGATTAAGGCGACGAGATCATCCAGCAATCATTTTGTACAATTTCAAACGTGGTTTGTCTACGGAAAAGTGTATCTCCGAAATGTTTGCTATTTTTCCTGAGAATTGTCCAAGTCGGAACACAGTCGTTTCGTTAGTATAAACAATTTCAAAGGGGAATTTTTAATCTAGATCAGTGATTCTCAAAGTGGGCATTACCGCCCCCTGGGGGGCGCTGGAATGATCCAAGGGGCGATAGTAGCCTCGGGTGCATTTGGAGGCATTGGAAATGATGAAGACTTGCTTACCTATTGTCGGCACTTGGATGCTCTCCATTCTGACTTCAACCAACGATTTGAAGATATTTTTAAAATGAACATACCCGATTGGGTTTTGGATCCTTTTTCAAGTGCAAACACTCCAAAATTACAAGAAGAACTGATGGAAGTAACAACAAATTTCAATTGAAATTTAAATTCAAAGACGGCTATCACCAGTTCTGGCTGCAAAAGCAGATTCCTACAGCTTATCCTGGGTTATGGGCTATAATACAAAAGTTGTTAATTGGATTTTCTTCGTCATATTTAGTGGAACGTGGGTTCAGTGCGGTCACAAATCTATTAACAAAAAAAAAAAAAAGATACCGAGTGCAAATAGCTAATCGCGGTGATTTAAAAATACTGCTGACAAAAATAGAACCGAGGACTGATACATTGATAGCAGCGCACCAGGATCATCCTTCTCATTAGATGAGAATATGATTTTAATAAATAATTTTTAATATCAAACTTCAAGGTGTCTTATTTACAACATCTTTCTTAACTATATTTTAGAACGTATGTAGAATTATATACATACATCTTTTTGTTTGTTCGTTTAAAGAATGTAGATTTCAAGGGGGCGCTGAGTAATTTTTTTATGAAAAGGGGGCGCTAGGCCAAATAAGTTTGAGGAACACTGATCTAGATGATGATTCTCGTCCAGGAAGGGCCCGTGAAACAGTTACTCCTGTAAATATTGCTGCGGTTAAAAAACTGCTCGATGAAAACAGGCGAATTACATACAGACATATAGAGGAGTCTTTGCACATTAATGCACCAGCTATCCGTTCAATTCCTCGCGACCATCTGGAAATTAGGAAAGTTTGCACGCTATGGTTATCCCACAACCTGACTGATGCACAAACAGCAATTAGAGTTGAAAGGTGTCGAAAATTGTTTAAAAAAAATTGAAATAGGACACTCGAAATACGTGAACTCCATTGTGACACGGGACGATACATGGCTTTATTATTATGATGTGCCATTAAAGTCAAGAAACAAGATATGACTCTTTGAAAACGAAGAAACTCCAACCGCGTTAAAACAATCAAGATCTGTGTAAAAGAAAATGGTTGTCGTATTCTTCGCTAAACGAGGAATTATTACGAGAATTGTTCTAGAAGAGCAAAAATCAGTTACGGCCAAGAAAACATTCGGTTTTGTTTGCTTCAGTTGATTCAGTCTCTTCAAAACTTAGGGCCGCATTCACGGCTTGACACTTGGCGCTTGCATGACGTTAATGCACCCGCGCCTCGAGCTAAACTAAATTAAGAATTTTTGAATAATTCTGGACTACAAGTGTTAGAACATTCTCCGTATAGTCTAGATCTTGCTCCTTGTGATTTTGGACTCTTCCCTTTCATCAAGGCCGCCTAAAGGCCGCCATTTTAACACCAATGATCGGCTTCTAGCAGTCTAGGACCAAACAGTGACGGGAAATACTTTGAAAAAGTTTTAACATTATGCCCGTATCTCAAAACTTTCCTAGCGTCCTACGTATTGTTAAAAGTGTTCAGTGAAATTCCACAAGTTGCTTAAACAATAAGTTTCTTTTATGGCCGGTTGCTAAAGTAAGAATTATCCCTAACTCAAGTTAAAATTATTTGTTTTTGTATGTCGTAACAAAAACAAATGATTTTAATATAAGTTAGAGAAAACTCTTACATTAGCAACTCGCCATTAGTACAGGCTGACCATTTTCTTGAGAAGGCAATGCGGGACGGTCCAGGGTGAGGACTTTTTTTTTTTTTTTTGCTCGTCTCTTGGATTTTGGGAGGTGAGAACCTTGTTTTTATTTGCTAAGGGCGCCAAAACACGGCTCTGCGTACATGAGAGGAAAGGAGTACAAAAGATAACAAAAATGTATTAAACGATTTAACAATTGTGGCTAGTATAATTTAATTACCGCGACAAAAAAATTAACAATTGAATAAAAAATATCACAAAAAAATAAATTACACTGATAACTACATATACCACGAGCTCAAAAAGAAATAACATAAGGGTTGGATGGAAAAATAAAATAATGTCTACTGCAGGCTTTATACAACAATATAAACTTATGACAACAACAAAAGTCATGACAGTTAATTAATTCTAAAGCTTGCTGATGACATTACTTCTATTTTCCATAGCCAACCCTTATGTAATTTCTTTCAGAACTCATGGTATAATGTAAATATACACATTTTAATATCAAAATTCGAAAATTATCATTATCAAATTATAGGAAAAGTAGAGCACTGACAGTTAAATTGATGTAAAGTTATTTAGAATTAAAAATGCGGGACATTTTGCGGGACAAATATCAAAATGCGGGACATTTTTCGGGCAAGTAACAATGCGGGACTGTCCCGCAAAATGCGGGACGAATGGTCACCCTACATTAGTATATAATATAAGTATAGAATTATTCCTGTAACATCTATTAAACTATGTTAAATTATGTTAGAGTAGTAATTTAAATTTAAATTAAGTTAAATTTGTTTGTAGAAATTATTAATAATTGTTATTGGGTATTAATTACTACATCTATAACACTTTTAATGGTTTAGTAAAATATATATTTCAAAACAAGTTTGACATATTTTAGTTTAATGTTTATGCGTAGATGGATACAGCCAACATTAGTTCATTTACAACGTGTAATTTAGATTACCATCGTTAGCAACTGGCACAAAATTTTATGTGAATTCCTGTTATATAATTACATCCTTTAAAAATCAGCCTCTGTATCATATTTTGTGATGTTAAAAACATTTTACGCACAGGACTTTAAATTACTATCGCAAAATTTAAAATATAAATATTCTGGTTAATGCAAATTTATTTCTAAAATTGTAACGCCGAAAAGAAACGTAACAAATTATGTTGCAACTTTTAAAATTATTTCAGTGGTTATCTGAAAATCAATTATAGAACATATTTTCTCAATTTCCCCCTAAAATCCTCGAAAATTGGTAATGATTCATTAACGGGCGGAGCCCGGTATAAGTTGTTAGGGAACGACGCGACGCGTCACCATAGAGATGGGCGTAACGACGGACGCGCAACCGTATCTAAAACGTCGCAATGACGACGACGCGCCAGCACTAACCTAGCCCAAACAACGAGACCGGCTGTGCCGCGGTGGGGATGTATGACAACACGGGTGAAAGTGAGAGAGTGCTGCGTAATTCAGAAAATCAATGTTGTGCGTTAACAGTGGCGTCTCGTTAATAATACTTTTTAACATAGGTTATGTAACATATAACGATAAATTAAAGAAAATCAGCAAATAATTCAATCCAATATATAGGTGAAGAATAGTTACTAGGTAATATATTCAATGTATTAATTGTGACCACTGTCTTTTGTGTCCACGTATTACATGTAAGCCCAAAATGGGATTCAAATCAGAGTTTTTGAAATGAAAACAGAGACCTGCAACATTATGGCCCAGTTGCATAAGGCGTTGTTAAGTCTGACAATGTAGTTAAGTCATCATGCGTCAAGTATTGCTGAAAGCATTGCTAAGAACAAAATTGCCGACCGGCGTAGCGTAGTGGTAACACATGTGCTCTACGTTGCGAAGGCCTTGGGTTCGAATCCCGTTCAGGCATGAAAATTTTCTCAAATAAAAATAAATGCCCTGGCTAATTGCCACAGCAGCAAAGGCCATTAAATAAAAAAAAAGAACAAAATCAATTGTTTTTCGTCATGACATTGTCAAATATTTGACAATATCGTCAACTGACGATTATTTTATATGGTTAACAACTAACGTGATACCTCCAGAGTCCCATGGATTCACTACCCGTCGATAACTGTAGAACACTGATATTCAACCTATGTTCCGCGGATCTCTGGGGTTTCGTGGAACGTTTTTACGCGTTTTGCAACTTGAATTAAATAGTTTTGTTTTTTTTTTTTTTAATGACTCTTTGCTTAGACCCTGTAATGCACCGTTTAGATCGCCAGAATACCAATGGCCAAACGTTCACAAATCACCCGTCGCGAGAATTTCCCTGAAAGGAATTTTTTGGGATTTTTAAAAAGGGTATATTTTTGAGAATTCAAATGATAAAATTTTAGAAATTTTACGTTTACAAACGGTAACTTTAAAATATTTTTTAAAGTTTATGGTTCAAGGAGACTTTTGTTCCAAGTTATTATCGTCTCTCTGAAGAGATCAGTCAGTATTCAGTCTGCATAGCATTAACATCTAATTTGTTAAATTCTTAGAGGCACTGTGTCGGCATTCTGGTGGTCTGCTCGATTATGTTTATTTTATTTTATTCATTATTTTAAATACATTTTAATCTTTCAAACTTAACTTTTTGTAAATATTATTATAATAAATCAAATTCTTTAATTTCAAACCGTGTTAACGTGTGTAAACCTTGACCTTTAAGAACTTAAGTGAACATTTAAGATTCAGACTAATTACAAGATGCCTGATCAGTCGATTGGTAAGTACATATACATATCATTTAATTCCTGTCGTAATGATGAACCCTGGATAACACTCACGCTTACTACCCGAACTCCTTTAGTCGTAAATCTCATTTCAGTTTGAGATCAGACTTCATATTATACTACAGGCTCGCTACCTAGTGGACAATAAATGGTACGTTGTAAAGTAACGTATCGGGCTCGCTACAATACAGAGATTTTGGTAAATTTTTAAAATTGAATAATTTTAATTCTGCGGGTGCTACAAATTTCTTAATCACCATTTTCGTCATACGTGGGTCATATTTATTCCAAAACAGCTAATTTTACTCGACATTCAAATTTGTTGAGTAGTGATTATTATTTACTTCTTACAGGTATCACCTACCATTTAAATATGTACTTTACACTGTATTATTGGATTTTATGTTTATAATTGCTAATAAATGTTTATAATATATAAATAAGTAAGATTCAAAACAGCATATCGCTAATTATTGGATTCAATTTTTATTTATAATTTGCATTTAAAATTATATTAGGTAGGTATTTCATTATTTAAGAAGTAAAATAGTATACCTACATTTGAAAAATATAGAAATATAGTCATAATATCAAATTTGATCAAGACTAAATTCACTAGTATACATCTAAATTATTATTTTAAAACGTTTGATCTTAATTTTTCACCAAGTAGTTTAACATGTATTATTCGATAACAAAAAGTTACCAAGTACTATTTTTTGGTTTATATGGTATATTTTTCTTTTGATATTGTACTTGCTGTAACGACACTTATAATAAGCGATGTTTAAGTCCTACAAAGTTAGTTTGACATCATATTAAGCTTTTTGGAAGGAACCTGAACTTGTAATGCGATTTTCACAACTTTGTCAGTATGTGACAATTAGTTTTCATAAAAAAACATATTTACAAGAGATCCTTCACGAAAATGAAAGGTCTGAAGACCAACGAAACGATTCATCGATGACTCTAAAATAGACCTGAGGAGGCTAGAAGCAGAGCCATAAAGGGTATTAAGCGGCAGTGGCAAGTGTCCAACTTCCGCCCTCTTGAATATTTTGGCTCCCCTATTCCGAAAGCTAATTAGCAAAAATGAAAAAGAAAGACGGATTGAGGTGATGAGGCAAAAAAGGAAGGTGAATCGAAGTAATGAACAAAAAAAAAAAAAAAAAAGGAAGACAGATCAAAGTGGTGAACAAAAAAAAGAGATCTCCAAACTAATTTTGCGTCATATCGCAATTGCGCCCGTGAGGAGAACAACCTTTACCACGCCCTAATTACGCGCTTGGCTAGGAGTACGGAAATGGTCAGAAGTTGCAAGGGACAGGGAAAGTTGTGCAGGACTGTGGCGCTAGATATGATAATAAATTTAGAAAACATAAAACATTCTGGAAAAGTTTCAGAGTTTTTCTATTTCGTCAGTGAATATAAGTAGTACTTTTCAGATTCAAAATAGTTATGGTCCTGTTAATTTAATGACGATTGATGGGATTTTGCTAACCAAAATGAAATTACTTGTCGAGGATGAACGGTGAAGTGATACATATATCTATCAATAGAGTTCTGCTGTGATACCTAGGTTTACCTAAATACTAAATAAAATTTCAATTTCAAATTCACTATATTGTGTTGTACAACATTAAACAGTCTTTGCACAGAATATTTTATCTGCGTTGAAAAAACACTTACATTTAACTAAGGCTCACGAAATAACCCGAACTTAAAAATCGATCAAGACTATAATGAGATACAGAAGATAAACTCAAAACTTCGACATAGTATAATTCTTGCTTCTTTAAGGCCCGGTCTTTTCAATGTCTGGTTAATACATAACCGAAGATGAAAATACAAAGCCTAAAATATTTAATTTAGCTATCAGGTGTTCTGATTTTACCTATTTACATACGGCAAATTCTAGAATGAATTGATTGAGTAATCCATTACATCGAAAATCTATCAAACCATTTCTTAATTTATCAATTTTAGTAACCGACGCTTTTCTAATTTCACCGATGTAAAATCAGATTAGTAATCGGTTCCAAAGACAGATTAACTGATTGAAGCAAGACCAACTCTATCAAGAGGTATCATGGCCAAATCCATGATCAAAACATAACTTGAATAAAATGTATGCCACCATTTATCGATGATTAACGTATAATCCTAAAATTTCTCTGGATGTCATCATTGCATTATTTATTAACTAGTGCTACATAATTCATCAATACGCAGTGTTTGTTTTGTCACGTATTAAAAATAATTCTTCATCTGAAACGCTTAATTCATCAGAACCAGACGAAGATGTATCATTTTGCACTAATTTTGAAAGTACAGTTAGTAAAAATTTTAAGTTAATAGTACAAAGAAACATATTACAGAAAACGACAGACCTCTTTTGCTAGGTAAATCGAACGTGTAAATTATTTCTAGTACCTGGGGCATGTTGTGACTGTTGAGAGCGTCGCGGAGGTAGATATAGAAAGAAGAATTCGCAAAGCAAGAGGAGTTTTCAACCAACTTAGCCTACATATACGGCTTACATATTCTTCCATCTTCAGGGCATGCGTAACGTCCGTACTTCATTAAGTCTGCGAGATTTGTCTCGTTGCAGAAACTATAAAAAAAAGTGCGAGTATTTGTAAATCGATGTCTTTAAAGAATCCTTCGGATTTATTAACCACGTAGAATAACAAACGTAGAATTGGGGAAGAGAACTGGCCAAATGGGCATATATTTGCAAATAGAAAGAATATATTACCATACTCTTCGAAGAGCTCCTAGCGAGGTATAGCAAGACAAAAGACTCTACAATAACATCACTGACTTGAAGCCATTGGCAGATAAACGAGGTAGATGAAATCCACCAATTACATTACTGATTGAATGTGTCAATTAATTTTTTGATGAATTTTGGAACTTACCTATATTTGAACTACTTGGGTCGGAATCTTTATCCCAAAATCTTCAAATTATATTTACTAATAAAAAAATTCCGTTCCAAAATTTCTATTTGCAAATAAACATTTGAGGGAAAATTTTTATGTAAACGCCTCTGGATGTGTGAAGCTGTGTATCAATATCTGAAATTTACCCGGTACGCAGTATGAACAGAATTATCCATGCGGGTTTCTACTACGGACACGTTCAAACACTCGTGGGAATCAATATAAGATGCTGAGCTCAATATTTATTTTACGTACCATCAGTTGTTTCAGTCACAGTCACCGTTATTTTGTTTCTTTATATTGTTGTTCCATTAAATCAGCCAGTACACGTTAGCAGTAAAGCATATTGAAAGATGATGTAGTAAAACAGAAAGTACGTGGTAAAAAATGCGCATTACGCAATGTTACTCTGTCCAAGAAAATAGAATAATATAAAAGTCTGATTTACACTGCTTAACAAAATTACTACTATTGGTGAATGAGAAGCGAGAGGTTAAGTATAAACCAGTAGGTAGTGGAAAACTGATCTAGAAACAACCATGTTCCAAATATACTCTCTTCTTTTTTAGGGATTTGCAGATATGACCAAAAAACTCGTACCTACAGTATGCCAGTAGGTGAAACCAATTAGCAAAGCCGCGTAAGTGTGGACGTGTCGTTGGCTTATGCAAACAGGCCGCGCGTCATGCCATTTGCAAATCGACTGATGGTGATCTGGATCAAAATAAACCACGCCAACGCTCATAGTGTGGCCGTGCCAACTGTACCAAGCGGCATATAAATACAACTTGAGCTTATAAAACGTATTTCGCAAGCTATGCTGAACAGGCTTGATTGCATACTGATGCACTCTATGCAGAGCTGACAGTGTGGACGTCCCCGCCAATTTACAAAGCCACTTGGTTTTGCAAGTTGGCTTTGCCAATTGGCATAGTGTGGACACTGCTTAATATCACTCATGTGTCTGTCTGTCTACCGTATAGTCGGTAGAAATTCTGGCTAAACGGCTGGACCTAGAAAGTTGAAATTTGGCATGCTTGTACAAATCTTTGATCCACATAATATATGGGTCAAACAATGCTCTATAGTTTTCCTATATTATAGGAAAACTTTAGAGTTCAAAAAACACATCTCGGGAAAAATATAAGCAAATATGTAATTTTGAGTATTGGGTTATCAAATGAAACCTTTTAATGAGAGGACAAACCAACAAATATTTTTTTGAAAATCAGTTTTTTATGCAATTGGGGTTGGTTTAAAATTCTTTAAAAAAACCTCAATAATGTACAGTTGATGGAATGTGGAATAATTCAAAAGGATTTTTTTATCAGATTAGTTTTTCGAAATACTATATTGAAAATTTCGAAACATGCTATCTCTTGCTAATATTGTCAATTATAAAGTTTGTTGTATATAATTTTATAGTTTGATCATGTTTTCTAAAATTAACGAAAATAAAAAAATAATGGGTATCATTGACGTCATTTACGCAGCTATTAATCTAAGACACTCCTGTGGCCAGCCAGCTACGTCACTATGGCGGTATTTGAAACACTTAATATTTAATAATAACTTTCTTATGGAATAAGATATTATTTTTTTATCATAATTGCTATATTTTGAGGTGCAAATACTAAATTTACAATGATTTAATATCATTCTACAAGTCCACTGTAATACATAAATAAATGTATAAAATTATATTTAATTTTCATAACTGTTCCGTAACTTTATGTGTCTCGCCCAAGGATGTTGTGTAACGACTGTCTATACATCTCAACTATACCATCAGGCTATCAACGTTTAATATAGTTTTTGTGACGTGGACTGTAATATGAGATGGGTTAAATAGGCTAGTTTAGAATATTTATAATGTCCGATAATGTGATATCGGATAATAATTATTGGCTAATGATAGTTGTAATTAATCGATATGTTGATGATAAAGAAGAGTTGTTTTTAATAATATAAAAAGAAGGTATATAATCGAAGTTCAAAAGAGCAAAAAACTACTACGTCTGTAAAATTACATGTTAACCAAAAGTAAATTCCGCATTTTGGTAACGATGTCATCTAAAGTAATTCTTCTTAAAGTATATGATACGACAGACCGGCATTATTATACCGGTTATATTTAGAATGTGCCCAGAGCCGGTATCATATTTGAGTCATTAATATGCAAAAGTTTCTTTCTTTTCTAGAGACTCGCAGCTGACCAGCAGCCGAAGTTTCGTGAATTGGCAATGGTCCTCATACGAGCCACATTGGTCGCATTCAGCAGACTCATCGGTGACTTATTGGTGAATTTTACTGAATGTACATTTTTTACATTCAGATCAATTCTGTAAAAAGTTACTATAATAGTTACCATGTAGTAACGTTACAAGATAACTTTTATAGTGACTTTAATAGTAACTTTAAAATTTTTCGTATTTTGTAATAGCCAACTGTAGTGACGAAGCTATGAAAATTATATCTTAGTGACAGTTACTGAGAAAAGAATGAAGTTAGTTACAGAAGCGCAACACGCATGCGCATTTGTGGCATACAGATGACAGTTGAGGTTAAAAATGTAAAAATATTATATTGCTTACATTATTTTGTTGTTATATAATATATATTATGGTATATAAATTTATAAAATATAAATAAGAAAAGAAATTAAAAAAAAAAAAAAAAATTGAATGCAAAGACAAATTCTCGACAAATAACCGATGGCGCAGGCGGGTGGGATTTGGGGGTTAGAACCTCCCATGAACCTGGATTTCTTCTTGCTTCGATGCATTTTCCTTGTTTTGTCATTACTTCCATACGTCGAATTTTATAACCCTCCCCCCTCATGAAACTAATTTTGCGTCACTGAATAGAATTTTTGTTAATTTTTTTAAATTTAAAAACTTTTTTAAATAATTTAAAAAAAGACATGTTAAAAATGAGGAATTGGAAAAGACTTTTTGATCTTTAATATACTTTATCTCCTGCAATATAAACATTTACCTACACTCATACATATATATTTTATATACATATATTTAATTTATATATTTTTCTTTACTAATCTTCTTCATTTTCTATTATATCCAAAAATTACATTTAAAATCAAATGTCCACCATTTTTATCTTCATAAGAACTAAGTTATTACTTATAAACACCAGCATTTGGTAGTTACTATGATAGGAACTTTTAGAGCAACATGTTACTAAATATTGTAGTAACTTTTGTCTTACGGGATACGAAATATCCCAAAGTTACTATGATAGTAACTGACCTTGCTCATAGTGACAAATTTAGTTACTATGATCATAGTAACTGAGTTACAGAATTGGTCTCATTATCTCAACAATGAGCGATGGTAATGACAGACATAAACAGATGAACAGTGCATTTTGGAAAGAAAAATGCGCGCACACCGGAATTGGGGTGGGGGGGTATAGAGGTATTATTGTATAGGGGCAGGGATCGGGAAGTTACTCGGCAACTAGTGCTTGAACAGAAATTCTGTTCAACATTAAAAAAGTGAAGGGTTTCCTCCTACAGCTTTTACCGACAAAAACATTTCTCTATTAAAAAGATAATTGAAGAAGACAATAAAAACCACTTACGCGATAATAAAGCATCAGTTAAATATTGGATCCTCAGCTATTAACAGAACCATACACGATCACCTGAATTTAAAAAAGCTGTCAATCGTTTTGTGCCTCATCAGCTTTCTAATGTCTAAAAAGTGGAGCGGGTTGAATTTATCATGAAACTTTAAAACACTTAAATAGTGAAGGACATTATTTCAAAAATTGTGACAGATGACGAAACTTATATTTCTATTTTCGACGTACTTTCACGCCCAGAGAGTCGTGTATGGATTCATGAAGATGCTGAAACTCCAAAAAGAAAAAAATAATGATAATAATAAATAAATAAATAAATAAATAAATAAATAAATAACCAAGTAGTAACGCGCCATGAAAAAATAATGTATGCATCATTCTTTAGAAGAACAGGCTTAGTAAAGGCAATAAGTTGGTTGGGCAGAAGATAGGTCCAGCTCAATTGTACACAGAAAAATGTTTGCCTAAAGTGCTTAGTAGAGTCCCAGAGAAAGGAATTGTGTTACATCCTGATGATAATGCGTCTTCCTGTAGGGCAGCTTCAACTCTCCAGTTTTTTGCGGAAAAAAAATATAAAAGTAATAGAAGACCCAGCATACTCACCAGATTTAGCAACGTGTGTCATTTGGCTATTTTTTGGGCTTAAAAAAAAAATACGGGGTAGAAGGTTTTCTTCTAAAGATGAGTTTGATGCTGTAATTCATATTTTGAAGGTATTCCGAAAGAAAATTGTAAAGTTGAAAGCAATTGTTAAAGGTAACTACTTTGAATATATTTAAAATCCTAGAAAATAAAATCCTAGAAAATATGAACCATGTGTCTTATTCTCAATAATTCTAGCGTGACCTTCTAAGTTTCATTAGCCGTAAATTGCTTTAAAAAAAAATATTATTAAATATATATGATATTTTTAAAGGTTTTTTGCGCCGATAGAATTTGCCGCGGACCACCATTCACCTGATGGTTCCAAACTATCCAAGAAGACACCACCTGGATCACAGTTCTTCTATTTTAGGTCCTGTATACCAACCCGTGGTCCGCGGACCAGTGCCGGTCCACGAAATGTTTTGACCGAATCATGTAGATGAAAACTTTTATTCACGAGTGTATAGCAATTTTTTTTTTTTTTTTTTTCGACGCAGAAGCCAACTTTTGTGCGAACCATGATTTATTTAATATTTACTAGCCCCAATACAACGCACCTCGCGGCTATTTTTCATACTTCTGAAGAAGCTAGCTCTGTGGAATAGTCGCTTATAAGAGGAAGATATAGAAATGTTTCCACTTTTGGAAGAATGTTTGATTGCTGCTGTTGTCCAGAAAGTTGTATTCAACAATAAGTCAATATTTAAGAGCATTAGCTGAAAATTTTAATAATTATTTCCCTGAAAATGAGGATCCTCGTAAAGGTAACCTCTGGATTAATAATTCATTCTTGGGAAATATATGTGTACTGGATCCTCGTGAAATAGAAAAGCTGATCGAGTTGTCTTGTGATGTCACTCTGGTGTCCAGACATAAAATGCAATCGTGGTCTCAATTTTGGAAATCACTAGAAAAATAATATCCATCTTTGAGTTATAAAGCTATCAAAAAAATAAAAACTATCAAATTATTGGTCATTTTTTCGACTTCCTATTTGCGCGAAGATTTTTTCAGCCATGTCAATTATAAAAACCAAACAGAGAAATCGAATGGATGTTAACGTAGCGCTTCGTCTCTCAGAAACAACTCTGCAGCCACGAATATCAAATTTTCTAACAAAGAAGCAGCAGCAGATGTCGCACTAAAAATTATTATTATATAACTGTATAACATATACCTATATAATAATAAAATACTATATATATTGGTTTTTATTTGTGTCTTAGTTTTCAGTCTTAGCTTTCCGTGAAATATTTATCCTATTTTCACCGGTCCGCGCGGACAAAATGGTTGAAGAACACTGCTGCATACTACTCAACTAGTAATGAAATTAATTTAAATATCATATATATTTCATCGATAGCTAGAACTCATTCCTGTTATCAGATTATTATAATCCAAACCGATATTAAATGCATCATATGCAATTAAACATCATAAATTATTGAAGCGACACGCACTTCAACATACGAGTATTTTACCCAAGTCTGATATTTTCACTCTAACCACACATTTCATGCTGATAATCTAATTATCAACGTTCAAATAATTTCAGGGAAAATAATTTCAACATACAGTGATTCTAAATTTTCCTTTGTTCGTTGGTGGTTTATTTAATTATAGCAATCACATAAATAATTATAAGCTGACCAAAAAGTCGTGAATGATGAACTAGTGGATATACATGTGTGATGTTAAGAACTCTATCGACAGGGCCCAGAAAATATTTATCTTTTCATTAAATAAAAATTATATATAGGTGAAATAACTGTAGATGAAAGCCAAATTTCAACTCTCTAGGACTAGCCATGTCGCCATAATTTCTACCGTACAGACAGTCATAACTAAAAACCCTAAACAATATATAGGGGATACCTTGAGAATAATGTAACTTGAAAAACCTTCTCTAACATCGAGGGTCTGTATATCAGTGTTTCTCAACCTTTTCTGGCATGGAACCCCCCAAAATTATGTAAATATTGTCTGCCCCCCCCCCCCTATATAAATATGGTGTATCAAGATAGAAGGAACACGATTTTTCTCGAAAAGGCGACGTGTGAGCAAGTGGAGAAATAAATTTTGATAATCAAAATTTATCCAAAAAATGTAATGGTAGTATTGAAATTTTCCAGAATAAACCGTGAGTACAGCATATCAAAGAAAATTTCTAATTTTTAAATGGGAACGTACAGTACCTAGACAAAATATTATAACCACTTATGATTTTTTATAAATTCATTGTTTTACACAAAATCAACAAAATAGTAATACACCAACTGTATTTTTATTTTGTATTTTATTATTTCAAATTATTTTAGTACATTTATAATATGTTTTTTAATATTTTGTGTTGCCCCCTTTGCTTTTATTACTGCCGCAATTCTTCGAGGTATACTCTTAATACATGCCCTAATACAATTTTCAATTTCTGGAGAACCATGCCATACTTTTTTAATACTATCTATTAAAACTTGTCTATTAGTATTATTTAAATCATAAACAAGTCTTTTCACGAGGTTCCAAACATTTTCGATAGGATTGATATCCGGCGAATTACCTGGCCAGGACAAAATCGGTACTTTTTGTTCTTGAAAATCAGTCTCAGAATAAAAATACAGAGTTGAAGATGTTTAAAATAGCTTATCTTTTAATAAATACACGATATGTTAAAGGAATAAATAAAGTAGCATATGATTATATGTCGGCATTTTTAATAAACAGTTGTTTTTGTAAGTGGTTATAATATTTTGTCTAGGTACTGTATGTCATATTTGGTATCTTTATATAGAGCTTTTGAAAAGAAACAACTATTACTTAAACCATTTTTCAATATCTTTTACAGTTGACAAAAAATTGTGATAATTTTATGACGATTATATTCCCTATAACGACTTTAAAGTAAAGCATTTTTATTTAGAAGTGTTCAAAGTGCCTTCCATTTTGATTTAAACATTTTCGCATCCTTACTCTTGAGTTATCTGTAGATCGGAGCATAATAATAATAATATATATATATATATAGATAGTTAAAATATTGCACTTTCAAGTCGTACCTACTTGAAAGTACTTTAAGTAGCTCCAACGCGAACCATTGTCATAGAAACGCATTAACCGACACATAAGTATACTTGCGGCGGCGAATCAACGCAGTTTCGTCACACGACGTAACAAACGACTGTAATGTCTGGAACAATGCAGTCGTTTGTTACATCGTGTGACGTAACTGCATTTATTCGCCGACGCTAGTATACACTTATTTTACCCATTATTTCCAACATGGGGTTCATCAAAGAACTGTAATATGCATAAGAATTTATATATTATGTTACAATAGGGTTTCCAACCATCCTACTTTAGTAGGACATGTCCTACAATTTACCTCCTTGTCCTACGTCCTACCTACTGTTAAAAAATATCGGAAATGTCCTACTTTATAGTATTTTTACTTTTGAAGACGCCTTTACCGCTGAGTCGACGTCATTAAGGATAAAGATTTATTAAAAAAAGCAGGTACATCTAAAAAATATGATTTTATTAAAAAAAAAAATGAAAATGTGAACGTCAACCAATAAACATATCTACCATAATTATATGTTTTATTACCATATATATTTAAACTTGTTAATTAAATTGTTAATTATTTACTGGTTGTTTCTTATTAATTATATACAAAGAAAATTTAAAAAAAATTCTTATGATTTATTTTATATTTTTATTTCTAAAATGTGATTTTGTTAAATATAAAGAAAGATGTGAACCAATAAACATATAATTTAATTTTCATAATAGTAGTATTACTTATTATTTATTGACTGTTTCTTGTTAATTATATGTTATGTTGGATCCCATAATAAGGCCTTTTTTCATAATGAGGCCTTTTTGAAAATTTGTTTAATAATATATAATCTATAATAAAATGTATTTATAATATTATTTAACAAATTTTAAAAAAGGCCTCATTATGAAAAAAATGCCATACTATAAAAAAATGACCTTGTTATGGGATTTGAACTTAATTAGGTACCTATATATTTCGTAGCATAATAAAAATTTAAAAAAAAAAAAAAACTGTCCTACTGTGTCCTACTAAACTACTATTTTTAGTTGAAATATCCTACTCTGTCACGAGAGACATTTGGTAACCCTATGTTACAAGGCAATGCAAATATTTTTATTTATTTTTTTGTTAAATAAACTGTGATCCTAGGAACATATTTAATATTTCAAATTTATATTTCTGCAAGTTTTCAACATGAGACTTGATACCCTTTTTCCCCAAGATCTTCAATTAAGGGATTTTATATATTTTTTTACTATGTTGTATATGTATTAATGTATCAATTTATTAGTAGAAACTAAAACCTACCTTCTAGTTAAGTTTGTGATGTAGCGGTCAATTTATCTTGGTGTAAACAATTGTACTTTGGGACAAATAAGTGTTTGTACCTTGGCACTATTCCAATTTTATAATATGGGACTGTTAATATATCGTAGCAGAAGTTATAAACGCAGATAATTATTTTGGGGTAAAATAATTGAAAAAAAAAATGAAGGAAGAACCTTCATCCGAGAAAAAGATGACATCTAATAAGCAAGGATGATTTAATTATGGTTTTATCTGAGCTAAAAATAATTGGTGGAATAAAAAGGCAAATCTCAGAAATTGTCCTTAAATTCCAACTTGACGGGATATAACTTTTTACCATATACTTGATGTTTTATAACAATGCCCCTTGGTACAAATTTAGTTGCCACAAAGTACTTCAATTCTCCTTGTAAAAGGTCTTTCAATAAGGACGCTCGATTTTAAAATGTAAATAAAACAAGTTGTGTGTGAGATTCCCACTCAATTTTTTTTTTTTTTTTTTTTCAATTGATGGTATATTTAATGGCTTTAAGTCTGGATCATACCGTCGTTCAAATGTCCGCCGCAGCTTTGCTTGGTGGCACGTATTCTGGAGGTCCAATTTTCAATGACTTTGTCGCATAAATCTGGCTGAATTTGCTGGATGGCGTTTGTTATGTTGACTTTGAGGGCGTCAATTGTTTGCGGTTTATTCGCATAGACCTGCGATTTAAGATAGCCCCAAAGGAAGAAGTCTAAAGGCGTTACTTCGCACGAACTCGGTGGCCAGTACAAGTCGCCGCCGCGCGAGTTAACCATGCCCTCAAATCGCTCGTGCAGAATGTCCATCGTGGCATGTGCTGTGTGGCACGTAGCTCCGTCCTGTTGGAACCACATGTTATCGGTATTCGTATCATCCAGTTTAGGCCACAAGAAGTTGCTTATCATCGATCTGTAGCGCTCGCCGTTGACGCTTATGGAAATGCCAGTTTCGTTTTGGAAGAAGTACGGGCCGATGATTCCGCCAGACCAAAATCCGCACCAAACAGTGACTTTCTCGGGATACATTTGGTGCTGGTGTATGTTGTGTGTATTGATATCGCCCCAAATCCGACAACTTTGCTTGTTCACATATCCATTCATCCAAAAATGGGCTTCGTCGCTAAAGATGATTTTTTTGGCGAAATTTGGGTCAACATCCAACTGCTCCAGACCCCAACCAGCGAATACACGGCGTTGTCTATGGTCGTTTACCTTAAGTTCCCGGGTTAGTTGGATTTTATACGGGTGCAGACCCAAAAGACCCGACGCAAAATTCGCCAAGTTGAAGTCACAGAAAGGCCAAGTTCTTGTGAACGACGAGAAATTGACTGTCTTGGGTTTTCCTGTATACTCTCATGCACAGCAGCGATGTTTTCAGCAGATCTTGCGTTTCGGTGACGTACTGGTGTGGGCTGATTATTTACAGAACCGGGTGACTCGAATTTGGCCACCAAACGTCGAATAGTCGACTCGGCAGGACGGTTGTGGCGAGAATAAAAATTACGTATTGCGCGAAACGTTTCTCGAACGGAGCAGTGACTTTGATAATAAAATTTGATGATTTACACACGTTGTTCAACGCTATAACCTTCCATGGTGATTTGCCGTACACTACTTAACAATTGACAGATGTCACTTTAACAACATGGCTGCTATAACCTAACTAATTTCGAGCGTCCCTATTGAAAGACCCTTTACCATGAGACAATTTTTATTTTAAACGATACATTATTATAATATTAATAAATATTATAAGTTTTTTGTTTACGCCATATTAATAATAAAATATTCATCTTTCAATAATGTGTTTTTCTTTTATCTAAAATCATTCAAAAAAAAGATATTGAAAAAAAAATATATAACAGTGTCCCAAAGTACACCACTCATTTTGCGCGATATTTTTTTGCAAAGTTTCAGTATTTTTCTATACGTGCGTGAAAGAGCTTCATATGCATACCAGATTTATACTATCTAGATCCGTCCATTTGACTTCAATTACTATGATACATACCTACATATCTATCTTTATTATACCTAGGAATATTAATCACTAAAAAGAACGTATAACATACAAATTAGTGTTTCTTTTGGTAACTAATAAATACAGAAGTTATGTATATATTTGGACGTCCATTTAATTCATAACCATGATTAAACAAAAATGTTCGTGGTCGATGAAATATTATGACAGTTGATACTAATCGAAACAGCGGACTAGACCCATTTTCACCCTCTATTTATTATGTCGCATTTCTAAACAACCCTTTTCATATTCTGTTGACTGATCAAATTTAAATTTATGTTGGACATATTTATTTTACGTTGTATTTATTGTTTCAAATGTCTCATGTGAAACATTAGCTTATCAAAGAAACGAGTTAAGTAGATTTGCTACTTTCTACACTCAAGGGAAGAAAGAGACAAAGTCTAAAACTTTATAAGTATTCTTTATTGTCTGATTACTCGATTTTATGCTTTACTTTAGGATTCGCAAATTGATTTTACTGCAAAGAGAATATTTAAACAAGCGACAGGTTTAGTGCTTTTAGCTATAGTATCATTTTAGCTTATGTTTACCGGTTAGTTAACATATGATTTAAAACAGCGGTTTTTAATATGTTTTGAGCGTTACCCAAAGTCAGCAATAGTTCGTAACCGGCAACCCATAAAAAGGATTAATATGTTAGGATCAGGACTAACTCTTGGACGTCTTTTGTAATATGTTACGATAGCAACTATAACATTATAACATATATGTGACAGATTGTAAATAGACGTTGTAATAAATGCTCGTTTACATGCTTGAATCTGTGTATTTTAATAGATATTATTACAAACGCTAGAAAGCGTTTACAAATATATTAAACATTTCAAGTTCAGCGTGTGTTCTTCGATCTAAAATTTTTGGACAACAAAGGCTATTTGCGCCTAACGCAGCCCATTTACATGACTACACTACATATTAAAAAAAACAATAAATTAAACAATAAATAAATAGATAAAATCAGTAAATTTACGCATCCATAATAAAAGAAATCTTGCACTAACAAACACAAATAAATAATATAAGAAGTCTGTTAGAAAATTTGAACACTGTCAGGGTGATGGTAAGAGGCTGTAAAGAGGCCAATTACCATCGAATATGACAGTCAATAACTAGGAACACATTAAAATAAGGTGCAAGACTTCACACATAAAGCAATAAGTTCGATTCTCTTAGGAAGAGTATCAGCCTGTCCACGAGTACCCTGTCGTCACCTAAAGAAACTGACAGGTCATAGCACAGGCTTAACCTCTACCTGACATCCTCGATCTGTATACACTCAGTTAAAAAGTGTAACACAGACAAATCTGTGTTAAACGTCTCACAGATAGGGGACTCTTCACCTCAAAGGAGGTGTCCACCAACAGTGACCTATACGGAGGCGTGTGATGACGGTTTCCTCCCTGCGGTTAATCCTGCAGGAAGAACCCCATTGTATAACGTCTCCCTTAATCTGTCGCAACTTAACGTTCTGTGTGCGGCTCCACTCATGTTGCCACATGTCTAAAACCAGGTGTTTCAGATGACTCTTTGCGTCATCTGGAAAAATTAAACTCACATCAATCATAGGTCTGTGGGAGACGGTTTTTGCAGCTGCATCTGCCGCTTCGTTGCCTTTAATACCAACATGTCCCGGTATCCAAAACAGCCCTACCCTCACATTCTGAGCATTCAGGTGGTGTAGCAACCGGATCTTTAGTACAAGAGGATGCACTGGATCTGAATCTTGGATACTGTTCAGAGCGCTCAGCGAGTCCGTCAAGATAACACTTGACGAACTTTGCTCTGACGGAACAAAACACAGGGCCTTGAAAATAGCGTACAGCTCAGCAGTGTAAACACTCGGTATGGAGTGCCATTCCGAGCGCATCAATGTGCATTACTTTATTTTATTTTTTTCATTTTTTAAACCAACTCATCTAGAAGAAACCCATATACAACATAGATTTATTGGATTATTTTTTTCAGAAATTTCGTTTATATAATTGTTTCAAAAATAAAATCATTAATCCGGGCATCAAGAGCTTTCTTTTTGTGTTTTTCTATGCATGCCAAATTACAAATGTCTCGATCCAGCCGTTTGGCCATAATATCTAGTGTACAGACAAACAGGGAGATGTAAGGATATACCTATACCTAAAAACGGAACATCATGAACTGGAAGACATAGAAAAAACAAGAAAACATTTTTAAATTAGAAGGAAAATGTTGGTTTATTCAGTTTACAGAAAGAAAAAAATATACAGATAAATGTACATTCCCTTATTGATGGAATCTACATAAGTCAATCTACAGGAACTAAAAATATCTGTAGGAATCAATTAACCACAGTTGACAGTATAGAAGTGAGCGGAACGGTAATGTGGAGTTAGCTCTTGAATCATCCAGGAATTAGACCGCACACAACACCAGACCGCAAGCCACAACTCTGAATCAGCAGCATTCCCAAACATACAAGCTTTCTCACAATGTTTACATTTGACCAGCATTCATTAAACAATATTAAAATTTCGTGCAGTGCGATAAGATGAAAAATAATCTTTAATGTATGCGATATGCGTAACATATGAGTTCATCATTGTTTTTGCCACAGCAGCAGCGGTGAAAGGCAGGGGTGAGAAGGACACAGGCCCAGGGCGCCCTACTGGTAGGGGCGCCGAAACATACTCTCAAATATATACATTCTCAGCGGCGCACCCAGATTTTTATGGAAAATATAAATACACCATTTTTAATTGGAACAAAAATATAAATTTTTATTTATATACATATGTATGTACATAATTGAAATTAAAGACTTAACATTTATTGATAATATAGTTATTACTATAAACTAGTAATACTAAAAACCTCATTTTCATCTATGTGCATATTTTTGTAACACTATCAAAAGAAGCCCATTTAAACTATCTTCTGAGAAAATGATTCAAAGATACGTTTTTAAATAATTTAACGTAGAAAATAAATATTCAGCAGTAAACGTTGTTGATCAATTATTAATATATTTAGCAACTTTTATAGGAAAATATTTGGACAAATTTCTTTATAACATATTTGGAAACATTCTGTATCTGATTTCAATGGCATATTTATATTAGCAAATTTACATTTGCCATAACTGGCATTCGGAAGTTAATAGCTATTTATGCACCAAAGATATTACTAAAATGATTACGCCCGGAGAGTAACGTGGTACAGCCCGAGGACCTCTGGCCCGAAGGATGGATGTCGCTCGATGGGCGTAATCATCCAGTAACGCCAATGGTGCATGCAAGATTTTATTTTTCACATAAAATGAGAAGTAAAAATTAACAGATATTTATACCTGTCTGGTAGCCTATTACAATAAACAATGATTTAATAATGGTTGAAATAAAAAACATTGTAAATTTTCACTATTTTTAATTATTACCTGCTCACTAGTTTCGGCTATCGCCATTTTCAAAGCAATGTGAGCAACTAACAAAGCAAAGCCGAAACTAGTGAGCAGTAATAAATAAAAATAGTGACAATTCACAATGTTTTTTATTTCAACCATTATTAAATATAAAACATTTTCACAAAGTTAATTTGTCGACATTAAACTATATTAATAAACAAATATTTTGTTTAATCCAACTATTGTCAGAATTAATTTTACAATCACAATGAATATGCAAGAATTACCCAAATATATCGATAAAAATGGACAAAAAGCAACAGAAAGTTTGTTACCACTTAAATTTAAACAGAAATATGAAAAAGAATACGAAACCTTTAGGCAATGGCAATCAAAAATTAAGGTACCGACCGTAAATGAGACTAATATTTGCTGAGGGCGTTATGGATTCATAATGCTCCGGCTGTTAGGCATATGTTTATATATCTCGTATCCTAGGCATTATGACCAAATAACAGCGCAATGAAAAATAAAATATTTAAATTGCATTCATCTGAATTAACCTTTCGCTGCTCCAACCGTATATACTCGTAAATAAAAGTGTGGCCCGATACGCTCCGAGCGAGTTAACTCGCGCCGTGTTTTAAATTGTTCCCTGCTCAACACGACTATTCTCGCTTGGTTCCCCAACCAGTTCAAGTACCTGCGAGCACGTTGCGTTGTTATACGTTGCTGTGTCGTTCAATTCAGTTAGATAGGGTTGCATTCAGTATATCTACTTATTTATATTAATATTATATAAATATATATGGTAAGTATATTATAGATTATTCCAGTTCGGTATACGGAACTAGATTACTAACTCTTTGTAAGTTTCACAGTTAGTATCAGACCAATTCTGTAACTCAGTTACTATGATTTTAGTAACTAAATCTGTCACTATGTGCAAGGTCAGTTTCTATCATGAATGAAAGTCATTATACTTTTTATAATATTTTATCTTCTAGTAACGTTACTACACAGTAAATTTTTACAGAATTGACCTGTATAGCATATAGGTTAATATGTAAATAATATTTTTTTAAATATATATATATTTTTTTTATTGTATTTTTGTATTCATTCACTCACATTACATTTTTTCCTAACATTAGCCATATCGTCACCATCATTCATCCTTACATGTCATGAAAACTTACACAAAAAGTTAACGCCAACTGCTCTACACGAATAAACTCGCAATCACCGAAATATGTGCGCACAGCGAGCACGAAATCTCAAAGCGTATTGTGCAGTGAAAGGGTTAAAAGAATATGTTTGAAGTAAGGTTTCGGGTTTGTTTTTATACTTCATATTCGTATTGAATCCAAAAATTGATTAAATATAATTACTAAAAATACCTAGGTAATAAAATTACACATTTTTTTTTATTTGTCCTTGAACAATTACTGGAGGATGACGTGTACAGAGCCCCACTCTTCGGTACGCCACTGCACATTCTAATAGTAGAGCACATTTTGTTTGACTTTGTCCTGGGCGCTAATAAACTGACACCCGCTGTGATCGACCGCCACATGTATAAGGGAGGGTATGACGACTTTGACATTTCGAGATTTCGATGGATGTCCACGAATGGATGTATCTACATAACGTTTTGACTATATTTAGCATGGTGTCTGCCAGTCCGTTGACAGGTGTACAGCGAATTTGACTAAACGAATTTTTATGAAACTGCATATTTAAGCTTTTGACATCACTTAGAAATAAGCTAAGCATTACACAGATTGCATCTCCCTTACGTCCGTAACATCGTTCACCTAACCAGCGTCATTCATTTAACATGTGGATGAACAACTTTATAACTTCACATCTACGAATGGTTTTCAACATATCATAATGTTGCTACATATGAGTCGCACGACATTTTAATGCTACACATCAAAGTTATCTAATTCATTGGGTACTGTAATAGAATAGCACCTGAAGAAGCTAAATATCATTTAGCGAAACGTTGTGATCCTATAATAAATGCATTGTCCAACGAGTACGAGTTTTATTTCATCAATAAATTTATTGAAATCTCGAACAAGCCTTAACGGGTCGTAACATCTTGTCGATTATCAAAAGGAAGTAGAAGACGCAAAACTATAATTATAAAAAAAAATCAACTATATTATTTATTGGTTGTGTATTGTATATTATTTAACATATTTCCTGAATTTATGTCCAGCCTTGACATAAGAAGAAAATAAAATGCTATTGCATTAAATAACTGTTTTATGACATATAATAATATTACATTACACTTGTAATTTTGGCGATGTTTCTAAAAACAACATTATTATTAATGCCTTGTAATTTTTCAACCGTTGTCAATACATTTTTCATGCTATATGCTGGAGGCTAAATATACGTGAATAAATTCGGGAATGTGCGCACTTAGTAAATATTATTCCTAAATAAGTAGTACATACGTTAAACCTGAATTATGATAAAGAAAATAATAAAGATTGAATTAATATTTTTCATTAAAATACGATATAAAAATTCAGAGTAGGATAGGAGTTTCAGTTGAGATCGGGGACACAACAGCTAGCTTTTCGTGTATAAGTCCGCGTGGTCCTTCTTCTGCACTGTATTGCGATCAATTATCGGCTTTGTGGCGTCAGGTCTCATGCGCTTTCTGTAAGCCCCCCACCATTCCGTATTGGTGTGTGGCATATTTTTGGATTCCTCAGGATCCGACCTATTGATTTTGATCATTGGATCGATTTCTGCTTATACTTTTGACGCATTTTTCGCGACATTTTGATTTTGAAGTTGAATGCATCCATAACTTCCACAATTCTGGTCCGAATGGACTGAAATTATATCGTTAAATAGTTTACGAAACAAAGAATTTAAAGTTAATTTCGGGAAAATCAGTCCTCGTGGTCGCAAGATATAGGCCTTCGAAGTTGACTGTTTGTGCCAATTCGTGCCACTTACGTATAACACGTGCGCCGCTGATGCAGTCTAAAGAAATCTGTGGCCAATTCATTGACACCAATAACTTTAACCTCCGATGTATACTTTTTGAGATATAAGCGTTTAGTGCGGCGGCAGATGGTTTATGATCCATCTAACAGAAACTCCCAAATTACGTTTCATTACTAATTTGCTTCGGGTTTCAAGTATTCACAAGTTTCAAGTAAACACAAAAAATGCGTTTTTTTTCAAAAACATAATCTGATCAAAAACATAATCTGAAAAATTCCTGTTGTACTATTCCGGTTCACACCAATGTACATTACTTAGAAAATTTTCCAGATTTTTAGTTTAAACCATCTGGGCTACGGGGCGTGGGACAAAAATTTGTTTGCACAATTTTGGCAAAAATCGCTTCAAAATAATTTATTTTGTAAAAATAACAATTTGATTGTTAATCCAACTACCAAGAACTTTCATTTGATACCCTACTTTTTTTATGAGCACATATTTGTTTACCTATATTTTTAGGGGGATATGTTTTTTAGATGTTTTAGTATTTTTCCTATGTGCGGGTCGTGAGAGTTGTATAAGCATGCCAAATTTCAACTCTCTAGGTTTAGCCGTGGCCGAAGTTTTACCGAACAGACAGACAGACAGACAGACGACAAAATGACGGTATAAGGGTTTTTTGGTCATACCTACAAAACCCTAAAAATAATAATAATATTATAGGTACTTTGCATTATTTTTACTTTTATTATTATTTTTTTTTTTTTAGTTCCATTCCTAAACGGGATTCAAACTCGAGACCTTAGAAACGCAGGGCATCTATGTTACCACTACGCTACAACGGTCGGCTATTTCAATATTTGAAGTAAATAAATTTTATTACTAAAATATAAATATTAATAGTTACATACCTATTTAGTGAAAAACAACAAGAAATGATTTATTTACCGTTTTATCAACAAATGTAATTTATAAAGCCTTTCCATCTGGATTAAATTTCATTAAAAATCTAAATAAAATTTGAAAACAATCATACGAAATAATCAAATACATAATAGAACCATCTGCGCCATTTCGTACCCATCGGCGCCAATGTCGATACATCGGTCGAGCCCTATTATTTTCCCCTATATTTTTCTTCCAGGGTGTCATTTTTTTTCCAAAATAATACTAAGTGTGTTTCGTAGTTAAAAAAAGTTGGAAAGCATTGACTTAGATTAATGAAAGAGAGACTTTCTTGATTTAAATACCAATTATTTGGGGTTTGCCAGATCTTGATAAGCGTACACTAATCGCAAACTTCAGTGACCTTTTGAGCCACGTCATACTGGAGGCTAGGGAAGCTAAATATACACCGCTACATCCCAAACCCTGACGCTATGCAAACGCGGATATTACACCAGATCCACTGCCCGCACAATACGAAGTAACCCAAGAAACACTGCTTTCTGCATTCTGATCTACAGGCGGGAATGGACTCGATTTGCCTTTGGTAGGAGGCTTTCATAGCATCCAAAATACCAACTATCAGGACTATAAGCTTAGCTTTATACCCCGGATACAGCTTTCTAAGCTCGGATAGAGATCCATATACTTGGATCTCTTTTCGTCCTCCTTGAGAGAGATATTCTTCACAGCTGGACTTGAGAATTCGATCACAAATATCTGTTTGATCTCGATATCCAGGAGGGTTATGTCCGGCTTAGTGGCTGCCAGTAACCTCGAAATGGGAGAGGTGTAATTCCAATAAATACGGCACTTGAAATTTTCCACCACCGATTCTATGTCAGATGGGACGGACGGTATAACTGGAATTTGATCAATACCATAGACACGTCTAAGATGGTAGTAGAACACGCGGCGAGCACTATTATGTCGAGACATTTAGCTCAACGCTGCAAGAGATGGACAAGCAGATGGATGCACATAAGGGTTTCAGGATGGTGATGTCACAACCTTCAGAGTGTGGACTCCGCCATTTGGAATATGCGGGCCATGAACGCCAAAGTATTTATAACACCATCCTGACACGCCAACACAAATCCTTCCGTTTCCAATCTTAAACCAACAGACTTTAGAAACGAGAACGTGGGTTTGTTGGACAACTCTAGACTTTTAATTTGTTTGAAGAACACAGAGGGCATAATTTTACCCATGTGTCGTTTTATCAACATGTCTATCTCCCCTCATTTCACCGAACTTAAAAACCAATTATTATTATTTTGCTGCAATTTTGAACAAAAAATTGTCCTATACTGAATAAGTACAATGTCCCGAAACTTGTGAAATTACAAATTTCTCATTTTTTTTTCCTTTTCGTTAATTAAAATGTCCAATATTACTGAATTATGGACATAACTTTTAACGTCATATATAGAAATTATCATTATAGAATTATGTATAGAATTATTAACATCGGTTTCATTCACCAACTGCTGTTCCACTATTCAAATGTTATTGCTAAATAATTACGCGTATTATACTATAATATAATTTCATATAATACCAGTTTTCTTTATTCAAATAATTATATTTTTATGAACTATTGCGATATTTATAGTATAAAAAGTTAATTAGATTGTGTAATCGTTAAATATAACGCACTAGACCGAAATAATAATAAGACTAGAGCAAGATCGCGATAGTGAAAATCGATTTAAATAATTATAATTTAGCGAGTTTCAGTTACAGCACAAAATTCACTTCTATTCAAATGTCGAATTAAATATTAACAAGCGTATTAAGGTGACTTGGATATAATTATAATACGTACAACGTACAGTAAGGCGTGTTGTGATGATAATCTAATTCCATGTAAAACAGATTTTGTGGAGGATGTTTTTCTGCAAATATGAATTTTAAATACAGACTACGCAATAGACAGATAAATGATTTTTAGGATTTCGTAGGGGTGATCAACAAACCCTTTTACCGTGAACCGCAACATAAATAAAAAGTCGTAAAACCTATTAAGCGGCTTAAGACGTATTTAAGCTAGTCGTCACATTATTTTGACCAAGTTTAAAACACGACCGGATTTAACAGGCATAATTTCTGAACTAAAACTAGATCATTTGGGACTTTGTTTCTATAATTCAATATATTATTCACTTTTGTCATTTTTATTATCATCAGTCATATCTGAATCGTCATTCTCATTTAGTTAAATTGTTAAAAATTGCTGATTGTATTAGATACAGCAATGGGCGTCCACAGGAAGGAGCAAGGGGACACTTGCTACTGAGTCTCTACTTTTAAGAGTTTTATTCCAAACACTTACGCTTTTTTGTTTAGAAATTTTAGTTCATGTGCATTTACTTGTTTCAAGTTTGCATTAAGAGGCTTCGAAACGCTGCAGGGCTTCGGAAAGGGGAAGCAGGGGCTCCGGCATTACAATAACTGCGGGTCCTGGAAGACAATAATTACGTCCCACCCCCAGGTAAAACGGTAATAACGGGCAAGATGACAAATAAAAAACTGCTCGTAGATAGATATTTTACTTTATTTTTTCTGCAATAAAATAAATAAGAGATGTTTACGTGACGTGCTTATTTTCCACACGGAAGTTACCAATAGAAAGGTCACAAAGGGGCCCAAATACTGACAACTGATGACAGCTATCTACATAAACAAAGTGTGCAGGAAAATCGGGTTTGGATACCTATTATTTCAATTATTACGGAAACTATGAGGGATGATCGTTTATCCGGTTTAAGAATATTAAGTGTGCATAGGGAAAAAATTACTGATAATAGAGAAGATTTTATTGAAAAAATCATTAATGCCAATTCGCAAATAATCGCAAACCCATACAATTTCAATTTTAATAGTGTTCTGTTTTTATGACAGTTTATTAAATAAATTGTGATACTAATATTTTCAAAAACATACCTACATATTTAGCTCCCCCTTGAAAAAAATTATGCGGGCGCCCATGTATACAGTTATAAAGAATTTTCTACATCGATAATTTAGATCAATAACATTTTTTTGTGTCTTACATAATTAAATATTATTAATTGATGTAGGCTGTTGCCTTTCAATGCAACATTCAATAATGAAGATCTTTTAAAATAAAATTTAAAATAAAAATAAAACACTTTACTAGCTTGGAAATGAAATAAAATGGACTCTTATAATTCAGCGAAACATTTAATAGAAAATAACCACACGTATAATTTATAAATTAGAAATTTGACATACAGAAACTAATCCCTTGATTTTTTGACTTAGAAGCTTTTTACATTCAATTTTCCACTCACGACAATTGGTCAACTTATTGATCAATGGTAATGGTGATCCCTAAACTGCTACATCTGAAAAAAATCAGCTGTGGCCACCACAGGACCGACCGCCATCATAAAATACTTATATAAATTACATTCTAGCAGCAGAGTAGAAATAACTTGACCTAATATTTTCTAACAGAGATATTATTTATCATGACCATGGAAACGTTACATATAAATATGAAAAAATTGAGACTTGAAAAAATTTCGAAAAATTTTACAGAAATTATTCGAAATATTTCGTTTTATCAAAAAACATCTCAAATAAAACTTATTAGTTATTGCTTTTATAGCAACTTTTGTTTAATACATTTTTTCGAGATATTTTTCTGTTGTGATATATTCGCAAAAATCTTAAAATCGACACGAGTAAACTTCCATTTTTAGTCAACCGATTTTTACCAACAGTTGATCAACTCGTGCCATTGATGGCAGAAGCTTAAATATGAAGTTTCATAAAAATCCTTTCAGCCGAATTTGCTCTGCACGTGTACACAGACAGACGGACAGACAGACGGACAGACAGACAGACAGACGGACGGACAGACAGATCGACATACATCATGCTAAAAATAGTCAAAACGTTATGTAGGGACCTCAATTCGTGGAGATCCATCGAAATCTCGAAACGTCAAAATCGGTATGATCACTATACCTCCCTTATATATGTTGGCGGTCGGTAAAAATGTTGTTTAGAATGTATGTTAAGAGTCAAATTTTCTATCTTGCGGTCTTTTGAGAATGTTCTAATAGCGAAAGTACCTACATATATGTATTAAAATATTAAACAATACTTATATAAATGGAACTTTAATTTTTATTATAAATTTCCCGATAATTAACAACGTGGAGACCGTGAAGAGAAGTCATCGGCGCAAAAGATAATGAAGAAGAAATTTTGGAAAATTTGCGTATTTTTTTTTATTCATAACGCCTTTTAAAATATGTTTTGGTATGCCAAAATTAGGGCAAACTTCTTGAACTAATTTTATTTCAGAAATTATACCTGTTCAATCCGGTTCCGTTGTAAACTTGTTAAAATAATATTTATCGTCATCTAACTCAGCGTTTCCCAACCTTTTTTCATGGCGGACCGGCAAGCGACCTAGAAAAAATTCGCAGACCGGCAAGTTTAGAAAGTAATATGTATCGCAAAAGTTTTATATTTTTTATTGCACTGATTACAAACACACAAAAAAACAATAAATATAAAATCACATATAATTAGTGAAAAAGAAACAAATTATTACTTAAACAATTAACAGATTAAGGACCGAGATTTTCATCTCAAAATTAAGTGGGTTATAACTTATTAGGCGAATAGTTGCATAGTAAAAAAAAAATTCGCACACCGGCAATAAATCTCGCGGAACGATGACGGACCACGGACCGGCGGTTGGGAAACACTGATCATCGCCCAGCCCAAACCATAGGACCTAGAAACATGAAATTCGGGAAGTATATCCCTTCATGACGTAAGCACCCACTAAGACGGGAATTTTAAAATGCAATCCCTTAGGGGTGAAAAAAGGGTGAAATGTGATTTCGCAAATTCCTTAATATCTCTTAGAACCAATATAATCAAAGATATCAACTTGGTTTTTGTTTACAAAGATTACCCATACTTGTTGAAAAACTTTCAGGATTTTGTCCTAACCAACCCCTAAAGGGGTGAATCTACAATCGGGATGAATTATAGAACCCGTTGTATTTTCTGTGTTTGTTGAGTTATAACATTTCTTTTTGGCACATAGGTGTTTTTCTTTTCAATATTTCAAAATGGTTTTATTTATTTATTTTTTTTTTATTTCTCCCCTTAAGGGGTAAATTGGTATTTTTTTATTCAATAGGAGCATCTTCTGGACATTAAAACATGAAATTCGAGGAGGAAAAAATATTCCTTCCATGATTTAAACACCCATTAAGACAGTTTTTTTTTTAATTCGACCCCTTCTGCGTGAAAATGTGTGAAACGTTTTTTCGCGGATTCCTCAATATCTCCTAGGTCTGAAGACATATCGACTTAGTTTTTGCTTACAAAGGTTGCCCATATATGAGTTTAAAAGAAAATTCGGAATATTGCTTTAATCAATCCCTAAAGGGGCGATTATAAATTCGGAGTGAATTATAGAACGCTTTGTATCTCCTGTGTTTGTTGTGCATTTTGACCCCATCTTTGAATTTTTCTATATTTCATCCCTAAATTGCATTGGTATTTGCATTACCCGATATTGCATTGGTATATTGGTATTTTTAGAAGACAATTGAAATTCGGGGAGAATTTTCTATATACCGTAGTAAAGCACGGATACTCAGCTAGTTTTATGTAAAAATAAGCGAGTATTTTAGGGGGGGGGGGGAACTAAATCTTTTGCAAGCTTCTAATAATAACTCCAACTGACTTACGCTGTCATAGAGTATTTTTTAAGTACAGCCCGTCTCTACAATTATAACTGTATAAATAATAAATACTGAAAGAGTTATTAGGTAGTATAACTGACGTGATTTTTCTCTTTTTTCGTAGTCAATAACAGTGAACGTGTTAATTAAGTTGCCATTCATTTTTATCCAGTTACCATTAACGTCAATTAAAATAACTAAACTATAGCTATTGACATTATAAGTAGTTATACAAAAAATTAAGTAAATGACATATTTACTTTCAATTCTGATTTTGTAGTAAATAGATTTAATTATTGTTAGCCGCTGTGAGAAGTAATGGCGCGTGAAAATATGTTAGATATTTAATTTGTACTTCAACACCCACATATATCGCGTTTCAGTGCAGACTGAAAATTCTTCCGGAATTATACGGATTATAATGAAGTCAGGGTAATTTTGCATTATTGTATACATTACAGTATGGCATAATAGTCAAATAAATTGCCAGTTAAGGCCTTTAAATACAGTAATTAAAATATAGAATTATATTTTGGGTGCGTGCAAACGTTTTAGATTTTTTCCAGCCCTCTAGTATAGCGGTTCTCAACCGAGGGTTCACGAAGGCGTTTTAGAGGGTTCGAACTAAAAATTCTGTAACGGCGTCAGTTCACATATATTTTAAAATTACAGAAAAGAAAACAGAAATATTATATTATACGGTGAGTTTCAAAATTTTATTTTAGCGGTGTAAAGTGACATGTATCATTCCAGTGTGTGTACTTACATATAGTGTATGAATAGCACCATGTTACAACATTGCGTTGATAAGTATACTTTAATTTTAAGATAAGTCCTATCAAAACCATATGACTATTACAATTAACATACTGATGTATAATAGTTAAGTTTATGGGAACTATTATATTATCTACGGACATAATTCATCAACATATATACTGATGTATTTCTCTCTCACTCACTCTGACAGCTTGTAAAAGAATTACAAGTGCGCAATTTATCTATCAGTTTTGTTTATTGTTCAAGAATAGCTACGACAAATATGCATATTCACTGTTCGTGATTGTGAGAATTCACTGTGTGTGAGTGCGTCTTAGGTTCTACCATGGCTAAACTCTTACAGCATACTCTTATAAATGATCTTGAGCGGACACTTTTTAAAATTTTAAATTTACAGGCTATTTTTTTATTGTAGTACTATTGTAGAACTGGAAATAAATACAAATGCATAACTATTAAACAGGGCATGTAAAATTGATAATACAATCTGTAAGGGGAGGTGTAGTAGATATTACTTAATACCGATTTAATACCAATTAAGTTTTCCGTTTCGGAGATATTTGACTCTGAATAAGAGGGTTGTTGAACAATATTATTTAAATATTTTTACTAAATATCATAAGTATTGATACTGTCATATATGGTATTCTGAAGTACTAATATTTTACTCAAAAAAGTCTTTTAGTTGCAACCTGTATTATTTAGGGGTTTCGCGTGTAAAAAAAGGTTGGGAACAGCTGCTCTAGTACAGTTATTTAACATTCAAATAAAATACGGCCTTGTGCATTTTTAAAGAGTCAGTATCAAAGATTGAATATAAAGAGCGACGAAAATCTGTAGAAACGCCGCTAAAGCTCAATCAGATTAATCTTGGTGAAGTTGTTGTATCTCATAATACTTGCAAATATTGTTTTCGATGATTTAAAACTGGTAATTTTTATGTTAGTGATCATGCTCTGAAGCCCGGAATTGATGGCCGGTAATTTAACAGACGCAAGAGGAGCTCGCGGAACATCTGAGAGATGATCAAGAAGCAGTTTCGAGAGGACTGCATGAGATCTTGAAAATTCAGAATCACGGAAACTGTATAACTTAACTCTCCGAACGTAGCATTTCCATCAGGCTCATCTAAGATTGCCAACCGCCATCCTTTTTGGAGGACAGTTTTCCTTCTCCCGTAGTCTTCCATCCGCCTAAAAGACTATTTGTCTATAATTTTGCCAATATTTTCCAATATTTGTCAATATTTTTGCAAAATTCGTATTCATTTTTATATTTAATGTATTCTTAAAACTAAGTAATAAAACAATTTGAATTTCAGCTTTTGATTCAAAATATTTGAAAATTCGCACTTGCTTAGAACTTTTGTATGCCACAGCGGTCGTTCAACGTCCTTAAACCAATTTTATGCACGACCTCTTTGCAGTCAACCTGTTAATTTACACACCTCGTATGTATGTATGCATACAACTAAAAAGCCCATTCTTATAATCTCAAGTGAATATGAACCAAATTATGATCGAAAAACACAATTAATGAAAAAATACAAAGGTATTTATTTAAAAATGTATTATACAAAATACATACCTTTATAATTCATTATGTACACATAAATTTATTACATTTGTTTGAAAAATATCTTGTTGAACACAACATTTTGATGACATTTTTTCATAAAAATGTTCGCATGTGAAACCCATAAAATACATCGTCAGGAACATTTTCAGAAAATTCAAACGATAAATTGAAGCGAAAAAAAAAAACGATATTTATTGGGTTGATGCAAAATTAACGACTATTTTTTTTGGAGTTTTTATTTTGTATTGAAAAATTGCGCTTGCTTTATGTAATTGTTATAAAAATATTCTTCTGTTTTTAGGTGAAAAAAATACGTGTCGAAAATCATAATCATGTTCGTCATATAATACTCTACCACTTCGAGAAAGGATGGAAAGCGACACAATCTCAACGAGCTTTTCTGCAAAAGAACAATCAGTCATAAATAAGTTGAAATATGGTTCCACAAGTTCAAATCGGGTGACACGAGTGTTAAGGATGATAAGGAAATAGGACGGCCATCGGATTTCGCCGATCAGGCATGGAAATTGGCTGGATGAGTGTCTCGCGAACTCTCCGACAACAACAAAGCCGATCGTGTTCGAATTTTCACCGAATTGCTGCAGAGAAACGAGCAATCATCATTTTTGAAAAATCTTGTCACTGGTGATGAATCGTGGCTGCTCTTTAAAAACGTCAAAAGAAAGGAAGTTTGTGTATCTCCGTATAAAACACCGAAAAGAATAGCAAAAAGTGCCAACAGTAAGAAGGCAGTGTGGTGTGTATGGTGGGACAGAAGCGGAATCATCCATTGAGAGATCATTGCAACGGCATTTGTTTTTGGTGGAATGATGATAAGCATCAACATTGGCGGATTCCGAACAAAAACGGAAAACGGAAATTCAACATCAACAGAGATGTCTATCTGACGTCATCTCGATCGTCTCCATACAGCAATAGATCGTCTCCATACAGCAATTTTTTTATTGAATAAACTTATATACAAAACAAAATCGTTGTTAATTTTGCATCAACTCAATATTTTTTTCGATATATAGAAACCGTTACTTTATGTCATGATCGTGGTGACTAACGGGAAGTTCGATATACAGAAAATTTTGGATATACGGAAGTTCGATAAATGAAGATCAATGTCGAAACAAATTTTATTGCATGAAACAGCAATACAATGTTTGTTTTTCTAAATTAACATACAAATTTATATGCAGTAATTTAATATAATGTATCAGTTAATGATTTTACGTAACTTGCAAAAAATTAAGCAAACAAATCATAAAAATAAAATAATATTTGCTCTGTACATAGAAGTAACATACATGAAACTACCATTTTAATTCATATAAAAAACTAACTACAATTCTCTAAAATAAATAAACTTCAATCGTGTTTCAAAGAAAATCTTGTTTGTTAATAAGTTTTTTGTTACAAATAAAAAACTATAAAAAAGAAATAAGATTAATTATTAATGATAAATTATATCTGTTGTGTGCATAATATTGCCACAGGAATTATAAAAACTGTAGTTTTTATAAAATACTTGATACTATTTTAAATAAAAGAATCTGAATTCAGTAGAATCTCGTTTATCTGGATTAAATGGGGATTAAGGTGGTGCGGATAACAGAAAAATGCGGATAACAGAAAAATGCGGATAACCGAAAAAATATCGTTATTTTAATAAATAATTCCAAAAAAATAACCGTTACCAGCTTTACCCGATTTTAAATACGGCCCTAGAGAACCAGGAATTCGGAATTTCAAAAAAGAAATAGGTATACATGTAAATATTTTACGTAAATATTACTTGTTAAAATGGTTGCACAGAAGTCCTGGCAGCCTCTGGTACTAATAATATATACCATTTTTTTGTCGGTAAATTAATGTTAATAGTATAATATTGCTAAAAGAGAACTTGGAAATGGCCCTGCTGGTATTACAAAGAATAATCAAGGGAAGCATGTTAAATATATAATGAATACAGGGCCCTGCGGTGACATGGAGCAATGGAGCGATCGCTCCAGGGGCGTCTTTTAGATATTTCACATTTGTTTATTTTTATATTTTCATAATAAAATTTTTATTATTTGCTGGTAGCATCTTTATAACTAGGGTTTCTGGAAATTCAAGGTTAAATTTTGAAAACTCGTCGAGTCCGAGTCGAGTTCGGATCTAAATCTAAACTGAAATTAATAAGCGAAAACGTTTAATATTTTGGAGCTTAATAATGATTCTCATAGGTGAAGTTTTTGTAACAAAAAATAAAATACAAAATTTATTAAAATTAGAATTATTTATTACATCACAAGATTGTCAACTGAAATTTGTGATTGTTCCAAGAAATTAAAAAGGATATGTACTGAAATTTATTTATTAATCTATTTATTTATTTTCAAAACTTAAATTTTAAAACTAGATATAACAATTTAATTGCTTTTTATCTTAAGGTAGAAATATTTGAGAAATACTAACGAGTACTATCAAAACATTTCTAGAAAGCACCTTTCGAATTTACTGGTTTTTACTTAATTTTAAAAACGTGGACTCGTCGAGTATTTGAGTCGAGTTCGGATTCCGAGTAATTACCCAAATATTCGACGAGTCTGAGTCTAGTCTAGTTGAGTCCAGAAACCCTATTTATAACTTAGGTTTTGATTTATCTTTGTTTATAAATATTAAATTTTATTTGCTCGACGTACAAATGAGCGGCAACTTTGTCGATATAAATGTATCTAACAGTTCTGTCGCCGCCTCTACAAGACTCCGTCTACGCCGCTCTAGCTAAAACGATAGCGATAACCAGATAGATGAGGATTCTTGCACCAAATGCAAGAAATTTGATAAAGGCGTTTGATAATTTCCACAAAACTTTGATATTTATTAGGTTTTTTTAGGATTTATTAAAATTTATTTTTTAGATATTTATTAGGTTTTTTGTTTTTAGTATTTATTAGGCTTTTTAGTGCTGGATTACCGATCCATGTCCCGCTTTAATATCGGTACCTAAAATCGTCCCGGAAACCTATTTATTGTCTCGCATGTCCCGCATTAAGAAAGAGCTCGACAGCGAGATGTATTCAAGTTATTTATAAAATAAATATAAGCACCTGTTCCAGCAAGCAATTATAATTCGTGCGAGACATAAATAACAATACAATTCAATAGATAAAGAGAAGACTGCTAGACGAGGCGGTATAAATGCAAACCAGCAAATTATTATCAAAGGTTTGCGGCATCTAATCAAACATTTTTATTGCACCTAACAATATATCCCCCCTCTAGTCATGGACTATAGACAATCACGTTTATTTTTCAGTATTCTGAGTTTAGTCGGTTGTAAGATGTCTTTTGCAGTTAGTTTTAGTGTATGCTAGTTAGGTATAGTAGAGTTTAACCCTGTCATGCATAGCGTCCTCAAATGAGGACAAAGTTAATTAACCCTTTACCGCATAGTGTGCCATATATGGCACATTTCGATTTTTATTTTTTATTTTACTTTTAAAACTGATCAAAACGTTACTTCATAAATGTTCATATATGCCACATACACAGCAATGGATCCGGCAGTTTCTCAAGTAATGGGCTGCAATAGATTTCTGGATATTAAGCGGAATTTGCACTTCAACGATAACTCTGAATTTATTGAGAAGATACGACCTTTTCTTTAAAAAATTCGAGGGTGACTGCTTTTAATCCCGAATGAAGAACACCTAGCAATTGGCGAGCAAATAATATGGAATCATTTTCTTTTGTAACATAATGTAGAATCATAATGTTCCATGTATGGCACTAACCCTAAATTATTATTTTAATTATTATTTTTTCATAAAAATAATAATAAACACATCGGTGGATCTGATGGATTCATTAGTGGCGTTGTACCAAAACTACATAAGAAATAAAATATGGTATATGCCAGCGGTTCCCTAACTTTTTTGACCGCGACCCGGTACGAGGTTTTAAAATTTTTCGCGACCCACCTTATGAAAAAAAACATTTATTTACAAAACAAATTTTATTTTAAAGCAGTAGTTTTTTAGTAATAAAGAGTAATAAATAGTAATAAAGAGTATAGTATAGTAATAAAGAATATAGTATAGTAATAAAGAGCACAAATACACACTATTCTAGTGATTAACTGACCTAAAAAAAATAATATGTACAAAAAAATCTGTATTGCGTTTTTAAATTTTTTTCGCGACCCAGCAAAATCTGCGACCCGGTGCCGGGTCGCGACCCACACTTTGGGAAATGCTAGTATACGCATATATTTTATCATTTTTTAAATGTTACTATTGTCAATGCTTGGTTGATATGGAAAATGAATGAGCATGAAAAAATGGACTTATTGGAATTTAGAAGTAGAATTGCTACTGCCTTAATTCCAAGGAGATGCAAAAAAAGAGCTCTTTAGGAGCTTTTTAGGTGCTCCCAATTGTTTGAACGCAAATGTCTGAGTAAAATTATGAAAATTGACTTTGTTATGAGGATAATATTTTATTTAGTGTTCGTATTTCCAACTATATTTAGTTGGAATTTAAAATTTTAAAAACAATTCGTTAGTCTTATTTGTGCATAATGTCCACATATAAGGACGTAAACATTTTTTTATAAAAACCATTATTATTTTTTTTAAAAAATTGTTTTTTTAGATTGTAAGCTTAAAATACATTAAAATATATATTATAAACATTTTTTAGGAGTTTTATTTTAAATTTGAAAATTCATGCATGAGAGGGTTAATAATAATATTGTTATTAAGTAATCAGGGTATTTATATCTGTTTACTATTGTTAGTGGTTAATTATTGGTGTTCAAAACTATTAATGGTGATCAAAACTGTGAATTTGACTTGCACAAATATTTATTTATTAATTTCGTTATCCTTAACATTTAATATGTCGCCGAAAAAACGTTTTTGCAGATTTAATAAGAATTTGCAGAAAGAATATCCCTTTATACACAGGGATGTTTCAGTGAAACTTTGCGTAAAATCGTGGAATATAGAAATATAAAAATGCCTTAATAATTTATCACCTCAGTATAAAGGCGCTTTGTAAGATTGTATGCTCCAGGCGCCAAAATATCACTGCACGGCCCTGAATGAATATATTTTTAATTAAATTTCCCACAATACTGTACAGGATTTTAAAAGGATGGTATTATGTAATAGATGCGTCATCGGATGTACCGGTTCAAAATATCCTGAATCTAATGTCCATCACTTGCCATTTTAAATTGTAATATATGTTTATAAAATATGTACGATTATATTAGAGTTATGATCTTTTTAAATAGCTTAAATTTGTTTCCATAAATAATTAAAAAATTTCTGGGTATTAATTACTAATCTAATATTTTTAATGATATTGTTAAATATAAAAATGTTACTACTTTTATAAATTCAATGTTTATGCATATAGATGGTTCTAGTATTTTGTTTGCGTCACTTAATTTACAATACAACTTTTACAAAGTGGCACAAAATTCCAAATCGTTTTCTGTTAAGTGATGCCATCCTTTTAAAATCACACTATATTTGCAGTATTTATTGAATTACCACCTATTTCTTATTTGAAATGGACGGTAGAGCGGTTAACTGATTAACTAAACCAATATAATTCAATATATTAGTAAATAAACATATCTAACAGATAAAATATTATATTTCCCAGTCAATAATAAGAGGGACAGTTTTTTTGTTTTTGTCTCCCAATAACGTTCTTTTGAATGAGAATTTTGAGATGTCATATAGCCTATGTTCAAATACAAATTTTGTTCATTCTAATTTTGTTTTCGCAGGTTACTAAAGAACGAGTTAAATGTTTTAATACGAGTTACCTCTAAGTCAAGTTAAAATGCTATTTTTGTACGTTCTTTTGAATCGAGTTAGGCATAACTCGAATTAAAACACTTAACTCGTTCTTTAGTGACCTGCGAAAACAAAATTAGAATTTGAACATAGGCTATATAACATCTCAAAATATTCATTCAAAGGGAGGTTATCGGGAGACAAACGAAAAAAACTATCCCACTTATTATTGACTTAACAACAATAATGAAAGGAAAGGGTCTTCAAAAAAATGTCATTATTCTATGCATTTTTTAGTCAGATACATATCTGGCGAGTTAAATGGGGCGCAAATTAAAATCTTAAAATATCTCTCGCTTGTTACTTACATTGCAGCAAGTATGTATATTACAGAAAATCGTGCGAAGTAGGAGAACCTTAAATAGTCTTCAATATAAACTTCCTTATTAAAAATCTCAATTCAACGGTATTTGAGACCATAAGATGTTCGGAAAATGGCTTACTGCTTTGGCATTAATCTTATAGGTATTGGCTCAATTTTAATAAGCTAATTTCACATTATATTTGTTTTCAATTATCACACGACCAAGCTAATATTTACTTAGATGCGTAATTAAATTAAGTTCTGCTGTACCTACTATCCTACTAATTTTATTTAAAAATAAATTTATGTAACCCATCATTTTTCTCTACAAACACATAAAATTCGTAATTGTGATCAAAAAACATCCGTTTCCGTATACATACATTTTTGCACTTGCAAAAAAAAAACACTAAACTTAAAACCGCTATTTTTTCTTATTTGTTTTTTAGAAAATCTACCACTCCTACAGACGATCGGCAAATATACACGTGCACGAAAGTGGGCATGCCCAATTTTTAAAACTGAAATCAAATTACATAGATTTAGTAAAGGTGATACAAAATTAGAAACCAATATGCAAAAACTGTTAGAAAATAACAGTTCTATATTTTATATAATAATACTGTAGATTTCATATGAAATCGAAAATTATAAGGTTTAGAGGGATTAGCCATAAAAAATTCAAGCATCACATTATAGAACGATGTAAAACATTCAATTAATAAAAAATTATGTTAAAATAACAAGTAAATGTGAGATAATTAGGTATGCCGGCATCATTAAAGCAATATTATTGCAGTGAAGAGGAACATAACCGACCAATCGGTTACCAGGTCAACAATAATGTTATAATACCCACGGCAATTATAAAACACAACAGTTGAAAGTGAAGAAATGCCGAATGTTAAGTGAAACAACCGCGTCCGCAGCCGCCGAAATCAATGCGATTGAAAGTGAGAGTCCAGTGTTTATGAATCAACTAATTCAGGTTCATACTTGTTTACAATTACACTACCACATATCCGATCGATACTGTAACTGGGGTGTCATAAACCTAATAAATATTATGATACGGATACGATCCTGCACAAGGAAGGCTGAATATTTTGTGCCGTGTGCAGTTCTCGCTATTGTACTTGACAACGCACCTAACCTTACCTACACGACACACATCAAACACTGAAAATACACTAACTTCTACTCAAGTAAATATATTTTGGCATTAATTATAAATATACACGGTACCTGAATTGATAAAATACATAATGAAATGTTTCCTAGACACTGAAATATAGTTAGTCTGAACAGTAAAAACCAAACACTATTCAAGGTCTTAACACCACCAAAACATACAAAGTGTCACTCAACTAAGAAATTCCTAACATTACCACTCCACAAAACACTTAACCCTACACTAAACACTTCACTTACACACTAAATATGTCTGATAAAAATATATTAACACCTGAATTATATTATTATATCGCACACGTCGAAGTAAAGGTTGTTTTCAATATGGCTGCGCTCAAAACTCCGCTATTTCACAAGGATTTGTTGACCCTGACGGGCAAACAACGAAACACTGCTTGTCCATTGGTTGCTATACGGCAACTCAAGCATTCATTGGTTGAATTCAAGGTTACGTATGAACGTCGACATGCACCTGTCATTTGTATTTGAAACAGAAATCTTAATTCAAGCATATAATAATCCTATTTTAACCCTAAACCATCATATTTACCATCCCCTTTAGAATATTTACTAATTTATAGAATTTATGTTCCGTAACATCCAGTTTGCTGCATGTACTTTACTCAATGTGCTGCCATCATGTGGCAGTATGTATCAGTATTATTCTTAGTAAGTAATCGAGAGTTATGGTGCTGCCATCTACTGGCAAATTTAGAAAGTTATGAACCTGTTAAAATATTTAATGAGAAATAACAAAATAATAAGTGAATTAAACTATTACACGGATAAATAAACATCGACCAATAAATAGAGAAACGATTTTGTTTACAAACAACAAAATTTTATTATGTGGAGTAAAATGTATTGTTTTAAACAATTGAACAACAACTGATCAATAATTAAAAACAATTGAACATTTAACATCAACAGGCGACATTAATTTACCTAAATTCCATGACTTCCAAAAACAATCAAACTTCAAGTGTCTTGTTGTTGTCAAACTTCAAAATTGTTCAATGTTATGCAACATTCCATACATGTAATGACTGATTAAAATTGCACAACACGTCACGTAATTTCAAATTAGATTACTAAAATACCAATTAATAACGTATATATAATTGCAAAGACATTATTGTAGAATGGGGCGAGTCGTTTTTAGAGAGCGATGTTCTTTCGTGCCCGGTCGAGATGAAACACGCTCCCGCTCAGATCTGGTGCTTGACAACAAAGTTGCCTAGCAACCAACTACGTCACTCCTTCCTTTGCTTGCTTCAAAGTACCCGATGTATCTGATGTATTATATCTTTTTCTAATGATTCTCGAAGAAATTTTGCATGCGTATTTTGAAATAAAATATTGTGTTTTCATTATATTTATCATAATTTTACTGTCCAGTTGCAAAGTAGGTATAATATTTCGATGTTCAGTTTTTGCACTCAGAATTTAAACCTTATATTAAAAACATAAATTGTAACTTGTTCAATTAATACATTTTAGCTGAAAAATTCCGTTTGTACTAAGTATTTCGAATCACTTCAATGTGCATTGCCCTGATTTTATTTCAGATCTTTAGATCAACCCGTGTGGGACGAATTTTTTGGAAAATGTGTTTGTCAGAAAATGCATCAAAATGTTAAGTTTGTTAATATTATTTTCCTTCAGTTCCTAAATCTACGTCTCAAGATCATGTGGTACCAGGAACAGGAACTGAGAACGAAAAAAATGCCCTTTGTTTCCGTTCGCAACGAATACGAAAAATGCAGTTTCCGTTCTTTATGTGTTCGCTTGTTATATTCCCCTGATACTGGTTTTAACCGGTAGAAAGGAAACCAAATGATATGCGTACAAGTTCTTTCTGCGGCACGTTGTACGAGAATCACACTAGAATTATTTCTACTTCTTATAAGCACTCAATCAATCTTCTTTCGGAATACTTTCAAAATAGTCATGAATTGCAGATTCAACTGCTTCAGATGAAACCTTCTACACCGTAATTTTTTAAGTAAAAAAGGACAGACAAATGTCGCACTTGCCAAATCCGGTGAGTGTGGCTATAACCGACAACTTTTATTTGAGAAATTTTTTATAATCCCATATTTTTGCTAAATATCTATTTTGAAACGTGTGTATGTACGTTTTCATGATAACGGTAAGTTATAAACACGTAGGTATGATGAAATTGTCAAGTAATATTAAACAGGGCCGTCTTAAGAAATTCGGCGCCCGTGGCCAACTAAAAATAATGCGCCCCTCTTCGTAAGAAAATTCACAGAATAGCAAACGGGGAAATAAAAATGGCCGCCCCAAAAGGCTTGCGCCCTGGGGCTATAGCCCATTTAGCCCTGTGGTTAGGGCGGCCCTGATATTATACATTATTATTTTTTTCAATAATACTTTATCTGTAAGAAAGAAATTTATTTAAGTATGTAGTGATGACTTTTTGTCAAACTTTAAGACAAAATTTATTTTATTGGTTATTAATAATATGCTTTTAAATTTTTTTCCTTTTATTTAATAAATGGAAGTAAGTGATTCGTTTTCACTCTTAAAAATACAGAATAGGTTCCTAAATATCACATGACTTTATAGAACCGCTTCCTGAAAATTTAGGATGTCATCACTGGCTGTAACCTTGCAGGACACCTTGCTCCGTTTTGATGTTGAACAGATTTTCTGCCTAGTTCAAATTCTTTATAATACTAGTAACCTGTAGCTAAAGAAGGCGTTTGTTCACTAAGAACTGAATCTAAACTCTCTGGATAGGGTAGGATGGGGCTTATAGTTCATTGGGAAAAAAGTACCGCCCTATGTATTCGTAATTCTGACTGTCCGTTAGCTAGCATATTGCGTCTTAGGGTGGAAGAGGACTGGGCGCGAATTGCCCGTTCCCGCCTAGCCCAGTTCAGTTACAACGTCCTACTCGTTGGCGTGAGGTTACAGTGGTGAAAGTACACGCAAGTAAAATTTTCCATTTGATATTATTTTGGTATAATAATTTTGGTGATGGTATTTTATACAATACCTTATTGTCCTCTAATGTTTCAAGTTCCATATGATATCGCTCAAATCGAGATCCACATTTACCTCCTATTTAACCTCAAAATTAAAAGCAACTACTATTGGGGTAAAAAGATCAGTGGTGGTCCTTTGTGTCCCACTGTGGACCTTATTACCTCATCATGATTTTCACTCTGTTTTGTAATTCTTTTGTTTCAGAATGCGTAATTATAAACGAAAAACTGACCTAGGCAAGAAATCGATCGCCTTGATGTAACATGCAGCCGAACTAATGATGAAAGAGAATCAACCCCTAAGAAAGGTGTATCGGGAGTACGAAATATGCAGAACATCTATAACAAGATTTATATATCGAATTGAAGAAAATCCCGAATGCCCAAAGTCTCACACAATATTTGCTTAGACTAGCCCAAATTTTTCATGGGATAGGACCTAAAGAAGTACGTTGCCTGGAAAAATGATTGTGCAGATAAATATAATATAAATGTTCCAGATACTTGGAATACAAATAGAATGGCTGGCAAAGAGTGGATGTCAGCCTTTCTTAAACGAAACCAATCTTTGTCTGTTAGAATGCCGGAAGCAACGAGTCTGAGTATGGCTACTTCCCAGAGCCGCAGTAAGGGGGGCGAAGTGGGTGACGGCCCTGGGTGCACTAAGGAGAAGGGCGCTGACGGGCTTGACTAAGGGGCGCCATTGCGAAAGCGAGGATCGAGGACCTTTTTTTTGCTCGTCATTTGAATTTTGGAGGTGAGGACCTTTTTTTTTGCTCGTCACTTGAATTTTGAAAGATGAGAACCTTTTATTTGCCAAGGGGGCGCCAAAACATGACTTTGCCCCTAACGGAAGTTTTCCTTACTGCGGCTCTGCTACTTCCTTTAACGAAAGCAACGTTGAAGCATTTTTTAACAAGTTAGCAGATGTTATGGACCGTTATAAGTTTACAGCTTCTTCCATATGGAACGCTGATGAAACTGGTGTTTCGACCGTCTCCAAACCATCAAAAATAGTTGCCGCTAAGGGTAAGCGTAATGTTGGATCAGTTAGGTCAGCAGAAAGAGAAACTAACGTGACATTATTGGAAGCTGTTTCAGCTTCAGCATCTTTTGTACCACCCATGTTTGTGTTCCCGCGAAAAAAATATCAGGATCATTTTGCCCGAGATGCCCTCCCTGATTGTATTGGTGTGGGTAATACAATAGCTGGATGACGGATACTGAATTTTTCATATTCATGAAGCATTTCATCAAGCATGTGAAACCTACTACAGGTTCGCCCGTATTGCCATTTTTATCATTGCCAACATTGGACCTAGCTAAAGATAATGGCGTGGTGAGGCTTTCATTGCCCCCTCATTGTTCCCATAAGCTGTAGCCGTTAGATGTACAATCTATGGACCATTCAAAAAAGACCTACCATAGACTGAAGATGCATGGATGCGAAACAATGCGGGAAAAACGATGACTATCTATGACATTCCAGGAATAGTTCGCACATCTTTACCACTGTTCTTGACTCCAGTTAATATAATGAGTGGATTTGAGAAAACGGAAATTTTCCCATTTAATAAAAATAAATTTGTGGATTCTGATTTTGCACCGAGTTTCGTTACGGATCGCCCAAACTCGGACAATTCTCAATTGTTTGTGGATCAGGTAGCTGCATTGAAGAAAGAAATTTTGTCTCTAAATACATCAGAACCTTCATTAAACGACGTCAGGTCGCAGTCTATCAATGTAGAGTCTCAGCCATGTACTTTTTTTGAACCGCATCCTTCCACGTCTTTCAATCTTCAGCATATCCATATCCCTTGATTCGCAGTCTTCCACATCTTTTGAGCCGCTACCATCCACTTCTTTTCAGTTAGCAACACCCACAAAAGATTTCTACCCCGAATCTGTTAGACCTTTTCCCAAAGCTGGAAGTCGAAAAATTACAACTAGAAAACGTCGTAAGGATGCCATTTTGACTGATTCTCCTAAGAAAAACGCCTTATAGAAAAACAAAATAAGAAATAAAAGGTCAGTTAAAAAGTGATAAAAAAAGAAGTATCGAAAAACGAAAACAAGTTAAAAGAAAGATTTTGCTAGAGTCCAAACATGATAATTCGAGTTCTGTAGAAGAATACTTCTATTTAATCTGCTGTGAATCATACTATGAGAGCGATCCAGGAGAAGGCTGGATTCCTGCTTTGTCCATGAGAACGAAGTCGATGTTCACAAAAAATAAACTTTTCCTGCGGTGTTATGGGAAAACATTTATTTAGAACTTTTGTTTTTTTTTTTTTTTTTTGACAAAATTTTAATACTGATGTTTTTTTAAATTTTTTGTAAAATTTATTTATTAATATTTTGGTTGACATGCTACTTTTACAAAGACAGGCTATGATATTGCAACTGGATTGGGCCCCTCACATTTTTCACTTCCTGTTAAGACAGTGGTTAAATATTAATTTTCCACACAAATGGGGTGGACGGTCTTCTAATACTGACTTGGCAATAAAACACTAGCCACCCCGTTCACCCGATTTGACCTTATTAGATTACTTCTGATGAGGTTATATAAAAAATGAGGTTTATGTAAATCGATAAACAAAATTAACAAGAATTGTTTCAAAGAATAAAGGAAGAATGTGATCAAATACCACCAGAAATGATTAAAATTGCCACAATGGCTATGCATCAAAGAACTGAAAAATGTATTTGGAAGCAGGACAATCAGTGGAAATGAATTAGTTTTGAAATTTTATGTTGTTAATGAACATATTATTTAAAATTACACTATTATCATTATTTTTTTTATCTAATTATTGAACACCCTGTATTACTTAAAACAAATTTGATAACGTTTTTGAAGATTTGAGACAAAGCAGGAGTTTTTTTTTTTTGAAGTGTGACTTTTATCGTGAAATTGATAATAAAAAAGTTTTCCATTTGTATCCAATTTCTTAGATCCCGATGTATATTTTCACACATAAATGTAATAAATTTGATGATTTCATCTTCTATTACGTTGAAATCGTGATCACATATACTTTTTAACAAATTTATAGATTATTTTTGTTGCTCTAGATTTCACTTTTTGACCAATCGTCGAATTGTGGCGAAAAGTGTCGAATTGGTCAGAAAGTGTGATATGTATTTGTTAAGCTTCTGAGTTTTATGAAATTTTTTAGTGGATATTTTATCAAAATAATATAAGGTCAGCGAATCACGGGACAGGATATCACCAATCACGGGAGAGGGTGTCACCTGTCAGCGAATCAAGAGACAGTGTGTCCCCAGTTAGCCAATCACGAGAACCTTAGGAAAAATTGACGTCACACTATTACAGACACTACACATAGACACTTGCTAATTATTATTGTACGATGTTAGACAATTTCGCTTTTGCCCATACTGTGCAACTAATAAAAAACAAACAAAAATATGTATCAAAATCAAATATTATTTCTTAGTTCTATTATTTTCTTAGTATTATTTTTTCAAAATTCATAACCCTTTATGAATTCTTTATAAATACAGTAATTTCAGTAAATTCACTAACACATACCCAATAAACCCCGACGCTATTGCCCTTTCCAGTTCATTTTTATTACTTGCGTAGATAAATATATTAGAAATCGCATGTGGCAACACTGTGTATCGGGATACTACGGGAGTAGTGTCCACTTGAGCATTGTTTCTAGATCTAATTTTTTTAAAACTGACACTTACATGGAAATTTTTTGCATTAGAAATAATAAAAATAAATATATGCAAATATATTTAGCTCATTTAATGCAATTTTGAAATATAAATTAGATTTTAAATTCAGTTTTTTTTTTATTAAAAATTTTTAGGTCAGGTCACTGTCCCAGCGCCACCCTGTCTCAGCCGCCACTGGTCCCAGGGACATTGCGACCAAGACTGAATCATATGAGTCGGTAACAAACACAAAGATCTGCAAAATATCTATGCACATATCTGGAGAAGATCGGCACTTGATCGGGGGAACTGGAATCAACAAAAATCCTCCAAGGGTAGTAAAATTCGAATGAATGAATGGCTAAAGGGAATTAAAAAAAAAGCAATAATATATTTTTAATTACTTTATTTGTGCAAATTTATCACATTGGGTAATGGTACATTAACATTAAATTAAATAAAAGTAGAAAATTAAAAAAAAAAGATTAAATAATTACATCTAAGATATGCCTATTATTTGGTAGAAATAATTAACACACATAGCAAGTTCTTAAACATTTCACAATATTACACTACAATTTTATCAATATTTTCCAAATATCAATAAATTGCAGGACAAAGACTAGAGATATAACTCTAACTATAAAATTTAACATATAACGAACATACATATAAAAAATATTCCGCAGGGTTCTATCCTAAAATGCTTGACTAAGGTCAAATTGTCTTAAATTTCAATTTATTTTAAGATGTTGTTCCCATTACAAATGAGTTTTGTTGTTAAACTTTATTTTAACAACATCATTTGTTTTCATTGTTGATGTCATATAAATTACTATGCAATAGAAACAAGCAGATTCTGTACAAAAAAATATTGCAAATTGCTAGCAATATTTATTACTTCAAACTTGAATAAAGTCAAATATTATTTATGTCAAAATCAGTACATGCTGAGAACAGCTAATTTAATTGTCAATGATGATAATCAAATTTCTGATGGAGACAGATGCCTTCTGCTTATGATTGTTGGTGCGTCAGAGGTTTTTGTCGCAAGAGCGCTTGATTTCCAGGACGTTTCAAAAAGTTCTGGTTTTATTCAATTTTGATCAATGTCATGTATACAATTATTTTTTAATATGAAATAAAAAAAGGAATGAAAAGGATGAGAATTATAAAATCTATTGGTTTAATGCATTTTTAAAAATATATTCTGAAAACTTTAAATCAAGATGTGATGTTACTGTAATGGCCTTTTTTTTAAATCAGCTTAAAAACTGTTTTAAAAATCATTAAAATTTCCAAAAAATATAGAAATTTTTAAGTATCCGACTAATTTCTGTTGGATTTCCTACTTTTTTATTAGGAAATGTAAAAAAGTAGAAGAAAAGTAATAAATTGAATATAGCACACAGTTTTATACAAAATACAGTTTTAAAAATGGAATAGTTGAGGTAATATTATCAATACTTTATGAATTATAACAAATACAGTACGATCCCAGTTAACATTGGCCTGTTCATTGTACTTTATTGTTAAATATAAACTTCTTCGGCAAAACTAACAATACCCAAATTTAGGATTTATCTGTATAAAATATCCCCAGATTTTGATTGAAGGATATTACTGTACATATTAGCCTACGCAGACGCTATTACATTCGTACCAAGAAGACGACGGGTATGATCGAAGTCTTTAAAAAACTGCAAACCTCTGTAAAGATAATAGGATCGATGGTCAATTCTAAAAAAACAAATATATGCACCCAGAAAATTATTATACAGTAGGTATAATTTATAAAATAATATGATACATCAGAAGCTATATCTGAATTTATATATCTTGACTCACAAATTAATAATAGACACGGCAGAAGTGCGGCAATCAAATGAAGAGTATAGTTGACTAACAAGGTCTGCAAAAACATTTCCACTCACAATGATATTATTATTATTAAACAAAATTCCTCATTTATGTCTTAATCATACCGGTGATCATCTATGGATCCAAAATATGGCTAATGAAAAACAATATGAAATCCTTTTTGGATATGTCGAGAGGAAGATTTTACGACATTATTCGAGCCTAAAACCACATCAGTACGCCCATATCTATTTTATCGTTATTTTATTTATTTATTTACGTTTTTACAAGTTTTAATAAAAAGCAAATATCAAATTTAAAGGAAATAATCATATAAATTTTGGAAATTTTAACAATTAATTTCAAATATGTTGTCATAAATTTTAATCAAAAAATGACTGCTAATGAAAAATATGGCAGTCGCAACAAGTTCTTATCATTTGTTGGATTTCAAGAAATATGGAATTCTTTCTCACAGCAAGATTGTCAGAAGCTTGTAGACAACAAGTCATGACAAATTAACGCTATTTTGAAAAATAAGATTTAGTTTATTTTTGGGCAAATGTTTAAATTTAATTGAACGATAATGTGGATTAATTAGTATTGCAATATGTTTCTATTTCACTTATCGTCCACATTTCAGTTAAAAATATTTAAAAAATGCGAAAAGGTAAACAAATATGATTTTGGGCTCGTATATAAGGCTATTTGTGCTAATGGGTAGTGGCGTAGACGTTGCACTTTTGAACAATAGCAACTATACAAAGAAGTCTACGATGTTAAGACTTCCTCAGGCATAACAAAGATAACTTATAAACAAACCACAATAGGTAGCAAAAGTACGGGCTGCCCAAATGCCATATATATGTAGATCAGGTTGAAAGAGGTTTAAAAATATTTAATGTAAGTGAGTGGAACATACTAGCTCAGCATTAAACGATGGAAGAAACTACTTGGGAAGACTAATCCATAAAGAGTTGTCAAAGATTTTGTCAGTATTTCTAAGGAGGTCTGCATAGCAGTCGAAATGTACATCCAGTTTTTAATACACGTAATTTGAAGGGAATGTTCAGTACTTCACTCAAGAGATACGTTTGCTGCTAATATAAGCAAAGATCTAAAGTTAGGTGAAGTCAGGAAGAGCTCTGATCTCGTTCAGTGGTATTACTTCTGGGATTTTAAATTTTAGAAACAAATATGGGACTTATCGGAAGTCTTATGTTATACGTTACGTATACTCATTTCTTATATAATGTCGATTATTTAGTTAGTTCTGAATTTTGATTTGAAATATAAAACTAAAATTTTAGCTTAATATCATTCACACAGAATAAACAGGAAATCTTAATTTTCAATGCTTCGTTCATTCTGTTTGTCAAAAAAAGCAACGTACGATTAAAATAACATAATGAAAACTTGACAAAATAGTTTACGACATAGTGAAAGTACAAGTATGTTCGTACATTTCTGCATAATATATTGTTATCATTTTAATATATCGTAACAATTTGTTTTTCGTTAATTACGTTATGTTATATTTATCTAGAATTGCAATAAATTATATAACTACTTTGTAAGTACGTATTATCATAATATTTGTAATTTCTGTATTACGAATGTTTTTGTATTTAATTTTGTTTATCGTTGTCCTTATATAAAGTAAAAATAAAGTACGAATAATTAAAATAATCCATAGTAAATAATTTTTACAGCACCAACATTGTAACAGTAATTTATATAACACCATTTAAATTTGAAAAGCTTAATTTCTAAAGGAATTATGTATACTCTAATATCGTACGATTAAACATATACGTATAGTGGTATTAGGTTTACGCTAAATCGTAATCTGACAACCTTACAGAAAATTATTACCGATATATAATTTTACTGTGCATTATATAGTTTTGTTCTACAAAATGCAATAATATTATAAGTAATACAATTTTACTGTAGTATTGAATATTTTGAAGTTGAAGTCATGCTGAACACAGTTACACGAATTTCGACTGTGAATTGACTAGTGCTGCCACCTGGCTGATATTATTTTAGTTGAAACGACGTTCACAATCATCACGGAGGCGCCACGGGCGTCGGTCTATCCTCTGAATATCACTGTGGGAACGCTCTGAAACAAAAAAGTTCTTATATTAACAATTTATAATTATTTACATATTTAATTGTTTAATATTTTGTTCAAAACAAATGTAAAATAATAAATTATTCAATAAGGTCTCAGATAATGCTCAGGATACGTTCGTAGAATTTAGAGCGCTGAATGAAATAACGCTAAACGGGGTCATTTTAACATTACGTAAAATACTTTTCTCCACGACCACTATAGAAATTACCAATTCTAAAACCAATTTTGACTACAGAAAGTTAATATTCTAACACAAGAGTTGGAATGTCATTCTAAAGCCTGGTTTATAATAGATATGTTATGGAACATAAGCATAAAAATTACACTACTCTCTTTGTTCTGTTTATTACAAACAGATGTTTTGAAGGGTCAAATCTATTGTTTAATGCATATGCAGTTATGCTATGGGCTTATTATAAACCAGGCTTAAAGCTTATCTTCTTATGCATTTTGCGTGTATTTCATTCCATCACTTGTTATGGAATAACTATTCCGTACTTGTTCGTTTGTTTTTGTAGGGTAGCATTAAAATATTTGCAATGTTTACTTTAAATAAATGCAACATAACTCCTAAAAAGTACTAAAATAGTGGCCGATGTGCGGCAAATTAAATCAAAATTAAACAAATAATAAGTAAAAAAATAAGTTTAATTAATTGATTAATTTGTTACATAATATAAATTATTAGTTAAGATAAAATGTTTGTTAAAATAATAAATTTTTATTTATTTATTTTTTTTTTTTTTTCTTGTGGTTGCGGAGAAAGTATGGTCTGTGACTCGGTTGGAAGAGAAAATTTGATACTCGTGGTTCCTCACGCTCGCGCTCTGAATGTTCCACTCGCATCGAATTTTCTCATTCCAACCTTGTTACAGAACATACTATACGATAGAAGTATATGCAGGAATATTTTTGAATCAAATTAATATTAAATTTGATGAGAAAATAATAAGTCATCCAGAAAAAATTGGTATATCAGTTCTGGATAAAAATAGGAACAAAAGAGTTCAAAAGGAAGAGAAAATCAATATGGAGAGCAAAAAGAAGGAAAAGGTTTGAATATAATGGCTACTCATCAAAGGAGAATCAATATAGAGGTCGGAAGGACAAGAGGTGACACAGGAAGAAATAGACAGGATGAGGGAGATCCAAGACGAGAAAGAACTGAGAGCCTAATAAATTCGAGGTCCAACAATAAATACTTAAAGACTTGGACGATGCAAATACTCAACAATTTAAAACAAAAAGTAAGGGAAAGAGGAAGAAAATAATAACAAGATTTGGTTGCAGAAATAAGAAAAGAGAAAACGAATACTGGTGACAGGATGAATAAGGAATGTGCAGGTTGTATGAAAAGAAAAGAAAAATATTGAAACACATACTGAAAAACTGCGGAGAAACGATATTGAAAGAAGGAACAAGAGAAGATGGATGGATGAGATCTTTGAGAGAAGAAAGTATTTGAGACGAAGACACAAGAGGCTCACTAAAACATTTGTCAAACAATTATGTATTTCGGTAATATCATATGTGCCAAGTTAATAATATTCCGTCATAGACACGGTTAAACCTGTCTTATATTAGGTAGGTATCGTAAAATTATCTCTGTTCTGCTGGGTACAGTGTTGCCGAAATATGAAATTAAAAACAGGCTTGCGCGGGTCTTGTTCCACCATGATAACGAGCCGGCACAAATTGCCCAACGAACGAACATATTTTAGAGACGACTTCCGTCAAATTATAGACTTTCTCAGCCATTTCTTTTGGATTTGGTACCAAGCGATTTTAATATATTCCCCAAAAATAAATTTAAAAAATACGTGGAAAGAAGTTTGAAAGTTCGAAAGTACTGTTACGTGGATTTCAAATGAAAAAGATAAAGCAAGAAGAAAGGAAAATTGTATTTAAAACTTGGTTTGCGCAAATGAATCTTTGTTTAAAAGTTAACGATGCGTATAACCCCTAGAGATTTAAAAGTTTCTTATACAAAAGTAACAATCTGAAATAAATTGAGGAACAATCTATAGATCAATTTTTGCAGGGAATTTTTATTTATTTAATAGAATATTTTTAATTGAAGAAAAAATTGTTGTAAAAAAGTTATCGCTCAATAAATTAATAATAGATATCAGACAACAATGTTTTATAATATTTTAAATATATTTGTATGTTTCAAATAATTTTTATATTTATATAGTTTTGTGTGGAAATGTTCAAATAATATCTTAACATTTTTTGCGACATGATTGTTTATAGTTCAAAATATTGTACTTGTTGATAATGGAATGCTACTTGGTACACGTGTTCTTTACAAAAAATAATCATTTTTACCCGCAGCATCTATACTGAGAACTACGACAGATACAAGATGGCGACAATAATAGAACATCAAGTACTTAAAGTAATTTTCACAAAAGAATAAAATAACTACAAACGTATTTATGGACTGAAGATGTATCTACAATTTGATACGTCGTACGCAAATATGCGCCGATTGGTTTACAAGATGGCTAATGGATATCACTCTGAAAAAGTTATTTTAAATTTAATAAATAGTTATTTAAAAATTACGGGAGGAAAGTAATATTTACCAGTCGAGGACGTTTTTGCGCCCGAGCGATAGCGAGGGCTAGCAATAAAGTCCGAGACTGGTAAATATTTAACTCCCGAATTATTTATAATATTTTTTCCACTTTCAAAGTTATTTTTAATTGCATAATTTCTTTTTGAATAATTTATTTTAGATATTTAAATAAAATATCAGTATGTCTTTGGCCGGTTGCTATGGTTTTCATCAAACAAAGCATGAAGATTAAAAGTGTTGTGTCAAAAGTTTGTAAAATGAATTTTAAAAAAAGTGAAAGCGAAATAGGAATTGATGAGGCTACAAACGCTGCATTGTCCTTCCTCCTGCCGGAGAAATCGAAGGGACGTTAACAGATGGCATAAAAATTTAGGTTTTGTTTCATTTATTTCTTTCCCGGGGGAGGTAAATTTTTGCTTACATCCCGTTGTTAATAGTAACCAAAGCTTCCTCGGCAATGTGTATCTACTTCCATCAAATCAATGTCATAACAATGAACTTACTGTGTACAGAGTGGAAAAAATTTGTTTTCACCACTTTTCACAAAATTTGGAGAGTGACCGTCATGTATTTATGCAGCGAAATTAAGGAAACATATTTAAGTTTATTATTTGAAAAGTGAGGTCAATATCAGCATGCCATTCGGTCTTAATAGCATTGGTATTAGCTCTACTATGATCCATTAAAAGATAAAATAAATGGCTACAATTGTTCAATGTATTGTTTACTTCACCTTTTTACTTCTTTTTAATTCATTTTTGCAATTAATTTTGTAATTATTCTTCTCACCGAAAGCTGGTAGTGATATTCTGTCAATTATGTTGAACTTTAATCAGAAAACTGTCAATAAAGAATTTAACTGAATGAAGGATATAAAATCTGTAATATTTATTATTATTATACTAATATTATATTAACAAAATTAATAACAGTTATTAATATAAAAGGTAAAAGAAATAATTTTTTACTGTACATGCATATTATTGATTTGAATTCTGTTCATAAAATGTACCATTTTATTTAGCTTTTAATTTTTTGTTAGTTTTTATACAAAAAACCTCTTTGATGTGTAATCCAGAAAATTACCAAAAAAAAAAAATCAAACAACAGTCATTTTTAAATTTTATATTTAATATTTGCTTTTGTATATATCTGGCATTTCATAAAAAAAAATAGGAAAACAAAAGTAATAATTCATAACAATAATAATTTTTATATCAATATTTCCAAAATGCGGCGGTTGATTTTGATAAAATAACTATAATAGTAATAATAATATTCTTGGAAAATATTTTGAAATTCACAAATATTTACGTTCAGGTATTCCCATAATGAATGAGCAGGTAGAGTTATATAACTGCCCCATAATAAGGTCCGAATTCAGTGGTGGGATTTAGCCGGTTCGCGCGAACCGATAGCGAAAATTTTCGTTAGTTCTGCGAACCGGTAGTAAAAAATGAAAATTACTAAAAATTATTTTATTTTATATTTCGCATCGTATAGAAGGATGAACAAATAAGTAAAAAAATAATATAGCATATTTTTTTGTCAATGGTTATCAAATTTTAGCTAAATATAAAACAATGGGTAAGTGAATGAATACCGGGAGCAACTGTACATATTTTACGGGATTTGTGGCGCGATTTGTGGCGCTTTCTCGGGAAAAACTTATAGACAGTGTTATAAAAAGGTAGAATGAAAGATTAATGGATTGTGACCATTTACAATCAAGATGCCAAAATGGAAATAAATTGGACTTTTTATATATTTTGGAACCAAATAATTGGAACATAAAAGAAGTTTTTGTTCTATGGTACACAGCCGAACATAGGTTGCCAATATTTAACGACATTTTCAAATTTAGTATTGATGTTAATGAATACAGAGATTTTGTGGAGAACTCTTAAAAACTCTTGTCTTAAAAACACCCTACAGTTATAAAATTCCTCTAAACGTGGAAAAACCAAAAAATATTGTAAAAACAATTGCTGTAAGTTCAGCAGAAGCAGAAAGAGGATTTTCGAAGATTAATTTGATATGTTCGGATAGAAGAAACCGTCTTTCTGTTCCGAACATTTCAAATTTAATGGTAATAAGTTTAATCGGCCTGCCATTATAATATTAGGATCCTTCTTCTTTAGTAAAAATATAGTTAAGATGTAATCATTCCGCTGATGACCCTCGCGTTGAATATAAAAATAATAAAGAAGAGGATGACATTCAATTAGCAATTCGGTATTACTTTAAAACATGTTTCATGAAATGTTTTTATTATATAGCGTGATCTAGGAAATTGAGAACAAATGTGAAACTTTTTACTGTCAATTTTCCGAAGAAGAAAACAAAAAATCTGCAAAGAATCTCCGGTCTTCTCTCAAACCCTCAGAAATATTTTGAACTATGTAATATAGGATGTCCACAATATCGATTTTAAGATTAGATGGATAATGAATTGAAAAATTGATAATAAAAAAGTTTCCCATTTGGTACCAATGTTGGATCACACTATAGTTTATAGTATAGTTTATTTAGATACATAAAATCATTTACATTATTTTTGTTACCATTTATGTTAGGTTATACCTGTAATTATTGTTATATATTTCCATGTTTTATAGATTATACACTAAATACATTAAATTATGCTTTCGATACCAGTAAATAAAAAATAGATAGTACTGAAATTCTGTAACAAACAAACTTTTCGAACAAACTATGTATGTTAACAAATTTCTCTAATAACTGTGCCCAAAGAAAATAGTAAATATACTTAAACTATAACAGGTTGAAAAAGTAACTTAGAACGTTTTGTTTTATACATATTTACAGTAAGTATGATAATAATAATAGCTAAACACCGTTATTTCAGTGTCTTGTCACGCGAAACTATATATTTTTACTTCTATTTTAGAGTGAAAAGAAAAATAGAGACAAATCATATAGTAAGAAAGTTACTTTACATATTCTGACGGAAACTCAATCATTTACTTTTATTTTGGATATTTAGAGTGATTGCAGATAACGGTAAGACTAGTAAAGCTAGTTATTAGTAAACGCATGACTGATATTTGGTTATTTCAGGAGAATATTGCGTCAGTAGCGCTAATAACCTTAAACGCTATGCAGTAAACATTTATTTAATAAGTTAAGTTAGAAATTTAAGTTTTGGACGTGCTAAAATTGAATCAAGTCAGGGGCTGGGAACCGACGGCTCTAGAGTCGCAAATCCATAGCTAGAAAAAGTGCGAATCTTTTATTCTGAACAGAAGAAGAAAGAATTTCTAACAATTTTTTTTTAATTCAAATCATATACGTTGTCACAAAAAAGAAATAGATTATGCCAAACTAACAATCTGAAATAAAATTAGTAACAATCTTTACATCAAAATTTGTACACAATTTTTATCTATCTAATAGGATATTTTTAATTGTAAATACATTATTTAGTAATTGCATTTAACCAAATTGCATCTTTAAAACCAATAGATGCATGTTTACGTACCTTGCGGCAAATTTAAGTTTAATATTCATAAATATGTTTATAGCTATTTAGTTCTACTGTGAAAATTACTTATAGTCATTGTACTTGGTGATCTATTTTGAATATCTTGAATCTACTGCAGTTCACAAGTAAGTGCTGCGGTTAAAAATGATTTATTTTTCATGTACCAAGTGGCATTCCATTATTATCAAGTATAGTATTTTTCGATAAAGGTTTTAAACTAAAACTACACAAAACTATACAAATATAAAAGTTATTTGAAACCCAAAAATTATTTTAAAAAATTACAAAAATTTGTTGCCGGCAAGGGCGTAGCCAAGAGGTTGGGTGTTAACCCCCGCCCCCGAGAAAAAAATCTAAATGACTAAGATGACTAATTTTTACCAACGAACAATGACCCTACTTTACTAGATCAGGTATGTGTTTTAAAACTTTTAAATCTGTGTTGCTCTGATGAAGAAATAAAATATTTCGAAACTGGTCAGCTAAATTTAGTAACATTATTTATGTCCGCAACCCGTAAAACACTTCCACACTACAATATTCTGTTATCTTTTCTCACTATTATTATTTTATTTTCAGTTTTTGTCTAATATTATTATTATCATCAATAATATAACTTATCGTTGCTAACGTAAGAGTTTTCTCTAACTCAAGTTAAAATCATATGTTTTTGTATGCTACAACATACAAAAACAAATGATTTTAACTTGAGTTAGGGATAATTCTTACTTTAGCAACCGGTCATTAATGATTTTATACAATATAAATTTGAAATATTTAGCTGACCAGTTTCGAAATATTTTATTTCTTCATCAGAGCTACACAAATAAAAATCATAATTTAAAATATACTAGCTTTAAAAGTTTTAAAACATATACCTGATCTAGTAAATTAGGATCATTGTATTTTTAAAATATAAGTTTGATAGAAATTTTTAGTTCAATGTTAAAGTATAGATGGTAACACCCACTAGCGGTTCAGTATCATCGTGTAGTTTAGACCAGTGTTTCTCAACAGGTGGTCCGCAGAAAAATTATAGTGGTCTGCGAAAGTTTCGGTATTTGTTTTTTGCAGTTTTTTCTTACGTTTTATGCACATTTTTTATGTAAATAATTTATATTTTGTATATTTTCTGTAAACTTTCTGTGATTTTCTATAAGTAAAACAAATGTATTTAGTAGCTCATTACATATATTTGTTTTCTTGCAAAAAATGAACAAACAATTATATTTAGTGGTCCGCGTTAGGAAATTGTATATTTTACTGGTCCGCGTTAGGAAATTGAATATTTTACTGGTCCGTGGTACGTTTTTGGTTGAGAAACGCTGATTTAGACTACCATCTTTAGCAGCTGGCACAAAATTTTAAGTGAATTCCTGCTTATGTAATTACACCCTTTAAAAATCATTCTGTATATGAATGACACGTGTTTTTGTTCAGCAACTGTATGAACAACTGATATGACAAAAGTTCGACTTGCCCCACTTGCAGTACTAACAAGATAAGCGGTTTTAGAATGTACAGTTCTTAGACGATAATAACTTTATTATATTTTGATGCTAAAAAGAATGGTTTTATTATCACTTTTGTTAAATAAAATTCTAATACAATACTTTAGTAACACATTTAATATTATTCTGTTTCAAATGGTAGCACTACTATATTTATAATGATTATTTCTAAAAAATAAATATTAGATCTACGTTTTAGACTAATCATAAAGATCCATCTATTGTGTTTACCAACAGAGATGTAATAATGAAAAATGTCAGTTTTACATCAAATAAAAATAAGATTTAAAGCATTTTAGAATCAACTTGAGCCATTGGGAGCTTTTAACCTGAATAATTACACAACTTAAAGAATCTAATACTCTGTATACCCTCGGCATGATTCTGTTTGCGTCACATGTTTCCTCAAATTGTTTTTTAAATAAATGCTGCGTTTATTTAATAGTTACCTCTAAATTTGATGAGTTGCGGAGCAGAATTCTGAGGATAAGCGACTTGTTTCTTGGTGACTCCACTGGAACCAGGAGCTGCAGATCTATTACCACGGAAGCTACCACGTAGAGAAGCACTCTCTCCTTCAGCAGGAAAACGTCTGGATGTACGGGAAACACATATGACATCTTCGCTTACTCGGAATGAAGCCACGGATGGGGAACCAAGAGTACCATCATAGGAACTAATGTCGATGTCAGTCAACACTAAAAAATAATACACAAATTAATATACGAATATAGATCTTTTGTTTGTAATAAAAAATACAGTACGACCTCTGATAACGTTCAAGATACGTTTCTAAAACATAGAACGCTAAATGGATTTATTTAATATCACGAAAATATAGATATAGATTAGAGATGGGAATGGAAGTTTGCGGAACCGGATCAGTGGAGGTCGTTCAGTTTGTTGAGCCGGTTCATTGATTCGGCTAAGTGATCCGGTTAAGTAAACATGTTTTCGAGACACAGGTCGGTCGTTAGTTCGTAGGTAGAACGTCGCTTAGAGCCGGTCAGTTGTCGGTCGTTCGCTTGTAGGTAGACGTCGCTTAGAGCCGGCTCTTTCTTAGACCCGGCTCTTTCTTAGACCGGGTCAGTTGTCGGTCGTTCGCTCGTAGGTAGAACGTCGCTTAACCCGGTCAGTATCGGTCGTTCGCTTGTAGGTAGACGTCGCTTAGAGCCGGCTCTTTCTTAGACCGGGTCAGTTGTCGGTCGTTCGCTCGTAGGTAGAACGTCGCTTATCCCGGTCAGTTGTCGGTCGTAGGTAGAACGTCGCTTAGCCCCGGTTCTTATCTAACATTTTTGAAACAAACAATTCACTTTATGTAGCTACTGTATTTTAAACCAGATGTGTTAAGTTTATGGCGATGTTTATTGCCCTTATAAATCGGACATCTGGGATTTGGGCAATATTTTTAATATTTTTATATAGTATGGTTGTAAGAAAATACAGACTAAGCCTATTAGTTTCAAATAAACTGCCCTACAAATTGATGACAATAAATAATACACTTTATGATAATACATTACACGCCGAGTTCTCGCGAAGGTCAACATGTCATCGATCCAGATCCGGATCACTCCGGTCACTGCTCACAATCGCCCGACCACTCGTATCCTTGAAACTTGAAACTATACAGTGAGCCGTGAGCCGGCTCATTTCAATTTGGTGAACCGTGTCACTTCGTCAGTGTACTGAGTCGGCTCAGTGAGCCGGTTCGTTCATGAACGACCCATCTCTAATATAGATACTCTGTCCATTATGTTTAAGCAGAACTAAACAGGAGGTTTGTTTTTTGTCACAAGAACCGTGAACAGCTTTCAAGTACGACTTGAAAGTGAAATATTTATAATTGTTTTTATTTTTATTATGCTCTGAGTTATAGATAGACAGTTCAGCATCTTCCGGTGATAGGGCTAGATAATAATGATTATGAATGCTAACTTTATGTCTGTGGATCGCATTGATTTTAATGTTCAACAATAAGTAATCTAAAATAGTTACTCCCATTGACTACGCACGTTTCGAACAGTATGCGCTTATTTTATAAAGTACACGATTCCGTAAGTGAATATGCTTCTGTGTTTTAAATGAGCCCTGAAAATTGTGATGTTTCGAATAAATGTGAAAATAACCAGATCAAGAAAAAATGAGAGCATTTCAAATAATTTAATTTCAATAAATGTGAAGCGAGAAAGCCAATTTCTCATTCAGATTTTCTGATCTTAGCACATTTCTTATAAATTATGCTAATTAAATGAATAATTTTTATCAATTATTTACTTTTGGATTTCCTTATTTAGACAACACATCTTTTAATATATAAATCGTGTTAGAATCTAACCTCAATACTTTAAATAGTTCTTAAAATTGTAAACTGTGTTTTTAATATGTAAATAATATAGTAATTACTTATATTGTGAATATTCACACATTTCATCAGTAAGAATCGGGCCAGTTCAACAGGACTTTTTGGCCAGTTTTTTTTTTTTGCTAATTTCTGAATTTTTGCGTAATTGAACAAATTATTAAAAATATACACGGTCTCCCAGCCAAGTGGCTCACCATTGCTATCTCGCTTATTATTATAGATATAGTTTCGGTTAAATAGACTGAAAAGTTCGAGAATTTCTAGTTAGAAATGTAAGAAATATGCAATATTTAAATAATATCACTTTTTGAGTTATTTTGATATTTTAAAATTTACTTTTACATTCTTTGTTTAACATTAAAATTACGATTTTGGGATAATAGAGCCTTTTGTGTTCAGAATAAGTTACTGTTTCAAAATATCTAAAAATATATAATGTTCCATTAAAAAATAAAATAAAATAAACAAAATAAATAAAAATAACTCAAAGTGAATTATTATTTTTTTAGAAAAATAATTAAAGCCGTTAAAACAATGTAATCATAGTAATTTTTAAAAAACTTAGAACACAATTAAATTTTTTTAAGGTGATAAAATGCTTCATCAGGCTGTGTCAGGACACATCCTGAGGTGAGTTTAGGCTTTCTGTATCCAGGTTTCATGACCATATTTTCAATCTGTATACATTTAGAAGTAATATGGTCAGTATTACGTCCATTTTTAACGTAGAAAGGCACTTACAGTTTATATCCGGTTGCGAACGGTTAAGCAAAACCGGAATGTGTATAAATGTTTTTAGATAGGAGTTGAACTCACGTCCATACCCTGCTTAGCGGTCAAACAGCAAGTACAAACGATTTAACACTTGTGGAAACAGACTTACTCCAAACTTCAATTAACGGATGAATAAGATTTTTAAATATTAACAATTTTGATGCGATTTTGAACAAAAAACGTGGCATAAATATAAAATAATACGAAATCGAAGATTACTGTTTTATTTGACACGATAACAGTCAAACATGTATCCAAATATTCTTGTCAGTTTCTAGATAGATACCTACAAAATCCTGAAATATGTGATAATTCACACTTCCCATAAATTTTTTATTAATAAAGTTTCACTGCGATTGAGTTTATTTAATTGCAAATTTAATAATCACTCTACTTCCTTGTTATAGTAAATTTGTTAATTAGAGTTGGAATTTTATTATTAAATATCATTTTGCATTTAATTCTATTTATATTGGTTTATGAAATTTATGAATTTATGACAGGTATGTCCCTGATATTAAATTTACTAATTGAAATATTTTTCAATTTGTACAATATGTAGATTAATTTTGTTTCGTGTGGGCGAAATTTCGAAATTATTTCAGGTTTTAAATGTCGAGCAGATTTAAATTTCAATGTCAGTGATTGATATAAATGCAAAATATAAGTTAGTTACTTTGGCATACTTAGGAATTAGGTAATAGTAGAGCAGCAAGGTTATTATAGATGTTTAGTAAACATTGCAAAGTGTTGAAAATGCAAATTATATAGTGCGTTCAGGTTAAGAACCACTCTTCTATGGTCACAGCATGTTGGCGTTGATGGATAACCTGCGATTACACTTCCGCCCATAAGTATTTGCCCATTTATTTTTCTAATCTTCTGAATTTATAAATTAGTACAAACTTTAATTTATATTTATATTATTCTTATTTATATACCAGGTCTGTATACATATAGGGGTGGTAGTAAAATATACGAAATTTTCCAGAAATAACCATATAATGGGCAAAACTCTTTTTTCCATTACCACTTTCAAGTGGATTAACAGTTGGCTAATGTCATTTTTTTATTGTTTTAGGATGATGACATTACATCTATATTAACAAAATTGGAGGCTATATCTGTTATTTTATTTTTTCGGTTTCTACACCTTTCAAATGATATCATCATTGGCGAGACAGCCCGAGTTGAGCCTAGGCCTCCTGTTTCCATGTTTCATGACCATGTTTTCAATCTATGTACATTCAGGAGTATATATGGTCAGTATAACGTTCATTTTTTATCGTACACATAAAGGTACCTACAGTTTATAGCAGGTGGCGAACGGCTAAGCAGAACCTGTAATTTGTACAAATATTTTTACACAAATTATTTGACATAAGCAGGAATTGAACTCACGTCCGTGCCCTTGCTTAGCGGCCAAAAAGCAGATACATACAATTTAACGTTTGCAGTACAGGCTTACCTTACAAATTATATAAAATGATTAAATCTAGAAAGATGATAAAAAATCAATTTTTGTCTGTCTGTCTGTCAGAGATTCTTGTAAAAATAACTGGACATATATTCACGTAATTTGGCACATTGATAGTGTAAAACCAGCATTGGAACAAAGGCTGTAAGGCATTTAAAAAAATGTATTCTAGGAGGATGTTTCGGGGTTAAAACTGTTAATTAAAAAACTAAAAATATCATCCTTATGTATTGACTTAACAAAAAAATATGAAGAACAAAAATTGTTTATAGTAAAAAAAAAATCTTTTTTGTTGATGATTTTTTTCTATTAGATGAATATTTGGGGAATCACGTGGGGACACCCTGAAACTAATGAATAATCTCCCTTATTATTGACTTAACGGCGTCAGAAACATGGACCCCGTACCGCCGACACTATCGCACTTTGTATAGATTTCACCAACGATGCCTAAGAACAATATTGAAAATAAAATGGCAGGATCACGTCACCAATATATCTGTGTTTGCTCATGCAAAACCAACTCAGATGGGTTGGATAAGTAATACGTATGTCAGGAGAACGCCTCCCGAAGCAGATACTTTACTCTGAACTGCAAACTGGCGTTCGTAAGGTAGGAGCCCCAAGGAAAAAATACAAAGACGTGATACTACAGACACTTAAAAGTGCAAATTTAAGCTGCCATAATTGAGAAGAGTTGGCAAAAAAGCGAAATATATGAAGAAGAACTACACGGGAGGCATTATCCATGTATGAAGACCAAAGACAACAACATCGGAAAACAACAGCACTGCCGTGCTAACATGCCCTATTTGTGACAGACGTTTTACGGCCAAAATAGGTCTCTTTAGTCACCGTAGAGCCCATGAAAAACACTATAAAATAAATAAATATATTTATTGTGACTCCTATAGTCGAAATCGACTATAAATGATGGTATCCGTTTTTTAAACTGAGCTTCATCAGTTTTTAATTCTATCAATTATTCTTTTAATTGCATGTATGTTTTCTCAACACTTGAAAATGGGTCTAAACCCCAATCTGGAATTTTCCTGCCAATATTATCTTTAAAATGTTCAGTAACACTTCCAAATCATGATAGCATACTTGAACGTCATCATCATCATTTACGTATTTTCCTTGAGTGCAAAAAATTGATAAAATCCTCCACGTCCCAAGTTACGTTTGAACAAAATAAGTTTTTAAGCAAATACATTCTACTATCTTTCTCAAATTCAGCTATCTTTTTCGGAGGTATCAATTTTTATACTTTGCTCCTTTTTAGTAGCCTACAGCACATCGATCTTCTACCGCGCCGCTAACACCTACCTTGCTGTCCAGCGCCCTTCTTCAGCGTTCTAGTGCTATCAAAGGGGCGATATCGCCTATTTTCAAAACACGACATTTTAGACGAAGTATAGAACATTACCAGCCTTCGTTCAAAGTTCCTATACCAGGCGCCAAGTTGGCTTGCCATGGCATTTATATGCCAGTTTGAAATAAATGGTTGCTTGTTTATTGTTACTGCATTTCATATTGAATGCAAAAATAAATTGTGCCGATCACTATGGTGTATTGATCAGCGCATTTAACTCCTAACCATGGAGGCTCGTGTTCGAATCCAGGTGATGATATGGATGTTTGTATTTGTCATAAATTACTAATGTATCCAAAATAAAAATGAAGATATACTAGATAATGGCTATCAGCTGCTAAGACGGAAAAAATAAATAAAATAAATTGTTGTTTTATGTTCCTAACAGAAGTAGATAAAATCATATTTATTGTATGTCAAAGAATTAAACGCTTTATTACAATACGAATAACTATAATAATTTATAATTTTATGAAATAATAAACATAATGCTGCACTAACTGTATTTTTATGATGCATAAAAACAATCTAAAATTTAGCTTATTATTTCAACTTCTCCTTATTAAATCTGAGATTAATTAATTCATCCCAGGCTCATTCAAATTACTGGCCTAAGCTGGAAAATCGAGATAACTATATATAATGCTATTTAAAATTTTATTACTACTAAACGTAAATTTTATATGACATGGCACTAATCTATCAACAATAAAATATATCTAAAGAAGTGAAGGGCAAGTAAAAAATTATGACTACAATTATCATACGCATTGTATTCACATTATTCATCATTTCCTTATGAAGACACACTTTCTAACCTTGAGATTATATTAGAAACAATTAGGGAGATAAGCCCATTTTCACTTGAGAACAACAATTGTGATTATTAGTGGATATTACTTTCGTATTGGCGAATTCGAATTCGAATTCAATCTCGGGACCAGCGGAGGTGAGATGTGATGGTAACTACCACCCTCAGGTGGTACTTACCATCCATGAGATATAACCATTTTTTGCCTATCTTGTCATTTCGAAATGAACGTCATATTTAATGTATATGAGGTTTGATATAGTCGGATTGCTGATAAGTGACTGATCGTTGCTACAAGTATCGATATTCAATACTCTATGATTTCTCTGTCTATATCATTATAATTATTTGCATACCCATAGTAACGTATAGTGACGCAAGTTGACAACTAACCTTCCAAATTATATATCTTTATTAATTAGAGCGCGAAAATAAATTTACAGCAGTACTCAAACAAACAAAATTATTAATTTAAAGGTTATAATTATAAATAAGGAAAAATTTATACTCATACGTAAATTTTGGATTATAATTTGTTATTTATTCCAGCAGATTTAAAAAAGTTTGTGAATTTAATAATTGGCCGCAAGCCGTATTTTAATTTATATTTATTACCAGACACTGACAGATAACACAAATAACAAAAAACATTTTTAAAATCGCTGAAAAATGGCAACTAGATTATTATATGAATGCACTACTTGATTCATACATGTAACAGTCACCTATCAGCAATCCGACTATAATAAAGTTTTAAGACGAGGAATAGCTTCATAAAACTTTAGTAATAAGAAATTATTTTACATTTAAATTATCAACTTCGAAATATTGCTTTTCCGCGGTTATACATCGTAACCAGCAGTGGCGTATACAGCAGTGTTTCTCAAACTGTGATCCGCGAGTCAGTTCTTGGTGGTCCGCTCACATAGAATTCATTAATATTAATAATGGGCCTTTTCACTGTGGGGGGACTTATGATAGGGGGATTGAGGGAGGGGTAAACTGAAAGGAAGCTATAAACCTACCAATAACCGATATAAGCATACCAATTTGCGACGTAAAAAGTCTGATAAAAAGAAAAATCAGAAAATCCTGGAACAATCAATGGCTAAATACAACAAATGACAACAAACTACGAGAAATAAAGAAAGACACTAAACCATGGGAAACAAAACAGAATAGAAGAGAACAAATTATTATAACCCGACTACGTATAGGTCATACACTGCTCACACACCAACATTTATTCAACAACTGCGAACCAAGCCAATGTGAACAGTGCAACGCTACCGTCACAGTAAATCACCTGATAATAGACTGCCCCAAATATAGTTATGAAAGACTCGTAAATAATATACCCAACTCAATTGAAGAGCCCTTACAAATAACATCAGTGAAACAGATTCCTAACAGATATAAACATTAAAGAACGAATATAGTTAAAATTTCCCTCATTTTGCGTTTCGTTTTTATTGTATTATATTCATATTTTATTAAGCAATATTATACTACCATACATTATTGTATTTGTGTTATACTAACAATGCTAGGTAGTAATGACTTAGTTGTCGATGTACCTATAAATCTTTATATATATATATATATATATATATAAAAATTAAGGAACCGTTCGGGATATTTATGCTTATCATTTTGTATGAAAAATAGACCGCGAACCAAATGAGTTTGACACCCCTGCTGTTGGATATTGATGTTTATATCAAAAACAAAATGAGATGATAATTTCATTATTTGTTGATGAAAAATGCGATTATTAATCCATGCATCAAAAACTTTCATTTGATATCCCTCAAAATTTTACAACCATTTTTTTTCTTCGATAAATACATATTTGTTTATATTTTTCGTGGGATATAATTTTGTCTCAGTATTTATCTTAAATCTCAGTATTTCTCTTACATGTGTTCAATTCAATTTTTTTTTTTTATATGGTTAGTCGTTTGAAGATTGCATCCTTTAACAAATTCTTCAGTTTTGGGAACAAGCTAAAGTCATACGGAGTAAAATCAGGTGAGTATGGTAGATGGAGAACAAGACTTTGGTCTTGGCTAAAACTGTCGAACCATAAAGAGGATGTGAGCTGGAGCGATGTCGTGGTAGTCGACATTGATCAAAATGTTTTGTTTTTTGACAAGACTCGTACGATAATCTAACTCCTTCTGCAACCAATCTAACAGTCAATCATCGATTGGTATGGATTAATTCTTGAACCTAGATAACCTTTTCGTGGGTTTAAAAATTGAAGGTCTATATTAATGATCTTCAACCTGGGCGGTGCCTTCTACTAATAGGCGATTTAGGCTATCATGTGGGCGGCAGAATAATTACATGATGCATTAAAAACATCGAAAATATACAAACTTAAATTTGTGAGAGAATATATGTGAAAGGAAAAGGTTACTATCATTTTAGAGAAGAGTACATACTTGAATTATGAATTTTAAACTTTTAAGCTGCATAAATTTTTAACTATGTATGACGAACATAAGGATAAGAAATAAATAAATAAATAAATAAATGTAAAATTGTTAAAACCTAGAAGTGTTGTACGGTAACGTTAAGTTAGTAAATAATAATCTTTTAAACATACATACATCACAAACAAAGTTTGTTTAAAAAGAAAGAATAAAAGAGGTCTTAGAAAAAAAGAGAAGATTTTAGAAAATAAATGTTCTCTTTAAAACAGACTTTCCGTAACACTGTCCTTGGTTACGTACCAGGGGTACGTGTGGCAAAATAGTTCATTATAATGTGTTATCAATACAATATGTATTTTTTGAATTTTCTACTCGCTCTACAAGTTTTTATAGGAGAGTACTTAAAAAATGGCTAGAAAGTTTTGTTTTTTCAATATAAATATTTATGGGCCTTAAGAAAATTTTACTGTCTCGAAAGTTACGAAGGTAGATGGTAAGTATTATAAGATAAAGAAGAACACTGGTCTACACGATCCCTTATCATCTTTGATTAAATTTCAACCATCTTTACAACGCCCGAACCACTTAAAACATGCAGTTTGCCTCAAATTTTCTCTAAATGTTGCTGTAAGAACTTTAAGGGAGGTAATATGGTATTATTTCAGAAATAAAATTTCATAATTTAATTCAGTATAATCATCCAATTAGATAATGATAAAAAAATAATCTATTTCTTGGAAGGGACACTTAAGGACAGACATGTTTATTATTGTAACTTGAGACTTTTGTAAACTTTACATGAAAAGGAAATGGTAAATTCTAATATTGATAACAACTCTGTCAATAGATTAGATTAGCAGTATTAGGACCATATGGGGGAATCTATTGTCTGAATCTAATAGTCTAATCTTTGTCTGAAAAATAAATATTAATTTGGTTACTTATCTGAGTTATCACTAATAAATCGGGGTATGAGTTTTTAAAGATGGACAGTTCAAGAGGGTGTGAAATGATATTACACAGTTGGGTGATATAAGATATGCAGGATAGTCGTGTTTTAAGTTGTGCAGTAGACAGTCATAAGGTGAAGACAATATTTAAGAGTTCTGCTTTAAAAGTCATTGGGTTCAGACGTGTTTGAGGAAGTGAGATTTTATCCATCATGGGTTAGAAATATGTAGAGTGCATGTCGTGTAACGAATAATTCCGTATGAATGTTAGTGTAGTGCCCAACTAAAGAGATGAAGAGACAAGATTCAGAAACATGTGAGAGACAATTGGTAGTTCTGTGATGTTATTGAGGATTGGCATGTCCACTGGACAAATTAGTGATTAGTGTTAAAGAGTCTTTCGAGTGATAAGTCTGGTGTAAATATTGAAAATATTAAATCCCGAAACGTAATTACAGTAGGTTAGTTAAAATGTCGAGTTTAATTCAACAACCTTTAACTCCTTCCTGAGAATGAAAGCAACCAGCTAGCGAACACAAAGGGGGCGTCTAGACTTGATCCGCTCGCAAGTCTGGATACTCAAGATGTGAGGGAGACTTAGAGTTTGAGGGATGAGAGTAAGTACAAATGAAGTAAATTTATCAGCCAACCGTGACATTTTATATTTTATATACGTAGGCTCCCCACAAAACTTCAGTGTTTATGTCGCTGCATTTCCAAGTTTGAAACAATATTTCTTAAGCTGTTCTTCGATCACGCCCATTTTAACAATCGCTGGAGTAAAGAAAACAAATTAAAAAACCGCTATAAAATTTGAATGAAATAACTTAGCGAAACAAACTCAATGGCAGCCGACTCATAAATGACAGCTGAATTCATCAAGTCGCTATTATCTGTTCACTAGGCGTTCAATTACACGACACGCACAGTTCGTGAACTTTTAATTTTTATAAAACCCCGTATATACTTGTTCTACAGTTTATTTTGTTATTAAAATTTATAGCTCAAATTTTCAAACAGTATTTATAAAATTTGTTCTATAATAATAAAATATAATATGTAATAGTGATCACATATAACTTTATATTTTGCAAGACGTGGAAACTTTTGTATCGAACTATTATGGATTTAATTTTATTGCAGAGACAAGAACGCAATATCTCTATCTTTTTTTCCAAGTAACGTAATAACTTCAAATGAAATTGGCGAGTACCCAGAAATGATTCCATTGTTTCCTGGCCACCACAAGATGGAATTCTACGTTCAGGATGTTGGTTAAATTACGTTTTATAGCTGAGGGTAATTCAGCGTAAAAATAAAGACAAAGTACCTGTATTATTCATCATACAAAATATTGTGTAATTGAAAATAGTTACATATTATAGTAAATGTTAAGATACCGTTAATGTTGGGGCTAGTACAGTGATGGCGAACCTATGACACGCGTGTCACGGGTGACACGCCAAGACATTTTAGGTGACACGTATCGTTTACGGACGGTGTTTGAAATCGTTTGTGTGTGAAATCGTTTGGAGAATGAAAAAGAGTGCCACTACAAACAGGAAATTTGGAATGCTTGGAACCGATTACCGGACACTTTAGCACTGAAAAATCTAGCGATAGCTTTATTCACAATTTTTCCATCTACGTATCTTTGTGAGACCTCATTCTCGGCGTTAAATAATATTAAAACCAATAAAAGAAACCGACTGAGAGATGAAGTTAGTAGCGCTTGCTTGGGCTTGAAGTGCACGAAATACCAACCTTCAATTGAATTTAGCAAATGCAAATCGGCAACAAAAAAGTCACTAATGTAAATAATTATTTGTATTTGTTTTTTTAACAAATAAATAAATCAAAAATATAACTATTTTACTAGGGCTGCGAATATCACAAAATTAGGGATATTTCTAGACGTGATACGGTACCCGAGTTAAGCTAGGTTTTTACCCAATTTTGACACACCAAGTTCAAAAGGCCCGTGTGGATACATTAATAAAACCGCGCTCTAATAAAATTAAACCCAAATACCACCCGTGTGCAAACTTTCATAATGAAAAACAAAATGTCATCTACTAATGGCCGGTTGCTAAAGTAAGAATTATCCCTAACTCAAGTTAAAATCATTTGTTTTTGTATGTTGTAACATATAAAAACAAATGATTTTAACTTGAGTTACAGAAAACGCTATATATAGTTCATTTATGGCTTCCTAAGGCTCATGTTGAAGCCCCTGTTTCCGGGTCTATAATTTTAGCTGGTATTTTGTTAAAATTAGGGGGATATGGTTTATTACGTGTTATAAATTTATTTATTTATATAGGAAAGATTTGATCTTCATTATTTATTAGAATTAGATTAGTTGGTGGATTTTTAGTTAGTTTAGTGTGTTTACGTCAAACTGATTTAAAGTTATTAATTGCTTATTCATCTGTAGCTCATATAGGTATAGTTTTAGGGGGGATTATAACTTTAAATTACGTTAGCAACCCGACATAAGAGAATTATACTAAAATCCACCCCAAATACCTTTGATGAGGAACTTAATTATTTTTTTTATGGAACTTGGAAGGGCGATCCAACAAAAGGTGTCATTTTAAATTTGAAATGGAACACCTTAATTATTGAAAAAAGTATTGATGTTTTTATTTCAGTATAAAATGTTAATATAGCCGTTTTGTATGAAATATAATGTCGGCCAAATGCCCGCCTCAGTCTTTCTGGCAAGACACACTTTCTGTTGGCATTACGTCTTTGCATAAGGTGGGCTCTATCTCACCGATTACTCGTTGAATGTTCTCCTTCCGGTCCGGAATCGTTTGTAAATCGTTAGCTTAGATTTTTCCCTTCGCGTAACCTTACAATTCGTACCTTAAAAAGTTGTTTATCATGTTGCGATAGCGCCTTTCACCATTCACTGTAACTGCGTTTGCAGCTTCATCTTCGAAAAAGTGCAAAGTACAAAGTGCACCAAACTATGACTATGACGTGGATACATTAGTTGTTTTTGAATAACAAATGATCTAAATTCTAATTGCAGTAAGCGATTTTGTACGAATTTGCGAACTGTTTCTGTAATTTTTTTTGCAAGTCTTCATTATAATATACGCGTAAAGTAAATTACTTTACATTCTTAAAAGTGACCTTTTAGACGGTATTATTATGGGATTTGGTGGAGCACTAGACTTTTAGTCAAACTTCCTGATTAACAGGTAATGGCAGGTTTGGTTTCTCTCTTCATACAGATCCGTTAATATAGGAATAGGACAAGGAACTATTCTTGGACCTTTCCTATTCCTAACGTACATTAATGACCTACCAGAAAATATAGTGGCCACGTCAGTACTGTTTGGCGATGACCAAATGATGGCCAAACTGTATAAAATAAAAATAAAATAAATAAATGACGGTGTTGAATATGAGCATGGCCAGCAAACATCTGGCGCTGGCCACGAGCAAGCGTTTCAGTGGTTTACCAACAATGGTTTAGGCTTAAACCGCGAGAAAACGAAAACAGTGATACGAAAACATGAATAGACATATTAGTAAAAATGTGTTATAATATTCCACTGTGAAGTTCCTTGGTTTCTAGCTAGACGCTCAACTTGATACAGCACATTGACTACATATGCAGTAAACTAAACAGCATAGTTTACATGACAAAAAATTTGAAATGTAACATGTCAGATGAAATCGTACGAATGGTTTACTTCTCCCACTTCCAACCCATTATTAATTATGGAATTGTGTTGTGGGGAAATACAGCTTTCTGTGATCGAGCTTTAAGACATAGAAACGCGTAATAAGGATAATGGCTCGAGCAAAACCCCTTGATCATTGTAAGAATCTACATAAACAGCTCACCATTCTAATAGTTTCACCTCCGTATATTTTAAATGTGCTTCTTTTTATAAAAGAAAAGGGTATAATTAAGAAAAGTAAAGATAATCATAATTATAATACTGGAATAAGGATTTCGTTATAGTGCCATTTTGTAGGCATAGTACAAGTAGAAATTTGCCTTTTTTCAAAGATATTTACCGGTACAATAAGTTGGCTACTACAATATCAAGTCTAAATATGAACCAATTGAAAGGAAAATTTAAAAATTTTCTCAATGAAGGTGCATATTACTATTGGCATATTACTATGCCAATAAATTTATCAGAATCATCAATCTCATAGACCAGAGTTTCCCAAATTATGCTCCGCGAGTGTCTACTAGTGCTCTGCGATCTACTAGTGTTTCTACATATATAGGTATAGCAACGATAGTGCTCCGCGACGAATTCTTCTCGTAAAAAGTGCTCCGCAGTTCAAAAAGTTTGTGAGATTCTGTCATAGACTAACAAAAATGTTATGTATAGCGTAAGAATCTACTTATACAGGTGGGCCTTGTTTTACGCCGGTGTTACGTACCGGCGCAAAATAAAGCGGCGCAAATCAAAGCAAAGAATGTTCATTCCAGAGACGGATTAACATTCTATTCGAATTAATATTTTTGTTTTTTCTTTATTTATTACTTATATATACAGAAAATTATAATATTATTACAGAACATACAATACAATGCAACAATACGATACAAATAAACAAAAATTAAAAACAGAAATCAAAATTATAATCAAAAATAAAAACAAAACCTTTGAAAGAATATTAAAAATTTATTTTTTTATTTTTTCTTTCACGCAGAAGGCTTATGTAAGGTTCCATAGATGTTTTGATATTTTTTATTATAGTTGAACTGCGTTCGCAATCATGATCTGTCTTGCAAATGTCTTAATTTTTTAATTTTATCTGCATTTTTCATTATTGTAGTCACCGTTGATGGAGGTAAGTTTATGCATCTACAAATCTTCGGACGAGTTTCACCATTCTCTATTCTTTTAATAACTTCAATTTTTGTCTCAATCGAATTAGACCTACGTTGTTTTCTATCGTGTTTTGTAGATATATCTTCCATTGGTATTAATGAAAATTATAATTATTACTCAATAATTTTAAATTAAATTTTAAAAGTAAGTTAATAAAAATAATATAGAAAAATTTAAAATTATTAAATTTAGATTATATTAAATATTAGATTTAGATTTATTTAAATTTAAATATGTACATATCATAAAGCAGACACTCTTAAGCGAGTTAAATTTATTTTACAACTGAATACGTCTCAGTAGTGCGATTACTGCGACTGCGTAAACCACGAGACATCCCCGCTTCGACCACCGAATTGTCGACACCCGACTCCGACGTTCAACTGTTTCAAAGCGGCGTTATTTTAAGGTCGCTGCCAACCGGCGTAAAATAAAGCGGCGTAAAATAAGGCCCACCTGTATATGTATTTTGTGTCATTCATGGTCAGTGTTATACGAGGGTTGCCTTTTATATTTCGGAACTGCGCTAAACTATTGCTGCCATCGCCAGACGCTTCTATCGTAAAGTTTGACATTTTTGACGGTATACGTACTCAGAACGTTTCCGTACAAGTGCGATTTGTGTTGTTTACAGTAACTTGAAAAAAATAATCTTGGCCAAAAATGGAATTAAATCGTGAACATTTTCCAGCGATTTGTTATACAACTTTCGACGTGGATTAACCCAACAACAGTACAACGATGAACTTAAATCGACATTTGGCGATGAAGCACCATCAAGAACTACTGTTTATCTATTGCCGACTTCAATCGTGGCCGTAGTTCGCTTAAGGGCGAATTTCGTAAAGGTCGTCCAAAATCGGTTGTTGTTCCGGAAAACATTGAAGCTGTGCGTGAACTGATACTACAAGATCGTCATGTGACTTAACGTGAGATTAAGGTATCCTTGGGCATTAGTGGAACCAGCATACATTCACTATTGCATGAACATTTGAGCGTCAAAAAGATTTGTTTGCGTTGGATACCACATAATTTGACAATCGCAGTGGAAAAAGTCCCAATCGGAGTGGAAAAAGTGCTTCGAAAATTGGTTCAAACGCATGCAAAGTTTACTGATCTTCATGGAGAATATTTTGAAAAACAATAAAGCCACTCTTGTTGATAAATAATTGTTTTTGATCTCAAATCCCGAAATATAAAATACAACCCTCGTATTGATAGGGTGATTGTTTATGTACAGATGTTCAAAACATTAAGGGCCGGTTTCTAAAAGCTTAGCCGAGTTTAATCTTTTGGTTAAACTCGGTTACAATATAAAAATCCCATAAGTAACCATAGCAACCATTTTCTAACTATTTGGTTACAGTTAACTAAGCTTTCAGAAACCGGTCTTAGGTGTGATAAATATTTTCATATAAAAACCAATGTAAAAGATACTCACACCGATTTTAACAGATGTCGAGTTCCTCGTTTTTGCTTTAAGTGGATTTTACACAATCCAATTTTATTGATCAATTATATGAAAAAGTTGACCTGCAATTTATTGATGTGTGTAAAGTGTTCAAATTTCAACAATAAATTGAACAATTTTTTATTTTAAAATAGTTTTTCATAAATTATAGGAATTCTAGGTATATTTTTATCTGTTTAGTTATTGCCAACTGTTTAGTTGTAGCATAACCTAGAAATATACAGATTATGTGTTTCGTTTTCAAATGTGACAGAACCACAAACGTTCTAATTCACCATCATTTAGGTTATTTCTTTTGTTTTTGTTCACAGCTCGTAAAATTGTGATGATTTTTTCAATATTTTCATTTTGATAAATATGTTTTACAAGTTGGTAATGTAAAAGATTTCAAAACATTTGATAAATAAATTGATGTGTGTAAAGTGATCCTTTTATTTTCAAGGTTATCAATAAATTGTTCAATTAATTGACAAAAAAACTTGATCAATTTATTGATCAATAAATTGAACTGTGTAAAAACAACTTATGGCTGAGCCTAGCGCTAATCAATTCCGCTAAAACCGCTACAGAATTATTATCATTCAACCGATTTTGTCGCATTATGTTTGAAATGATTATTCAACTGCGTTAAAATCAGAAAAAAATATTAAGGATAAGTTAGAAGTACCAGTTTTGAAGGAAGCGGAAAAGTTTTCAAAAAAATCTAGAAATTGGCGATTTTTCTGAATTTCTAGCTCGATGTGTAACACGTGTCACTAACCTAACTTAATCAGATGGAACTGAAATTTTGCACATTTTAATACTTCATACTAAGGTGTAAAAGTGGGGGGGGGGGTACATTTAAAAATCTTAGCATTAATTTTTAGTCTTATGATTGAGGACCATCCTAATGTGCATATACAAATAAATTAATAAATGTATTATTATTATTAATAATATATTATTATTATTATTATTAGTATTATAGACACTATAATGCGTGCGTGAAGTGCCCACTTTACGCACGGGGATAGGAGATAAAAAAAACTACTTACATGAAAGTCTATTGTCCGAATTATCCTTCAAAGTCCAAGTATCTGAATCGTCAAAACTGAGATCACATTTTCTTTCACGTCGTAATATGGTGTCGTTCTTTGGTGATGAAGAATTCTCGAGAATACCGGCTGAAACAAAGATGTTCATAAATAACTATGAATAAAATATACAAAGAACATAGAGCTTATGACGCCCGGAAATGTTTCATTACTACGTTTGTTATAGTTATTTCTGAGAAAAAGATGAAAGAAGTGTATTCTAGATAGAACAAATTAGTTTCGTTATTAATGAGATTTTGTAAAAATGCAAATTTTAAGTACAAAAACATAAATTCTTTACATTATAACGAGAGTTTCCAGGTATTTTTTAGAATGAATTTATAATTCTTAGAGCAATTTGTAGAATGTATTTAAATTGTATCTCTGATCTTGATTTAGCAGTGTGAATAAAAATAATATTGTCAGTAGATGTAATCATGAAAAGGTGAGGGAAATCGTAAGCCCTTGAGTTTTTTTTTTTTTTTTTTTCGAACCTTCGCTTCTGTAGCGACTGGTCTAGAGTAATTTTATTGTAATGAATGTGACTGGGAGCAAGAAAAAATTTAAGTGAAGTGTGAATTTTCACACATTTCAAGGTTTCGCAGGTACCTATGATGGAGATAAGAGATGTCGGCCAACATAAGGCTGTGGTCTGGGACATTTATTGTAATCACATCAAAATGAAAAGGACCTCGCAATAGATGGAGAGCAGCTAACCGAAGTATTGGTATACAGGGTACTTAGCAAGACCTGACAATGAATAGATCGAGATGGAGGACTTATGTGAGTGAGTGAAAAGTTGAAGAAGAAGAATACGTAGAAATGAACAATATTTTTAAAATCATTTATCCTATATTAATCTGTGTACTAAGAGCTTCCATTTAACCCTACATACAATTAAAATAATATATTTTTTCAAAATCATTTGAAAAAGTAATTTAATCAAAAATTTCTACTGGCCTATGTCGGTTCTCATGAATGTGCATTATATCAAGTAACCCCCGTAACTCCCCAAATATTCATCGAAACGAAAAACTGCATAGAACAAAAAATTTGTTTTCCTATTACATAAAAATCAGCTGTGGCCACCACAGGACCGACCGCCATCACAAAGTACTTGTTTAATTTATGCTGCTTTATCAAAAAATGACTCAAAAAAAGTTATTGCTTTTATAGCAACTTTTGTTAAATACATTTTTTCGAAATATTTCTGTTGTGAAATATTTGCAAAAATCTTAAAACTGACACGAGTAAACTCCCATTTCTAGTTAAACGCTTTATACCAAAAGTTGATCAACTCGTGCCACTGATGTCAAAAGCTTAAATATGAAGTTTCATAAAAATCCTTTTAGCCGAATTTGCTCTACACGTGTACACGGACCGACAGACAGACCGACAGACGGACAGACAGACAGACAGACAGACCGACAGACATCATGCTAAAAATAGTCAAAACGTTATGTAGGGACCTCAATTCGTGGAGATCCATCGAAATCTTGTATATGTCGGCGGTCGGTAAAAATAATTGATGCATTTTCCTGTTGCCAATAATAAGATATATTTCAAAAGTTTAGTTTTAGGATGTCCCCCGTAACTCCTCAAATATTCATCTAATAAAAAAAAATGCACTGAACATAAAAGATTTTTTTTACTAGAAACAATTTTTGTTTTATACATTTTTCTATTGACTCAATAATAAGGGAGATATTTTAAGTTTTTTAGTTAACAGTTTTAAACCCGAAACACCCCTTTAGAATAAAATATGATGTCATATAGCCTATGTTCGAATCCTGGTTTTACTATATCATCGTACCAAATTACTTGAAATTAGGAAAGTAAGAGGGAGAGAGACAGACACGCAGACAAAAATTGATTTTTTGCAGATGTCGTCTCATAATCATCTGAAACGTGTAGAACCAAAATATGAGGCCGAAAAGTAAAAAAAAAAAAGCAAACAGATATAGTCCCCAGTTTTATTATACACCGGGAGCTCATGACATTTTTGGTCTCCGATTTCATACAGCATGCCTTTTGGAGCAGAGAATATTTACCCTGTGACAACAAAAAAGGGATGGTACTAAACCCCTGCACGCTTTCCGGTCATAGGGAAAATTGCATTTCCACTTGCACAAAATTTTTGTGTTTTTCTCTGATTTAATATTGCTTGCCCTTTTGTCAAAAGAAAGTTATAACAAATTTAAAGTCTTTTAATTATAGGCATGCTGTAGAAAACGCGGAAAATCATATTTTTTTATTACAAGATCACATGACCGTTTGAGCCCTTTGGGACCCTCCGAGTCGCATGCATATATTTAAAAGACTTTAAATTTGTTATAACTTTCTTTTGACAAAAGGGCAAGCAATATTAAATCAGAGAAAAGCACAAAAATTTTGTGTTTCAGTGGAAACGCAATTTTCCCTATGACCGGAAAGCGTGCAGGGGTTTAGTACCATCCCTTTTTTGTTGTCACAGGGTAAATATTCTCTCCTCCAAAACGCATGCTGCATGAAATCGGAGACCAAAAACTGTCATGAGCTCCCGGTCTATTAACATAGATAATATATAATTTAGAAAAAATATCCAGTTCTTTCTCTTAAACTCCTACCGTAATATACGCAGTCAAGCTGGTTAGAAATCAGTATGCAACACAGTATCAACACTTTGCTTATATTACGCTTACGAATTGACGAGTCCCCAAAGCAATTTAAGAATGTTCCCATAAGAGCCAGCAGGTTATAAGCCGACTGCAGCATTATACACCAGCAACCGTATTACTGTGTTTATGTGCGTTAACGGTGTTTTTATTTTCGTAAATATGAATTATGTGCAAAGTTTAATAACGGAGCCATATTTTAGTCGATCTTCCACCGAAAAGGCTGAAATAAAAAGACTTGGAAAACCTACTCAGAATTTAAACATAAGCAATCTGTGTAGACTAAAAAACGAGCCTTTATAGAACACTTAATCCGGCCATTTACAATAAACATAAGTGGATTTGTGGTTGGGGTGTAAAAAATAAACTATTTTGTTTGCCTTGTTTGTTATTTGGAGGAGAAGAATAAGGCAGAAAGTTGGTGAGCCTGAAAGTTAGTTCATTTCCATATTATATAAGTACTCTTGTACAAAGATAATTGTTTATCTATAAAACATATGTAATTACTAACTTTTAACTTATAGTATAACCTTTAATAACTTGTATCTAATAAGTTGAAACCAGTGGCGTAACTAGAACTCATGGACCCCTATGCGAAATATTTCTTGGGCCCCTATTTATGCTTAAAAAAAACATGAAATTTAAAAGTAAAAAGTCTCAGTAGCTAGCTGTCTGAATAATAAATTAAGTGATTTGGTGGTTAGATTGACAATATAAGCACGTATTTAGGACACCGAGGAGGAAATAATAAAATACATACATATGAGTTCTTCTTATTACATAAATAATATATTTTCGTACCTTAAAGCATTAATATGTTGAAAAGTTATATATGGTACATAAAGATGCACATTCAAAAACTGATGACAAGAAATCATCAAGTAAACAATCCTGATTTATTCTGTGTTTTTAATTTTTATCCTTTTATTTTGTGCATTAAATAATTACACTGAGGCCCAAGACAGAGTCAGGTGTATATCGGGTGTATTCCAGCGCATTCCTGGCGTATCCACTGCCTACATCCCTCTTGCAGGATAATAAAAATGTTATATTACATTAACGGCCAGTTTTTCAATCGGTAGTCTCTGGTTAGCGGTTACCGAGGAAACTTATGGTAATTATTATATTGCAAATATGTCGTTAACCATTGAGCTAACCTGATTTGAGCTAACTGATTTGAGCTAACCAACAGTTAACCATAAATTGAAAAACCGGACCTTAGATTATTACAAGTGTACAATTATTAAAAATAAACATTATCTTCGTTTTTGGTTAGTTCCAAGGGCACCAATCGCAAATTGCCATCGTTGCAGTGCGCCAAATTTTTTAACTTTAGCCAAGGGCCCCAAATCTACATCATAAATATGTTATTATACAGGCAAAAATCAGTGAGTTTTTATTTTCCTTTTTTATTTAAAATTTAAATATGTAGCTTTAATTCAACAAAACATCTAAGGGCCCCGTACAGCATCGGGCCCCTATGCGATGGCATACCTTGCATATCCATATTTACGCCACTGGTTACAACTCCCACATTTCTACAGTACCGCCACTGTTACAAGTATTGTGAGATGCATCTTAAACATCGAAAACAGAGTAAATTGATTCATCTGCTTCCGCATTTCCTTGTTGGAACTCGTAACGAATGCAGTGTCTAAAATACAGCTGTTGTGGTTGTATCAATAAGATTTTCAGCGGTTATGTTTATCTTTAAGTCGTAACATATGACGCTTCAAAAATTTGTCCTTTAAAACGCTTAAAGGCAAGACTTGAAAATTTTAAATAAGTGTACTTGAGCGCTGAAAGAAAAAGACTAATAATTTTGCACACATCTAAATATGTATAATCATTACCGTGCAATATTATTGATGAGACGTTACGCAGAATGTGTTAAAAGAGTTGAAAGAAATGCTTCCACCACTCAAAACATATTTGAATGATTTTGCATAATTGTAATGAACTTATTTAGTTATTTAAATTGATATGATTGATGATAAAACGTTCGAATGACAAATGTGAAAATTTAATATATTTTCAACTAATATAAATGACCTACATTTTAAAAAATCACAAAACACATTAAATCCAAGGGTAATTTAATCTACTCGTAACTTATAAATTAAATTTAAAAAATTCCATCAATTAAAAACTAAAAGCTCTCATTTTAGCAAACAATTAAATTTATTTAAAATATATAATAGTGAATAGAATGACCTGTATTTGCAGATTTAGACAGTCAATTCAATTTGCTGAATGGTTTTTCTTTATAGTACATCAAATGAAATTGGAACACATGTGGTACGAGATGAAATACATGTTAGCAGATTGAATCGCAACCAACATGCTTTCATTTTACTTTGTACTGATTTTAAATTCTACATTGGAAAAGGGTTTAAAAGGGGAAAACTCAAAAGAATTTTTCCAATAGGATAATGTATCGTTTCTAATAAGAAAAAAGGAATTTTGATTAAAATTTTATGAGGATTTTCACATTTATTGGCCGCATAATGGGATAGGATACGTTGATACTGCACATGATGATAATGGAATATCACTTAGCACTGGTGTTCTTTATGAAAACTAAATCATTTTGCCCCGCAAACACCTATTTGTGGGAAAAAAACCCAACAATTACGATTACGATAAATAATTTTCCCGACAGCGCAAAATAGCTAAATATATATTTGTAAAATGGACCATTAGCCACAATTTGCCGCATCGTACGTGAATATACGTCGGATAGCTTACAAGATATCGTCCATTATTCATTTTGTGGCACAAAAGAGTTATGTCCAAAATGCCTGAATGAACGAAATGGGTCACGTTCTATCAACTTGAGGTCGTACATTACGAATATGTCATCTAAATGGCGAATTATTCCCATTGTGAGCATCCTTTTTTTAATTTCGAGACATGATTATAAACTATTTCTACAGATTTGTGTATTTTGATTCGCTTCTTCTTAAGTTTGTAGGGAATATCTTTCGCGACATTAATATGGCCGGAAATGTGAAAAAGCCACAACTTCGTATTATTTCATTGGCTTTTCTATTGTTTTTGACTGAATATGACCCGTAATTACAAAATTACAAAAATGGAACAAAAGGCATATGTTTTATTATTATTCGGTTTTTGTCCGAATTTAAAAAGAATGTGATTTATTCGGTCAAGGCTGTAAATTATATCAGTGAAGTAAGAAACTCCATGCATATACAGGATGCATCAATTTGCTTAGGTTTATCCGCAGCAACCTATACCGAATGAAGCATCTCGCGAAATCACGCTCGAAAATTGAAATTTGCTACTTACATTGAATCTTATATCAATTTCGTGTATTTAGAAAAACTAGTTTAAGGTGAATAAAAAAAAAAAACTTATGGCATCAAAAATTTCGAGCGTACTATTCCAATTCAAATCAATGTTCATTACTTTATTTTTGTTTTCAAATTTTTTCACCAATTTTGGGGAGTTAGGTAGGCGACAATTTTTTTTGGAGATATTGAGAAAAATCGTGGTCGAGAAAATGATCTGATCAAAAATTCCGTGCTATTCAGAATTTTCAACTACACTCCTCTGAGAAATAAGATGAGAGACATTTGTTTGGCAAATTTTTGGTAAAAATCGCCCCAAAATAAAAATACAAAATATTTCATTTGATACCACACATTGTTTTAAAAAATATTTTTTTCTACTTTCGATTCATAAGAGAGTCATTATGAAACTGAATTGAGTGTTATAATGAGTTTCATTATGACACTGGGGGCCGGTTTCTGAAAGCTTAGTTAACTATAACCAAATAGTTTGAAAATTGTTGTTATGGTTACTTGCGGGATTGTTATATTGTAACCGAGTTTAACCAAAAAATTAAACTCAGCTAAGCTTTCAGAAACCGGCCCTAAACATTTAATTTCATAAAATTGGTATAAAAACCTGCAAAAGACAGCTACTTTAAAAATTATAAAACTGTAAAACCACTGGATGGACTATCCAGTGGCTACATTCACATACCAAATTCCCTAAATGAGGGTGTTATTTGCTTATACAACACTAATTTATTATTTTAAAAGGTATGAAAAAGCATAATAGAAAAAAATGTATAATAAACTTGTTACGAAGTAAAACATAAGGTTTTTTGCCGCACTTAAAATGTAAAAAATTCGTTACATAAGACTATTTGCCGCATTTGTCGATTAGAAAATTCGTCGCTTAACGACTCTTTTTCTAACATCGACGCGTGCGGTAAAATCCTACCTTATGAATCTTGTGTTTAAATATACTATTTTGAACAATAAAAAAATCGAAAAATAATCTGATCAAATCTTTGAAGGTACTATTCCGGATACATTAGTTCATTATGATGTTTTTTTTTTTTTTTAATTTTTAAACCAGCCTTTCCGTGAAGTAGGCTGGGAGATAAAGGTTTATTGGCATATTTTCGGCAAAAAACCGAGTCGAAAAATTTCTTGGTTCAAAATATAATTCTGTTAATTAATATACATTTATTTGTCTTTTGAGCTTTAAGCTTTTATGTAGTTTACGTTTCATGTTATATTTGCAACCCATGTATTTACATTTTCTTGAAATTTAAATGAATCAAGTTCTCTTGAATTTATAAAAGATTTTTATAGTGTTCTAATTTATGTAATGAGTTTATCGATAAATATTGGAGATCGCTTTAAACAAAAAAGTTGAAAAAACAGTATTTTACTGCACTTTTAAGCTAATTTAATTTGAGTTTAGGATAGTTTAACATTTTGGCATCCAACAACGAAAGACATTAGTAAAAGAAGCAAGCGTTAAATAATAAATTAACTGCAACGTCAACACTCAACACTGCGCTACATGATTCCCTTAAGCAACATATGCTGCATTTAGTAATTATTTTTAACAGCCGCTTCACCAATTATATTTTTAAATTAAAAACAATAAATTAAAATTACAAATTAACACTTGCATGTATGAAGACGTATTACTATAAACTATAATACATTAGAGTTATTAATCATCAGCATTATGTGCAGTACCTATCGAATTTAAAGTTATGCCTACGAGTGTACTATTCCGGCTCAGATCAGTACGCATTGCAGCATCCCCCCCCCCGAACTTTTGATCAACCCATGAGGGAAATAAGTTGAGGACAAAAATAGTGTCAAAGTATTTTTTTTTTTAATTTAAATTTTTTCCTTAATCTAAGCTTCAAGAGTTTAATTCGAATAAAAAATAAATAAATAATAGTAAGTTGTAATGATCCGAATGTAATACAGCCATTATATGCGAGTCAAATACAATATTATATCTACGAGGTGTGTAAATTAAGTAACCCGACTGGCAACATAGCGTTTGATCTGGCAACATTTGGGACGCGGGACTTCGAGGGGCTGCAGGTGAACATATGATACGCTTTCAGTACGGGTTTGAACTCGCTAGAGTAATTTTGTTGTCCGTAGCGATTTTTTTTGTGAAATATTTTTTTCTAGTATGTTCTAAAAGTGACATTCATTTCGAGCAACGGTGTGCTAACAAGTATTGCTTCAGACTTGGGCACAGTGCAAAGGAAACTTTTGCAAAACTTCAGCAGGCCTGACAGTGTTTTGTCAAGGAGCCAGGTTTTTTGGTGGTTTTACGGCATTTTCAGAAGGAAGAGAGTTGACTGAAGATGAATCACGAAGCGGAAGGTCTTCATCTTCAAGAATTGATGAAGAGTAAAGAACCTTTCTAAAAAGTTCACTATTTTTGACCAAATCACCATGTAAATCTTCATTTATTTAGATAGTGTTATTTTTATGAAATATTATTTTTTGCCAGTGTTAAAATTAACACTACTTTAACTCTTTACCGCATAGTGTGCCATATATATCACATTCCGATTTTTATTTTTTATTTTACTTTTGAAACTGAATCAGAACGTTACTTCATGAATGTTCATATATGCCACATACACAACAATGGATCCTGCAGTATCTTATGTAATGGGCTGCAATAGATTTGAGGATATAAAGCGGAATTTCCACTTCAACGATAACTCTGAATTTATTGAGAAAGGGCAACTAGAAGATACGACCTTTCAAAAATTCGCGAGCAACTGCTTTTAATACCTAATGAAGAACACCTAGCAATTGACGAGCAAATAATACGGAATCATTTTCTTATGTAACATAATGTAGAATCATAATGTTCCATGTATGGCACAAACGCTAAATTATTATTTTAATTATTATTTTTTCATAAAAATAATGGAAGAAGGAGGTTGTACGGGTTGCGGACAGCAATGAAAACTAATCAAACTAGATAAGAGTATTAAATTTATCAGCTCCGATGAAGAATAAAACTTATTCGAAACTTGTCAGCTGATTTGATTAGTTTTCGTTGCTGTCCGCAACCCGTACAACCTCCTTCTTCCATTAGTATCTACGGACACTACTACTCCACATAAAAATAATTAATATTTTAAATATATTTTTTAAATTAATTTTTCTATCAATAAGAACCAATTCCTAATGCTCATGAATTATTTCAGCCAAAAATAAAAATTCATGCAGTAAAGGGTGAACACTATTTATTTTCTAAGACTATAATTTAACCAGTATGTATGTAAGTGTAAACTTTACACTAAATTGAACCAAAAAAGAAGTGTAAATAATTAATACGAAAAGCGAGGAACTTCATGGTACACTAAAAGTTCATTTTTTAGTGTACCATGAAGTCCCTTTAATTCCCGTTTCACAATAATTGCCATTCCTTTAAATTTTTTGGTTTTTAGACCAGCCCTTAGGTTAGTATGACAAAAAAGGTGTTTTAGGACCGAGTGAGCAAAAATAAGATAAAATGAGACCAAGCGAGAAAAAAGAACAAATCCTGCAAATACCAAAAAGCCATATTTGGATACCTTATCCCATCTCATCTCCTATCGTACCCCGTCTCTAATAAAATATATAAAATATGTTTAAGTGACGTGTCCATTGTTAATGCGGAAGCTATCGATAGAAACGCTACAAATGGACCCAAAATACTGATTACTGATGATAGCTAAATACATAAACAAAGTGTTGACTAGGGCCTGGACCTATAAACATTATTATTTCAATTATAAATGATATTATTACGTTAAAATTAAATAATAAAACTGATACTGATTTGTAAAAAACAAAGAATCCAGACCTGGGCCCTGCAGTCTGCTCGAGCCCTGGTAATTTATACCGGTTTCCCCCGCCTCTCGACGCTCCTGCCGTTAAAAATCCCATATTATCAACGCCGACACTGTTTCCATAGTGTTACATGCAAATCTTCGTGTCTCCAACAGGCCATTGTTAGAAAAGCATAATTATAACGTTATAATTTACAAGAGACGTTTATTAAACAACGCGAGTTAATGAGAGAGTTCAATAATGACGTGTCATCGCGTGCGGAGTGCGACCTTACACAGATTCAATTTATTTATATATTCAGTCATTTCCTGGTGACAAACTGTAAAAATTACAATTACTACACACTTTATATTGTTTATTATTGAATTAAATGGTTTGTTTCAATGTTTGTTATTCATATTTTAATTGACTAGACTTTAACCTTCGATACTTTAATTTGTTTTAAATAGTTTTAATATAAATGATAATGTATGAGTTATATTGAAAATACTCATAAAGGGGTTATTATTAAATTAAAACTCTGTTATTAAAATTGATTTATATGTACATCGTCTAAACGCGAAGTGTAATTAAGGTTTACTTTAGTAATTGCTAAGCAAAATTATGCAAGGAGAAATACCTACTAGTGTTGAATTATGTCGGTAGCGGAATTATAGCGGTGAATAAAAAGACAAAAAAAAAGTAAATTTAATAAAATGAATAAAAATGTGTTTATTCACTATTTTCTCTGTCAAACTTACTATACTATGAGCCGTCAGTTATCTGACATTTATAAGAGCAAATTTATACACAAGGATATTTTGAAAAGTTCGCGACCTAATGTATAGATGTTATACTACAGGTGATCCACGATATCAGAAGTACATCACAAAGTTAGTTAGACACTTATTATTGCTCTTTGCGTGATCTGTAATTTTTATGCCATGCATGTGACTGCAGAAACCCCAACCAAGCAGGCAGACACATAGTATTCTACTGTTCTCTTCGTGCATACTAAGGAGGACTAGTCGAAACACGAAACTTATCTACAAAATCTTAATATTAACACATTCAACGTTTTAATCGAAAATGTTTTATTATGCTTTTGTTTTGTGATATTGTTTTTTTTTGTTTATATTTTGTGAAGTTATTGTAATATACATATTTTCTTTTTCTGTAATGTACTTATATTTGTATCCATACGCTAAATAAATAAACCATTTCGAAAAATGGTCTCAATATCTTTCTCTTACAGATAGGTATAGCTAATATTCGCCTGTTTTCAATACAGTCCACGTTTCAACCCACAATTCACCAAAGTTAAATTCGGTATTAACTTCCATGACAATCGCAGAGTTTGCACCTCAGAATATTAAATATTGTGCAGTATTCCAATATGTATGTTAATCAGATATAAGTATTCTTAAGTACGTAGAACAACCTAGAAGTTGGGAGCCACTTAGTGAAGAAAATTAACATACCTTATTGTGTTACAAGTGTTATGTGTGCATTCAAATATCTTGTATTGAAATTCAAGAAGCAGTAAGTCACTTCAGTTGCCATAGATTCAGATGTTACGTTATAAATTAAGATAATGAGCTTTTCCTACGCAACTTTTACTAAATAAGTACATGATATGATAAGTTTAGAAATGTAGGTAGATTATAATGTAAGATGAGTACCCTAGAGCAGTGCTTCTTAAAGTGGGCCGCGGCCCCCTAGGGTGCCGTGGTGTTCCCACAAGGGGGCCGCGAAGAGTCGTAAATATAACACTTAATTATTTTATTACTTAAAAAGGATGAGTAGCTTTAACTTTAATGCTACATAAATATTATTCTTCAGTATACATAGATTATTGAATGATCTGAGCGAAAAAAATCTATATGTATGTATATATTTTAACTAATCTTGGTTCCAAAAACAAAAATTAGGGGGGCCGTGGGTTAATGATTTGAGTTGCAGGGGAGCCGCGACATCAAAAAGTTTAAGAAGGACTGCCCTAGAGTATTTAAATGAGAAATTTATAGTGATATATCTAAAACGGGATAGACGTACAGTCAGATTTTTTTAAAAAGACGATTTCTTCATCGTAAATTCAAAGACACCCACACAGTACTTTCACGATAACTATGAAATGATGTAGTAGTTGATAAATTTGCTGTGTTGCCAGTTATTTGTTTACAAATGTTAAAAAAGTCAGGTTATATTCACTTCTAAAGAGGAAATGAAAAAGTATATTTCCTAGGGAGTAAAGGGCTAATCTGAATTATGATATAGAGAAAAAAAGTCAAATATTTTATTATTCGAATAAAAATTTTAAATATTTAAATTTCAAATGTCTGAATTTATTTTACTTGAATAACGATTATTAAACATTATTGCCAGTATTAATTGCAATTCTTTAATTACTATATACGTGCATAACACTATATAATACAGCGGAGGGCAAACTTTTCTTGAAGAGGGCCAGTTTGCGCAAATAGTGACTAAAAGGACCGCAGTAAGAAAAAAATTAAAATATAATAATCGCTCCAGCTATCACAAAGTAATACCGTTGGGTTGTTACAATCTAAAACTCATAAACAGAGCAACTGTTTCGCCGAAATCAACGACAGTATAATAAAGTCACTTGAGCAGGTTGCGTAGAATGCTTTTTTTGCGACAGTAAGTTTTTAGTAATATAATAATTCATGGAGGGCTGCATGTAAAACTAACAAGGGCCGTGGACAGTGGTGGCTCGTCAGGGGAGGCAAGGGAGGCAGTGGGAGGAGTTTATATTCAAAAGTAACAAAATTAATGGTTATTAATTTAGTTTTTTAGTTACAGGCGCGAGCGCGACTGTACCATACTGGTGACATAGCCGCCATTAAGAATCCGAATAAATATTAGTTTCAAATGGAAAAATAAGATTATCTTTGCAGAAACAGTAAATTTATATGAAACTATTCCCAAAAAATCAGCTGTGGCCACCACAGAACCGACCGCCATCATAAAGTACTTCATAAAGTAATACATTCTAGTAGCAGAGTAGAAATAACTTGGCCTAATATTTTCTAACAGAGATATTATTTATCATGACCATGGAAACGTTACTTATAAGTATGAAAAAATTGAGATTTAGAAAAAATTTCGAAAAATTTTACAAAACTTATTCGAAATTTTTCGTTTTATCAAAATACATCTCAAATAAAAGTTATTAATTATTGCTTTTATAGCAACTTTTGTTCAATAAATTTTTTCGAAATATTTCTAGTGTGAAATATTCATAAAAATCTTAAAAACGACACGAGTAAACTCCCATTTTTAGTCAACCAATTTTTACCAAAAGTTGATCAACTCGTGCCATTGATGGCAGAAGCTTAAATATGAAGTTTCATAAAAATCCTTTCAGCCGAATTTGCTCTGCACGTGTACACAGACGGACAGACAGACAGACAGACGGACAGACAGACGGACAGACAGACAGACAGACAGACCGACAGACAGACATCATGCTAAAAATAGTCAAAACGTTATGTAGGGACCTCAATTCGTGGAGATCCATCGAAATCTCGAAATGTCAAAATCGGTATGATCACAATACCTCCCTTATATATGTTGGCGGTCGGTAAAAATTACTCTTTCTGCAAAGATTATCTATTTTTTCCGTTTGAAACTAATATTTATTCGGATTCTTAATGGCGGCTATGTCACCATTGCCAGACTGTCTAGTATATAGTGTCTATATTATGATGTACCCAGCAGCGCCACCGCAAACAGGTATGTAAATTGTGTAAAACACAAAGGTGTTGTAGCAAAGAGATGCTAAATTAAATTTAAAAATCAATTCTTTATTTCTAAGACCAACTACAGGCTATTTCAAACGTTTAGGCGGAACCAACTGGCATTTTTAATTTTATGAGTTGTCTTGAGCACTTCTTTTATGGTTTGAAGTAGGTTTTTGCTAAACAAAATTATCAAAAGCATCAATTAATCTGTAAAACTAACTATAATTGAAAATCTAGTTCCATCTAAACCAAAGAAACAGACTTTACGTGGTATCGCTTCTGTCAGAAAAATCGTGTCACGGAATCTAAAACTATCGACGAAACGTCATTCGATGCTCATTACTTATTTTTCAATTCGGAGAAACTCAGCCTTATGAATACGAGCTGTGTCGAGATTAATTTCAAATTAAGTTACGCCACACTTACTGATCGATACATTGTCAATAGCTTATAAAATCTTAATAGATTCTTATAAAATAAATTTCCTACAACTTCAAGTTTTATATGGTAACTTTAATCAACAAACTAAGTTGAACAAGTCATAGATAATGATTGATTACGAAAAAGTTGTGTATGGTTAATGAAAATACGTAAAGGTTATATACTGGCAAAGATTTTTCCCGGAAAGTAATTATTAGTATTACATATGTTACTTGGTAACTTTTTACTTTCATTTTCTTTAAAATTCAAAGTTAAATGATATTTTCTTTTAACAAATATAGCCATATACTATATAAGATAGATAGGAAAGTGTAAATAACCTCGACATTCCACTTGTATCACTTTGCTTTTATAGGTCATATTACTGATCTCACTATATCAATAAATACTGATTATTTCTTAAAAATAGCATTTATTGTTTTCATGTAAAATTGCAACAAAGTTTTCAATTATTATTATTTACTACTATTATTCATTATTTTGGTTTTGGAAACTAAGTCCATTAACCAGTATTACAGATTAATGCAATGGCGATTTGTGACAATATTGAGCAGTAGGGCCAATCTCGGGCCAATACCCATTTTACCAATTTTATAAAGTTTTGAATCAGCTCAGCTTGCAGTAATTTATTACCTCGTTTATTACCAATTAAATAAAACCCCGACACAAAAATTTAAATGTAGACAAATTGAGAAGTCATTTAAAAATGAAAAATGCATTAAATACTTATCGCGGGTACTTATCTACCTATATATGGATACTTAAATGGAAATGACTTAACAAAATATCAGATGTGCACTAAATCCGTAATACTGTTCTTCGTCCATGTTAATTTTCCCCCAAATAAAATGCAACAAAAACAATTTGCTTTTCGTTGCATTCGCAAATCCAATTGTTCTTTAAGTAAATGTTTCTATTAAATGTTCTTGTCCGTGTTTTAAAAGCAGAGACAGAAACATTCTTCAAATCAGAGTTTTTAAAATGTCCAAATCTGGTAACGGTCTTTACAGTTGTTTTATTTCGAGTATTTCCTCGACGGAATACGAAGAAAATGTTTTTTTCAAAAGGTTACTGATACTGTTCATTTCTAATAGCAACACAAAACAACACACACAGACGACACGACATAGTAAAAAAACACTATAATACACGAAGTTTTCTATATGCAAGCGTAACTCAAACTAACAAGCCAAGATACTTTGAGATTCTTTGTAGACATACACATCAAGTTTCAAGTAGATCTGTGAAATAGTTCATTTTTAACAGCGTTCGGAAGCGGATAAGTTTATTTCCTACAATGGAAAAAATGAATTTCATGTGTAGATATGGCACTATATTTTGCGTGGAAAACCCCTCAAGGAAACTGAATTAAAGCTAAAAAAGTATTATGGGAATTCTGCTCCGTGGCATAAAATTTCTCACAAGTGGTACACTAAATTTCGTTGTACGAGCACGAATGATGCTAAGCGTCCAAGACGTCCGAATGTGGTCACAAGTGAAGATACGCGAAATATCCATGATGGTAAGCATCTTAGACGAACGTGTGTTTCATATCCTGCACGAACATTTGGGCATGAAACAGTTATCGGCAAGATGGGTCGGCACCCATCTGCTCATAGTGGATCAAAAATGGAATCGCGTTACTATTTCGAAGCAATGTTTGGACATGTACAAGAGCAATTCAAATGAGTTTTTGCTGCGTTTAATAATCGTAGATGAAACATGGATTCATCACTACACACCAGAAATGAAAGAGCAGTCAAACAGTGAATTTCTCCAGGCGAACGTGCTCCGTAAAAGGCAAAAAGAGGTTCCTTCGACCAGAAAGGTCATGGCCACGATTTTCTGAGATTTTCAAGGCATAATCTTTATAGACTATCTGGAAAAGATAAAAATGAGGACAGGACAATATTATGAAGCTTTATTGAATGGATTTCACGCCGACCTGATGAAAAAACGCCATTTGGCGAAGAAAAAAGTTCCTTTCCACCATGACAATGCATCGGCTCACTCACCCGCAACTACAACAGCCAAATTGGCCAAATTGCAGTACGAACTGCTCCCCCTCCAACCTATTCTCCAGATTTGGCCCTCTGCAGCTTTTTTCTCTTTCCAAACATGAAGAAATGGTTCGCTGGAAAAATATTCGCATCTGAAGAGTAGATTATCGCTGAAACACACACCTATTTTGTTCAATAAAGTGTACTTTTTGCAAGTCTTAAAAATGTTGGAATATCGTTGGGCAGAATGTATCGAGATAAAAGGAGATTATGTTGAAAAATAAGTCGCATTTTGGTAAAAAAAGATTTAATCTGTGTATTATATACGAAAAGAAAATTAATAAATCTTAACGCATCTTGTGGAGTTTTACTAAAATAGTGTGACAGTATGGTAAAATTAGGTGATGTTCTGCTATCGGAAGGTCCCTATTTCCCGTTTTCCCTGTGGATTCTACACAAAAACCATCCTCGTCATTGCCAATCCAGTTCTATTTTTGTGTTTTTATTGTTTCGCAGCTCTCTTTAATAAGATTGGCCTCAAAGATCTATGTTGGAAATATTTTTTGCCGTTTTATCCGCAATATTTTGCGAAGACAATTGTTCACCAAGACTTAGAGCTTTTGTATATTGTCACTTTTTTACCATGTCTTACAGCAATAGAAGATCAGACTTAATATCTGTATTAAAAATGAGTTCATTATAATATGGTATCTTGGAAGACTTCGTATTTTCTTGAGGATACGAAAGGCATGTTCTTCCTGTTTAATTCTGATTTGAATATTGTTAAGGCTACCTCCAGTTTTTGTTATAATTATACAATTATAAAAAATTTATGTGAAGTGTGAATTTTCACACATTTCTGCGTTTTGCAGGTATTTAGTAACTGAATGATTTTTTGGGATGCCAAAACAAATTTTATGTCAAAATATTTTTTTATGAATTTTAATTCGAATGCCTAATACCATTATTTAAGTTTCTATATATGTGCAGTATTTTTTTTATATACCAAGGTTCATTAAGATTTTGAAAATTGCGCCTATGGCTTCCATTGGTTGCTTAAATCATAAGCCCCGCCCTCTGATTTCGTCAAACATAGAATTAAATTATATTTTCAACACTTCCCACTGGTTATTAACTGGTTATTATTATTACACTTTTATAAATTAAATGCAACATTTACCAAAATATAACTAGAATTTTGACAAAATAATTTAAACAAAATAAAAATGCAAAAAAAAATCAAAAAAAATAAAATTAACAAGATTCGAACTCTAGTTTGCAAATTACAAAGGGCACGACAAAACCAACTACGCTACTAGAGCTTAGTTATCTGGTGTGTTACATAGCGAATTAAATATTTAACATATTTTAGTTAAAAACACAAAATATGCGTTATTTTCCGAAAACATAATCGGATCAAAAATTCCTGTTGAACTATTTCGGTTCACACCAATGTACCTTAGAATTTTTTCAGATTTTTAGTTTAAACCATCTGGGCTACAGTGTGTGGGACAATTTTTTTTTTGCACAATTTTGGCAAAAATCGCATCAAAATAATTTATTTTGCAAAAATAAAATTTTGATCGTTAATCCACGTACTAAGGGCTTTCATTTGATACCCTACTCAGAATTTTAAAATAATATATTTTTTTTCGATGAGCACATATTTGTTTATATATTTAGGGGGATATGTGTTTTAGATGTTTTAGTATTTTTCCTATGTGCGGGTCAAAGAGTTGTATAAGCATGCCAAATTTCAACTCTCTAGTTTTAGCCGTTTGGCTACAATTTTTACCGAACAGACAGACAGACAGACAGACGACAAAATGACGGTATAAGGGTTTTTTGGTCATACCTACAAAACCCTAAAAATGATCTCCAAGTACCAGAAATCGTCCACATAATCAAGTTCCATACCATTAAATCTGTCATTAAGTCTGTCACTATTTGAAATTACTATACGTGTGACTTTTGTCTTGCTGGTCCTTTATAAACAAGTCGAATGTGTACAACCCAGGTGATGGGGAAACAATTGTTATTATTATGACATCAAAACAAATAAGAAATTTCTAGTCAGAATAGAATAAGAAGAAATAGAAAAAAAAGAAAACAAATAATGATCAAATATCTTCTATTCTATTCATATAGCGCTATGTATTTTAGAAACATATCTTATTGTAAATTAACAGGAAGTTACGTATTGGCCAAATACATTTTTTCACTTGTTTATATTTCTCAATCGTTTTGTAATATTTATCATGTAGTAATAATTTAACTAATGTATCATTTGTTTACATTATACCAATATTGTTTATTTTGAAATCTAAGCTAGGATTGTAAAACTAATTCACAGGTGAATGAGTCAAACAGTTAACACAGACTGACTCAAATATAAAAAAAGATTTAATTACCATTACGTAATGGCACAAACAATAATTACATGTTGTTTTTATTAATTTATCACGACAACATTATCTCTGTCACTTTTTGACAGATAATTTTCATCCTAATATAAAAAAAGATACGAATAATCACGAAAATGCATAATCATTATTATGTTTGTATTTACAAAAGTAAAAGTTAGATTTCGGTCAAAACCGGATGTATAAAAAGCGAATATTTTTGTGTTAAAAAGTTATAATTATCTTGTTTGCAAGTTTCAGTTTCACTAAATTTCAATAATTACCTCGATTTTGTGGTATTATTTTAAAATATATTGCTTGAGTGGCATTGAGATTTATTTTTTCTAAAGAAATTATAAAAATTACCGATAAGAATGACACTTCAATGATATTTTAAATCAGAAAATATATTAAAACTAGGGGCCTCAGCCCGGCTACGCCGGTCTTCTCCCCTACGTTGTTAAAACTCGTCGCTCATCGTTTTTAAACACTATTTTATGGAAATTCGCCCTGCAAATGTCTTAAGTTTTATCGTTAATTCACCTTAAATACTTAATTAGTTTTCTTCTGTCAAGAAATACGTTCAAAATGTGAAATCTCGTCACATTTTAAATTGCAAAAAATTTGACAGCTGTCACCCTTTGAAATCTTGTAAGCATATTTTTGCCTCAAAATGATCCAATAATGGCCCAGATTCATTGAAAAATGTTTTCTGATGCCTCAAAATATTATCTCGCACGTCAAAAAAGCTATCTTGAACCATTATCACCACTTAATACTTTGATTAACCCTGAAATTTTTAATATATATAAATCTTTTTTTAACACTATTTTATGGAAATTTGTCTTGCAAATGTCTTAAACTTTATCGTTAATTCACCTTAAATCCTTAATTAGTATTCTTCTGTCAAGAAACACGTTCAAAATGTGAAATCTCGTCCCATTTTAAAATGCAAAAATTTTGACAGCTGTCGAGAAACCTTGTAAGCATATTTTTGCCTCAAAATGCTCCAATAATGGCCCAGATTCTTTGAAAAATGTTTTCTGATACCTCAAAATATTATCTCGCATGTCCAAAAAGCTATCCTGAATCATTATTACCATTTAACACTTTGATTCTCGCCGTAGATATTCTGGACCGGCCGTCTTGTATAAGAATATTTTTGAATTATCGTCTGATAAAACCTGTCCGTGCCGATCAATGGTGAATTTGATTCGACACGGTTTCGAGGAAAAAATGCATTATTTTTATCAATAAAAATTAGTCAGTACCCCCTGTCGAAATAAAATTAAGTATAAGCACTAAAAAAATATCACCCGGATAAGACGGCGGTTCATTTTCCTCTCTCCGCGTTACCGGAAAAATGAAGATACACCAGAAGTTGAATAGAACATACATACCAACACTTGTACAATATAATAGTAGACTATACAGTTATAACTAGTACAGTGAAGTTATGGATGAAACGATACTATCGGTACTAGTAGGGTTGGCCATCAGTATACAATTATTATTGGCAATATTTGTATACTGATGTGAATCAGCGATTCTAGCGGTGAATCTTGGTATTTGATATTAAGTAATCTAGTAATAGTTTTGACTTAAGCCAGAAACTGTATACCTAAAATCAACTTCTGCAGATAGCGGCACCAAATGAATAGTGTCACGGACGAATTTAAATAATTAGGCGCCAATTTCAAATTGGAAAATTAATGTTGGTAATTTACTGCAACTTACAAACACTATACAATACTAAAATTCGAATAATGTAATAGTAACCAATATTTTAACATAACAAGTTGTACATAATAATTCGCTATTTTTAGACTGATCTAGGTCTGATTTAGGTATTTCATTTAGCAGTGATCAATCTTTTGCGAAACATATTGATATTATAACCAATAAATCGTTGAAAATGCTTGGTTATATTAATTCTATTAAAATCTTGTTCTTCTCACTAGTCAGGAGCCATTTGGAATACGCGTCAACTATTTGGAATCCTTTGCAAAAGAGCCAAATTGAACTTGTCGAGTACGTGCAAAATAAATTTTGTAATTACGTACTGTTCAAACTTGGTATAGACAACAATATTCTCACTTATCCTGAAAACTGCTATGCATAAGCATAGCCTCACTAACATCTAGACCAGTGTTTCTTAACCGTATTGAAAGAATCGCCCCCTTTACCACAGTAAAATTATCCAGCGCCCCCCAACAAAAAACAAAATGGAAAATTTACACTTTTCTCTATGTAGGTATGTATTTTATGCAATGAATTTCCCACTAAAATTAAAAAATGATGAGAAATAGAAATAAAACACGTTATTATTTTTATAAACATTATGTATTTGTTGCCTTTTATGTCACATATTAATATCACATACGTCATGTATATTAATATCACATACAACATTATAATAATACAGTGGAACCCCGCCATTCGTTCGCCTCTCTACTCGTACAACTCGATATTCGTCCAACTTATTCATGTAAAATTCAATTCGTTATTCGTACGCTTGCCCGCTATTCGGACAGCGTGCGGTCGGCGCCACGCAACAATGTTATTGACCATTTTAGAAAAATTCTGAAAAATCGTCAAAGGCAGACAACATTGGACAGGTTTTTAGAGAAAGAATCCCAACATTCTTCTAGTGCAAAAAGACTGAAAAAAGAAAGAACACTAGAAAGAGAGAAAACACCTGAAGGGATGTTACCTGATGTTTTTATGGAAAGTGACTCCAATTCCAAACAGTAACAACAACATCCCTCTTCCTCCTCTCCATATTCTACTTCCGCCATCAGCTCACATAAGTACAAAAGTGCAGTTAAATTTTTATTTATGTATTTCATGTACAGTACTGTATATTTATTGTTTTTATAGGTTTAAATAAACGATCATCTATGGATCTAGAACTGATTAATCCAATTTACATTATATCTTATGTGAAAAAATGATTCGTCATTCGTACAAATCGCCATTCGAACTACCTTCTGGAACGAATTGTGTACGAATGGCGGGGTTCCACTGTATTTAAATAAAATAAGTAAATCATTTAATATAAAATTTTTGGTTGCAACAAATTTGGTTTGGACAAATATAATCTCAAATATCCTCTTTGGCTCATTTGTAATCGATTTCGTGTTTTTTTCAATATATGCATTACTGCGCTAGAAACTCTTTTCTACTAAATAGGAAGATGGAAATGCTATGATGGGTAATTTTACTTCTTTCCACAGAAGAGGGTATTGATGGCGAAAACGAACCCAAAAAGCATTATAATCACATTGATTGAATATTATTTTGGCTTCACAGTCATTTTGTAGCTCAATAAACTGCTCTTTTAAATTTTGACTGACACTTTCTACGTCTGATAAAAATGGATTAATTAACTAAGCTTAATTAACAAGTTCCTGCAAGTATTTGAATCGTATTATCATACCTTCGATAAGGGCGTCAATGTGGCTAGAGTATGTTTCTAAATCAGAATCCTTGAGCGTATCTTCTTTAAATTGTTGTAAAGAAGGAAACTAATGGTATTCTCGCCGACAAAGATTATTTTTATATAATTTGAGTTTGTTGATAAAGCTCAATACAAGTCCTTTGGCTTTAATAAGGCTGATATTGTTTCCTTGAAGATTCAGGAGATTTTCATTCATCTTTTCGAATACATCCGGCGCTAATTGTCAAAAGCCAAACCGTCAGACACAACGTGGAAACCCGATCGCTATATTTTATTCGCGATCGTGTACACAATTATTTACAATGGTTATGTGTGCATTGTACGCAACAATTGAGCAAATGAGCATACCTTATTTTTCTATATTGACACAATGCCCACTCGAAATTCTGCAGCGCCCCCTAAATGTTAAAAATTTAAAAACACCCCGCCAGACCTCCAAAACGCCCACAAAGGGGCGCTGGCGCCCCGGTTAAGAATCACTGATCTAGACGGTCGTTTCTATGATCTAGCCGATATGTGTTTTCTATAAGAAGTTATGAACAGTGTAGCGAGCCAGTGGTTTAACGTAAACATCACGAATTCATACTAGAATCGATTCAGAATTAAGTTTGAGTTTGTTAACACAAAATGTACAATTTAAATATATTTGAAAAGTAAAAGTTTAATAGAATTTAATGTTAGGCTAGAATAAATCTTATAGATCACCGGATAATTGACCAAGAGTATCCCTCAAGAATTCAGAGTTACCGCATGCTAGTCGCGAACCGAATTGCAATTATCTATCTATCTAACTATCTCTGAACTGATCTGCCCTTATTCTAAGTTGAAAGAAGTATATATACCAAGTATAACAATATTCCAGGAGATGACAGTGTTTAAAAATTTAAATGTATTACATTTTTCAATAAAACAAATAAACATTCAACAATGCACAATTCTAATAATTTTGAAACCTTAAAATATTTCCTGCATAACAAATTAAATGCATAATGGATCGACTTTTGAATTTTTAAATATTTTGTCAAGGTGATCTAAAAGATTCATTACAACAATATCATTTTTGTGTCAGATGTATTATGTAAATTTAATATTCATGTGCCTGTGAAAGACTCGTTCCCAGTCACTATTTTACTGTAGAAGTCATGCGACTAATTACGGGTTTAACGCTACGTACAACCCCCAGAGATTATTAGTTTCTTATACAAAACTAACAATCTGAAATAAAATTAGTGACAATCTATACATCAAATTTTGCACAGAATTTTTATCTATCTAATAGGATATTTTTGATTGTAGAAAAAATTATTGTAAAAATGTTATTGCTAAATAACTTAATAATAGGTATTACACAATAATGTTCTGTAATTTTTTAAATATATTTGTGGGTTGCAAATAATTTTTATATTTATATAGTTTTGTGTAGAAATGTTCAAATAATACGTTAACATTTTTTTCGACATGATTGTTTATAGTTTAGAGCCTTCGTCGAAAAATATTTTACTTGATGATAATGAAATGCCACTTGGTACAAGCATTCTTTACATAAAATGAATCATTTTTATCCGCCGCATCTATATTGAGAACCGCGGCAGATTCAAGGTGGCGGCAAAAGTAGATTACCAAGTACAATACCTATAAGTAATTTTCACAATAGAACAAATTATCTCCAAACATATTTGTAGAATGGAGCTTTAGCTACAATTTGCCGCATGGTACACAAATATGCGTCGAATGGTTTACAAGATGGCGTCTATAACGCAAGTTGTTTATTTACAATTACATGACAGTTCTTTTGACAATTAAAAATGTCCTATTAGGTAGATAAAAATTCGCTGAAAATTTTGATGTATAGATTGTTACTAATTTTATATCAGGTTGTTAGTCTTGTATAGGAAACTGTACGGTTGTGCGCACCCTTAATACTTGCGTTGATAAAGTGTCTAGAACAGCGTTTCTCAACCGAAAACGTGACACGAACCAGTAAACTATATAATTTTCTACCGCGGTCCACAAAAAATAAATGTACTTTTAAATTTTTTTATTGCATATGTACACTACATATATATAATATCTCAGTAATAAAAAATCGCTGAAAAATGAACAAAAATCACACAAAATGGACAAAACAGCATAAAAAAAGTAACAAAAAAACCCAAAAATAATAATTTATAAGCTTTTCGCGGACCACTAATATTTTGCTAAGGACCACCAAAAGTCCGCGTACCACCGGTTGAGATACACTGGTCTAGAACATACAATGCATTAAATAACAACAATACCCTAGATTTATTCAATATGTCTTTCAACGCATTTATTAACCAAATCAAATCTCTTATTTTTACCTAAATTATTATGTTTTTTTTAAATATGTATTTTGTTTATGTTATATTTTTTATTTGCTATTTGGACTTTTATCTGTAACTAAATTTTTGTAAGTAAATAAATAAATAAATGAAGGGCCTTTGCAGAGATGTGGCGCGCAGATTTAGCATCGGCACTAGCCCTTTCAGCGTGGAGCCGGCTATGCATATGGATGTCGACGAGGTGTAATCAGTGGACCACTGTTGTCAATTTGTAAAAACGAATGCAATTAATTTTCAACCATTATTTCATAACTACTCACAACCAAAACTATTGCAAAACGACAATAAAGTATTCTACGTAGACGAAGTAGCCCCACAACTACCCTGCCGATTTTTACTTTTGTAAATATTTCGGGGGCAAAAATAAAAAGAAATAGAATAGGTAATTAATTGAAAAGTCACCTCAATGGCATCCAAAGTTTGCCTATCGGTTTAAAAATGTTTGGTAAATTTTATAGAATGAGAAGTTTGCTTATCTGTTAATGCAATTTAAGTTGTTTTATTTTATGATATAGATTAAAGATATTTATTTTGTAATTCTAATAAAAACTTTGTTTAGTTCGCGGGCAACAAGAATCCTTGTGCAGACCGCTAGTTGGACAGCGCTGATATCAACTATAATGTAAGAATCATTATTTATTTCCTAACAATACTTCCAAATTTGTCGAAGCGAATGAGTTTATTTTACAAATTTACATTCTATTATTTTCCGATTTGAAAGTAAGATATTAGTTTTATTGAACATTCGTCTCAATTTAAAGTGTGATATGGATCAAATTAGAAATTCACGTTATAAAGCCAACGAAGAATTCATTTTACGTAACTTTTTGATGAAATTTAAATAGAAAATTTGTGTAATTGTCTATAATTAAAATTCCCAGTATGGATGAATTTTATTATTATATGCTTTAATGAAAAATATTTACTAAAAGTTTTATTTAAAAAGTCTTAATTTCTTCAAAAATCAAATAGTTAAATGTATTTCAAAAATCAACTTTTAACAATTGAGCATTCTTATTTTCTTACATTACTTATTATTAGTTGCACTTGTAATTTGTTTTTGAAAATAAAATGTGTCATTCTGCGGTAAATATGTACAGAAAAACGATACCCTGCCAAAGAAGTTCCAGGCTTGCGGTATTTTCGAAGACTGAAATTAAGGCTTCAAGCTAATACTGTGGAATTCAATGTAAACCTGAGTAAAATCTGACTAATAACAACGACAAACTTACTTGGCACTCTTATTATAACGAAATATCAATAAAATTAATATGAATTGAAATTGTTTTTTCCTCAATTATTTTGTAATGTAAGACTATAATTTATTTATATCGTTAAATTCAGAATAAAATACTCTATTGAATAAGCAAAAAAATATTGCGTTCCATTTAAAATAAGAAAGTTGCACAACATATTTTGAGAAATCTCACAAAAAATTGCTTCGATCATTGATATTTTCTTATAAAATGGTAACTGTTGTCTTAATTAACCTCGTAGCTCTTACAGTTCTTTTGATAGCAATAGTGGACAAATTAAAATTAAAACCTGTATATTAAAAAAAAAAAGTTTTGGAATCTTTGCGGGTTTCAACAACGGGGTCGGCAGGCCGCAATTGTGTCGCGGAACATACGTTTAACACCCTTAATGTAAATGATAAAGATGAATAAATATGTAAACTAATAACATTATTCTGTACATTCTTACACCGATGCAACAAAAAAAATCAGACCAGTTCTGGGATTACGAGTAAGATAATTCTATTCTATAGTTTACAACAAAAAAAATAGTTATTTAGCAACCGCCAATAGAATCGCTCTATTGCCAATCCTACCACAGATATGCGCGTTATAAGTTAAGCCTGGCTTATAATAGCTCCATAACGTAAAGCATGGCACGAGCATATAGATGAGTACAAAGGAGTGTAATTCTTTTGAACAACTGTTTATAACAAGCAGAACAAAGATAATCTTGTGATTCTTATGTTATGCTTGTGCTACGGAACTATAATGCTTCGTTCAGAACCTCCGAATTAGAAATTAGAATATGTACTTAGAATTAACGTAAATGCTCGTTATACGTTAGCGTTCACAACTTTCTAAATTAGTACTTATACTTATAAACTAAAATTAAAAGATTGTAGACTCCAAACTCTTACGTTAATTTATAATTGACGCATGCCCAGTAAGCATTGCTCTTATTCTAAAAATTTCTATGACCATATTTTATGCTTCTATGCATATCTTTCTGTCTTTTATGAGCATGGATATAAAATTTCTCTCTATTTTAAGTCTTTTCAGCACTATGAAACACTCAAACCCTCATTAGCAAATATAAACAACACATGAAAATCGAATCTGAGTTGATATTTTCTTGACATATGCAGCTGAACCTATGTCAGTTTGATGATTTGGTTCTCGACAGCATTTTTGTAGTGCAATATCTCCATAGCCAATTAAGTAATCAGGCTGATAATTTAGCAGTACATTAACATATATACATATATATCTATAATTAGTATACCAAATAGCAAGCTTCTATGCTTATTCCTTCAGAAAATAATTGATCTCAAAGTTGGGCTTAAATTTGCAAATGAATATATTTTTTTGTCCTCTTTCATCCCTTATCATGAAAAAAGCATTATTGTTTTTGTTATTCAGCATGTTTTTATGTGATTAACAGCAAAATGATGAACTTGTAAATCCATTTTCAGATCAATAGCTGCTTTGGTTGTTGTATTACAGTCACATTTTAAATATTTTCCAACCATTTAAACGTGTCAAATATCGATCGATAAAGTAGAAATCGATAGAAATTTCTGTCAGTGTCTTAATTTCTTAATTTAAATTGTGAACACTACTGTCCGACAAATATTTCGTGGCCGGGCGTGAAAAATGCGCGTGAAATTTGTAGTGGGGATTATAACTTTGGCGAATTGCATTATTTCCTACACACGCTATTACAGTCAAGTGCATAAGTGCAACATTCAAAATATATTAAATATTTAAAATCATGGAGACAAAAAGCAAACTAGGTGGACGTGCTATTAATAGTCAAAAATTTTACATTCTTATGTAAGTATATTTAGCGGGAAAACATCTGTATTACATTATTACATAGAATGTAAGCCTTTATTGTTTACAATCTACTTGCTATTGCTGGAGTTTGGAAAAAGACGCGGGACGGGGGTGCTCTGGCCAATAAACAAGTCGACAAAGTGAACGTCAAATGCAGTAATCACTTAAATCAAGCAGCTACGTTTCTATAGTTTTGTTGATCGACTGTGATGGGAGGAACTTGTCTTTGTAGACGTACTTAACTGATAAATATAATGTACACGTGTAAGAATGTGAACTTGTTTCTCTAATTGTACTCTATATCTGACACTGTCTTTCATATTGCCCTCTCTGTGCGCACAATAAGCCACGCCAGGCCACGAAATATTTGTCGGACAGTACTTAATTTCTACGAACAAATTTTATGTTAAGTACTAATATCACGTCAATTCTAATTTATAATTTGGAGGTTCTGAACGAAGCATAATAAATAAGGCTTTATGGTCTGAGAGTGTAATACCGCCATATAATCAACATATCTTGTTTAGAATAGATACATAAAACGTAAAATAGTTTTTATATGTAACAAAAATGTCTTCGTAATTCCATCATGGCAATATCACAACATTCTGCTAAAATCTAAAACTTCGTTAAGCGCCAGTCAGCATAAAATTTGTAATCAGTTATCCAAACAAGCTAATAGAGTTTATGAAATTATAACAAATGACATTTTCCAAGTTAACCAGTAACTTACTGAACAAATATTAGATTAGTTGATGAACATATGCCGAGTGCAAATAGAAAGTGCATAGTGTGCCGATTGCTAGGTCACACGACAATTAATATCATAAAATGTATTCCTAACTCGTTTCCACACAGATTAAATCTCGGATTTATCTCTAAAAAACTTTGACGTCCAATGCTAATATTGATATGATAATTTTGTGATAAATGTATTTTGCATTTGTTTTTTATAATAATTCAAGGATGTTATTTTACATTTTGTTGTTAAATAATTGGGGAAGTTGTAATTGAATATATTTAATGTGATTTTTAATTATAATTTACATTAAATTTCATACGACACATAGTAAATATAAAGTATGTTTCCTGAAGCCTGTTTATGAAATTGATACTTTTTGCTAAAAGTATCAAGCTTGGTAGAACTGTGCTCAGTTCTACCAGGCCATAGTATTTATTTTGGTGAAGGTGGCAACGATTTTTTTTAAATGAAACTCTCCTTGAAATGTAATTTTCCTTCAATATATGTTAATGTAAAATAATTAAGGTTCAGGGCCAGGGACCTGAAGCTAAACCCGAACCCGAACCGAAAACCCGAAAAAACCTATATTTTTCGTGAACCTGAACCTGAACCGAACCATTATATTTCAAGGTCAGTGAACCAAAACCCGAACCCCAACCTTTTATGATCAACCGGTAACCATGTATTTTCAGGTTCAGGAAATTATTGTATACTTATTATTTTTTACGGTAATTATTGTATACCTGACATTTTAAAATTATTATTTCATATATAAGCTTTTCACTTTTGTAAGAACAAACTAAGAGGAAATTTTGTTTTCAATAGTTTGCACCTTTGAAACTGTATGTAATGTTGGTATTAAAAAATTATAAAAAATGTCACTTTCTTAATAACTATCAGAACCAATAAATCTAAAGTCGGTTTTACAGCGTAAAGAATATTTTTAATTGACGTTTAAAGTCCGTATTACATTTTAAAAGTAACCAAAATAACTAAATCTTGTTTGTCTTTACAAAAGTGAACAGCTTATAGTATATTTTATTTTGAAATACGTTACAAAATCTGGTGACTTTGGTGATTGTTGTGTTGTAAATGGACTTTAGGAAGAATGTCAACTTGTAAATATGGCTATATATATAATCTATTTATTTGGTTTAAGCGGAACTAAACGGGAGTTTCATTTTGCTAAGTTGTCACGAGAATCGAGTTTGCCTAGATTATTTCATGTTTCATGTTGACAGAAAAAATTCAAAATGCGAAAAAGAAAATGAGTGACAAAAAATAAAATGTATAATACATTTTTAAAGAAATTTAAGAAACGGAAAATTTGTGTTAGGAATGCCGCAAAAAATAAAAATGTAATGAAAATGATATTTAATAATGACAAATCAACATAACATAGAGTATTCAATGTAAGTATTATTTACAAGAGCTTAACAAAATGGTCAAAAGCCCGATCAATTAAAACGTTAAAAAGTACTAAATTTTTTAAAATCTAGTTCTTTCATATTTGTACTTTTTTTTCATAACACATTTTTATTTATTGACAACAAATTATAACTTGGTTGTGTTATATTGGTTATTAAATAAATTAATTTTGAAGTATAATTTTATACTTATAATTTTATTTAAAATTTTCATTGAACCCGAACCCGAACCTGTAAAAAATTAGATTCTTCAATCTAAAAAAGATAGTTATTGAACCTGAAACCAGAAACCGATCCAAAATTAACATATTGAACCTGAACCTAAATAAATTCAGTTTCAGGTCATGTAACCAGTTAAAATTTCAGAAGATGGTCGAGCGTGACCACTTGATATGGAATGACCCTGTTGTAAGATATGATTGAATAGTTGCACCAGTTTGATATACCTGAACCAGTGGCGGATTTAGGGGGGGGGCTGACTGGGCTGCAGCCAGGGGCCCCGATATTTAGGGGCCCCCAAATAATGTAATAAAAAAATATACTACAATTGAAAAGTTAATGCTGAAAATAATTTATATGCAATTGAATGAAGAACAGAATTTGTGAAATTATGAAGATGTTCGATCAGCCTGTTCGGAATGGCTCTACTGCATTTACTGCGTCGCTGGGCGCCGCTTAGGCCGTAGATTGCAAGCTCACATTTGTAATGTTACAAATACGAACGGCACATTTAGTCACTGATATACAAATTGCTGTTGATCGTGCGTCAAATACAAAAAAAAATGAGTTTTACAGTTTTATTTACACTTAATGTGGTTGTGGTGGTAATTTGTGGTTTTGGATTTAGACGACCTAAAAAAGTAAGTTTTTGATTTATATTACTAGAATTTGTACAGTAGTAAAAGAAAACAGTTTTGGGTCTTTTTAAGTGGTTTACTTTTAAAATTACGTTTTTTTGACATTTTTTCAGTCACTTTATGCCAGTAGTAGTATGCTGCAGACTTTTAAAAAAATTGTCTTAAGAATAAGTACTACTTTATTTGAGTTTTTGTTAATTTATATAATTAGCTTATTTACCTGAAAAATAACTTCAAAGTTCATTAATAGTTGAAAGGGATGGACTTTAAGAGATGATTATTATTATTTTTTTTTTTCTTAAATAAATAAACTTTATACTTGTAAACAATACATACGTTAACTAACTTGAGTAGATTCATAATAAGAATAAAATCAAGGGTGTAGTCGTAAAAAAAAGTGGCAGGGCGCTTACGTTAGACAATAAAAAAATATATAAATGTATTTTTATACATTTCAGGCTTTGTTAAAGCAAAATAATAGTTTAAGAAGAAAAAATTTGTAAAACCACATTTATAAAATGCATTTTTTCTTTTTCATTGTCTTATGTTCTTATAATGTCTCAAAATTGTAATGTCTGTATTTGAACAATATAAGTATGTACATATATATGACAAGAATATGATTAAACTAGTAAACATAACCTTTTTTAATTGTAAACAAAAATCTAGGGCAAAAAACTAAGAAAGTTTAATACTAGGGCCCCGACAAATTTTTCAGCCAGGGGCCCCGTACAAGCTAAATCCGCCCCTGACCTGAACGTCTAAATAGTTCTGAAAAATACAGCAAGAAGACAGGAATTTGTTTTAAATAGTTGACTGGACGGTTATATTAACAGTACACTCCTTCAACATTGTAATTTTCAATCCTAAACTCATTTTTCCAATGCCGAGAAAATCAGCAAGTTATTCCTGATTTTGAAAAGAGTTAGTTCCATATGAAATTGGCTAGATTCCAATGAAATAGCTTCAAAAATTCACGTAGAAGTAGATTCCCTTCTGTCAACAAAAAATTTCACAGACGAAAACATTTTTCTACGATTCTCATTCATGCGAAATGATATTTAATTTTACATATTCGTGTTGCACGATAAGCATTTTGAAGGGGTGGAATAATATTTGGATAACTAGATAGCAATAAATAGTTTAGGTATTTAATAAGTTGTTTTAATGCGATACGCGATAGTTTAATTTAATGACTCATATTAAAGATTTTTTAGAAATCGAGCTATCTATAGTTTCTCCAAAAACTGATATCTAAAATCTCTTGATATATCAGTTTCTATTGAGAAGCAAATCTGGGATTTGCAGAAAACAATTGACTAAACGTGTTTAAAAATTTGAGATAACAGAAAATTTAAAAATAATATCTAATGAATATAGGACTGTTTTGTATTTGGGATCTACTTTTTTATATATATATGTATTGTTAACACCAGTGCCGGCTCTAGGGTTTATGGCGCCCCGATGCCAAGAATGATTCGGCGCCCTTAAAAAAAAAAGTTGACCAGAAATTTGTTTGTTCTATACAAAAAAAGAAGTCACCCAGAAATTCGCTTGTTATCTAAAAAAAAAAAGAAGTCGACCAAAAATTTTTTTTTAAATGTTTTAATTTAATTTTTTTTAATATCTTTAAAGAAAGTCAACCAGAATTTTGTTTGTTCTCCCGCCCCTATTTGCCAATATTTTCCTCTCCTAAGGCCTGCCACCGGGGTTCTGTGCACCCTTAACACCCCCGCTTGGCGCGGCCCTGTATTGACACAATATATTTTCATTAGAAATTATGAAACAGGTAATAGTAAAATACTTAAGTGCTTATAAGTATTACATTTTATTTTTAAGTGTAAATAGTGCGCATACATATAGTAATACTGTGAATTTCTTTTATCGTGCAACACTGAAATTATTATAAAGCATGGTTTCCCTAGTAACGATAAACTATTTTGACAGCAAGTTGCCCTCCATTTATTTTGCAACATAGAGATAAATATTCATTGAAAAGGCTAAACATTTTTTTATTGAAAATACAATTATTTAATACAAAAAAAAAAACAAAAAAAAAAAAAATCATCTAAATTAAATGTTCAAAAATACCACCATTAACTTGTAAACATAAGGCGATCATAAAAAATTATTTAAAACATTTATTATTTGCCCTTGTGGGGTGTCAGTAGTATTAAAGTGGAAATTGGAATATTCGCTATTTTGAGATACACCATATTAGCAAATCACCATCGGTATATAGCAGGAATTGATCTGAACTAATTCACTGATTTTATGCAACTGAATTCTAAGTTTTATACGTCACACAAGCGATACGAATAAGCACTAGTTTTATGCGTATACCTGGTATTATGGTACCTGGAGCCCCGAAAATAAAAATGGCGCCACGTTTTTAAAAATTTTTAATTTCTTTGTGAAGAAAAAATTGTTGAAGACTTTTTGTTTAGCTCGCCAGTATAAAAACGGCGCCGCTCAATCGTTCGTTGCGATGGCGCCCATTGTGGTGCCGGCATTGCTTTGGTTTATGACTTTAAGATTGTAATTTATGGCGTAACTGTTAAAACTAAACTAGCGCAATTAAAGTTTTATTCACTTGTAATTATAATATATGTATATGAGTAGACTTGTTTAAAATATAATTCTATTACCAGATTTTTGGCGTGTCGTCAGATTTTTAATTATAAAAGTGTTCCGAAAGGTAATTTCGGCGCCCCGATGCGACGCATCCTTTGCTTACCGTGTGGAGCCGGCACTGGTTACCACGATTAACTAGAACGAGTAGCCGGCCACGAGAGGGGGACATGAAGTGCCCTCCCGGGAGAGGGGGGCCCTCCCCCTGCAAAATATTTTGAAACAAATACATTATACATTGCAATTTTAAGTTCTGTTTTTCATGTAAATAAATCCTAATACGCAAAACGAAATAGATAAAAAATGTTTATGAAGATTCTCCATAGGCTCTCCAAGGCTGCACTTTTAGCCCGAGAGTTAACACATTGTTCGCCAATGAATATGATTAGAAAATGGCTCTTTGTTTTTAAGTTTTGTTGGTTAGGATAAGTTAAGATAATGTTCTTTTCGGTGTATTTTTATAAATTAGTGGTTTTTTTTTAAACTAAAATCTACTTAAAAACAGACCGTGATCGACTGGTTGGGAAGTCCTGGTATACAGGGAGTATCCCGAGATAATAAACACAACTTTTCTGGAAAATGCGACATGTGAGCAAGTTGGGAAAAAATTGATCACTAAATTTTATCAAATGAATCGAAGGATATTAAAAATTTCTGTAACAAACCGGAAGAACAGGATATAAAGGACTTTGATTTTTTAAACGGGAACGTATGTCATGTTGGGTATCTTTGGATAGAGCTTTTGAAAAAAAAACCACTTTTAATCAATCAACATTTTTTAATATCTTTTACGATTTGAAAAATTGTATTCACTATAATGACTTGTAAGTGAAGTATTTTTATTTAAGTGTTCAAAGTGCCTTCCATTTTGGTTTAAACACTTTCGAATCCTTACTCTAGAGCAGGGGTTCTTAAAATTATGTAGTCCGAGGACCCCCTCTTAAACAAAAATTTTTTTACGGACGCCATCCCAACCCTAGGCATTTTACATCGTTCTTGAGACTTTATTTCTGGCTCCATAATCTCATAGGCACTACGTTATAATAAATATTGGTAAAAATGTATCGCTTGTTATTTTAATAAATGGTCTTGCACGTTTAGAGATGAACATTTTTATTAGCATTACGAATAAAAAACATAAAATGAATAAAAATAGTAGTAACAGGAATTAGAAAAGTTACAAATTATAATACATTAAACTCATACAAACATTTCTTGGTCAAATATTGGTCAAAATTGATCTTATTATAATATGTTTTCTGTAAATAATTTGCAGTTGAATAAAAATAATTAAATTTTTCCTAATTATTGTTTAGTTATGTCAATAACTAGTTAGGTAACAACAAATACAAAAAGTCCTGACCATGTTGGATTTTTATTAAATGAGTTATTTGAATAAAAGCGACAAGTTGGGGGATGTAAAGTTAAAGTCAAAATTGTTTTGCGGACCCCAGGGGTCATGTTCACTCTATCTTGATACATCCTGTATAATTAAATACTCACCATATTTATTGTTTATATGCTATTTCATTCATATAATTTATTATTCATGTGTAAAACCTTTTATGACTATTGCAATTCAGAACGAAACATATTGCGAACCTTTCACAATAATTATTAACTCTCTCAGAGGTAGGACTCCCAGTTAGAGAAATAAAATACCCTTTCTAGTTATATGAATATCGTTGTACCTTTTCAAAATTCTGTTCAAAGTGTACTACTTGAGATTTAGAAAGCAAATTCTTCAAACATTTTCAAGAAATTTAATAAAGAAGTACTTACGTATTTTTTGTCGGGCAGCAAGCCATTCTTCGAGTGAACTATTAATAGAATTATTATTATCCCTCTTCCTCGTATCATGAGAGACTCTAAGAGCCCTCCTCCTTTCTTTACTTGTCAAAGTACACTCCTCAAGTAATTCAAACCAATCCTCGAGACCATCGGTAGACCTCAATAAGATCTTGCCGTCCCGTCCTAATTCTAATGTGACGGTGCTATAAGTTTTCTTATTGACCCATTCCACTTTCTCGACGTCTACTAACTTCACTTTGAACAGGAACTGACCCATTTCCGATATCCGATCTGTACCGGAAGCTCTTCTGAAGCAGTGTAGATAATCTCGTGTTAGTATAAAATAACGTTCTTTCCATCGAGAGAATAAACGATCTCTTTGCTGCCATAGAAGACCTCTTTTTATTGCGTGGTAACTCGAGTCTTTACCGAAGTTGTTGGGGATGATTGACTGCAAACAAATAAATATATTAATCAATTATTTTATACTGTTATTAATAAAACAAATATACATCACCAAAACAAGTGATACCATTTTGAAGTGTTTAAAGTGAATACAGCGTGTAAAATACATAATGAAGGGTTCTGTATATATCTAATACCCTTTTCACACTAGAACTTTAAGATGTTAGGATGTTAATGTGAATGTGTCTTTAAACGCTAATGTGAAACCGTATGGCCTCGTCTAATAAAGCGATGTTTAAGACAGAGATCTGCGTCTTAAACATCGTCCGCATTGCCAACATAATTTCTATTATAAAAAACACTCTTTGAATTTGTGCTGTCAACATTTTATATTATCATAAACAAGAATACTGTATTATATCGACGTTATAAGAAGTTTATACTTATTGTTATAATAAAATTATTTATTTTAATAATGTGTTTAATAAAATACAGAGCTACAATAATTGAGATAAAATGTATCGACTTACATGTTAATACAGGTGTAATATATTCTTTGTTGTAGTGTCTTTATTGTAGAATGAAATGAAATATCCATATTTGTTTATAATAATTCAAAATGTGCGTCTGCGCAGACAGTTCAAAACTAGTAATTTCCTGACGGTAACTTAAGGACAAAATTACTGTAGCTGATTTCAGCACTGGAGATTTAAACATCAAGTGTGAAAGCAAACCGATGTTAAACATCGGTGAACTTTAAATTCACTCGTCTTAAAGTTCTATTGTGAAAAGGGTATTATAAGAGAGAAGATTTTTTGGGTAATTTTTTAAAGCAATCGAGTTAAATCATTTTTTTAAATCAATATATGTCTGTTAATTTGAACCTTAACAGTTTTTCATTAATATAAATAGGTAATTAACGCCTACATAACGTACAGTGTTGGCAATATCTAGATAATATTAGCTGATAAGGTATCCAGATACGAATGTTATTAGTGATGTGTCGGATTACATAAAAGCCAGATCCGCGGATACGGATACGGATCATGTGCGTCCTGATTCGCGGATATGCATACGGATCTTGCATTGCAGTAGAAAAACGAACGACCTTGAAGCAATAGTTAGATGTGTCGTGCTGTTCCTACAAACCAAAGCATGCAAACTGAGGATACGAACACGTAGAAAGATTGTTACCGGCACCTATAAGCATTTGCTAACTTGCGCTGACTAGCGAGAATAAATATTGCTTTACTTTCAATTATACTCGGGTACGTAGACGCTTGTTGGCCGTTGAAACATACGCCGATGAGTTTAACAGGAGTTTCACAAGAATCTTTGAAACATTATTTATCAGCTTACAAAAAGCTGACAATCAATTTTTTGATATTTTGTTAATTTTTTTGATAGTTATTAGTAAAATTTCTTTGATGTTGCGAATAACCGATATTTACAATTACTTATTGTCAGAATAAATTTTATTATTTTGTTATGAATTTGAGTCCAACGTATACTCTGCATAAGTTACATGTTTTAGTAGATATATTACTCCCCCAAACAACTGCACGAACATGTATTTTAAACCAGGCCATTTTTTGATGAAGAAATTTTAGTAGAACAGGCACTGGTAATAATGTTTCTACGTGTCCACAAAGCGGTGTTAACAAGCGCCGACAACAGCATACCTAATTAAATGCCTGTTTATAAGCACCGGAAACAATCTTTCTACATGTTCATACCCGGACACAATTTAGTCGAGTTCAAAATTTCTCACTCATTGTCTTTGATAAATTTTACTCCGATATTTAATGTATACTAAACTGTTCTAAAACCACCAGTAAGTAATTTTTTTGAAATCAATTATTGTTCCTATTAAAAAACTGTATACGCATACCAAATTTCATCTATACTCTGTTCAAAATCAAGAAGTAGTAATAAAATCATGTGAAAGATTGAAGTCACCACTCTATTAGCTCTCGCATAAATTTAACGGCTCAACATCCAAGCAATGACGAGAGTTCGACATAATTATCACGTGAACATTGCATGATTACTACTTCTTGATTTTGAACAGAGAACATAGGTTCAACAGTTTTGCCACAATATTTACCGTACGGAAACAATTACAGAATGAAACAGAAATGACGGTATCTGAACACACAAAATTCAAAACTGAGATGTTGGTGTAAGTGTCTTCCTCTTTGTGAAATGTATAAAATCATTAACCCTTTACCGCATAGTGTGCCATATATAGCACATTCCAATTTTTATTTTTTATTTTACTTTTAAAACTGAATCAGAACGTTATTTCATGAATGTTTATATATGCCACATACACAGCAATGGATCCTGCAGTATCTTAAGTAATGGGCTGCAATAGATTTGAGAATATCAAACGGAATTTGCACTTCAACGATAACTCTATTGAGAAAGGACAACTAGAAGATACGACCTTTTCTTTCAAACATTCGAGGGCGACTGCTTTTAATCCCTAATGAAGAACACCTAGCAATTGACGAGAAAATAATACGGAATCATTTTCTTTTGTAACATAATGTAGAATCATAATATTCCATGTATGGCACAAACCCTAAATTATTATTTTAATTATTATTTTTTCATAAAAATAGTAATTAATATTTTAAATATATATTTTTAATTAATTTTTCTATTAATAAGAACCAATTCCTAATGCCCATGAATTATTTCAGCCAAAAATAAAAATTCATGCAGTAAAGGGTTAAATTAATCTAAAACGTGTTTATGACCATCTAAAATGCGCAAACAAGAACACAAAAAAATGAAAAAAGTGCGTTATTTATTTTTTTCAACTTTCGACGAGCTTGTAAAATGGTACAAAGAATTAATTTACAATCTTTCATCTATATAAGTTCCTCATCAAGAGGTTTTATGTGCTATTTGTAAATTTAAATTTGTGATTTGCATATTTAAAAAATGATAAATAAATAATATTAAAAAAAAAAGAATAAATAAAATATTTTAAACCTATTCTTGTTAATAAACACTCATTCAAATCAGATATTGTCATTATTTTGTCCATTTAAACCATCATTTGTCAATTAAGTTCATTCAAAACGTGATTTGACAAAATTTAAATTATATATTTTGACATGTTTGGGACCTTAACAAAATTGGGTATCGAAAAATTAGGTCCCCAACATATTGCAAACAGCAGATATTTGGCAATTATCTTAAAACTGAATTACTGTGATAAATCACGTTTTAAATGTTCCCTCCTCATTTCAGATTCTTGGTTATAACTATTAAATCCTGAAAAAACATAAAACAACGAACACTGATAACAGCAGATCTGATTAACCATCTTGAAGATTCTATTTCCACAAGAACTGTTCGACGTGCACTACGACACGACCAAGATCCAACACCTTATTAAAATAATTATGCATTTGAACCAAGTGTTCCCATTATTTTGTACAACCCCTGTATATCGAGTTTACTGTCCTTGATCGTCGCTGATTAATTAATTAACGCTGTGTATGCGCAACGACGGCTCGACGGATATCTACGATGTACATACTTATTATATGTGATGTGCTAGACCTGTTCAAGGGCTCCCAAACCAAAAGAACTTGCTAAATAATTCCTTCGTCCCATAATGATAGTAGCAAATATAATTTTTCTTTAGACAAGATTCTTTAAAAACAAAAAACTGCTTCAGAAAGGCAAAAATTATAAAACTTAAAAAAATTACTACTATTAAGCACCATAAGATCGTCATGTCTTATGTTATGTCTTATGTCATAGAAATTCCAAAACATACACAATTTCGTGTCTTTAAGAAACACTATTTCCCGGATAGTCCGGGAGGCAGCGTTGCAAGTGACCTGGTCATTTCATCCCGGTTGATTCCTATTGGAAATGATTCCTTTCGTTACTACCCGAATTCATGATCTAAGCGTCAGCTGCGTTGGTAGTGGTGGGGCTGGTCGTGAGAAAATGTACATCTTGTAAAAATAAAAAAAAATCGAAAAGTCATTTCCAGCCACCTGAAAATTTGCACAGTTATCGTTTAAGTGATAATAATAATAATAAAAAAGTCAGCTGCGTGCGTAGTGGGGGATTATACGTCAGTCACTTGTATAAACCTGTCACTAGAAAAATGATGTGAAGTCATTTCAAATTCAATGAAACTTATACATCGAAATAATAAAAACAACAATCAGCTGTTTGCACAATGGGGGGTAAGACCGTCAACTAAGGGATTATAATTGCTGAGCGGACATTAGCCTAAGCATTTTATAATGTAATCAGTGATGTAACTGACGATCTTTACCCCGTTATGTCGGCAGCTGACGATTATTTTTATTTAATATAGTATGTAAAATATTAATTATAAAAATTGCAAGTCGTCTAATATCAATTCAAGTTAGTAGTTTTATCTATTTTTTTTTTTTTTTGAATTATTTAATTATTTCGATTTATGTAATATTTTAATTGGTAATATCTGGTAAACAATAATGAATCATTTAAATGAAAAATATATTATATATTTATTGACCAAATATATTTTCAATAATTACTTCAAAAAGTATTCTTCATCTTCAGTGGAAATTCCCCAAGGTTACAAATTTGACCTACGTAAAAATATTATAGAAAAATATATTTGAAAATTGTTTACATTTCAGCTTTGGTGTATATTAATATTACGCCACATTAAAATTTACATCATCTAAAATACAGATGATACGGTGTCACGACATAATATTAAAACCAGTGGCGAAGGGAGACCTTCGCTAGACTTGCCCTCCCATAAAAAAAAATAATAATAAAAAAAATACATATATTTTTTTTAATTTAAAAAAATATTTAGGTAAATCTTCAAAAATACATTAAATTATGTCCTATACAATTTTTTGTCCAAGGCTTATATATTAAGGTCGGGCAAGTAAAAATGATAAATGATGTTAAAAAAAAAGAATAAATAAAATATTTTAAACCTATTCTTGTTAATAAACACTCATTCAAATCAGATATTGTCATTGTTTTGTCCATTTAAACCATCATTTGTCAATTAAAGCTTGGTTTACTAGTTACGAATTTTTTAAAATTTTAAAGTTTAATAACTTCCGTTTCCGGTTTCGGATTTTAATAAAAAACAATAGGGTTCTTCCCAATTATTAGGAGAATTTTTTAGTACCAGAACGAACTCTTTAAGTTAAACCGTTTTTGAGTTATCGTGTATACACACAGATACACAGACACACACACAGACACACACACATACGGACGGCACTTCGAAAATAGGTTTTTTGGATTCCCTGGACCATGAAACGTGGTCATTAGTCAAAATCTCGACATCGAAAATTTTCGCGATTACAATACTTGCCCCTTATATATTAAGGTCGGGCAAGTAAAAACGATTAAAACAATGAAATTATAGCTAAATTGATTCCATATAATATTAAATAAAAATGCTGCCGACATAACGGGGTAATGATTGTCAGTTACATCACTGATTACATTATAAAATGCTTAGTCTAAATGCCCGCTCAGATATTATAATCCATCAGCTGACGGTCTTGCCCCCATTGTGCAAGTAGCTGATGGTTGTTTTTAATATTCTAATTATATAATAAGATCGATGTATAAGTTTCATTGAATTTGAAATGACTTTACATCATTTTTTTTTTTATGACAGGTTTATGCAAGCGACTGACGTATAATCCCCCACTACGCACGCAGCCGACTTTTATTATTATTATTATTATCACTTAAACAATAAAAAAAATTCAAGTAGCTTGAAATGACTTTTTGAAAACTTTTTTTTACAAGATGTACATTTTCTCACGACGAGCCCCACCACGATTCTGGCGGCTGACGCTTGATTCAATTATTATATTTCCCGGACTAAGAGTTTTAAGCATAATTAAACCACTTTTGATAGAAATGGGACATCTCGCCGCCGAAATAGCGGTGTAAAAATAAAATTAATTTAATTGAAAAATTAAAAACTGTTTGTTACGGCAACAACAAAGCTAAAGAAAAATATATCCTACTCAAGTTTCTCATATGCTGATAGGGCAGCAATGAACTCTAATACCAAAACAAAGAATATAATTAGAATTATAGCTCAGATTATGATTTAGATATGCAAAGCAAATATGGACATTAGTAGCATCCACGTGAGTAGTTTAATGTTGACTAAACTATTCTTAATTTAACTAAAAACCCATGTTATTTAATGTGGGTGTTTTGAAAATGTGTCTGTTTGCAAATATTTGGCAATTTTCAGGTGTGGAATAAATTACCAGTTCTCCTTTTATAAAATTTCTAGAGGAGTATGCAGTAGACGACTAACAAAGTTAAGTTAGTAAATAAAATGTACAACCGAAACTGACTGATAATTTCTGTGTCAAATGTTAAAAACTTAATATAAACAAAATAAATGTTATACTCGTACATTACCTCATTCTTCACATCACAAAACCCCATTGTAACCAAGTTGTTCGAAAGCTTCAACGTTGATAAAACTGTATTCTGAACCTTTCTATCAGATAAAAAAACTGTACGAAACTTCTTTTATGTGGAAACATAAAATATCGAGTAAAAATTTGCATCGACATTGATAAGTTCTGGCACATTAACAGATCTTTACTGGGAACAAGTCCCATTATTCAAGCATTTAAATACATGCTTTCTTTGTTATAACAACTAGTGTTTCTAAATAGATAATGGCTTTAAATGAATATAATTATTATATGTTTAAAATAAACAAAGCTTACTGTGTAACGTTTCTGTACACAATGAACGATAACCTAATACCACTGCTTCCTTTAATGTCGGCATATGCATAAGGGTTTTAATCTTATCTCCAGCTCGCGATAACTAATACTTTGTGAAATGATCTTTTGAAGTTGTTTTAACTGTAAATATGATATTAATGTGTTTAATGATAACGTAATTTAGGAGCCGGTTCGTTCTGTTGTTTCAGATAGCATTTCCGTTTTGATTAGCCAAATTTTCTTTTGTTAGAATAACAAGTGATGTTATTTGTTGTTATTGTATTTCGCTTTATTATCTTTTTTGTTCATCTTGTCTGGAATAACGTAATTAAAATTAGACATATTTCTAAGAGAGGGAGAAGACTGAGACAGAAAAATATTTAGTTAGATACACAGTGTATCTAGGGTTATTATACAACTTTTATTATAGAGGACAATATTGTCCTCTTTTAAATTTTTATTTTTATCGCGTATCTTATATAGGTACAGTGGATATCGTTTATAACGACGTCCAATGAAATTCGGTTGTTATAACAGTAGGTCTATACCCAAACACTATAAATACTATGTTAAAAAATATGTATATTTTATTTATGTTAGAAAAGAGTACATTTACATGAGTGCAAGAAGTTAGTTAGTTAAAAATATTTGGCGCACAGCAACAAAGGCTATTTGCGCCTAACGCAGCCCATCTAAATGACTACACTACATATTAAAAACAATAAATTAGACGCAGACACCGTTATTTTGGACGTTTGCCATTGCTGATAGTACTAGGCTAGTATAGTACAATATAATGAGTATTAGTATCAAAAAGATATAATACTTCATGAGTATATAAAAATATATTCGAACGTTTCGGAAACTGCTCAACAATCTGTTTCCGTCTTCAGCGATCATGAGAAGTACTAAACATTTCAATTTACTTCGAGTTTACCGGGTATTGTAAGAGTGGGACCAAGTTATAGTTGTATTGCTATTGGTTGGGTGGTTGGGATCTGCTATAGGTAGGGACTACCTGCAGAGTATTAACGACCGGATTAAAGTTGTTTGTCATATTATTGTGTGATAATGAGTTTTTTGTTACCGGATTAATGACTTGAGGATTAGAAAGATTGTTTTGAATAATGAAAAGCCAGAGTTGAGGAAATTCTATGCTAGCTTGGCTGACAGCATCTCCAGAGTTTTCGATCAAAGCAGACTCTTTAAATTTTCTTTTAAACTTGTTTTCCTCATACAGTAAGGCTTTAGCATATTTCCACTGGAAATGGAGTTTATTTTCCCAAGCATGTTCAGTCAGTTTGGAACTGTAAATTTCGCCCTGCTGAACTTTTTTCTTATGCTCAGTTACAAAACATAAAAAAAAAATCAATCCAACTTATTTTACAAACAACATAACACTTACATAATTTTGCGTACGTACGTATCCTATGTATGTAAGTATAAATAATCAAATTTTAACAAAAAAGTCTGTTATTTTGTTTTTGGGATTTTACTAAAAAGTTTTTTCATTAATTTTTTCCAAATGTAGCAATGCAAAATCTGTTTAAGCCTCTTTTAAATTTTGATAAAACGTGAAAAAATGCTGAATTGTTTTAACTGCTGAAAAAGCATCACTTATTGTATGTGTTTGGAACTCGGTTGTTTCTTTCATTTCCACTTCGTTGTTGTTTATTTCTGACTCCAAATTCGGATCTGACCCAGCTAAAATTTCATCTTCCGTCATATCCTTCTCCGTTTCGAGTTCTTCATCAATATTTGAAAAATTTGCATTAATGCTTTTCGTTTCGTCATATCGACGTTGATGACGTACCTTCAACTCCTAGTTAACCACTGAATGAATATGTTTATCTGTCACGTTTCGCCTTGTCTTTTCAAAACTCGGTACTTCCCCGGCGTTTTCGCGTTAGGCACTGGTGATCCATATATTTTTTTGTTTAAAATTTTTAGCTAAAAAATATTTTTTATTAACTTATTTCGTATTAAATAATAATATAAATTAAATAATAATATAAGATAAGTCCAGTATTAAAAAGACGCTGATTTGAAACTGATGGATGCAGCCTTATTTTATGTAATAAGTCAGGGAGAACGTTCCCGCGCTAGAACGGGTTACGTCGAGTACGTAGCAACGCCAGGGCGTGTAATATAAGCCAGTTTGGATGCACAGTGAAAGTCAGCTTATTTGAATTCACCGGCAGTGTTTAAGGCTGCCGGGTTCATCCCAGTGTTTTATGTATTTTACGCAGAGCAGCGATCTACGGTCGCTAAGAAGCGTTTTTACGCACATACGGGTTACTTTTGGTTTTTATATATCTATTTTCTTCAAGGTCGTTTTTCCGATATCGAAAAAAAAATAGTTTTTTATTGGAACTCGGTTTTTCAATTAATTTCAGGGTTTCAGAATTGACTTTAATTACTCCAGATGTAATTTATGAACTAACAAATACTTCTTTTGCTGCTTTAAATTGCAAACAAAAAATTACCTATTGACAAAAGTTGACCTTAACCTCAACCTTAAAAGCCTAAGGAACCGTCATTAAAAAACTGGAGTACAGTTGATCCTTAACATTCGCGAGAACATCCGCATTTGTTTCCACTGCATCCCTTGATCAGAAAGTCACGCCAAACCACTGCCATATACAGTAACTAATGTTTCTACAAAAGGAATAGGTCCAAATTTATGTAACAGAAAAGCAGTAATTTTTCATAATAATTCACGTCCTCAGAGCAAAAATAACCCGTGAAAAAAATCAGGACTTAAACTGAGAATTTATTCCACATCCACCGTATTCACCCGACGTCTGGCCTTGCGATTTTCACCTATTTAGGTGAAAGGTCTATGGAACATACACTCAGAGATAAAAAATTTCGAAACAATATTGATTATAAAATATAATATATAATATAATATGAAAATTATTATCAGTTATTTTAAGTCAAAACCAGAAAACTTCTATAGAGAGGGTATAGAAAAATTAGTACAACGTTAGGAAACCGTAATAAATAATTATGGAAATTATATTTAATAACATTATTTTGACGTGATTACAGTCAAATATGTGTCAAAATGTTGTCACTAGATGGCTATAAAATCCTTAAATATGTGAAAATTCAATGGAGAATATCTGATGACTTAGATTTTCTAATTTTTTACGCAGATTTTTATAGCATCCTTATTTACATCCATGTTGATTTGGCATTTCTTGCTTTCTACTCCGGATAGTTTAGTGTTTAAAATTCCTCTAGCAAGATTACCGTTAAATATTCTTTACTTTAATCATTATTTTGTTGATAATAAGAAAGAAAAAGAAAAATATATCAATATTCTGAAAGGAAGTTGATATAGATGTCCCATTATACTTTGCAATTTCATTGAAATAAATAATTAATTTGTGAATGAAATGCATAATTAAAAGATTACAACAGAATCATGTTGATCAGTATCAAGTCGTGACAGAAACAGGTCCAAGAATATGTCAATGTAAGTAACCTTTCTACAAATATAAATTATAGTAATTATGTCCGACGAAATTATATAAACAAAGGTCATTTTTATCTCTTTTCTCTCTGCTGAGGACAATGCTTCCTTTAATTACAGTAGCAAGATACACTCCTGATATTTCTACTTGAGTGAAATGAGGTCTTTTGCTGAATTACTTATTCATAAATGTCTCGCTTTTTACCTGTACACTGACGAACAACAACGTTTTCATAACTAAAAATTATAGTCGAGAATTTCAAAAAATTTAAAAGTGAGGTTAAACCGTTTTTATCTTCGTTGCAGTGGCGTAAATAGGGTATGCAAGCTATACCGTCGCATAGGGACCCGATGCTTTAGGGGGCCCTTAGACATTCTGCTGAATTAGAGTTACATATTTAAATTTTAAATAAAAAATTTATGTGAAGTGTGAATTTTCACACATTTCAGGGTTTTGCAAGTATTTAGTAACTGAATGATTATTTAGGATGCCAAAACAAATTTTATGTCAAAATATTTTTTTATGAATTTTAATTCGAATGCCTAATACCATTATTTAAGTTTCTAAATATGTGCAGTATTTTTTTTACATAGCAAGGTTCATTAAGATTTTGAAAATTGCGCCTATGGCTTCTATTGGTTGCTTAAATCATTAGCCCCGACCTCTGATTTCGTATACATCAAACATAGAATTAAATTATAATTTCAACACTTCCCACTGGTTATTAATTTTACGCTTTTAAAAATTAAATGCAACATTTACCAAAATATAACTAGAATTTTGACAAAATAATTTAAACAAAAGAAAACTGCAAAAAATAAAAATAAAATTGACAGGATTCGAACTCTAGTTTGCAAGTTACCTGTTTGGCAAATTAGAAAACCAATGACGAAACGCACATCGCTATGAGCTCTGACTAATCTACTGGGTTACATACCGAATTAAATATTTAACATATTTTGGTTAAAAACACAAAAAATGCATTATTTTCCGAAAACATAATCTGAACAAAAATTCCTGTTGTACTATTCCGGTTCACACCAATGTAAATTACTTAGAATTTTTTCAGATTTTTAGTTTAAAACATCTGGGCTACAGGGTGTGGGACAAATTTTTTTTTGCACAATTTTGGCAAAAATCGCCTCAATATAATTTATTTTTCAAAAATTAAATTTTGATCGTTAATCCACGTACGAAGGGCTTTCATTTGATACTCTACACAGAATTTAAAAAAATTTTTTTTTGTTTCGTTGAGCACATATTTGTTTATATTTTTAGGTGGAATGTTTTTTAGATGTTTTTAGTATTTTTTCTATGTGCGGGTCAAAGAGTTGTATAAGCATGCCAAATTTCAACTCTCTAGGTTTAGCCGTTTGGCTACAATTTTTACCGAACAGACAGACAGACAGACGACAAAATGACGATATAAGGGTTTTTTGGTCATACCTACAAAACCCTAAAAAGGAAAATAAAAACTGACTGTGATTTTTGCCTGTATAAATAACAAAAAACATATTGATGATGTAGATGTGAGGTCCTCGGTTAAAGGTGAAAATTTTGGCACACAACAACGATGGCTATTTGCGATTGGGGCTCTTCTGACTAGACAAAAATGAAGATAATCAGATCAATTCTGTAAAAAGTTACTATAATAGTTACCGTGTAGTAACGTTACTACAAGATAACTTTTATAGTGACTTTAATAGTAACTTTAACATTTTTCGTATTCTTTAATATCCAACTGTAGTGACGTCGCTATGAAAGTTATATCTTAGTGACAGTTACTGAGAAAAGAATGAAGTTAGTTACAGAAGCGCAACACGCATGCGCATTGGTGGTATACAGATGACAGTTGAGGTTAAAAATGTCAAAATATTGTATTGCTTACATTATTTTGTTGTTATATGATAAATATTATGGTATATACATTTATAAAATATTTTAAAAAAAAAACAAAATGAGTAAAAAAAACGGAATGCAAAGACAAATTCTCGACAATAGAATCAGTGGCGCAGGCGGGTGGGATTTGGGGCTTAGAACCTCTCATGAAGCTGGATTTTTTATTACTTCGATGCCTTTTCCTTGTTTTGTCATTACTTCCATATGTCTCATTTTATAACCCCCTCATGAAACTATTTTTGCGTCACTGAATAGAACTTTTGTTAATTTTTTTAAAAACAAAAACTATTTTTTTTTAATAATTTAAAAACAGACTTATATTAAAAATGAGGAATTGGAAAAGACTTTTTGATCTTCAATATTATTATATTTCATCTCCTGCAATATAAACATTTATCTACACGGTAATCGGTTATTAAATGAAATGGTAAAGTTTTATTGAACATGTTGACTGCAGTTTCGGTAATATTTACCATTTTCAGAGCTACAATGTAACTTTGATTTTTTTAATTTAATGGCCTTTGCAGTTGTGGCAATTAGTCAGGACGATTTTTATTGTGAGAAAATTTCCATGCCTGAACGGGATTCAAACCCGAGACCTTCGCAACGCAGTACATGTGGTACCACTACGCTACGCCGGTCGGCCTTTTTACTTTTAAATTTTATCTTTTTTTAAGATGTATAAATCAAGGGAGGCCCAAGAAATATTTCGCATAGGGGCTCATGCAGTGGACAAGGCATATTCTGTTAAATTTAGAGCTGTGAACAGTCGCTTGCGTTATCATATGACAAACTTATAGTGACAATCAACAGTGCTTAAGTCATAGCGTGTAATCTATTAATATTAAAGTTCTGAACCCAGCTTTAGGCCTATCCGATCTCTCATTATCGTTGATTGATGTACGTATTAAGTACGTCCATTCATCATAAGCTTTGCTTTTTAAGACCAAATATTTGTAATCATAACAATAAACTAAAACACTTAATAATACGGAAATATAAACACAAAATTATATAATACTGAAAAGTACGATAAAAAAATTATTCAATCGTGAGAACAAAATTACAGATATTCAAATTTATACTAATAATTCATTCAAAAAATATTTCCTGCCTTGGCACAAGACTTCTCACTTACAATAAGGAAGTTTCTATTTTAAATTATTTTCCAAATGTCGAAAGCGTACCACAAAAAATTATAGTTGTTAATTATCAAATAACTTATGTTTAATATTTAAATAGTGTTTATTTCCGCCTTTAACAATAATTAGAAGATATTTGATTAGTTGATAGACAGACGCCGCGGTTTTTTCTTCAAAGAAAGTTAAAAGAAATTTTATATGAGTCAAATATTATATCAGGTTGATATGATAAGACACAAATTAAAATAATTTGTAACAAAATAACAGTGGTTTTTAATCTTTTATCTCAGTTTCTCTTTCGGTTTGAGTAATGTCATTCGGGTTGACTTTGGCTTCAATCACACAAATCCACCATCTTGTTCTTGTTATGTTAGGTCTTTCCAGGTACAGGTTGTTTGAATGAACTTCAGCTGATTTTTTTTATATTTGGTGTGCAGTACCCCGCCCCCACAATTAATTGAATTTAAATGACTATTTCTATCTCTAGATTTATTTACTGTTTGATTAAAAACCTCCATAACTGTCGTGCGTCTTGCACAAACCAAGTAGTTCGTCTACAGTAATGGTGTACAATCTGGTGCAAATTCTAGCAGTTCTAGTTGTTATGGTATCACGGCGATTGGCATTGAGTGGAGGCAGGCCCGCGCCTAGCAGTTTTGGCGCCCTTGTGCAATATTTTATACAGCGCCCCCGATTTTCTATAACAATTTGGATAGCTGATGTGTATGGAAATATGGGTAAAGAAATAAATCGATTGTTACCAGTTAATAACTTAATAATATATAATATGTCGGACTGTAATTTAAAAAAATATATTTGTGGAGGTAAAATAACTTATATTTATATAGTTTTCTTCTGTCAACTGACATTTCAATCCAAAGACTTTATGCGAATGAAGTCAAAGAATGTGAATGAATTTAACCCAACTGACAAATTCAAGGAAGGAGGAGATACTGTATATATTATTGACAATCTATTGTTGCAATCAGTATATGAAAGACATTGCTGAAAATTTTAAACTACCAAGAAATCATTTTTAATACAACTGGAAACGCAAATAACTTAATGAATTCGTAAGAAATTCATTCCGGAAATTTTGAAGATAAACAGAAGGCGCCGCCATTGATAAAATTTAAGATAATTGCAATCAAGTAATTATATAATCGAATTATTTTGTGATTAAATATTGTGTAAACAGATTCTTATGTTGGCAATATTACAGGCTGTCGCAGTGATAGTGGTATTGACTTAAATATGTCGGACTGTAATTTAAAAAAAATATTTGTGGAGGTAAAATAACCTATATTTATATAGTTTTCTATGGAAATATTGAAATAACACGTCAATATTCTTTTCGACATGATTGTTTATAGATAAGAACCTTCGTCGAAAAATTCTATACTTGATTATAATGGAATGCCACAAAGTACACGTGTAATATGGCGGCAAAAATAGACTAACAAGTACAAAAACTGTAAGTAATTTTTACAATAGGTAAACCTTTTTAAGAATGCATCGTCAAGGTGCCAAAATCGAAACTAATCTAATAAACAACAGAAGGACGACATCTAGAAGGAATTTAATTATATTTTAATGTTTTGATTTGTGTTTTCTTATATTTTATTTTCACTAACAATAAGCGATATCTTCTCAATGTCTTGAAAGTCGATTTATCATCTATTAGCTTAGTTCAATATGATACCGCCAGATAGTCTCTCTTACGATCATTTGCCTATAGAACAAAATAGCTACAAACATATTTGTAGAATGAAGATTTAGCTACAGTTTTCCTCGTCGTACGTAAATATGCCTCAACTGATTTATATGATACAGTCCGCAGTGCAATCTGTTTATTTACAATTACATAACAATATTTTTTACAATTAAAAATATCCTATTAGATAGTTAAAAATTCGCTGCAAATTTTGATGGATATATTGTAATTTTATTTCAGATTGTTAGTTTTGTATAAGAAGCTATTGAGAACTATATCGTTCTGCCTCCCCTTAAGGATGACATCAACAAGAAATTGTCCAAAGAACACCAGAAAAATGCGGAAATGTCATGAAAATAAGAAATCGCGCCCACTGGTCAATATTATATTTCGTTTTTAATTCCAAGAGTGAAACGATCCGTTAAAAAACAATTAACTAAAGTTTTTTATTTAAACGTTATTGTAAAATAAGATTGTCCAAAGTTCGTTGAAACATCCTGTATCTTGTAAATATGTAAGTCAGTTTCTCTCAACTGACATTTTACTTTACTTTAAACTCGACTCTCTTTTCAAAACAATGCTCTTCAAGTCAAAGAATTTATGCGAATGAAGTCAAAGAATGTGAATGAAGTTAACCCAACTGACAAATTCAAGGAAGGAGGAGATACTGTATATATTACTGACAATCTATTGTCGCAATCAGTATATGAAAGACATTGCTGAAAATTTTAAGCTACCAAGAAAACATTTTTAATACAACTGGAAACGCAAAGAACTTAATGAATTCGTAAGAAATTCATTCGGGAAATTTTGGAGATAAACAGAAGGCGCCGCCATTGATAAAATTTAAGATAATTGCAACCAAGTAATTATATAATCGAATTCTTTTGTGATTTAATTTTGTGTAAACAGATTCTTATGTTGGCAATATTACAGACTGTCGTAGTGATAGTGGTATTGACTTTTCTATAATAAAGCTACTTAAATGAAAAATGTAATAACGATAATATACAACTAGAATTTTCAATTTACAATATTAATAAGTGAATTCTTTGTAGACAAGAATTTTATTCAGTAATATATAGTCCATTTCTTTACGGAAATAGGTAGTTCCATGGAACATTTAGCGTCTCGCGACATTGTGCCATGCTACTTCTCAGGCCATCAGCGCCCGTTCCAAGGTAGAATACCAGGCTCTTCACCCCGCAGACTACTGGAGAGCCAACGCTGCAATCCAGCCAGCCTCCCAAAGAGAGAAAAACAATGGTCCCGGCAGTTCCGCGGACCACAAGCGCCCTGAGGGATAACCGCTAACACATACAGGAGGAACCCACAGCAGTGTTTAAGAAACAACTTTTAACAATCACGTGCGTGAAGTTTATATATTACACGATACTACAAGACTACAACGATTTAATTTTTTGATTTGAAAAATTTTAACATTTATTTATAACTATTATATATTGACATGAAAAATTCGCTACAGTCATGTACGATCAAAGTATTACAATAAGTTAGTTAAATAATACAAAAATTTAAACAGAAGCAACTGGAGTTAGACTGAACTTAAATCTAAATGTAATATAATTTTACAATGTGATTTAAATTTATTTAATGTGTAATTTGAAATGTCAACATTATTAAAGACATTGTTGAATATGGAAGACAGTCTTTCAATGGGTGAATTGGAAAATATATTATTGAAAACGTTTTTTAGTTTTGAAAACGAAAAACGATGGTTAGTTGCGGACATTATAAGACGATTCCTTAGTGACAACATATTTAGTTCAAGTAGAGCTGAACTGTAGTCAGTAAGTCGAGTTTTTTCTTTAAATAGAATGTATTTCACGGCTTTAATTTGTACTTTTTCTAACTTAACAAAAAATTTAATTACTGATATCACTTTTATAGACAATTAATCTTTTCTTCCTGATTGGTGTGATGTCACTTTCATCACTCGATAGTACTTGATGTGATTCTGGTACGATGGTTGATGAATTAGGGACAATTTCAGATCGGTGAGACTTGGTAACGAAATCCGTAATTTTTAGTTAAATCCTTATAGACCTCCTCATATTGGGTTAAACAGTTATTACTATCTCGCTGGAATCGGAGAGCTCGTTCAATATTCGGGTCATTTTGTAGAAAATGATTACCCAATTTTCGCCCTAATTCCAGTCCTACGCGAATGACTTTTGCTGTGGACCCAATTGGTTGAGGCTTCATTTTTAGATCCATAAGAATAAGTTTTATTGTGCATACAAAATGGGGGATCCTCATTATTAGATTTGATACCAGCGTTACCAAGAGAATGGAATTAAACAATGTAGAAATATATATATATATATATATATATATATATATATATATATATATATATATATATATATATATATATATATGCAACCAAAATATTCACTTTTACCAGTTTTTTTTTTTTTTTAAACCGTGGAAAAACGTACCGTGTAAATCGGGAGATAGGTGTATATAATCCAACATACATATATATAAGCTTAATGATATAAAAACTAAATGACAATAAAATTAATCTAATTTAATTGTTGCCCCAATAACGTAACAATACCATAATATCATAACGTATTTTGCAATCTGATTTACTAATGGAAAATTTCCGATTTTTTGGGCTGTTTCTCGATTTTTAAGGCTGAAATTCTGAAATTGGTTAATCAAGAGTTGGGCACCCTAAAAAGAAAACGATTTATCCAAATAGGTGATAAAGAATAAACAAAATTCTTGGAATCTATAATATCGACTTATATGTATTTTAATTATTTTTCTTTATATTACAAAAAACAATGATTTATTGACGTATTTATCATTTACTCGAAGTGTACATATGTATGTATGTACTATGAAGTTTTATGGAATTATCTCTAGTATTTTACTAAGAATAATGTTCAACATGGCTAAAGATAAATCTACTAACAAGTTATTTCCTTGTACGTGCGTGTAGGCGCATTTACGTGCATACATTTCTCATTTTACATTAAAATTATTTAGAAGATTCTGTCACAGCATTATTTATTATTATTTCAAAAAATGTCATGTAACACAGGCTAATATGCGTAGGTGTATCTATTTACTTTTAAATAAGAGTGCAACAGGAATAGTCGAGAGGGAAGTTATATGGGTTTCGGTAGATCAGGACTTTTTCGAAATTTGTAGGGGTAACCATCAAACTTTTATACCGTCACTTATGTGTCTGTCTGTAATTAGTAATTGTGGCCAAAGGACTGGATGTCTCTCATAATATATCCTTCTACTCAGTACTGAGTGAGGCGATATCCCTGCATACACCCGTGTAGTGTGTGTTACGTGTATCACACAGAGTATTGGACCTACAGTTTAACGTGGGTTTCGAACCGTTCCTATTTGTTTTGCGTAAATTATCATAGGCAAATACCTCGTTAGCGAGCCCTCCGCTTTCCGAGAGAGAATAACTGGGAAGATATATTTAAAAATGTCTGCCGGCGCTGGGAGTAGAACATTTTGCCTTATGCATAGCTAGCTACACACTAACTAACTGCTCCGATACAGTTAAAACTTGACATATGCTCAAAAAATGTTGACAGTAAATACTTACGTAAGTCTGAAAAGTGTGAAAATTTACATTTCCCATACATTTTTTAAGTTTTCAAATATAATGGTATAATAAAGGAAGATTGCAAGGGTGGCTTTTATGTAAGGAAAAATGGACAATGCCCCCCCCCCCCAAGAAAACTAATCTTTTTATTTTTTTAAATCTTAATATTTTTAAATTTTATTTGAAAGAAGGAATCGTATATCATTTTTAATTTAAATCTTTAGATCTTGTTTGTTGAACAGCTTGTTTGTTTTTATACGCTGCGATATTTGATTTCGCACCGATTGTTTATGAACAGTGCTGCGGTATAATGTAGTGCTCTCACTTTTTGGGTTTGCAGCTATTTTGTTTCATACACTGCCTATATCTATATGTAAGCTGCCTTTGCGCCACTCCCTAATGGATACCTTAGTTCTATATTCTTCGTAAAAATACATTGAGACATAATCCAAAGCTGTGGAATTAGATAGCACTGAAATGTGAATTATTTCAGAGTATTTACAATTATGTTGTCCACTTAGTCAGTACGGTTACTATTACTGTGACGCAATAATAACTGAAACTCTAAATATGGATAAAAGTGTTACGTATTTTAGGTAATATAAGTTAAAATAGTAAATTGAACTTGAATACAAAAAAATAAATAAAATAACTTTTATAATTTTAATCTAATTCAAATATTAAATTTGTTTGTTACACTGTGTTAAACTTAAAATTGTTACAAAGTGTGTGAATATTAAATTATGTTTAAGGATTTAAATATTAAATAATGACACTGCAAATTTCCTTCAAAATAGTATATTTATATTAATACTAGATGCAACATTTCGACCTGCAAGACAGCTCTTGTCTGCAGTGCTGCATTTGCTAAAAAAGTATTATGGGACCTCTACTCCATCGCATGGAATGGTTCACTGAACATCGCGGTTGTACGAGCACGAACGATGCTAAGCATCCGGGATGTTTAAATGATGTCGTAACTGAAGATATGGTCAGTAAAATTCACGCTATCATGTTGGATGACCGCCGAGTGAAGATGCGCGAGATAGCCAAGATGGTAAACATCTCAGACGAATGTGTGTTTCATATCTTCCATTAATTTGGTCTTGAAAAAGATATCGGCAAGATAGCGGAGATGCGTCGAAGCAAGGATCCATCACTACACACCAGAAATGAAGAAGAGTTAAAACAGTAGATTTCTTCTGGCGAACGTGCTCCGAAGAAAGCAAAAAGGCTTTCCTCGGCCAGAAAGATCATGGCCACGATTTTTTGGGATTCGTGTCTGTCACAGGGAGATAATATGAGACTGTAAAGGAGTCACTTACCATCGGAAAAGAATAATAACATATCAAAATAAGGTGCAAGATTGCACACATAAAACAATAAGTTAGATTCCTTCAGGAAGAGTATCAAGTAGCCTGTTGTCAGCGTCAAGGACCTGAAAGCACCTCTTCACTTGTAACCTTGGGGCATGAAACAAGCTTATTATATAAACCATTCATATACAAATCATGCGACATAACAAACATTGCATACAAGTCATTTTAACTCATATGATGACCTGAACAGATATACCTGTAGACATACATACAAAGTAAAATACAGAAAAAACAGCACACGACAACCCATATTTAATAATTTGCTTTCTCCTATTGTTTGGTTCACAACACGAGACATGGTGCGAAATAATAATATAAGGAAATATTTAGCACGTAGGTTGTGCGACAAACGGAAACAATGTAGGAGTGAGAATGCCACAAGCGAATGACTAATGCTCAGGCTCAAGACACCCATACTATTCCACTCGTGCACTTCAAATAAACTACACTGATGTAACTATCGTAAATAATGACAAGATTCGAAATTATATATAGTATGCGAAACTCACATAAATGATACCCCGAATTTTAATGGTTATTTATGATCACCTCCAGGTATAGAGTGATCCTCTACTGGGTGGCCAAAAAGTGAATTATTGTATTGTTTAATTTATAACAATGCTTCTCTTTCCATAGTACCGTACACGAATTTTTATACGTTTCGAGAAAAGAGATTTAAAAATAGAAGGAGGAATGGAAATAAAGTAACGAGTACTACACAGCACCCCAAAAAAAGGACATTTGGAAACTGGAATTTCTTGGTAATATTACACAGTTAACAGATCGTTCTTCAGGTTTTATTCAAACACGGTGATGACCATTTGGTGACCATAAGCTAAACCGGAATCTGTAAATAAAATGTATGGGTCAATTCTATGCAATCCGTAAGCAATCTATAGGGGTTACGAGTACCTATAGGCAATTGATTAATTCTGCGCGCACCCGTAATATTTACATGTAACATTACGAGTGTGCGCCTCATAGGATCCCTAATAGAGAAGGCTTAACGGGAATTTGCGTAAGGGTTTGAAAAAGATATCATATCATCTGTCTCCAACTAAAGTCGACATGCGCAAAGAACTCAAAGGAACCGATTTTAGTGAACTGTATGAATGCGCGATACCATCTCTATTAGTGGTTCCTCTGAGGTGCGCGCATAATCGACCAACTGACTATAGGTACTTGTAACGACTATAAAGATTGCTTACGAAACGCGTTACGGATTGCATAGAATTGACCCATTATCGCCAATCATTAGTCTGTCAATAATTAGGCGTGATTTAGGGCAAAACGAATATGTACTATTCTATGAATAGCGAGCAGTTTCGGCCCTATAGCTCTATCCTGGATCTATAACCCTATCCTGGATCGCAATTCTGCTTCGTTCGATCTCCGGAATACTGTTCTTGCCGAAACTGTCCCTCCCCGAATTTGATGTAATTGACAAGCGACGGAACTTTATGCTTCACGTTGATCTCGATGTACCGTGCATATAATAAATAGATCGTCCAGCTCGGTAATTACTCGATTACAGCCTCGATCGTACTCTTCTTATGAATTCTTCCGTCCCATGATATAGTTTAATAAGCGTCATTCACTGTACTTCGAGTCAAATTTAAGGTAGCGGCACTTACGAAGTGTACCGAACACTTCGTACATCTTTACTAAATGAACCGCTCTGGCCAGGTCTCCAAGTCTTATTTTTGAGTTAGGGATTAAATGATGCACAAGAATGTTTATACTGACAGTACAATTGTATTAAGATCGCAATAACAAAATAAAATTATTTTTTGACGTGAATAAGCAAGGCACAGATCTTCATTTAAGACATTACAGGTTATTTTTACAAAGAACCATTCACAATAACAAAATAATTCGATATTTTTGCCATATAAACATTTTCTCGTAATTAAATATTGCAATTCAGAAATATATCATCATTTTAATAAAATATTATAAACGTTAATTTTGAAAATTATTAAGTTTTTTTCGAGCAGTGTTCTGGCGCCCACTTGGCCACCCCCCTTTCGCACGGAACTGAACCAAGCTTAGGCTATGTTAAACTTATTATTTAATACGTGTTATTTGCACTTATTAATAACACAATAATAAAGAGCACCATAATTTATGGTGACAATTTACTTCAAATAAATGGCTGACAGAAGAAAAAACTACTAACTATCAACATGAATTTCTAGAGATGATCAGCCAGAATGTTAAGTCTATCTCAAGCCGAAATGCTCGGATAACAACGGAAATTTTATATTGTTTATTATGATGTAACACTCACCATGTCAATCAGCTGATTGGGTCGGCCCAGACGAAATTGTAACTATAAGAAACAATGTAAGTTAATATCTGCTGTCGAATATGCCAACCGTCGCAATACACCAGAATGTATAATATATTAAACCCGTCTTTGCCAAAATTCTTAAAACTTATTATCTTATGTTAGTAACTTGTTTAAATATAATAATATATTCCCATCACCTAGAAGGGGCATATGCCAGAAAAATTAGTTATTTCTAGACTTTCGGCACTACATAAAAGCCAGTGTGACATTTATATCGGTACTAATATGCCAGTATAAACAGGTACTCACTTTATGTGTTAAATACTTGAGCCTTATTCGTACTGTTAGCTGATTTGTCAGGTATCGGATGTAGAAATTTTGTGCTTTATGTGCAACCATCTTACCACGAAACAATGGCAACACTTCTTTTCTTAAGAGTTGGTTCGGGAAGCAAGCTCGGAGTGTTTCAAGTCACTCTGTTTAACTTTAGACTGCTCGAGGAAACGCGTTTAGTCCTTTTCTCGAACGCTCTGGAGTTAAAACCCTTTTGCTGCTACGTTAGGAAAGAGCGAGAGCTATCCGTGTGCGTAGTTAAGGTTGCGTATAACCCCCAGACGTTACTAATTTCTTATACAAAACTAACAATCTAAAATAAAATTAGTATCAATCTAAACATCAAAATTTGCACCGAATTTTTATCAATCTAATAGGATATTTTTAATTGTAGAAACATTTATTGTAAAAATATTATCGCTCAATAACTTAATAATTGACATCTGCAACATTGTTCTGTAATTTTTTAAATCTATTTATAGGTTTCAAATCACTTTTTTATTTATATAGTTTTATGTAGAAATGTTTAAATAATACGTTAACAATTTTTCGACTTGATTACTTATAGTTTAGAACCCTCGTCGAAAAATATTATACTTGATGATAATGGAATGCCACTTGGTACACGAATTCTTCACAAAAATTAAATCATTTTTACCCGTAACACCTATTTTGAGAACCGCGGCAAATTCAAGATGGCGGCAAATATAGTTTACCAAGTGCAATAACTATAAGTAGTTTTCACAATAGCACAAAATAGCTAAATACTTTTTTGTAGAATGAAGCTTTAGCTACAATTTGCCGCATCGTACGCAAATATGCGTCGATTGGTTTACAAGATGGCGTCTATAATGCAATTTGCTTATTTACAATTACATAACAGTTTTTTCTATAATTTAAAATTTCCTATTAGATAGATAAAAATTCTCTGCAAATTTTGGTACATAGATTGTTTTTAATTTTTTTTCCGATTATTAGTTTCGTATATAAGAAATTATTCAGAACTATAGGGTTATGCAGAGCCGCAGTAATTGGGGGGCGGAGGGGGCGACGGCCCCTAGCGCATTAAGGATTAAGGAAAAGGGCGACGACGAGCTTGACTAAGGGGCGCCACATTGCGAAGGTGAGGACCTTTTTTTTTGCTCATCACTTGGATTTTGGGAGGTGAGGACCTTTTTTTTTTGGTCATCACTTGGATTTTGAGTGGTGAGGACCACCTTTTTTTGCCAAGGGCGCCAAAACTCAGATTTGCCCCTAGCGCAAGTTTTCACTACTGCGGCTCTGGGATTGTGCGCCGCCTTAAGAAACCTGAGAGCATTTAGCTAAGAGGTGCAAGGAGATGGCAGTCTGGGAGGAAAAGATAAAGGAACCTATGGGTGAGGAAGACAAGAGAGAAAGATGGGCGAGAGAACTGGAAGAAAGAAGGAAGGAAATCGAAGAGGGAAACCGGGATGAGAAAAAGAAGAAAGAGAGGTACACTGGATGAAGAACAAATAAATGAGATAAAAAAGTATTGTAAAATTATCAAATGTCAAATATTGTACGTTATTTTATTTTGTAATGGCTAATACCCTAAACGCCGCAAGGCCCACAGAAATAAAGAATTATATATAGGAAAAGTTATAGTTAGGAAAGCTGTAAAAAGTGTCATATGTATAAATACGGACATACATACATATTTGGTACACGTTTGTTTACGGCTGTACTACATATAGGGCTACTTAAATTTCTCGTACGTATATTTACTGAAGAAGCACCAATTAAAAAAGAACAAAACGTATATTTACGAGAATATCACTATACATATAAACTTTGGAAAGCGTATACTTGCGGACGTAGCAGCAAAAGGGTTAAAGAGAGTGACTCGGAGCACTCCGAGCTTGCTTTTCAAACCCACCTTAAATAAGTATGGAATTAAACCAAGGTTCACATTGAGATCCCATGGCGCCTGGCCTTTTAAAAGGTAATAATAATAATAATTATAGTTGATAGATAATGGGATTCGGACCAGTCAAATGCCCTTTTTCAAATTCATACGTGGCTAATCATTAGCTTATCTCTGAGTTCAATGACCGGACAATATGATGTGTTTTTTATTAATTTTAAATTATTATTTTATAGTGTGACTACTAACTAAGGTATTGTAAATTTAACATTGTTTTTTAATCTTTAACTTATATTTGATATGCTTTTACTCTTTAATAATTATTTTATGTTATATTTTAAATTCCGACAATTTTGTAATACTTGTTTTAACTATTTGACATGTTAAATTTGAACATTATTATATTTTTATACATGTAAAAATACTAAATAACTTACTTAATAAGTTATTAATTCTATATTTCTATATATCTTTGTAGCTCTGATGAATATTTAAATTAAATCGAAACGTAAGCGAAGTTAATAAATTTGTTTTATTTTCTGACTGGTCCGAATCCCATTATCTATCAACTATAATTACTAACTTACGGACGTAACTCATCTAATCAAGAATAATAATAATAACAGGTTTCCAATGCCTAAGTGGCACATAAGGTCAGAGAAGGTAAGTTCTCTGTTTCCAGACCACCAGTGCTATATACAGTGGCAGAATAAATCATCCCTTTCTTACATTCATCTCTTATTTACAAGTAAAAGTCTATTTTCTTATACAATAGTTTAATTGTCATTATATAAAGAAAAAAAATTACTGAAATTAAATATTAAACATGAAATTTTCGGAAATAATATAAGTATTTATTATATAACTTTTAGACTGGCAAATAAAATAGGAACAAAGACAAAAAAAAAATAAACAATAAAAAAGCAGGGCAGTTGTTTTTAATTTATATCAAAGTTTTCATTAAAATATTTTTAACACTTAGTGGATCGTACATGTTCTTTATTTAAAATAGCATCACATCTTCTTGACATAGACTTAGTTATTTATTTTAGACTTTGGGACTAGAATACATTGGCATTTTCCTTAACAATAGTCCACAATTACTCTTTATTTTTCTTAACAATTTCAACTTTAAGGTCGTTCCGAAGGTTTTCCAAGGTTTGTAAAACTAGTAAATTATTTTTGAGAAAAATATTTTTAAAATGTATGCTTTGATTAATGTTTTGGGTAGTCATGTTGAAACTACCACACTGGTGACATACAGATTTTTGCATATGTAATCATTATATTTTCCAATAAATTTTTTTAGTCATTTTTAATCCGACAGTATTGGATCTACACTGTACTATGAAAGTTAAACCCCAAAGCATTGTTTCTATTGGATCCATCACCATGTTTATTGTACGGTCTTCAAACACAGAATCCTAGGTTATACAAGATGGCAAGGTGAAATAGGACCATTTTAAAGATATGAACTTTTTTAGTTTTATAGTGGTTATCTAATAAAAACTGCAAACCAACCTATGGGTTCAAAACTTAAGGAGAAGTTTTTATCTTACAAGTAAAATGAATTTTTAAAGAATTTATTTCTGTTGAGCTACACAATTGCTCAGCAAACCAAAATAGTCATAAGGTTCTTGGAAAACAAGTCAGTAATTCTAAGGCAATGAGTATATAGACAGTTTTATTACTATTGTCTCGCACCGAATAGGAACAATTTCAAATGCAGTTCAAAAAGTAAAAAAGAAAAATGGAACAGTTGCAAATGCATCGGAAGATATCGAAGTGGTTGATCAATGGAAAACATTGAACTGGTTCTGGAGAGTGTTACAGATCCCCAAACATTGACCAGAATACTGAACTGATCATATCAGCGAATTTTGGGTAAGAACTTGCATTACTTACCGCACAAGATTCAATTAGTCTAAGCCCTACATTCCTAAGACAAGAAAACGCAACTGAAAAAAATAACGTAAATACAGTATCTTCCATAATGCAATATCTTCCATACGCATATGGCTATTTAAGAACCGACATGTGTAACCGCTTTTACGATGTAAGATCTTGAGAAAAACTGCCTACTTTCTTTTTGCAGTTTTAACACCACGCATATTTCGTATGATGTTTCTAAATTTAACCAATTTATCATATTTTTCCATGTCTACACACCTCATTATTCATATATTTAAAAATGCAAAGTCTTCGGTTAAAGTTCGAGATATTTCTATCAAATATGTGAATTTCCTAACAATATTTTACAAAGTGTTGCTGAATAATACATAAAACACAAATATGATTTTAGGTAGAAAATTTCCATATTACTTCAGTAGGCGTTTTCCATAACGTTATCAGACACTCCTCTGTTTTCTATCTAGTTTTATACACGAAAATTCGTGAGGATTATCATTATTATGAATCCACATTTTATGAATATTATAATGTAGCTTTATAACGGTTCTCTGGAGACTTGTGTCACCACCCAATTAGATTTTCCGAGTCAGAGAGATAGATTCTTCGAAAACTAGGTTATGAACTGAAATGTAAATCGTAAATTTATTATTTTATTGAGAATTCGGAATGAAGTTTAGTTTGAAGATTGCTTGAGTAATTTATTAGACATTCTACATATAACTAACTTCGAAACTCCAGAGTAAGCACTGTTGTTGTGTAAATTCTAGGACCGTAATGTAAACAAAGTAAAGCGAATAACTATCTTGCCCTGATCTAACTTCAACTTCAAGTTAATAATATACAAGGGTTACCACTGTTTGTTTTTGAAAAATACTATATTTTATCGACACATAGGGTACTAGACGCATCTATAAGTAATAAGTCCATTCTACATTATACTTTTTTCAATACTATCCAACTCTGACGTCATTTCAACTTTTGATACTACAGAATATAGTGGGGGAAAAAAATAAGAGACAGTGCTAAATTTTATACCTTCCATCTCTTACTACTTTTCATTGCCAACTTAAAAATTTTTAGGTTCAGATAGCAGACATCAATTTGGTTATAGTAAACCAATTTATAAATATTGTTTAATTGTGCTAAGTTTATATTTAATTATATGAACTACATAAACTTCTTATCAATTTAATAAACTACTAAAAGTTAAGTTGTAAACAAAAACTAAAAAGTTGGTGTTGGTACGACTGAAAAGTATAGAACTGTCATCCAAAACTACCTCCGATCAAATTTTTGATTGACAGTTCTGTACTTTTCAGTCGTACCAACACCAACTTTTTAGTTTTTGTTTACAACTTAACTTTTAGTAGTTTATTAAGTTGATAAGAAGTTTATTTAGATCATATAATTAAATATAAACCTAGCACAATTAAACAATATTTATAAATTAGTTTACTATAACCAAATTGTGGTCTGCTATCTGAACCTAAAAATTTTTAAGTTGGCAATGAAAAGTAATAAGAGATGGAAGATATAAAATTTATACTGTCTCTTATTTTTTTCCCCCACTATATTCTGTAGTATCAAAAGTTGAAATGACGTCACAGTTGGATAGTATTGAAAAAAGTATTGAAAAAAGTATAATGTAGAATGGACTTTAAGGCTGCATCTAGAAAAATAGGTATAAAAATTAATGCGCAAAAAAATCATAAAAACGAAAGTAGATCTTAAATTTCAAATTTAATAATAGATACTAGAGCTGCACCGATAAGCAAATTGACCGATTAGCGATAAATCGGTCTTACCTTATCGGACGATAACGATTAAAATCGGCAGCCGATTATTTATAATGTATATAGAATCTGCCGGCTAGCGATACATATATAGTACCTCTGATTGTACTATTTGTACGATTGCATGATTTATTGCTATATAACAGAGGTGTACAAACTATGGTCCATGGACCGAATACGGCCCGCGACAGCACTTTCTGCGACCCACACATGTTTAAAACTTTCGTAATTTTATTAACAAAAGTAACGGTTGAGAAAAGGTTTTCAGCATATTTGGAAAATAAGTTTGTGTTTGGCATCTTTGCTAGATCCAAGGTTCAAAATGATATTTCAAAAAAGAGCTAGGATAGAAAAAATAAAAAAATAGACATTGGAAAATTTGTAAAATGCTCATGTTTCAGTTGAAAATTCTTCTATTTCCGAAGATATTGGGTTGTTACATAAGTCTGTTCGTTTTTTTCACCTTTTATTCAATAAAATATACATTCTAAAAAAAACTTATATACAAAAAAAAAATCAGATGTACTGTCCATTATTTTCGAGAGCAAAGACAGAACCTTCTGGAGAGATGGCATTATGATATTGCCTGAGCGTTTGTCCAAAGTGATAGAAAATAATGAACAGTACATTTGATAATAAAAGTTTTAGAATGTATATTTTATTGAATAAAAGGTGAAAAAAAAAAAAACGAACGGACTTATGTAACAACCCAATAATAATTAAGAACACGGAGGTGTCTCTAAATTCTTCAAAATTATTTGATTAATTAGCATCTGATAATTGGACAAATGATGGTGATCAGACATCCCAAAGAAAGAAACAAAACATAAAACGATTAAGCACTATTTTTTGTTACAATAAAAAATTGGAAGAATAATTAAATTTACCCCTGCTACCATTCTAGCATACTTGTTTAACAATAATAATAATAAAAATTAGAATAGCCGATTATCAAAACCGATTAATCGGCCAAAAAGCCGAAACCAATTATTCGGCAAAACAGCCGATATGGCCGATTATCTGCCGATCAATCGGTGCAACTCTAATTTTGGTTATCTAACACCCCTCGTACTATGATGATAACCAACGTTTGGAATGGATAAAGCAAAAGAAGAAGAATAATATATAAGTAGGTAATTAAAGGTTTGTTATTATTTAATAACCGGTGGTGATTTATAAAAGCCGCAATATAAACTGTGTTTATCAATGAAATAAGCAGAGTTCTCGGTATTAGGCTGATGTAACTACCGTAAATTGTGACGCATCGTAGTGCTGTCTGTGGCGCTGTTGAAAAGATTTAAGATTATTGCGAATATGCTTTGCGAAATGTTAATGTAAACATGAGTAATGCTATGCAAACAAGTGGAATGTTACAAACCTGTGGGGTTCACCTCGCTCCTCATTGATTAGAACATTTAAACAATAATCATGAAATATTTGTGAACATTTCTGTTTTACTTATAAAATTTGTAGTTATTTGCTTTACCCAATAGGCAAGTTTCTTAAGGTACACATTTCGTGTTATTCGTTTAGCATATTGAAAGGTTTTTTTAGAATAGTAGAAGTCGATTTAGAAGGAAATTCAACTCCTCAGATATGTTTTCAGTTCCATATTTATGTATAAAGTTATATAACAAGTATAACAACAACTTAAGGAATCACGGAATATGACCTCATACTATATAATATATATTTAAAAAAACGTGTGAATTTTCTCGTTTCAGGTTTTCTTAGGTTTAATAAGTGAATAAAGTCCATAGACTGTTTGAATGCTAGATGTCTGAAACAGTAATTTTGGAAACATTTTTGCTGTAATCGTACAGATAACAACAATTTTTGAATATCAGTATTGTCCGTCAATATCTAAAGCTCATTTGTTATTGTAAATTAGTGGATTGTAACAATGTACCGTGGCACAAAAGTGTGCCATGAGATTTAGAAAATAGCTTTGCAAACTGCATATGTATAAAAATACATTTTCATACTTCAATTGTGCCTGGTTCGTCACAACATTTGATCCTTCAAAAGTATGTAAAAAGAAAACACTGCTCTACATTATATTAAAAGTAAAAAATATATGTATTTTTAAAAATACAAAAATATCTATCGTATTATTCCGGATCATATAAATGTGCACTACTACTTTAAATTCTATTGGTTTTTGGGTAGTAGTGTGGAAGCAAGGCCGGATTTACCATTAGGCAGATCTAAACGACTCCCTAGGGGCGCCACTGGAGGGCCATGAAATTATGATTTTTATGTACTTATGTGTAGCATATGAACATGCTATTTTCTTATGTTTCTTATGCCATTGACTTATATTGCATTGAATTATCTCTTGCCTATGGGCGCCGAATTAATTACAAATTTTGCTCACAAAGCAGGGCTTAAGATCAACGTGAGGAGAACAAAAGATATGCGCATCAACATCTTAAATACGTTTGTGCAAATGGAGATGGTTGGGATATTTAGGCGAGATCCTGCGAGAATAACCAGATAGGTTCTTCATTGGAACCCGCAAGGGAAAAGAAGCATCAGACAACCGAAAAATGCATGCAGGCGAACAGTGGAGAAGGAACTGCGTGAAATGAGAAAGTCGTGGGGCGAAATTAAGACCTTAGGCCAGAACCGCACCAGATGGAGGTGTACCTAGGTGCGCCAAATTACATCTTGCCAAGGGGTACTAAAGACCGTCACGGATATATTTTTTGCAAAATAATAAGTATATTGAAAATAGTCGTTTGTTCGTTAATCTACGCAAATCATACAAAATATGGCTAAGCGTTCAAGTCTGGAAGAAAGGAGGAATATTACAGCGTAGATGGAAGTTTTTCAGTCACCATTAGTAGTGAAGATGAAGTTTCAAGACTGGTGGTATCACAACCATGTGAATGGGAGCGGTGCAGGGTCATTGGCCTAGGGCGCCATTTGTAGGGGTGCACCGTCCCCGGGAGTCATAATTAGAGGGCACCAATATCGTTATTACGTTAGAAGTTTCGGGAGTTAAGAGAGAGGACGGTGCACCAGATTGAAGCTTTGTCCCGAGCGCAGTTTGTCATCCGCACGATCCGGTGTGATATATTAAGTATGCGTCGTCTTTTAAGTATTTGTCGTATTTATGAAAACTGTTCTATTGCTAACGAATAATGAATGATAAAAGAGTTCCCATTTAAGTGGTACTACCGACCCTGCATTTTTCTTTCTCGATCGATATGTTTTCCTTAGCCTCAGTTCCTCTTTCCAAATTTCAACTTTCTAGGTACAGCCGTTTGGCTGAGTTTGTACAGTAAAATTCATACTGGATAATGTTTGTTCATGTTAGATCGTCAAGTATGTAAAGGCTTAACATCTCTCTGCTTTATGTCTCTCACTCTCTAGCTATCTTTCTTTTTTCTCGAGCAGTCAGCCGGACTGACTGCCACAAATAACTCCTCCATCTTGATCTGTTGTCAGTTATTTCTATGTATATTTTACACTAATACTTGTTTGATCTGTTAACTGGTCGTTGCATCTTTTGCTCTACCCACTGGATGTTCGATGTATGATTTTTTCTGAGATCTTCTGTACCATTCTGTCTTTTATCCATATCACGTGTTATCGTCTGCCTTTATATTTTTGCGTGTTACTTGGATTTGCGTATAGATCAACTTGATTATCTATCATCTTTGCGATGTCTCCGATTACCATTGACTCGGTTGTGACTAAAAATTCGGAGAAATACTTTCTTTTTAAAAACGTTACCTTTTTTTTAAATCCACGTTTATAGTCAGTATGTGGCGAATTATAGTTTGGTAGACCCCAGGTCTTGGTGTTTCTAGAGAGGAGTTTTGTTTTGAGAGGACCGAATGTGAAGTAAGATGAATTAGCAGCTTGAATTCTATTTAGCTTTATGGCAGCTGACCACAATACCTTCCTAATGTGTTTAAGGCAGGATGCAACATTTAGTTATCTTCTAGAAACATGTTAATATTATACAGAGTGGGGTTAATGATCTTGTGGCTTAAAATGACTAATGCATGATTCAAAATTGTGGTCAAGACCCGTGATATATTTTACATTGTAATGTATTACTAGGATGCTCTGGTGTTTTGATTAATTAACTAAAATTAAAGATCTAGAGATAAAATTTTAAAGTTGTATTTTTAGGTACAGTTAACCTAAATTATACGACTCAAGTTATAGAATTATAAATGTGGAACTTACTGTAAATTGACGAAAACTTCCTTCTTTATGTTCACACTGCATACAATACAAATCAAATAAATAACTGCGTTGTCTGTCTTTTTAAAACAGTGGCATGGTGAAGAAGAAAAGAGTACAAGGGTACATAAATCTAGTATTTTCCATATTCAAGAATAGATGTTTTTACCGAATTAGCAATTTTTAGGATTTTGTTAATATAATCAATAAACTCTTATACCATTACTCATGTGTATGTTTATCTATTTGTACGGTAGAAATTGTAGTCAAACGGTACTTATATAACAGCTCTTTGGCCCATAATTAGGGAAAATAGTAATATTTCGCTCGAATAAGAATACAGATACAATAACATGAAACCATGTGGACAGAAATATTTTTCCGTGTTAAAAAGAAGTAAACAAAAAAAGATGCGGGCCGTTAATTTTAACGACTCACGACGTGACCAGGATGACCAGGTCTCAGGTTTTCACCCGGAGTCTCAAGGTTTCGGGCCAAAGTCTCAGGGCTCCGGGTTTTGTTATAAAATCTCCGGTTTTGTAGTTTGGAGGTGAAACCTTTTTTTTGCTCAATACTTGGATTTTGGAGGTGACGACCTTTTTTTTTGCTCATTACTTATATTTTGGGGTTGACAAAATTGAAAAATATACTGTATTAACTTTTTTTTCAATCTTAGGGTGAACATGAACAGAAATTATACTTCGGGCCATGAGTGGGCGTGAACGTGAGTACGAAATTTTACATAGAGCGTGAGTGGGCGTAAACCTAAAAGAAATGCCAATTAATTTACCATTTATGGTAAAAGAGCGATGAGTGTCAAGCGGCATAATTTTATGTATTGTTTACTATCAGATGTCGGTCTAGTAAAAAGAAAGTTGTCATAAAGTCATAAATAATAATAAATTTGGTAACGACATGGAGGCCGGTATATTAATTTTTTTATTATAATTTTTTGTTTCATGAAGCATTTTTTTGATAACTGATTTTTTAAAACGTTTTCATGTTAAACGGTTTCCACTGTGTAAGTATTAATCAGAAAAAAAAAATGTTTGAGTTTCCAATGAAACCATTTAATTACCAATACATTTTTATTTTTGAAAAATCTTTTTTTTTATGGTATTTTCGCTAAAAGTATGTCAAAAAACTGTTGTTCCCCACCCGATCTTCCCTCAAAGATCTAAAAATCTGAAAATAATCTTAACAGGATTTTTTGAGTAGATTTTTCGAAAAAAAAAAGTATTTTTTGTCGTTGAAAGTTAAAACTAATAATTATCTTTTTAAAACTTATTGTGTAGTAACAAAAGTTTCTAACGTAGATTAAGGAACGAAAAGAAGTTTTTCAAAATTTCTATATTTTAACACAATTTTGCCAAAAATGTACTAAAAACTCTTGTCCCGCCCCTTATAACCCAGGGGGTTTCATCTGAAAATCTGCAAAAATTCTAAGCAATGCATATTAATGCGAACCGGAATTAGTTTTTAAAGTGCCAAAGTGGAATAAATCATTTATTGTTGTAAAATACAGTTTGTATAATAAGACGTCCTTGTTGATTTCTGGCGAACGGGAGAAAAGGAAAAACTAAAAATAATTTAAAAATTTACTGTAAATATTATTACGCTACTACCTAATAATTGGTCAAATCTCCATTATTATCAATTATTGCTTGGCATATTTTCGGTACACTTTCTAACAACTTTTCGGCATACTTTGGCAGTGATCATCTGCCATAATCTGCCATATTTGACGAGTTAGCTGCTCCAAATTTGGAACGTTTTTCGTTCGAAGTTTATATTTCATGAACCCCCTATGTAAAAACTAGATTCATCAGAGAAAACCACATCACTACAATCCCGGTATAAATTTTCCTTGGCCCAAGCGAGTCGTTTTTCAACATGTTTCACCGATAACAATGGTTTTTGTTTGGTGTTCCTGAATTTAATACTATTTTCAATTAAACGACATCTCAGGGTCATTAGACTTAACTTAATGTTCTTTTTTAACAAAATTGCCTGATATTTACCTAAAGATAACATAGGATTATTCTTAAAAACATTAAAAATCACTTTATCTTGTTTATTAGTGGTCACTTTTTTTAATCCACGATTATGTAAATCGTAATCATTTTTATTAATTCTATAACGTTTCACCCAATACTTCACAAAATCTACTGACTTGTCCTTATATTTTGCCGCACTTGAAAAGGACATTTTTGGCCCTTTTGGGTGGGTACATAAAAATACTTCTTCAAAACGTTTTGCATCAATAGCACTCATTATTACACAACTGCAATACTGAAAGACAAAACACTAACTAACAATTTTTATTATCGGGCGTATTAGGTCTTGATGTTTTTATCATGTTTGGACCTGTTTATTATTTGTGCATAAGCATGTATGTCTTATTATACAGACTATAAATCAATAAACACATTGTTATAGTGAGAAAAATGTTTCTGAAATTAAAAAAAATTGACGTGAAGTGTGAATTTTCACACATTTCAGGGTTTTGCAGGTATTTAGTAAGTGAATGATGATTATTTGGGGTGCCAAAACAAATTTTATGACAAAATATTTTTTTATGAATTTTAATTCGAATGCCTATTACCATTATTTAAGTTTTTAAAGATGTGCAGTATTTTTTTTTATATATCAAGGTTCATTAAGATTTTGAAAATTGCGCCTATGGCTTCCATTGGTTGTTTTTAGTCATAGCTCCTCCCCTTTGATTTCGTGTACGTTCAAATATATAATTAAATTATAATTTCAACAATTTCCACTGGTTATTAAATTTACGCTATTAAAAATTAAATGCAACAATTGCCAAAATATAATTAAAATTTTGAAAAAATAATTTAAACAATATAAAAATGCAAAAAATAAATAAAAAATAATATCGTCTCCTCACGTAGGACTCGAACATGAGTCCGATTACGAATTCTTGGACAGAACGCAAGTATCTTAGCCACAGCACCAAGAAACACGTTACTGTTTAGCGTATTATATAACTATAAGTTGTCAACATTATTAGCAAAAAAACACAAAAAATGCTTTTTTTTTCCAAAAACATAATCTGATCAAAAATTCCTGTTGAACTATTCCGGTTCACACCAATGTACATTACTTAGAATTTTTTCAGATTTTTAGTTTAAACCATCTGGGCTACAGGGTGTGGGACAAAATTTTTTTTGCACAATATTGGCAAAAATCGCTTCAAAATAATTTATTTTGGAAAAATAAAAATTTGATCGTTAATCCACGTACCAAGGGCTTTCATTTGATACCCTACTCAGAATTAAAAAAAAATTTTTTTTTTTTCGATGAGCACATATTTGTTTATATTTTTAGGGGGATATGTTTTTTAGATGTTTTGGTATTTTTCCTATGTGCGGGTCAACGAGTTGTATAAGCATGCCAAATTTCAACTCTCTAGGTTTAGCCGTTCGGCTACAATTTTTACCGAACAGACAGACAGACAGACAGACAGACAGACAGACAGACAGACAGACAGACAGACAGACAGACAGACGACAAAATGACGGTATAAGGGTTTTTTGGTCATACCTACAAAACCCTAAAAATTAAGTAATTTAACAATATATTTCATATTAATTTAGGAATATATTTCAAATTAAGGAATAAAAGTGATTATCAAAAAACTGTTGATTTTGTCATGTTGACATCAAAAAATATTGTCCTAGACATCCAGCATTCTGTTGGCTTCTTACACTTATGAAATGCCTACAATACTTTGAAATGTGTGAAAATAGATATTACACATCATTTTTTTTATGAATATCCCTGGTTTCTATTGGTTCACATAGTGCCATACCAAGTGCCTATGGTATTAAGGAATGTGTTTTAATTTTTTAGCATCATCAATTTAAAAGCTGTCACTTGTAATGGCTTCAAAATGAACAGTTCAAATGTTTGTTAGAAAAATACAAATACATTTACTAACAAAAGTGTTCAGTTATTCATAACAAACCCAAACATAATCTCTTTGTAAAATACGGCTTGTCGTACTGAAACTGGTAATGTAACACGACTTGTCTCGCAAATGTCACTTTAAATGTTTTTCTTCCATTTCCATCAAATCATTCTTGCATTTACAGATTGCATTCTTTAAAGTAAAAATCCTTGTACCGCGAGAAACATACATATGTAAAAAATCCATCTTATTTCCAGAATGAAAAAGTATTCGATCTTCATCTTTTAGATACATCTAAATTTCAACCGTAGCTATATATTATACCCAATACACATATACAGGGTGTTTCTATTAAACGCTCCACTGCCTTTAACTTTATTTCGTTGTATGATTTTGATCACAATTTAGTTACAATCGCCCACGGTCTGATTTGAAGATTCCATCAAATTTTTATTAGAGTTACTTTGCAGTATACGTGAGTTACGGGTACCACTGCCATAATTTATGCTTATGTTGTTCTATGTAGCTGCAATTGCATTTAGATCGTTACAATGTGTGATCTTATTGAGTGCATCCCTTATATCTTCCTGATAGGCAGTAAGACTTACTGGTTGTTTACGTTTTTCTATATTGAAATATTTTCGTGATGAAGTCAATGGCCGCTGTTTGACTGAAGCGATTTTTAATCGAATTTCTCGGATTACCAGATAATGTAATGAGTATACATAAACTAAGGAACGGCGCCATTTCCTGTTTACGGTTATGTGGTCAATCTGATTCTTGGTTCTACCGTCTGGAAATACCCATCTGATTTTGTGGATGTCTATGAGGAAAAATTGATCCACCGATTACCAGTCATGAGCTTGGCAAAATTCGGTAAATAATTCAACATTCTAATTCCTGGTGCCTAGACCGCACCTTCCCATTAGTATGTTCCATGCCTTCATTTCTAGAACCGATTTTGGTATTGAAGTCACCAATTACTATTTTTATATCTCCCGACCTAACTTTATGGTGCTCATGGTGCTATTTAGACTATCATAAAACTGTATTATTTTTATTCTGCGGTATTTTTCTTCTTGTAGTGAAGGATCACTAGGGGTACAACATAGGTTAATGGTGATTTTACAGAAGTGAGAGAACACGAGGTAAAATTATTCGATCAGCAATAGCTTCATTAAATTGTTGAGGACTAACAGATAAATTGTTTTAAGATACTCTTCTTAGCATTTTTCGAGATCAGAAACCCGACTGCACTGGAGCTATTTTCATCTTCCGATTTTCCAAAGTATAATAATATAACCTTACCTATAGAGCCCTGTGCGGATAGGTTTTTCTGTATCCGCATCCGATCCGCATCCGCATAGACAGGATCCGCAGCCTTTGTAAATATAAAATTCGCATCCGCAAAAATATCCGCACAATCCGCACAGGATTTGCTGTCTGTTTGGAAATATCTGTTTCGCCTTATTTGGCATATTGCTGATTTAAAACACTACTAAATTTTTTTAAATTTTAGCACATTTATTGTACTTGGTCCAGAAATCAGTTTTCTACATGACGTCATACTGAGATTATATAGATTAAAAAATAAAGATGGAATTTACAATTATTCTACTCTTAAACCAAGTTTTTTTATAAAATGTAAAACTTTAAACAGCAATATCTCAGAAACTTATTTTTTTAAGATATCTCACTATTATTTTAGAGCAGCGATATTTAGAAGTAATTAAACAGATTAATTTATCACATTTATGACCAATAAATAACAAGGAAAGTCCTATAAGATCAGCAAATTTAAAAAAAATAAGTTCTTTATAATAAAACTAAATTCTTAAATTCATCCTATTATTAAAATATGAAAGTTATATGACGATTAAAAGAATTTTAAGATATTTTTATTTTTTTTAAATTTGATATGAGCTTATGATGTTTTTAAATGTGGCAAATTGCCATGGTTAATTTTTACTAATATTTCCAAAAATGCAATACATAATTATTTTTAAATTAATAAACGCAATAAATCTAAAGAAAGTGTTGTATCTACGACTGTTATATAAACTCTACTATATTTAACTATTTAAGTAAGCGTTAAGTAGGTTTTTATGGGAAAAGTAAACCAGTGGCAAAGGGAATTCTCCGCTAGCCTTGCCCTCCCACAAAAAAATAGGTTTTTTAGTTTCCCTGGACCATGAAACGTGGTCATCAGTCAAACAGACCAATTCTGTAACTCAGTTACTATGATAATAGTAACTAAATATGTCACTATGAGCAAGGTCAGTTACAATCATGAATGAAAGTCATTATACTTTTTATATTTTATCTTGTAGTAACGTTACTACACAGTAATTTTTTACAGAATTGATCTGTAAATCTCGACATCAAAAATTTTCGCGGTTACAATACTTGCCCCTTATATATTAAGGTCGGGCAAGTAAAAAAGTAAAAAGTCCCGTAACGTATTAATATTTCACTCTTGCCATAAGCACAATACAAATGCCAGCAATATATTTTTGGGGTTCTAAACGCGCCTTCCGTAGGAAGAGGCGGCCACCCGAAGATTTTATGTTCACACGGATATTGCGGATAAGCGGATATGATATATAATCCGCATCCGATCCGCATACGCACGATTTAAATGATAATTTATGCGCATCCGCAGAAAAATGGCGGATATCCGCGGATTTGCAGGGCTCTACTTACCTAATAGTATAACCTTGAAAATTTTGCCATTTACTTTGTCCGGGCAACCTGATTTCGCTCACACGTTTTTAGAGCGCTATTTATTTTATAATGTGGGCAATACGGGTTGGTTCAAGCAGTGTCCTTACATTCCACATACCTATTCGTGTCCTTTTCTTAATACCAAAGGTCGTCAACGATTTATACGTCCGGTTTGAGTTTACATCGGTTTCTTTCATAAATAGAGGTTGCAGATGAGTAGACTATGAACCATCTGCATCCTAAGATTGGAGGTTGGATTGCCACCTTGTGGCCACCAGACTAACCATATTGAAGTAGGAAAGAATTAAAATATAGAATAAAAGATGTCCTGATTTGCACATCGCTACGTGAGTCAAGCACTGAACTAAAGAGTTGGGTTAAGTGAGCCCCTGATAGTAAAATTGTGGGAAAGCAGGATGACGCAAGTAAGTAGAAGTAATGTCACGCTCTGTTAGTGCCTCTCCACAAGATGATTTTTGTCGAGGATCTCTCCTCTACATCCAGTGATGGCATCCTACAAGTTCGCGCGAACCATTTCTTAAAATTATTGAAACCTTAGGGAACCGGTTATTAGAATTATTAAAAATAAATTAATTACTCTGACTTCAGTTTTGAATCGTGCGCCGTGCCCTGCAGTGTTGCAAATTTAATATTTATTTTATAGGTTATTAATAATACGCTCTTAATTATTTTCCTTATATTTAATAAATGGAAGTAAGTGATCTGTTTTCACTCTTAAAAATACAGAATAAGTTCCTAGATATCACATGACTTTATAGAACCGCTTCCTGAAAATTTAGGATGCCATCACTGTCTACATCCAATGATTTTGGTCACCTGACGACAAACAACGCTGGGTCCAAAGTGGGCGGGGATCGGGTACACCACGCAAAGGACGCATCTGTGGATACGTAAACGGAGTTGCATATACCGCAGTATGTACTTCTCCGTGCGTTGGTGTTCAGGTTCTTCCATTCGGTCTTGAGCTGATAAGGTAGTCTTTTGACCAGCACCCTAACAGAACCATCAAACCAGATGCACTAGGTAGTGGGCCGCAATCTCGTGTTTTCGGACTTCGACCAATTTTACGAAGTTAACCAGTCCGAAGACAAGGCGTTCCCGTCGAAGACCCGCATGGTTTTATGCACGGTTCTCCGAGACATCAACGCACGATTATTCGAGGCACACATTAAGCGTGGTAATTTAATTTATTATACTATGCCACAGGCCCAATGCTTGGCGTACGCGGCACTCGCCACGAGCGCAACTATGTGTAGGGCGCATAATTTTTTGGAATATCTTTTTATTACTCATCAGCTAGTTTGGATTCATTTTCTTGCTCATTAGCTAGCATGGATTTCATTTTTTTGTTCATCACAAGTTTGGATTCCACTGATATCAAGACAATGTCAGTAAAATTTTCCAGCCAAATAACATTTTTCGGTTCAATAACTTATAGTTTTGTACTATAATGATTATTATAATAATTTTACAACTATTATCCAAGAATAGCACACACAATTAACTGATGCATCAGTTATGGTAGAGTTATGTTATTTTTGGGCTGTGTAAAACAAGCTCCTATCAAGCCAATCAAATGATAGTAATGTTTAGTTTTTATCGCGAAACTTTTAAAATGATTCCCATTGTTTAAATATAGACTATAGATACCTACGAAATCCTGAAAGGTTACACTTCACGTCAATTTTTTAGTTCGTAATTTCTTCATTTTTTTTTTTTTTTTCAGGCAATCATATTTACAATTCAATAAGGAATATAATGCATAACATGTGCTGCGTTACTGGACTCATCTCATCAAAGTGTTGAGATTTACAGTCGATTTTAGTATAATCTTTCTAGTAAAAGGCGGCTTAAGAAAGTTTACATACGGGCGGAATTGGGCTACGATCCTATTTTTGGCTACGGGATTTTACGATTGTTTACACACAGGCGGTTTGCACACTCACGGTTAATACCCACATTTTTATTTTTATTTAAATTTCTAAAAAAATTCTAACAAGCATAAATAGGTATGAGTTCACTTGAGTTTGCTTGATTACTTATCACAAATTGTGGTTTTGAAAAATAATTTACAATCTCTGTCGTCATTTTCATTGTCTAAGCGTATATATAATTTTTAAAATTATAGCCATAGTTGTAAAGTCAACAATTCCGCGCATATATCCAGGGCCGTGCCTGGGTATATGGCCGCCTGCGTGCTAGTATGTATGGCCGCCTGCATGCTAGCATATATGGCCGCCCTTTTTCTGGCCGTCAGGCCGCTTTATAATTCGGCCGCATGCGTGCGGCGCACGCAATGAACGCCGGTCAGGCACGGCCCTGCATATATCTCTCCATAATTACAAAATATTCAAAACGTAACTGTCAAAATTAAGATTATTTTCCAGGCTTCTAATTGATCCATCTAAGAGTTCTTAAATGTATGTGATATACGAAAATTTCGTGAAATTTAAAAATATTAAAACCGAGTACATTTAAACCGCACAATAATTTGTTACACAGAACGGGTTCCATGGTTCGCTAACGTACATTTATATTAAATGATTTAAAACCAAAAAAATCTAAATCTATTACAGCTTGTCTAAATGGGCCTTAAATCAGGAGTCTGAAACTGAACCCGAACCGAAAACCCGAGAAAACCGTATTTTTTGTGAACCAGAAATTGAACCGTACCATTATATTTCAAGGTCAGTGAACGAAAACCTGAACCCGAACCTTTTATCACTAACCGGTAACCTGTATTTTTAGCAGGTTCAGGAAATTATTGTATACATTTACATTTACAAGACAAAAAAAATCATTTTCTTTTGATATTTTTATATGATAATTTTATTTAATATGCATATTCCCTTCATCGTACTATAAACGTCCCACAGTTCAAACGGCCAAATGTTCAGGCAATAGTGAATGTATGTTGGTCCCACTAATGCCCAAGGATTCCTCAATCTCACGATAAGTCACATGACGATCTTGCAGTATCAAGCGCAGCGTCAATGTTTTCCGGAACTATAACCGATGTTGGACGACCTTCACGAAATTCGTCCTTAAGCGAACTACGGCCACGATTGAAGTCGGAAAACCATCGATAAACAGTAGTCCTTAAATGGTGTACCATCACCAAAAGTCGAATTAAGTTTATCGATACACTGTTGTTGGGTTAATCCAGGTCGAAAGTTGTAAAAAATAATCTCTTGAAAATGTTCACGATTTAATTCCATTTTTAGCCGAGATGAATTTTTTCAAGTTACTGTAAACAACACAAATAGCGCTCGTACGTCAAAATATTCCGAGTACGTATACCGTCAAAAATGTCTCTAGTTTATCGCAATCCCAAAATATAAGAGGCAATCCTCGTATATATTAGGCACGGACCTTTTACTCCGAAGAGTGAAGTTTCAGGCCTACTACTCCCACAGTGACCCAATCCGGATTGGGAGCGGTTTGAGAGCCTAACTTGTCAAGAAAACCGAGTTTACTATAACCTAAGTAAGCTCGGTTCATGTTTCATGGCAAAAAAACATTCAAAATGAGAAAAGGAAAACAAGTGACGTAAAAGCAAAATATATATTATCTGTTTCATTTTGTAATACGTAACTAACAGGGGAAGTTCATTTTTTATGTTGTATATTGAGAATACATTTATAATATTATCATAGTATTGGTTCACACGGATACGCCAAAGTCTGTTTACACCACAACAGTTACCAAAGTAACCAGATCTAGTTTCGTATTACAAATTGAGACAGATTACAGTCTGTTTCAAACGCTTAGGCGGAACTAAATGGGAATTTCGTTCTTTTAAGTTGTCACGACAAGGGACCTTTCTTGGGTTATTTCATTTTTCACGTTGGAACGTCAAAATTTAAAATTACAACAATGAAACCATGGAAACGAATGACCTATGTCAAAATTAAATTATTTTTTTATATATTTTAATGACAAAAAAATAAATAAATGGGAAATTTGTATTAAGAATGACACAAAAAATCAAAATATAAAGAAAATTACATTTTAAAATGATATTAACCTTAACCAAAATGTTTATTGTAAGTATGATTTACAAAGCTTAAACAAAACGGCCGAAAAGCACGATTTAAGCGATGAAAGTAACTAAATTGCAAAATCTAGTTCCGCCTAAGCGTTTGAAACAGACTGTATAATACATTTTTACATTTTTGGAAGACAACAAATTTAAACAATGGGAAATAATTTGTATTAGGAATGACAAAAAAAATGTCAGAAAGTGTAATGAAAATTAATAGGCTATTCCAATCGTTTAGACGGAACTAGATTTTGAAATCCAGTAATTTTTATCTATTAATTCGGACTTTTGATCATTTTGTGAGTTTTTGAAGCTTAGTAAATCATACTCACATTGCAAATTCTAGATTAAATTGATTGTCATTATAAAATGCCATTTTCATTGCATTTTAATTTTTTTGTCATTTTCCCATTTATTATTTCTTCAAAATACGTAAAAATGTTAATTTTTAAATAATATTTTTTAATAAATGTCATTCGTTACCATGGTTTCGCTGTTGAAATTTTACTTACCAACCTGAAAAATAAAATAACCCAAGTAAGGGCCCTTCTCGTGACAACAAAAAAAAAAAACGAAATTGCCATTTAGTTCCGCCTAAACGTTTGAAATAGCCTGTAAGTACATTTAATAATGACAAGTTAACTCAACCTAGAATATTCAATGTAAATATGATTTACAATATCTTCAACGAGTTAATATTGTATTATATAATTTATATAATATATAAGTAATTATCATATAAGTATAACAATTATATAAATATTATATAATTAAGTATAATTTTGTACTTATAATTATATTTAAATTTTTTTTAATCCGCACCTGAAAAAAATTAGTTCTTGAACCTAAAAAAAATTCTATTATTGAACCTGAACCTGAACCTTTATCCAAATAAATTCAGCTTCAGGTCCCTGCTTTAAATGTAGCAACAGTTCTCAAATCCCCAAATTCGAATTCTATGTTAACACAATGTAAAATAATATTAATAAATATTTTTCCATTGACATCCTGTATACGCAAAAGTAAAAATCAATCGTCTTTCCGGAATGAAAAAGGTATTCAATCTCCATCTATCAGAAACATCTAAATTTGAATCGTATATATTATTTCGTACAGAGATATTTATCGAACGGAACTAATAGTATTAGAAATTCTTAACACGTTGCTTACCACGTCGTTTGCGGACAGTGTCCATTTATATTGCAGCCATTTCCTGTGAAATTCATGGAGTTATGAACGTGTGATGTGATAGCTACTAGCTCGGAAGTGGCAATGGCCACAGACTTTATTGGCTCTTATGTGCCATCATCATCTTAACCACATGATTTAACGTCTCGTTTCGTGTTTGAACATGCTTCAACATTTGGGGAGGTTTTAAATTGACCTACATTTTGTTTATCTCTTTTTTATTGGATCTAAGGAGGAAATATAATAATTTCATTTATTTTTCGCTTTTCCTATGGATTTATGGGGGCTTATAAGCGTGAAAGGGCAAAGGTTGAATGTAATAACTTGAATTACGGTACGATATTGACTAAATTTTCTTTTATATGTATTGGGTTGTTACATAAGTCCATTCGTTTTTTTTTTTCACTTTTTGCTAGTGTTTTATTAAAATTGGTTCAGTAGTTTCAAAGTTATAATTTATTTATTTATTTATTTATTTAATTTTGGCCACACAACAGGCACAAGCCCAATAAAAGTGTGGCACTAAAGTAATTTACATACAAAGTTATTTACACAGTATCAAAAGAAAAAAAAAACAGAATTAAATTATCAGTAGACTAATTTTAACATAGATAATACAGAATATTATTTAAGTTTTACTTTAATTTTGTAGTATACTAATGATATTTTTCTTAAAGGTAATAAAACTGGTGGAAAAAATATCAGGAAAGTTATCATATTCAGTTAAACTATTTACATGTAAAGAAATGCGATTAATTGGTGAATTATAGGCAGAATTAGTTTTACTAAAAGGCAAAGATAAATGTTCACTAATTCTAGTATTGTAAATTGGGATTTTGAAGTTAAATTTAGTTAGAAGACCTGGATAATCAATAATACTATTGAAAATTTTAAAACAAAAACTTAAATCATGCAGAATTCTTCTGTTTTCTAAAGATAACAGATTGAGTTCCACATTTTGAAATCTAAAATTTAATATTTTTAAAAATCTTTTTTGAATATTCTCAATTCGTTTAATATAAACAAGATATTGAGGAGACCAACATACGGTACAAAATTCCAACTGACTTCTTACTAAAGAAAAATAAAGAGATAGGAGTGTTTTATAGGATTTAAAGTCCCTTCCGATTCTAGATATAAATCCAAGCATTTTATATGATTTTTTGATAATATAGTCGATATGTATGTCAAATATCAATTTAGTATCAAAATTTACACCTAGATCTTTAACAATTGAAACTTGCGGGATAATATCACCATTTAAATTATAATTGAAATCAATTATACTTCTGTTTCTTGTAAAGGATATTTTAGAACATTTAGAAATATTTACATTTAATTTATTGATATTTAGAAACATAGATAGTCTATTTAAATCAGATTGAACTTGAAAACAATGTTGAAGAGATAAAATTTGTAGAAAGATTTTTAGATCATCGGCAAAGAGAAGGAAATTACAGTAATGAAAACAAGATAAGATGTCATTAATAAAAATGATAAATATAAAGGTGGCTTCCCTGTGGCACACCGGAAGTGATTATTTTTACATCAGATTGATAACCATTTACAACAACGCATTGTGTCCTATTTGTAAGATAACTTAGAAACCAGGCTAACAAGTTGCCATGAATGCCAATTTTTTCTAATTTATGTATTAATATATTGTGATCTATGGTATCTATGGTATGGATAATGATATATATGCGCGTGGGTAAATCGAAATTCATGTTTTCAGTTAAAATTTAACGCATATTCTTGAAATTATCAGCGACAATATAGGTTTAGTCAGTAGCAAAGTTGGTACATACATTAATTACACATTAATCAGAATTGAAAGCATTTTGAAAATATGTTCAGTAGTTTCAAACATATAATGACATTTATTGAGTGCGGATAGTAAAAAATCCATCGTATCTGTTTATATTTAATGCATTGTAAATTATTATTTTTTTAAAATCGGTTCAGTTGTTCCAATTTTTTCTCCCGTACTTACATGTCTGTCGACAAGGTTGTAGATGAGCAAGATGCCAGTCACTATTCAGTCGAATTCTCGAATTTTCTTAACGCATTAGTATTGCGTCCTCACGCTCTTACTTTAAAAGTAAGTGCACCAATAATGTTGCTGAGGAAAATAATCCAGCCAAAATTATGTAATGGAAAACACTTACAGGTGAATAATTTAAAATACTATACAGTAAAGGTAATCATTATGAATGATTGCGGTACAATCATTATGACTAATTGCGATACAGGCGAAAAGGTGGTAATCCCTAGAATACTGATTATTCCTACAATTTCACCATTATTGTTCAAGAACCTACAGTTTCCAGTCAGGGTTTGTTTTGCGATAATACAGAGTGTTAGGTAAATGTCCGGCACAATTTAAAAGACAGCATGGTGACGTAGAATGCAATCGATTTTTCCTTTGCCAATTTTCTCTAAAATGTGAATTTTGAAAACCACTGACTTTTTACTTTTCATATTAATCCAAGTTGTGTAGTTGCCATAGAGAAAACAATATTTTACAATTAAAATATTGTTTTCTCTGTTCAATAATAGAATATCAAAGTTATTCAAAGTATCATTTTTTTTATTATTATAGTTTTCTTATTTCTTTTTTCTTCATAAAATTGAAAAAGCATTTTGTTGAAATAAAATTAAGGTATTGTTTCCATGGTTTCTATTTATCTCAGTGACATATGTGATTGTTGTAACAGATAAAATATTAGTGGTTCCTAAACGGTGGTACTGCATCGATTATCAAGCGATATACGCATCTTATTCAAAAATGGTTGAGGACTTTTTAGCTCTAAATGGGCCAACAATGCTGCCTTTAAAATTGTGCCCGACATTTACCTAACACCCTGTATATTAATAAGTCGAAGGGACAAACCCTGAAGAGAGCTGGCATTGATTTGCGGAGTCCACGTTCTCGTATGAAAAATTTATGTAGCGAGTTCGCGTGTCTGTTCTAGCAACAACCTTTAGTGCTAGTGCGTAATGGTAAAACTGTAAACACTGTTTATAAAGAGGTTCTTAGATAAGTACTCCTATTCAGTTTAATCCTGGCCTTTCACTTGCTTATGCTATTGTCTTTTGTTCGATCACATAGTTAAGAGTAGGTGTGTTTGCAAGTTCCAAATAAGTGTACATCAATAATATCGAATTGTCCCAGAGTGAAGCCGTGCAGGGCAGTTACTTCTATAAGAAAATTCAATTCCAACCACAGTTTTGATTATGTACCAAAGAAACAGTCATCATTTAAACTGGGTTAAATCGATTTGTGTTACATGATATAAACCGGTCATATTTACAAATTAACTGAATCCATTTTCACTCATATGTCACGCTGTTAAAAGGAAATGGGTTTAAATATAAACCAACATAAACGCGCCTTTCAGTAAAACGAATTTTACACGTACAAAGGAGGCGCCAGCAGATCTCGATTAATATCGTTATCACCTATAACATGACTCGATTTAAACTAGTATTCTATTTCAATATGTTTCCATGGCAGTGTTTGTTTACTTACATGCAAATCAATAAATTGTGTTAGTACACAATAAGTTACTTATTGCAATATAAACTACATCTATATTATACCAAATCAATTGTTTTATAAATAGGGTAGGTCAATTTAAATGTTAAATGCATCGGTTGCATTCACCATTTTCGGAAAATAGAAAATCGGAAACCAATATCGTGTTAGCTTGCGAATGTAGATTTACGTGGGGTTATTTATATTAGTACATGAATTTCTACTCAAGATATACATCTACTTATAGTTCATTTCATTTAGGAATGCAGTGTGTAAGTAGACGGCAATTGTTTGATCTAGTTTCTAATGTTTTAGGGAACAGTCAAGTTTACAATGACTAAAATAGTACTTAAAATGCATAACTTTTAAGCCCCGTGTGCACTTGCAAGTAAAAGTTTTGAGAGTTACTCTCTGAGAGCAATTGCGCCCTGCGTAGACAACAGCTAGGAAGACTGTCGCAAGTAATCCTTCCTTTTACAAGTCTCTTCGTCAGCTTGCCCGAACTTGTAAATGTACACTTGCGACTTTAAAAGACCGAATTACACTCTATAATACGATCGAAATAATATATTGTTTGTGTTATTGTTTTATTTAAAGCATTTTTAACCAAATCCTTCTTTTATATAATTTTCAAATTATCAAAAATCCCACAATTTTATTTTAAAAGTAGAGGAATCGTTCTCGGTTTGCAGCACCACTGCATTCTTATTTAAAAGGGACCATAGATAGTAACAGTGATAGATAGTGAGATTGTGTAAATCCTTACAGTATACAGTTGGCCAAAAATTAACTTTGTAACTTTCATGGTAATAATTCCTATAATAAAAAGAAAACAATAAATAGTTTTATATAAATGTTTTATTTGGATCTTGCAATTATTTGTGAAATATGATCTCCAAATTCCCGCTTCTTTCTGTCACACAAATGTAAGCTTCTTCCAAAGCATTCCTCATAAAATTTACACAAATTTATATTTCAACTATTACTGCTTAAATATTGATTTTTAGTTGGTCTAGCGATTTTGGTTAGTTGGTATAGACCAGGGCTTCTTAAACTGTGGGTCCCGACCCCCCGGGGGGTCGCGTGGCTACTGAAGGGGGGTCGCAAAGATCTGCTTCTTTTGGGTAATAATAAATAAATTTTTAGAATCTACAAGGTAGATTCTACAATGTCGCGATATTACACGTACATCTACGGTCAATATTAATTTCATTACATGGTGGGTCGTTTAAAATTTCCTAGGCTTGAAGGGGGTCGCTATATGAAAAAGTTTAAGAAGCCCTGGTATAGACACACCTTAATATGACTTCACAGAAAAAAGCCTGGAGTGGCTAAAATTGGAAATGTGAGCAACCAGTAGACGCCACCGCTTCTGGAGATTTCTTATTATTTGACTAACAGAAAGTAACAAACTCATTTCAAAGTTCAGATATTTTGATTACCTTAGAGTTCCCCAAGGAAGCATCCTTGGTCCATTATTATTCAATAGTTATATTAAGCTAAAATTTTTGATGACAAATTATTGAAAGTAAATGGTAATCTTGGCAAATGGTTGAAAATAAATTAAATAAAACTAAATTCAAATAAAACTAAAGTCAACGACCGGCGTAGCGTAGTGGTAACATACGTGCCCTGCGTTGTTTAGTTTTAAGTTTAATAAAAATGAACTTGCACTTAATATTGTCGTGAACAGTATAAAATATGTTACTGAAATTTAATATCTAGATATAATAATTGATGAAGAACTTAAGCCGCATTCAGAGCTCTTTGAAATTAACACGTTGTGTTGTTATGGATTATTTTCTCGTTAAAATTGCCCTCGTTAAAACAATCTATAGCAACACAACGTGTTATTTTCAAAGAGCTCTGAATACGGCTTTACATTAAACCAGTGGCGAAGGAAGACCTCCGTTAGACTTGCCCACCCATAAAAAAAAAAAATAATAAAAAAAAAAATTAAAAATAATAATAAAATTATTATTTTTTTTTAATTTGAAAAAAGATTTAGGTAAATCTTCAAAAATACATCAAATTATGTCCTATACAATTTTTTGTCCAAGGCTTGGTTTACTAGTTACGAATTTTTTTAAATTTTAATGTTTAATAACTTCCGTTTCCGGTTTCGGATTTTAATAAAAAACAATAGTTATTAGAAAAATTTTTTAATACCAGAACGAACTCTTTAAGTTAAACCGTTTTTGAGTTATCGTGTATACACACAGACACACCGACACACAGACACACGAACACACACACACACAGACACACACACACACACACAGACACACACACATACGGACGGCACTTCGAAAATAGGTTTTTTGAATTCCCTGGACCATGAAACGTGGTCATCAGTCAAAATCTCGACATCGAAAATTTTCGCGATTACAATACTTGCCCCTTATATATTAAGGTAGGGCAAGTAAAAAGAATATTGACTTTATTATTAAAGTTACAAAATAATACAATAGAAGAAGTTGTAGGTGACCAAGGGGGACATTTGCTTAGAGAAGAAAATAATTGTTTAAACCAGTGGTTCTCAAGTCAGAGTACAAAGCTAGATTTTTTCAAATGGGACTATACATATTTTTTTATACCTATTCGATGGCGTATTTTTTCTGAATTCAACCTTGTATTAGTTTAATATCCTTACATAATAAAAATATTGAAACAAATGCGATTGAAATTTAAATAATTTTTAATATTAATATGCAGTAAGATATCGATAAAAACAAGAGTGATAAATTGTTAGAAAAGTTAAAAAGTTAAAAAATTAATAATTGTTAAATACTCCTTATAAATGATATTCCATTATTTTCTAAACATAATTCTTTTCAGAGAGTCGAACCGGAACCGAACCGAAGACCGAAATTAACCGAAATTTTTAACAGAACCGGAACATAAAATTGCTCAATTTTAAAACCAAAACCGTAACCAGAACGAAATGTTAATAACGGTTAATTTCGGTTCAATTTTTTTTTTTCATTAAATTTATTAATTAATCGCTTTCTTACTACTAAAACTTACTAACAAAAGCAAGTTTGAAGAACATATTAATGTGTCGATTAAACATGGATTTTTAATTTTATTTTCATTTCAAATTTCAAATAATGTTTTTACAACTGAATAAACTGTGATTAATTTTTATTTATTTATTTAGGTTGTTGAAGTTTACGATTAGTGGACGCTTGTCAAGACCTGACAAACCCCAAATAATAATTGAAACCAAACCAAAATGGCGGCTGATATAAGTTGTCGTGTTAATTTCTGGCCATCCAGTATAGAGTTAGTATTTAGTATCACAAGGAGTACCATATGCAACTAATGCCTATACTCGTAGTGAAGAAAATACCAGTTGTAAAGTTTAAGAATTTCACTATTTTCCAAGACGTGTTGATGAATGTGGAAATTCCGCATTTTGTGAATTCCAACTTGCACTCCAAGTACGGAAGCTGAAATATTGTGTTGTTTGAGGAAGTTAAATTATTGTATGAATGGAAGAGAAAATTAAGGTTAAGTTACGTACAGAATTGCAACTGCATTCACGACATAAATTGCACACTACAACTGAGCATTATTCCTTTATTTTGTTTAAAACACGTAATTGTTTCTGTTGATAGTTACTGTTATTACGTCATTTTAAAATTACCTCAAATTATCGAACAATGTGCTCATTCATTATGAACTTTATTCAGATGTGTTACGTGTTTAAATTATTCACTAATGCATTAGATCTATGGTGAGCTACCCGTGGTTCGCGGGACGCTCACAACCCTCTCAGGTTCTTTTTGCGGCCCGAGGTGATCAGTTTTAGAGAGGCAAATAAACCTAAATAATAGAAAATAAATACTTCCCTATCAATGAGCCTAACTAAAAAAATAAAGAATAATTAAAATATATATATATATATTTTTTTATGCAGCCTGAACATATTTTGGATAGGTTAGCCAACATTAAAGAGCCTCAAAACCAAAGAAATGAACTATATTTCATTTCTTTGGTTTAAGCGTAACTATAAACGGAATTTTTAGTGTTTTAAGTTGCAACGAGCTCACATTTAAACAAAATGGGCAAAAGAACCATTCAATCGTTAAAACTTACTATATTTAAATATCTAGTTCCTCTTAAATGATTGAAATAAGCTATCGTCTATTAATTTTAAAACAGTAGTTTTACAAATACTTTCGTTGAAGAAGGATTCGTTAAGCGCGGTACACCCGTAAATAGTTCCCTCGATTGTGTCTTACATAAGAAAAAAACACACTGACGGACATACAGATGGATATTTGTTGTTAAATAGCAAATTTACAAAACATTTCGGGACGCACATAAAAAGTAACTTCGATTGGATCTTGCATAAGAGAGAACCAGACTGATGGACATACAGATGGATATTGGTTGTATAATAGCAGATAACAAAATAGTTCTTTAAAGCGGGAATTCGTTAACTGAGGTACACCGGTAAAAGGTATCCTATCATGGAAGTAGTAATATAACTATATATACAAAATTAAAATCCGCCCAGTTGTTTTTGAGTTTTGCTTAGACAGATAGAGACACAGATAAGACAAACGGAAATTCTAAAAATAGCCAAAATGGTCTACCTATGTATATTAAAGCTACCAAAGTCAAAATAATAAAAATGTTTTTATTGCACAAATAGAGCCTCCAACTTTATATACAGTGGCGACTCTAGGACTAAGCAACTAGAGGGGCAATCAAATATAAAAACTTGCCAGTTATAAAGTTTTGTATTAAAATTATAACCGACAGTGGCACTGAAGTTTTTAATTGTAACACATTATAACAATTTTAAGTTTGACACAGTAAAACAAACATGTTTAATACATGAATTAGATAATTTAAATTATCAAATTATTTAAAATTGTTTGTGTACAAGTTCAAGTTTTCTATCTTCATTTATGTAACCTAAAATACGTAAAACTATATCTTCACTTTTATCCATATTTAGATTTTCACTTATTATTCTGTCATAATAATAGCAATCTAAACTAACTAAACAAATCTAAATACTGTGAAATATTCACATGCCAGTAATTGGCGCATACTCGACAAGATGTACAAATTAGCTACACTATGACTTGTGTCATAGTGTAGCTAATTTCGCAGCTTCGGGAAATGTCCTAATGTATTCTTACGGAGAATATAGAACTACGGTATCAGTTAAGGTGCGACGCAACCGCTTGCGTTTTTAAGTTTTTTGTTTTTTTAAGTTTACTTATAGATATAGACAATGTCTGGGAACAAATAGTTGCGTGCTGGAAAAGTGAGAGCGCTGTTGTCTGAACAATCGCGGGAAGTCAAATTGAGCATAGCGTTTAAAAACAAACAAGCTGTTAGGATTTAAATTAAAAATGAAAGAAGAATCTAAATATCTTTGGAATTATACTAAATGGGTTATCATTATTAAAATACAATTTAAAAATTTAAAAAGAAATATTTTTTTTGAGGGGGGGGGGGGCGTTCACCCTTACATAAAAGCCGTCCTTGTATATATATATATACTATTGAAATAAGATCAAATAAATAATATACAGTGCAAATCGTTTTTATATCTCCATTTGGTTCCTATGAGGTTTTAAAAGTAACTTAATGATATGCAGATATAACAGGAACGGGAGAAACGTCACGATGACAATGTGGGTTACATTCATATAGTGTCAGAGGTCTAGAAACAAAGAAGTTACGTTTTTCGACCTCTTATTCAGTTCCTTTTTTACAGAACTAAATACCTCTGCTTCTAACGTAAAAGTGAAACACGTCTTTATTTAAGTAATAATTAATTGCAGTTTCATATTTCATGAAACTATGTATTTCACTCTAGAGTAGTTGCATTAGAACAAGCAGTATAATAGTCTGCTGCTACTGTAATATAATAATTACTAACGGTAATATAATTTTCTTTAAAAGATTGTTTAAGTTGTGCCATTAAAAACAACGATTTAAATTGTTCATGTAGGTATGGTAGCAGTTCAAGTCACATAGAGTTAAATACACCTGGGTTTACTGTAAGAAAATCAATACCCACTACTATATATTACAAGAATGTACTTAATACTTGAGACATAATTTAAATTGCACAGCCCTTGTACTGTTGTATAGATTATACTCAGGGCTGGAATTGAAATTTTTGTGCTTTAAACAAAGTAAAAACGTGTGTAAAGTACTGTATTAATAGTGAATGGGAGAGGGCTTCATACAACCACAATTGTGGTCAAATTTTATATAGAACCGAGAGTTAAAAGATAAAATTTGATTTTTTTTTTTCACTAGACCTAACAATTTTAGACATAACAGCTATCTAATACTGAAACTAATAAAACACGTACAACGCATGATTTTTTTCACTTGTCACAATTCAATTGATGATATAAAAACAATTCGAAAATTATCTACGAAGCTCTCGTTTAGTTGTATTTTAATTTGTTACGTGAATTACTAACAACGTATGGAGACAGTGCACACATCAAAGACAGAGTGAAGAAAGCTAGGTATACTAGGACGATGTATACTAGGCCAGGTATGGAATTTGGGGAAAAAGAAATTCTGAAAAGATTTCCAAAAAAGAATATTTCTATTCGACGCTTTAATACGGAGTATTTAACTATACGGGGCAGAGATATGGGGTTGGAAAGAATATGAAGACGTAGAGAGAATCCATGAAACCTTTATCAGGTGGACACTTGGACTAGACAAAAGGACCCCAAGCTACATAATCCTAGAAGAGACAAAAAGGGACAAATTAAGGATAAGAACCGCAACAACAGCGGTAAAATACGAAAAGAAGATTAACGCTAACAACAAGCCCATATTACAAGAATGCCGAAAAGATAAAGAAATAAGCCAACGAACCAGCTGGAGAGAAGACAGAAAGAAATATTTCGAAAGACACGTATATGGTATAGAAGAGATAATAAGAAGACAAGAAGGAGAAGAAGAACTAGAATATATATTAGAGGAACGAGACAGACAGATACAGAGACAGGAGCAACAAAACAGAATCCAGAAATCAAGGTATAATCAGAGATAGAAGAACATACAAGTTCCCTCAGTGCCGCTATACCTCGCCAAGCCAAAAAGAAAAAATCAGAAGATCACCGCTAGATTCCGGTGTGGTAATGAAGAACGGGCTAACTTCTTCTGGAGAACTGAAGACGAAAGGACATGCAGAACATGCGGGAAAACCACCGAGACAATAGAACACCTACTGTCCTGCAGTGGAGTGGGAGAGGAACGAAGGGATATACACAGAGTGTTGGACGAGGCAGGTAGTGGCTATCTGTGGATGAAGGAGGTCATCCAAAGAAGAGAGGTGTTAATAGAGAAAAACAAGAAAATACTAGAAAGCGCAGTCCAATGATCCAGAATACGTTTTTGTTTTTAATATTTGAATTATTGTTTAATTTTGATGTAATTGTTGTTAACTTGTTAGAAATTTATTATTATTTATATTATTATTATTGAATGTGATATCACACAAATTGTATTTTGGGAAAATTAATGTATAAATTCAAGGCCGAAAGGCATGAATAAACGATTATCTATCTATCTATCTACTAACAACGTATGTTGGTGATTTAGACAAAATATTTACTTACAAAAATATGTACGTACTATCAGACCAATTCTGTAACTCAGTTACTATGATCATAGTGACTAAATTTGTCACTATGAGCAAGGTCAGTTACTATCATGAATGAAAGTCATTATACTTTTTATAATATTTTATCTTGTAGTAACGTCACTACACAGTAAATATTTATAGAATTGATCTGATTTTCATTTAAAAAAATCTCTTTGTTGGTTACGTAAAATAAATAAATAATAGGATCCCAACACCTAGATAGGCGTATAAGGGGTAGAGAAGGTAAGTTCTCCGTTTCTAGACCGCCAGCCATAGATATCGCTGGTTACGTATTTTTTTAATTTTTTTAATAAATGTGTTAATTGTCATTGATTATCATGATATGTTAATTGACAAAGCGCCTCCTTAGGTCAATAATTATCAATATTACTGAACCAATAATATACGAAAACCATAATAATTCATAACATGAATCTATGCAACAAACATTACAATACACAATAACCCACATTAAACTCGTTGCGTTGCCTATGTTATAAGTTAGCAAATAATCCTCTTACTTCGAGCGATGCATTGGTGACCTTGAAAGCTTAACCATAGATAACAAAATATGTATTGTATAATTTGGTGTTTCCTATTTGTTTTGTAACTTCATCGAACTTTTTATATAGTTAGTGTCAAGGGCGGATACAGAGGGGGTTCTCTTCCCCTTTGGAAAGAAATTATATATAATTAAACGAATTATGTATAATTTATTTCGAGAAAATATAAAAATTCATTGTTTATTTTATATTGTTTTATAGAAAAATAAAATATTAGTTTCTTGGGAACGTACGGAGGGGTGAGATTAAAAACGATTATTTTTCTTTTCAATTTATTAAATCGCCCCAAAAATACTGTCACCAAATTTTTAGTGAAATTCCACAAAATGTTTATAGATATTTCCATTTAGATATGTTTTAAAATATGCTATTTGATGCATAAAGATTTTAAATAAGAAATATCAACCTGTTTTTAAAATCCTCTACCACTTTTGGCCGTTACACAGCTCTTAAGTCTCTGCAGCCGCTGGTCAATAGAATTTCGAAGGGTTTCTACAGAAAAATCCTCCGCTGTTTTCATCAGGCACCGCTTCAGACTAGCGATATTAGGGTGTCTTTTCTTGCAGGCCCATGCCCTGAAGCACGGACCACAATTTGTAGTTCAGGGGTTTGAAGTCAGAGTTACTGGACGACCAATTAGTAGGAGAAATTAAGACCCGTACAATACTTTCAAGTCACTACTGCGCAGTCTTTGCCGTATGGGTTGGCTCCAATGGTGACCAGTGAAGTAGGAGCTGTTCAGTTCTATAACTATCAATTTCAACTCGGTTTCCTAGTAGACGCTAACCGTCGTTTTTACCCATTTCTTTTAAAAATTAAGCTTAGTGGTCTGTCATAGCTCCCGCCACATAAAACCATATCTAAAACAGGGTAATGGACTTTCTGGATCGTTGGAGTTTTCACATGAGCTTCTAGTGAACTTATGGCATACACCCTGTTCTTCTGGCAGTTCAAAGTCTTCTCATTATTAATTTTTTTCCCTCAAATTCTTTTCAAGAAACCTTTCGTAATGTTGATGCCTAGTAACTGTCTACAGTTACTAGGCATTTGATTAAAGATTTGCCCTCCCTTGCTCTAGCAAGGGAGGGCAAATCTTTTGGCTGTCAAAGGTTATGACCCCTTGGAGGGACAAAAAAAAAAGTTTCTTATTTTAAATATTATTTTTGTTATTTTATAAATTTTAAAAGCAATATTTTTAAACCAAAACGTGTATTTATTATGCAATTTAAAGGAACAAATTGAAAAGAAATTTGAACAGAATGAATATTTGAAAGAATATTGGACAGGCAGTAATATTTTTGCAGGACACAATAATTTATAAAATGCTTCGCGGGCCGCTATTTGCCCAGATGTAGAGCCTTAAAAGCTGTGTAACGGCAAAGGTGGCCATTTTGAAAACTGATAGGTGTTTCTTATTTAAAATTCTTCTATGTGTTATGTATTAGAAGAATATTAAATATCTTTAAGCGTCTTGTGGGTTTTCACTAAAAACTTAAACAGTATTTGTGATAAGACTAGGTATTTATTTTTGGAAGTTATTCGTCATTTTCTTTATTTAAATAAGTACTGTTATTATTTATCCAAAATGAGCACAAGAATAAATTTATAAAATCTGTCGAACATTTTCTGAAATATTACAATTAACTTTAGAAGACATTCCTTAAACCCTATAATATGTCATGGATACGCCATTGATTCTGATGTTAGTTGTAATAGTAATATAACATCCTAAAATTACAAATAGATGAGTAATTGGTATGTAATATATTGGAAATATCTTGTCTCTTCATCCCCTATAATTTCTAGTACGTCACTGATTATATTCGTGACTATATTCGAGCTGGAATTTTGCAGCTATGGAGATTAGAAACAATTTAATTTAATTTGGTCGGCGGCTGCGAGTGGTCTAGTATAAAGGCTTTTAAACTACAACAATATTGATCAAATTTAATGGAAATGCTCGTTATTGTAATTTTTAAATTGCATAGAAACAATCTCAAGTATTCATTTAGTTTTTTGCCACAGTTATTCCCACGTCAACTAAAACAGGTGGGAAGTGGTTTATCAATTTTTCAAAAATTTCTGATACAATGTTAAAGGGTTACAAGACTAAATGGGACGAGAGCTGCATTCATACAATAATAGGGGTGCTTATACAAGGTGTCTCAAAAGAAATTTTATATTTAGTGTATCGATTAAAAAAAAAGTAAGCCGTATATAGAAAAAATGTTTATTAATTATTAAAATACACTTTTTCGGGATTTATTTCTTAAAAATAATATCGTCTAAATGTAGACCCTCGCGTTCTCGGCACTCATTTAATCGAACAGTAAAATTACTTATGACGTCTCGGCAGGTGGACTCAGGGATGGCTGCCATTTCGTGACGGATATTTTCTTTCAAATGCGCCAGTGAAGTCGGTTTATTGGCGTAAACTTTAGATTTAAGATAACCCCATAGGAAAAAGTCCATAGGGGTTAAATCTGGACTGCGTGGAGGCCAATTTATGTCACCTCTCCGGGAATTTAATTTGCCTGAGAAAATTTCAAGAACACGTGGCAGAGACATATTGGACGTGTGTGAAGTTGCTCCGTCCTGTTGGAACCATGTTCTTTGGTTATAGCAAGGAAAGTTTTGCAGTTCAGGTACCAAGAAGTTGTCTAACATCTCCACATAACGCTCTGAATTCACTGTAACTGCACGCCCCCTTTCGTCTTCAAAAAAGTAAGGGCCGATAATTCCTCGCGCCGACATCGCAGCCCATACGGTCACTTTAGGCGAATGTAGGGGTTTCTGATGTTTGCGTTTCGGATTCGTTGCACTCCAGTAGCGGCAGTTCTGCTTATTTACGTGGCCATTAAGATGAAAATGAGCTTCATCCGAAAACAAAATGTTGGTAAACGTTGAAAATCGCTCAATCACCTGATTTACGAAATTAAGCCTCTGACTGGCATCTTGGGGCTTTAATTCTTGCACCAATTGAATTTTGTAGGGGTGCAGCTTTAGGTCTTTGTGCATAATGCGATGTAATGATGACCTATGCACATTTAAAGCACTTGCGCGCTTCCGAATTGAAAGGTTCGGGTCGTCACGAACAGACTGATTAACATTCTCCACGTTTTCTACCGTTCTTGATGACCTAGGTCGCCCGGATTTTGATTTATCCAGCGTTGTACCAGTCTCTTCAAACTATTTAACCCAATGTCGAATGAGAGGAATGCTTGGCGCATCATTTAAGTGGCGAAAACCTCGAATACTGCAGAATTTTCTACGCGCTACAGTCGCCGAATCACCGTTTTTGTAAAACTCTCGCACGCATAACACGCGGTCTGCTCCCGAGAAACGCTCCATAGCGACTGAATTCCCAAGAGCCAGGCTACCGATTGACATAACCCCCGCGCCCCTCGGATACTTTGCGTTCACGCAGTAAGCTAAATAAATATAAAATTTCTTTTGAGACACCTTGTATTTTGTAACTACTATTTTGCAAACAAGTCAAAAACAGTTTTCTCTGTAATGTTATTTTATTAAAAATTACACATTTTAAAGGGAGCTATCCCCCCATTAGTCCGGGTTAACGAGGATCTGGAACAGGGGTTACGCATAAAATTTATATTTTCTTAAAAGTACATTTTTTTGATATGTTAATATTAGTTATGTCACCTAACAAAACAAAAATCACATTTTAATTAATATTTCAGCGAAATTTTTTAATTAAAATATTATAAATTTGAAATAAAGCCGACCACAGCGGGAAGATTGCCGAGTAAATACGACTGAACATGACGTCAGAACCTACACGGCCTAGACTACTTACTCCAAACCTTTAGGTGTGTATTAGAGATGACAACGATTAATCGAATATTGAAATATTCGATTATTTTGTTTCAATTTATCGATTAATCATACAATATTTTTGGTTTCGATTAATTAATAATTAATCGATTAATTTATTATTAATCGATAATTTTATTTTATTTTCAAGAAATTACTTAGTTGTATTGTTGAAACATTGGTCGATAAGATGACTTTGCTCTCTTCTTTTCAATAAAGTCCCTAGATTACTAGGCATGCAGAACACTTGTTCTCGCCCATCTGGAAAATTAAACTTTCCCGCTACTCATTTCTGCACAATATACTGCTATAGTTTGCGTCCAGTCAGTTCAAATGCTAACGTGCGAAAAGCAATCTTCCAACTCGATAATTTGCGAGAAAAGCCTGGCAAGTTAGAGGTTTTCTGGACACAAGCCCTTGTTTCCTCAGTCGTCTTTGGACAGTTCATGATGAAATTGCCAAATATCTTGTGGCTCGAGGATGCTGTTCGCTGGTGACGCTTTATAGTGTAATTAATAGAGTTATTGGTTAGATACAAAACACCAACGATATTCTAATACTACTGTCATCTTCATATAATGGCGCAGCTCGTACAACGTTTTCCGGCCACAATTTAGTTTTATTGCACAAAAAAAGCCTTATTGAAATTTAGAAATCTCTAAGATGGGTAACTGATGGCAAAAATCTATTCTAACAATGAATTATTTATATTAAAATTTACGTACTTAATATGCAATATTATAAAGTCTTCGTCCAAACGGGCATTATTTATTGTTACAGTCTGTTTAATTAGCAACAAAAAATATTTGTTTATGCAGACATTGTATTAACTTCCATTACTTATATTTTCCTAATAAAACTAATCCATTTTTTTTGTCGGCGAGTGTATATGTTACTTTTTTTATTTCATAATCGATTATTTTTTACCAACATTTCGATTAATCAAATGATCAATTAATCGATTAATTAATTTTTATTGCCATCACTAGCATGTATAGTGTATTGTTTGAGAGTTTTGTAATTGTTTTTTAAACAATGTTTCACGCATTTATTATTAAAATGGTAGATAAAGATTTTGTTACTTTTGAGTGACAATTTACCAAACATTGATGCTTTTCCTCCTTTTCTTTTGTTTTTCAACATTAGGTAATGAAATAAATTGTTTTTGTGGAGTTCTAAATAAACTATTTGTGCACGTCGGTACTAAACAATATTTTCGATGTTTCGAAGTACTGAATAAAATTAAACAAAATGAATAGATATTGTTCCTTTTATCGAATATTTCTTTCCACTATCTTTTTCCGTTTCCTACACGACAATCATCTGCCATTTATCCCAATAATCGTAATCCTTATGCTATTCAAAATTACCTGTTGGATCTGATAAAAGCTCCACGCAATGCAGATACTGCAAAAAATAATCCTGCGCTCACATTAGACCAGCTCTTATGTGCGTAATGGATGTTTCAACAAACACAAAATTTTATACCTACCACAAAAACGTGTTAAGTTTACAATATAGCCTAGGTTTTTGTAGAACCGTTATCGCTTCAAATTCCAATGTTTTAACCTAATTAGAATTTATACAAAAAAGTGTCACAAAACATTTCACGATTTTAATATAAATTATAAATTCCAAGGTGTTAAATAAAAATTACAATGAAAATGTGTGACATTTTTATAATAAAAAAGAGGGCGGGGGTCATGTCGAAGCCACGGTCACAGATATTTTGTGCGTAGAATACTTCACGTGGCTGTTCGGTGTTAGAAATGAGTGAATGCGCAGAGTTTAGGTTTAGACAGTTTTAAAATAAAATAAAATAAAAATAAATAATAGGATCCCAACACCTAGATAGGCGTATAAGGGGCAGAGAAGGTAAGTTCTCCGGTTCTAGACCGCCGGCCATAGATATGAAAGCCACGTGGTCAGTGTGACATTTCGGCCGGCCCTATTATTCCTGAATAACAGGTACTCATTTTAAGTATTAAATACTTGAAGCTAAGTTGACCCCAGGAACTACTAATACAGGCTCTTTCAATCACAATTTTCATTACATTTCCGCATATTTCTGTTGTTATTTTAGCGATTTTTTGTTGAATGTAGCCCATAACCTGTTGCATTATTACTGGCTTGTTAGCGTAAACCCTTTCCTTTATGTGGACCTAAAGAGAAAAAAAAAACCTAGCGAATGGCTAATCGATATTACGAAACTTGAAATTATTCAGCCAGGATAATGCATCCCGCAAAATGTGCATCGTAGAGCGAGCTGTGTGAGATACGAGTATGTTACCGTCCTGTTGAAAACAATGTGCTGACCTTGTTCATTAACTTCAGGAAGAAAGAAATTTTGTAGAAACGTAATATATCGTTGACCAGTGACAGTTTTTTTATTAACATTTTTAACAAAAGGGTTCAATGATGTCGCCAAATTGGACACAACTCCCTCTAAGAGATTGAGGAATTCGTTCATGAATAAAACTAGGCTTTTCAGATCCCCAATACCGGCCGATTTGTTTTTTTGCATATCCATGCAGATTTTTTTTAGGTCAACACTTTTATTTCAGAAGTGAAGACCTTTTTTACTTGTATTTCAGAAGTGAGGACTTTTCTTTCCAAGACCCCCTCCCCCAAAATCCTAGGTGACCTCCCACCCCAGTCACAATACACACGGATATGTACGATATATATACAGTATACCTGCTGATTCTACATATACAGCATTGCCTGTATATACAGTGAAATCCGCTTATAATGGACTTCGAGGGATCAAGGGAGTTGGTCCATTATAACTGGGTGTCCATTTTGTGAGAATCTGAATTAAACATATGTATATATTAAGAGGACAAATGCGTGAACATATTAAACAAACATACATATTCAAAAACATGTCTATTATATGTAGTTAATGAAAAATATTTGAAATAAAACATAAACATAAATTAGTTTACAAAAAAGTCAGTAATTTTCTTTTGAATCAATGATTTTTTACATATATATTCTGTATTGTTACTTGTATTATATTTAAATTCGAAAAATTTACTTCATTGGCGACTTCTTGCTGGAAGTATTGTTGTAATATTTGGATGCAGCCTAATGTTTCTTAGTAACATTATTTGCAGTAGTAACTATTATTTCTTCTTCTTCGCTGTCGTCTTGTTCTTTACCATCCTGTGTATTTAGAACTTCAGTTGTTAAATCATGATCGATCAACTCTTCTGCAGTTATCATTTCATTATCGACATTGACATAATCATCAAACTTGTTCTGACCCAATAAATTATTTATTGTTAACCACTCGTTCAAACAAATATCATTTTCTGTATTGAAGTCTATTAATTTAATTCTATTTAAGGAATATATGGAACGATTCCGCTTATAATGTACAAGGAGAACGAATTTTAGTTCATTTAGGCAGAAGTCTGTTATATGTGAGTCCACAATAACCAAGGATTTTCCACCTATTTACGGAATTCGTACATTATAGACGAGTTTTCATTATAAGCGGGTCTATTATAGATGGAGTCCACTGTATATTGATAAAACCGGCTTGTCATGTGCCGGCCGTAATGAAACCAAAATAAATATTTAATTCTTACAAAAGCAGTTAATTTTTGTTCATTCGGCACAATATTTTGTGTTTAAAAAACGGTAAATGTATAATATTTTATTGTGATTCCGAGTACATATAAATATTTTAATATGATATTATGCATTATATTACACATACACTTTCCTTATAAGTAACCGTATTAAATTTGGCATAAATTATGAATTCTAAGAAATAGCGGTAAAAGTTGTAGTGAATCAAACTTAGGCAACCGGAAACTTCCAAAAATCGCAATCTTTTCTTTCATGAGTATCGATGAATTTATGATAATATTCAGGGGCGATGAGAGACGGGGGAAATCGGTACAAATTACCAGCACTCGGGTAGACTACAGGGCCAGACTCTGGATTCTTTTTTTACATATTACCTACTATCCAATTTTATTACTTGTGTTTTTGATGTATAATTTTGTAAATGTCTAGGTGGGTAATTGTAGTACGTAATAATCACTGGAATTACAGTGTTTATAGGTGTAGGGTCCAGACCCGATTAAACTGCACACTTTGTTTAGGTATTTAGCCCCCTTTGTGGCATTTCTGTCGGTAACCTCCGCGTGAAGAATGGGCACGTCACGTTAACATATCTTATATATTATATTACAGAAAAAATAAAGAACTTATTTAATACAACAGCTTGTTTACGTTGTTACTAAACTCCAATGATAAGTCTTTCTTTACAGAGAGTTACTGGAAACGAGAAACATTTGTCCCGCGATAGTCCTTAAAACTCAGGTGTGGTTCCTCCATACTACCGCGCGACTGTTTCCTCGGTGTAGACACGTCCTAAGATGGAACCCTAGCATAGAACTTTCTATTTTGTGCGAATTCTTCTTCCATGTAATTTGAATAAAACTCATGTTTGACAACTGTATGTAAATCTCGAAGTGATACACATATCAAAAGTTAAAGATCGATATGTATATTACCCTTAAAAATACCCTCAGGTAGTCGGAATTTATCCTATGCGCGATTTATACTTCTTGCAAGTTTAAAAAAATATTTTATAATTTGCCTGCAAATTTTATCTATAACATTTTTTTTTAAAATAACTTGGTATGAATTTTCACACATTTCCGGGTTTCGTATATGACACAATAACGATACAAAACATGTCGATACTTAACGATCTGATCTAAAATTTCCGTTGAACCATACCTACCGACTCACAACAATGTGCTTTATGGAAATTTTTGTTCAGGCTCGATGAACCCCTCTGGGAAATAGAATGGGGGACAAGTTTTTTGGCCACAATTACTATAGTAACATTAAAATAGGAAATTAATTGCAGTAGTTGAGCAGAGACAGATTTTGATTTGGTTCAAGTTCATTATTATTATTATAATATATTCAATATTTTTGGATAGGAAATAACGGCGCGGGCGGCTCGATATTTTCTACTCTAGAATAGTAGGTAGTGAGGATCTAGGCGTGAGGTTCCTTTTCTTGTTTTAATATTACTATTAATTATAAGTCTAATGCTACAATTACAAAGACATCTTACTGAGAAAGTAAGAACATAAAAATATTTGTTTCCATGTACTCGTATGCACGCAGACAGCGCCAGGCCCCGTGCCGAATAAGGGTCTCGGGCTTAATAGGAACCACAAACTGTAAAGAGGCCCCAGATTATATAAGTGCCCCGTGCTGTTTAGGGGCCCGGGCTGTATCGGGGAGTACGCTGGCTCTTCTTATAATTGGAGGTAATTAGTTGGGGTTGTTACAATTACTGGTAGAATTTAACTATTATCTGGCCGAGCATAAAAAATCGTACAGAGGAAATGGACTTCATACATGACAAAAGCAATATGTATTCTGTTTCGCTGGATTCTACTCCAGACATATTCAACGTCTGGAGACTCTGATTGACCCAGGAATAACTCTGATTGTGCGAAGAGATTGTGCCTTAATTAGATTATGAAAAAAACTTCAGAACTTATTAAATTGTATCGGGAAGATCTAGAAGAAAGTCTTAGTGTAGAATTTTGCAATTTATTGAGCTGCTGAAATCTTGCTTCTTATATTGACGCCTGGAAAAACCTTGTGGAGAAGCCTAATTTGCAATGGATATATAGCACAGGCATAATTTAAGAATAACAAGACTATCTTTGTTTTATTTATTAAAAACAGATGTTAAAACAGTCACCACCTCTTTTTATTCATCTCTATGCACATGCCATGCTTGTGCTATGTATCTATTATAAACAGGGCTTTACATTTGATACGGTTTGATAATGAAAAATTCTTTGGAGTCTTATTGCCCCAATATAGAAACTACTTTAGCATCTATTTGTTATACCAAATTACCAAATATGAAGGAGAAAGGTCATTTACCAAACTAAAATGGATTATAAATGACTAACGTTGTTATCACTGTTGTTTTATGTCATAAGTTTATATTCTTATACCATGAGTTCAAAAAGTAATTACGTAAGGGTTGGCTATGGAAAAATTAAATAATGTCTACTGTAAGCTTCAGAATTAATTAACTGTCATCACTGTTGTTTTATGTTATAAGTTTATATTGTTATATAAAGCTTGCAGTAGACATTATTTTATTTTTCCATAGCCAACCCTTATGTAATTACTTTTTGAACTCATGGTATAAAGATTGCAGTAGACATTATTTTATTTTTTCATAGCCAACCCTTGTGTAATTACTTTTTGAAATCATGCTATTATTAATACACTTGCTTATGTTAAATCTAGAAAAAGTAATTTTTAAACTGGACTTCTATTATGATAATTGAAATTAACTGGATTATTTAAGGTGCGTTCGGCATAAGCTAATAATGTACACATTCTGCATAATTTACACAAGAAACGTTCGGCATAAAGTTTTTGTGTACTCTGTGCTGCACGAAGATCGTTCAGCAAATATCGTGCAGTGCAGTTTGTGTTGCATAATCGTCACAAGTTCAGATCGTGCGGCAATCTGTGCAATAGTGTTTTTCACGGTAAAAATGTAAGTGTTTATTTCTACAAAACAATATGAACGCAAACAATCAAGATATAATTGTTTATGCCTGCAGCATTTGCAAAATAAATAGTACAGACATGAACCTCATGATGGAACATGTAAATACACTCAAAATTTTCTGGTAAAAAGCGGAAATGTACTTTAAACTGATTTGTATTCATGTTTGGAACTTTTTCCCAAAAAAATTTCTGGTTCGGAAAATTATTCTGAATTGTCTTCCTCATCAAATAACATTTCTTTTATATTACTTAAAAGCATCCAAAAACCTTCATGCGTCATTTTTATACTATCGTAAAAAACAAGTAGCAGGAGACAGACTTCATGTAATCAAACACACATAATTTATTTGTATACAAAAAAAAAGATTAGAATAACAAGAATAACTGCACAATCTGAACAAAGCGTTCGTCTTTGACTTTCTTGCACAGTGTGCAACAGTGGTCACGTGACAAAAAACTTGCATGACATAGAGTTAACACTGCACAGTTATGCCGAACGCACCTTTAATTATAAAGTATTTTTAAACTATGAAAATAAATTATTGTTTTCAAATGTTTGTGTAATTTTGCCATTGTTAATGCTTGAACATATTACAGATTCCACACTAACTTAATCCGACACTGGATTATACTTACGTAACCCTAATAAATGGTCACTATTCAGAAAACACGTGTACGGTGTGGATATTTGAAAAAAACCGTACTCATTAAAACGAAAGTAAGTAAAATGTAACAACTAATTTTCAGTTTAAGACTTCATTTCCACTTCTTTTTTTATTCCATTCCATTTATTTTTTCTCCTCATTTGTAATTTTCAGCTTGTTTCTATTGTTTTTCTGGTTCTTTTGTTCAGACACGTTAATATTCGTTCTCTATTGTAAAGAAAACGCGTTCAGTTCTGTTTTCTCAGACCCGATCTGATTGCAACTAATACCTTTTTAAAAGCCAATTTTCTACGAAGCATATTCTAGGAAATGTACTTTAATATTTTTCTCAATTATGGATTTCAAAAATATGAATGTTACTATAATGATCTTCCACACAAAACAGATAATAGAAAAAAACACCTTTTTAAGAATTTCTTATTGAGCTCCACTTTAACAAAAGATGAAATATAAAAATACTAAAAAATTAATTATTCTTAGACACATATATTTAGTAAACTAATGTGCTGTGGTAGGTGGTAGTAATATTGATTAATAGATCATTATCAACATATGCATAAAATCAACTTTGGGAATCAAAATTGGGATGTTTCTTATGGTCCGAAAATGATACGAGGTACGTCGGAAATCAAAGGTGATAAAAATAACCGATCTTGGAAAACTCACTTCACTGTAGCTTTACCTTGTTGCGCGGAAAGCACAAAACTACCCCCCCCCCCATGTTAATCTTTAAGTTTGACACAGTAAAACAAACAAATTTAATATTTGAATTAGATTGATATTATTTGTACCTGTTTTACCTAAAATACCTAAAACTATATCTACACTTTTATCCATATTTAGGTTTTCACTTATTATTCTGTCAGAATAATAGCAATCTAAACTAACTAAACAAATATAAATACTATGAAATTATTCACATTCCAGTAATTGCTACGTACTCCACAAGATACTTTATATATACGGTACGGGGCGACGCAAGGAGAGTTTTCATATAGATATTGGCAGTGTCTGGGACAAAATAGTTGCATGCCCGAAAAGTGGGAGCTGCTGTCTGAACAATCGCGAGAAGTCAAATTGAGCGTAGCGTATAAAAACAAACAAGCTGTTAAGATTTAATTTAAATATGAAATAAGATTCTTAAAATTTTTATTAAAAAAAATGTATACAAGACCCTTATTAACAATATCGAGGAACTGCAAATCAGAATTACCGAACAGTATGCCAATAGATCTGCTCAAATTCTTATAAATGCTTTTAATAGTATAAAAAGACGAGTAAATTTGTTTTTTACGTTTATTTTTCTGTACCTGTGAAATCACAGAATTATAATTTTCAATTTTAATTATTACAAAGGCTGTGCCTAAACGTTAGTCAATTGTTATATAAACCTTGCGGTAGACATGATTTTATTTTTCCATAATAAATGCGGTGGTATTATTATTAAATACAATTTTAAAGTGTTAAGATTTAAAAATATAAAAATAATTATTTTTCATCCGAAACAAGAGACATCTCAATAATTCTTTTGTAATCTTTAATTTTTTACATTTCCAACTACAGTAGTATATCTAAAGCAGATAAAAACATACAATTTACACAAATATAAATAACCCTATCTGTCGCGTTATCAGTTCAATTTGCGGAAAGAAAAATCCAGTGGTTGATAATGATGTCATCATTTTATATTTCCATCGTTTCTATTATGTACCGTTAATATAAGTACGCACATTATATTTCCAAAAAATTCAATAGTCATTTAAAATGCATTAGATAAATATACTTAAAGTACTCGTGTCAGCATGCATCTTGAAAATTGATATTTTATGTGGAATCGTGAGTTGTCAGCCACGAATTATCTAGAAATATATGTATATAAAAGGAAAAAGTTATATACACATGTCCATATCTAAAATTTATATTGATTGGTGACGAGTCTAAAGACATGGTACGTAAAATGTTAATAGCATGCATAGAATGCATACGACGTTATCAAAAACATTATTACAGTGGAACCTCGATATAACGGACCAATGCGGGTGAGGGGGTGTCCGATATAGCCGAATGTCCGTTATATAAAAATAATTTTTCTGAATAAGCTATTTATTAACTATCAAATAGAAATATATTATAAACAAAAGTTTACATTTTAATTACACTTTAAAATTGCATTTTATTCGTCTTCAGATGATATCTCACTATACGCCCGTTGAGGAGAGTCGTCAATGTTTGTTTTTGAACTTCCTGGTTTCGGTGACTATAGTTTGAAAAATTTATCAAATTTTGTTTGGATTTTTTAAGTTTGTTGTTTCTTAATTATTAACTCTCTAAAATTGCAAATTCCCGTCCGCTACTCGGGTGCAGTTTACGATCGCTTACATGCTGTCCGTTATATCCGAACTCCGTTGTATCGAGGTCCGTTATTTCAAGGTTTTTCTGTAGTAACAAATTACTTTACATTTAAATTAACACCTCCAATATAATGCCCTTCTGCAGATGAACAGCGCTGTCAGCGTCTATTCCACATTTGGAAACATATTTTGTAGGCATTTTTTGTAATCGCTTTTAGATCATTTGCCGATTTGATCAATTGCGTTCTTTCATACAAGGCTAAGTCTTTCGAACCATAACAGAAGTGTCAGCTGGTAGGTTGTCGTGATTGTCGAGACTGAATATGTCTTGACAAGACTTGTATGATTTTCCTAGCAAACCTAGATAAACTTTTTGTCAATTTTAGAAATTGAAGGCTTACCTTCGATCTATAAAACGGTAGAATCACATAAAATACGCAGTTTGATCACAGCATTTTCTCCAAAAACTCATGTTTTCAAAAGTTACCTTATTTCTAAGTTTGGTACAAAATTTCACACGCCTCTCTTCGATCAGGTCTTAAAAGTCGTCAGGATAAAGAAAATCGAATCATAAAAACCGCTCTAAAATTCTCACAAAATAACTTAGTGAAACATATCATAGACAGTCAACTTACATGTGATAGGTACCTAACAGGCGCGCACCCAAGGAAGGGGGGGGGCACGATCTTACACCACCCTTCCAAGAGCACAAAATCAATCACGTGGTTTTTGTCAAAATACAAATGATGACGTTCTTTCTTTAGGTCATTACTTGTATTTTAGAAGTTAGGACCTTTTTGTAAGTCATTAGTATTTTGGAACTGTGGACCTTGTATTTTATGTCAAAACTTGAATTTTGGAAAATAAAGTGCTTTTGACCAGCACTTATTGTTGAGTCATTTCCCGATAACTAACCTTTAAAAAAAATGTCTTCTGAGCCCCCCTCCCAAGATAAATTTCTGAATGCGCGTCTGCTGCATCATATGAAGTCGTCACTCCTCGCCACTTACTAGATATTGCGAAAGGTGTACAGTTCGCATATATTTTATTCATGTTTATCAGGTCTCTACGCCGCAAAGTCTGAAGATTGATGATATTACTAAATAAAAATCTGTCTTAGATGCAAAGGAAACTCAGGGAACAAGTGAGAGTCGATCGGGCGATAATTTAGAGACGATTGCCTGATCTGAAAAATGATCTGAAACTTGGAAAGTCGGTAGCAGATGAATTTCCCGAACACAGAACATTGAAAGCTGGCTAAACACATGAATTTTGTTGCCTTTTAGACAGCGTAACAAGAATTTTTGTGAAAAATTGTTATGGGCGACAAAAAACGGACTATGTTCAATAATTCTAAACGCATACATTCATAGGTATACCTCGAGCTGTCGAAAACATCATTAGCAAAACCGAACATCTATACCATCTACCATATACCATCAAAAAGGTTTTATTGATCATCTGGGATAAGAAGCATGTGCTATTTTATGATGTCTTACAACCGGGCAAAACTATGATTGTCGAGTGCTATAACAGTCAACTGACAATCATTTGGCCAACAAAATGGGTCTGAAAAACAATGTACTGGACAATAAAGCCGGAAGTTGATTTGTATCTTATGGCTCAGCAAACCATTTCCAACAAATCAATCAAAAAATCAAACTTAAAACTGTTTAAATATTATTTTTCGAAATTGTGGCCCATATATAAGGTAGTTAAGACCTCATTTAAAAAGAACATGTTATCAGTTTTTGCTCCGATTCTCCTTTTTTTTTTTTTTTTTTATACCGAATAGTTATGTATATTTCTCTTTTTTTTTTTTGATTTAGACTTTCTAACTTAATACTGGTCTCGTACTTATTAATAAACAAATAATACAGAATTTTATTCTGAAATATTTATTGAAAATATGTCAATACTTCTTTATGATTCCTGGACATAGTAACAAAGTCGAAAGGGTATTTTCGACAAGTGGAGCACAATGAATCAAGGAAAGAAATAAACTGAATATGTCAATATATAATTCTATATTTGCTGAAAGATGTAATTATACTAACGTCCTGTGCAGTAATTCTTATAATGATATAATGGTACATTTAAGAGTTTTTAACTAAAATATATGCGATATACATAAATTCGTAAAACTTAAAAATATAAAAACCGAGTACATTAAAACCGCACATCAATCTGTTACACAGAATGTTTCTACGGTTTTCCGGTACATAAACAAGTTAAATGATTTAAAACTAAAAAAAAAAATAACGCAGATTTCAGTTTAATTTGGAGGTCGAAATGGGCATTTAGACGCACTATAAACAATGTTATATTTTCACACTGAGATTTGAGCTGATAAATATGTCGAACCATCATCTTTTGTCAGAAAAATATGTCACAATGATCGAAAATGATGTGAAGAGATAAGATAAATCGATTACATTATTTCCTTTATTTGAAAGAAATATTACCAGTCAATTTATAGGGAAGATGTGACATTTTTTCTACAGCAAATATCTTTATTATAGAATATATTGACAGCTCACGGCCGTCAAGTGAATAATATCTATTCCCCAGATGCGTGCTCACAACAACCGATAGATTTATTGCTACATTTAATATGAAATATAAAAAAATATGTTTACAATGTATGCGATAGACGTATTCATCGGATATATCTACACAATAGACCTTCGATATATATGTATAATAAATAGCACAATAGCTTATTTGTCAGACAATGTCTCCCAGATTTTCAATATTAAATCGAGGAATGTCTGGACATATCGTTTTTCGACAAAAGTAAAATATCAAGGGAATCGTCTGTTGCTGACAGACACACAAAACGCAGTCTGCAGAACATAGATTTCAGAAAAGTAGCATGCAAAGGTGATGTGCATTACATATACTGTCCATAACTGAGGAGGTAATATTAAAAACGCGATTTAACACAGTAATGCAGTTTTGAGGTAATTGCAAAAAACATATAATCATGTTTGCAAAAAGTTGGGAACTTAAAATTTTGAATAACTTATTTTTAAGGTCCTAAACACTGAATTCCAACATGTCACTAAAATTTTAATGAGCAAAATTACGCAAAATCGTTTATTTGAATTTGGAAAAATCACCTTTTGCATGAACTTAGGCGACAAATAATGGTTTAAATGAACAAAATAAGGATAAAATTTGTTCAGAATGAATGCTTATTAACAAAAATAGGTTTACTTTATTCTATTTTTTTAATATTATTATATATTCCATTTATCATTCTTTAAATATGCAAATCACAACTTTAATTTTCCAAATAATCACATAAAACCTCTTATTGAGGAACTTTTATTGATGGAAGATCGTAGTTTAATTCTTTTTAGTACGATTTTAGAAGTTCATAATCGCACTTTTTCAATTTTATAATTTTTTTGGTTTTTGTTTACGGATTTTGGAGGTACTAAACACGTTTTAGATTAATTTATTTGATTTTATTTTATACATTTAACAAAGAGGAATACACCAATATCTCAATTTTGAATTTTGTGTGACAAATCCCATTTTGAATACTACCTCCTTAACTTTACTACATAACTGTGTACTACATAACTACCCTAATAGTTTCCAACATTATCATTATTGTTGGGTCGACAACTCGAGATGGGTCTTGGCTATTTCAAGTACGTTCCTCCATCCCAAATGATCTTGCGCTAAAGTTTTCCAAATTATTGTACAGACTTTGCAAATTCATCTCTGTTCAACCATGACTAGATGCATCAGACAGCTCACTTTCAATGGAGAATTAGTGTTAAACGAAATACAGTGACAGATCTCATACGCGGACACTTATGGTCGATATCTTTTTGTCCGGTTAAGGAAAAAGATCGCATACATAATACATTTTATTTTTAATAGTATATTTATAGTGAAGCCTCGTTTATTCTAGGTCCATACCACAAGTGGTCCATAAGATAATGAATAACTTTCGTTGTTCTGTTTATAATACCTATGTTTGTAATTCATTCATTCATTATAAATCAAATATATAAATCCATATTATGTATGGGTATGAACCAGTAATGGTTACATTTATGCATGTGTTCATAGATATCAAATTAACCGACTAAAAATGTGTTAATTAATTAATAAATTTAAAAATAAACACTACTCAGTGGTAAACTGATCAAAATTTAAAATGTATGGATTGGTATAACCTTCCTTTTTTTGCTGCATGAGATAGTTTTGGTAATGGCTTTACAGGTTTTTCACTTCCATTACGTCCGTATGCGTTTGTTAGTTCACGAGTAATGAAAACCAGACCGCAATAGAACAAACGAAACGCCTTACAAAAGGAGGAATCACAGAAATTATTTACATGTTAATTCTCTGTCCGATTATGAGAGCTACACGTCCGCTTACGGGAGATTTTTCATAAAGTTTGTATGAAAACATGGCCTCCGCGTCCATTTATTAAAGCGTCCGATTATCGGAACCTACTTCATGTAGAAAACAATAGGATCAAATTTGGTTCCAAGAAATGTGTCCGTTTAAAAGATATGTCCGCTTATTGGAGCTGTCCACAAAGAAACTGTACAACGCTGGGCAGGACCGTCTTATGAATTGTAAGGGCCCTAAGCCATGGGAATTTAACGGCCCTTCCTCCCAGGAAAAGTCAAGTCAAATTAAGAAAAAATATAGCAATTTAAGCGATTACAACGATTTTGAGACCTAATTTTTAACCTTGATTATTCATTATCGCTATATTTAATTTTACTAAAATTATTGGTTGATGCAAAATTAACGATGATTTTTTTGGAGTTTTTATTTTGGGTTGAAAAATGACGCTTGTTTTATGTAATAATTATAAAAATATTCTTCTGTTTTTAGGTAAAAAACATGCGTGTCGAAAATCATATTCATGTTCGTCATATAATGCTCTACAACTTCGAGAAAGGATGGAAAGCGGCACAGTTATTTCGCGATCTCAACGAGCTTTTCGGCAAAGGAACAATCAGACAGAAACAAGTTGAAAGATGGTTCCATAAGTTCAAATCGGGTGACACACGCCTTAAGGATGATGAAGGAAGAGGACGGCCATCGGATTTCAACGATCAGGCACTTTTGTCATCCGTAGAAGAGGACGATAGCAAGACAATCCGGCTACTGTCCGAAGACTTCAATGTCAACCAATCCACGATCGCCCGTCGCCTAAAAAAGCTTGGAAAAGTGTGAAAATTGGCTGGAAGGGTGCCACGCGAATTCTCCGACAACAAAAGAGCCGATCGAGTTCGAATTTTCAACGAATTGCTGCAGAGAAACGAGCAATCTTGTCACTGGTCAAAAGAAAGAAAGTTTGTGTATCTCCGGGTGAAACACCGAAAAAAATAGCAAAAGATGCCCACAGTAAGAAGGTAAAGTGGTGCGTATGGTGGGATAGAAGCGGAATCATCCATTGGGAGATCATTGCAAATGGCATTTGCTTTTGGTGGAATGAAGATGATGAGCGTCTTCCGCACAAAAACGGCAATTCAACATCAACAGCGACGTCTATTTGGCTCTGCTCGATCGTGTCCAAACAGCATTTTTTTTTTGTTGAATAAACTTACATTAAAAAAAAATCGTCGTTAATTTTTCATCAACCCAATATTTTACATACATAAATTCTATAATGCCGAACAGGAGTTCGTTTGAAATATGAATTTCATGGTATATTTATAATGTTAATGTTATTCATTTTGTTAGTTATTTATTTATTTTATTGTAAAATCAGTAACTTTACAAAATAAAATTAAGACCGGCAACCGGGCCCTTTATATAAGCGGGCCCTAGGCCATGGCCTCGTTGGCCTAGGCGTAAAAACGGCCCTGACGCTGGGTAGCAGTTATAGATTGAATAGTGAGTTATAATTAATTCAGTTACTATTTTGGACGTTCATAGAGATGGGCGATATATGTATATCAGTATCCGATCTATATCCATATTTTTCAATTGATATATCGATATTTTATATCAATATGTTACTAACTGATATTACGATATTTATCGGTAATCTAGAAAATATATCTATTTATATAAATTTATATAAATAAACATTTTAAAATGATTTAATCTGTTATTAAAATATTATTTGGTTGTTAAATGATGGAAGGTTAGACCATGTGGTCAGACATATTCGAATTTGTTTAGGTCTGTTGTCTGTGACATGTTGGTGAAAAATGTGAAAATTTTGTAAATATTTGTGAGTTTTTCTTACTTATTAAGCCATACCTCCTCCCAAAAGTAGTTCATGGAAATGTTTTGTTGAAAAAATGATTACAATGTATTATAATATGCAAACTTTGTCCAAAAACTTTGTTTAAACTTTGTTTAAAATCGTCGGGTAATACAACAAATGTATTCTAAAAGCTTCAGTATAAAAATCCATGGTGCCCCCAAAAGCTACTATTGTTGCCTATAAAGGCAGAGCCAGCGCGAGGGTCTGCGGCGCCCGTATGCAAGATTTAATTGAGCGCCCCTAAGTAGGGCTAATTATCTTTTTTCGAGATCTTCCCTTCTAAATTTGAAGTGAAGATCTAAAAAAAAGGTCCTCACTTTTACATTTTAAGTGAAGACCTAAAAAAAAATTCCATATTCATTTGGTCAATTAGCGCCCTTTCAAATCTCACGTCAGCGCCCCCCTCCCCGTGGCGTCCGCATGCACCGCATGCCTTGCATGCCCGTCAGCGCCGGCTTTGTATATAGATAAATAAAAGTGTACTTATAAATCGCTGTTGCGAGTTTAATTTACGAAAGAAACTAATTTTCTCTTCTTTCGCCCTGATTTGCACTAATTTTCCAAGCTCATTTTTTATGATAAATAAAGAGATATTGATATAGAATAAATATTGATATTTATTTATCGATATATTAATAAATATCGATATATTTAGGCCAATATATCAGATATTCCTCTTATTCCTTAATATTCCTCTGCGTCCGTACTATGTAAATTCAATCGGCAGGGACGTCCACGCTATCAGCTCAGGGTAGACCGCATCAATTTGTTATCAAGGCTATTCAGCATCAAGATTATTAAAGTAAAAGGTTGTCTCGTAGCTTGTAGTGGTGGGGGTAAATAGTGAGGCTACGCGTCATCCGTATGCTAACGGGACGTCAGTCTTTTTTTATCGTATATATTATATACACGTGAAGTTTGATTTTTTTCTATAAATATAAAAATATAGTTTAATTTTTTGATTTGTTTCAATTTCTTTTTTCTTCGAAAGGAATGTTTCTTCGTTCTAAATAAATTTCTTACATTCATTTTTGATGTGAAGAGAATAATAAGTGAAATATTTCAATATTTTAGTTTTAGGGGGGGGGGGGGACACCCAAATATTAATCCAATTGAAAAAATGCATAAAACAAATAAAATTTCTTTTCTTCTAAACAATTTTTATTGTATAGTTTTTTCTGTTAAGAGTCTAGTTCTATTTATAAAGGAAATATTTTAAGTTTTTTAGTACCAGATTTAACCAAAATACCATGCCTATATTTGAATCCTAGTTCTTACTCTATTGTACCAAATTTCGTTAAAATACGTCCAGCCGTTTTTATAAAAAGATATAACCTCTAATTTTATTAATTACTATATTAGTATAGCAATTTGTTTTTCTATTTTTATTCAAATATACCTAAAATTATATTTGCATTCGATTTTATTGTTATTTATTAGCTATAGTACGAATACACATCATCTTAAATTTTATATAAATCAGTATAAAATTTCCTTAGATTTTTATTTATAATTTATTCAGTAGAACTGTCTTGAAATAAATATCTATTATGAAAATAGTCAATAAAAATATTTAAAAACGTGCAACATATTAATTCTGTATGCTAGTTTGAACTACGCATAGGTGTGACGTATTGGCTCTCACGCTCTGACTGGTCAGAAGTTACGAGACAACCTTTACTTTAGTAATCTTGATTCAGCATAGCTTATAAAATACGTTTGTTAGCAACGCAACCTTCAAACTCTTATTGTAAGCCGCTTGGCACAGGTGGGGGACGTCCACACTAAGAGCGTCGGCGCGGCTTTCTTTGATCTAGACCACCATCAGTTGGTTTGCAATTGGCATGCCGTGTGACCTATTGCCATAGGCCAGCCGACGACCCGTCCATGCCTATTTGGAATTTACAGTGGATTTTGCCTATTGGCATACTATGGACGCAGCTTAACAATATATTATTTGATATATCGATATGCATATATCGATATGCATATATCGATATGCATATATCGATATGTGATTACATATCACCCATCCCTAAACGTTCACAGTTAAATTAGTTGAAAAATAAAATGACTGTAATCTGGTAACCGACGAGTTCTCAAAAATCAATTCATCGAAAATCAATTCATCTAATGACCAATTCATCGAATGATCAATTCATCGAAAAAAAAATATTTTGTAAATATTTGAGAGGAATGCCGAGGGGATAGGAAAGTCAAAAGAGCAGTGGTCAATAAAAGTAGACAGACTAAGAAATAATTGCGTAAATTTTTTTATATGGTTTAAAAAAAGGTAAATAAAGTGACATAGTGTTTGAACATAAATAAAAAAATATAATAAGAAAACTTATATAATAAAAGAAATAAATGTTTTGTTTTTAAGGTAAAATAAGACAGGTTATGGGCATTGCACGCAAATAATTTTTATAAATTCGTACACAATGATACGCATTTTAATTGGGCTAATATGGGGGAAAATAAAGTATTATGCGCCTAAAAACAAGGTAATTAGGTTAGGTTTAGTTAGTAAAAGTCTAAAACCGAGCGGGGTGAGTTACCCATCTTCTAGTTTCAGGACAAAGCACTATTTTAGGTTAGGTTAGGTTAGTAAGGGTTTTGTTAGAAGCCGAGCGAAGCGAGCTACCCATCTTCTAGTTTAATGTCAAAACACTATTTTAGGTTAGGTTAGGTTAGTAAGGGTTTTGTTAGAAGCCGAGCGAAGCGAGCTACCCATCTTCTAGTTTAATGTCAAAACACTATCTTAGGTTAGGTTAGGTTAGTAAGGGTTTGGTTAGAAGAAGCCGAGCGAAGCGAGCTACCCATCATCTAGTTTAATGACAAAACAAACTCACAATAACATAACAATGCCACCTGTTTAGAATCACCGTACATTGAACAAATCATGTGTGGTATAGTAAATATGAATAGTAAAACTATGTACATAACACAAAACCCTTAAGACTTAACAGATGGGGAAATACCATTTTTATAATCCTTTAAGAATGAGTGTATTAAGTACATTTATGATCCCATTAACCGGGTTTTTCTGATCTAAGGAGCCCTGTTCGATTTTAAAATAATTCAACAGGTATCTTTTACCTGGCGTATTTTCTGAATGGAAAATTTAAAAATTATTAATAGACCAAGTATGATAGTTATTTAATAAGTGTAGTCTGTCAACTTTTATTGACCACTGCTTTTTTGGCTTTCCGATCTCCTCGGCATTCCTCTCAAATATTTACAAAATATTTTTTTTCGATGAATTGATCATTCGATGAATTGATCATTCGATTAATTGATTTTCGATTAATTGATTTTCGATGAATTGATTTTCGATGAACTTACCGTGAATCCTGTAATCTTATAGTATTTTGTGCATAGCTTTTGTGATAACCATCCTATTTCAATAATACGGCGAAAGGCACAAAGTTAATATTTTAAATTCAATATTCGTTAAAATAAGTTTAATAAGAAAGGCATTATTTGACAGCTTTCATGACTATAACAGTAACAAGTAACAACTTGGCCTAATTCTGAAAATCCAGGGAAAACGTGACCTACTTTATTATATGCAAAACCCTATTTTCATAAAATTTCTCAATATTTCATACAAACTGCCTTTTAAACTACCTGGATATAATTTTATTTATATGAATTATTAAATACACCAAAGTTTAAAGTGCTTTTTTGTAATAAAGACAGTGCTGAATTCAGGGGTTTCAAGTTTTTATTACCGGCAGAGCCTCGAACGAAATTAGCCCATAAGCAGGGTGATCAGATCGGAATAAAAAGCCGACCATGACAACTAAAAAGTGTTTGGTGTAAATAGCCATCATTGCTGTGCGCCAAAACCAAAAATATCCTTCAGTTATAGTCTCTCAGAAAGAGCGATAGTAATAAATCTTTTTGTCAGGCAGTTACCAGTGGCGTGCACATTTTAAACACGTTTAAATTGGTTTTGTGTATTTCTATATTACTATTTATCATTTTATTAAACGCACGCCTGTGACCATATTTTTCTTCAAAATTTTAGGGGGAAATTTTTATGATCTATTGTGTTTAACCCTAGTTCGTATTCCCATATAAGATGTGCGGCACACTCGGTTATTTCTTAACAATATTTCGTTTCGAACTATTCATATTTTGTGTGCCGCTTCTGTGTGAAAAAACAATAACTTTTTACAAATAATAAATTTTATTACTATCGCTCTTTCTGAGATAGACTATAATTTTATGCCAACATTTACAAAACAGATAGTTATTAGAAATGTATTTCATCTTTATCATTTATAAGAAACATTCTTCTCATAATATTTTAACATTTGGAAGATTTCTTCTGAACGTGAACATGATTAATTAACACATAATATGAATGAATGATATGAATATAACAAAATATCATAAAATTACGTAAATAAATTATGTACAATTCAGTTCTTTAAACAAGTCTGTTCGGTGACAAAGGAGCGAATCAACAACCAATTTATATATTTCTGTCTGGCATATTGTTTGCAAGCATGAGTGATAAAATTTTGTTACACATTACCAGCGAATATGGATACATTGAAATCTTTTAGGCTAGGGTTACACTGTATCCGTGCGTGCGGTAACGAGCGTTTACCCTGAACGTTCTTGTCCTGATCCGAGGATGGGTGGTTCAATTCATACGTGCGACTTGCGTGCGGTCTCATTCAAATTCAACTATTTTATTTAAAATATTTCAGTTATTATTAACTTAACATCAAAAACATATAAAACAACATTATAATAATAAAACAAATCATTTTTGTTCTATGCATTTTTATATGAATATTTGGGGAGTTACGGGGAAACACACTAAAACTAAGATCTTGAAATATCTCCTTTATTATTAATAATAGTTTTTGCTAATAATAGCAAAAACGAGTATGACAAAAATTGTTTCGAATAAAAAAACAAATATTCTTGCCCGAAGAACTTTTTCATCTGGATAAATGATAATTTTTACATGAATCACGGAAAAAATAGACAGACAGAAATGGATTTTTTGTTGATTTTGTCGGACAGAAACAAACCTATTTGTTTCTATAGAACTCCGAAGAGAAGAAAACAAAATAAATAAATAAACAGATAAATAACGAAATAAACAAATAAATAATCCCCATTGTTTGCAGCAGCATATTAACAATTTTATTCTGCTTCTAATTTTGGAAAAAAGTCTTTGAATCAAAACTCATATTTTTGGCCTGCTGGACGCTTCAAAAAACAAACATGTTTGTGCGTCGACGCAAGTTACCGCACGCAAGTATGCATGTACTAGAACCATGCTCATTTAACTTCGTGCGTTTGTTTTGTTGTCAGTTCTCGTACGTTAAAAAAATCGCACGTTTCCGCATCCAATGTAACTGCACACTTACGCTTGACGCGATTGTAACTACTCTCAGAAGTCAGTGTAGAGGCCAGGCGCGCACCCAAGAATTTTTCTGGGGGAGAAGGGCTCAGATGTCAAAATTGTTTTAACACTTTCGCATATATCGACTGCATATGCAGTTCTAAATAACTCTTCCCGTATGAGCGTGACTGTAAACGTAGTCACATTTTGCTATTATAGATACATACAATATACCACACACAATCATGGGACAGTGTTCGTATAGATCATCCAGCCATAGATTTTAAACAGATAAGGGCAAAAAGATCTTTTTGGCTAAGGTCCACATTTTATTAGAAAAATTAAATTTATTAAATTAATATATTTATGGATAATTTATGGTTTCTGAAAAATTATTACAATTATAAATGTTTGACTGTCAGTTGTTTCAATGTAACCATGGAGATCTTATAACTTAAGAAATGACACACTGATGCCTCTAGCATCCAGCGGCAAAAAAAATAATCGAATCGGCCTAGGCCGAAAAAGGTTTAATTTTTGGCCGATACTAGATGGTCGCCCAAAACTTATATACGATTTATTAAAAAATGAAGTGATGATTTTTAAGAGACTGAAAATGGAGTGATTTCTTTCTCAATCTCCGAACGAATGGCGTCGCTTCATTTTGATAATCTTCGTGGTTGAATCATACGCGTTTTTAACAGTCAGCAGTCATCTAAATTCTCTGCAAAAATAGTACATATCTGTTCATAGATTCCGCACCGCGCCAAACTTCAAACGCGAAATACGCCAGTAAGACTGTTTCAAAATGACAGCGACAAAATACTTGATACAATTATAGATATTTTTAATCTTAAATTTTTATAACTTACGTGATAAAATGAAGAAAAACTTTCACATACCTGAAACAAGAAAGAATGTTTTATTAGTAACATTTCCTGGAAAATGAAAATAATATCAAGAAATATTTTCTTGAAAAGTAAATAAAAAAAATCAGTACTTATTGATATAAACTTATTGATATTGGCGACTAAAATTACCAAAGCGGCGTCACTATCGCTTTATGAACTTTTGACAGGGAAAAAGATATTTATCTGTCAATTTATGTAAACAGAATTGGTTTATAATCAATTTTTGGTCAAAATTATGTCTTCTTGCTGTATACTGTATATTTGAATTATAATTGAGCATTAAAAAAATTACAAATAAATGTGAATTCATTTTATGATAACATTTTCTGTTTGTAAATGAATATTTGTAGAAGTTATAATGCTAGTGCTAGTGCACAGAGATAATAATATATTATACTTAAAACATTTATTTGAATACTTAAAATCTACATAAATTTTATGTAATTTATTCCACACAAGAAAATTGCCAAATATTTGCAAACAAACGTACTTTCGGAACATCCACATGAAATAACAGGAGGATTTAATTATATTAACAACAGTTTAATCAACATTAAACCATTTTCTTGAACATGAGAGGCACGGAAAAGTGAAACATTCCACGTTAACATTGCCCACCGGCGTAGCGTAGTGGTAACACACGTGCCCTGCCTTGCTAAGGTCTCGGGTTCGAATCCTGTTCAGGAATGGAATTTTCATCAGGAAAAATGAGTATTGTCCTGGCCAATTGCTTTAGTAGCGAAGGTCATAAAGTTGAAGAAAAAAAAAACGTTATCATTGTTTAAAAAAATCTGAACAACAGAAATTCCCGTCAATAAATAGAAGCAAAATTTTAGAAACATTAATAAATAAAATAATAAAATAAATAAGTTGATGGGAGTTTATTTAACAAAGCTTACGTTTTGATTTTTATTAAAATCTTCCTCAGAGCTTCTTAAAAATCGAAACGTAAGCTTTGTTAAATAAACTTTTTTTATTTATTTATATACCTGTCCGACTCCCATCAACTCATTTATTATATTATTTACGGACATAATTCATCAAACATATTAATAAATAAACTTTCTTCTTCACTTGTAGCAAAACATAAGTATAAATGGTACATTTATTATTATTATTATTTATTAACGAATTTTTATCGTTGGTAGTAAAATTAAATTGTAGAACTTCTTTAATAAACTTCATCCCATATTTAAAGATTTTTTTCTTTGAATGATTTTGTATTTAGTGTCCTTTTCTTAAATTTATTACTTTACTTATGGTAAAAACGGAGTGAGAATCGATAGAAACAAAAAAACACATGCTAAACCATACGTAAACAAAAACAGTATCTTTGTCAAGTTTTCGCCTTACTGCTGTTAGAGGGATACACGTTAATTTGAGTCACCAATAGTTAAAACCAGAGATGGGCATCTACGCGTTTCTTTTATTCGTCTACTTTACATGTAAACATTGCGTAGACAAAGGTATCTATGTAGTCTATGTCGACAATGTAGACAACAAGAGTGGGGATGAAGAGTGGGGTTACATCACGTAATCGGATAATCTGACTGGTTGAATTCAAACTTATTCATTGAATAAAGTTATTCTTCGTCTGCAATCGGGCATTAAAGAGGTAAATCTCTAATAAGCATTTCTAATAAACTGTTTTGGCAAATAATTACTTATTTTTTTAACAGTAAATAAAGAAACGTATGCTACGCTTACATTATTTTTTTATAATCACAATTTCATTGAATTTAAATTTAACAATAAATTTAATAAACTTACGATGTGTAACACCAGGAAAATAATTGTTTACAAAAATCTGCAGTTTATCGGTAGTGAAAATAAAAAAATAAAATAAAATTTAATTATAAATTTATAATCAAAAATATTTTTTAGAAAACTCGCCATATTTAGATTACGTTTCCATTGTTGTCAACATAATGTAAACAAACTACAAGCTTGATTATTTGTAGATTACATGTAGAATATACACGTAAAGTACATTCCATTCTCTACGGCAGAGTTTCCAAAACTGTGCTCCGCGAGCAGATTGTACAGAAAAGCAAATAAAAAAATGTGACCAGATGTGAAAATAGTGATTATATTTTTTCACAACAAACGTTTCACTTAGAAATGATACGGTACTGAAGATAACAAAAGCCAGTACAATAATATTTTATTTCCCCAATAAATATAAATAAAGGCGCTTGAATCTCAACTGGTTCAACTGGTCATTGAAAAAGTTTTAACCTATATGAAACACAAATATACAGCTGAGTGACTGTTCTATTACAGGGCTGATATATTATAGGAACGGCATATATAAATACATTACATATTCCTTAAAATTTGCCAAATAATAGATAATGGATGTTGTGACGTTCCATGCAATAGGAATATGAATTATATTCTTTAGATCTCTTATAATTCAGGCAGTAACTCAGTAAGTCATAGTAGTGCAGTGTTATTAATTGTTTTTGCTGCGGTAATTTTTCCTGGCTAAAGTAAGGATCATTTAAAAAAAGCTACCAAAGTCTCCGTCTCCGAACGTCCAGTAGACGACAAGTATTTTCAAATGTTATAAAGATTGTATTTCAATAGTTTTAATATCAGTATTTTCTATTTTGTAATTTGAAAAGCTTTTTTTGCCCCAGTTCTAGTTATGTTTTTGCCGATACATATACCTATTAGGGTGGTATTGTAATCATACCGATTTTGACATTTTTAAATTTCAATGGATGTCCATAAATTGAAGTTCCTACATAATGTTTTTACTATTTTTAGCATGATGTCTGTCGGTCTGTCTGCAGTGCCGTTCAAGTCACTAGAAAAAACTGGTCCACGAAAAAAAATCGCAACGGACAAAAAATTACTCTAGCGAGTTCAAATTCATACTGAAGGCGTATCACATGTACACTTGCCGCCCATCGTAGTCTCGCGTCCCAAATGTTGCCAGATCAAACGCTATGTTGCCAGTCCGTTACTTAATTTACACACCTCGAATATAGAAGCGATAGTGGTCCGTGACGAGTTCTTATGGTAAAAAGTGCTCCGCGGCTCAAAAAGTTTGGGAAATTCTGCTCTACGGCACATCCCTGGTTAAATCAGAACTCAACATCAACAATTGGATAATTAAATATTTCATTATCAGCAAAACAACAGACAGACTCATGAGTGACGGTTTTAGGGTATCTTGACCATACCTACAAAACCCTAAAAAGGTAAAAAGGATCTGAGAACGGAATATCCAGTCAGTGAAAAACCTCATAAATAACGATAATAATAGTTCCGAGTACCTGGTTTGGACAATTTCGCATTTTTTTAAAACTATAATTTGTGCTGATTTAGGACTATTTGCTGCCGTATATTTTATATTTAGTGCTTCATTTGTTCTAAAGTTATTAACAAAAAAAAAAAAAAAAAATCTCCATATAAGTCAAAACAGACCCAGTCGGAAAAAAGAAAAAAGTCGATTATTATACAATACAATATTCTAAGATTAATTGGCATAAATTTTAATTCACAAAGCGAATGGCAAGGGTTACGTATTCTTAAAGTACTTAAAGTCAAGTTAAAGTATCCATAAAAGCCCACTCTCAGACAAGCAACCTAACCTAACTCAACGTAAAAACCATTAAATCCTTGATTCTGTATTGCTCTGTAATGTATTCATTTAGGTTATTTACCACGAATAAACCAGCTCGAAGTGGTTGTGTGCGGGGAAATTGTCAAATGTGGTTTCCGTGAGTGAAAAAGGAAAAGGGAAGCACAGAATAGTTGAATTGCAAAGAGTGCAATTTGCATTTGAGTCGCTAGTAGCGCTGTTGGCTGTTTCGCTGTCGATAACTCAAGCGCATAATATACGGTAATACGATAATCGATAATATAATTGAATGTTCAAATCGGTCACCTGTCAAACAACAGATTATCTAATAACATTCTACTTAAGTGGCATTACATTTCATGACTCAACAATTCAATTTCATATGAAATTGTTGCCCATCCAGCTCTAACTCGTGAAATATGATTTATTCTGTTCTCAATGACTGCTAAAAATTATTATTAATTTACCATTTTTATTATTAAATATGAGCACTTTTGACAGACGAACATTTATTTTCGAAAAATTAATAATTTCTATGCTGCGATTACAGTTAAAAATTTGCGCCCTAGTACTAGGGTTACCAACCGTACAGATGGCATGGATTGTCCAGAAATTTCAGAGAAAGCTTTTAAAAAGTACTTTTTGATCGTACATACATCTTAACAATATATTTTGTTTTGAGTTCCTGATTATTTAGAACAGCGGTGGGCAAACGTTTTGGACCGTGGGCCACATTGATCTTATAACAAGACGGCGCGCACCGCACAAAATATTTTGGTGCCCTCGCCATATGAAAGGGAAGAGCAAAAACAACGGTCTCACGTCTATTTTTAAAGTGCACAGAAAAAAACACGATCTATCCTCCATTTTAAAAATTTTTCAATTTAAAAAGCAATCGTTTGCGGATATTGGCGGGCCCTGGGCCGCGGTTTGCCCACCACTGATTTATAACAATATAATTTTCGATTTATTTCTATTAGATTTTAGATTTATTATTATTATTATTACTATGTATAAAAGTCATCATCAGGCTCGTATAATAATAAAAAAAAAAAAACATGAAAAGACTGTGATAATTTGAACTGTGAAATTTCCTCGGAATATTAGGTATGTTATGTTAAGTGGTTTCTCAGTGGAAAATATTGTGATATTATATATACATATATTTCAGTTTTGAGCAATATGTTTGAGGAATTGTCTCAGAAAAAGTTGGCAACCCTATCTAGTACTCGAATGTCACATAAAAATCAATAGTTTTTTGATAATCATTTTCCTGCGTTATTTGAGTACTAAGAGCTTCTATTTAATTTTTTTAAACTAAATTTAAATAATCTGTGCAAATTTTCTCTAATTAAAATTTAAATTATAAAATCTCATTGATATACAAGTTGAAATCCCGGTTAATGGGTGGCAAGTCCAGGATCCCCACGGCCAAAAAAATTTTGGAGATCAATCGAAGGTCAAACAAATGATGATTTTTGCTTACCAAGGAATCATTAATGGCAGACAGACTTCCATGTAAAAGTGTCAGAGTGGTTTATTATCGTGATTTTATGCAAAAATTGCGCAGAAAAATGCATAAAACCCAACCTCAGTTGCTCGAGGTTGGCCATTCATTCTCCATGACAACGCTAGCCCTCACATCGGGAATGTCGTAACCGAAAAACTGCGTGCATATAGTTGAGAAATGTTACCTCATGCTCCCTACAGTCCGGACATGAGTCCACAAGACTTCGACTTATTCCCAAAGCTATAAAATCAATTTTATAATAATTTTTATGCGTTATTTGAGTACTTAATTTAAACAATTTGCGAAAATTTCGACAATAAAATTTAAATTAAGAAATCCCAGCGGTTTTTTTTTCTGCATTTGCTTCGTATTCAAGTTTTCATTAAATTGATAAGAAATATATTGACAACAGGCTTAATTTTTACCGACCGCCAACATATATAAGGGAGGTGTTGTGATCATACTGATTTTGACATTTCATGATTTAGATGGATCTCCACGAATTGAGGTACCTCCATAACGTTTTGACTATTTTTAGCATGATGTCTGTCAGTATGTCTGTCAGTATGTCTGTCCGTCCGTCTGTCTGTGTACACGTGCAGAGCAAATTAGGCTAAAAGGATTTTTATGAAACTTCATATACAAGGTGTCTCAAAAGAAATTTTATTTTTATTTAGCTTACTGCGTGATCGCAACGTATCCGAGGGGCGCGGGGGTTATGTCAATCGGTAGCCTGACTCTTGGGAATTCAGTCGCGATGGAGCGTTTCTCGGGAGCAGACCGCGCGTTATGCGTGCGAGAGTTTTACAAAAACGGTGATTCGGCGACTGTAGCGCGTAGAAAATTATGCAGTATTCGAGGTTTTCGCCACTTAAATGATGCGCCAAGCATTCCTCTCATTCGACATTGGGTTAAAATGTTTGAAGAGACTGGTACAACGCTGGATAAATCAAAATCCGGGCGACCTAGGTCACCAAGAACGGTAGAAAACGTGGAGAATGTTAATCAGTCTGTTCGTGACGACCCGAACCTTTCAATTCGGAAGCGCGCAAGTGCTTTAAATGTACATAGATCATCATTACATCGCATTATGCACAAAGACCTAAAGCTGCACCCCTACAAAATTCAATTGGTGCAAGAATTAAAGCCCCAAGATGCCAGTCAGAGGCTTAATTTCGTAAATCAGGTGATAGAGCGATTTTCAACGTTTACCAACATTTTGTTTTCGGATGAAGCTCATTTTCATCTTAATGGCCACGTAAATAAGCAGAACTGCCGCTACTGGAGTGCAACGAATCCGAAACGCAAACATCAGAAACCCCTACATTCGCCTAAAGTGACCGTATGGGCTGCGATGTCGGCGCGAGGAATTATCGGCCCTTACTTTTTTGAAGACGAAAGGGGGCGTGCAGTTACAGTGAATTCAGAGCGTTATGTGGAGATGTTAGACAACTTCTTGGTACCTGAACTGCAAAACTTTCCTGGCTATAACCAAAGAATATGGTTCCAACAGGACGGAGCAACTTCACACACGTCCAATATGTCTCTGCCACGTGTTCGTGAAATTTTCTCAGGCAAATTGATCTCCCGGAGAGGTGACATAAATTGGCCTCCACGCAGTCCAGATTTAACCCCTATGGACTTTTTCCTATGGGGTTATCTTAAATCTAAAGTTTACGCCAATAAAACGACTTCACTGGCGCATTTGAAAGAAAATATCCGTCACGAAATGGCAGCCATCCCTGAGTCCACCTGCCGAGACGTCATAAGTAATTTTACTGTTCGATTAAATGAGTGCCGAGAACGCGAGGGTCTACATTTAGACGATATTATTTTTAGGAAATAAATCCCCAAAAAGTGTATTTTAATAATTAATAAACATTTTTTCTATATACGGCTTACTTTTTTTTTAATCGATCCACTAAATATAAAATTTCTTTTGAGACACCTTGTATAAGCTTTTGACATCAATTGCACGAGTTGATCAACTTTTGGTAAAAATCGGTTGACTAGAAATGGGAGTTTACTCGTGTCGATTTTAAGATTTTTGCGAATATTTAGAAACAGAAAAATATTTCTAAAAAAATGATTTGACAAAAGTTGCTATAAAATCAATTTAACAACTTTTATTTGAGACATTTTTTGATAAAACGAAAAATTTAAAAAAAAATTATCTGTTTGAAGTCCTTGGCTGCACCTCGGCCTTTAAATTCAGATGCGGCCGAAATAGATCTACTTTTTGGCCATGGTACACAAATAACTATTTTGGTGGCCAAACCTACAAAACCCTAAAAAGACACCGTGGTTTTACTTTTATTACTTCTGAAACATTGTTAGGCCAGAAACTCTGGTATCCAGGTATTTATTTTGTTCAATGTTAATAAAACAGTACAGCGTGGTGTGAAACGGTAGTGTATGTATAAGAACCATTGCATGCAGATAAACAATTATTCAAAAATATTTCATTCAAAAACATGCTTCATTTAAGTAGAATTTATTTGAGTTGATATGATATGTAATTTGCGCCATAAATTCATCTGACTATATGTTATTTTGTAACATAAACTAGGTACATAGAATAGTTATGGGTATAATTATTCATTGCTAGTTTACATTTTACATAGGCGCTGGTTAGGCTGCGCGAACTTAGGAATTTATGTGTTAACTCCAAGATCATTTTGCATGTAAATCATTCTCATGGAAGATTCTATTTTATAATATTTAATTTTTCTAAATCAACATATTACGGTATCTCATTTAATTAGACTGCGCCTACTAACTACTTTTCAAAAATATTGTCATTAATGTCGTTTTAGTATATTAGCTTCAGAGTTTTCGGAATTGGCAGTTACTATATAAATTTGTAATAACACTAACGAAATTTCGGTTACATTTTCGTAGAAAAAGATTATTTTATTTGTATTTTTAAGGTTTCGTAGGTATAGTCAAGAAACCCTTGTACCTTGTCTACCTCAAGAAAACATTTTAAATAATAACCCCCTATGTCTGTTGTTTTTCGTGTATATTCGGAACACCTCGTAGGTACACGGATACACCAGTGACTTATGCTGTTATTTAAAATAAGTTGCTGTACAAAAAATAATTTTTTGTTCTTATGCAATTTTGGATGAATATTTGAGAAGTTATTTTGGGAATCTAAAATCTTGAAATATCTAATTTTTTATTTATATATTGAATATTGTAGGGGGTCTATGGTATCCCCAGCAAACATTAAACTAACGGCCGAATGCCGGCAAACTGCTTTTACTGCTGGTAAATTGCTGGCTCCAAAAGTAAGTGCAACGCCAGTATTAATAATGTACTTCACATTTGTATTTCGCATTCCGCCTATACGAAGTACTTTACCAGCATTTTATAAGCACTCCTTATTTGTATTAATCCAAGCAAACATTTTTATACGGGCTATCGTCTCTTCTTCACTCATACCTTTTACTTAAAACTAAACTTTTTTTGAATGTAATAATTTGAAAAGTCTGATTGTTCTTAGTCATAAAACGCCCTAACCGCGTGGCCTTCGAGGGCCAGTACAAGTTGATACGTGTTGGTGGACAGTTTGTCAAGATGTGTATTTAAATAGTTATTGTTTTGTGAACATTATACAGTTTTTTATTGTGATTTGTGTGTGTTTTGTTAGATTTAAGGACGTTGTTTACACAAACTGTTTCATGTAAAATTGTTTAATTTTTAGTTTAGTTAAATCATAGTTTTTTCATGTAATAAAATTTTCAATTATTAATAAATCTGTTACAAGATTATAAATATGTCATTTAAAAAATATAATTTGTCATATTTTATTTTGAATAGTAACATCTTAAATATTTTGTAAATATAATACTAACTTGAAATAATACAAACTTAATCCAAAACTGTAAAGCTTTTTTTACAATATAACCAAGTTTCTAAAAGTCAGTAATACACAATAAAAATCACCAAAATAACCAGATCTAGTTTGTTCTTACAAAAGTGAACAGTTTATAGCATTAATGCTTATAAAATTTGATTATTGAATTTATTTTAACAAGTATGATTTCTTTAGGTTGGCACTCTTCAAGTCAGGGGGAAAAGATGTGGTAGATAATACAAGCCGAATATTGGCGAAAATTATTAGTCACCACTTATCTTTAGAATGCATTTTTTGGCAGAAATGGCAGAAAACCATTTTCTTAAAATTCTTCATTAAATTAATAAATTTAATAAACTAATTCCTGTTATTCCTGAAATTATATTTATTTAATATTTATAAATAAATCAGTAAATTATAACTGTTAATACAATTTACAATCGGCCAGTTTTACTATCGTTGAATAAATTTATTTAACAACTTAAGTTAACAATATCGCAACATTCTATTGACAGCAATGTTAATTTCTTCATTAATAGTTTAAAACCGATGCGATATTGTCAACTTATTTGTTAAATAAATTTATTCAACGATGCTGAAAATGGCCAATTGAGTATTTATTTTGTACCTAACCATTAATTTATTTTAATACTGGGTAAGTACACATATGTTAGATTTGAAACACTAGAGAGTGGGTATAATATATGCACTGGTCCGTCAGAAATAAATCTTGCAACTAATGCGATTATTTTGCACTTTACTGTTGCTGGGCCAGCAACTGATACATCAATGGGCCAGCTAACGGCCACGGGGACACCGGGGTACTAGCCCAGTGCAAAATGCCAGCACTGGCCCATTACTTTCAATGCACTTTTCCGTTGCTGGGCCGGCAACTGATACATCAATGGGCCAGCAACGGCCACGGGGACACCGGGGTACTGGCCCAGTACGAAATGCCAGCACTGGCCCATTACTTTCAATGCCGGGGAGTATGTGCTTTACCAGTACTGGCCCGTATAAAAATGTTTGCTGGGGAGTTATCTATTGGTCTGGGCTATATGTCCTCGTCGACTATTTTGTAGCAATATAAAGCCCTAAAAGTCTGTCATATATATTTTCGATTTATCTTTTATAGTTAAGTCGCTGTAAAAATTTTAATGGGCCATACGTAAGATTTTCCGACTTATTTTTGAATATTTCTTAATTGCTCAGAATCCTGGTGTCATGATTATGTATAGCTTAAAAACCTTCAAAAACAATTTATAATACACTGGCAAAATCCACCTCATAATAGATTCAGCCGTTCTTTAGTTTTAAAGTAACGTACAGACAAACAGACAGACCTTTTATATGGGTATTTATAAAAGAAAAGAGAGACGTCGAGGGCTGTCACATTACCCAGAAAATTCTTACTGGACCTTCCAAAAAGAATTTACAAAGAATAAAAAAAAATTGGTCTCTACGGCCCCCCCCCCCCCCTTTCATTTCAGAACATCTGGCAGCCACAGGTCCAACAACTTAACTGGCCATTGATTAAATTGAACTGATATAAATACATACGAAAATATGATGATATTTTCCTTTGTTTTGTTAAATGACGTGATAATTGTTTTTTTAATTGTGATAAAATAAGATAAAACAATTGTTCACTAAAGTAAATTATATTCGAATATTCTGTAATATCTTAAGTTATGACTCATATTTCATTAAAACGAAATAAAACTCAAACCACAATTTGCACTGATGTAGTTTCAACGTCTCAACGCGTCATGCAACACATAACAACGCAAATTGTCATTTCTTAATAATAATAATAAAAATAAATAATATTAAATGTTTCGAAATTCGTTGGAGGAACGTTAAAAGTGACGTCATACTCCTACCGAATCAATATAACGAACGAGTTCAAAGTTTTCTCTAAGGCTCAGTGTTGTACGGCAATGGGGGGGACAGGAGGTCAGTGATCAAATAACCCAACCAACTGAACGAAATCATATTTTATAAGCACGTGTACTTGTGCCACAATATTTCTAAAAATATTTCATAAATTGAGAACACAGACACAAAAATATCCCCTTGTGTTTTGTGTGGAATTTGTAAATAGTTCCATGAATCGTTTAGGGACATATTTTGGTATAATACAAATAATGAAATGTGCGAACACTGCGAAAACTATCAAACCTATTTCCAAAACTGTAAACCAGTGGCTAGAAAACTGAGGATCACGATTCTTTTTATAATCTAGAGAAAAATACTAAAGTCACATAGAATTGGCATGAAAATAGGCATATTCTATAGCTGTGGTCTCCAAAGTGTGGTACGTGCGGCGATACTTAGCAGTACGCGAAGAATTTGTAATATTTAGTGAATGCTCGTTTACATTGAGTAAGTAGAGAGGAAATTCAAATGGTCAAGCTCTTTTGGACACTAGGAGTGACAGGAAAAGAGGATGGAAGCATTCGAAACGTGGTGCTATCGAAGGATGTTGAAAATTCGCTGGGTAGATAGAGTGACGAACGAAGAAGTATTGCGGCAAATGGAAGAGGAACCATGTCTGTGGAGAATGTTGCAGAAGAGAAGAGATTTTTGGACTGTAATATTATAAGACACAAAGGACTGGTGAAGACAATACTAGAAGGAACAGTTGAGGGAAAGAACAGTACGGATAAATCAAGGCTAGAGAACAGATAATGGAAAATATGAATTGCAACACGTACGTGGAAGTAAAAAGACTGACTGAGAACAGAGAAGCATGAAGAAATTGAAACATTTCTTCATGCTAACCTATGGCTTGAAAATTCAAGGATGAGGACAATTAGTCAGCAATTCGAAGTACCTGCCCGAATGTGAACAATACTTGTCTGGATACTTGCTTACGAAAAACGCAAGCAAGTAACCTGACCACTTGAATTGCCTCTCTACTTGCTCAATGTAAACAAGTCTTTACAGATTCCTTTTTGATCTATAATATATTCACTGTTGAACTGCCTAAAAGAATAGATCCATCAAAATAGAGGGAGTATATTAATATATCCATTTATTGGAGGTAGGTAAGTGGTATTTATTTTTCTGGTTTAGGGGTAAGCGATTAAACAGTTTTGAGACCACTGGTCTATAGTCGCATCAACAGGATGTTCCTCGGTTACCTCGGTATCATTTCGAACTCTGTTATTAGAGATAAGATTATGATTAAATGGACGAACTAGTAGTAAAACAATTCCCATTAACATTATTTCGTCCCGGAACTCTTATTATAATTTTTCAAATATCGCGGAACCCTTGCTTTATGTATTATTAAAGGACACCTTGTCTTGCGGAACCCGTGGCATTTTTACGGATCCCTAGTGTTTCGCGGAACACAAGTAGGAGGAACCGCTGTAGTATATTTTAATGGATGACAATGGAGAAAACACAAAAAATAGAGCGTCAGATTTCTGAGTTATGCACAAAAACAGTATTTATGTAAATGAAACACCTTGTATATTACCATCGTAATTATGAAATAGTAACTTATTCTGAACAAAAATACTATCCCAAAATTGTTAGTTTACTTTAATTTTATAATATGTATTTTGACAGATTTTTTGTCCCCGTTTTATAAGTGCTTGGGTCATTTTTTAGCGCCCGCTTATCAATTGCCTGCGATTGGTGAAAATTTATTTAATTACAATTTGTTTCAAAACCTGTTAGTTTATTTTACGTACTACAATATTTAAAAAAAGTTTTAATTTTCAAACGATTAAAATAAATGATTTTGCCACGATTGTAGCAAAAAATCTGTAGAATTAATGTAGAAAACTTTTGCCATTTTCGCCAATAATGGCTGCTATGAAGAAAAGTACCAACTAAAAAAAAAAAAAAATAGGACATATCCGTACTGGTGTGATAAAAAAAATACGTTTTAAGAAACGTATTGGAAACCTGGGGTTGGTATTTTCTTTGAGAAACTTGGTCTAAATGGAGCATTAATTTAAGCTTTTTCCTCTTTTTACCTATTAATTTTTATTATTATTAATTCATGAATTCCCCGCAGTGGTTTTATCGAGTTGCAATGTTAATTTCTACAGTACTGTTTACTGTATTGGGCAATATGTTCGTCTTAATTACTAAATTATTTGAAAACAAGTTATTTAAAACAGTATATGATAGATTTATTTAATTATCTGAAAAACTAAGTTTTTATTCAATAACTAATCGACAAGTAAACCACAAAAAATGGAAAATTGACCACAAAAATTATATAAATAAACACATTTCCGTGCTAACAAACTTATTCCAGGAAACATCTAGATTTAGCTTCGTCAGAGGAACTTATGCAGCTCGCAATTGCACCAGGCAGTGCATGCTTAAAAATTTATGTGAAATGAGAATTTTTACACAAATGATTTCGTAAGTATGGGTATATTTCATCATAGCAGCCGATTAAATCCACTGCTGGATATAGGCCTCCTTTAAAAATTTTCTCTATCTTGAGTTTCTCGTAGCCATTTCGTATATATACGCTTCAGGCTATCAGTCCATAGAGTGGGCTGACTTCCTTGGCTACGTTTACCTGCTCATGGTACCACTCCAGAATCCGTTAAGTCCATCAGTCGCGTGTTGTTCGAGCTAGATGGCCTGCCCATTTCCATTTCATTCCAGCTACTTTTACAAGGATGTTGATTAGTTTCGTCTGTTGACGAATTTCAGCATTTGGTAATTTGTCTCTCAGCGTTATATCGATCAAAACTCGTTCCATGGCCATTTAGTTTACTTGAAGCTTTCTAGTAGAAGCTTTAGTCAGTGTTAGAGCTTACGCCCCATAGGTTAAGACGGGCATAACACATAGTTCGAAAGCTTTCTTATTACATTGGGATATCATTTTTAAAAATTTGAAGTGAAGTGTGAATTTTCACACATTTCAGGGTTTTGTAGGTATTTAATAAGTATACTGGAAGCCAACATAATACTGGATATCTAGGTATATTTATCTTATCAAAATCAACAGTTTTTTTGATAATCAAGAGAACTAAGAGTTTACATTTAATTTTTTTTAAACAAAATTTAAATAATTTGCCAAATATCCCAGCGTTTTTTTCTGCATTTACTTCGTATTCAAATCTTCATTAGATTAATAAGAAATATTTTACAGTGTAGAGTGTAGTGTGGTGTGAGTAACTCAGTTTGCAACTATTAAAAAAATATATTATTTTTTTAATATTTTTAATTTAAAAAAAATACACGAACTATCTTAGCCATAAATTAACCATGAATTTAAAAAATTATTAATTTTGTCAAAAACACACAAACAGCCATATTTTTCAGACACAATCTGATCAAAAATTCCTTTCATACGCTTCCGGCTCAGATCAATATACATTTTCTATAATTTTGTAGTTGTAGTTGAGGTGTAGTTTAACCCCTTAAGGTAAAGGGGTGTGGGACAGGAACTTTTTTAGCACATTTTTTGCTAAAATCGTGTTAAAAGAAACGAATTACAAAAAACTATTGATCGTTCCTTAATCTAAGTCTTAAGAATTATTCTTTTGATACTACACAATAAATTTTTTTTTTAAATATTTTTTTTTATTTACTACACAAAAAAAATCGACATTTTTCGATTAATTTATCTGATCGAAAATTCCTTTTGAACTATTCCGGTTCCCATCAATTTTCATTACGGAGATTTTTTTCAGTTTTTTAGATCAGCCCCTCTGGAAGATAGGGTAAGGGACAAAGGTTTTTTGACACCTTTATGGCGAAAATCCCATAAAAAAATTGATTTTTCAAAAATAAAAATGTGCATGTTGATCAGCGGATTAAGAGGTTTCATTTGATATGCCACTAAAAATTAAAAAAAAAAAGAATTATTTTTCAATTAAATACATATTTGTTTATATTTATCTCGCGATGTATTTTTTTTTTTAACTCTCAGTGTTTATCCTATTTGTGGGTCAAAGAGTTGTATAACCATGCCAAATTTCAACTTTCTATGTTAAGCCGTTTGGCTACAATTTCTACCGTACAGACAGACAGACAGACACCTACTAAACCCTAAAAATGTTACATAGTTTAACAAATGTTGTCCATCCTTGTGGTATTCTCTTGAATATTTTGCACGTTTGATTGTCTCTGTCAATTCGTATTTCGTGCCCAAAATACTTGCATGTATCATCCTGTTCAACATTGGCATCGTCGCTATTTATGCGCCTCACTCGTATTGGTGCTAATTTATTCTTTCTCACATACTACAAATGCGCATTGGTGCAAATTTATCATTCCCGCCCAGCCTGGGCACGCATGTGGGTAACATGCGAAATTAAGCTATTTCCTGTCAACTAACAATATCGATATGAGACAGTTCCATAGCAGTCGTAAAAAAATAAGTTAAGATTTTAGGGAACGTGTTTTCAAATACGAATACTTCAAGTTTACAGCGTACATTCTGTTTGTAATTAAGTTGTAACTCTATTATCTTAAACAAACAGTCTGCAATCTTAAATATGTCTTGATTAATTGTTTACTTTTATTATCAAGACAACAAACAGACAAAAATTTACCTAGATAAAAGTTTCTCTTTTTAATCTTTAATCTACATTGTAATTTTCTACAAATTTTTCAATTAACAACTAAAATAATGTCTTGTTCAGAACGCGTATCGAGTGAAACTATAATTGTTAATTTTATAATTAGACATTTAAGAGTTTTATATTTTCTCTAAATTGATAAGTTTGCCGCTAACCGTTCACTAGTTTCACCTGCACAAACGGTAGAATGCTCACACGCGTGTAACGGCGATCTAACGTAACGTAACTAAAAATATCTTCATTCAACTAAAAGAGAAGCACAACAGTTATAATTCTTCTTCTACGATGGTGTCGACAATGCAATTTGTTTATTTATAATTATGTATATAGTAATACACAATTAAAACTTTTCCGTTCAAGGGATAAAAATTCGCTGCAAAATTTGATGCATAGATTGTTACTAATTTTATTTCAGATTGTTAGTTTTGTATAAGATACATGTAACCTCAGGTGGTTATACGTAGCGAAAAATTTCGCACAGGGCGATATTAAAGTTTTGTAACATTAATACAATACGATATCATTAATACCATTAGATAAATATCCTGAAACCATGCGCGCACCCAGAATTGTTTCTGGGGGGTGGGGGTCAGAAGCCAAACAGATTTTTATAGGGGGCTCAGAAACCAACATTTTTTCTTAGATGGCTCAGAAGGTAAAATGTTTTCTTGGGGAGTATATTCAGTTATAAGAGCTTAAAAACGTGTTTAGAGGGGCTCGAGTCCGTAAGCCCCCCTTGGGGTACACCTCTTTGAACCGAACTACCATTATGGTTTATGACATTGGTGTACATAATATGTTAGGTTATGTTAGTGTTAAAATCTTTTTAAATTGCTTAAATTTGTTTCCAAAAATAATGAATAATTATCGTTGGGTATTAATTACTATCGAGTTCCTGTGGCACTGTGGTAGACGGTTGTCTATGTAGCACCGGAATGCGGATTCGGGTTCCTCCACCTCCTTCGGAATTTTCATATTCCGATATTCTATAGACAGTGATCGACTCAACCTCAAGTATTTAGCACTTAAAATGAGTACCTGTTTATATCGGGATAATAAATAGATCCAGCGCCCGACCAAAGCGGAGTGATCCAAGCAACACTGCTTTCTGCATTCTGTAGATCAAAGAGGTAACAGAAGATTTGCAGCTGGGAATAGACACGATTTCCTTTCGGTAGCAGACTTTCACACCACCCAAAACACCAACTATCAGGATTATAAGCCGAACATTATACCCGGGATACAGCTTTCTAAGCTCGGACAAGAAATCTTTTTTTCTCCTCCTTAAGAGATGTATTCTACTCAACTGGACTTGAGAATTCAGTCACAAACATCTGTTTGGTGTCGATATCCAAGACGGTTATGTCCGGCTTAGTGGCTGTCAGGAACCTCGAGGTGGGGAAGGAGTAATTCCAATATTACTAATACTATATTGTAAAATTCGGTTGCTGAAATTTGATAGATTGATTACTAACCATAACCACTATTGGTTTTTCTCGGTTTCTAACTGCCCTCCAGGAACGGATTGGGACAATCAAATAGGCCCGGCGATTTGAGATTTTAATCGGCACTCGGCTTTAAACTGAATCAAAGTGATTATCAAAAAGGAAATGAAATCTAAGTGGTTAGTAAAAAGAAGTCGAATCAAACTAAGCCAGAAAATGGCACTTGCCCGGCAATTGGACCTGAAACTTATATGACCAGTTCGCCCCTGCTCCACTCAATTGTTATGGCACGACACTGGGTAACATCTAATCTCTGTTCAAATAATCCATGATAAATTAATTACCATCGCTTTTATACGCCAATAAATTAGTTAAAAGTATCTCGTTTAATAAATATTGTTGATAAATATTTACATATACATATGGCATGTGAAGAACACCACAGAATACTGAGGTTATGTTTTTCAAAAGAACTGTCATTCGAACAAAGAATCTTTAAATAATCAACTACCAACAAAAATTATTAATAACCACAACCAAATATCTGGTTACTTTATCATATTAATGGTACATACTATTAGACAACAATTTATAAAAGCCAGCATAAAATTTTAACAGATTTCCCTTTATGTAATAACTAGATTTTAAAATTATCCAATACTTTGTGCATTACTTTTTGGATAACCCTTGTATAGTATAATATTTTTTTATTCTTTTTCTTTGGGAATATAGATTTTGTACGAATGAATTCTTCCATTAAGTTTTAACACGAATAACATAAAAAGTAAACAAAACACTCAAATATTTAACCAGTAAATAAATTTTCTGGTCTCCACACACGCATACTTTTAGAAAGAAACATAAAAATACCTTTAAATATTGACTGGAAATATAAAACCGCGTCAATTGAACCGTAAAGAAAATGTAGTAAAATAATAAAGGAATTTGGAACCGGAGTTCTATCGGTCGAATTCCCCGTTGGGTAAATGTTGTAAGAGACGTTTGGGGCCAGTCATTTCAAAAGCCGACTCTTGTATTTTTTATGAAGTGGTTGCTATAGCTCGCTTTTCTCATTCAACTGAACTTATATTACCTGAAGTATGCATTAAACTTTGCTAAATTATGAAGTTGTTACATAAGAAATATGTTAAAGGTTGTTTTTAAGAATTTATTTTACGGTAATAAGTCAGAATAAAATATTTAAGAGTGTTTTAAATTGCTTTGGGATTAAATTGGGACTATTATTTTATACAGTTTTTTATGCTGCTTTAAACTTTTTATTTCACGAAATAACGTCTAACCTTATTTCTTTAACCTGCTTGACGTCAAATTTTTAGTTTTCATTTGCAATATAATTTAAATGCAATTTTGAAGTAACAGGAATATCTAAATTGAGTTTGTTTACACAAAACACAATGCATTAGACCAGGATTTCCCAAACTGTGCTCCGCGTTGCGTCTACTAGTGCATCGCGAGCAGATTAGACAGAAAAGTAAATAAAATAAATGTGAACAGATGTGAAAATAGTGTTTTTTTTCACATCTTTTGAAAATGTTTCACTCAGAAATGATACGCTACTGAAGATAACAAAAACCAGTAGAATAATATTTTATTGCCCCCAATAAATGTTAATAAAGACACTCGAATCTCAATAGTTCAACTGGTCATTGAAAAAGTTTTAACCATTATGAAATACAAATATACAGCTGTGTGACTGTTCTATTACAGGGCTGATATATTACAAGAGCGACAGTACAAATTCCTTAAAATTTGCCAAATAATAAATAATGGATGTTGTGACGTTTCATGCAATGGGAATATGAATTACCTACATTCTTTATATCTCTTATAATTCAAACAGAAAGTCAGTAAGTGATAGTGGTGCAGTGTTATTTATTTGTTTTTGCTGCGATTATTTTTCGATGGATCGCTGGCTAAAGTAGGGATTATTAAAAAAAAAGTCTCCGTCTTAGAACGTCCAGTAGACGACAGGTGTGTTCAAATATTATAAAGATAGTATTTCAATAGTTTTTTCTTACGCTTAAGACTTATGGATTAAGTTTTTACCAACCGCTACATACATATAAGGGAGGTACTTGATCGTACCGATTTTGACATTTTTAAATTTCGATGGATGCACGAATTGAGGTAAAGATGGCGGTGTCATCTGCGAACATTGCTATGGAGGCATCAGTAGTTGGGATGTCGCTGACGTAAATGTTAAATAGAATTGGACCGAGAATGCTTCCTTGGGGTACGCCTGCTTTTATTTTTTTAAAGGGTGATGTGTCGTTATTAATTTTGATATAAAGGTTCTATCTTCTAAGAAGCAGAAGATCATTGCAGATATGTAATTTGGAATATTTAGTTTTATTAGTTTAAATTTCAGGCCTTCTGTCCACACCTTGTCAAAGGCTTGGGCTACGTCGAGAAATAATGCTGTTGTATATTTTTTCCCATCAAATCCTTTTTCAATGATTTCTGTTATTCTGAGGAGTTGCTGCGTAGTGCTGTATTTCTTGAAATTAAGGGTCAAAATGCCGAAGCTGCATTCGATATGACTAATAAATATTTTTGTGAAACTTTAATTTTTTTTTTTTTCAAAGATTTTAACCTTTCTAAAGAAAACATTCTCCTTGTTCCTTACATTTTGTAGTGGGCTTATGGAATGTCCTTCTTTATCATCAAACAGTAATCTGCCATCATTATTACATTCCATCTTCCCTGGTTTTTTTTTTCCATCTCTTTTAGGTCCTGATAGAATCTCTCACCTTATTCCTCATTTACTGTCCCAAGATTTTCCGGAAAAAATTCAGATGACTGTGTGAAAAATGTTTTTTAAGCTTATATTGTTGCCAAGCTGCTTAAAAACATCTAGCATATTTTGGACAATGTGTTCGTACTGTTAGCTTTACATGAAAGCTAAAAATAACTATTAGCAGTAGTTCAAAAAACAGTATAAATCAATTTTAAAGGAATTTTAATTTGACGAACTACGATTCTGAGTACAGTATATTTATGCCATATAAAAAAAAAACAAAAATGTTGATTTGGCATCTTGGTAATTCACTAAAGCAGATAATTTAAAAAAATTCAAATACAAAATGTTTGCTGGCCTGTGTTATTAATTGCTTTCAATAGTATGATATCAGTCGACAAGTTCGTGCGTATTTCAAGTATATTATTGTTCTTTTTCGTTTCGTCCGGATTATTCAACAAAAAGTATGATTTTTTTTTCTGTATGACACGGTGTTGATTTGTCGTTAATTTACCAACCGTTGTGCTAAATAGGTTTACTAATAAAATGCTGAAAAGTGGAAATCGATAAGTGCTACAAACGCAATGTTTTGAAAATTTTGTTTTTGAGTGGTGACAGTGCTAAGTTTGCAGTAGAACAATTAAATAGACTTCATGATGATAATAATTTTTATTTATTTATTTATTTTTTTTAATTTAATGGTCTTTGCTGCTTTGGCAATTAGCCAGAACAATTTTTATTTGAGAAAATTTCCATGCCTCAACGGGATATGAACCCGAGACCTTCGCACCGCTGAACACATGTGTTACCACTACGCTACGCCGGTCGGCAATGATAATACAATTAATATAAGGACTGCACAGAAATTGAGGAAGTTTCAAAAATTGAGGAATCGGTATAGCACTGTAGAAGATGAATCTAGTTCTGTACCAATCATACAGTTTTTATGCAGATGGAATTAAATAATTGCCGTTGAGATGGCAACAAGTTTTTAGTAATAAAGGAATAGTATTTTATTTAACAAGCATATAATATAGACTATTATACACGTGGATGAAGTTTACGATCTGAGCGATAGGCGAGGGTTGTATTATAAATACAATATTTTATGTACAACTATATAGATTTATCACTAAAAAATTAGTAAATTTAATTTAGAAAAACAGAAATTCTTTGTCAAATTGTTCAGGACTGACGTCACAAGATGGCTACGAAACCATCAGCTAATTGTCATCTAGAACAATGTTTAAAATATTATTATTTATTGTTTTATTTATTGTAACTTATAAATAATATTCTAGTTATAAAGATGGCCTATGTGAAACACAAATAGTCATCATTACTGAGCGCCAAACATTATTAAATAAAAACTTTGTATAGAAAACATTAGGCACGCATGCGCGTCACTTTTTTTTACACCTATTGTAAATACATAATGCTATGAACAGCATTATGTATTTACAGCCGCACACATAATGCATTTTTATTTGATGGTAGTAGATAAAAGTATTATTGTGTGATTTTCATGAAAACAGCGACTTATACTACGACTTGTCAAATTAAAATATTGATTACTATTACATAATTCGAATTTTAGTATCATATAAGTGTTGTGAGTTGTTACCATAATAATAATTTATCGATTTTGAAATTTGAACCGCGTGTAACACGTTTCATTTGTTGCTGTAATCTGTAGTAGTTGATTTTAGGCTTATAGTTTCCGGTTCAAGCCAAAATTATTACAACAGTACCGAAATTACTTAATAATTACTTAATATCAAATACCATAATTCACTGCTAGGATCCCTGATTCGCATTACTATACAAATTACTGACAATAATAATTATAACCTATACCAGTAAAAAAGGTATCGATACCATTAAAACAAATAGTGTCGAGTACTAAAATACTAGTGTCGATTTCTTGCTAGTATTGATAGTATTGTTTCATTACTATCTCTGATATGGTGCGGAAGCCTGGACATTCAGTCCTTTGAAATATGGATGGATCTACAGGTATATTTAGAATGTTCCGGATCGACCGAGTCAAAAACAATAAGATCATTCTCATAAAAATGCCGTGTATAAGACGTTCATTATTCGCGGCTAAACACGCATAAGCGTCCCATTATACACGACGTGCAGTATGAGTAGCTTTATGTATTTACAGTTGGATACTTCTTCTTATTATATGCCTTCTCTTTCTAGAGGTTGGCAATCATCAAGGCTATTTTTATTTTGGAGACCTCGGATCGAAATAACTCTCCAGATGAACATCCAACCCACTGGCGTAGATTTCCCGGCCATGAAGTTATTGGTCGGCCTACACTTCGCTTGCCCAAAATTTTTCCCTGCAAAATTAGATCAGTAACAGTTCATATTTTCGCCCTCTTATAATATGTCCAATATATAGCAATTTTCTTTTCTGGATGGTAAGAATTAGTTCTCGTTCCTTCTCCATTCTCATTTCTGATCACAACTTCTTCGTTTGTGGTCTTGTCCATTCATGAGATCTTCGGCATATGTCGATACACCCACATTTCAAAAGCCTCCAGTTTTTTCACCTGTTCTTGATTTATGTTCTAAGTTCCATTCCATATAACAGAATAACATAGCACCGGAAAATTCTCATTCGAAGTTGTAGATTAAGGCCTCGATTCGTTAGAAGACGTTTCATTCTATTAAGTCTGGTACTATTCTTGAAGACTGGTTGAAGTCAACTTTCATCACTATTCCTAAAAAAGTACACGCTAAGGATTGTAGCGAATATAGCACTATTAGCCTTCTGAGCCATGTTTTAAAAAATAATACACGCACGAATATACACGCACTAAAATGTGAAGAAAACCTAAGCGAGAATTAGTTTGGATTCCGGAATGGTTTTGGAACGAGAGACGATCAGTGTAAACATCTTAACATAGAGATGTCTTGATGTCAATAAAGATGTTTGTTTCATAGACTATACAAAAGCATTTGATAAAGTTCAACATGATAAATTTATTAAAATCTTGAATAAAACTGGTATCGACAAACTGACAAGAATAATAGCTAATCTCTACTGGAATAAAAACGCTGACGGTAAAATTGTACTAAAATTGTACTTGCCGTTAAAAAAACTCGCTAACGGACGATATTCTCAGAGGTGTAAGACAAGGGTGTTACTATCTCCGTTGTTGTTCAACCTTTACTCGGAGACAATATCAAGGAAGCACTAAGTGAAGAAACAGCAGGTATAATAGTTAATGGAAAGGTTATTAACAACATTAGATACGCTGACGACACTGTACTTTTGACAGACAATATTTAGGATCTTCGAAATCTTATTCATCAGGTCCATACTGTAGACATTCAGTCATAACAAAATCTAACTTTGCAGCCCAAGATCTAATTCTAAATGGTAACCACATAGCGGTAGTCTCTCAGTACAAATATCTTGGCACTTGGATACAGTCGTTTATTCAGGGGGGAGCACTAGGGACACGTGCTCCCACTTAAAGGCCAGTGAAATGAAAATTTAAAATATTCGTATTGTAAAATCACGACGTTGTACAACGTATAGACAATTTTTTATTAATTTATCATTTTTTTTTCTTTTTGATATTTACATCAATATCCTACAACAGGGGTGTCAATCTTATTTGGGTCAAGGGTCAATTTTCATACAAACGAATAATATGCAGCGACGAAATTACAAATATCCCAAAGGGCTACTTTTTTTTTTCCTTAAAAACCAAGCACAAAAAATAAATTACCTTCTTATAAGGAGGCATAGTAAACTACAAATTAAAACAAATAATTATTCGCACTACAAGTGTACAAGCACGTAGGCGGTCAGTGAAAAGGCCAGACGCAAAGACATAAATATGCAAAAAATGCAATTATTTTAATGCATTTAATAGGGGACATAAAGGACCTCTCTTCCTTCCGCAAACTATGGACTACATAGATAGAAGAGGTATATTATTACTTATGATTTTTCATAGTCACCATTTAGAATATTGAGACAGTTTAGATAGATTTTTTGGATAAGTTTGTCATAAAAATCGATGATAATCACTAGGTGCAAGATCGGGACTGTATGATGCGGAAAAGTGTCCCAGTGAAATTCGGCAAGTAAAGTGTATATATTATATTTAAATGTATATATGGACCGCCTCGATAGGGGTCCGTTGACTTGAAAAAACATTACAGGAGATCCATGATACCAAAAATATTGAGAAACACTAATCGATATCATCAAATTGTATTTCGTTTATTACATTCGCGTACTGGCTACGTATATATGATTAGAATATGACCCTTTTTTTACTAATTTACAAAAATCAGCTTGATACAAGGGCCACGGCAAAATTTTCAGCCAAGAACCCCAAGTAAGCTTGATGCACCCTTTCTTGACGCGTCACAAAAAAATTATGTTGCAGGCCACACGCGGCCTGCGAGCAAATTCCTCTTCCTTCTTATAGATAAGCATCATAAGTCCCCCCCCCTTAACCATGAGTCCTGAATACGCCACTACTTGAATAAACAATAGTTTGGAATATCAACAGGAAATACAAACACGAATAGAGATGCGTTTATGAGAATGAAAATGAAACAGATGATCGTAAATAAAATATATCGATGATTAGAAAAATATTCGTTTATTTAAGTCTTCTAAACTTTTGCTAAGAAATACACACGAACGGACTCACCCAATACATAGCTTCTGCATTATTATTTAAATATACCATTTTTAATATGCATTTAATTTATTACTGATATTGACATGCATTTTCATTTACTGAAAACATGCATTAATAAATAATATATTAATATTTTCAAGTGTAAAGTATGCAGGGCGATCGTATCTGTGATCTAGTAACGGTGGGACAACCATATACATATTTATGTTGCGGTGGACTGGACGAGGAAAATCAATTCGTTCCATTATAGTATTGGAAAAGTTGTTTATTCAAACACACGCTGCTTGGACCTGAATATGCTGCCAGTTAATGTATGACTAAAGATAGCTTCAGCTTTTAATGTATTTAATGTGTTTTTATGAATATCAATCATATAGAAAGAAAATGCGCATATACTCTGAAATGGAATATGGTACACGTAATTTGATTTTCATAATAATAACCAATGAAAGGATTTCGTAGGCATCAACACAAACGGGGTTACGTCACATAAAAGCACTGTAAAATAAAACATAAACAAGCTGTGATACTTGAGAAGTTAGTTATGACCTAACAGAAAATGGCTTAAAATTGTGTACCAGCTTGTAAAGCTGAGCGCCCTGAACAGTATCCCATATCCAGATCCAGTTCTTGTACTAAAGATTCAGTTGCTACTCTACAATCTGAATGCTCAGAATGTGAGGGTAGAGCTGTTTTGGATACCGGGACATGTTGGTATTAAAGGCAATTAAGCGACTGATGCAGCTGCAAAAGCCGCCTCTCATAGACCTATGATTGATGTGAGTTTCATATTTCCAGATGACGCAAAGAGCCATATTTTGTTTTAACCATGTGGCAGCATGAATGGAGCAGCATACAGGACGTTAAGTTGAGACAGATTAAGGGAGACGTTAAACCACGAGGTTCTTCCTGCAGGATTAACCGCAGGGAGGAAACCGCCATCACACGCTTTCGTATAGGTCACAGAGTACTCATGGACAGGCTGATCCTCTTCCTGAGAGAATCGAACTTACTGTTTTATTTGTGAAGTCTTGCACCTTATTTTAATGTGTTCTATTTATAGACTGTGATTTTAGATAGTAATTAGCCCTTTTACAGTCTCTTACCACCACCCTGAGTCTGTTCAATTTTTCGAGCAGACTTTTTATCTTTTTTATTTGTATTTGTATGTGCAACATTTCTTTGATTGAGTATGCGTATTTTTATTGATTTTATTGATTTATTTATTGTTTAATTTATTTCATTTTAATATGTAGTGTAGTCATTTAGAGGGCTGCGTTAGGCGCAAATAGCCTTTATTGCTGTGCACCAACATTTTTAACAAACTAACTATTATCTAAATAGGCCTCATCACTTCAAAGAGGAATACTATCATCATATTAATAATTTGTGGTAACAGGTGCCGCGCGAGCAGTCCAGGGTTAAAATCACTATCCCACGTCTCAAGAAACCCTTAGCCCTTGAACTTTCAAGTGAATTATTTACCTAGTCAAAACTAGTTTCCACAAATACGTTCATTCATTTTTTAAAATTAATTTAAAAATTTCAATTTTAGTTTAAATATATACGTAAACTTAATAGAAATAGTTTTTATTCGGTCGAGCAAGTATTGCGAAATTGAAATGATACAAATTAGAAAAACTGTAGCCATAGGATTAGATCTGTCGACCGTGACCGCGGTTAACTCAGGGATATTTTACAATCGCGCATCGTCACGGTAACTTAACAAATTGTTTAAAAGTAACGCGCAAATATAGGTTAGGTAAAGCTAAATGAATAACATTTACTTATTACCGCAACCACGTAAAATAAATATTATTTCATGTAGGATATATATTTCGACAAATATATTTCATTTTCAGCAAGTTTAGAGTTCGAGGCAATTTAATTTAACCTTCAAAGTTTTTAAGATCTTATTTTTACGAACGAGTAATCAGATTTGTGCACGAATATAGGATTAATTGGATGTGCTTTTATATGAGAAAGAGTAAAAAAAAACAAATTAGTAGAATACTTCTTTTTTCTTCTTCTTCTTCTTGACCAGCCTGTATTCATGCACTGCTAGATATAGGCCTGCGTCATCTTATTCCGCATCTTTAATCTCTTTTCTATACCATTAGTTCCCAGCAATACTCTTTATATCGTCAAACCAGCATTTCTGAGGTCTTTGAGCGTTTTTAAGGCCCCACGCTTCTTTTGTTTACCCCCGGGCACCAGTGGACTATCTTATTTGTTAACCTAGTTAAGTCCTGTCCAGCTCCATTTGAGGTACGCAATGCGGTATATTACGTTTGTAACTTTGCCGCAACTCCGAATTTCAGAATTTCTGATTCTTTCCCAAAAATTTACGCCAAGCATGACATGCTCCATTGACCTTTGTGTTGTTTTCAACGTCATCGAACTTTTGGTTATCAACGTCATCGTTTCCAGTTTGTAATTGGCCACAGGCAGGATGGTCAAATCATAAATTTTGGTTTTAAGTGATTTTGTAATATCTGGGTTCTTTAAAATATACAAAATTAACCCACGAGCATCTACTGCAGAGAGATAACGCGAAGATCTGCGATGAGAGCTGTGGAATCCTCACTATAGAACACCTCCTATTAGAATGCCGAACATATACAGATATGAGAGCCAAACACAACATAATACATTCCCTTAAACACACTCTACAGAACACCACCACAGCTAACACGAACATAATAAACTTCATCAAAGATGCCCAACTAATCAGCAGCATTTAAACCCAAAACCACATCACTCATAACTTATAATAAACATTTTGTAACAAATATTTATAAACACAATATGCAACCAATGACATGTAATTATAAACTAATTATTGTAAATTTATACCGACGCTAAAAACCATGTTGAAGCGTCGTTAAATAAAACTTATGGAAAAAAAAAATATGTCTCAGTTTTTCCAATGGAGCGCAGCTAAGTCTTATTCACCGGAATATTTCTATTGTTTGGTTATTTTTTCCGTGCGTAATAAAATGACCTAGGCAGATATTCGTTTCTAGGGTCTTATTTTCAACCTTAATTTGATATTTTAATGGAATCTACCAGTCTCTTGACTCTTGGTCTTGGACCAATTTATCTCAAGACTTACACATTTGGATGCTTCGGTGAGTTATCTCTACTTGCTCGGGTTTACCGATCAGAACAATACCGATCCGTGTTACGATTTACAAAATGCATAAAATTTGTAAATGTAATGCTTTGGCTCATCATATTCAGCGCTATCTTTGTGTGTTCAGTTACCACAACGCACCTAAGAAGATGACCTTTTTAATATCTGGGCAAAACCACTTGATCGGTTTTACTCACTTGGATGAACCATCGATGAAATATTTTAGGACATATTTACCACCATGAAATTAATGACATTTAATCTATACTAATATATATATATATATATATATATATATATATATATATATATATAATTTTTTCGTGTGTTTGTGTGAATGTATGTATGTATGTATGTATGTACGTTACCTCAAAACTAAATAACGGCTATAACAATAAACAAAAAGTACACCTGAGTGTTCGAAGCATCGTTTATGGTGAAATTGTCTGTTATTCTCAAGGTTCTTGATTTTTTTTTAAATAACTAAAATCAACTCAAATGTTTAAAATTATATGGTACAAATTCCTTAAAAACATAAATGTTTAGAACTCAGTAACTATATACCCCGTGACAGTCTGGTTTACACAAACCTGTTAAGAAAATCTTTTCGCAAGCTGAAACTTATTTTTGGATAAAAATATTTGACCTATGAAAAATATATATGATCTACAGAATAGTACCTATGAAAATAATAGTTTACCTATGTATTAAATAATTGATCTATGGTTTTAATTTTTGACCTATGGAATTAATTATTCAGCTATAGAAATATTTATCGACCTATGAAAATAATTATCAACCTATGTAAATATTTAATAGATCTATGGAAAAAATCATATACCTACTGATATATTTATTGATCTATAAAATTAATACTTGACCTATAAGTAATCTTGCACTCTATCGACGAAATTTTTAACTGTAAATAAAATATAATAAAACAAATATTGTAAATAAAGCTTATAAAAATATATTTTTAAGTAAATTATAACAAAAAAAGTAAAAAGCATACATTGTCTTTGGTATTTAAACCTAACCCAACTTCTAGTTTAATGACAAAACACTATCTTAGGTTAGGTTAGGTTAGTAAGGGCTTGGTTAAAAGAAGCCGAGCGAAGCGAGCTACCCATCTTCTAGTTTAATATCAAAACACTATCTTAGGTTAGGTTAGGTTAGTAAGGGTTTGGTTAGAAGAGCCGAGCGAAGCGAGCTACCCATCTTCTAGTTTAATGTCAAAACACTATCTTAGGCTAGGTTACTAGGCAATAGATGTCACTACTGTCTATAGGTAGTTTATTATAGATCAATTGATAATTTTCTATAGGTCAACTATTAATTTACTATAGATCATTTTTTAATTATCTATAGGTAAATGATTGATTTTTCTATAGGTAAAAATATAAAATTTCATAGGTAATATTTGAATTATTAATAGATCATAAAATTAGGATCCCTTATTTTTTATGGCTTAAAACGTCATTTTTATGAACAAACTAAAAAACACTCAGACAGAGAGGCTGATATTCGCATGTTCAATGCATTGCTCATGGAGCGCAGTGTGTTGATTGCCACGGGACGTAGAGGGGCAAAAGGATAGCTGAAGCTTGGGCGAGACAATGGGCATTTCTGAACATAATATCAAACATAATATCGAAATGTATACGAGGTCTGTTCAAAAAGTATCGCGAATTTTGTATTTTTTCAAAAATTATTTATTTATTCATATTATCTATTTTGTCCCCTTCAAAGTAATCCCCACCAGATATTATACACTTCTGCCAAGGTTTTTTCCAATCCTCGAAGCACTTGAAAAAATCATTTTTTGTGATCTTGTTCAGCTCCTCCTTCGATACCATCTTTACCTCCTCACTCGTAGCGTTGCGTCGTCCTTTCATAGGCCTCTTCAGTTTCGGGAACAAGAAAAACTCACAGGGGGCCAGATCTGGGGAATACGGTGGCTGCGGCATTATTAGTGTGTTGTTTTTGGCCAAAAATTTGCGCACAAGCAACGATTTCACATCTTCTCGGCCCTCTGAGAACATTTTGTACCACCGATAAACGTTGCTTCGGTCCAAGGTAACTTCACCATATGCCATAGTCAACATTCTTATTTTTTTTTTTTTTTTTTTTTCACACAAAATTTAATACAGATTCTTTGATCCATTTTTTGGTGTAGGCAAAGACTAGCCAAAACACGTGCAAGAAAAGCAACTGTCAAAAATTAACTAAACCTTCAAAATGGCCGAATTTGTCGGCATAAGTGAGAGACATGAGTACCAACATAACGCCACAAAAAAATCGAAAATCGAATATACGTAACCCGCGGAAATTCAAAATTTGCGATACTTTTTGAACAGACCTCGTACGTTTTGAAATACTTAACAATAACTTGACGATATTTAAATTGTAAAAAAGTTACTCAAAATACATTTCTGCTAGTACAACACAAATTCCGTGAGCACACTTCTTAAAATCGGAGGCAGGAAAGATACTAGGTAGGTAGATGGAATTGTTACATTATGTTAAGTGGCGGGATATCAAACAGCTCTGCTGATCGGTACTGCCCAAGTGATGATATTGGTATCGCCAAATTATGGCGGCCGGTACCCCCTTCATCCCCAATCTGTTGCGAATATTTTATTGCAAAACTTTAACATTTTAAAGCTTATCCATATCCAGAGTTTTACTATGTCCGATTGCCTTTAAATGCATTCCAGTAGATACTGTAACATTTTAATTAACTAACTATTAATATCTTTCATATAATGTTTCATTAGTAGTAGAACAGGTGGACAGTATAATCTAATCGATAAATTGTATCCGTTAATATAAAATGAAATTAAAAAGAAACTATTAAACTAGTTATGTGATGAAAGTTTAATATTGATAATGTTGCACATAACTTTGTAATTGAACGTTATAAAATATTGCACGCATGTGTTGTTAGAGACGTAGCCCGTATGTTCTATTCTCACACATGTCTTGCACTACGTTACATTCCGGAGGGAACTTTTTATGAATATACATGTACAAGTACTTGCGAAAGGGTTAACATCCCATAAAAACTATTTCAGACTACACATTACATCGTAATATCTATAATGACGGTTAGTTTCATAAACGTCACAGTTAAAACCTCGATGCTGCATTGCGAGAATGTGTGTTAGCAGTTTTAAGGTTAATCTCGAAACAATAAAATGTTGTAAAATTTATATATAGGTAAATGAAAAAACCTTTAAGAGTACCTGTATCGGCTAAATCAGGTGAATCCAATGAAGTTATACAACATAGAAACTGTATGCGAGCAACTTGTTATGAAGCCAACACCGCCGTAAGCGGAAGATGAGACATTGCTTCTTTGAGTAGTACGGGTTGCTTCCTTCAATGTTTTGCCGACAAGATTTGCAAGTAAAAATATAATATATATATTTTTTTACTTACTTAATCGTTCGGCTCTTTTGCCGTATCTGATGTCGGGCTTTGTGTGAGTTTGAATGTTATTTGAACTTGTTTTCTTCTTTCACGGGGGAACGTCTCCATAGTTTTTTCCATTTCTTCCTATTTTGAGACCTACTTTTTGCTTCACTCCAGGTGGTATATCTTCTCTCTACAGCTTTTCTTATTTCATCATTCCATTCCGTCCTAGGTCTTCCTCGGCGTCTTTTTTTACATACCCTGGCTTCATAAACCTTTCTTGTGTCTCTACCTTCATCCATCTTTTGCACGTGACCAAACCATCCCAACTGGCCTTCTGGCCTTCTTCTATCACTTCTTCTACCGGTTTTGTTCCCACTTCTTCTTTATACTCTGCATTTCTTATTCGGTCTAGTTTGTTTTCCCCTTGATCTTCCGTAAGAACCTCATTTCGCTGCTTCTTATTCTACTTCTACGTTTCTCCATTGATGTCCAAGCTTCTGACCCAGATGTAAGTATTGGAATGGCTACTTTCTTCAAGACCTGGAATTTAACCGCAGTCGGAATTTCCTTTTTCTCTAAGGAGGTGGTCTTGATGCTATTAAATAGCTTACCAGCAGCCCCAACTCGTTCCGTTATTTTCCTGTTTTTCCCAGGTTGTCCCAGGTACTTAACCTGCTCAACTTGTTGGAGTGAAAGTTGAAGTAGAAATTTAATGTAATAAGATGGTTTTCTGGATTTGCACTCATGATCATACTCTTTGTTTTCTCGCAGCTGATCTTCATATTTATTCTACTAAGCCACTTGTTAAAGATGTCTACGTTACCTTGTAGATTTTCTTCATTGCAAGCTATTGGCACCTTGTCTGCGTAGCTCTGAGATGTTAATTTGCTTCATTTTTCATTGCCCTATGTGGTATTTCTGTACTTCATTTCTGGTGTTTGGCAATATATATTTTTTAACTGAGATAAAATAAATTTCATAAATAATGTTAAATTAACTTGAAATTGTTAGTATATTTTTCATATAACTTGTAGGTTTTTATATTACATACATTTAAAGAAAAAAATATTACAATGCTTTAAATACTTTCTAAATTTAAAACAGACATATATTATATAATTTATTCTATGATAACTTAAACTTATCTGACAAAATGATCTGTTATAAAAGGTATGGTAGTAAACTCTTTTCTAATTATTGAAGTGATAACACATTTTATAATTTATAATAATTTTATATAACTATTTTGCTAAGCGTACCCCTGGCTCTGTACCCTGTGCCCTGGCACATTTTTTCCACTCTGAAGTTGGTATCTCAAAAACATGGTTTTCAAAGGCATCAACAGCTTCTTGAGGTGATGAAAATCGCTGTCCACGCATCTTTTGTTTGATATTGGGGAACAAAAAAAAGTTAGGGGATAAATCAGTCGACTATTTCTGGAAAACAAATTGTTGTATACCATTCAGCATTAACTGTTCTCCGATCCTCTAAAAAATGGTTACGACATGTCCAGTACAACCGAAGAAACAAGCGATCAATTTCTTGGAAGTTTTTCGTAAACGAATAACTTTTGTGGGTTTCGGTTCATCTTGGAAGACCCAAACAGTGGATTGTTACTTAGTTTTCGCTTCATGTGAATATATTCAAGTTTCCTCACCTGTAACGATGTTGTATATGGATTTTGCAGTACCTAGGTTGAATTTTAGCATTCCCTTACACCAATTAACACTTGCTTTCTTCGGTCAAATGCGGAATCCATCGGGAACAAATCTTTTTCACTGCTAAATGTTCATGCAAAAACGAATGTATTGCAGCCTGCGATATGCCAAAGGATACCTCTATCTCACGGTAAGTCACATGCCGATCTTATTCAATAATTTTCGGTCGACCTTCACGAGAATCATCACTGACGGCTGCACGACCACGACGAAATTCTGCAAACCAATTGTCTTTTCTAATGGTGCTTCATGAACAAAAGTTTTTTTTTTTTTTTGTTCAAAGGAATGGCCTAATTATCAAAAGTTGAACGAAGCGAATCTATTCATTGTTGTTAAGTTAGGCTTTTACTAAAATCGTAAAAAATCATCCAACGAAAACCTTTACAAGTAATATCCATTTTTTCACAAACTTGTTTTTCTAAACGCTCACTGTCAACAAACTACTCGGTCAATTTATAAGCTGCCGCTGATTTCACAATAACAATTGTCAAATTTTACGACTATAGTGATGTCACATTTCAATATACCATCTAGTGGTCGTTTGTACAAACATAAAAGGTAACCCTAGTATAAAGTTTTTTTAGTCATACTCACTAAATCCAAAAAACTAAAATTTCATCTCTTTAGGTGCTGCCATTTGGCCACAATATCTGTCGTACCGACAGACATTTGAGTGATGGTGCAATGTTTTATTGGTTATATCTAAGAAATCATAAAAAGTGCGTTCTATTTGAAATAAAAAGCACAAAATTAAACCAGTTACAACTGTTCTGTTGCTTTGATAATCTAATAATAAGAACATAAAAACAAATAAAAAATGTACTCAAAAAGGTCATTTTTAAAAAATTTCTTTCTAGCTGTCACGTACATTTCCTCATTCCAGAAGTAACAAGGCGCATACAAATGACAAACAATAAACATTAACCTATAATATAATATTTCTAATTTGTCATACTTTCGTCAGACGTATCAGTCAGCAGTACTTAGCACTGTAAACCAGCTGTACTATCAGAAATCACTGTTCAGCGGAGTGAAGCGATTTAAGAAGTAAATGCACATCCAATTGTAGCCATGAACTAACACAGATAACAAGATAAGCGAAACGCACTTTCACATTGCAAGACACTTGTTTACAACTATCCACCTAAATTATTGTAATTTATAGCTAAAGACTGAAGAAGAGCTATTACTTGTATTTACTTTACCTAGACTCCAATGGAATTTATAGTATTTTTAGTAGAAAGCAACTAAAACAAACAAAGAATCACGGCTTAGTCATTTACCACCCGCCTGGTTACTGATGGGTTACGTTCTTTAAAATTATTAGTTGTTAAACGGTTTATGCATTTTTATGACTAAATAATTTGAAATGTAATAACAAGGAAGCATTTTTTTTAACGTATTACAAAAGTAAACGGCTCACAATAAGTATAAATACTTTCTCATATAGTCAAGGGCGCTGCTTACATGTAAGGTGCCTTTGTGCAAAAAGTTTTCTGGCACCTCCCCGATTTTTAGGATTTCATAGATATGACCACCACAAAAACCCTTATGACGTCACTCATGTGTCTGTCCGTCTGTCTGTCAGTCTGTACAATAGAAATTGTAGCCAAACAGTTTAACATAGAAAGATGAAATTTTGCATGCTTATGCAACTTTGATCCACATATAGGAAAAGTACTGAGAGTTCAAAAAAACACATCCCGAGATAAAAATAAAAAAATAAGTATTTAATAAAAAAACAGACTTTTTTAAAGTTTTAAGTGAAATACCAAATGAAACTCATTATTAATACGTGGATCAACAAGCAAATTTTTATTTTTGATAAATCATTTTTTTATGGGGTTTTCGCTAAAAGTAAGTCAAACAATTTTGGCCCCCACCCTATCTCCCAGAGGGGTTGATCTAAAAATCCGAAAAAAAAACCCTTAATGTACATTGATAGGAACCGGAATAGTTCAACAGAAATTTTTGATCAGATTAGTTTTTAGAAAAATATCGAAATTTTTGTGTCGTTGAAAAAAAATATGTTTATTAAATTTGTGTGATATCAAAAGAAAGTTCTTAAGACGTAGATTAAGAAACAAAATGAAGTTTTAAAAATTTCGTTTTTTAACTCAATTTTAGCCAAAAATGTGCTAATAAAAGTTCTTGCCCCGCACCCTTTTTCTCAAAGGGGTTAAAGTAAAAATCTGAAAAAATTAAAGGTAATATACATTGATTTTAGCTGAAAACATACGAGAGGAATTTTTGATTAGATAGCGTTTTTGGAAAATATTGCAGTTTTTGTATTAATGGCTAAGATAGTATACTAGCGTCGGAGAATCAACGCAGTTACGTCACACGACGTAACAAACGACTGTATTGTCTGGAACAATGCAATTGTTTGTTACGTCGTGTGACGTAACTGCGTTGATTCGCCGACGCTAGTATGTATGTCTTCGTTTGAAATTAAAATATAATAAAAAAAAATTAACAGCTGAGAATCGAGTTCATGTGTGTAACAAACTACAGGCCTACTGTTATACGATATGATTCAACCTATTGTTTGAATTAGTTTAGTTTTTTGTTTTTAAAGTATCAAACAAGAATAAATCATTTTTATTAGTGAAATACTTATACATCAAATAATACATTTATAATAATAATGAAACGTTTTTGAAATTGAAGTCTTACTTGAAAAATTAAACCATTTATCTGTTGTAATGCCAACCATGCCGACCAGCGTAGTTTAGTGGTAACACATGTGCTCTACGTTACTAAGGTCTCGGTTTCGAATCCCGTTCAGGCATGGAATAATTTTCAAAAAACAATAATTGTCTTGGCTAATTGCCGAAGCAGCAAAGGCCATAAAATTAAATAAAAAAAGGCCTACCATGTTGCGTAGCAATGGCAACGATAATTATTAGTCAGTTGATAAATTGTATTCTGACATATAATTGATGTATCGATATTGGCAAATAAAGTAATTTCTAGTGATCTGATTATCTTAATCCACGCGACATAATATTATCAATATATTTTTGATTAATTTTATGAAGACTTAGATATAGCAAATGCAGACAAAATTGCTGGGATCTTTTTATTTAAATTTTATATTGATGAAAATTATTTAAATTTAGTTTTAAAAAATTAAATGAAAGCACTTATATACTCAAATAACGAATAAATATGATTTAAATCTTTAAATTTTCGCCAATTATTTAAATTTAGTTTAAAAAAATTTAATGGAAGCTCTTAGTACTCAAATAACGAATAAAAATGATTATCAAAAAACCTTTTATCAAAAAAATATTCTTAGACATCCAGCATTCTATTGGCTTCTTACGCTAATTAAATACCTACAAAACCCTGAAATGTGTGAAAATTCACACTTCACATCAATTTTTTAAATACATTTTTTATTTTATCATATTTTCTTAGTGAAGTAGGATAGTTTTTTAGATAGATTTAGATAGTTAGATAGATTTTCTCAAAACATGGTAAACTAAAGATAGGTGATTTCTAAACGTTGAATTGTTATATCGATACTAGTGATGTGTCCGATCACATAAAAGCCTGAGCCGCGGATGCGGATACGGATACGGATTATTTGCGTCCTTATGCAAGGAAACAAATACGGACACGAATCTTGTAATCAAACGATCTTGAAGCGATAATTTTATGAGTCGCGCGGTTCCAGCAAACAAAAACATGCCAACTAATACACAATTAAGTTGAGTTCAAAGTCACTCACTTATTGTCTTTCATTAAATTAATGTAACTTTAATATTTAATGCAAGTATGTGCAACCTATGGCCCGCGGGCAAGATCTGGCCCGTTGCCTCATATTGTCCGGCCCGCGATAATTATCAACAATCCCATTGAATCTGGCCCACGATAACTATCCACAATCTCATTGAATCTGGCCTGCGAGTATATCTTTGTTTTCAGAGATCAAATTCGGTTAAACGGTTGATGTTGATGTGGAACAAGCGCCACTTTCTCTGAAAATGTGCTTGAGGTACAGGAGAACTCAGATTTGAAGTAAAAAAATGAAGGACATTTCACTAATTGAATTTTATAAAAAAAATTCCTAGTTGCCAAATTTCCGATACTCATAGTTTTTTCTCAGAAGAGAATTACGCTCTTTGGAAGCACTGACAAATGTGAGCAGTTATTTTCTCGGTTGAAGTTCGTTAAATCAAAAACAGGGACGCGAATAACGGATTCGCACCTAGAAAACACGTTGCGTGTTGCTACATCAATTGTTTCCACGAACATTGACAAACTAGTGAGCAATATGAAGTCCCAACCGTCCCATTACTTATATATTTTTTTGTACAAAATTTAGAAAACTGATGATTCTAAAAAAAATACCTTAAAAAGTACTGGCCCGCGAATGTATTTCGAATCGCTATCCGGCCCTCGGTCTTTTGGAAGTTGCACATGCCTGATTTAATGTATACTAGACCGGTGGTCCAACTCATAGTGGGCCATATTTAATTCGAGATATGCTTCATGGGCCGGATTGAGTTGGACCGGGCGGAGGGCGGTTAGAGGAGAGAAATTCTGAAAATCGCTTGAGGATGCGGGGTAGTAATTTTAAAAATCACTTTAGAATGAAGGGACCGAAAATTCATGCGGGCCGTTTAAAATTTAATATCGGGTCAGATCTGGCCGTGGGCCGTAGGTTAAACACAATCGATCTTGACTATTCGAAAACCCCAGGCAAGTAATTATTAAACATTAATTTAAAAGTCAGAGTAAAATTGACTCCACCTTGAGCATTTTTAAACGCAAGCTTGTACTAAAACTAATTCGATTTTATCTTTATAATATCCGTTTAAGTTAAGTCTTGGAAAAACGGATACGGACCCAGATACGGATTTTTATTTTTAGCGGATTGCCCGTGGATACGGATACGTAGATCCAGCACATCACTAATCGATACCAATGATCTTTCATTGAGCATAGATTCAAATTTTTCTAATTTCAAAAACCATTTTAATTGCTGCAGGCATTAGGAATAGTGTAATTATCACGTATTAGAAAAATACATACACAAGGATTATCTTAAAGATAAAGAAAACATTTTAAGCGAAAATTCAAAATTCTTTTAGACATTAGAATCATTTTATAAATATTTACTTATATATTAGCATAACTTTCATATCATTTCAGAAGATAAGATTAAAATTAAAAACATGTAAACATAAAAGAAATGTAAATTCTGAAACATTAAAAAACCGTTTTTAATATTCTGGGAAGTCACTAAACTCCGCTAACTTAGTCTTCAATAAAATCGATACTTATTACAACTGCATATTATTAATTTACGTAACCTAATAAATGTACCCTTATAAAATGTCTTAAACGTAACATTTTCTGAATTAACTGACAGGAAATTCAACATTAATGTTTATTCAGATTAAACATTCATAAGGTTTTATAATTCTGGCAATTATCGATGCGGAATATTCGTTTAAAAAATTTGATGATTAGGTTGCTTAATATATATAAATAAAATTGGAGGCTCTATTTTTTATTAATTTATTTTTTTGTCCTTTTACTTCCTTTTTACACGTTTCAGGTGATTATAAGGTGGTATCCAAATAGCAATCAATTTATGTCTATCTATCTGTTTATCTGGGTTATATCTTGACCATTATAATCAGGGCCTGAAGCTGAATTCAGGTTCAATATGTTAATTTCGTTTCGATTTCAGGTTTAGGTTTAATAACAGAAATTTTTTAGGTTCAAGAACCTAAATTTTACTCAGGTTCGGGTTTGAAAATTTATAAAATTAAAAATATATATATATTGAAATTTTAAATGTTTTGAAAATTCTTAAAAGTTTAGAATTATTTGAAAAATTTTGTGTTTATTTTTAATTTTCGAAATATTCCAAATTTGCCCTTTAATATAAACGTTTGCGTTTTGAACATATTTCATTAAGAATTATTTTATCCGTTCACTTCTTATATCAAATTAAACTTCATTCTTAATCTACCTTTCAAACTTATTTTTAAATGCGGAGCCCTGCAATATCCCAGAAGGGGACATTGACCAGGTTCCTGCTCTGAGGAACACGTTCGTGACGATTGTAAGGCAGGACTCATGATCTGGATGAAAAACATGAAATAAAGCGAATGGACTTTATGCGGCGCAATCCCACGCGATTGTAGAATGCTGAAGATGGCATTGGATATATACAGGTTGATGAATTTGCCTACTGGTTGAAACGTCACGTAACAAATGGCCCTTTGAGATGTTTTAGTCTTCGTAATACACAAGGTGTAATACAGGTCCAAACATAAAGAGTTTGGGCACACAGCCACGATCGACTTCATATTGTCTATATAAGTCCACACCGTATATTCGCGAAATGTGAATGCATGCGTAAAATGCATTCACGACAACAAAGCAGAGTGAACGAAAAGATGTAGAAGAAGACTAATTTTACCTTTGTTGAAAGAAGCACGATACTAAGAGCTCAGATGTTACGGTAACCGAAATGAGAGACTAAAATACACTAAGACACGAGACGAATGTATATAACATACATTCGTGAACTGCAACAATGCAGGTAACCTGAACAGCTGTCGAGTACAGGCAGAACTGTGTACAAAAATTAACACGACACAGATGGTTCAAATGGTATTCGGTAACTAAACTAAAAATAATGTTGGACTGAGACCCCCCATATAAATATTAATAATTCGTTCGACTGGCGCGAAAACTTATGTTATTTTTTTACTTGACTTGAAGTACTTGCATAAATTATCTGTAAAATATTTAAAAAATTGTGTGAATGTGTAAGTGATAATAAATTGTGGGTACATAATAAAAATCCTAAATTTCGATGACTTTTGAAAAAATAAACACGTGTTTCCATCTACAAACAACAACCATACTTGAGATGCGCTTACATTAAGATCCAGCTATAGCTATCCAGTTCTAGTCAGTCATATAAATATTGTAAGCACGGTGTGGCAAAAAAATCAATAACTTTCAAAATAATTATCAGATCAAAAATATTTGTAGTACTATTCCGGTTCACATTAATATGCATTATTCAGATTTTTTCAGATTTTTAGATTAACCCGCCTGGCCAGGGGTGCAGCACAACGGATTTTTTAGTAATTTTTGGCAAAAATCGTATTAAAATAAGGAAATTTAAAAAAACAGAAACAGCAATATTTTCCAAAAACGCAATCTGATCAAAAATTACGTTTCCGATTCAGATTAATGTACATTACCTATAATTTTTTCAGATTTTTAGTTTAACCTCTTTGAGTAAAAGCATTTTTTAGCACATTTTTGGTTAAAATCGTGTTAAAAGAAACAAATTTTAAAAAACTACTTTCTATTCCTTTATCTACGTCTTAAGAGCTTTCATTTGATACCGTACAATAAATATATAAAAATAATTATTTTTCTAAACAGCACAAAAAATCGATTGCGGTATTGAACACCTTCATATGTGATAATTATGTGGTAAGTATAGGCACTCTTGTCGGCACTCTTGTTGACAATCGATTAAAGATGCAAACCAATTATTAGTAAATTTCAAAGAAATGATGATCTGATATTTTGTAACAGGTAAAGTGAAATTTATGCAGACTTTTTTCTTGAGAAATTTGTCGATGCTATTGACAACAAAACAATATAATCACAGTACAACAACCTTTTTGTCATTGAAAAGAATCAGAATTACTAATGTCTACTTCACTGACGTTATTTTCTGACTCATCTCTGTCACACCTAGAAAAATGTCTTATAATTTTTAAATGTTTTCAACTTAAGAGGTATTTCCATTAAAATGTTTTTAATGGAATAATAGTATGATACAATCAAAGTGACACATGAATTTTCTTCAATGAGAACACCAATAAAAAATATATTAAAGATTTGTCACAAATAATGAATCTGCACATTTTTAAATAATGCAGCAAACAGAAATCAAGATATCTTCACAATAACTTGGTACCAAAATTATCTGTAAATACAGAGTGGCCAAAAATTAACTCTACTACTCATTTCAAATAACTCCTATCAGGCCACACTAAGGATTTTTTCTGGGGTGGGGGGGGGGTTTCTTAGAACAGTGTTTCCCAACCACCGGTCCGTGAGATTATTTTGCCAGTCCGCGAGATTTTTTTTTACTATGCAACTATTCGCCTAATAGCTTAAAACCCACTTAATTTTAAGATGAAAATCTCGGTCCTTAAAATTTGTTTCTTTTTTCACTAATTTTATATGATTTTTTATTTGTTGTTTTTTTATGTTTGTAATCAGTGCAATAAAAAATATAAAACTTTTGCGATACACATTACTTTATAAACTTGCCGGTCCGCGATTTTTTTCTAGGTCACTTGCCGGTCCGCCATGAAAAAAGGTTGGGAAACGCTGGCTTAGAAGACAAATTGTTTTATAGGTGCAGGGATGGACCGGAAAATATATTTTTATCCGACAAAAATCGTTCAAAAATCAAAAAAAGGATTATTTCTTTTTAAAATTCAAAATATAAGTGATGACAAAAAAAAAAGATCCTCACATCTAAAATTTAGGCGATGACCTAAAAAAGAGCTCATCAGCTCTAAAAATCAAGTGAAGGAGTGGCAGCTACGGCAGCTAATTTTATTTAGTTGCAAGAGTTCAAAGATAATGCAAACTGGAAATATCTAAAACTGTGTCAAACTATCCCCATTTTACTGCAGCGATAAAAAAAAATTGATCAACGAAGCACTTAGGGCATTGTATGTATCTAACGAAGCTGCCTATACAAAATTAAATGTTTTTCACAAACATGCCATCAATAAAAAAGTTATAGCAAAAAACTGAACTGATTACTTGATCGTTTTTAACAAAAAGTAGTTGATTGGGTTTGGCAAAAAGATAGAAACTTTTTCACTCGTTGTTTCATTTGATACCTATGATCTCTGTTATACAATTTGTACCTCATTGATATTTTTTATTCCATCAGAATTATTGCAGCTGACACATCGAATTCATTATTTCTATGTATTGATTTACTTCATAAATAAAAACTAATTAAGTTTGCAATGTGTTGTGGAGGAAAGAATGAAGATTTAAAAATAAAGTAGGTTATTCACATAATGTTTTGTTGACGGTCAAATATTTCTTACCAGATCTACCATGATTATGATTACATATATGGTACGTAGAATAATTGAAAAATATGAAAAAAGAAGCTAAATTAAAAAGTCAATATTAAAAAAATTAAGTGGTTTGAATTTCCAGGATTTTGTACGTATCTAGTAAGTAACAACAAATCGTTGATACATATAAAAATTCTCACCTGTTTTTATCAAGGCACATACAAGCGTGATTAATTAAGAGATGTTCACGCATCAAGCTATTCGATACCTTTCGAAAATGCAATCAGATCAAAAAATCCTGTTATTTTTCCGGTTCAGATCATTAATTCGAGTTTTTTCCGATTTTTACTTTAACCCCTCTGGGTTACAGGATGTGGGACAATATTTTTTAGCACAGTTTTGGAAAAAATCCGAAGTGACCAAGTTTTCCGTGTTTTACTTTTTTCATTGTAAATTACTTTTACAGTAAGAACTAAACCGAATTTGGAATCCACTACTGCAGAAAATGCTACAACTCAAAACCAGTACCGTCGATCGGCTGTAGCCTTAAGGCGCAGACTTAACAAGAGCGCAGCGCTCAACGAAAGAACTCATAATACAGTCTATATTAATAACGACTTCAGAAAAGCGAAAACTTTAAAATATGGTTTACCACAAGGATCAGCTAACACCGTTGCTATTTAATCTTTATATCAGCGACTTACCACACATAAAAGTCCGTAAATTTATTTATGTAGCCGATTTAGTTATAGCAGCCCAGAATCAGTCCATTGTTAAAGAAGCTTCAGACCTTCCTGATGACACATTCAGAGTGAGACACATATTATAAAAAAAGGGAGACTAGTACCTTATCCCGCTAAGTCAGATTGCCGTTCATTTCATCTTAGTAACCGATTAACAGAGCAAAAACCTGAAACCTACTTCGAAGGAATTAAACTTCCATATAATCCTAACCTATGTATCTAGAAGCAGTGGCGGCTCGGCACAATATTGAGACAATCCCCCCCGGGACATTACTCCCTCCCATTTAACCCAAAGTTTTGAATCAGCTCAGCTTGCAGTAATTTATTACCTCGTTTATTAGCAATTACAAAAAAAAGACACAAGAATTTTAATGTAGACTAATTGAGAATTTTTTATTTAAAAATGAAAAATACATTTAGTACTTATCGCGGGTACTTATCTACCTAATTATGGATACTTAAATTAAATGGAAATGAATAACCAAAATCTCAGGTAGCAGGTTGTCTTGTAAATCGAATACAATTTATGATTAGGTTTAAAAAATACCTGTTTTTGTGTAAGTCTTTTGTTGTGTTCTTGTTTCTATAGGCTGAGTTCAACTGAGTAAAAGTATTTGATTTGCCAAGCATAGAAAAACTAAAAACATTGTTCATATGTACCTTCAATTTAATTTTTTTTTCCAAATGTGCACTAAATCCGTAATACCGTTCTTCTTCCAAGTTAATTCTCCCCCGAATAAAACACAAGGTAAACAAAAAAAAGCTTGCTTTTCGTCGCATTCGCAAATCCAATTGTTCTTTAAGTAAATGTTTCTATTAAAATATCTTGTTCGTGTTTTAGAAGCAGAGGCAGAAACATTATGAGTTTTTTAAACCGGTAGCGGTCTTCCCAGTTGTTTTATTTCGAGGGAGTAAGAAGAAATTATTTTGTTCAAAAGATTACTGATACTGTTCGTTTCTCATAGTAACACAAAACAACAAACACACACACAAAAACGACACGACACAATAAAAATACGCGATGCTTAACCCGAAGTAACGTGCCAACATCTAGCTGACTCGTTTTAATGTAATTCTACCGCATGAACTAACCTCTCGCTCTACCCGCCAACTCTCCGCGGAGCCCATCAAACTGTCTGTAAACGGAGCAAGTTTCAATTTGGCTCGCCTGCCTAAATAAATACAAAGCGTGCTTCGTCGCATCAAATTCATGGCAATAGCAGTGTTTCGTACTTAAACGCATGTATGTTTATTTGTATTTATCAGTATTTTTAAAGAAAATAAAAGCTTTTTAATGATTAATTTGTGATGCTGCTGCCATAATTTTGCAATGATAGAGCCACGGCTCCTTGGCTCTTCATGAGGAGCCGCCACTGTCTAGAAACAGTCCTTAATAGAACCTTCCACACACCTTCTTAGACTGATCATGACCACATTGTAGTGGTCGAAACGTCTGACGATTTTTTTTGTTTGACAATAAATTGTTACACGCTGTAATTCATGTGACTCTAAATAAGTTTTATGCGATCATCTGAGAGTTTCCAATCCCTAAATTAAGAAGCAGTGATTTAGAACATACTACCGTGCTACAAAATAATTTTACATATTTTTTGGAAGCTAGTTAACTGTTTTCAAGTATAAATAATTTTGTCATTTCAAAAGAAACTGAAGCATGAAAACGAAAGCGTTCTTGTTGTGCACTGGCACAATTTTACAACTTCCTTTAAAATCAATTTTTATCACACTTTCAAACTTCCACCCCTGAGATTATTCATTTATTTATTATCTCCTTATTTAAATATTGTTCTAAACCGGATATTTTTAGAGCAGTGTTCTTTTTCCGGGGTGAAGAACAAATATTTAAAATACGAAAATCTGTTAAAAAAACTCTAACGTCTCGTAACCTCACAGTAAACAAATATATACATACACAAACATGGAGCATATTGAATGGTTCACGTATACTTCCGTTTCAAGACGTAAACTAAGAATAGTTACTGAATGGGATTTTACTATTCGGAGTTTATTCTTACTCACCTAATGCATTTTTAATAATGGTGTTTTTAGTGGAATCTTATTAACATATTAAGCGAATCATTTTTATTTATATATTCAAAGAACACCACTAACGACATATTTTAATTGTGAGTAAATGATAATGAGGTTCAAAGCCGGTTGCAAATTTTGCGGGGTCCTGTGTAAGGCCGAGAACATACAGAAAGCCGGTAAAACAGCGCTGACAGTCGGTACCGAAAACAAGCGTCCTGGGTTACTGGTTGCGCACACACTAAACGCTGATATTGCAAGTGAGACTGACAGATGACGTAACCTATAAATTGAAGTTTTTATTTATTTTTTTCTATTTATCGTACATTTTTTAATTATATTGGCCTAGCATAGAGTGAACGCTAGTTTTGAAAGTATATAGCTACTGTTTCGTGTATTGGCTCAATTATATGTTGAAATAGGTGAAAATTGCGAGTTCTGATTCATCTTTGGATGAGTTGCTTTTAACAGAATCACTATATTTAAAAATGGAACCAAAAAGAAAAGGTATACATGCAATAAACCAAGAGAGATGTAAATATGGGGAATACCACCACCTTTTTCCTTAGTTAAAAGAAGATGATGCAAGATTTTTTAAATATTTTTTTGTTTCGGCGCTGACAACAAGCTTCTTAAACTGCTTAAACGTTTCGGTAAGCAGGTAGCCGACACCAACCGGCGCCGACCAGTACACAGCGTGTGCGGTTATATTTAAAAATATGGACAAATACTGCGGCAGATCAGCGCTTATTGCCAGTAAAGCCGGTACCGGCTTTCTGTATGTTCTCGGCCTAAGTGAGTATTGACCATTAAGCCTGGTTTATAATAGGCCCATAGCATAAACGCATATGCATTGAACCATGTATTTGACCCTTCAAAACATCTGTTTGTAATAAACAGAACAAAAAGAGTAGTGTAATTTTTATGCTTTTGTTCCATAACATATCAATTATAAACCAGGCTTTAACCATTAACCATTTTGGTTATGTTAGGTTCATTATTCATTTTGTATAGTTTATTGTGGGAATGTAGGACCCTGAGCAAAAGTGGCGGCGCTAGATCTAAATGTGGAGAGGGGGGCAAAAAATGTTGAGTAAAATTTGGGGGCTAGGAAATATTTTTTTGTCATTTACACATGAAAATATAAGTGATGACCTAAAAAAAAGGCCTCGTTTCTAAATTTTTTTTTTCCAACCAATTCTGGTGGTGGGGGGGCAATTAGAGGCCAGTGCAAGATAAGGCCTACCGGACCCCCCGCCAGAGCCGCCACTGCTGGGTGATTGCGCCGGTCACACAAGCGTTACGCCCTCTCCGGTTAGGTTAGTAAAGATAATATTCGAATGAATACATCCGATTCCGACTTCTTTAAAAATTGAATAGGTGTATTCGGCCCGAATGTAGTTAAATTTTTTGGTACAAATCATCTTAATTGATTTTCAGAATTTCTTCCCCACGTTCTAAAATGATAATCAAAATTTTGCCCACCCCTCCTCTGTGATTTTTAAATATCTAACCCCCCCAATCTAACTCAATCTGGCCTGTGAAACAATTTTAGAATTCATATACACAATGTATTAAGGTAGAGGGAACATGATTTTTCTCTAAAACGCGATGTGTAAGTAAATTTAAAGACCTAAGTTGACCATAATGACTTAAAATGATGAAAAATATTTCGCTTTCAAATTATACTTCCAAGTACGACTTGAAAGTGAATAATTTTTTATTATTATATATATATATATATATATATATATATATTATTACTATTATTATTATTATGGGGTTTGTCAGGTCTTGACAAGTGTCCACTAATCTCAAACTTCAGCAACCTTTTGAGCCGCGTCATACTAGAGACTAGTGGAGCTAAATACACACGACTGCATCCTAAACCCTGGCGATATGCAGCCGCGGAAATTACGCTAGATCCAGTGCCCGCACAATGCGGAGCGACCCGAGCAGCACTGCTTTCTGCATCCTGCAGATCAAAGAGTTGCTTATTATTATTATTATTATTATTATTATTATTATTAAGCTCCGAGATAGAGATAGTTCAATCGTCGGTCGTTAAAAAAATTGTAGCTTTTGGTGCCCCATTCTAAATTATTACCATTGTTTTTTACTGAACTCTCTATTAATGTTCTATTTCCATTTTTGTTCGATTGTGAAATATTCAATTTTGGCCAGTGAGGACCAATATTTTTTATTAATAATATAGTTTCATAGTTAAGCACGTTAGTTTTAATATAACGCACTGTATCCAGTTTCACGCCTGAGTAAAATCAAATCAAACGAACGCAAAGCTAAGGCCACCGGCCTAAATTCACCAACACATTCACAGTAACTACTCGTCGCTGTTACCCTTTCCAGTTCATTTTTATTACTTGCGTAAATAAATATATTAGAAATCGCATGTGGCACTCTGTACCGCGACACTAACGTGTAGTGTCCACAGCATGGATCCACAGATCTAAATTTTTAAAATCTTACACTTATATAAAAAATCTTGAATTAGAAATAATAAAAATAAATATACGCAGATATATTTAACTAGTTTAATGCAATTTTAAAGTATAAATAAGATTTTAAATTCAGTTTTCCTTATTAAACATTTTTAGGAGGACACTGTCCCAGTGCCATCCTATCTCAGCCGCCACTGGTGATTATAGAAAAAAATATTGTCCTAGTCATCCAGCATTTATTGTCTACTTATACTTATTAAATACATACCCTAAAATGTGTCCAAGTACTTCATTAGTATTTCAAATAAATTTTTTCCTTTTTGCCTCAAGCGCAAAAATAGCCTAGACACGGCTCTGCTAAAATGCGTGAGAATTCACACTTCACAGCAAAATTTTCTATGAAATTTCTTTAAATTAAGACAAAGGAAAGTTACTTAGGTGTTTTTCATTCCGGAAATTTTTTTTTATAGTGATTAATCTTTAATGAATTAATTAAAATGAAACTTAACAAATTTAGTAGCAATAGTTTAACTAGAAATATAGTTTAACCTAGAAATAAAATTAATTCAATATAATACGATGATTTCTGCGGAAACATTAACTACAAAATGAAGAGAAGAAGCGTTAGTTAATGTTGATTATTAATTTAATGATAGAGAGTAAATTTTATTAGTGAACACAGATTTGTTTTAATGAAATAGTTGTTAATGCAGTAAAATAAAATATGTCTATCTTAGATGAAATTTCTCTCATTTCTTCATCTTACTTTTAACCCACTTACATGAAATGACTTAATAAAAACCATATATGTGAGGATGTGCTGTGACAGGAAATATAAATAAACTGGATTACTATTACAAAAATATTTTTATATTGATTTGTGCCATTATTTACTTAGAAATATTATATATTTGCATATTTTTACATAAATAACTTGTATCTTTCAGTCAGAACTGGGAATATTAGAAATAAAGTATTTGAACTAAAGTATTTGAACTTTACTTTGAATTACTTTCTGAAATATTGTATTTCAAATACTTCAGAAAAATTTCTTGGTATTTGGATTTGCAAATACTTTCTCCGTGGTATTTGTACTTGATATTTGTTGTCTAAAAACTTTAGAAGTATTACAAATATTTCCTAGTGTTTCAAATATTTCCCTAGTAATCCAAATCTTCCCTAGTATTTCAAATCGATCGATATGGTGTATTCCAGGGGTTCTTAAACTTATGTAGTCCGAGGACCCTTGAACAACTTTTTTTTGCGGACCCCATCCTAATCCTAGGCATTTTACGTCGTACTTGAGACTTAATTTCTGGCTCAATAATCTCATAGGCACTACGTTATAATAAATATTGGTAAAAATGTATCGCTGGTTATTTTATTAATGGTCTTGTGCATTTATAGATGAACATTAAAAGCGAAAAGTTGAAGGATGTAAAGTTAATGTCAAAATTGTTTCGCGGACCACAGTTTAAGAACCGCTGGTGTATGCTATAAGTTTACGAGAAGCTTGTGGAAAGTCGCCGATGATCCAAAGGGTGCTTCGGTTATGGTTTGTGGGGGCGGGAGCTATGACGGTGCCACTAAGCTTCATTTTTACAAGAAAGAGGTAATAAAGTCGGCCGAAGTCTACAAAAAAACCGTGTTGAAGTTGATAGTTAAAGAATGGAACAACTCCTACTTCACTGGTCACCACTAGTACTTTCAGCAAGATTCAGCGTCGTTACATAATGCGAAGTCTGCACAGCAGTGACTTGAAAGCAATGTACCGAATTTTATTTCTCCTGCTGATTTGCCGCCTAGCAGCTGTAATCTGAACCCCCATTAGGGAACCCCCATCTACCTGATTGGAAAATGTATCTTATCTTTCGTATTTTCTGAGTTATGGGCTTGTAACACTTCAGCAATTCCACTCTGTATAAAGCTGGGTCCAAATTAGCTAACCGATCCTGTAATGTATCGTGTAAGGTAACACGCGGTGTAACATTTCTGTCTAGTTTGGCCGGGATCCCGCGCACGTATCGAGCAGTTCGCTATGGACTCGACCGCTTTGCCAACGTGAAGCGCTGATCCGCTTTTTGTTACGGACACAAAGGTATTCGTCGAATTTGTCTGGACGCCTTCAAGGTAGTTTTGACGTTTGCAAGCATGGACGTTTGACACAAAGTTTACATAAGCAAGAGTAGATAGTAAATAAATTTCTTTAATTATTTTTCAACATGTTTCGCTAGCAGTTTAGCTTCTTCAAGATTTTTTCTGTGTTGTATATATTATGCGTATGAAGTTTTAACAAGAATTTAATAAAACTACAATGTAAAGTTTATTTTAACCTAACATATCTTAGCCCAGTAATGTGGAGTAATTTTTTCTACGAACCTTTGCATAAAATAGGTTACACTGTGTATTTAGAATACCCACTAACTGAAATTGTAATTTTTATTACCTTACGCGATACGTTACAGGATCGGTTTGCTAATGTGGACCCAATTTAAGGCAATTATTTTGAAAATACCTATATAAGGTAAGTACAGAAATTTAATTTAATAATAAATATATTCGCCAACATTTCACTGATCGCGTTCCGTTTATGTTAATAAAGAAATACTCCGTTTACAACCATTTTTGTATTTTTGATTAGTGTTGACTGATTTTAATATTAGTAGAAAAGACCAGCGCTCAGTTTTTTCATATAACCCCGCAAATTTTCATGTCGGACTTAGACATACGAGTAAATTAAGTAATTAAGTAACCGGACTGGCAACATAGCGTTTGATCTGGCAACATTTGAGACGTGGGACTTGGAGGGGCGGCAGGTGAACATGTGATACGCCTTCAGTACGAGTTTTAAATCGCTAGAGTCATTTTGTTGTCCGTAGCGAGTTTTTTCGTAAAACAGTTCTAAAAATGAGTGACATTCATTTCGAGCAACGGTGTGCCACTAGGTTTTGCTTCAGACTTGGGCACAATGCAACGGAAACTTTTGTGAAACTTCAGCAGGCCTACGGAGACAGTGTTTTGTCAAGGACCCAAGTTTTTTGGTGGTTTAAGGTATTTTTAGAAGGAAGAGAGTTGATTGAAGATGAATCACGCAGCGGAAGGACTTCATCTTCAAGAACCGATGAAAATGTCGACAGAATCCAAGATCTAGTGCGTTCAGATCGTCGGTTAACAGTCAGAATGATTTGGGAAGAGTTGAATTTGACTCACACTACCGTTCATCACAATGCGCCTTATCACACAGCAATTTTAATAAACGAGTTTTTGGCCAGTAAAAACATTCCTGTGGCTCCTCAGCCTTCTTATTGGCCTGACTTGAGTCCTTGTGAATTTTTCCTCTTACCAAGATTGAAAAATCACCTCAAGGAACGTCATTTTGGGACACTAGAAAACATTCAAACGTCCGTAACCGACCAGCTGAAAGCTATACCAGTATCCGAGTTCCAGCAGTGTTATGAGGAGTGGAAGCACCGTCTCCAGCGCTGTGTGGCTTTCCAAGGAATTTTGTGGGAGACAGTATCTAATTGTAATTCTATGCGAATAAAAAAAAAAATAATAATAAATCAGTCCGGATACTTAATTTACACACCTCGTCAGTAAACTTTTATTATTTAAAAAATGGCTAATTTGTACTGTTCTTCAAATGATGTTTTTTTGACCTCCACGTTTTATTTATTAAGTTGTTTTACGTATTAGGTGCATATTTCCTACAAAATGACTAATTCAGTTTATAGTACTGCTAATTCTAGACAAGATTACAATTTTTTTGTATTGCTTTTAATATTGCGTCTCCAATAAATGATTCACTGAATATGTTGACTAACTTGTAGTTTCTATGAAATCTCTTTAAATTAAGATTTGGTGTTACAAATTTTTGTTTATTTTTTGTTTATACCTGTTAAAAATAGTCCGTTACACATATAGTCAGAAGATAGGAAGATAACTAAACCTATTTGGCCAATTAATATCGTCAACTATCCAGTTAGTCAGCAGATAAATTCAAGATAGCAAATACATATGCTTCTTAATTATGAGTACATTCGTATTTATAACAGGGGAATAACAAAAATTTTATATGTTTAAGCATTACCATTTTCTATTTCTGAAGTGTAATCACAAAATTTATCACGTGATTTTCAAACAACATTTTGGAGTATGGTAAATTTAAGTTAACTTACGTATACAGGATATTCCAATCGAAGAAGATGAGGAAGTATTTACCTGAAAAGATATAATAATTTCAATAATACTGTTAAATAAAAGATGTACTAGTAACAAAAAAATATATAAATTAAACTAAACAAGGTCCTGCTGACAGGTAAGGCATTCATTTTAGAGAGGAACCAAATTTTAGGTGCCATCTTTCACTAAAATTACTTTATTCTACAACCGTGCATAAAGTAGGCACTTTGCACACGTAGCAAGCTGCGTTCACAGCTCTAAAATTTAGTAAAAATCACGATCTCGCTGTTTCTGCGGATTTTGCTGATTCTCGCTGATCTCGCGGGTTTGTAAAAAGTCAGATATATGCATTTATTCCATCGTAGTTGAAAAAATACAGATGTCGCAACATTCGTTACACATTAATTTTCATAGCTACCAATGCTAACATTAAACGTTAAAACTATCTACTAAATTTATCCATAACGCATAGTCTATAGTTAACTAATTTTAGAGCTTTGAATGCAACTTTACAATGTCTAAAACGGCACTAGTGTATAAAGTGTTGTCATGGTAACCATGGTAAAATTTGTCATGGTAAAATTTCAAATGCTCACTTTCATGTTATAAAAAACGTAAATGAAAATACTTTTATCAAATACTTCAATCCAACTGACTAAATTACCATAATATCCGATTAAAACACTTAATTTACAAATAACCAACAATTATTTACTGGTCGGCCATCTTTTGTTGTCATGGCAATCAATAAATAGCTGTCAAAATTCTAAAAAATGATATGTACCGGACAAATATTAATTGCTAAATTAACAAGAAGATTAAGATGAGGTAAAATTGATAAATGATTATTTACTTTATAAATTAAGGCTATAATTTGTGAAGTAAAGAATAAAAACTTAAAGGAACTTAAATTAGTAAATAACTACAAAATACGGCAGTAAATCTGTAGCTATGCATTATATCTAAGAAGCATTTATTTTTTATTGTAACATATTATATACACTAATAATCCCTATACAGTGTCTGTATATATAACGGACATTGGTTGTCATCTTGTGTGGTTGGTACTCAATTAAAAATACAAACATTTCCAAAATAGTGGAAACTTCATTAATTATTACATATTATTAATTTCGGTGTTCTATTCAAAAAATTTGTATTCAATACATGTGTAAAGAACTCTTTTCAGTCTCGTGCTACCATTTTCGGCACTCGGCTGATGCCTCGATTCGTAACTCAACTGAAAAGACCACCTTTACCCACTATTTGTCATTTCGAAACTGGATCAATTACAATTTTTCAAATTTTACAGAAAAAGCAAAAACTGATTTACTTCTGCAAAATTTCAGATTTTTATCAGTCAACTTACGTATATTTAGAGAGGTTCTTGTAACCCGCAGAGCTTGGGGTGACCTCATCCAGATGTACAGAGCGACAATCGGAAAGTTTTCTACGTACACGTCCCTACACTCCATCAACGCCGACCAACGTCTTAGGGGCCACTCCCTGAAGCTACTCCACGAAAAGCAATAGATGCAACTAAGAATTTTCTGACCAGTCAAGTGTTCCACCCAAGGAACGCCTTGCCCGAGAGCGACGTGTCAGCACCGTCCATCAACTCCAAGTCACGTATAGCCCCTTTATTTGTAAAACTCACTGTATTATATGTACGTCACCTATACTATTTTTAAGTATGTACTAATATATTTGTATTTTTATTGTACTCTTAAGCATAACAAGCGTTTTAACTTCCGGTCTTTATATTGTAATAAGATTTAGTGTACTATGCATGGAAAATCTCATGCATACTATAGATTATATTGAAAAGAAATTTTTCTGAGATGATCCCCTTTTCGAAATGAACAGAGGCACAAAACTCATAAAAAAAAAGTTTGGCAAAGGGTTAACATTATGTAAAATAAATAAACCCGATATTTTAAAGAATAAATTACTATTATTAATTTACTTAAGTTTAAGTTTTCTGCTGTCATTGTAATCCACTGGAACAAATCGTCGTAGAAAGGTCGATGGTCCTGTGGAATATACTGATAACTTCCCAGCGTATTGGAATCGGGGATGGTCAGTTGCAGGTATTATGGTTTCAAAAGATTGAACGTATCTTCTTCAATAATATTATCGATAGAATGACGTCCTATAACATTTCCATGCGTATTGCTGCGAGATTAAATTCGTAAAATTAGTTCGCAGCTAAAATATATATATATATATATATATATATATATATATATATATATCTTTTTTCGGCATAGCAGCTGTGCACCAATGCTAGTTAAATATAGCTAGTGCCAAAAGTCGGTACAAAAATGGAAAATATAATCGAGATCATCCTTTTTCGAAATGTCTGCCAGATGTCCTCCAGTTATTTAGCCTTTAATACCTGTATAGATGATCCATTTTCATACATTATGAATGGCCTTATTTCACAAGAGGCCCAATCCCTCTTCGAAATGACAGATTCAATTATATGTTGTGATACAAAGGCAAAAAACTATTTATTTTAGTAAGGATTTTAATGTGAAAATTCGTTATTTTTGAAACATTTTATAATTGTACAGGAATCTCTTCATTAGCGCGGGTTAAATTAATGTGCGCTTCGCACCAGAGATCTGGTCGGGGGGAAAGTGTCCAATAATATTCACTGTTTAGGGCACCAAGAGGCTTTAATTCACTAATATAATTACATATACACATATTACATCAATTAGCCGTTTCGATCCACTGCTGGATATAGGCCTCCTTTAGTATTTCCCATATTGTTCGGTCTTGGGCTTCAGTTACTTTGATTTTGCTGCGAATTTCTACATTAGGTAGTCTATCTCTAAAAGAGCCCATAGACGATCAACTTGGTTGTCAACCTTGTTGTCAACTTGCCATGTTGAAAGAGATGTTGAACGTCTGTAGGCAGGTTGGTGGTTGACATTTCATGTTGAAGCAATAGCAGAGTTGAGATCAAAAACGTTGGATATTTGGTGGGCGGAGCTTGATGTTAGCGACCCTGTTGTAGCGTCTGTGGGTATGTTGACAACAAGGTTATGAATATCACTTGTGAAATTGGAGTTGTGCTGTGAAGTTGTAGAAGTTTATAATTGTTTTTGGTTACCGTACGTTGCCGTTTGGTCAGTTTTTATTGTTTTATTATTGTTTGGTAAATTACTGTTAATTGGATATGGCCAGTATTCCAAATATTCAAATTTGGGTGGATTTTTTGGATACATTAAGATAACTGCCCGAGCTGTGGAAAGTCAAGTCGGACATTTTTAAGGATCGCAACAAAAAGAAGAATGCGTGGCCAAAACTTTTAGATGTTTACAAACAAATTGAGCCAAATGCGAATGTTGACCGAGTGTTAAGAAATGCGAGTCTTAACAAAAGAATCACAAATATAAGAATATACTCCTTCAAAACTTTGTTTATAACACTGCAAGTCTCAATGATAATTGTTCCAAGACTTTGTGGCGATATAGCGGTGAGAAATTTTAAATTCTCGAAGCTCTGCCCACTAGCTAAAAACCGCAGGGTTGTGGAAAGCCGTTCATTCGCAGTTATAGCAATTCTCATGTTTGTGTCTTTATTTTCAATAAATGGTCGCACTTTATCCAACAGTTCATCGTAGGTTTTACTGTCCATTCTTAAAAAGTTTTTGAAATATTCAGGTGCAGTGACGCGTAGTTCCCTCATTAAATCGGAATCAGAAAACTGGGCACGGTTTTGATACCATTCCTTTGACCAAACTTTTCTCTTTTTAGGACGACGCATCTCATCTTCACACAAATCGTTTAAAACTAAAAACAACAACGAATCCTTACTCATTTTTCACTAACCAACGAATCATAGAAAATAATAAAAAGCAGCACCAGAAATCACCCGGAAAATTCAAGCCGATACAAAATCCTCGGAAGTGTTGTTTACAACCTGGTTGCCAACAGTTCATTCCGTCTGTGGCAACAGCTGACAACAAGGTTGATAACCAAGTTGATCGTCTATGGCCCCCTTTAAGGTCATAATCAACATGATTCGCTCCATGGCTCTTTGAGCTATTTGAAATTTTTTAGCTGATGCTTTTGTTGACGGATGATACGAGAAGAGAATTGAGGATGAAAGGAGTTGAAATGCAGGTTTTTTTCATTATCAAATTATAGAATCATTCTCGTTAATTGTTATCAGTGCCACCCCTTATACAAATTGTTAAAACAAAACCAACCATTAGATTAGGCAAAAAATTACACGGAAATTTCTGATGAAATAATAAAAAAAAAAAAAAAAAACGGGTTATGTTTTATGTGGTGACACAATCGCTAGCGTTTAAGTGAAATGTCCGCATAGTACTCCTGCTGTACTGTACTGCGCTCCATTTTCGGATTTGCGGCGTCAGCTCTCATGCCTTTTCTGTAAGCTACACATTTTTGGATTCCTTAAAATCTATCTGTTCAATTTTTGACAAATATACCTATACCGATATTGTGAAAATATTAAATTTTTTCAACTACGATCCAAATTTTCACAAGCAACACTATATTAGATTTCATTTCTGATGTCTTAAATCGATAGATCTCGACGTTATCTTTCGATGAGATCAATTTCGACATCGTAGCGCTTCACAATCGTGAGTTATACTGAGCTGATACTGAATTTCTCAGTACAGGGTACCGTTTTCTGTACATATTTACAGCAGCACAAAAATTCTTATGATACAAAATGTACACTTCAAATACATCAGTGTTTTCAACATGGCTAAAATTTTATCTTTTTTTCGTCAAAATATTAACCCATCAAAAAGTATTGCCAAATTACAAGCGGCAATTAAGAAGTAATGAAACAAAATAAGAATGTTCAATTGTTATCATTCATAGCATTATTGTTACAACGAGATTTCAATGAAATTTTCATTATTTTATGAAGCAAATCTACGACTTTTTTTATTTAGAATTTAATGGTCTTAGATACATTGGCTATTTACCAGTTGAATATATACCAGTGTAACAATACAATTATAAAAGGTATAATATATAAGTAAAAAATGTTATAAAAATATAAAATAATACAAGTAACCTATTAATACATATAATCTATCTTATTGTCTGGCTATATTCGTATATTATTAAAATTATTATAAATTCGTAAATAATTTTGAAAAGGTTGATGTTATTAGTAAAAAGAATGCAGTTTATAGAAGTAGGGAAAATAACAGTTTGTTGACTCACTTGACAACATAGAATTTCTATTATACTTCGGACAAGAAAATATTAAATGGTTCACATTTTCTATAATATTTGGATCGCAGGTGCAAGCCACAGTTCGGATCAAATTTAGTCTGTGAAGATGTTGTTTGACTTTCGTAGGGTTAAAACGTATTCTGCATATCGTTGTAGTAAACTCTGTATTCATGTCCGAAGTAAACCATCTGGAAGAAGACATATTTGGTTGTAGAGAACAATAAAAGGAACCCTTTGATGTCAAGCTGGTTCGGTATTCTTCATTCCACGAGTTTCTGATGAATTTAGTGTACAAACTATATGCGTCAGTTATTTTAATAGGAATGTCCAAAGGCATACCTGTAATTATGGCTTCCTTTGCCAAAATGTCTACCACTTCGTTGAGTGTCATTTGATCCAAATTATCTTGATTATAACATTTTGATCCTTCAGAAGATGAATAATTTGAATGATATCGTAGATTAAGATAGAATTTTTATGTAAGACCTTGGGGTATTTTAAGGGCTATGACTTGTTTATATCGTTGAGTTCAGAATAAAATACTTTATCGAATAAGTAAAAAAAAAAAAAAACAATGTGTGTTCCAATTTAAAATAAGAATGTTGCACAACGTATTTAAAAAACCAATGGTCGCAACAAAAAATTGCTTCACTCATTGATATTCACTTATAAAATAAAAAATGTTGTCTAATTTAAGCAACCTCGTACCTCTTATACTTCTACAGATAGTAATAGCGTACAAATTCTGAAAATATCATCCGACATACGTCACTAGATCTATAAAACTAAATATTGAAAAAGTTATTAATATATTTGTAGTAAAGTGTAGTAAATAGCACAGTAAACAACATAAAAGATACGTTATCTCATATTTTAAGTCCTGGTTATGATGTTAATTATACAGGCGAGTGTCCAGCCTGCATGACTTCAGACACTACTGAATCATTCATACATTCCATCAATTAAGGATGGTTCACTTTCCAGACCACTCTGGCCGTTGTTCCAATTGTTGACAGATTTCTTCACAAATATGTATATGATCTCATACTTTATTATATTACTTTAATTTTTTATAACTAAAATTTGATGAATCACTTTTGGTTTATTAGAATTGTGGGAAATTTTTAGAAACTCGTTGAAATTTGAGAAAAAAAGAATGAGTAATCTTTGTTTTTCCTAGGTAATTGAACTTATGGCTAATAATTTCAATTTACAAAGTAAAGAAACTATTTTGAGTGGAAGTAGATTTTTACAGAATTTAGCAGATATTTGCGATTTTGTAAAAACCCTTGTAACGTCACTCATGCGTCTGTCTGTATGTATGTACGGTAGAAATTGTAGCCAAACGGCAAAGTTGAAATTTAGCATACTTGTACAAATCCTTGACCCACATATAGGAAAAATGTAGAGAGTTCAAAAACACACATCGCAGAATAAATATAATCAAATATATATTTAATGGAAAAAAATACATATTTTTTAAAAACTTTGAGTAGGGTCTCAAATGAGGCGTGGATAAACGAACACTTTTTTATTTTTGAAAAAAACGTTTTGCTTATGGGATTTTTGCCAAAAATATATCAAAAAACTTTTGTGCCCCACCCAGCTTCCAAGAGGGGTTGATTTAAAAATCTAAAAAAAAAATCTGATAATATTTTTGATAAAAAATAATGAACAATGATGGGAACCGGGATAGTTCAACAGGAATTTTTAATCAGAATAGTTTTTCGAAAAATATCGATTTTGTGTCGTTGAAAAAAAAATATATATATATTTTTTTTTAAATTTATTGTGTGGTATCAAGAATTTTAAGACATTAAGGAACGAAAAGTGGCGTTTTAAAATTTCTTTATTTTAACACTTTTTTTTCCAAAAAATTACTTTAAAAAATATTGTTCCGCACCCTTTAACCTAAAGGGGATAAACTACAAATCTGAAAAACTTCGAAGTAATGAACATTGATCTAACCGGAAACTTTGATAATAAGAATAGGTTTTTGGGAATAATGCAGTTTTTGCGTTATTGACAAAATAAATTATTTTTTTAATTCGTGGCTACTTTATTGCTAGTAATGTTATGAATGTTTTGTATTTATGGCTAAAGTAGTGTATATCTTCTTTTGAAATTAAAAATATAATAAAACAATTTTGAGATTTTAAATTGAAAATTGTGAAAAAAACAACTGAGAATTGAGTACATATATAAAGTCGGTTTACGGTAACTATGAAATGACGTCACACTTGGATATTTTAAGTACCAACGTTATGATATGTTTTAATCAACATCAATCCATAACTCAGTTAGTACATTTATTTATTTAATTTTGGTACAGTTTTTCAATGTTGCCGGTTTGAAATTGGATTGTTCAATCGTTATTTGTCAGGTTGACATTTAGGTGTTTAGAAGTTGTTCGATATAACCTAACTTTTTTTGACAGTTTACGAATTGGCAACAAGGTGAGTTTTTCAACTGTGACGTCATTTCATAGTTACGGTAAATGGAGTTTATCAGCTCCATCTACGTCATGATTCAACCTATTGTATAAATAATTTTAGTTTTATGTTTTTAAGGTACCAAACAGGAATAAATCATTTATAATAGTGGAACACACATTGTTAATAGTGAGAAATACGTTTCTGAAATTGAAAAAATAAAGCCAGTTATCAATATATTTCTTATTAATTTAATGAAGACTTAGGTACGAAGCAAATACAGAATAAATTGCTGGGATTTTTTAGTTTCAATTTTATTGTAACGAAATTTTTGCAAATTATTAAAGTTGCAAATTATGAATGATCTTATTACTCAAATAACAAATAAAAATGATTATCAAAAAATTGATGTGAAGTGTGAATTTTCACACATTTCAGGGTTTTGCAGGTATTTAGTAAGTGAATGATGATTATTTGGGATGCCAAAACAAATTTTATGTCAAAATATTTTTTTATGAATTTTAATTCGAATGCCTATTACCATTATTTAAGTTTTTAAAGATGTGCAGTATTTTTTTTATATATCAAGGTTCATTAAGATTTTGAAAATTGCGCCTATGGCTTCCACTGGTTGTTTTTAGTCATAGCTCCTCCCCTTTGATTTCGTGTACATTCAAATATATAATTAAATTATAATTTCAACAATTTCCACGGGTTATTAAATTTACGCTATTAAAAATTAAATGCAACAATTGCCAAAATATAATTAAAATTTTGAAAAAATAATTTAAACAATATAAAAATGCAAAAAAAATAAATAAAAAATAATATTATCTCCTCACGTAGGACTCGAAACTCATATTCTTGGGCAGAACGCTAGTATCTTAGACACTGCACCAAGAAACACGTTACTGTTTAGCGTATTATATAACTATAAGTTGTCAACATTATTAGCAAAAAAAACACAAAAAATGCTTTTTTTTCCAAAAACATAATCTGATCAAAAATTCCTGTTGAACTATTCCGGTTCACACCAATGTACATTACTTAGAATTTTTTCAGATTTTTAGTTTAAACCATCTGGGCTACAGGGTGTGGGACAAAAATTTTTTTGCACAATATTGGCAAAAATCGCTTCAAAATAATTTATTTTGCAAAAATAAAAATTTGATCGTTAATCCACGTACCAAGGGCTTTCATTTGATACCCTACTCAGAGTTAAAAAAAATATTTTTTTTTTCGATGAGCACATATTTGTTTATATTTTTAGGGGGATATGTTTTTTAGATGTTTTAGTATTTTTCCTATGTGCGGGTCAAAGAGTTGTATAAGCATGCCAAATTTCAACTCTCTAGGTTTAGCCGTTTGGCTACAATTTTTACCGAACAGACAGACAGACAGACAGACAGACAAACGACAAAATGACGGTATAAGAGTTTTTTGGTCATACCTACAAAACCCTAAAAACTGTTAATTTTGATGTGATTATAGAAAAAATATTGTCCAAGACATACAGCATTCTGTTGGCTTCTTATACTTATTAAATACCTATAAAACCCTGAAATGTGTGATAATTCACACATCACATCAATTTTTTTCTAATCAATATAAGTGTGTCGCGTAGACAAAAAGGTTGGAAAGCACTGCTCTAACACATTATAATTCAATTCAATGTTAAGTGTATCGTTCTCCGCGAGTTACAAATGCCTACAATGTTCGAGGATACTACTAGATAGCTAGGAAACCCTGATGTGTCAAAATTCATACTTCACATCAATTTTCTTACTTGCTTATTATTATTATTATGGGGTTTGTCAGGTCTTGACAAGCGTCCACTAATCTCAAACTTCAGCAACCTTTTGAGCCGCGTCATACTAGAGACTAGTGGAGCTAAATACACACGACTGCATCCCAAACCCTGGGATGCAGGGATTATTATTATTATTATTATTTTAAGCAGATACCATAATTTTTGATGATTCATATCATAACAGAAAACATTTAAAGGACATTTAAATAAAAAACTTTAATTATTAACACATTTTTTTCTTCAGTTGCATTAATTCCTTGAAAATATTTTTAATTAACAAAATATTTCTAATGAATATATTACAATTAAACGTTTGACGAAGTATGTGTAAAAAATGTTTATAACAATGTTTAAATATTTATGTAAATGTTGATATTTCAAATGCAAAATGGCATTGAAATATGACAATGTGAAAAATATGATTATTAATTAACACATTCATTAAATAAACGTTTATAGAATGTTATTTGGATTCCGTCATACATTTTTACGTGTTTGTTTGTATGTTACATAAATGTTAACAATGTACCTATCTGAATATTTTACTAGGTTTGATCGAAAAATGCGCGACTAACATCATAAAACTTTATTAATAAGAAATTATTTTACATGTAAATTACCTTCGAAATACTTTCTATACTTCTGTGGCCATGCGCGCATCCATGAATTGGGGGGGGGGTCAGAACACGAAATTATTTAAATTAGTAAAAAGGTAAATAAGTAAAAACGTCCTTACTTTTAAAATACAAGTGATAACCTAAAAAAAAGGTACTTACTTCGAAAATATAAGTGATGACAAAAAAAATCTTGACTTAACCACATGTTTTTGGATCTCTGGGAGGGTCATCACTTATATTTTGGCAAAAACGCATAAAAACCACGTGCTTTTGAAGATCTTGGGGGGGGGGGTATTTTTTGCGGGCATAGCCTTGCCAGTTTTTGCCGTTTCCAAATTTTACGTTTCCTACCCCGTAGAGTTATTCCCAACATTCTGCGAACCATGGCTCTTTAGCATACTGCTTTGTTTAGGATTTTCTGCGTGAAAGTAGTTGTTTCTAACCCACAAGTTAGAACGGGCAGCAAACAAGAGTAAAAAAATTTGGACTTGGTAAATCGTCGATGGTACGGATTAATTCACGTATAGTTTGTCTCAAAGTTTAGTGGAATGACTTATTAACGAGCAGGGTAACTCCAAAGCTGCGGAAAATTTTGCAGACAAACTGTACAGTGCAACAGCCTAAGAAAATGTTCAACATTTGAAAAAAATAATAATAAGTATTGCCCTGTTTTATTACCCCTATGTTTTTTTATTAGCTGTTTTCAAAAGTTCAAGTGTTTATGTTGTCTTCTTTCCAAGTGTGTAACAAAATTTCACACAGACACGCTGCTCTTCGATCAGGTACATCTTAAAAATCGCCAGGGTAATCTAATACGAACAAAAACCGCTATAAAATTCAAATTAACTTAGCGAAACAAACTCAATGTCACTCAACTCACAAATGACAGCTGCATCATAAAGTAACTATTCCCAATCTCCAATGACTAGGTGTTACGAGAATACAAGAACAGCGCTGTTCGCGTATTTGTTTTCAAACCTCAAACATACAAGGTATCTCAAAAGAAATTTTATATTTATTTAGCTTACTGAGTGAACGCAACGTATCCGAGGGGCGCGGGGGTTATGTCAATCGGTAGCCTGGCTCTTGGGAATTCAGTCGCTATGGAGCGTTTCTCGGGAGCAGACCGCGCGTTATGCGTGCGAGAGTTTTACAAAAACGGTGATTCGGCGACTGTAGCGCGTAGAAAATTCTGCAGTATTCGAGGTTTTCGCCACTTAAATGAGGCGCCAAGCATTCCTCTCATTTGACATTGGGTTAAAAAGTTTGAAGAGACTGGTACAACGCTGGATAAATCAAAATCCGGGCGACCTAGGTCATCAAGAACGGTAGAAAACGTGGAGAATGTTAATCAGTCTGTTCGTGACGACCCGAACCTTTCAATTCGGAAGCGCGCAAGTGCTTTAAATGTGCATAGATCATCATTACATCGCATTATGCACAAAGACCTAAAGCAGCACCCCTACAAAATTCAATTGGTGCAAGAATTAAAGCCCCAAGATGCCAGTCAGAGGCTTAATTTCGTAAATCAGGTGATTGAGCGATTTTCAACGTTTACCAACATTTTGTTTTCGGATGAAGCTCATTTTCATCTTAATGGCCACGTAAATAAGCAGAACTGCCGCTACTGGAGTGCAACGAATCCGAAACGCAAACATCAGAAACCCCTACATTCGCCTAAAGTGACCGTATGGGCTGCGATGTCGGCGCGAGGAATTATCGGCCCTTACTTTTTTGAAGACGAAAGGGGGCGTGCAGTTACAGTGAATTCAGAGCGTTATGTGGAGATGTTAGACAACTTCTTGGTACCTGAACTGCAAAACTTTCCTGGCTATAACCAAAGAACATGGTTCCAACAGGACGGAGCAACTTCACACACGTCCAATATGTCTCTGCCACGTGTTCGTGAAATTTTCTCAGGCAAATTGATCTCCCGGAGAGGTGACATAAATTGGCCTCCACGCAGTCCAGATTTAACCCCTATGGACTTTTTTCTATGGGGTTATCTTAAATCTAAAGTTTACGCCAATAAACCGACTTAACTGGCGCATTTGAAAGAAAATATCCGTCACGAAATGGCAGCCATCCCTGAGTCCACCTGCCGAGACGTCATAAGTAATTTTACTGTTCGATTAAATGAGTGCCGAGAACGCGAGGGTCTACATTTAGACGATATTATTTTTAAGAAATAAATCCCCAAAAAGTGTATTTTAATAATTAATAAACATTTTTTCTATATACGGCTTACTTTTTTTTTAATCGATCCACTAAATATAAAATTTCTTTTGAGACACCTTGTATAATATTTTGTGTAACGTATTTATAAAACAACAATACTGTCACTAAATACAAATTGCATTTATTTAATTATATGACCTACATAACATGTATTTCTGAATTTAATTTTTGTTATAATTCTATTAACCTTTATAAATAATGTGAACATGAAAATCATAAATATAGAATAAATTATATTGCAAATTAATTTTAAATTAATTGACCAATCATATTTTAAAGTGAAAGAGAAAATAGCACCATACTGTTTTATGTACCCTTTTTGAATATGTTTACTGGTTAGAAAGAGTGGGCAATAGACAAGGCAGGCCACAGGGGCCGATCAGGCAGAAAAGCCCGTAGTCTGTTAATTGGGGGAAAAAAAAAAAAAAAAAAAAAAAAAAAACTGTATAAGAAGAAAGTAAAACGAAAAATGAAACCGAATAGAGACCGACTTTGATAAAAGCTCGTAAACGTACCCTGTTTACGAAGAGTTCGTGCAATTTTAGAAGTTCCCCCGCTACATTTATCGGATTGATAAACTTTTTTGTTGTCATGTTGGTTAACCTGTCTCTGATGACTGTCTCAATTGGCAGCCATATTAGATGTGTATTTTAAATTTGACAGCTAATTAAAGTTGTGTTTCTGTATATTCGGTGATTTTTTATTTTTCACAATGAAGGATCAAGGAATATGCATTAAATTTTGCGTAGAAATGATATAAAGTGCTTTAAAGTAGTGGAAATGTTGCAGAAGTCATTTGGTGAGTCGAGTATGAATGAACGAGCAATTTACAAATGGTATAAATGCTTCCAAGATGGCCGTGAATCAGTTGAAGATGATGATAGAGTTGGGAGACCCAGCACATCAATGACCGAAAAAACGTAGAAGTTAAGAAAAAAAAAATTTTGCTAACTGTCGAATTAGAATTAGAGAGATTGCTGCAGAAGTTGGTATGTCGTATGGTTCAGAAGAAATGTATCATGAGAGAGGTAGCAAAATTTGTTCTGAAAATGTTAACTTTTGAACAAAAAATGTATCGTAAAGAAGTCACACAGGAAATGATAGATGATGTCGTCAATGAGTCAACATTTCTCCAGCATATCATAACGGGAGACGAGACGTGGGTGTACGGTTATGAAGTCGAAACAAAAGCTCAGTCATCTCAATGGAAGCTTTCAAATGAACCAAGACCTAAAAAAGCACGCCAAGTTCAATCAATTTTTCAAAGTTCTCAGTTTTTTTTTTTTTTTTCGATAGTATTTTGTACCATGCATGTTTACCGCAAGGTGTTATAGTTAATAAAGAATAGGTACTATTTGAGCTGGTGGTGTCAGCTGCGTGAAGCAATTCGTAAAATAAACGGCAAAATTTATGGAAGGACAATTTCTGGAAATTGCAGCATGATAACGCACTAGCTCATACTTCATTACTTGTTCGAAATTTTCTATCAAAAAATAGCACCGTAATGGTACCGCAACAACCATTCTGAATTTTTTCTCTTCCCAAAGATGAAAAAACAAAGCACGGACAATGTTTTACGATCATTGAAGAAATACATGTAAAATGGCTGGAGGAGATGAACTATACCAAAATCTGCGTTTCAGAAGTGTTTTGAAGTTTGGTGGCAATAGTGCATTATATCCGATGGGGACTATTTTGAAGATGGCAATATAAAAATTGATGAATAAATATTGCTTTTAAATTAAAAAATTGCACGAACCTTTTGATCACACTTCGTATATTGGAGCGGTGTTAAACGATAAGAACGGCGATACTAGCTAACTAGTGATATACAATGCATTGCTTTCTATGTAAAACTGGGTCCACTGGGTACCGATCCTGTAATGTATCGCATAAGGTAATGCTTTCTTGAAATCTACGTGTTGCGAATGTATAACTCAAAAAAAAGCTTTAGGCATCATATGTAAATTCAGAAAGAATACATCTTGTAAACAGTTCTTTATTAAGCATTCAATGTTAACTTTACCTGCTATGTTTATTTTATATTGTCTGATATATGTTAAATCTGAGTTTCAGACTTTTTGCTACACAAACAAGAACCTTCAATGGGAGACTAAATTTGGTAAACATTTGGAAATACCCAGGATCAACTTGGAAGTTTCTAAAAACTCACCTAGATAGACTGCCAGATAGAATTAAAATGATGGACCTTACGAGATATAAATTAAATACCATTGAGGAATATCTATCGGATAATATTGTGTTACATATATTGTGTACCTATTATTTCATATTTCATTGTTCTGCATTTTATATTGACGTGTCTATGAATGCATCATTCTTCCAAAACTAATAAATATGATTATTATTGCAATCTTCCTGTGAACAATCCGAGAGCGGAGTATACAACGAACATAAATAAAAAAATTAAATTTCAATTAGACGGTATTCTAAATATACAATGTAATTCATTTTATGCAAAGTTTCGTAGAAAAAATTACTCTGACATTACTGGGTTAAGATATGTTGGGTATATACTTTAGGAGAAACTCCGACGATTTGTCAATGTTAAATTATATTAGACAGACAGATTTATTTTGATGGACTTAAATAATCAGAAACGTGTAGAAACAAACTCTGAAGAAGAAAACAACAACCTCCAATTTTATTTGTATATAAAAGACGGACATATTATTTATCAATAATATGTATTACTCATAGTTAATTTTAGCAAAAACTATCCTATAACAATAGGATATCAAACAAGCAAAAAAGGTCGTACAATGTAAACACAAGGCTAGTGTTTGCTATCTAATCTAATCAGATGAACCAGACAATAAATACGCGGAAAAACATTGTGTACTCATTGTAATTTTCTCCATATAGATAAATTTGTATTGTGTGTTGTGCCAATGTTCCTGGCGCCAAAGATTGCAAGTGATAAAAACCTGCCTAATATTTATCTTTATCTAGATATAACTAGTAGATTAGTGGAAAGAGATCGATGGCTCCAAGAAAACCATGTATTCGTCCTACTGATATAGTAATGTTCAGATTTAACAAACTGGTACAAAAATATATTGTCAGCATCAGTGTCAAATTTATGCTGCCTAAGCTCATGACAATGAAAAATTAAAAAAATTAAATGAAGTGTGAATTATCTCACACAGTACTTAGAACATTCAGTTAATATCCTACAATATATATATTTTTTTTTATAGAAAAATATATTTGCAAAAAATAATCCGAATTCAAATTCTATTCTAGCGTACTATTTCGGTTCACATCAATGCGCATTACTCCAATTTTTAGGGTTTTGTAGGTATGACCACCAAAAAACCCTTATAACGTCACTCATATGTCTGTCTGTCTGTCTGTATGGTAGAAATTGTAGCCAAACGGCTGAACATAGGAAGTTAAAATTTGGCATACTTGTACAACTTTTTGACCCACATATAGAGTTCAAAAAAATACAGCGCGGGTTAAATATAATCAAATATATATTTAATAAAAAATAAATATTGTTTTAAAATTTTGAGTGGCATACCAAATTAAACCTCTTGGATCCACAAACAAATTTTTATTTTTTATTTATTTTTTTTTTAATTGTATTTTTGCCAAAAATTGTTAAAAAACTTTTGTCCCCCACCGTATCTCCCAAAGGGATTGAACTAAAAATCTAAAAAAAATCTCCGTAATGAACATAGATGGGAACCGAAATAGTTCAACAGAAATTTTTGATCAGATAAATTTTTCGAAAAATGTCGTTTTTGTGCCGCTGATAAAAAAAATATTTTTTTAAATATATGGTGTAGTAACAAAAAAAAAGTTGTTGATTACGGAACGATAGATAGTTTTTTGAAATTCGTTTCTTTTAACACGAATTTAGCCAAAAATGTGTAAAAGTTCTTGTCCCTCACCCTTTTACCAAAAAGGGTTAAACCAAAAACCTGAAAGAATTATAGGTAATGAATATTGATCTGAGCCGGAAACGTACGAGAGGAATTTTTGATCAGATTGTGTTTTTGAAAAACATGGCAGTTTTTGTGTTTTTGAAAAAATTTATTATTTTTTTAATTCATGGTTAAATTATGGCCAGTAATGTTATGGATTTTTTGTATTTATAGCTAAGATAGTGCATTTTTTTGAAATTAAAAATATTAAAAAAATAATACATTTTTTAATAGTTGCGAACTGAGTTACTCGCACCACACCACACTACATTCTACACTGTAAAATATTTCTTATTAATCTTATGAAGACTTGAATACGAAGCAAATGCGGAAAAAACGCTGGGATATTTGGCAGATTATTTAAATTCTGTTTAAAAAAATTAAATAGAAGCTCTTAGTTCTCAAATAACGAATAAAAGGGATTATCAAAAAAACTGTTGATTTTGATGTGATAAATACCTAGACAGTATTATGTTGACTTCTTACACCTATTAAATACCTGCAAAACCCTGAAATGTGTGAAAATTCACACTAAACTTCAATTTTATTTTTAAGTGTTATAATTGTCTTATTTGTTTCTTGTATCAAAGAACAATATTCATGCCAAATTTCAGTTTTCTAGGTTTAACCGTTTGGGCACAGTTCCTTACGTACGGAGAGACAGATAGCCGGTAAAGAGACAGACACATGTGAACCCCTCCCCCCAAAGAGCTAAAAAAAAAAAAAACGTGGCTTTTAGTGTTTTTAAGGAATATATTTGAATTTTAGAGCTGAAGACCTTTCTTTTAAGTCAAAACACTTGCATTTTGGAAAATAAAGTGCACTTACCAAGTAATTTCCCGATTCCTACCCTTTTAAAACATTTTGTCTTCTGAGCACCCGTCCCCCCAAATTGCTGCGCCCAAATTGCGCGCCAGCATGAGTGATGTAAGTATTTCTTTCTTATACCTACGAAAGCCTAGAAACAAACATGGTTTTATAAGGAAATTAATACATTCCTATTGAAATCTCGTTATAGAAAATATGAATTAAAAGCACCTTTTTAGGGTTTTGTAGGTATGACCAAAAAACCCTTATACCGTCATTTTGTCGTCTGTCTGTCTGTCTGTCTGTCTGTCTGTCTGTTCGGTAAAAATTGTAGCCAAACGGCTAAACCTAGAGAGTTGAAATTTGGCATGCTTGTACAATTTTTTGACCCGCACATAGGAAAAATACTAAAACATGTAAAAAACATATCCCCCTAAAAATATAAACAAATATGTGCTCATCGAAAAAAAAAATATTTTTTTTAAATTCTGAGTAGGGTATCAAATGAAAGCCCTTAGTACGTGGATTAACAATCAAAATTTAATTTTTGCAAAATAAATTATTTTTAAGCGATTTTTGCAAAAATTGTGTAGAAAAATTTTTGTCCCACACCCTGTAGCCCAGATGGTTTAAACTAAAAATGTGAAAAAATTCTAAGTAATGTATATTGGTGTGAACCGGAATAGTACAATAGGAATATTTGATCAGATTATGTTTTCGGAAAATAACGCATTTTTTGTGATTTTTGGTTGACGATGCATACATGTTATACTCTTATAACACACTAAGTTGATAAGCGTTTGGTGGTCTAGCGGCTCAGTTGCGCGCCAACTACACAGGATCGTTATTCACTACACGGGTTCGTTCCTGGCTTGTGGAGTCAATTTTATTTTTTGTTTTTTTTTTTCATACTTATTTTGTTTAAATTAATTTGTTAAAATTCTAGTTATATTTTAGCACATTTTGAATTTAATTTTCAAGAGCGTAAATTTAATAACCAATTGGAATTATATTTTCATTCTATGTGTCATTTATACGAAGCCAGAGGGGCGGAGCGTATGATTTAAGACAACCAATGAAAGCCATAGGCTCAATTTCCAAAATCGTAATGAACCTTGTTATATAAAAAAAAATACTGCACTTATTTAGAAACCTAAATAATGATATTAGGTATTCGAATTAAAATTAACAAAAAAATATTTTAACATAAAATTTGTTTTTAAAGCTCTGAGATTAAGAGACGATAAATTATTTTAAAAAGATCGTTCATTTTGCCGTGGTTACTACAAAGCAAAATTTGTCCTACACACTCAGCATGCCGCCTTTACTTATTATATACCTGCGAAACCCTGCAATGTGTGAAAATTCACACTTCACATCGAATTTTTTTCATACGGAATGTATATATTCAAGATATTTCAATAAAAAAATTTATTGCAAAACATTAACCTTAGGAAAAATCGACTCAAATTTCATTTATAGGTCAAAACTGACCTAACTGGTCATAAATGAGTCATGTATAAAAAACTCTATACAACTTCCGATAAAAAATAAAACCTATAAATAAACAGACGTGACGTGAAGTATACTCTTTCACTGTGGGAGACATTACATCGCCACATCATCCGACCTGCGGGGGACGCACGTATCACTGGAACTCTGTTACAAAGCGATATCAATTTATAGAGAAAACATCACGGAAATTAATACGCTTTACACATAAACAGTCAAACAGTACATTTGATTTATTTCTCTGGCAGATTTTTGGGTGTTCACGGAATATCATGCGGAGTTAAATAACCAACTGCTGAATAAAGCCACGTTCGGGCAAAATTTAATAGGTTGTCCTTCGTGGTTTTGGTAATGTTATTATATCATCAGTGAACTATATATTCATACACAGGATGTTTCAGGGTGCATTAATCTATATTAATGAAATTGTAGGCTATATCTGTTTCTTTATTTTTTTCGGCCTCATATTTGGTTCTACACGTTTCAGAATTATAAGACCACTAGCTGGAGCACATACTTCGTACGATTTTTATAACATAAATAATAAGTGAGATATTTCAGTTACAAGTGGTACACAAAATAATCGTTTCTTTATTCTAAACCACTCTTTTGTATATATTTTTAAAGATATTAAGTAAATAATAAGTGAGATACTTCGTTTATAGATAGCTCTCCCCATAGCTCCCCGAATATATATCTCATTAAAAACTGCATTAAACAGAAAGAAATAGTTTCTTTTCTCATTCATTTTTGCTGTTAAGTATATGATAAATGACATATTTCAACCTTATAGGTACGCTCCCTTTGCCCTCAAAAAATCTTCTTATTAAAAACTACGGTGAAGAGGGAAAAAAAAAAATCCTTGTATACATGTCTAATGTAAAGTAAAAATAAGTGAGATATTTCAAAATTTTAGTTTTAGGGCAGGGCTGTTCAACCTTTTTGTATTTGGGATCTACTTTTTTATAAATATTGTTACCACGATCGACTAGAACGCGTAGCCGACCACCTCAAGGAGTGCCCTACCTGGTGAGGGGGTCCTCCACCAGGAAGACATTTTGAAAAAATTCATTACATATTGCAATTTTAAAGCTGTTTTTCATGTAAAAATAACCAAATACACTTTTAGCCGGATGGTTAATACATTGATCGCTAACGCAATTTTATGCAAGATGATTAAAAAATGGTTCTTTTCCTACGACTACTATGGAACTGTCTTATTTCGATACTGTTAGTTGATAGAAAATTAGCTTGATTTCGCATGTTAAACTAAGGCATTAAGGTAATGATAAATGCGCCCCAAAGCGCATGTGCGTTGTGTGGGAAAGAATAAATTCGCAGCAATGTGTATGTGCACTTTCCGAGAATTTTCATTCCCGTACTGGCTGCGTGCGCATTACTGTTAACCATATTTATATTGTATTTTCTTGATTATTTATTTATTGGAAAATGGTATAGGAGAAAAAGCATAGTGAGCAACACGCGCAGAATGCATATTCCGCGCTAGTTCCACAATATACTATTGTTTTTGAGTTTTGTTGGTTAGGATATGTTCTTTTTTCGGTGAATTTTTATAAATTAGTGGTTTTTTGATGTGCGATCACCGGTATTTGTTTCGAAAAATTTAGGAAAATTATATATTACATTGCGCCACGCCATCATCTTGCCAGTCACTTATCTCACTCAAGCAAGTAAGTACATGAAAGTGAGAGAAAACTAAAAATCTACCTAAAATCACGCCGCGATCGACCGGTAGATCGCAATCGACTGGTTGGGCAGTCCTGTTTTAGGGTGTATCTCCATAACTAACTTAAAATCTGCATTAAACAGAGAGGAATGAGATATATCATCATTATAAGTAACACTTCCCTTGTCGCCTAAATAATCTTACTAAAAACTGCGTTGAAGAGAAAAAATAAATAAATCTTTCCTCATGTACATTTTTGATGTAAAGTAAATAATAAGTGAAATATTTCAAGATTTTAGTTTTAGGGTGTACCCCTGTATCTCCCCAAATATTCATTCAATCGAAAAGTATATACAACAAAAAAGATTTGTTTTCTTATTATAAACAATTTTTGTTATATACATTTTTGCCAGAGCAATTTGGAGCAATCATTCGTACAAGGCGCCTTTCTACTGAGGTGACAAATTATGAAGGCTGCCAACTTATTATGAATGCACCCCCCCCCCCCCCAAATACAAGTATCTACTCGCCATTTTTATATATGTTTGTATTCCAAGATTTTATGCAAAGTTTCACTGAACACCCCTCTGTATGAAAGTATATTCTTTCCGCAAATTCTCATTCAATTTGCAAAAACGTTTTTTTCGGCGACATAATAAATGTTTAGGGTAACGAAATTAATAAATAAATATTAGTGCAAGTCACAGTTTTGATCACCAATAATAGTTTTGAACATCAATAATTAAACACTAACAATAGAAAACAGATATTAGTACCCTAATAATATTTATTATTAAAGTCATACACTAACTTCTAAAGACATCTTACAACTGACTAAACTCAGAACTGAAAAATAATGCACTCCCTAAACGTGATTGTCTACGGCTAGAGGGACACATATTGTTAGGTGCAATAAAAAAGTTTGGTTAGATGCCGCAAACCTTTGATAATAATTTGTATTGCATTTATACCGCCTCGCCTAAGAGTCTTCTCCTTATCTATCGAAGTGCATTGTTACTTATGTCAGAGAGGGACGCGAAGATTTCGTCAAAGGTCAGCATCAACACAAATTAGGTCTGGCGCACATGACAGACTGTTGGCAACCAACTAAAATTCACGGAATCAACGCACACGACAGTCTTTTTGTAGCAGTCGGCGAGTCTGACGCACACGACAGACAGTTTGTCGTTGACCGTTTCATACCAAATTTTGCGCAGTGTTGCTTTGTAGGTACTTAAGTTATCACTGAAAAAGTAACCATAGGAAACAATTTTGGATTCATGCCAGTGGCGGCGCTAGCTCTTAAAATCTGGAGGGGCCAGGATATTTTTGCCCCCCCCCGGACCCCCCACTACCGCCGCCACTGATTCATGCCATAATTAGTCAACGTTTGTTGAAAAAACCGTTCCTTACATTATTGGATGTTTTGGTAGAGGATCCAGTGGAATTTTTAAACGATCGTCGAATGTCAAAAAAAGATTTTTTTGACCAGTTACTATTTCGTATCAAGATACCATAATGAGATAAAGCATTTCGGAAAAACAAAGATGTTCTGACATTAGAAAAAAAAAATAATCAAATATGAAATAGCTGAAAGGCGCCTTCGCGGCCCATGCGCTTGGTACGATCGCTTCTTTGCTCCATGCCACCACACGGCCCTGATTTTTGCTGTTAAGTCAATAATAAGGGATATATTTCAAAAGTTTAGCTTTAGGGAGTCACTCCCTAAATATTCATTAAATAGAAAAAGATTTTTTTTTTCTTACTATAAACAATTTCTGTTCTAAATATTTTTCTGTTAAGTCAATAATAAGGGAGATATTTTAAGTTTTTAGTAAACAGTTTTAAGCCCGGAACACCCCCCTAGAATAAAAATTTTGAAATTCCTTACAGCCTATGTTCGAATCATGGTTTTACTCTATCATCATACCAAATTACATGAAAATATGTCCAGTCGTTTTTGCCTGAATCTCGGAAAGACAATTTTTTTTTTTGCGTATATTGTCTTTTAATCATCTGAAACGTGTAGAAACTAAATATGAGGCTGAAAAAATAAAAAAACAAATGTAGCCTCCAATTTTATTAATATAGGTTATATAATTTGACGAAGCAATGAAAAAAATCAATTATTTTCGTTGTATTCTGATTTTTTAAGGTCAAAATCCCGAAATTGGCTGATCAAGAGTTACCGAATTACCCAGTCATAACTAACTTCTGTCTTCTAGTATTATCTATTTACATTTATTTTCCTCTCGAAATACGGTCATAATAGCAGTCATATTGGAGAAAGTGTCCAGTCAGACACCACGAATGTAATCTTTGTGAATCAACTCCGCTTGCCCAGCTGATGAATAATAATGCCTGCAGCAATTATTATCTCATAACGCATGTTCGTATTTGTATTTGCATATATTTATATTGATATTGACAAACAATTATTTGTGATTCATAATATACACGGGTTCTACTCTGTTAAATGATTGATTCATTATCCCGTCTAACTCGTTCAACGTATCGACTTGCTGACAACATCTTTCAATTCCCGTTTTCATTAGCTACTACTATTGATTAGAATTTTAAATGAAATTTTTGTTAAAATACTTTAAAGTCGAGTGTTAATTTTGAGTAATTTTATTTGCAGTTATTCTACATTCCACTGTCTAGACTTTAGACGTTGATGTCTATTGTTGAAATTAAAATTAATTACTGCATTTTAGTCTTATTTTGAGATTGTATGAAAATACAAGTTGAATGTCATCTACTAACAATGAGTTTGGTTTTATGCCACATTTGAAGAAAACACAATGCAGGATGACTTTTGGTTAGTAAAAAGTAATTGGATATTATATTTCACTAAATTGTTACAAATTAATCTTAAGCTTGCTATAAACATGCATGAAAGTCGGCGAACTTGGCTTGACCCTGAAAAGTATGAAAATTCTCACTTCACGTCATTTTTAGGGTTTTGTAGGTATGACTAAAAAACCCTTATACCGTCTTTTTGTCGTCTGTCTGTCTGTCTGTCTGTCTGTCTGTCTGTCTGTCTGTTCGTTAAAAGTGTAGCCAAACGGCTAAACCTAGAGAGTTGAAATTTGGCATGCTTATACAACTCTTTGACCCGCACATAGGAAAAATACTAAAACATCTAAAAAACATACCCCCCTAAAAATATAAACAAATATGTGCTCATCGAAAACAAAAATATTTTTCTTTAATTCTGAGTAGGGTATCAAATGAAAGCCCTTAGTACGTGGATTAACGAACAAATTTTTATTTTTGCAAAATAAATTATTTTGAGGCGATTTTTGCCAAAATTGTGCAAAAACTATTTTGTCCCACACCCTGTAGTCCAGATGGTTTAAACTAAAAATCTAAAAAAATTCTAAGTAATGTATATTGGTGTGAACCGAAATAGTACAACAGGAATTTTTGATCAGATTATGTTTTCGGAAAATACCGCATTTTTTGTGGTTTTTGGTTCACAAAGTACAAAAGTTATACCAATGTAAGACACCCACTTGCAAGGCGTGCGATAGCGTAATGGCTAGAGCACTGATGTCATAAGCTAAAATGCGCTGGAAACGAAGGGTTCCGAGTTCGAGTACGGAGTGCATTTTATTTTTTCTGTTTTTTTTGCATTTTTATTATGTTGAAATTATTTTGTCAAAATTCTAGTTATATTTTGACAAATTTTGCATTTAATTTTTAAGCACGTAAATTTAATATCCAGTCTCATATATGATTAACAGACGATAAATTATTTTAAAAATATCGTTCATTTTGCCGTGATTACTACAAAGTAAAATTTGTCCTACACACTCAGCATGCCGCCTTCACTTATTATATACCTGCGAAACCCTGAAATGTGTGAATATTCACACTTCACATCAATTTTTGTTTTAATGTTAGCTTGCTCGTTAATCCACGTATCAAGAGCATTCTATTTTTTAAATATATATTTATTATATTTTCGATAATTACATATTTGTTTATATACACAAGAAAATATTCCTAATATAAGCCTACAACTTAAAAAAAAAGTATTACCAGGGCTATATTAATTTGAAAATAAAATACTTTTTTAATACTAAAAATCAATTTTATTAATAATGTTCATTATATACCAAACATATATAGGTACGTAATGAAAAGTTTATTCAATAACTTTTATACCAGTAACTAAAAATTAAAGTGAAGAACTCGAAATATGGTTCAAACAAGTCTGCGTACATGTTATGATATGCGAGGTACATATTCGCAGACATGTACTTAAAATCACTGAATATCAAAATTTGTTAGTATTTTGTACGTATTCGCTATGAATACCTGTTATGGAAGAAGAATTGTATGGAAGAAATGTAGAAAAAGCATGTCAACAAAGAAACCGAATGCTGTATGTCTAAGATAGACCACACAACATTTTCTATAATCGTATTATAATTAATTTTTGGAAAATCATTCTTCGTCGGATTATTCCGAGTACAATGAATTTTCAGTCAAACTCATACATTACATTTAAAAAGACATATATGTATTTTTCCAAAATTACAAAAAATTCAACATTTTTCGAGCAACTATTCTGTTTAACCTCAATGTGCGTCGCTCCAAATTTTTTGGTATCTCGCTGTAACGAAAGTTAAGTATTTTTTATATTATACCTACGGAAATTTGATAAGAGTGGCACACAGAGCGACATAGTGAGCGAGAGAAATAAAAATTGTCTAGCAACGGTAGTTTATAATGGGAACGATATTGTACGTTTAATTAATTCGGTAATTATCAAACAATAATGAATGTGGCCTAAAGGTAAAGAGATATGGGTTGTGCAGAGGTATTACGAGTATATAGCACTATTATACTATTAGTATTCTGCTCCAAAGATCAAGGGATTCAAAATTATTATTAAACTAGACATTTCCCAGGTGAAAAGACCCGTATTACTACCCGGATACGTTTAGCCAATAATCATACACTACTTGTTCACTATTATACCTACATATTCATTAAACTCTGTAACTATTTTACCCTTATATTAACTTTCTGACATCAACTCAATATCACTTATTATCATTTATTTATTTATATTACGACCAAACGAAGCCGTATATTAGCGACAATATTAGTATAGGGAAATAAATTAAAGATCGTAGCACCGCGGTGGTTTTGAAACGTAGGTAGAGGGTACTTAATGTTATTGTTACATAGCTGTGAAAGTAAAATTATAGGAATACATATATTTCTCCTAATAAATACAACTCCTGAGTAAATGCACTTTAATAGTATAAAAAAACTAGGTGTTAAAGACTAGGTAAATGAAACATGTTTCAATTCCTCTGATTTTCTATCCAATGGTGGGATTAGGAGTAATAGAATTCTATTCTGTAGTTGACAAAACAACAATAGTTACTTGGCAATCGCCAATAGAATAGACTTATTGATAATGATAGAATAGAATACTATTCATCATAATTCCACCACTGGTCTTTCAAAACGCAATGAGTTTTTGTCTTTTGTTTATGTTGAGGTTAGTTTGTTGTAAATAAACTTTTCATAATAAACTGTCAACTGTCATAATATCACGATGTACAAAAAAAAAATACGCTATCCCAAATAAATAATTTCAAAGTCTTATAAGTAATATTCAAATACCGTGTGACAGGTCAAACCTAATAAGACTTGTATACCAAAAAAAAAAAATTAAATAAAATAAAAAGAAAACTTGGGCAAGGTTCTAGTGGGATACGCCGTTAAGACGGAATTGTGCCACACTCACAATTCCTTTTCCAATTTCCAATTTACAGAGCCTCACCTCAGTACCCGTAGAAATATTCTTTGTCGAGAATATTGGCCGAATTTTCGGGAGTAATGTGCTTGCAGAGCGGGCTAGTGGATGCTTCATATAAAACACAGTATGAAACAATTTTTGTGATGAGTGCTTTGTAGGTGATGCGTGTGTTCTATTAAAAATGCATAGAATAAAAGGTTTTATAACTCTTCAACAATTGTTGCTAAAAACATTATATACATTAGTGCTGTAAAGCAAATAAAAAGTAAGATGTTTCAAGTACTTTATGGGGCGCCCACATAGCCCCACATACATTTTTTGTTGTATTTTTTATTTTAAGTAACTTTTATTACACATTATAGGAGCATACATTAATGCTGAAAAATAAATAAGTGAGAGATTCCAAGTATTTTATGTACTTTTTTCCCATCCAACGAAAAATTTATAGAATAATAAAGATTAGTTTTTACTTTTATTATATACATTATTCTGTAAAGTAAATAATAAGTGAGTCAGAAAGATTTTTAAGTGCCGCCTACATAAATTCCCCTTCCTATTATTTTTTAATAGGTTTAATATTCCTATTTAAAAAAAAAAAAATACAACAAACTAGATTTGTTTTTGGGATTTCGTAGGCAAAAACCCTTAAACTGTCACACATGTACAGTCTGTTCCAAACGCTTAAGCGGAACTAGATTTTGCAATCTAGTTACTTTCATCGTTTAAATCGTGCCTTTCGGCCGTTTTGTTTAAGCTTTGTAAATCATACTTAAAATAAACATTTTGGGTTAACGTTAATATCATTTTAAAATGTCATTTTCTTTATATTTTGATTTTTTGTGTCATTCTTAATACAAATTTCCCATTTATTTATTTTTTTGTCATTAAAATATCTAAAAAAAATATTTAATTTTGACATATGTCATTCGTTTCCATGGTTTCATTGTTGGAATTTTAAATTTTGACATCCCAACGTGAAAAATGAAATATCCCAAGCAAGGTCCCTTCTCGTGACAACCTAAAAGAACTAAATTCCCATTTAGTTCCGCTTAACCGTTTGGAACAGACTGTATCTGTATATACTGTTGCACTGTGTCCAAACTCAGGAGCTTGGACGATAGGTTCAGGACCTAGAGTTAAATTTTGGGCTTGCATGTACCATGAGTTCGAAAAGTAATTACATAAGGGTTGACTATGGAAAAATAAAATAATGTCTACTGCAAGCTTTATACAACAATAAATAACTTATGACAACAACAATAGTTATGACAGTTAGTTAATTCTAAAGCTTACAGTAGACATTATTTTATTTTTTTCACAGCCAACCCTTATGTAATTACTTTTTGAACTCATGGTAAACTCCATTTACCGTAACTATGAAATGACGTCACAGTTGAAAAACTCACCTTGTTGCCATTTTGTAAACTGTCAAAAAAAGTTAGGTTATATCGAACAACTTGTAAACACCTAAATGTCAACCTGACAAATAACGATTGAACAATCCAATTTCAAACCGGCAACATTGAAAAAATGTACCAAAATTAAATAAATAAATGTACTAACTGAGTTATGGATTGATGTTGATTAAAACATATCATAACGTTGGTACTTAAATTAACCAAGTGTGACATCATTTCACAGTTACCGTAAACCGACTTTATATCTTTGACCAACATATTGAAAAAATATTGACACTTCGAAAATATATCACTAAAATATGTAACTAAGTGTTTTTTTTCGAAAAAAATAAATGTTTTTTAATTTTTTTTAGTGAAATAAAAGCTCTTGATGCGTAAAGTAATGACAAAACAGTTATAAAAATAGTTATTTGGGTACCATTGGCAAAAAGTGGATCTTTTTCGTCCGTATCTGAATTTGATGGCCAAGACACATCTGAGGACGAAAAAGATCTTTCTGGCAAAGGTGCACATTATATTTTTCGGGCGACCACACGTAATTTTTATTAGAAAAATTAAATTTATTAATTCATTTAGCTACATAATTTATGGTTCTTAAACAGTTATTATAATTAAACATGATTGTATCTCTATCAGTATTGTTTTGTGCATATTATTTTCTTTTTATTTTTTTACAATTTTTTGGGTGCTTCAGCATCTAGGTAACACCCGGTATAGTGTTCTTTTTACAAATTTTTGTACATATTTATAGCCTTTAGATAATTTATAATGTTATATTCCATTGTAGATGAGGGTGTAAGTGCTTGTGTAATATCTCTTGGTATGTTGTAGTATTGCCAGTGGTCATGGTATTTTGTACAGTCGGTTACGATGTGCTTTACTGATAATGATGTGTCACAAGTGTCGCATTTTACTTCTGGTGTTTTTTGAAGTAAGTGTTTGTGAGTTACATTCGAGTGTCCTATTCGTAGTCTTGTGAGCACTACTTGTTTTCTTGTCTTCTCTTGCTGGCCATTTTTCAATATTTTCTTTTATTTTTCTTAGTTTATCTGTAGTGTTTCTGCAAAAGTTGTTCCATTCTTTCAGTATCTTCTTCTAAATGAATTTGGTGTAATCATATTTTGGAATTGGTATATTTAATTCAGGCGTGGTGATTGCTTCTTTCGCTGCTTTATCTGCTTTTTCGTTTCCTCGCAGTCCTAAATGAGACGGTATCCACAGGAGAATGATTTGGTAGCTATTGTTTCTTAACGATTGCATTTTGTCCTGTATTTTCTTTACTGTTTGGTACTTGGGGTGTGGGTTGCAAATTGCTTGTATTGAGCTTAAGGAATCAGTGCAGATTATGTATTTCCTTTGTTCTGTGTTGTTTTCTTGTATTTTCTCTATAGCTTTGAGAATACCATGAATTTCTGCAGAGAAGATAGATACGGAGGATGGAAGGAGATATGTGTATGCATCTTCTTCCCATATAACTGTCGAACTATCTCATTATTCAGCTTAGAGCCATCGGTGTAGATCATGTTGAACCTTGTGTACGATTTACAAATTTCTCTAAATCTTTTTTTTTTAAATTTATTATCATTTACTTTAAAATGTTAAAAGTAAAATGTGAAACAATACACACTATACAGTCAATTTAGGTTATTCATAACAACTGTCAGATGTTTCCGTGTAATTTAGGAAGCGACACATAGATGGCGTCAGAATCTAGCGGTTTCAAAAGTTACAGAATAGGCATAGACCGAAAAAGATTCACTTTTAGTCAAGTACTAAATGGTAAAAAGGACTGTTTTTGATAAAGTTGCCCAAAACATATATTTTGACTCGATTATCGTCAAAAATGTGTCCGCAAACTTCTTTCTTCCACCCTATAAATTTCCTCCTCAAATGGGTCTAAAAATCTTATAAGATTCAGTAATGCACGTTAGTGTGAACAATTTTTTATATTTTTAAACTTTAAACTTGAGTTTTCAACTAAAAAATTGATGTGAAGTGTGAAATTTCACACATTTCAGGGTTTTGTAGGTATTTAGTCAGTGAATGATGAATATTAGAAGGCCAAACGATGAATGCCTGTCACTACATAACACTATTACGTGTTGGTTTTAAATCCTTTAAATCAATAGGCACGACAAGAAGGTTGCAGTTAGATTTTTTCTACCGTCTATCATATATCTTTAATAATACCATAATATATATTTTGACGCATTTTTTTTTTGTTATAATTGTAAAAGTATCATTTAAATTCAGACCTGGCAACACTACGGGCATTCTTTTCTCAAGCAAGAGCATAACGCTTACAGAGATATTGTTTATATTGCGACTATATGAAAAACTAACATATTCTCTACTAGAAATGAAATCCCAGCAACCGCCCAGTTTTATATTTATTTTCCTATTCGATATTTACAAAATAAATTAACGTACCTCTTCTCTACCCATAACAAAATGTATGCATGTATGTATATACAAATATATTTTTTTAATTTTCGTTAAGATATTAAACGAAAATCTTAATACTTGGCAAAATTTAGTCAAAATGAAATGTATTTCAAAAATCAATTACCGTTCCTTAATCTGTACTTAATGAGCTTATATTTAATATCTCCACAATAAAATTTAATTAAAAAAAAATATTTTCAATAACACAAAAACTGTAATATTTTCCAAAAACGAAATCGGATAAAAAATTCCTCTCATACGTTTCCGGATCATAGCAATAATAAACATTGCTTAGAATTTTTTCAGATTTTTAATTTAACTTAAAAGGGTTAAAAGGTGCGGACACTGATTTTTTAGTACTTTTTTGGAAAAAATAAAATTTTAAAAAATAAAAAACTACTTCCCATTCCGTTATCTACGTCTTAAGAGCTTTCTTTTGATACTACACAATAAAACAAATTAATTTTTTTTTTCGACTACACAAAATAATCAATATTTTGCGAAAAACCAATTTGATAAAAATTTCCTGTTGAGCTATTCCGGTTCCCAAAAATGCACATTATTGATGATTTTTTCAGATTTTTAGAGGTTTCATTTGATACCACTCAAAATGTAAAAAATATTTATTTTTCCATTAAATACATATTTGTTTCTATTTATCCCGCGCTGTAATTTTCTCAACTTTCTATAGTTTTCCTATATGTGGGTCAAAAATTTGTACAAGTATGCCAAATATCAACATTCTATGTTCAGCCGTTTGACTACAATTTCCACCGTACAGACAGACACTTGAGTGACGGGTTTTTTGGTGGTCATACCTACAAAACCCTAAAAACGATCCTTTTTACAAATTTTATAATCTAATCTAAGTACATAATATGATTACCGTACCTAATTACTCATACAACAAAAAGTAAAAATCGTTAAACTCAAGTTTTTAACTGAAAACTATCCTTTCAGAGTCTTTTTTCACAAATAAATTTTTATTGAAGTTAAAGATCACTGACCTGAACAGCTAAAACCTAATTTAACTTACCACAAAATTATCCGGTGGAAAATGTTGAGTACCGCATGAAAAATCCTCGCTACTGTGAATACCATAAAATTGGATTTATAATTATGAATCTTTAATCCTGTATGTACTTTTTTTCAAGCGAATATACTATTATGTTTGTTTATATGAGGTCACAATCTCTGTAATCTTACTAATGCAATTTCCTACTGCACTTCTCTATGCATTTTTTGTAATTGCATATTGCAATTACATACATTATTACATTTCATATTAACAAACAAGAGTTAGAAAACTAAACCATGTTGAGTAAAATACACGGGGACTGCTAAAAAAATTCGAGGACTGGTTCTAGAATTTCGGTATATAGTAGGGATGGGAAAAAAACATCGATGTATCGAAAACATGGATGTTTGTTTTAAAAACATCGATGTTTTTACCATCGATGGTCAGCTGGCGATAGTATCGATAAAACATCGATGTCTACTACCGATGTCGGTGTTTAAACTTTGAAATTCAGAAACTACCGCTATAGGCGCTGGAATCTTAAAAATTTAATTTTTATCAAAATTAGTACACAAAATATAAGCGCCATCTATTGTGATATAACAATACTAATAGTGTTAGTTTTTATTCTTCTTAGCAGTTAGCAGAATACGAAAAAATAAGAAGAAACTTCTAATTTTTGCAAACAATGCGAACGACCAACGACGCCAACACACTTTTTCTTTTTGAGTCTTGTTGACACTTTCCCAGTTGTTATTCCTCCAATCCCTGGATTTTTGTAAGTTGTCATTAGCTATTTTTTTATATAATGAAGTTGGCTTTTCCTGAACAAAATGATCAAAAGCTTCAATTAATCGGAAAAAGTAACTAGAATTGAAAATCTAGTTCCGCCTAAACCAAAGGAACAGACTTTATTTCAACTTAAAAAAGTATAAAAATAATTGTGTATGACAGTGTTATTTTTATGTTAAATAATATAAAATTAACATTAAGATTACTATATTAGTATTGTAATAAAATCCAATATTTCATTTTAGAAATGTAAAAATAGTAAGGTCTTTTCCTTTGGTTTAGGCGGAACTAGATTTTCAATTCTAGTTACTTTTACCGATTGATTGAAGCTTTTGATCATTTTATTCAGGAAAAGTCAACTTCAATATATAAAAAAATATCTAATGACAACTTCCAAAAATGAAAATTGCGGTTAGTTCCGCCTAATCGTTTGGAATAGACTGTAGGTACAAATTAGGATTATTATATAGGGTATAATAATGTTAATGTGAAATTAATTACTATAAAAAAGGAATATTTCTATTTCAAAATCTAATAAATTTATTATTATTATTATTATAAATGCTTTTTGTATATTATGTGTTACTTTTTTCGTATTTTATCTTTACATTATTAAATAAAATCTATATAATATAAATAAATAGCTTTTTTTAATATTAATAAAACATCGATGTTTCCGATACATCAATGTTTTTCCTTCGATGTTTTTTCAACATCGATAGTAAGGTGCCGATGTTAACATCGATGTTAAACATCGATGTTTTGCCTTCGATGTACAACCCTAGTATATAACCTGCCACTCAGTAAAAGTATTTCAAATACAAAATACTAAATACCGATCAAAGTATTTGAAAAAAGTACTTAAATATCAAATACTTTTTAGAAGTATTTGAAATCAGCGCTTCGAACCGTTATCTTTTTCGTTTCGGTGTTTGTTCCGGTTCAATTAAAACAAAAATATAAATCATACATTTTTAAATGCTTTTATTTGTTTTAGAAATTTATTTTCTACTATAATTTAGAAGAACATTTTATTCCTTATTTTGTAATAATCATACCCATGCCGCTGCCAGGGAAGGAGGGTTCTGCGTGTTCACCCTTGAAATAATAGAAGCGGATTTCTTTTTACTTATCAGTTAAAAAAAATACGATTTTTTTCTGCTCATCAGTTTAAAAAATAATCTTAAATAAAATGTATTTTATATTTTGGTTCACTCCCATAAACATTATCTGAACCGAAATTAACCGATATATTTTTTCGGTTCAGCTCCGGTTTTCGTTCCGACAAAAGTAACGTATTTCAAATAATTTATATATATTTGGAATACTAGAATTATTTGAAATACTAGGAAATATTTGAAATAATGTATTTCAAATAATTTAAATGTATTTGAAATACGAGAATTATTCGAAATACTAGGAAATATTAGAAATTCAACATTCAAATAAATGAAGGCGAAAAGATATTTTTGACAAAGGTGCACCTTACATTTTTTGGAAGCCTAAAATTAAATTTTATTAGAAACAATAAATTTATTTATTTACTTTAGATTTAATGAATTATTCGAAATACTAGGAAATATTTGAAATGTTAAAAAAATATTTGATATTACGGAAATATTTGAAATAATGTATTTGAAATACAAGAATTATTTTAAATACTTCTGAAGTATTTCAAATACTGACATTTTTAGACAGCAAATATCAAATACACATACCACTGAGAAAGTATTTGCAAATCCAAATACCAAGAGCATTTCTTTGAAGTATTTGAAATACGACTCTCGAATTTGAAAAATGACTCTCGAATTTGAGTTGTTTGTCCCTCATTGCACACTCAAACTGCCATATCGTGGTTCAATCTACCATATCGTGGCGCTCAGATCACAAGTTTAATATTATTTCTGACAATTGCCATTTTTGTAGACATACACACTAAGCTTCAAGTAGATGTGATGTGTGCTGATAAAGCAGTACTTTTTGCGCGAAAAACAAACATTAAGGAAACTGAAGTAAAAAAAAAGACTTATGGAAATTCTGCACCATCGCATGGAATGGTTCACAAGTGGTTCACTGAATTCCGTTGTGGTCGTACGAGCAGGAATGATGCTAAGCATCTGGGACTTCCAAATGTGGTCACAACTGAAAAGGTAGTCAGTAAAATTCATGATATCGTGTTGACGACCGCCAAGTGAAGATACGCGAGATATCCCAGATAGTAAACATCTCAGACAAACGTGTGTTTCATATCCTGCATGAACATTTGGGCATGAAAAAGCTTACGGCAAGATGGGTGCAACGTCTGCTTATAGTGTTTGGACAGGTACAAAGTACAAGCGCAATCTAAGTGAGTTTTTGCGAAGTTTCATTTACCGTTGATGAAACATGTATCCTTCACCTACACACCAGAAATGAAAGAACAGTCAAAAAGGTGGATTTTCCTGGAGAACGTGCTCCGAATAAGGCAAAAAGGGTTCCCTCGTCCGGATAATGGTCAAGATTTTCTGGGATTCGCAAGGCATGATTTTCATGAACTACCTAGAAAAGGGAAAAGCGATTACACGACAATATGCCGCTTTATTGGATCGAATACACACTGAATTGATGAAAAAGCCGCCCCATTTGGAAAAGAAGAAAGTTCTGTTTCACTAAGACAACACATTAGCTCACTCGTCCGCAATTTTAACGGCCCAGTCGGTCAAATTGTGCTACGAACTGCCGCAGTCAAGAAATGGCTCGCTGAAAAAAGATTCGCATCGAACGAGAAAAAATCATCGCTAAAACAAACGCCTATTTTGCAGAGTTCAAGAAATTGTACTTTTGAAAGGCGTAAAGAAGTTGAAATATTGTTGGGCAAAATGTATCGAGGTAAAAGGAGACTATATTGAAATAAAAGTAGCATTTTGGTAAAAAAAAACAAATCATACATTTCGAAGTCACTGACTTATCGAATACCTCTCGTATTGACTTTTTGCTACGCCTGTTTATGCTTACGAAGGTATCCTGGAAGACGAATGATCTCTTGATTCGCTAACCTAAGAAATGGCGCGACGTTACATCCACAGAACTAATACGCAAGGTACGAATTTCTGTGATCAAAGTCAATTTTCAGGCTAAAGAAGACTAATTTCAGTTTAACTGGCTAATACATTGAAAAATATTAATTATCACTTGAGTTCCAATAGTTTGACATCGATTTTTTTACATTTACAACTGTCGAGAATATCTGTTAATAGCTGCCAACTCCATAAACGAAATTGGTCGAAGCGTTAAAAGAATATTGAAATTTATGTTTTAGTAGTTTATTGCATCTCGTCACGAAAACACGATGGAGCAAAGAACAAACATCTAATTAAATCTTTATCACACCTTTCAGTTGGATATGCACTTCCCTTATTCTAATTTTGTAAGCATTTTTATTTTTGATATTTTGCTTAGTATCGACATTATAGAGCTCTTCAACTTGATTAATTTGATGAAAAGTTCTAGGAAAAAACTTTTACAAAAACCGAAGAATATTATACTTATCCAAAAAATGTAATCAAGTATTTTGAAGGTTGAAAAAATAATTTTACTTTTACTGAAAAAATGTGGAATTCCTTCAAACCTATAATTATTTTGTAATAATTTTCTTTTATACTTTCAAATTTTATGGTAATTGTACAGTAGCTGCTTATTACTGTTCTAAATTTATTTACTAAATGATGATTCATTCCAATAAACTGCTTCCTAGCTTGTTACCATGTTAATGTTCTTTTTAGCAATGATAATACATATTTGAATAAGACGAACTAAATGTTTAATTTTTTGGGTTATGACAAAAAAAAAAAAATTGATGTGAAGTGTGAATATTCACACATTTCAGGGTTTCGCAGGTATATAATAAGTGAAGGCGGTATGCTGAATGTGTAGGACAAATTTTACTTTGTAGTAATCACGGCAAAATGAACGATATTTTTAAAATAATTTATCGTCTGTTAATCATATAATAAGATAATTATTAAATTTACGCTCTTAAAAATTAAATACAACATTTGTAAAAATATAACTAGAATTTTGACAAAATAATTTCAACATAATAAAAATGCAAAAAAAAAACAGAAAAAATAAAATTCACTCAGTACTCGAACTCGAAACCCTTCGTTTACCAGCGAGTTTAGGTTACGACACCAGTGCTCTAACCAATAACGCCATCGTACGCCTTGCATGTGAGTGTCTTACATTGGTATAACTTTTGTACTTTGTGAACCAAAAACCACAAAAAATGCGTTATTTTCCGAAAACATAATCTGATCAAAAATTCCTGTTGTACTATTTCGGTTCACACCAATATACATTACTAAGAATTTTTAGATTTTTAGTTTAAACCATCTGGGCTACAGGGTGTGGGACAAAAAATTTTTTGTACAATTTTGGCAAAAAGCGCATCAAAATAATTTATTTTTCAAAAATAAAAATTTGATCGTTAATCCACGTACTAAGGGCTTTCATTTGATACCCTACTCATAATTTAAAAAAAATATTTTTGTTTTCGATGAGCACATATTTGTTTATATTTTTAGGGGGGTATGTTTTTTAGATGTTTTAGTATTTTTCCTATGTGCGGGTCAAAGAGTTGTATAAGCATGCCAAATTTCAACTCTCTAGGTTTAGCCGTTTGGCTACAATTTTTACCGAACAGACAGACAGACAGACAGACGACAAAATGACGGTATAAGGGTTTTTTGGTCATACCTACAAAATCCTATTTAAATTTTGATTGGGGTATGAAATGAAACCACTTAATTGCGTGGATAAACCAAAAAATTTAAGTTTTGATAAATCAGTTTTTTGCCAAAAGTGTGTCAAAAACTTTTGTCTCATGTTGACGTATTATTATGAACATTTGTACACAAAACTATATAAATATAAAAGTTATTTGGAACTCACAAATATATTTAAAAAATTATAGAACATTGTCTGATATCTATCATTAAGTAATCGAGCAACCTTACAAAAAAAAAAAAAAAAATCTGTAATTAAAAATAACCTATTACATAAACAAAAATTCGCTGCTAAATGTATAGACTGTTACTAATTTTATTTTAGATTGTTAGTTTTGTATAAGAAACTTGTAATCTCTGGGGTTCTACTAGGTATCAGCAAAATTCTGTATTATTTTAAAAAGCAAAATAGAGATTGGCTAAAATATAAATAGTTATCAAAAAAGACTTTTTTGTATTAAGTGATGGAAAATACTTAGCGAATGATGCCATAAAATTTTCTAGTGTCTTCTGAATAGTTCTGCTCGTAGAGTCATTGTTAAAGCTACGTTCACAGTTCTTAAATTAGTCGACTATACGCTATGACTTATGCACTGTTGATTATCACTAACACGTTTGTCATATAGTAACGCGAACGACCCTTCACAGCTCTAAATTTAATGCATTAAGCTTTGTCGATTGTAATTAGTGCGTTGTTTTAATGACACAGACATATAAACACTCATTAGCTATCTCACTTTACATAACCTAAAAAACACTGTCATACATACATATTTCAACAAATTTCGGAAATCGTAAAACGAAAAAGAATTTCTGTAGTTGCGGTTATAATTTTGTTATTAAAATTTAGTAAGAAATCACGATCTCGCTGATGGCGGGTTCGTGAAAAGTCACAGATGCTTTTATTCCATCGTAGTTGGTTTGAAAAAACAGATATCACAACATTCGTAACGCATTAATTTGCAGAGCTGTAAACGCTTTCGTTAAACGTTAAAACTATCTACTAATTTTATTCACAATACATAGTCAATGCTAGAAGTCGACTAATTTAAGAGCTGTGAATGCAGCTTAACGGTTTATTATCGTCGAACGCAAACACAGAGATCGTAGGAGTGCGAAACAATAACTGTACGCTTGCGTGTGCCGATAATAAACCGTTAAAAAATGGCTCTACAAACAGAGCTAATATCTGGCAGTATTGTTAGTGTGTTTGCAACTGCGTCTACGACTGGGAATCACAATGTTTGTTTTTAAGAAATCTTGCAGTGCGCCTAAAATATTGTAGCAAATTATAATTTTAATTTAAAATTTTCGTAGCATACATGGAATATGTCGCGACACGCAGTTTCGCAGAGACTGAACTAGACAGATAACTTACTTTTTCTGTCCTATGCGCCACCAAGTGAAACCATTGGCAAACTATTATATGTTTTTATTTTTATGACGCTAGTCTCAGTAACTTTTGATCAGATCACGTATTTATGTATAGCTCTGAAACATGGATCTTAAAGATAAGAGATCGACAACCCTTTATAGTCTCAACAGTGACAGCATAGCAAATGTGGAAATTTTGACAGTGGTCAAAATTCAACCAAATTAGAAAGCCCAATAAATGTTATGTTAATCTAAAAATGATCCCAAAAACCTCACAATGAGAAGGATTTCATGTTTAAAAATATAATACTAGTTCAGTACAATTTATAAATAATAGCGTAGGTATTGCTATTGGCACAATACCTTAATTTAAATAGCGCTTGTATTGATCTTCTAGTCTGTTTGTATGTATTTCCAATTGTTTTCTTACGATACTGAATAGAACATCTAATTTAGTGACTACACAAAGCGAGGATTTATATTAACAGTCTGAGTGCACTTTGTCTGACGTGATTCTGTCGATAACTATATTTACGAACAGATTGTTTGCAAATTGATATCAAATCTGGTAAATAAGCTCTGACAAGACCTCAACAGACAACATTGATTTTTTGAAAAATGCCTCACTACATATTTACAGGAATATTGTTTAGTAAATGAAAAGATTTTATCTAAATGGTGCAATAAACTACAGAGCATTCATTAATGATTGATAGACGTTTGAATTTCCCGCTCATTAGAATTTTATAGGTTGGTACCAGTGGCGCTCATTGGAAAACTTACAAAGACAAATTAATGAGTCGTTGACAAAGCAATTTGTTAATAAAATACATTTGCTATTATTTATGTGGCTATGTTTTGCTTACCAATGAAAAATGTACTAAAGTAGCAAAAAAAAGCATTTTCTGGTAATAAATACATTAGAAATTATCAAAGTCAGAAAACTATCAATGTCACATTATATCCGTACCTACAATCAAATGCAGTATGTATCAAATGCGGTATGTACAGCTAGGGTACAAACAGCTAGGGATGAAAATTACAAAAACGGCAACGCACTAAATTCAAACTCCTATCAATCATTAATGAACACTCTGACTGTCTGATACTTGGTTAAAAACTTGGAGAGCGTTCTGGTGTGATACGCCCTTTAGGCGAATTTTACGCGTCAGATTGTATGAAATTCTAACCAACAGAAAACACTGGTGCAAAACAAACCAGACATGATGAAAACATGATGAAACATGAAAAGAAAGATGGAGTCGCAAATGGCACTGGCTGTGCCACACACTACCCAAAGAAGAGGATGATATTCTCAGGATCGCACAGCAAGGCAGCAGGCGTATCGGCAGCCAATCCATAATCTGGAGACGTACGGTTGCCAAGGAAGCCCAAGATGCCGGAAAAACTTGGAGAGAAATTAAGATCTTGGCTCATAATTGAGTCACAATTGTGACTCAATTTATGACTCGACGATTTACCGAGGCCCTATGCTCCAGCTAGAAGTTAAGAGATTTAACATGTAAAAACAGCCTGTATGCGATTTTCTGCTTCCTCGTTGGTTATACAGAAAAAAAATTACATATAAATACTGTCCAGAATTTTATTTTGAATTTAATAAATTCGTAAAAACTAAATTTAATACTCATTTACATTAAATATTTAAATTTCTGTTTATTATTATTATTTTTTTTTTCTACTGAAATTAACAAATTATTAAAAATAGTGTGCCAGGATGCCATTGTTTACTATAAAGCTCCAATGTCATGGTACAACATGTTTAAAATTTGCAAAAAAAAAAATTAGCTTTAAATTAAACTATTTACCGCCCACTGTGTTTGATGTTTGGGATTTTTAATCAGTTCGATAGATATTGAAACATATCATATATATTATCCCTATTACCGTAATGTTAAAATGATTCCATTGCCAAAAGCTTGTTGACTATAAAAATTAATAATATATTTTATTAATCAATTTTAATCAGTGAATGAATTTAAGCGAACAAGAATTCGGAAAGTTTTGAAAAATGTTCAAATTGTTTTGTAGGGCCTGAAAACAGAACATGTGTATTTTATAAACAACGATTCCTAATGGCGTTTCTTTGTAACTTAATCCTTAAGGGTGATACTCTTCAGTGAGTTTCACACACACAGCCGTTCCGCTCGCTTTATACATTTTATTTTATTTCTTATTTCTCTACAATTACAAAAAAAAAGTTTATTCTACGATAAGGTACATAATCGCCTTTAGTAGTATAGATAACACTCAGTTAAGTTTTAAATGTAATTTAAATTATTAATAAAACTTGGTTTAAATTATTAATTACTGTAGTACTATATCTGTGTGTGGAGTTGGTCGTGTCCGTAATAGAGTAAAAAGTGGAAAGGTTATACGGGTATCGGACTAAAAATAAAGCACAACTATCTACAGCTGACCAGTTTCGAAATAATTTATTCTTTCATCAGAGCTGCTACATAGAAGAAAATCGAAATATTATAAAAGTGTATAGTTGATTAATTAATTATACTTATTTTTACTTATATCTTATATTTTTACTTTAATGTACGGTGATTCTAAACAGATGGCATTATTAGTGTGGATGTCTTCACACTAGGTTATGTCATTAAACTAGAAGATAGGTAGCTTGCTTCGCCGGGCTTCTAACCAAATTCTTACTAATCTAACCTAAAGTTCGTTCTACATTATACTTTTTTGTGTAGAACTGCAGATTTTTTGCGTAGTACTGACGTAAAAAGTATAATGTGAAACACCATACTTCCTTCCATCTTTCGATGCTACACTACAAACTACACTATTTTCAAACCTTTTCATTTGCGGTCAAGTTTTTGGATGACAGTTGTATACTTCACAGTCGTACCAACTACCAACATTTTAGTTTATGTTTACAACTTAACTTTTAGAAGTTTATTAAATTGATAAGAACTTTATTTAGAACATATAATTAAATATAAACTTAGCACAATTAAACAGTATTTATAAATTGGTTACTAGAGTTGGTTCTATAACCAAACTGTTCCTGAATCTAGAATTTTTTAAGTTGGCAGTGAAAAGTATTACAAAGTAATAAAAGATGAAAGTATCGCTGTCTCTTATTTTTCTCCCCCACTATATTCTGTAGTATCAAAAGTTGAAGAAACTTCAGAGTTGGATAGTATTGAAAAAAGTATAATAAAGAATGGACTTAACGTAAGATAGAGTTTTATCATTAAACTAGAAGATAAGTAGCTCGCTCCCCTCGGTTCTAGATTTTTAGTAACTAAACCTAACCTAAATACCTTGTTTTTAGGTACATAGTATTTTATTTTCCCCCATATTAATCCAATTCAAATTGTGTATCATCGTGCATGTGTTTATAGACCAGAAACCATTGTTTTAGAGCCACTGATAATCCATGAATTATTTAGTGAAGTTGTATATGCTGCCCTCTGTAAACAAATCTTGTAATTTTCCAGTGTCCTGTTCTTTACTTCACCCCAAGCCTTTATACACCTACACTCTTTTAAAATATTTCTTAGGCGCGCACTAGAAACACACATTTTTAAGGGACACATTTGTCTTGCAATTGAACGACAGCCCACGCCAAGATAAAAATTCAGCGTCTGAGTACCATAAGTAAAATGTTTGGCTTCTGAGCCCCTCCCTCCACCAATTATGCTTCATGAATGATTAGCGGTATATCAGCAGTTCTTTGATAGTACACCAAAGTAACAGGATTGAAAATTTCTGGTATAAGGATTTAAGAACATCTCGCAATAGTGGGGTATGTATTGAGAATACTTTTTTTAACTAATATAAGGGCTGTCTCAACTGCGAAGGTTATTGGCTCCGTACAGAGTTTATAAAAAATTTCATTCAATGAAAAGTTTCGATTTACCAATTTGTAGTGAATGAATAAAGTTCAAACACTGGAGTAGACGTCAGGTCATTAATTTTTTATGAATATAGTCTTACGTCTTCTGTCTTGGAAGTTATATAAAATCCTATTATCTTCTGTAACTGTTGGCTACGGAAACTTTTAAATTGTAAGACTAAAATAAATTTTAATGACTTCATGATATGTATCAAAATAAAATGGATTCCATTTTCGGCACGACAAAATAAGGTTTATTAACGATAGGTTCTGGTATTTTAAGAACGACAGAAAAAAATAATGTACGACAGATTTTTCCAATAACAAAATATTTAAATTACGACAAAATAAAGTTCATTTATTTGGTTTAGGAACTAAATGAAATTTATATTTTCTGAAGTTATCATGAGCCCACTTTTTAACGATTGAATCTGGCTTTTCTTAAACAAAATGGTCAAAAGTTCAATTCAAGCATGAAAACTTACTTGGTTTTTAAAATCTAAGTCCGTTTAATTGTTTGGTATAAACCAGTGGTTCCCAAACTTTTTTGGTTCCCGGCGCCCTTAATGTATTAATTTTTTTCCGCGGCGCCCCAAGTCAATTCATTGTTCTATATCATTTTTAATTTTTTCATTTTATTTTATTAGACAGGTGAAAATAAGAAAATACATGCGATGACGTAAAAAAAAAAATTATGTGAAGTGTGAATTTTCACACTTTTCAGGCTTTTATAGGTATTTAATAAGTGTAAGAAGTCATTCAACAGATTGAATCACGGCGTGTAATAGTATAATAAAATAACTGAACACTACACTCTACAGTAGAGTGTATTGCGGTGTGGTACACACACCACAAACTCGGTTCGCAACTATTACATTTTTTTTTTTTTTTTATATTTTTAATTTAAAAAAAAAAGACACGCAATATCTTGGCTATAAATACAAAAGATCCGTAACATTATTAACCATAATTTATCCATGAATTAAAAAAATAATTAATTTTGTCAAAAACTACAATATTTTCCAAAAAACGCAATCTGATCAAAAATTCCTCTCGTACGTTTCCGGCTCAGATTAACGTACATTACCTACAATTTTTTCAGATTTTTAGTTTCACCTCTTTGGCCAAAAGAGGGCGGGAGAAGAAATTTTTTAACACATTTTTGTCTAAAAAGGTGTTAATAGAAACTTATTTACAAAAACTACTTCTTGTTTCTTAATCTGTCTTCAGAACTATCTTTTGATACTACATAATAAATTTGTAAAAAATATTTATTTTTTTATTAAATACTTATTTGTTTACATTTATCTCGAGATGTGTTTTTTGAACCCTCAGCATTTTTCTTATATGTGGGTCATAGAGTTGTATAAGCATGCCAAATTTCAACTTTCTACGTTAAGCCGTTTTCTAAATTTACGCTCTTAAAAATTAAATGCAACATTTGTCAAAATATAACTAGAATTTTGACAAAATAATTTAAACAAAATAAAAATGCAAAAAAAAACAGAAAAAATTAATTTGTCCAGTAAGCAAACCTTTTCCGAACGGTTTTTAAATTGGGAAGCCAGATCGCTAGCGACTGAGCCACCGAAGCTTGTTGATTTACAGTCTTACATAAGGAATTAAATATTTTACTTCATCATCAAAAAAACACAAAAAATGCGTTATTTTCCGAAAAGATAATCTGATCAAAAATTTCTGTTGTACTATTCCGATTCACACCAATGTACATTACCTAGAATTTTTTCAGATTTTTAGTTTAAATCATCTGGGATACAGGGTGTGGGACAAATTTTTTTTGCACAATTATGGCAAAAACAGCTTCAAAATAATTTATTTTGCAAAAATAAAAATTTAATCGTTAATCCATGTACTAAGGGCTTTCATTTGATACCCTAGTCAGAATTTTAAAAAAATATTTTTTTTTTTTTCGTTGAGCACATATTTATTTATATTTTTAGGGTGATATGTTTTTGAGATGTTTTAGTATTTTTCCTATGTGCGGGTCAAAGAGTTGTATAAGTATGCCAAATTTCAACTCTCTAGGTTAAGCCGTTTGGCCACAATTTTTACCTGTCAATATATTTTTACCGAACAGACAGACAGACAGATGACAAAATGACGGTATAAGGGTTTTTTGGTCATACCTACAAAATCCTAAAAATGACAGAACATTGTTTTGTGATACCTATTATTAAGTTATTGAGCATTAACATGATTACAATATTTTTTTCTACAACCAAAAATATCTTATTAGATAAATAACAATTCGGTGCAAAATTTAATGTACAAGGTGTCTCAAAAGAAATTTTATATTTAGTGGATCGATTAAAAAAAAAGTAAGCTGTATATAGAAAAAATGTTTATTAATTATTAAAATACACTTTTTGGGGATTTATTTCTTAAAAATAATATCGTCTAAATGTAGACCCTCGCGTTCTCGGCACTCATTTAATCGAACAGTAAAATTACTTATGACGTCTCGGCAGGTGGACTCAGGGATGGCTGCCATTTCGTGACGGATATTTTCTTTCAAATGCGCCAGTGAAGTCGGTTTATTGGCGTAAACTTTAGATTTAAGATAACCCCATAGGAAAAAGTCCATAGGGGTTAAATCTGGACTGCGTGGAGGCCAATTTATGTCACCTCTCCGGGAGATCAATTTGCCTGAGAAAATTTCACGAACACGTGGCAGAGACATATTGGACGTGTGTGAAGTTGCTCCGTCCTGTTGGAACCATGTTCTTTGGTTATAGCAAGGAAAGTTTTGCAGTTCAGGTACCAAGAAGTTGTCTAACATCTCCACATAACGCTCTGAATTCACTGCAACTGCACGCCCCCTTTCGTCTTCAAAAAAGTAAAGGCCGATAATTCCTCGCGCCGACATCGCAGCCCATACGGTCACTTTAGGCGAATGTAGGGGTTTCTGATGTTTGCGTTTCGGATTCGTTGCACTCCAGTAGCGGCAGTTCTGCTTATTTACGTGGCCATTAATATGAAAATGAGCTTCATCCGAAAACAAAATGTTGGTAAACGTTGAAAATCGCTCAATCACCTGATTTACGAAATTAAGCCTCTGACTGGCATCTTGGGTCTTTAATTCTTGCACCAATTGAATTTTGTAGGAGTGCAGCTTAAGATCTTTGTGCATAATGCGATGTAATGATGATCTATGCACATTTAAAGCACTTGCGCGCTTCCGAATTGAAAGGTTCGGGTCGTCACGAACAGACTGATTAACATTCTCCACGTTTTCTACCGTGGTGATGAACTAGGTCGCCCGGATTTTGATTTATCCAGCGTTGTACCAGTCTCTTCAAACTTTTTAACCCAATGTCGAATGAGACAAATGCTTGGCGCATCATTTAAATGGCGAAAACCTCGAATACTGCAGAATTTTCTACGCGCTACAGTCGCCGAATCACCGTTTTTATAAAACTCTCGCACGCATAACGCGCGGTCTGCTCCCGAGAAACGCTCCATAGCGACTAAATTCCCAAGAGCCAGGCTACCGATTGAAATAACCCCCGCGCCCCTCGGATACGTTGCGTTCACGCAGTAAGCTAAATAACTATAAAATTTCTTTTGAGACACCTTGTATATTGTCACTAAATTTATTTCAAATTGTTAGTTTTGTATAAGAAACTAATTATCTCTGGGGGTTATACGTAACGTTAAATAACAAAAGTTGTTTAGAATAATAAGCACAATACCCTTTTCTATAACAATCTCGTTAAAAATCGGTTTAATGCAAATTACTTAACGAATTACGTTAATAGTTTTTTGTTTTAATATATTTTTTTAATAAATTGCATATTTGAGGGGGATATGGATGATTACCAATGATAGATTTCCCTAGAACCTCAACTAGTACCAAATAATACATTTATTAATGCATCGAAAAATCAGCTGTTAGCTGTTTACATGTGATAAGATAAAATATTTTGAACAATTTTGATAAAATTCAATATTTGTACAATTTAAATATGTTTAAGATTTCCACAGCGTAATATGTTCCTGTTTTAACAAGTGGTTCAGAAACAGAAAGCAAGAATTTAATTTAGTTTGGAAATATTCTCAAAAATAATGATACATATAAAAACTATTTCAACAAAATTTAGTTTGTTTACAGGAAATTAAGAAACTTATTTCTTAATTTTCCGGACTAGAAATCTTTGAAGTTAAACTTTTATGCAAAAAGTAAAGACGGCCATTAGAGTTACGCTCTTTACCGTCAAATATCTTACAACATTAGATGCAAAAAGTTTTATACAAGGCACGTTCCCAGAACTTGTTTTAGGGGGACCCAGAAGTCAGAATTTTCTCTTGGAGTTCCAGTATATAATCGTTCTTCTTCTTCTTCTTTGGGCACTATCAGTCAGGTTGACTTTTGGCCTCACTCACATAAGCTCTATAATTGTTTAATACATAAAAAATGCGTCTCTTAAAAAAGAGATCCTGGAATTTGAGCTCCTCCCCCAGCGGGATGCGCGCTTGATTTATACCAGTGTCTCTTAACCTAACCTAACCTAACAACCGAATTGTCAAGAAATTAAGTCTTTACGCAAAAAGTATTGCATTAAATCATTCGTAACGAAGTATTCAAACAATAATATTAAATTGTAAAAACAAATGAGCAGCAAATAAACAAGTTATTAAAAGAAAAATACAGTGGATATCGTTTATAACGACCTCTGACATAACGGCATATCGGTTTTTGCAACTCCCGGCCAGAAACATATTTTTTTATACGTGAAACTTATCGCTTATAACGACATCTGATATTACGACGAAATTAACATAACGACGAAATGGCTTGAAATTTGGATCAAATCATCTTTTATGACGACGTATCATCACTGCCTAACGCGAAAACGCCGGGGAAGTACCGAATTGGCTAAGGTAATTACCGAGTTTCGAACATTCGAGAAGAACCGTGAAATGCTAGAGACGAACCGTGAAATGCTCGAGACGAACCGTGAAATTCTCGAGACGAACCGCAAATTTTTAGGAACGTTTTAAACTGCCTGCAGTGAATGCTTCAATGTAATACATATTCTAAAATGGCTAAAGTATAAATACTTATTACGAGGGCTACCTTTTAAGTATTTACAAAAACTAAGAAAAAAAAAAAAACAAAAAACAAACTGTATTATTGCTTTCTTGGAACTGCTTCGTGAACGAACAACTTTTGTGGGTTTCGGTTCATCTTGGAAGACCCAAACAGTGGATTGTTGTTTAGTTTCCGGTTCATATGAATAAATCCAAGTTTCGACACCTGTAACGATGTTGTATACGGATTTTGCAGTACCTAGGTTGAATTTTTTTAGGATTCCTAATCAACACGAGCCTTTTTTAGGCTTCAGTCAAATTATGCGGAATCCATCGGGAACAGATCTTTTTCACAGCTAAATATTCATGCATTGCAGGTGGCGATATGCCAAAGGATTCCCTTATATCACGGTAAGTCACATGCCGATCTTCTTCAATCATTTTGCGCAAAGCATCGATGTTTTTTGGAATCACAACCGATTTAGACCTTCACGAGATTCATCACTGACGGACGCACGACCGTGTTTTCTGATGGTGCTTTATTACCAAAATTTTAACGAAGCGAGTCTATGCATTGTTGCTGAGTTAAGTCTTTACTAAAATCATAAAAAATTCATCCAACAAAAACCTTCACGAGTAATATCCATTTTTTCACAAACTTTTTAACGCTCACTGTCAACAAACTACTCGGTCAATTTATAAGCTACCACTGATTTCACAATCACAAAGTCACATTTTACGAATATAGTAATGACACATTTCAATATTGTCATCTAGTGGTCGTTTGTAAAAACATAAAATGTAACCCACGTACATATTCTAAAATGGATAAGTACACCTAAGTATAAATATTTAATATCAGGGCCGCAGGAACCAGGCGCTTGATACCAGGGGGCGCGCCAAGGTTAAAGTGAGGACCTTTTTTTTAGGTCTTCACTTAAAATTTAGAAGTGAAGACCTTTTTTTTAAATCTTCACTTGAAATTTAGAAGTGAGGACCTTTTTTTTAGGTCTTCTGGGGGCGCTCCATTAAATCTTGCATAAGGGCGCCAAAGACCCTCGCTCCGGCCTTGCTTATTATATAAGTATAATTTGGTAGCTGTATATGCGGCTTTATTGTACTTCTAAAATAAATTTTTGTCAACATAAGCTTTGAAAAGAAATGTTCTACGCCTGTTACTGGAATGGTTAAAACAGCATAATTGCGTTGCACACTTCATTAAAAGAAGACGTTATTAAATAATTTCTAATAGCAATTAATTCTAGCAGATCAGTAACCGTGTTGCATGCGTCAATCTCATATTTAAATAAATTACGCTATGCGCATAATTGTAAAATAAACTGCTGTGTAAAATCTTTTTTTGCGTCCGTCACTTGGACACCTTTGACAGGCCTAGTTACGCTACTTACAGTGATTTCTTTGCGTAAACAGGGAAGAATAATAAAAAAATAAACATTTTTTTTTAATGGAATCCCTGTTTTTTTTTTAGTAAATCGCGTAAAAAATTTATTTTTCTTTAATAAATCATGAAGACAGTCAATTTATTAAGGGTTAAAAGTTATTATTTTATTATTCATTTTATCGTAATAATGTTATTCAGTTCATTAAAATCTAATAAAATATATGCAGGGGTGTAGTGGTGCCAGGGCGCACCAGGGCGCACCAGGGCGTAACATAAATAGTATCTTTTTCGTTTGCGAACAACTCGATTGGCTAACAATGTACATTTATGCCAACAATTAATGTGACAGTTATCTTGATTCTCATTGTTAAAACTTCGCGTAATGAATATATGTAAAGATCATGATTGTTCGTTGATTCAGTTATATTATTATTATTATCATTTTTAATTATCTTTATCAATTGTTACAAAAGCAGTGTTCAGTGGCGCAACTAGCTATCTGACGCCCTTGTTAATACATCCCCCTCACTCAAAATAAAACTTTGGCAAAACAGATTTCCGAAAATCTCTTAATACAAAAACATTGGGTCAGTACAATATTAATAACATGAGCAAAATCTGGTGAATTATTAAATATGTTATTGAATCTGGCGTGCATAGTTTTTACCCATACTTTTCAACTGATGTGTAAAACATCCAATTAATACAGCTTTCGATATCTTACGAATTAGAGATGTAGCGGACTATTATTATTAGTATTTTCTTAACTCTAGTTTCCGTGAAGATCTTATCCTGGATATAATACAAAATTGGATTTCAATATAAATAAATTTCAAGAAACGAACTAAGGTCAGGATCGAATTAAGTTCGTAAGTTGAGGTACCACTGTATTTATAAATACAGTAATTTCCTTATGGAAACAATGCAGAATTTTCTTAAATAACTTTTATGTTCAATGGTTTTTCCAATTAAATATTCTTGTTTCTAGAGTAAACAAGTTTTCCGTGTTTTTCTTAATAAAAAAAAATGTAAATAGACAGACAGACAACATTTTTTTGCAGATATCGTTTTATAATCATCTGAAACGTGTAAAAACAAAATATGAGGCCGAAAAAAAAACATATACAGCCTAATAGAGATATTTCAGCCGGTCCGCCTAAAAAATTGTATTCTTTGCTGGTTCTTGGTAAGTTTTAGGTTGATAAGAACTGGCCTGGACCAGTGTTTCTCAATTGGTGGTCCTTAGCAAAATTTTAATGGTCCGCGAAAGGCTTATAAATTAATATTTTTGAGATTTTTTGTTATTTCTTTTTTTTATGATCTTTTGTTCATTTTCTGTGTATTTGGTTAATTTTTCAGTGAACCATTACTAAGATTATTATTATATCCTAATTTATTATTATTATTATCATTATTGTTTTTAATTACAACACATTTATACTCACGTCTGTAACGAGGCCACCTAAGTCATTATTACTATTATTATTATTATTATTTTTAAACATTTTATTTATTTATTTTTTTTTTTTTTATACGTAAACCTACTGTACTTTAATTATATAGTTTTATATTTTAACATCTTTATAGTACATATGTGTATATTGTAATGACGAAGTGAAACCTTTGGTATACTAAATAAAGTATTATTATTATTATTATTATTATTATTATTAAGATTACATACAATTTGTTTAATAGTACATTTATTTTTAAGGGTCCGTGGTTGAAAATTTACATTTTTACTGGCCCGCGGTACGTTTTCAGTTGAGAAACACTGGCCTGGACTATTTTAAATTAATTGTACAGTTCCCAAAAACACTCCTGTATAACATTTAATTAAAATTTAGAAATAGTTATTAAATAAGTATTAATTTCTGAAAATCTTACTTATTTTTTATGTACGAAGTTTTGCATTATATTTTAATGTGTTGTTTATTTTAATCTGTGATATACGATTGTATACTAGCCCCTTTACAAGCTCTAACCATCGCCCAGCGTTTATTGAAATATTCGAACAGACTTTTCGAAATTAAATTTGTGTTTTGTTTATTCATGGAATATTTCTTTTACTGACTACGTCTATAAGAATTTATTTAACTATTTATTGTTTCATTTATTTAAGTTAATTTTAAAGTCATTTAGCTGCTGTGGTAGTTGCAAATAGCTATAGTTTCAGTGCGCAAAAAATAACTAATTAACCAACTTTTAAAATTCAATAGTTGTAAGATTTGAATTAACTAAAAATTTCATTCATGAAAATTTGTCAATAGAACTGACCTGGGCTAACAAAGATCTGTTAAGCGAAACGGTGTCATGATTCCTGTATCCATCCTCGTGTCTCTGCATGGCCCTTTCCACCCTTGCCAAAGTCGGAGAATCCATAATAGAAGGCACTACACTTGTCCGTTCAGACGGACTGTCCATTTGCACTAACATGACACACAGATTATGAACAACCTATCGTAACAAGAATATACCGACGAATGACAGTTCTCCGCGAGCGTGTCAGCTGTAACATTGAGGGGATATCTTCGATAACGTTCGGTTGTCTTCGGACGGACGAGATTCCCCGGAAATAAGGGAAATTCCGGTTTTTCTTAAGTTATTGGGAAATTTGGTGGTTAGAATTATAAGTAATCTGTTAATTGCGGCTGGATTTGATTAGGTTTTGCGAATTTTTTTGTAATGGACGGAAGTAAAAAATTACTATCATGAATTATGAGCTTGTGTGTAATTTTTGTCACTATTTTTGTGGAATTATTTATATTTTGATTGTATATATTAGTATGTATTGCTAGAATATTAACGAAATAGTTCTAGAAATAGGAACAGTAAATGAAATTTGCACAATATTAGTGTTACATTATTTTTATATTGGTATATATATTTTTACCTCAGGGGTGGGTGAGGGGGGATTAGAAGACAAAATTGTTTGACAGGGGCTGGGATGGACTGGAACCTACATTTTTATCGGGAAATTACTGACCCGATCGACTCTAGCACGGCCCGTGCATCTCTCTAAACACAAGTGCTCGTCAAAAAACAAAAAGGACTTGGTGGTGGCGCCAGTGAGGGAATTTGGTGTAGGCCGGATCTCCCCCCCCCCCCCCCCCTATATATTGTTCTGGCCTCCAGCTGGTTTCCCCAGATGTGCTTGGAGTTAATATCTATAGCAATAAAAAAAAAATTGGGGTGTGAATTTTCACACATTACAGGATTTTGTAGGTATTTAATAAGTGTAAGCAGTGGTGGCGCTAGCGGGGGGTCCGGGGGGGGGGCTTAAAGTTGATTTGGCCCCCAGTTGCCCCCCTAGAATTGCTTGGAAAAAAATATATTTTAGAAGTGAGGACCTTCTTTTTAGGTCATTACTTGTATTTTCATATGTAAACGATAAAAAGATATTTCCTGGCCCGCCCAAATTTTACTCAAAATATTTTTGCCCCCTCCAGATTTTAAGAGCTAGCGCCGCCACTGATTGTAAGAAGCCAACATAATACTGGATGTCTAGGAATATTTGTTCTATAATCACATCAAAATCAACAGTTTTTTGATAATCACTTTTCTTCGTTATTTGACAAAAATACCACAGTTTTATTTTTCTGCATTTGCTTCGTATTCAAATCTTTATTAGATTAATAAGAAATATATTGATAAATGTCTTCATTTTTATCAATTTCAGAAACCTATTTCTAACTATTAACAATATATTATTTATTAAATGATATTTATTCCTCTTTGATACCTTAAAAACAAATATCTAATGTAATTCGAAAAATGTGTTAATTCACAGCGTATAATAGTATAATAAAATAACTGAACACTTCGGAACTCCTAACTCAACTGAAGTGTTGAGTGTAGTGTGGTGTGGTGTGTAACTCGGTTCGCAACTGTTTAAAAGATTCAAAAAAATACACGCACTATCTTAAATACAGCTACAAATACAAAAAATCCATAACATTATTAGCCATAATTTAGCCATGAATTAGAGAAATAATTATTTTTGTAAAAATCACAAAAACTGCCATATTTTTCAAAGCGGGATTGCGGGACAACAACTTGTTTAGCACATTTTTTTGCTAAAATCATGTTAAAAGAAACGAATTTCAAAAAACGATCTATCGTTCCTTAATCTACGTCTTAACAGCTTTCTTATACATAATAAATTATAAAAAATATATTTTTTTCGACACTTTTTGAAAAACTTATCTGATCGAAAATTCTTGTTGTAGTATTTCGGTTCCTATCAATGTTCATAACGGAGATTTTTTTCAGATTTTTATAACAACCCCTCTGGGAGATAGGGTGGGGGACAAAAGTTTTTGACACATTATTGGCAAAAATCCATAAAAAAAAAAATTATTTTTCAATAATAAATATTTGTTTGTTGATCAGCGCATTAAACGGTTTCGTGTGATATGCCAACAAAATAAAAAAAAAAATGTAGTATATTTTTTTTATTAAATACATAATTGTTTATAATTCATCTCGGGAAGTGTTTTTTGAACTCTCAGTATTTTTCCTATATGTGGGTCAGAGTTCTATAAGCATGCCAAATTTCAACTTTCTATGTTAAGCCATTTTGCTACAATTTCTACCGTACAGACAGACAGACACTTGAGTGACGTGATAAGGGTTTTTTGGTGGTCATACCTACAAAACCGATAACGTAACGATAAAAAAAAGGTTCTCGCTTCCAAAATACAAGTAATTACCAAAAGCAAAAAAAAACTCAGGTGCGGGTTCTGGTTCAATATGTTAATTTTGGTTGGGTTTTAGGTTCAGGTTCAATAACATAAATTGTTGCAAGAATCTAATTTTTTTCAGTTTTAAGTTCGAAATTAATTAATTTAATAATCACAGAAAAGGCAACCAAGTTATAATAATTGTTAGAATGTCCTCCTAATAATTCTTCTGGCCCCCAGCTGCACCCTCCCCCCCCCAAATATACTTGGAGAAATTAAAAAATTCTAGATAAAACTAAGTGCCTGGTTCATTTTGCGAATATTTCGAATTGTGAAAGATAAAAGAGGGTTAAAGGGTCGTTTACGGCCCACTTTCATCTTTTCAAAACTCATCATATTTTTATTAATATTTATAACGTTAAGAAAAAATAATGAAATATTTCCTGCACCCCCCCCCCCCGGTTATAAGTTCTAGCGCCGCCACTCTAGGTACGAGGTGTATAAATTAAGTAACCGGGCTGGCAACATTTGGGACGCGGGACTTAGAGTGGCGGCAGGTGAACACGTGATACGCCTTCAGTACGAGTTTGAACTCACTAGAGTAATTTTATTGTCCGTAGCAATTTTTTTCGTGAAACAGATTTTTCTAGTGCGTTCTAAAAATGAGTGACATTAATTTCGAGCAACGTTGTACTATCAGGTTTTGCTTCAGACTTGGGCGCAAAATTTGCAAAACTTCAGCAGGCCTACAGAGACAGTGTTTTGTCAAGGACCCAGGTTTTTTGGTAGTTTAAGGCATTTTCAGAAGGAAGAGAGTTGAATGAAGATGAATCATGCAGCGGAAGGCCTTCATCTTCAAGAACCGATGAAAATGTCGACAGAATCAGTGGTCTTGTGTGTTCAGATCGTCGGTTGACAGTCAGAATGATCGGGAAAGAGTTGAATTTGACTCACACTACCGTTCATCAGTTTTTAACCAATGAATTGGGGATGACAAAAATCTTGTCAAACAACGAGTTTTTGTCCAGTAAAAACATTCCTGTGCTCCTCAGCCTCCTTATTCGCCTGACTTGAGTCCTTGTGACTTTTTCCTCTTCCCAAGATTGAAAAAACACCTCAAGGGACGTTATACCTCCGTAACCGACCAGCTGAAAGCTATTGCATTATCCGAGTTCCAGCACTACTATAAGGATTGGAAGAACCGTCTCCAGCGCTGTGTGGCTTCCCAAGGAAGTTATTTTCAGGGAGACAATATTGAATTGTAATTCTATTCGAATAAAAAAAAAATTAAATATCAGTCCGGTTACTTAATTTACACACCTCGTATATATAATCAAAGGAGAGACATATTAATAGTACTTAATTTTAAAACTAATAGATTTCGTTAAAACAAGAATTTTTGGTTTTGTTTTATATTTATAAATGAAATAGTTATAAATATATACTAAACAGATTTTTAAAAAATCTTATTTTTGACTCGTGTCTTTTGCAGATGAAAAAAACGTAGCTAAAATCTGTTCTACATTATACTTTTTTCCTAAGCACTTTGGATTTTTGTGTATTATTGACGTAAAAATTATTAACAGACATTAAACAGCCGGAGCCAAAGGCTTGTAGAATTTCAATACAAGTACATACATTCATACATCGATGGGCAGGGCCGGCGCGAGGTTCGTTTGCGCCCCCAGGCAGGGCCGTAACTAGCTTTTTTCGAATGCTCGCTTCCGCCGGCACTGTTGGTGGTACAAACAAGAGTGCACATAAAATGTGAAACACAATACTTTCTTCATATTTTCAATGCAATCCGACATCCAACTCAACGTTTGAAACTATCTCCAGTCGTACATTGTTTGACTTACAGACGTACCAACTTATCGTTTATTTTTATGCTATAGTGCGTTCAAAGGTGAGTTTGCAGTATAGCTCTTATGGCAAATGGGAGCAGTGTTGCCAAATGTTGTAAAAGTGTCAAATGTGTCAATTATAATAATATGAAAAACTCGTATGATTTACAAAAATCAACTCTTATAAAACTCAAAATAACACTCAACAAAAACAAATGGCCATTTGTAGAATACTGCGTTTTCACAGATCAGCGCTTTTTAGAGCTGGCAACGTCGACAAGCAAGAAAAGGATAGCGTCATTGTGTAAACCCATTAGAGAGTATGAAAAAGAACTACTCCATATGCCCTGTACTGCAACCTCACCTTTGAACGCACTATATCCTGTTTTACTTTTTCTAATACTTTTAATATTCCAGATTAAGATCTGGTCTTGTAAATAAAAACTGTACAAGCATATAATTAAATATAAAGTAGTACAATTCTGAGATTTTGGTAAGTCAATTCCATTTAATTTAAGTATCCATATTTAGGTAAATAAGTACCCATGATAAGTACTTAATGCATTTTTCATTTTTAAATGACTTTGTTGTTTTAAAATTTTTTTGTTGGTGATTTTTTAATTGGTAATAAACGAAGTAATAAATTACTGCAAGCTGGGCTGATTCAAAACTTTGAGTAAAATGGGGTGAGAAGTTGGCCCGAGATTGGCCCTACAACTCAAGTTTTTCACGAGCCGCCACTAATAATTCCATTTAACAATGAATTTAATAAACTTGCGATTTGTGGCACCAGGAAAATAACTGTTTACAAAAAAGTGCAGTTTATTGGTAATGAAAATAAATGTACATATTAGGATCAGGACTAGTTCGTCTTTTGTAATATGGTACGATAGCAACAATAATGTGAAGACATATATGTGACAGATTGTAAATAGACGTTGCAATAAATGCTCGTTTGTGCTTGAATCTGTGTGTTTTAATTGATATTATTACAAACGCTATAAAGCGTTTATCATACGCCAAATTCCAATAAACGCCAATTTTAGATTAAGTTTCCGTTGTTATCTACAAAATGTAGACAAACTACAGGGTATATTACGTGTAGATTACACATATATACACGTAAATAGACGATATCCAAAGTGACGTCAGCAACACTAGCGCCAGCGTGATTTTGTCAAACTAGTCTTACAAAATCTCATTGTACATTGCCGGAGTATAATGAATAACTTTATTTTCAACGAAGACGACGTACCGGGTGTGAAATTAAAATATGTTGAAATAGAAAATCATTCTATTCAAGAATTAAAACGGTGATTAGATGACGAGCACAAAAAAAACAAGTAACAGGGAAGTTTTAATCAAGAGGTTAGGTTTATACGCACGAATTTTTATAATAATGACTAGCAGTGTACCCGATGCTTCGCTACCGGAAATAAAAATATAGCCGTAGCCGGTTTAGACCGGGCCCATGTCGGAATGGGTTCAAATTAGATTTGGTGCGAATAGTTTTAGTATGGTCTAATTATATATTTTTTGTTTTACTCTACCATTGTATAAATTTGTGCTTGTTCACAAATAATTTAAGTGAGATAATTCTTTAGCGTTTTCAAGGCGAAATGTCATATTTCTGGAGGCCACAAACTGTTTTAAGGATGCCTATACTAAGTCTCCCATCGGAGTGTCTCCCGATCTCCGTCATATCCCGTGAAATCTTAAAATTTTGGTAAAATAGTAGACAGAATAGGTACTATTTTTTCTGTTGTATGCAGGTCTAATATAATTCCTTTTAAAACTTCTTTATTAAAATCGTATATATTTTTTTTCGTACGATCCTTTTGTACACTTTTTCTAGGTGAAGAAAATTTCGAGGGTTCACCTTGATAGATTTTGTTTTTTTTTTTTTAATTGTTGTTACGCCTGTTGCAGCAGCCACACAAGCAAAAACTGTTTTGAAAGGAATAATAGGTTCCCCAGCCTCATAAAAATCAAAATATAAGAAATTATTTCGCGACTTTGGCTAGTAATAGCGCGACCATTTAACTTACTTTTAAAAGGCATATTTACTATTGCTAGATTTTCTACAGACTGTACTCAGAGCGATGTTGCCCGCACGAACTACCGAGATTAAATGCGTCCCCACTCCTACATATTTGAGCCATTTACGATTTTGACCGAACACTCCCGATCTCAATATAATTGTACAACCAACTATTGAAGGGAAATTCCCGTGTTCTCACTGACGGTTTAATAGATATTCCAATGGTCCAATATAATTAAAAACAAAATTATTAATTTCTCGTTTCTAATGGGACTTTTTTGAGATTTTTGATTTTTCTAGTTATGATGAAGGAATTTTCTACCTGTATGCCAAATTTCAACTCGGTACCATATCTGGAAGTGGGTTAGAATTTCCGGACATATCCACAAATATTCTCTTTTATATATAAAGATAATAAATTATCTATGAAATTTTACTAAAAAATATAAATTCGTTTATGAAAAGTTAACTTGTCAGTATCAGGAAAGCAATTGTTTGTCAGAATAGTTCGACTGATGTCACTACTATTGATTTTAAATTAGATATCCAGATCAATTCTGTAACTCTGTTACTATGATAATAGTAACTATATTTGTCACTATGAGCAAGGTCAGTTACTATCATGAATGAAAGCCATTATAGTTTTTGATTAGATGAGTTACGTCCGTAAGTTAGTAGTTATAGTTGAAGGTAATGGGTAATAGATAGCGTTACTTACTTGTTTCAACCACCTCAAACCCTTTTTCAAATTCATACGTGGCTTATTAATTGCTTATCTCTGAGTTCAATAACCGGACAATATGATGTGTTCTTCATTTATTTTAAAACTGTTATTTTATTTCGTGACTATTAACTAGGGTATTGTAAATTTAACATTGTTTTTTATTCTTTAACTCATATTTGATATGTTTTTATTATTTAATAATTATTTTATGTTATATTTTAAATTCTGACAATTTTTTAATGAATATTTTAACTACTTGACTTGTTAAATTTGAACACTATCATAATTTTATACATGTAAACCTACCAATTTAATAATTGTATATTTCTATTTATATTTGTAGCTCTGATGAAGATTTAAAATAAATCGAAACGTTAGCGAAGTTAATAAATTTGTTTTTATTTTCTGACTGGTCCGAATCCCATTACCTTCAACTATAATTATAGTTTTTATAATATTTTATGTTGTAATCATGTTATTACACAGTAATTTTTTACAGAATTGATCCGATCGTCTATTTCATTCTCTACAGCACAACCCTACACAAAATAGTGCCACTGCCAACATAATATTTATAAAAATTAATTCCATGTCTTTCTAAACACCATTTTTTTTTGCTCATATTGTATTAGGTTGATGCAAAATTAACGACGATTTTTTTGAAGTTTTTATTTTGTGTTGAAGAATGGCGCTTGCTTTATGTAATAATTATAAAAATATTGTTCTGTATTTAGGTGAATAAAATGCGTGTCGAAAATCATATTCATGTTCGTCATATAATGCTCTACCACTTCGAGAAAGGATGGACAGCGGCACATTTCGCAAACTCAATGAGCTTTTCAGCAAAGGAACAATGAGTCAAAAACAAGTTGAAAGATGGTTCCACAAGTTCAAATCGGGTACCACAAGTTTTATGGATGATGAAGGAAGAGGATGGCCATTGAATTTCGACGATAAGGTACTTTTGTCAGCGGTGGAAGAGGACGATAGCATGACAACCCGGCGTCCGTTGCCTAAAAAAGCTTAGAAAGGTATGGAAATTGACTGGATGGGTGCCTCACGAACTCTCCGACAACAACAAAACCGATCGTGTTCGAATTTTCACCAAATTGCTGCAGATTAAACGAGCAATCGTCATTTTTGAAGAATCTTGTCAGTGGTGATGTATCGTGGTTGCTCTTCAAAAACGTCAAAAGAAAGAAAGTTTGTGTATCTCCGGATGAAACACCGAAAGGAATAGCAAAAGGTGCCCACAGTAAGAAGGCAATGTGGTGCGTATGGTGGGATAGAAGCGGAATCATTCATTGGAAGATCATTGCAAACGGCATTTGTTTTTGGTGGAATGAAGATGATAAGCGTCAACAGGATTCCAAACAAAAACAGCAAACGGGAATTCAACATCAACAGCTGGTTTAGATGGTTTATCTGGCTCAGCTCGATCCTCTCCATACAACAATAGATCGTCTCCCCACAGCAATTTATTTGTTGAATAAACTTACATACAAAAAAATCGTCGTTTATTTTGCAGCAACCCAATATAATGTAAAACAGTGTTAATTATTTACATATAGTTAATCGACAGACGTTCGTGTCCGTAAGTGTATTCATCCATAAGTGTATCAATCGTATTTTTAAACGAAAATCGAGATTTTTTAAATTTAATATAAGGTATTTAATATAAGATTTCAGTAAGTAGATTGAAGGACGAAAAATGACATTCAGCAAATTGGGGTTTTAGTGCGATTTTGGCAAAAAATATTGTCACAGTTCCAGACATGCAGCATTCTATTGAGTTACTAAATATTTCCAAAACCCTGAAATATGTATAATAATCAACTGTTTCTTCAGTTGTTCGTTAATTGAATTAGAAAATATTTTTTAACCATTTTTAATACTAACAATTTTGCTAGTAAATAATACATTCTTTAATTTTTTAATGTCTTTTCTCCTTATTAAATTTAGAAACATTTTCAAAGTCATATAGTTCAATAAATATGCATGTATGTTTGGAAACTATAAAATTTCAGTGTAAATTTTGGTATGTCGTGATAATATAAAATATAGAAGTAACACATGTCGTAGCCAGCAGAGATCGTTGTGCAATATGTAACAAAAATGAAAAGAAAGCACCGAACTGAAATAAGAAAAAGTAATGTTAAAGTAAAGATAAAAACTAATGCCGTATCGAAGCTGCACGTGAAGATGTCATCACGAACATCATTAGAACGGAAAAAAATTACAGATACACTCTACGTGTTAAAATTAAATAACAGTATTTTTTAACAATAGCGGGATTTCTTTTTGTTTACATTATTTATTAAAAAATATAAGTATTGCCCAACTTCACATTGTTTTTGTTTATTTGTTTTGGAAATTTGATCTTCTTTCTACAAAGAACAGGGACGTGTTTAATCATTTTTAAGTGCTCTTACAGACTTGCTTTTATTGTAATTATATCCGACTATAAAAAGTGGTTGCTTAGTTCAATCGGATATATTTTTAAGAAGACAATGACGTCTCCGTACAGCCCAAGACGTACGCATATACATAGTAGTGTAGGGTGACCAGACGTATTCTTTTTTAGAGTATTATACTCTTTTTTAAGGAATATTCTCTATACTCTTACTTTTTATTTAAAAAAAAACCTGAATATACTCTTTTTTGTTGGTCACTTGTTTTTTGTAGAAAATGAGGACTTTTTTTTGCTCGTCACTTCTATTTTAGAAGTAAGGACATTTTTTTTGCTCATCACTTGTATTTTTGGAGTGAGGACTTTTTTTAGTATACTCTTCTTCTGTTAAAAAAATCTGGTCAGCCTATAGTAGTCAATGAACTGTATGCATTTTGTGTGGGTACCTAAGTACGCTGTTTGTTCCTCTACCATCCATATGTTGAAACATTGTTATATATTAGAGCAAGATTTTTGTGAGTTGTGTATGAACATTTAGTGAACCATATTGTTATATTGTGATAGTATATTGATTATATTCAGTCTAGAAGTTGCAAAGTGGAGAATTTATCGTTTTTATTTATCACAAGTACTCCAACTTGGAACAACATTGAAAGTTTTTTACAGCTGGAGTAAATAATAGACATGAATGTATATTTTTACAAAATTGGAAGGTGATGTTAAAGATTGATGTTTCCAAAAATTGACTACATAAACAATTTTGATCGGTACTCTTTGTGGGATAACAATGTTGAATTTAATTCGGAAGACATACCGCCATCACAAATATGGACATTGTAGTATATTTAGTGTTAACGCACAACTGTGACATACTTTTTCATTAAATAAGATTTTACATAATATTCATAATAATAATAAATTAAAAGTTCTACCGAAGTAGACGGAACAATTTTTTTAGTTGTACGATGAGCAATTAACTTTGCTTGTACGTCGCTCAGTAACTTCTGGTTTTTTTATTAAATGGTGCTTCTGTGTAGCCAAGATTTAAACATGGTACCCAGTCTGGATTATTTATATTGTCAATATAAGACGGCTCTACTACAATAGATTTAAATAATTCAAGTTAGACCTTTTTTAATTGATTTATTAAATAAGTAAATTAAATTGGTTGGCACTGTACATGGCATCTTTAAGAACATACCTGAAATAAAATGTTTACCATAAACAAAGCATGTTTTAATTTAGATTCTGTTAACTCCTCTCTCTTCAGTGCCTTAATCCACTGCTGGCGCCTTTTAATTGATAAATTATTTTTATTCGGTTTATATTTATAATTTAATATTCTTGGAAATCGATGAAATGACACATGATCTCTACCGCCACGACTCCCTCACCCCACAACTGCACAAAAACTTGGCATATGTTATGTTTTTATACATAATCCCGTAAGCGTCAATATACTTTTTGTAATTCCTATTCTGTTTATTTGTGTGTCCTATCTCTGCAATTTTTAAATGCTCGTTTGATGGTTGTGACGTCACACTAAAATGATCTATTTCATTGTTTCTCAACCGGTAGTCCGCGGACTACTGGTGGTCCTTAGCAAACATTTTGTGGTCCGTGAAAGGCTTATAAATTATTATTTTTTAGATTTTTTGTTCATTTTTCAGTGATTTTTTATTACTGACATATTATATACATAGATGTACAGTTCAGTACGTAATTAACAAATATAAACTTGGAAAACTGGAAATATTAATATTGAGCGCAAATCTGGTTGTCCACGTAAGACTTCTGTGTGAGATAATCGAACTCTGAGGAGAACTATGAAGCAAAGTAGACGCGAAACAAAGGCAGCTATAAAAACGAGTGGGAAAATGCAATTGGTAAATGTGTATCACTAATGACTTGCCGCCGTAGTATGAAAGAACTGGGCTATTCTTTTTATAAGGTAAATTTATAACGATATTTACCCACATATTCTCAACTTACTAACATTATATTTATTAGGCAAAAGCAAAACCATTGCTTACCAATATTCAAAAGCGTCGCCGTTTGTTTTGGGCAAAAGAACATTTTAACTAGAAGCAAGATCAGTCGGATGTCGATAACTTTTATATACTTACAATATACTTACAAGGTTGGCTGGCCGTAAGTTAACATCTAGTAGCATATCAAAAAAAGAATCAAATAAATGTAATACAGTTATCTTAAATCTTAATTTTATAATGCCTTAATATAACAAATTCCTTAAAACCATCTCCAAACATTTTGAGAGACATTGATACAACCCGTTTTCCAAGCACCTGTGAAATCTAAACTGTTATTAGTCCTTAATCTTTTCGTGTAATAATCTTCTAATTTAAGGTAAAATCATGTTCATTAAAAGTGTAAGGCAATTTACAAGGGGGATCTTCTACGAAAATATAATCCAGATTAACCTCTAAAACCTCTTTACGAAATTAGGTAAAAGTCAGGTGTGCGAGAGCACGGACAGATACAGTCTCGCTCTGATAACGAGATACTGCGTGAAACATGTACACTGTACACTACCAGGCACAACGAATATATTATCTCACCTGTTTTATCTGACAAGAAATAAATAATTACAAATAAAGCGTTATCTTTATTTAAATAACGGTGGTGTGATGTAATTTTTCTTAGAATTTTGTCTGTTATAAAACTTACCGCGAGATGCCGACAGATCACCTTTTCCAATTGAATTTCAAAAAAATCAATTGATAGACCAAGTGGACAAATTCAAATACCTGGGAACTACCTTCTCACAAGATGGAAAGTTAGAAGCTGAAATATCGGAGCAAGTAGGTACAGTTGGCAGTCGGAGTCTGGAATCTGGTGTCCGGATTCGGGAGTTGAGGAGTCGAAGCATATTGGAGAAGTCGGGATTCGGAGTCGAGAGTCGGAAAAGCTATCGACTCCCGACTCTTTTATTTAATTTTTATCAAGGATGAGAACAAACTGAAAAAGAATGCAAAATAACGACATTACCAACATTTTTTAAAGCACGGAAACGGCAACGACATTTTTTTTTGGTTCAAGAACGAAAATAAAATTAAAAATATTTAATATCGGTTTTAACCGGTTTTCCATCATGTTTTCCATCATGTTTTCCAGTTTAAAATTTGATTATCACTGTTCGTATTAATAGATTATTACGATGAGCCAGTAAAGATTTTTATTATTACTCTGTTTACTATGTTTGAGCGGAACTAAACTGGATTTTTGTTATCTCAAGTTGTAATGACTTCACTTATAGACTTCCCGATTTACGAGTGAAAGAAGTCGGGAATCAGAGTCAAGAGTCGGTGTCGGATTTTAAAAATATTGATACTGGAGTCGAGAATCGGGAGCCGTATATTTACCGGCCGACTCCCCATCTCTGTTAAAAACATCCTTTCTCAATAAAGGAGAAATATCGAAAGAAGCGAAAGTACAAAGCTTCAGAAAAGTACCGGTACCCATATTAACATACGGCTCGGAGTCATGATTAACCACAGAAACAATGTGAAGCAGAGCAAAAAGATTCATGGTAGCAAGAAAGAACATTCAGGAGAAATCGCAAAGGAAGGCCAAGGAAAGCACGGAACTAAGAACTTAAGAATGTGGTTGAAAAAAGTTGAATACATTGGAGGAAAGCTAAGCCATTACTAAGGACAAAATAAATGAAAAGGGTTATGGAAAAAATCACTTATTATAGCAGAAAGTCAAACTCCCACAAAGCGGTAACCAAGGCTAAGAGATTAAGTAAGTATTTCAAAAACGATCAGATGTTTTTCAGAATACGTAAATTGTAATTTAGATTAGTAAAATGTAATTCAGAAAGTGTCATTTGTAATGGGTGTTTTTTTTAGAGGTATAGAACTTTAAATTGCAATAAAACAACGATGGATTATTCGATTGACATGCATTTTTTTTTATTCGAAAGATAATCTTGTGGCATTACATTTTAAATATGATTTCTGGCATATGACCGCCACGGCTGGCTCGGATGTAGTCCAATCTGGACGTCCAATTTTCGATGACTTTTTCCAACATTTGTGGCCGTATATCGGCAATAACACGGCGAATGTTGTCTTCCAAATGGTCAAGCGTTTGTGGCTTATCCGCATAGACCAATGACTTTACATAGCCCCACAGAAAGTAGTCCAGCGGTGTTAAATCACAAGATCTTGGAGGCCAATTCACAGGTCCAAAACGTGAAATTAGGCGGTCACCAAACGTGTCTTTCAATAAATCGATTGTGGCACGAGCTGTGTGACATGTTGCGCCGTCTTGTTGGTATGATTTAATGTAATGCCACAAGATTATCTTTCGAATAAAAAAAAATTCATGTCAATCGAATAATCCATCGTTGTTTTATTGCAATTTAAAGTTCTATACCTCTAAAAAAAACACCCGTTAATTCAGATTAGTAAATTGTAATTCATAGAGTGTCAATTGTAGTTCAGAAAGTGTCACTTTAAATCAGATTTCATAGTAAATTGTAATTCAAACCGCCTCTGGCCACGATACAATGCTAAGCTCTTTCAGTCATACATGATTTCTTCGTATATTTCAATACTGTTTATTCCAACCAAATATTCCTTTAGCTCAATTATCTGCGGTTTATTGTCCTACACCAAGATTGAGAACAATAAACCGAAGTCGGCAACATTTTTTAAGTCGCGGTTCCCATTCAGTAACTAAATTTTACCTTTTTTACGTCGCGAGCCGTATTCGGTAACAAAATTTTTTTTGCGAGCCATAATTCCTTTTGTAATTTCTATTTTTACCATCTTGTTTTTGACGGTTTACAGGCGGACAAACTTCTCGTGGCCGGGCTTGAAACATACGCGCGAAATTTGTAGTGGGGATCCCCACTACAAATTTCACGCGCATGTTTCACGCCCGGCTACGAGAAGTTTGTCCGCCTGTAAACCGGCAAAAACAAGATCGTAAAAATAGAAATTACAAATGGAACTTTGGAGAATTGCACTATTTCCTACACACGCTATTACAGTCAAGTGCATAAGCGCAACATTCAAAACATATTAAATATTTAAAATCATGGAGACAAAAAGCAAACTAGGTGGACGTGCTATTAATAGTCAAAGTCGAGAAATATTTAAATATTATTTGATTTTTGTAAGCCTATATTATTTACAAGCTACTTGAAATTGATGGAGTTTGGAAAAAGACGCGGGACGGGGGTGCTCTGGCCAATAAATAAGTCGACAAAGTGAACGTCAAATGCATTAATCACTTAAATCAAGCAGCTACGTTTCTATAGTTTTGTTGTTCGACTGTAATGGGAGGAACTTATGTTTATAGACGTACCTAACTGATAAATATAATGTACACGTGTAAGAATGTGAACTTGTTTCTTTGACTGTTCTCTGTATCTGTCCCTTCTTTCATAGTGCCCTCTCCATGCGTACCATAAACCACGCCCGGCGACGAGCAGTTTGTCCGCCTGTACATATATTTTCATCAACTTAAATACGACTTGTGTGTAAGAAGCCTAAACCAGTGCGGTACGAGGGTTACCTTTTATGTTCTTACAAACGACCACTAGATGGCAATATTGAAATCTTTCATTACTTTATTCGTAAAACATTTGTTATTGTGAAATCAGTGGCAGCTTATAAATTGACCGAATAGTTTGTTGATAGTGAGCGTTGAAAACAAACAAGTTTGTGAAAAAATGGATATTACTCGTGAAGGTTTTTGTTGGATGAATTTTTACGATTTTAGTAAAGGCCTAACTCAACAACAATGCGTATATTCGCTTCGTTCAACTTTTGGTAATGTAGCACCCTCGGAAAAGATTGATTACAATTGGTTTGCAGAATTTCGTCGTGGTCGTGAGTACGTCAGTGATGAATCGTGAAGGTCGACCAAAATCGGTTGTGATTCAAACAAACATCGATGCTGTGCGCAAAATGACTGAAGAAGATCGGCATGTGACTTACCGTGAGATAAACGCATTCTTTGGCATATCGCAGACTGCAATATATTCGATTTTGCATGAACATTTAGCTGTGAAAAAGATCTATTCCCGATGGATTCCGCATAATTAGATCGAAGTTAATAAAACATAGAATCGCGGGCCTTCATCCCGTAGACCGCCGATTACGGACGCCTGTTCTAGACTACTCTAGACCGTGATCTTTACATGCCTCCTTAAAAAGGAATCTAGTGCGGATAAACCCCATGATCTTGGTGAACAATGACTATCTTCAAAAAAAGGCCATTAAGGAAAAATATCATTTGAGCACCGGGGACTCACGGGCTTGAACCCCCTCCCCAGCACTAAAAAAACTTATTAAGCCCTATAAATCCCCGTCAAGAAAAAATTATAGGTACGCGTTTGATGGCTCCCAATGTAAATAACTAGCAAATAAACTAAAGTAGTTTTTAATTACTATGCGAGATTTGAACTAGTGCAATCATTTAATTGATCAGTTTACGAAATAAGACAATTCACTTTCTTTTGAAAGCAGCGACAGTACAAATTCTTCATTGAAATTTAGAATCATAAATAATGAAATAATGAAAGTTCAATATCACTCATATCACTGCTTGTATCCACACAAAATTAATTTTATTTTGATAAAATGCGTAACATACATACGAGGGTTACCTTTTATATTTCGGGATTTGAGATTAAAAGCAATTATTTATCAACAAAAGTGGCTTTCTTGTTTTTCAAAATATTCTCCATGAAGATCAATACACTTTTGCATGCGTTTGAACTAATATTCGAAGCACTTTTTCCACTCCAATTGAGGCTTTATTCACTACGATTGTCAAATTATGTGGGATCCAACGCGAACAAATCTTTTTGACAATACAATAGTGAATGCATGCTGGAACAACAACCAATTTTGGACGATATTTACGAAATTCATCCTTAAGCGAACTACGGCCACGAATGAAGTCGGCAAACCATCGATAAACAATAGTCCTTGATGATGCTTCATCGCCAAAAGTCGAATTAAGTTCATCGATGCACTGTTGTTTGGTTAATCCACGTTGAAAATTGTAAAAAATAATCGCTCGAAAATCTTTACGATTTAATTCCATTTTTAGCAGAGTTTAGTTTTTTCAAGTTACAGTAAACAACACAAATAACGCTCGTACGTCAAAATGTTCTGAGTACGTATACCGTCAAAAATGACAAACTTTACGATAGAAGCGTCAGTTGCCAGATAGCAGCACAGTTTAGCGCAATCCCAAAATATAAGAGGCAACCTTCGTTCTATGTGTAGCAACAAACTAAAATTCGTGAAATTTAATTATCCTCTATTACTTTTTTATTGAAAAACATAAAAAATCCTTATAACGTTACTGATGTGTCTGCCTGTACGGTAGAAATTAGAGCCAAACGGCTGGACCTAGAAAGTTGAAATTTGGCATGCTTGTACAACTATTTGATCCACATTTACGAAAATTAATGACAGTTCAAAAAATCACATTGGGGGAAAAATATAAACAATTATTAATATTAATTGAATCTCTTGTAGGTACTCCTTGACACATTTTGAATAGGAAATAATAAAAACACTCGATTATTGTTTCAAAAATTAATTAATATATGGTATGATACGTATTTAGGCTTTCTAAGGCTTATTTTGATGATGGATTATATTATTTCTTATAAAAAATTATGTATTCAAGAAAAAAAAAAAATTTTAATTTTATTGTGACTATTTAAATTTTATTGTGATTATTTAAATTTGTTTTAAAAAATAAAATGAAGGCTCTTAGTACTCAAATTAACGCATAAATGTGATTTCCAAAAACACTGTTGATTTTGATGTGTTTAATAGAAAAAAATATTGCCCAAGCCATATAGCATTTTATTGATTTCTTACAGTTATTAAATACCTACAAAACCTTGAAATCTGTAGTAATTTACACTTAACTTAAATTCTTTATTATTGTAACGTAAAGAAGTTTTTTTTTCTGGTTTTAATAATGCGCATAAAGTCAAACCAGAAAGAGGAGACTTGACGTAATAAATAAATCGTTTAAGGGTACGCACAACCATATAGTTTCTTACACAAGACTAACAATCTGAAATAAAGTACGCATCAAAATTATCAGCGAATTTTTATCTATCTAATAGGATATTTTTAATTGTAAAAAGAACTGTCATCTAATTGTCAATAAACAATTTCAGATTGAAAACTGTTGCTGTTAATTTCATTATAGAGGCCATCTTGTAAACCATTTGACGCATATTTGTATACTATGCGGCAAATTGTAGTTAAGGCTTTAATCTACAAATATATTTCATGATATTTTGTTCTATTGTGAAAACTAGTTATTGTAATAGTTATTGTACTTGGTAATCTAAGTTTTCCGCCACCTCGAATCTGCCGTGGTCCTTAATATAGGTGCTGCAGATAAAAGTAATTTTACTAGGCGCAAAGAATACTTGTACCAAGTGACATTTCATTATCTTCAAGTATAATATTTTTCGACGAAGGTTCTAAACTATAAACAATCATGTCGAAAAAATGTTGACGTATTATTTGAACATTTCTGAGCAAAACTATATAAATATAAAACTTATTTGAAACCCACAAATATATTTAAAATATTACAGAACATTGTTGTGTGATACCAATTATTAAGTTATTAAGCAATAACATTGTTACAATAATTTTTTTTTACAATCAAAAATATCCCATTAGATAGATAAAAATTCTTTGCAAAATTTGATGCATAGCTTGTTATAGTCGGATTGCTGATAGGTGACTGTTACATGTATGTATCAAGTAGTGATTTCATATAATAATCTAGTTACCATTTTTCAGCGATTTTAAAAATGTTTTTTATAATTTGTCTTAGCTCTCAGTGTCTGTTAATAATCTTAATTAATAGAGCTTGCGGCCAATTATTAAATTCACAAACTTTAATTTTAAATCTGCTGGAATATTTTAATTCCAAAAAAGAGAACAATGGGCCACTTATTTCTCTATTTTGTGTCCATCAAAAAGTAGCAGCTGCCTTGAAGATTTCGGAGTCAACAATTCGTAGGATTATAAAATATAATAGTTTTGAACTTCTCACTAACAAAAACACTACAAAACGAAGGAAATTAAAATCTGAACCAGTTTATTTTATTGATACATTGGCGCATACGTATGGTCATGAAGTACTAAGATTACCTCCTTATCACTGCCAGTTTAACCCCATTGATCTAATTTGGGGTATAACAAAAAATTATTATGATAGACATATTGGTCAAAACGGATATAGTGATAACGAAGTTTTGAAAATGTGGTAAGTAGCCTGTGATCAAATTAGTTGTGAAACTTGGGCAAAATCTGTTAAAAAAATCAAAAATTTAATAAATGAAATAAATGATGGTGGGAAAGGGAAAGGATTGTTGATGATATTAATCCAATAATAATAGATACAAGAAATGACAGCCATAGTTCAGATGACGACGATATCATGCATTGCAGTGACTAAATTTTTTAAAATAAAAATAAACATTTAAATACAACTTGTAGCAATATATTATATGAATAAATATATTTTTACTTAATATTTTATTACTTTGTACTTAGGGGAAACATAAAAATTTAATCTAATTAAACAACAAATTATAATCCAAAATTTACGTATGAGCATATGTTTTTCCTTATTTATAATTATTACCTTAAAATTAATAACTTTGTTTGTTTGAGTACTGCTGTGAATTTATTTTCGCGCTCTAATTAGTAAAGATATCTACAAATCATGGCATTTCTTTCTAATGCTTTGTTTTTTATTAAAATAATTTGGAAGGTTAGTTGTCAACTTGCGTCACTATACGTTACTATGGGTATGCAAATAATTATAATGATATAGACAAAGACAGCATATTGTACATCGATATTTGTAGCAACAAACAGTCACCTATCAGCAATCCGACTATACTAATTTTATTTCAGATTCTTAGTTTTGTATAAGAAACTAAAAATCTCTGGGGGTTGTACGTAGCGTTAAATTATGATTTCCCAAACGTTTTGATCGATCGACCCCCCATACATAAAAAAATCCTTTTCCGACTCCAATTAAAATGCCTTAAGTAGTAAGACATATATAAATAATAATGTTATAAAAAAATTATTGACTACAAAAATAAATCTGCATAAATTTAATTAAAGTAATCATACATATAATTAGCAAATATCTGTATAAAATGTGGGTAACATTGTGATGTAATTTTTTGTTAAGGTCACATGTTAATCCTATAATCCCAGTGATAAACGAAATTTTTAGGCATAAACAGGTTAAAAATATTCAGCTAGAATCAATTTTTTGCCAGAATTGAACCTTTTTAAAATAAAAATTAATTAAACAGTGTTCAAAAATAGTGTAAATAATTAAAAGTTAGTATTAAAATAGTGTTAATTTAGTGTTTTGCGTTAAAACAGTGTGCAGAGGTTTTTAAAGAAGACTTAGTTCTAAATCTTTCAAAGTGAGTACATATTTTTTAATTTCAATGTTATAACACTTGGTTGTTTAATATCCTAGTAAATAAATATTTTGGTCAATCAGTAATTATGTATTATAGTTAAAATTACAGTTCAGTACTTCAATGGGACAGTTGTAGCAGGTTAATAACCACAAGTTTTTTTTATTTTTTTTATATCTGTTAGAGAATTGCTCAATGTTATACCATGTGTTCAAAAAGAAATTACATAAGGGTTGGCTGTGGAAAAATAAAATAATGTGTACTACAAGCTTTAACTGTCAATTAATTGACTTTCATCACTGTTGTTGTCATAAGTTTCTATTGAAAATTCAGTTAAGCTACAATTATAATGGTTTTTACAATAGAACACAAAAAATTTATGATTGAATCATATTTTCGAAATGGTGTTCCAGTGAACGGCGAATGGATTTACTGTGCGGTGTCATGTTTAGAGGAATTTCGGCTACAATATCCAGATATTGCTTTCCTTGACGGAGATTTTTACAGCGCACTTAGAAGATTTGTTGATTTATTCCAATAAACGATACAGGGAGCATTACTCATAGAGATAGAACTGGAAGGTCAAGAGTTCGTACTCAAAATACAGTTGATGATGTTCGTCAACGTATGAACGAGCAACCCACTGCATCACTACGTACACTGTCGCAAGAGACTGGTTTATCATTAGGACCTTGCCATACTATTGTCAAAAAAGATTTAAAACTGTTCCCATACAAAATTCTTGCTTTACATGAGTTGCTGCCAGCAGATCACAATAGGCGAATTGTGTATTGCCACTGGTTCCAACAAAATTTAATTAATAATGATGATTTGTTAAATTTAATTTTTTGGCCTGGTTCACCCTTTCGGGGTATATTAATTCACAAAATATGAGGTTATGGAGTGCTCAAAGTCCTCATACTTTTCGTGAAACTCCCCGTCACCCGTTAAAAGTTGGTATATTGATTGCTGTGTCTCGAAGACGTATTATCGTATATCGCTGAGTAATATGGTTATATAGACTAATGGCCAATAAAACAATATAATTAAAAAAAAATTAAAAATAATTTCCAATTTTAATGATTACAAAGGCTGTGCCTAGACGTTAGTCAATTGTTATATAAGCTTGCAATAGACATTATTTTATTTTTCCACAGCCAACCCTTATGTAATTTCTTTTTGAACTCATGTACTTAAATCGCCTGTTTTGGATATACCGTAAAATCTCGCGCATAATACGCACATTTTTTACAGATTTACCTCATCGAATATCAAGGGTGCGTATTATATGCGAGTAAAAATTATATTCACACGAACATTAAATTTTCCGGAAATGGTACTCTTAAAAATTGGTTGCGTACTATACACGGGTACGTATTATATGTGATATTTGACGGCATCCAGATTATTTCTACTCTTACTTGACAAATTACGGCCGGTTTCTGAGAGCTTAGTTAACTATTACTAAATAGTTAGAAAATAGTTGCTATGGTTACTTATGGGATTGTTATATTGTAACTGAGTTTAACCAAAAGATTAAACTCGGCTAAGCTCTCAGAAACCGGACATTAATCATGTCGGTAAATCAGGCTTTAACAAAATAAGAAACCGGGAATCTTACTAACAACGTGGTTTCAATTTTGGGTATTTATGTCATATTTCAAAATTGTCCTAAAATACTGCATATCTTTTAATGTTGGATGTAGATTTGGCTATAAATCTAATATTTCAATCAATCAACCAATTGGCTTTTACAACCCTTAGAGGGTTTTTGCCGCCTCCACAAACTTCTTCCATCTTCCGTGGTCAAGCGCTAATCTTCTCCAATTATGGGCATCGATTCTTTGCAGGTCTTTGTGCACATTGTCCATCCATCTTATTCGAGGTCTTCCTCTTGGTCTGTTTGTGCCTGTGAACGCTATCGAATACTCTTCTCACTGGCATGTTGTCGGGCATTCTGATGACGTGTCCGATCCAATGTATTCTGGAATTTTTTATGAAGCCAATCACATCCGATTCATTATAAAGATCACGCAGCTCATCATTTCTTCGGATTCCCCAAATCCCATGCTCTTGGACAGGACCAAAAATTTTCCGTAAAATTTTACGTTCAAAGATTTTCAGCCGGCGTTCTTGTTCTTGTCTAAGTGTCCAAGATTTACTTCCATATGAGAGTATGGGTCGAAGAAGGGTCTTGTATAATGTTATTTTTGTGTGCCGGGATAGCAATCTTGATCTGAGCAGACTGTTATGGGCATAGTAGGCTTTGTTCGTAGAAAGGATTCTTAAAGTTATTTCTTCCGTGATGTTGCTGTTGCTGATCACGGTGCTTCCGAGGCATTTAAAGCGTGTTACGGATTCTATTTGCAGTTCTGTGATTGCTGGTGGACATCCGTTTTGAGGTATTCTCGATACCCTGAGGTACTTCATCTTTTCTGTGTTTATCACAAGCTCTTCTGTTTCTGCTATTTCCTTTAATGAGTTATACGATTCGACAACATTTCTTTCGGTTGTGCTTATTATGAGGAGATCATCTGAATAGTCCAGCACTTGGCTTCGGTTTTTGAATAGGTAGTGGTCGTGTTGGATCAAATTTTTCCTCATGATGGTGTCTAGCACCATGTTGAAGAGCGTGAGAGAAAGTGCGTCTCCTTGTCTTAGGGTAATATTACTGGAAATGGCATCAGTCTTGACCCTATTGTAATTTTGTAGGAGGTGCCAATTATTGTTTCCATGATCAGCAATCTTAGTTTTTCAATCTAATATTTGAATATTTATAATTAATACAATTACAATTATTGAATACGATCATATATATGATATCGATATCGACCCCTTTGGCAACCCCTGGTTTAAATGAAAAGGAAATAAGACAGCATATAGGTTGTTTTTTTGGAACTGTTTAAGTATTGCTAGCTTCTTTAATACAAGATCTACAAAGGAGGTTAAATTAGGAAAGATGCAATATTTTACTCATTACAAATACTCATTACAAATACAAATATTTTTCCAAACTATAGTATAGAAGAACATTATAATTAAGATATAGAAACATATCATGAAAATTTAAAAAAAGTCTGTATAAAACACTTATTTTATAGTAGTTTTATATGGATTCGAAAAATGGATACTTGGACGAAGATCTCCGTATATCGAAAGAAAAATATTGAGAAAGATATATGCACGGAGAAACGAGAAAAAAACTTAAGTAATTTAAATAAAAATTATTACATAATCACGTTAGCTAATATACTTTATTACTCATCGCTATATATTTATTGCTTACTTTGCAGAATAGATAACATACGATAGTTAGATATTGAGATACAGAATTGCATCAAATTTATTTTCTGATAAAATAGTGGCATCAGTGGATACTTTCGCTCACCAAAGTTGGTGATATAAGCAAGGGCGGACGGATATTTGACGGATTTGCGCTAGAAAGAATACAATATTTATTTTGGAAACAAAATAAACACGTGTTTACCAATTACATCAACTATATTAATGAAAAATGTATTGCATGTATCGAATACAAAAACAAAAATATATAAACATTTTCAAACACTTTAAAATCCGATTTTGTCCCTATCATTGGGGTACAATCGAATCACAGAAGGCGCAAAACAGGATATTAATGTTCCATGAATATGGGCCAATTTTGTCCCCATTTTTATCACTGTAGACACTGAACCCAAGCATCGGTTTTTTCGGGAGGAAAAATTTTTTTTTTCGCAGTAAAAATATTGCTTTAAATGGTTGGCATCACTGCCCACCATTTAATTTTCTTCATCTTCTTCTTCTGAAGAACCTAGTACAAGTTTCTTTGTGGCATTATTTCGTTTTCCTTGTTTTAACAACATCTTCTTCTTTATTACTTTGGTATTCTTTTTATTACTCTTTTCTATAATTTCTAACAATTATTTTTTTGTATGGTGAATAATAGTGATGTACTTAAAACTATCTTTGCAAGTTGTTTGTTCCTTTCCTTGCTTTCTTAAGGCTGCGTATAACCCCCAGAGGTTACTAGTTACTTATACAAAACTAACAATCTGTAATAAAATTAGTATCAATCTATACATCAAATTTTGCACCAAATTTTTATCTATCTAATAAGATATTTTTAATTGTAGAAACATTTATTGTAAAAATATTATCGCTCAATAACTTAAAAATAGACATCAGCGATATTGTTCTGTAATTTTTTAAATCTATTTGTGGATTTCGAATAACATTTATATTTATATAGTTTTGTGTCGAAATGTTCAAATAATACGTCAACATTTTTTTCGACTTGATTACTTATAGTTTAGAGCCTTATTCGAAAAATATTATACTGCGTGATAATAGAATGCCACTTGGTGCACGTATTCTTCACGAAAATTAAATGATTTTTACCCGTAAACCCTTCTTGAAAACCGCGGCAAATTCAAGATGGAGGCAAAAATAGATTACCAAGTACAATAACTATAAATAGTTTTCACAATAGAGCAAAATAGAAAAAAACATATTTGTAGAATGAAGTTTTAACTACAATTTGCCGCATCGTACGCAAATATTCGTCTGTTGGTTTACAAGATGGCGTATATAATGCAATTTGCTTATTTATAGTTACATAACAGTTTTCTCTAGAATTAAAAATATCCTATTAGATAGATAAAAATTCGCTGCAAATTTTGATATATAGATTGTTATTAATTTTATTTATGATTATTAGTTTTGTATAAGAACTATAGGGTTGTGCGCCGCCTTAATTCTATCCTCTAATGTTGATTAAGTCTCTGCAGCTTTCTTGAAGCCCATATTTTCACTGAGTACTGTTTCAATCGCTTACTTCATGTTTTCTTTATTCCAGCTGTATCGTTCTGTTTTTATTTTGTTGAGGGTAGAGCTATTTTGAATACCGGGATATGTTGGTATTAGAGGTAATGAATTATGAAATGAAGCGGCTGATGTAGTTACAAAAGCCGCCTCCCACAGTCTTTATAATTGATGTTTCAAATATCCAGATGATGCAAAGAATCATCTGAAATATTAGTGTTTTCCAAATAGCAACATGATTGGAACAGCTTAAAAAATGAAAAGTTGAGGCAGATTAAGGGAGACGTTAAACCATGGAGTTCAGCCTGCAGGATTAACCGTCGGGAGCAAACGGCCATCGCACGCCTTCATATAGACCACTGATGATGGACCTATGGACACCTCCTTCGAAGTGAAGTCCGATTTGCGAGACTTATAGCACATATTTGACTGTGTTACAGAACTCAGTAGTGCAGTTCGAGGATGTCAGGGAGAAGTTAGACCTGTGTTATGATCTGTCAGTTGTTTTAGGTGACGCAGGGTACTCATGGATAGCTTGATATTCTTCCTGGGGCAATCGAACTAACTGTTTCATTTGTGAAGTTTTGTATCTTATTTTAATGTGTTTTATTATTATCTGTGATATTCGATTGTAATTGGCCCATTTACAGTCCGTTACCATCATCCTGCGTCTATTAAATTTATCGAACAGACTTTTATTTTATTTATTTGTGTTTGTCCGTGCAAGGTTTCTGTTATTGAGTATGTGTATAAGATTTATTTATTTATTTTTTTATGTTTTTACAAACGACCCCTAGATGGCATTATTGAAATGTGACATTACTATATTCGTAAGATTTGATATTTGTTATTGTGAAATCAGTGGCAGCTTATAAATTGACCGAGTAGTTTGTTGACAGTAATCGTTAAAAAAAACAAATTTGTGAAAAAATGGATATTACTCGTGAAGGTTTTCGTTGGATGATTTTTTACGATTTTAGTAAAGGCCTAACTTAACAATAAAGCATAGATTCGCTTCGTTCAGCTTTTGGTATTGAAGCACCATCAGAAAAGACTGTTTACAATTGGTTTCTAGAATTTCGTCGTGGTCGTGCGTCCGTCAGTGATGAATCTCGTAAAGGTCGACCAAAATCAGTTGTGATTCATCCTTAGGCATATTGCAGACTGCAATACATTCGATTTTGCATGAACAATTAGCTGTGAAAAAGATCTGTTCCCGATGGATTCCGTATAATTTGACCGAAGCTCAAAAAAAGGCTCGTGTTGATTGGTATAAAGGACTGCTACAAAAATTCAACTTAGGCACTGCAAAATCCGTATACAACATCGTTACAGGTGACGAAACTTGGATTTATTCATATGAACCGGAAACTGAGCAACAATCCACTGTTTGAGTCTTCCAAGATGAATCGAAACCCACAAAAATTGTCCGTTCACGAAGTACTTTCAAGAAAATGATCGTTTGTTTCTTCGGTTGTACTGGACATGTCCCAACCATTCCTTTAGAGCGGGGGGGTCCAACCTTTTAGCTTCCCTGGACCACATTATAAGAAGACCAGTTGGTTTGGGTCACACATAAAATACATTAATACTAATTAATATATTATATAGTTTGTGAATGATTTTATGATTCTCTAAATAACGCATGAAATTAAAAAATACATCTCTTATAAATTAATAGCAAGTTGAAATTGTATTTGTAGTGTTATAAACGGTAGTCGCAGTCTTATAAAGTTTGTATGTTTACGATTTTTCGTTGGGCCACATTCATACTCGCCATGGGCCGCGGTTTGGACAAGTCTGCTTTAGAGGATCCGAGAACAGTTAATGCTGAATGGTATACAACAATTTGTTTGCCAGAAGTCATCGACAAAGTCAGGAAAAACAACCAAAAACGTCGCATCATTCTTCATCATGACAATGCAAGCTCCCATACAGCACGCCAAACAATTGATTATTTGAAGGAGAAAAACATCGAAATAATTTCTCATTGCTCGTATTGACCTGATTTAACCCCTAACGACTTTTTTTGTTCCCCAATGTCAAACAAAAAATGCATGGACGGCGGTTTTCATCACCTCAAGAAGCAGTTGAAGCCTTCGAAAACCATGTTTTTCAGATACCAACTTCAGAGTGGAAAAAATGTTTCGAGAATTAGTTTGAACGCATGCAAAAGTGTATAAATCTTAAAGACGAATATTTTTAAATGCAATAAAACAGTTTGTTCCAAAAAAAAATTTTCTTTCTTAATTTTTGTAAAATCTAAAAAGATAGCCCTCGTGATAGTGTTTAAAGCCCTAGACCAATGGGCCACTTCCATCTTTTCATCTTCACATTTTAAAAATTAGTTCAATTTTTTAAAATACAAGTAGCATAAAAAATAACGAAACATGTTTTCCTAGGGAGCCGTCAATATAGTTTGCCTCACACCCTTACATACATATTCCTGGCGGCTTCAAAGAATTCAAAAACCGAAGATTTTTATCGCGGCCTGGCAATCTCCGTTGTAACCGGCCTACCAGGAAATATCCAGTTGTCCCGCCGCCTCAGTCCGCCATTAGAGGTTTCTAATTTCTGGAAACAAAAATATATACATTGATTGCATAATAGGAGGAATTTGAGAACAAATGATTGTTTTCATAACAGCAAAGTAGCAACTTAAGAGTCATCAGACAGATTTAGAAATGCCAATTTCTTAAGTGTAATGTTATAAGGCTAAAGTGCCAATGCTATATAAATAATACATTTTGTTACTATGCCAGTATTATAGTATTAATGTTATTTTGTGTCTAGTTGGATTCTTTTATTAGATTCCTGCGTTTATGCCAAAACGTCAATCTTTGTTTAGTTGTCGAAATGTGTTTAAATCTACTTAAAAAAATAATAAATACTACACATAGGTGCCATTGATTTATCAATGATCTGATTTTAGTTTTTCGTTATAAGAAATCGAAATAAGTAACTAGATTTAATAAAAGATGTTTATGATAGGTATATTCATATAAATGTAAACCTCAGAAATTGCTTAGTATAGTCGGATTGCTGATACCAGGTCTACAAGTATGAAATGCGGATTTTTTTCAGACTTGCCGCGCAAACAGAGAGTATAGTTCAAAGTTTCAACACATATGGCGTTTTGTTAAGTTATCATTAAGTGTCCAATGCGTATAGGTTATAATTTGAAAAGTGCTCATATAGTTTTGTTTTACTGTGTTAAAAATGTCAAATTTTGTGCCAAATAAAGAGCATTCGCGGACAGTACTACTGTTTTGTTTTCATTTGAAAAAAACTGCTGCTGAATCATACCGACTGCTTCGAGAAGCTTATGGTGAATATGCTCCATCGCAAGATACGTGTGAACAATGGTTTCGGCGTTTCAAAAATGGTGACTTTGATGTTACAGACAAAGAACATGGAAAACCTCCAAAAAAATATGAAGATACAAAATTGGAAACATTGCTACAGGAAGACGATAGTCAAACACAAAAACAACTAGCAGAGCAGTAAGGCGTTAGTCATCAAGCTGTTTCCAATCGCCTACGAGAGATGGGTAAGATCCAGACAGTCGGCAGATGGGTTCCACATGCATTGAGTGAGAGGCAGATGGAAAAACGCAAAAACACTTGTGAAATTTTGCTTGCACGATACAAAAGAAAGTTTTTTTGCATCGTATCATTACTGGCGATGAAAAATTGATTTATTTTGAAAATCCCAAACGTAAAAAATCATGGGTGAACCCAGGCTCACCATCCACATCAACTGCAAGACCGAATCGCTTTGGCAAAGAGACAATGCTCTGTACTTGGTGGGACCAAAAAGATGTGGTCTATTATGAATTGTTAAAACCTGGTGAAACAGTTAATACCCAACGCTACCAACAACAACTGATCGAATTGAACCATTCGCTGCTCATAAAACGACCAGAATACGAAAGAAGACAGCACAAGGTAATCTTTCTTTACGAGAACGCTCCATCACATAAGGCAAGAGCAGTTTGCAACACATTGGATGCACTCAAGTGTGAAGTGCTACCCCATACCGCTTACTCACCAGACTTGGCCACTTCAGATTACCACTTGTTCGAGAAAGAAAAAGGGAAAGAGTTCTACTGGCGAGGTATTCACAAATTGCCTGAAAGATGTGAAAAATGTATAACTTCTAATGGAGCATACTTTGAATAAATAAACTTTTACTGTTCCTTTTAATTTAATGTGAAGATTGTGTTTTATTTTTGTGTGTAATAATGTGTTTTATTTAAAAAAAAAATCCCCATTTCATACTTGTAGACCTGGTAGGTGACTGTTCGTTGCTATAAGTATCGATATTCAATACTATATGCTTTCTTTGGGTACATTCGATTTGACGCTCCGAGCGTTCCGAGCACGTTCTGTACACTCAAACGTGTTCGATTTGACGCTCGGAGTACACTCAATTGCATTCGTTTTGCGATCGAGCGAGCATTTAGAGTGCGCTCTATATGTTCGGGGTTTTAGGACCGAGCATATGGAGTATGACGTAAAAAAGTGGGGGAACGGTGGGAAAGAAATGAAAGTTTAAAATTAAATTATAAATAAAATAAAAATTATAGCCTTAGACAAATAACAATAGACAAATAATATTGTTATTTGTCTATGGCTACACAGTACGGCCATTTTATGTATTTGTGACGTTCTGTAAACAGAAAAAAAAATATTAAAATACACCGTGCATAAAATTAAAATAAAAAAAAATCATTTAATTAATTTTATTTCTTCATCATTGAAAAAAATCAAGGAAAAACCGAGGTATATAATTTTGATTCATGACTGACGTGAACTAATCTGACAGTAAAAACGCCGCCTAAAATTGTAGAGTTAGATTTTATAAACATTACGTCACAACAACGGTTGCTCCGTGTTCGAGTTGCTGCGCTCCGTTAGTGCTCTATTCATGACGTCACCATCAACTGTTCGCTCAGCGCTCGCTCTACCCTGTACAACTCGAATGCACCCTTTGTCTATATCATTATAATTATTTGCATACCCATAGTAACGTATAGTGACGCAAGTTGATAACTAACTTTCCAAATTATTTGAATAAAAAACAAAGCATTAGAAAGAAACGGCATAATTCGTAGATATCTTTACTAATTAGAGCGCGAAAATAAATTTACAGCAGTACGGTAATTTTTAAGGTAATAATTATAAATAAGGAAAAATTTATATTTACTCATATGTAAATTTTGGATTATAATTTGTTGTTTAATTAAATTAAATATTTATGTTTCCCCTAAGTACAAAGTAATATTTTTAAACAATTAGTCACTGTAATGAATGATATCGTCGTCATCTGAACTATCGCTGTCATTTCCTTTATTTATTATTATTGGATTAATATCAACAATCCTTTCCCTTTCCCACAATTCATTTATTAATTTATCAATTTTTTTTTACAAATTTTGCCCAAGTTTCACAACTAATTTGATCACAGGCTACTTGTCACATTTTCAAAACTTCGTTATCACTATTGAGAAGTGACATTACCGTTGGCGGCGCTGTAATACAAGGCAATATGGCTGAATTGTCTAGTATTCAGCTGTGAATATGCTAACAGGGAACAGGTTATTTTAAACACAGTACATTTTTATTTTAAGAAAATGTATCGATCGACATTCTAACAAAAAACCAACACTAGAAAATATGTAATAGTCGCGTAGTACAATATTTGACCCAGATTGCGTATCCGAGCGTGTCAGTTCTGTTTTGTTATACCCCAAATTAGTACTTATATACAGTGATAAGAAGGTAATCTTAGTACTTCATGACCATACGTTTGTGCCAATGTATCAATAATATAAATTGGTTCAGATTTTTCTTTCTTAACTATTTTTAAAAGATCACATTTTATTTTTTATTTGTTGAAAGAGTATGTTATTATTTATCAAGCAATTTTGAATTTCGGAATACCAGACACTGACAGCCAAGACAAATAACAAAAAACATTTTTAAAATCGCTGAAAAATGGTAACTAGATTATTATATGAATACACTACTTGATACATACATGTAACAGTCACCTATCAGCAATCCGACTATACATGTAGAACTCGATTTACGCCGCAGTTCCATTCGTAGGAGAACCGGCGTAAAATGAACCAAACTTATAGTGAGGGTATAGGGTTTTGTTCCAGGTAAATAAACAATAGACGTAGCGAGTATTTAGAAGCTATTTTATTTTACAGTACTCGTTGACTCGTACTTAGCATTTACTTCTGTAGTTTGCTGAGCAGATTGTTTGATTTTATCTGCATTTTTCATAATGGTAGTTACAATTGAAGGCAGTAAATTCATTATCCTGCAGACATCGAGACGTTTTTCCCACTTTCCATTCTTCTATTAACTTCCATCTTCTTCTCAAGAGAGATAGAAATTCTAGCCCTTTTAGGTCCATCTTGAGTTAGCATTTCTTTTCTCCTCTTCCCACATATAATATTTGTTTTACTGTACCCTTTTGTATATGCATATGCAAAATTTTATAAAAACAAACAAACTAATTTAATTACAAATAACTAAACTAGATATACACCAGACGTGAAGAAGAATACACCTATATGCGATGATACAGGAGCGCGTCTAGTCCACTTGTCCGCGGTATTTTCCCGAAAACGAAAGGAAGATGACCATATTACCAGAATTTTTTAAAGCACGGAAACAGGAACGACATATTGTTGTCTATTCAAAAACGAAAATGAAATTAAAAATATTCAATACCGAATTTACCCGGTTTCCTTCATGCTTTCCAGTTCTAAATTTGATTAATCCTACTCGTATTAACAGATACGATGAGGCAGTAAAGATATTTTGTTTTTACTCATAACCCTTTTTTAAATAATTTGTTTATTATGTTTAAGCGGAACTAAACTGGATTTTTATTTTCTCAAATTGTAACGAGATTCCTGATGGCAGCCAAAATCTAAATGTCAAAAAGAAAAACTAACATATTATGAAAAATAAAGTACAGGCTATTCCAAACGTTTAAGCGGAACTAAATGGGAATTTAGTTCTTTTAGGTTGTCACGAGAAAGGACCTTGCTTGGGTTATTTAATTTTGTACGTTGGCATGCATAAATTTAAAATTCCAACAGTGAAACCATGGAAACGAATGACATGTCAGAAATAAATAACTCTTTTACTTATTTTAATGACAAAAAAATAAATACATGGGAAATTTGTATTAAGAATGACACAAAAACTCAAAATATAAAGTAAATGACATTTTAAAATGATATGAACTTTAACCTAAATATGGTTATTGTAAGTATGATTTACAAAGCTTAAACAAAACGGCCAAAAATCACGATTCAAACGATGAAAGTAACTAGATTGCAAAATATAAACGTTTAAAATAGGCTAAACGTTTGGAATAGCCTACATATAAAATACTTTTTTTTTTTTTTAACTAATAACATATTATAAGTTAATATACACCAATTATACAAAGTGTCTCAAAAGAGATTTTATATTTAGTGGATCGATTAAAAAAAAAGTAAGCCGTATATAGAAAAAATGTTTATTAATTATTAAAATACACTTTTTGGGGATTTATTTCTTAAAAATAATATCGTCTAAATGTAGACCCTCGCGTTCTCGGCACTCATTTAATCGAACAGTAAAATTACTTATGACGTCTCGGCAGGTGGACTCAGGGATGGCTGCCATTTCGTGACGGATATTTTCTTTCAAATGCGCCAGTGAAGTCGGTTTATTGGCGTAAACTTTAGATTTAAGATAACCCCATAGGAAAAAGTCCATAGGGGTTAAATCTGGACTGCGTGGAGGCCAATTTATGTCACCTCTCCGGGAGATCAATTTGCTTGAGAAAATTTCACGAACACGTGGCAGAGACATATTGGACGTGTGTGAAGTTGCTCCGTCCTGTTGGAACCATGTTCTTTGGTTATAGCCAGGAAAGTTTTGCAGTTCAGGTACCAAGAAGTTGTCTAACATCTCCACATAACGCTCTGAATTCACTGTAACTGCACGCCCCCTTTCGTCTTCAAAAAAAAAGGCCCGATAATTCCTCGCGCCGACATCGCAGCCCATACGGTCACTTTAGGCGAATGTAGGGGTTTCTGATGATTGCGTTTCGGATTCGTTGCTCTCCAGTAGCGGCAGTTCTGCTTATTTACGTGGCCATTAAGATGAAAATGAGCTTCATCCGAAAACAAAATGTTGGTAAACGTTGAAAATCGCTCAATCACCTGATTTACGAAATTAAGCCTCTGACTGGCATCTTGGGGCTTTAATTCTTGCACCAATTGAATTTTGTAGGGGTGCAGCTTTAGGTCATAATATGTATATATGAACATGTAGAAATGTATAATTTATTGTATATTTATATATGTTTTTAATAATAAAAAAAAATTGTTACATAACCCCGAAACACGTAAATGTCTATGTTCGAATCGATTCTAGGACACAAGCCCCCTGGACATTAACCTCCCCCCCCATGCTAAAAACCCTTGCAATTAACCTCCGTGCAACATACCCCCTGTCAATTAACCCCCATACAAAAACCCCCCAAACATTAACCTCATATTTCTTATTTAAAATTGGAGGGGGTTAATTGTCGGGGCGTTTGTTGCATGGGGGGTTAATGACCAGGGAGTTTTTGAGGAGGGTTTATGTCCGGGAGGTATTTGTCCAGAGGGTATGTGTCCTGATACCGTTCGAATCCTGGTTTTACTCTATCATCATACCGAATTTTGTGAAAATGTGTCAAGCAGTTTTTGCGTAAATCTCGAACATACACACAGGCATATATACATACATACAGACAGACAGTCAGACAAAAATTGATTCTTTGCGAATATTGTCTTATAATCATCTGGAACCTGTAGAAACCAAATATGAGGCCGAAAAAAAACAGGTATAGCCTCCAATTTTATTCAGTGTTGTAATGTATCTAGGTATTTGTATCTAATCTAGATACAGTAACTAGATACTGTGCAAGTATTTAGTTACTGTATCTAGGTACATTTTAAAATATGTATCTGTATCTGTATCTAGATATTTAAATCAGTATCTAAGTATATTTGTATTTCAGGTACTTTTTTCAGATACTTTCCTATTTTGTCTTTTTCAAGGTCTTTTTACAAAATATGTCCTTATGATTTTTCAAGTTTGTAATACATTTAGCATCATTCAGATATTTGAATTTTAAGTTTAAATTAACCAATCAGCGACCAATAAACTCGTTCTTGCTTGGTGGGAATAAAAACATGCTTCACAGGAAAAAAATAAAAGGATGTTTTCCAAAATTTAATTAATTATATATGGAACTTGTATTTTATCATAATTCTCAAACTTATAATTTATTTATTTATTTAATTTATTTTTATCTATAAAATTTTAATAAAGTGTAATTGTATTTACAGCTCTGAATAAATTTAAAAAAATAATAAATAAAAAAAAATTAAATAATTTCATTAACAACGGTTAAGTAAAACAACCATTAAGTAATTATCTAATCTAAGAATAAGAATTAATTTTATAAATGTGAATTAAATAAAGAAATATATAATAAATAAAATTGTTTTTTTATTTTTGTCATCCTAAATACTCATTTATTAATCAGTAATTTATTAGCGAACAAAAAATATTCGAGATATCCGCTGAAATTGGAATAAAAAAGTGATTTTTTTAAAGATTACATAGGTATATAGTTAGTTAATATTTCTGACACACAGTTTCAAAGGCTATTTGTGTTTATTTTAAGAGTAATAATAGTGCATACCTAACTTATTTTTTATTGTGAACAAATATATTCCTTGCTCTAGTTATTTCTTTTTTTTGTGGTGTTTTCATTTTTCCGAAAGTATCTTAAAAGTATCTTGAAGTATCTAGATACATTGTAAAAAAAAATGTATCCGTATCTAGATACTTTTTAAAATTTGTATCTGTATCTGCATCTAGATACATTTTTCCTCAAGTATCTGTATCTGTATCTAGATATATTTTCAAATGTATCTATTACAACACTGATTTTATTAAATATAGATTGTTAGTTTTGTGTAAGAAACAATACAGTTGTGCCTCCTCTTAATTGACAATGTCCAAGCAGAGACAGAATTTAAATCAATTCTGTCGATGATTTCAAAGAACAGTTATTGGAAGTTGTTTATTGGAAATCATTATTTTCATCCACAGGTTGCCTTGTAAAGTACTTCGCTTTGTAACTCGATATTTTCCTTGATATCTCAATGCCTCGTTATTTTGGATTTATTCTGGATTGTTAAAAAGAATTTCTTGCATTTAATAATTTTAAACTTATCTCAAACAGGATATTTAAATGTACATTGAACTTTTAGTTTTCCAACAAAAACTTAACGGTTACAACATATTTACAATTTTTTGCAAAAAAACAAAATGTTCCATATTTTTATTTGACAAACTCTTTACTTAACAGTAAGGAAATGATTTGAGAGCGATGCCCATAATGTTTATAAAATAAATACGAAACAAAGGTAAATATTGTACTAAATAAAAAATCATATTTGAAAAAGTTTATAAACAAGCAATCATTGGCAATTATTACGCAATTGTTTGGTAATTGAAAATTTATGGTCAGCCAATATTTCACGAGTATTTTGTTGTCGGAATGCATTTATTAAAAGTCATATGTTATTTTTTAGCCAATCCGAACAATTCATTGCTTTATTTTAATTAAATTATTAACTTGCATTTATATAATTTAAAATATGACTAATAGGAAATATAATATGTTTTATTATATGAATTAATGAAAATATTATTTACAGTAGGTATTCAATGCAAGTCCCCAATTGGGATTTTTTGTTTATTTAACTGCCTACACTAGTCCATGGTCTATTTCAAATTAGAAAAAAGTAGATAGCGCTGCGAACCGAGTACGATTTACACTGGACAAATACAGTATAGCGGGAAATTTAAAATAAGTTACAACTAGGGCATGAGCGTAGTAACTGGGTTAGCAAGTGATTTTTTTTACCGACCGCCAACATATATGAGAGGTATTGTGATCATACCGATTTTGACATTTCGAGATTTCGAGGGATCTCCACGAACTAAGGTCCCTACATAACGTTTTGACCAGAGGCGAATTAAGCGGTGGGCGGACTGGGCGGCCGCACGGGGCCCACGAAGCCGGGGGGCCTACCGAAGCCTTTATACAAATATTTCCATTCTATTTAAAATAATAGAGAGCAACTTAATTCGCCACTGGTTTTGACTATTTTTAGCATGATTTCTGTCGGTCTGTCCGTCTGTCTCTCTGTCCGTCCGTCTGTCTGTGTCCCCTTGCAGAGCAAATTCGGCTAGAAGGATTTTTATGAAACTTCATATTTAAGCTTCTGACATCAGTGGCACGTTTTGATTAACTTTTGGTAAAAATCGATTGACTAAAAATGGGGGTTTACTCGTGGCGATTTTAAGATTTTTGCGAATATTTAACAACAGAAATAAAAGAAATAACTAACCACTTTTATTTGAGACATTTTTTGATAAAACGAAAAAAATTTGAATTTTTTTTCAATAATCGAAAAAGTATCTATTTTTTCATACTTATATGTAACGTTTCCATGGTCATGATAAATAATATCTCTGTTAGAAAATATTAGGCCAAGTTATTTCTACACTGCCGCTAAAATGTATTTTATACAAGTACTTTGTGATGGCGGTCGGTCTTGTGGTGGCCACAGCTGATTTTTTTTTAATATAAAAAAGGTTAATAAGATATTGAAATAAACAAGGAAGATAGTACACTTACGTTATTTATACGACATACATTCAGTTTAATGGAAATTTGAAAAAGTTAAAAATATATTCATTTTTAAAAATTATATACTATATATAAAAAGAGAGATTTGGCTAAAATAGTTTAAATAAAGCAATAAGACAAACAATATATCTTCAGAGCTAAAGTTTCATATTTAAATATTTATTGTAAATAAAAATTAAAAACATATGTATATATGAAGGTTAAAAATTATATCAATAACTTCTTCTTTGTGCACTATCAGCTGGGTTGTCTTTTGGCCTCACATTAATCCTCTATTTTGATCTGTTAATTGTCAAGTGTCAAAAAATATTTATATGTCAGATAACCTAAAAAATATATAACTGCGTAAAAACAAATTACATGGAGAATTGTCTCCATAAAATCTACGCCAAGAATATAAATTAAAATTTAACATATGTAATTTGTTTTAATATAATGTTTTGTTATAATTTACATATGTAAATTATAACAAAATATACGAAAAAAATAAAATAATATAAATAATGAATTATCTGTCTCATTTTATAATACGTAACTAGCAGGGAAAGTTGACTTTTTATGTTGTATATTGACAATACATTTATAATATTATCATAGTATTGATTCACACGGATACGCCAAAGTCTGTTTACACCATAACAGTCACCAAAGTAACCAGATCTAGTTTCGTATTACAAAATGAGACGGATTATATATTTCCAATGTACGACACTGAACATCTGTCAACTTTTACTAAAAACAATATTTTAACAGTGTAATAGGGATGACGTTCTAAACCAATCCGAAGCAAGGACAAACAGCTCCTATCTACTAGGCAACGTGTACGCAAGTTGGGAAAAATTTTGAACTAAAATTTATACAAAACATTAAATGGACAGTTTTGAATTGTTATAAGGGAACGTATGTCATATTCAGTATCTTTGGATAGAGCTTTTCAAAAGAAACAACTTTTACTTAAACATTTTTTCAGTATCTTTTGCAGTTGACAAAAAACTATAATATATATGACGATTATATTCCCTAGAACGACTTGAAAGTATTTTTATTTACAAGTGTTCAAAGTGCCTTATATTTTGATTTAAACACATTCGCATCCTTGCTCTTGAGTTATCTGTAGCTCGGAGAGTAATAAAAAAAATATAATAAAAAATATTACACTTTTAAGTCGTACCTACTTCAAAGTACAACCAGGGCCGTGCCTGGGTATATGGCCGCCTGTGTGCTAGTATGTATGGCCGCCCTTCGAGATAACATCAAAGAAAAAATCAAAATTTAATTTTTACTGTTTATTATTATACTTATATATATTATACATATATATCTAATGTACATGTACATATTACAATCAAAAATTTACTCTACGCGATTTTTTAGAGGCAAATTCTTCAATGACTTTCCTCTACAGATGCAACAGATACTGGAGCTGTCAGTAAAAGTTTTAAACTAAAGCAAGCTGGATCATTTAGTTCCATACACTTAGCAGAATATGCTTCATCAATTTCAGTGATATTGTCGATATTTGTAACTGCAATATCTCCTATTTCATAATTACTACTAATATTGTCATTAGCATTTGTATTTTCGGCAGATAATTCATTTTCATTTTATTCGGAAAAAAATTCACTACTTGGATTTGCTTGGCTACGCTAAAGCATTTCGCGTTTCTGATGGTTTTTCCAAAAATTTTGTTAGTGAATCAAACATTTTTTTAGCTTCATTTTGTTTTTCTTCTCGCTTTCTTTTATACTGTGCTCCAGACAATCTTTTCATTTTTCTTTCAGACATTCTTAGACCTTTTACTAAAATGTTTAAAAATATCAATAAGGATTTATATTAAAATTAATAGTATATTATGTTATAAGGAGAGGAAAGCCATTATTATTATTATTATAATTAATGGGCTTTCTACTCCGTATGACATATATAATTTTATATTCAATTGTATAATAATACGAATTAGCCAAAAAAATAAATCATTTTTGCGGGTAATTTTTTCAATAAACAAATAATAGCCTATTTTACACTCCTAGGAGGCATAATCTAGAAACTAAATAATAATAACCTCATTCTACTCATAGTTTTAACATAAATCATAATATGAATATTATAATACAATTGAATATAAAAAACTTTATAGTTCATTACCTTTTTCAACCTTTGTTGAATAGAAAAACCAAAACCGATGTAAAATGTACCAAAGTATAGTCAGTGTTGTAATAGATACATTTGAAAATATATCTAGATACAGATACAGATACTTGAGGAAAAATGTATCTAGATGCAGATACAGATACAAATTTTAAAAAGTATCTAGATACAGATACATTTTTTTTTTACAATGTATCTAGATACTTCAAGATACTTTTAAGATACTTTCGGAAAAATGAAAACACCACAAAAAAAAGAAATAACTAGAGCAAGGAATATATTTGTTCACAATAAAAAATAAGTCATGCACTATTATTACTCTTAAAATAAACACAAATAGCCTTTGAAGCTGTGTGTCAGAAATATTAACTAACTATATACCTATGTAATCTAATAAATTACTGATTATTAAATGAGTATTTAGGATGACAAAAATAAAACAACAATTTTATTTATTATATTTTCCTTTATTTAATTCACATTTATAAAATTATTTCTTATTCTTATATTAGATAATTACTTAATGGTTGTTTTACTTAACCGTTGTTCATAATATTATTTAATTTTTTTTTTATTTATTATTTTTTTAAATTTATTCAGGGCTGGAAATACAATTACACTTTATAAAATTTGCATTTGATTCTGATAGGCGTAGAATCGACCCAAACTCGTACTGCTAAATTTTTTTTAGTACGCTCATAGAGGCACCAGATAGAGCAAAGATGACAATTGACAACAACACTGAACTATTTGACATTTTACTTTGATTATATACTATTTTAACATTGTTATTTGCTAGTATTTGTTTATATTGGCAATATTATAATGTAAATATTATATTTCAAGGTAGATAGAGATAACAGTGACAATATATTTTTTAGGCTTTTCGTTATTAATTTTCGTAACATTTTTCGATTCATTTTTTATTTTTTAGTTTTTCTGGCCGTCAGGCCACCTTTTAATACGGCCGCCTGCTTGCGGCGCACGCAATGAACCCCGTCAGGCATGGCCCTGAGTACAACTTGAATTTTCATTGCTTTTGATCAGTTTGTAGCAAAAGCCCATTTTACTTATTATAAAGTTAGCTAGTGACAGCGTTAGAAAATTAATACTCCATTTAGTTCCTCTTAAACGTTTGAAATACCCTGTAGAGAATCGACGAAACAAGGTCATCAATTGAGAATTTGGATTTTTTTTAGGCCTCGTTTTCCAAAAATATTTACCTATTGTTACGTCACCATATTGTCTACTACATACCGGAAAAACATCTTAAAAAGATTGGGAAGCTCTGGTTTACTAAATACCGGTACAACATCTTAAAAAGATTGGGAACCTCTGGTCTAAGTTTCAAGATACGCATTAAAAATTATTACGTCTTATCTACTCTCCTGTATAGCCTATATGGAAATCAAATGTTAAGTGATGGTTTTTAGACATCGATGTTTTTTAACTAACTATAGACGTTTTTAGGGTTTTGTAGGTATGACCAAAAAACCCTTATACCGTCATTTTGTCCAGACTCTGTCTGACTGTGTGTCTGTTCGGTAAAAATTGTAGCCAAACAGCTAAACTAGAAAAAGCTAAAGTTGAAATTTGGCATGCTTATAGAACTTTTTGACCCGCACATAGGAAAAATACTAAAACATCTGAAAAACATGTCCCCCTAAAAATATAAACAAATTTCTGCTCATTGAGAAAAAAATATTTTTTTTTAAATTCTGAGTAGGGTATAAAATGAAAGCTTTTAGTACGTGAATTAACGATTAAAATTTTTATTTGCAAAATATATTATTTTGACGAGATTTTTCTCAAAATTGTGCAAAAAAAATGTCCCACACCCTGTAGCCCAGATGGTTTAAACTAAAAATCTGAAAAAATTCTAAGTAATGTACATTTGTGTGAACCGAAATAGTACAACAGGAATTTTTGATCAGTTTATGTTTTCGGAAAATATCGCATTTTTTGTTTTTTGCTTGACCATGTAATATATTTAATAACTTATGTAAGAAAGTAAACCAGCATACTTTCATGGTGTAATGGTTAGCGCTCTAGCGTTCTAATTTGCAACCGGTCGCGTACCGGCACCGATACGCTTACCCCACTTTGAGTAGCAGTAATCACCAAGTTTTAAAGTAACTTTAATGATAACTTTAAATGAAATGTATTATTCTTAAAAACAATAATTTATGAAATATTTTATTAAATTGTTTATTTTTCAGACTAAAGGAAAATATTGTTTTAGAATGTACGTCAGAGTGCTATATAAAAATATCTTGTGAACTCAGCAAAATATCCGCGTTTTCTCTAAATAAAAAATAACGTCAACATCTTTTCTCACTCACAAATTACTGACAAATAATATTCAAGGAATATTATTTTTATAAATATTGAGTTTACTTCCCGCAACAATTATAGAAAAAAAAACTTAATGTAAAAGTTATTACAAATATATACAAGGTGTCTCAAAAGAAATTTTATATTTAGGGGATCGATTAAAAAAAAAGTAAGCCGTATATAGAAAAAATGTTTATTAATTATTAAAATACACTTTTTGGGGATTTATTTCTTAAAAATAATATCGTCTAAATGTAGACCCTCTCGTTCTCGGCACTCATTTAATCGAACAGTAAAATTACTTATGACGTCTCGGCAGGTGGACTCAGGGATGGCTGCCATTTCGTGACGGATATTTTCTTTCAAATGCGCCAGTGAAGTCGGTTTATTGGCGTAAACTTTAGATTTAAGATAACCCCATAGGAAAAAGTCCATAGGGGTTAAATCTGGACTGCGTGGAGGCCAATTTATGTCACCTCTCCGGGAGATCAATTTGCCTGAGAAAATTTCACGAACACGTGGCAGAGACATATTGGACGTGTGTGAAGTTGCTCCGTCCTGTTGGAACCATGTTCTTTGGTTATAGCCAGGAAAGTTTTGCAGTTCAGGTACCAAGAAGTTGTCTAACATCTCCACATAACGCTCTGAATTCACTGTAACTGCACGCTCCCTTTCGTCTTCAAAAAAGTAAGGGCCGATAATTCCTCGCGCCGACATCGCAGCCCATACGGTCACTTTAGGCGAATGTAGGGGTTTCTGATGTTTGCGTTTCGGATTCGTTGCACTCCAGTAGCGGCAGTTCTGCTTATTTACGTGGCCATTAAGATGAAAATGAGCTTCATCCGAAAACAAAATGTTGGTAAACGTTGAAAATCGCTCAATCAACTGATTTACGAAATTAAGCCTCTGACTGGCATCTTGGGGCTTTAATTCTTGCACCAATTGAATTTTGTAGGGGTGCAGCTTTAGGTCTTTGTGCATAATGCGATGTAATGATGATCTATGCACATTTAAAGCACTTGAGCGCTTCCGAATTGAAAGGTTCGGGTCGTCACGAACAGACTGATTAACATTCTCCACGTTTTCTACCGTTCTTGATGACCTAGGTCGCCCGGATTTTGATTTATCCAGCGTTGTACCAGTCTCTTTAAACTTTTTAACCCAATGTCGAATGAGAGGAATGCTTGGCGCATCATTTAAGTGGCGAAAACCTCGAATACTGCAGAATTTTCTACGCGCTACAGTCGCCGAATCACCGTTTTTGAAAAACTCTCGCACGCATAACGCGCGGTCTGCTCCCGAGAAACGCTCCATAGCGACTGAATTCCCAAGAGCCAGGCTACCGATTGACATAACCCCCGCGCCCCTCGGATACGTTGCGTTCACGCAGTAAGCTAAATAAATATAAAATTTCTTTTGAGACACCTTGTATTTTACTTAAGGCTTTTGTCAGAAAAATATACCTATTTATACAATATTCACTTTATAAACACTATTTAAGCAACTGTGATAGTCGAAGTGCAGTAGTACGGTAGTGATAGTCTGTATCAGAGCCGGATCGAGGGTGAGGCGAGCGATGCACTTGCCTCAGGTGAACAAGGGCGCCAAATTGATGTAAAAATAATAATCAATAAGAAGAAAAAATAAAGAAAAACTAACTTCATCGATTAATAACGTGTTTAGGTATGTTCCGATACTATTGATACGATACCAGTATCGATATTTTTCATTCGATATCGCGGTTATAGTATCGATACTAATCTTCAGATACTTTATTAATATCAGTACATTTGACCCAGTATCGTATCTTTTCTTTTATTTTTTGTTAAAACAATATCGTAAAATTTTTATTTATACGCATATACGCATATAAATATTTCTGTAATTAATTTTATTTTAATAAGAAACACTTCTAAAAATTGTACTCTTGCAAAAACTGGTAGCGCAAGGTACGCAATCGCAATGTCGTAGGGCATAGGGCAAGAAACATGCGTTGAACGGTTTAGAAGTTGCTGGCGTTTGGCGTCTTTTTTCTCTACGTTTGAGGTATGAAATGTTATTGGTTATTTGTGCATTTTAATTAAAAATATCACCACCAAGAAGCAAAGTTTGGACCTAATTAACCAAAATAGACCAAGGAGTTTTCTCGGTGCTTGTAATGAAGAAGAGTGAAGAGTTTTATTCTATTTTAAACAATCACTCAGACCTATAGGCTTCAGATTTGATATATACACCAGCTTTACTAGTGAAAGATGGGAAATCCATTTGTAAAATGTTTATCATCTATTATCGTTCTTTTAATTTTCCTAATTCTGCTGTCCTAGATTTTCACTAAGCTAATTACCTAGTTTTTAGGTATACAGTACTTCCCCCAAATATAAGCCCATTATAAATACTGTAATAAACTCTTGTAAATACTATCAATTTAGGTAATTAGATTTAGTTTAGTTAGTAAAAATCTAGGACAGTAGAATAAGGAAAACGATAATAGGTAATAAATAATAAGAAGAGATTTTCGATCTTTCACTTGCAAAATTGGTGTGTATATGAACTCATGTCATGTTCCATGGCCTCGTCTACCCCTTCCCTTCATGAACGCCTCTTATTTATTAGTTCTTCCATGAACGAATCTTCCTCGCCTACATTGTTTGTAGGTGTCCAATATATTGTTACCTAGTTTATGTCACTTTTCAGTCATGTATACTACTTTTACGTCCATACTACTTTAATCTATTTATTATTGTAAAACAATTAGATTGTTATTATAAGAACTATTTTTTACTTGCCCGACCTTAAAATATAAGGGGCAAGTACTGTAATCGCGAAAATTTTCGATGTCGAGATTTTGACGGATGACCACGTTTCATGGTCCAGGGAATCCAAAAAACCTATTTTCGAAGTGCCGTCCGTATGTGTGTGTATGTGTCTGTGTGTCTGTGTGTATACACGATAACTCAAAAACGGTTTAACTCAAAGAGTTCGTTCTGGTACTAAAAAATTCTCCTATTAAATGGGAAGAACCTTATTGTTTTTTATGAAAATCGGTTGACTAGAAATGGGAGTTTACTCGTGTCGATTTTAATATTTTTGCGAATATATTTAACAACAGAAAAATATTTCGAAAAAATTTATTGAACAAAAGTTACTATAAATGCAAGAACTAATAACTTTTATTTGAGACGTTTTTTGATAAAACTAAAAATTTCGAAAATTTTTTGTAAAATTATTTAAAAATTTCTCAATTTTTTCATACTTATATGTAACCATGGTCATCACCATGGTTTCCATGGTCATGATAATTAATTCGTAACTAGTAAAGCAAGCCTTGGACAAAAATTTGTATAGAACATAATTTGATGTATTTTTGAAGATTTATCTAAATATTTAAATTTTTTTTTTTTTTTTAGTTTATATGTTTTTTTAAGTATTTTTTTTATGGGAGGTCAAGTCTAGCGGAGGTTTCCTTTCGCCACTGGTTTTTACCTTTTATAGAAAATATATTAATTTTTCCTTTCGATACACTAAAATATCGATACTTTCTCAGAATTGCATATCCCTAAACGTGTTTCGCAGCTTGAATACTTCAAACAACGGCAAAACTAAAAATACCGATCCAGATAGCGAAGAGATCCGTTTGCCTAGAGCAGGGCCGGTTTTAACATTAGGCGAGTCTAGGGGCGTCACGAGATGGGGCGCCGGAAGGCTGTGAAATTAGGACTTTTATGTATTTATGTGTAACATGTAAAATTTCTATTTTAATATTTTTCTTATACCGACATGGAATTATGTGTAGAGAGTGCCGAATTATGTCTTGCCTAGGGGCGCTGAATTATGTCTTGCCTAGGGATTGCGCATTATATCTTGCCTAAGGGTGCCAAATACCCTCGCGCCGGCCCTGGTCTGGATGACTCGGTATTAAAAAGAATAAATAAAGTCACTATTTAATCTAGTGGCGTGCACAGGATTCATGGTAAGGCTGCATTAATAAATTTTGTTCTTCACCCTCTGAGCTGCTTTAAAATTTGAAAAGATTGATGCGACCCGGAATAGTTTTATAAAATTTTTGACGAGATAATTTTTTTGATATATATTAGGTTTTTAAATTGTATTATATTTGAAAAAATAATTTTGTTTAATTGAGGTATTAAATGATAGAGTATATATTAATGTTTAAATTAACAGACATACATTGACAAAAAAAAAAAAATGTGTTTGAAGCAATTATATTCAGAAATATATCAAAAAATGCTGTCTCTAGGTCCCTACAAATCCTGAAAATTCACTATTTTATGAATATGTATAATTTTGAGGGCTAATCGAGTACTGAGTTGGTCGAATAGCGAATCAATTTTTTCTATGTAAATTGAATTAATCCATTTTTGGATCCCAATATAGACTTCTTACGAAACATTTTTAGGTTGAAGTGTTGAATTTTTAAGATTGTAGAGACCCAAAGAAGGTTAAATGAGGAAAGATGAAGTATTTAACTTTACAAATAAAAATACTAAATTAGGAAAACAATTGGACATCAAATAAAAGAATTATTAAAAAAATAAATAAATGTATTACCCTGTTTTTTTCGTAGTCTGTCGGATAGAAAATATATTTTTCTTTAATAAAACATCGAAGGACATTCTGGGTCTAGAGTTAATATTAAACAATGTTATTATTAAGACTTGATTAACAACTGAATTAACAAGTAATGTTATGGATTTTTTGTATTTATAGCTAAGAAGATTTATAGCGTGCATTTTTTTGGAATTAAAAATATTTAAAAAATAATATATTTTTTTAATAGTTGCGAACTGAGTTACTCGCACCACACCACACTGCACTCTACACCAGGGGTTCTTAAACTTATGTAGTCCGAGGACCCCCTCTTGAACAACATTTTTTTTTTTGCGGACCCCATCCCAACTTTAGGCATTTTACGTCGTTCTTGAGACTTAATTTCTGGCCCAATAATCTCAGGCACTACGTTATAATAAATATTGGTAAAAATGTATGGCTCTTTATTTTAATAAATGGTCTTGGCCATTTATAGAGATGAACATGTTTATTAGAATAAAAAACATATAGAATATAGAATAAAAAACATAAAATGAATAAAAATAGTAGTAAAAAGAATTAAAAAAGTTACAAATTATAATACGTCAAAGTAGAACTTATATTCTATAAAAATAGAACTTATTATAATATGTTTTCTGTAAATAATTTGCAGTTGAATAATAATTATTGTTTAGTTATGTATATAACTAGTTAGGTAACAACAAATATAAATAGCCTTGACCATGTAGGATTTTTATTAAATGAGTTATTTGAATAAAAGCAAAAAGTTGGGGGATGTAAAGTTAATGTCAAAATTGTTTCGCGGATCCCCGGTAATGACTACGCGGACCCCAGTTTTAGAACCGCTTCTCTACACTGTAAAATATTTCTTATTAATCTAATGAAGACTTGAATACGAAGCAAATGCAGAAAAATACGCTGGGATATTTGGCAAATTATTTAAAATTTGTTTAAAAAAATTAAATGGAAGCTCTTTGTTCTCAAATAACGAATAAAAATGATTATCAAAAAAACGGATTTTGATGTGATAATTACACCTAGACATCCAGTATTATGTTCGCTTCTTACACCTATTAAACACCTGCAAAACCCTGAAATGTGCGAGAATTCAATTTTTCCTATATACATCCTATATAAAAAATTCCTATCAACTTAATACAATTATTTTAAAATTTTCATGTGGACATTTATGAGAATAAAACAAATTAGTTACTGTAACCTCTTCACTGGGAGGTTTAAAATTTTATTTTTAAAATGTACAGCTTGAAAAATAATATTCAAATCCATCCAGGGAAAATAGCATGAAAAATTATTAGCAATGATTATTTTTGCATGGAATCATGGGTAATAATCGTAACATAACTCAGCATACAAAAAACTTCATTTTAACAATTGGCAGAGGTGCGCTCTGACACTACTATAAAAGGAATTTTTACGAGATAATAAATATAAATAAGCAAAAATTTCAATAAACAAATGAGTAGAAACGTGTTTAATTTTTTTGAGTAATAGCTTTGGCTGTGTGCATAATGGAAAGAGTTTTGAAAGGGACGTACAGGTATAAGGAATAAATGTTTCTGTTGCTATAAGGAGATAACTTTACATTACGTGTTATTTCATATGAAGCTGATGGTCGTATTTGAAATTGTTTTATGGCCCATATGTGACAATGTATCCTTATAATTAATTATAATCGCAAAACAAAAACGACGAGAAAAGCTTAATGGGTAATTTCGAATAAAGAATGCGAGTAACGCAGTTTTATTTTCAACTTTAGTTCTACTAACAGTTGTATGAACCAAGGACGTGCGAAGGAAAATCTACGCCCAGGGCAAAGCTTGAATTTGGCGCCTCTCCTAACCTTCAATCCCCCTCCTAACACTCGCAACGTCCACCGTAGTGACGAATTTCGCGCCTGGGCCTGATGTCCCCCCCCCCCACCTTCCACGGCTCTGGCATTTGAAATATGTTTATCCTATACTAAGCGAAAATCCCACTTGAAAGTATGTGCAGGGTGCGGCATAAATAACGCACACATTTCAAAGGGGGATTGAAAAAAAAAAATGGTACGAGGTATCACCAAAAACTTTTCATTTCCCAAATGTAGATATAAAAGATTTTATAACTTTAAGTTTTAAAAATTATATAATAATAATAATAATAATAGTAATAATAATAGTGCATTAGACATGCAGTGCATTAGATATGCATTAGACATATCATTAGACATGCCCATGGTATTGACCAACTACCGGTTATACCGTACGTCCCTTCTGACATAGAATCGGTGGTGGAAAATTCCAAGTGCCGAATTTATTGGAATTACTCCTTCCCCACCTCGAGGTTACTGACAGCCACTAAACTGGACATAACCCTCCTGGATATCGAGACCAAACAGATGTTTGTGATCGAATTCTCAAATCCAGTTGAGAAGAATATCTCTCTCAAGGAGAAAGAAAAGAGGTCCAAGTATATGAATCTCTTGTCCGAGCTTAGAAAGCTGTATCCAGGGTATAAAGTTAAGCTTGTAGTCCTGATAGTTGGTGTTTTGGGTGGATTGAAAGCCTCCTATCAAAGGGAAATCGAGTACATTCCCGCATGCAGATCTTCTGCCACCTCTTTGATATGCAGGATGCAGAAAGCAGTGCTGCTCGGGTCACTCCGCATTGTGCGGGCAGTGGATCTGGCGTAGTTTCCGCGTCTGCATATTGCCAGGGTTTGGGATGCAGTCGTGTGTATTTAGCTCCACTAGTCTCTAGTATGACGCAGCTCAAAAGGTTGCTGAAGTTTGCGATTAGTAGACGCTTGTCAAGACCTGACAAACCCCGTAATAATAGTGCATTATATCGTCCAAATGGTGGCCTTGGCGGCTGATACATATTTGGAGCCGTGCTTGGGAGTTTTCCATCACTCTCACTAGCATATCAGGCGAAATTCCTTCAATTTCTTCTTGAATGGCCTCCTTTATTTGGTCCAAGGACGGAGGACGATGTTTGAAAACCTCGGCCTTGAGGTACCCCCACAGAAAAAAGTCACAGGAACAAATCAGGCGAGCGCGGTGGCCACGGAACTGCCTCGCATAAGGAGACAACATCGACCCGAGAACATCTCCTGCAACATTTCACGCGGTAAATCTGATGTATGGGTCGTGAAATTCAACTCACAGTTCTTTCTGAAATCCGAAGAGCTAAGACATGTTTCCGTGCTGAACACGCTGGAGACAGCTCAATCGAAGCCCTCACTGCAACGATGTTTTCGGGAATTCTCAAATTTTTTCTTCTGTGCAGATCCTGTTGCTCTTACTCTTTGAGTCCACAGCAAAATCGTTTTCCGACCAGGAACACTTTTATTGGCACGTAAACAGAACCTCGTGCGAAACGCCCTCTACGTCGCTGTTACAGATTCGCCATTTTTGAAAAAGGCTTTCACTACAAAGCCTCTATGCTTACCCGACCACGGCATGGTGACGACTGAAAATTTTATTATGTACCCTACGTAACGGAACGGACCGCATCCCTCTACATGTTTTGGGGACCCCGCAGTGATTTTTCGAAATGTGGGAGATATTTCTGCCGCACCCTGTATTTGCATATCTCTAAGGCGCATAACGCCGTTCGCTCGTTGGACGTATTTTCATACGAATTAGGTACGTCAAAATTCGGACGAATAGCTGCGAACGATCCGATATCAGCAAAATGAACTGAAGGTCGTAGAGTGTTTACGAAGTTTTTCATGCGTCTTTGCCAGAAAATATCCGAAGCGCGAACGAACCCATTTCAATTAGCAGGGACCGTGGTTTTGTGAGACCTGAGGCAAAACATAAAAATTGAGGCTCTTCGAAGTATCCGGTGATATAAACACGTTACATCGGTAAACATTGGCAATATTTTTGAGACTTTTCAATACTTGAGGCAGGAGACCTGAGATTTTGCGGGGCTCCGGGAAAATCCTTACTTGGGGGGGTCCGAAGTATTTGTAAACAAGTGTCTTAAGGATAAAAATAAACATATGATTTAATGTGCATGATAATGAACTGCGGACAGAAGTGGTCTGACTGAAATTAGCATGTCTAAGCAACTGACGCAAATTGGCGGGAGAAACTTTATATTCTTCTATCATGATGGCGCTGCCGTAGTTTTATTTTAGTTAGTTCGGAAAATTTTGGCGCCTATCTCTTATGGATCTGAATCTTGGATTGTGACGAAAATTGATGAAAGCAAAGTAACGAATAACGAGACAAGATTCCTTAGAAGGATTGATAGGAACACTCGATGGGATTGAATGCGACAATCTAAAATTAGAAGAAAAAATAATAATAATGTTTTTGCTATTTATTCTTAACTACTTTCAGTTTAACTTATCTATACACCCTTGTATACGTATATATAATAAAAAACTAAATAAATACAATAAAAAACTTTTAATTATATAATGCCTACGAACCATATTTTAAGTTGGTACTGCACTTGATGATAAAGGAATGCTACTTAGCACAGGTGGTCTTTATAAAAATTAAATCGTTTTTACCCGCAGCACTTATTTGAGAACCGAGATAGCTTCATGTATGATAACGAAAACGATAGAGCAAAACAGCAAAATACTTATCTGTAGAATAAACTTCTAGTTACAATTTACCGCATGTAAATACCCCTCGCTTGGTTTAGAACATATCGTCATTTAGTATATAGTACATACCATAATTTTTTCTGTGACCCAAAAAAGTGTTCCGAAACAACTGATAAATTTTGAACGAGTTAGATCAATTTCTACTAATAAAAGATTAGGAGGGTTAGTTAAAGATAACGAATTTGTTTACCTATTTCGAGACGATGACATACTCTATGATTGCAAATCTGCGTCTGTTAGCATATCCTTGAATACAAGAATATGTGTCATAACACCATTTTCAAGATTTACGATTCTAAATATCCAACCAATTAAACAACTAGAGTGGCAAGACAAGGGAATCTACGTAAACGGAGAAAGACTCCATAATTTAAGATCTGCCGATGATGTCGTGTTGTTCGCTGGAAGCACCGAAGATCTCCAAATAATAATCACCGATTTAGAGAAAAAATCACAACAAGTAAGCCTGAAAATCAATAGATGCAAAACAAAGGTAATGACAAACCAGAAGAAAATAATAAACATAAATCTAGATGGGAACGCACTGAAACAAGTGGAGCAATATGTCTACCCAGCACAAACCATAAAACGTGGAAAAGAAAAAAAAGAAGCGGAAATATATCGCAGAATCAAACATGGCTGGGTGGTATTTGGCAAATAATCTTTCATACTGAAAAATAAGACAAATACCTCAACACCTAAAATCTAAAGACTATGACAAATGTGTTTTACCGGTCATGACATATGGGACACAAACATGGACTTTAACAAGGAAAATAGTTTAATTTATTGTTTTTAATATGTAGTGTAGTCATTTAAATGGGCTGCGTTAGGCGCAAATCGCCTTTGTTGCTGTGCGCCAAAAATTTTAACTAACTAACTAACAAGGAAAATTGTTGATAAACTAGCAATTACATAGAGGCAAATGGAAAGACAAATGCTATATGTCACCTTACAAGATAGAAAGACCAAGGAATGGATAAGATCGAAAGGGTTGCAAAATTAAAATAGCAGTTTACGGATCACATCTTCAGACAAACAGACAACCGCTGGAACACTATAACTCAGCTGTGGTGGCCGTGGGATGGAAGGAGACGAAGAGGAAGTCGCAAATGAGATGGGGTGATGACATCAAGCGACATGATGGATTTGCATGGTATATATTGGTCTACAACAGAGAAGAGTGAAAGGAAGTGGGAGAGACCTATTGTTGGAGACTAATTATATTTTTTGGATGCAATAATATTTTGTAATGTCAGATGACAGATAACAAATGTCAGATGACAAGTAGTAGTGTGCTATGTAAGTGTGCAAATGAAGTAGTTGTTATTATTTTGTAAAACAGTTTAACCAAGTTTTTTTTGTGATATTTTTATTAAATTTTGCATTAATTAATTACAGCATTATTGTCTCAATAAAAGTGTTTTATTTCTTTACAAAATATATTAAAACCTGCGCGTATGCGAAGTATCACGGGTAGTGACATTTTAAATACGCAAATCGAACAAATATGGCGACCGTGACAGGACAATAAGAGTATTAGTGAAAGATTAATGCAGAAATTTAGTGTTGACTTATGTTTTTAACTGAATAAAGTGCCAAAAAGAATCAAAACTTATATTCCAAGTGGTGTTTGTGCCGTTTTGTGTCGGTCCGGCGGGGAAATTAGTTTTGGTTACATTTGGAATAGTAACGTGTCTGCGGAAGGCAGTTTTGAACTCTTTTCGCGTAGTTTAGTTATTCTGTGTGGCGTTTGGTGCCGTATTATCGGTCCGCCGGAGAAAGAAGTTTCTGATAGAATATCGAGTACACCTTAGAACAGTTTCAAACTTTTTTACGAGGTTTATTTTGAACATTTTTGTTAATAATGGAGCCATTAAAAAAGTGTCGTAGTGTAATACGTAGCATGTTTACGCGTAGTGCAAATAATTTGCAAAGCCTTTTAGATGCGTCGACTACTAATTTGTACGATATAGAAGCAGCCTGGGAATCTATGCAGCAGAAGGATTTTGATCTGAAAATGATGGACAAGCAAATTTTAGACTTGTTGTTGACTGCAGATTCTGCAGCGAAGACGTTTTAACAGCTGAATTTATGTCGTGTGAGGAATATAGTAGCCGGTTCGTTAAACTGAAAGTGACATGTACGCATTTATTAAAATCAAACGTAGGTTCCGAGACTGGGAGAAGATCTTCTGACAGTCAGGGTAGCCACTACAAATTAAAACTTCCCAAGATGGAATTAAGAGAGTTCAGTGGTGATGCGCGAGACTGGCTTCCATTCTGGAGTCGATTTAAAAAGATACATGACGATCATTACTTGGCACCAGAAGACAAACTGCAATTTTTGTTACAGGCCATGACGCCGGGTTCGCGGGCCAGAGAACTAGTAGAAAGCTATCCCCCCGTAAGGGAGAATTATGAAAAGGCTGTTGAAAGTTTGAAATCGCGATTCGGCAGGGATGACGTACTAGTTGAAGTGTACGTGAGACAGCTGCTGAAGATAGTATTAAATACTACCATGTCTGCTGGAGCGAAAATGGTTCTTAGTACGTTGTATGATAAGGTAGAGACCCAATTACGTTCTCTTGAAACTTTGGGTGTTACAACGGATAAGTGCGCTGCGATGTTGTACCCTTTGGTCGAGTCCTGTTTACCAGAGGAGTTGTTGCGAGCGTGGCACAGATCTTTTGATTTTTCTTCACATCAACAAAATGGCATGAAATCACGACTGGAAGGGTTAATGAAATTTGTCAGATCGGAAGTCGAGAATGAGGAGAAAATATCCTTAGCTGCAGAAGGCTTTGGTTTACATTCAAGCGAAAGTCGATCGAAGAAAAACGAAGCTAGAATTCCTGAAGCTTATGTTCCAACTGCGACTGGCTTGATGACCCAAATGGTTTCTAAATGCGTTTTTTGCGACGGTTTACACAGAAATGACAAATGCTTCAAAGCACGTGACCTCTCGCTGGACGAAAAACGAAAGATTCTGAGTGAAAAGCGCGCGTGTTTCCGTTGTCTCAAAATTGGACACCAAAGCCGTAAGTGCCGCGTAAAATTACGTTGTATCATCTGCGAGAGGCAGCATGCGTTATTGTTATGCCCTGAACTTCCGACAAATAAACGAGAGAATGAAGAGTCGGAGAAAGTGAAAGACAATGTTCCCGGAAGGCTCAATAATGTTTTGTCGAACTATACAAACACTCACGTGTTCTTACAAACTCTCCGGGTAGTCATGCATAGTGAATTTGGAACTCGCGAGGTGCGTGCAGTCATAGATTCTGGATCACAACGTTCGTACGTACTTAAATCTATGGCAGAAGAATTGCATTATCCTGTAAAACGACGAGAGAAGATCGTACATGCTCTGTTTGGTGGTTTGAATACAACGGAGCAAGAACATATGTGCTACGATATTCGAGTTCTCAGCAAGGAAGGGCAATACTGTTGCACATTCGAAGCCAAAGATCAGCCTTTGATTTGTCAAGACGTGGCGCCTGTATTTTATGGTTCTTGGATGTCAGAGCTGCAGAACCTCCACATAAAAATAACAGACAGTAAGGACGCCGGTCCTATTGAGTTGCTGATAGGAGCGGACGTGGCTGGTAAGCTGTTAACTGGACGCAGGCATGTCTTAAAATGTGGTCTTGTGGCAATTGAGACACTTCTTGGATGGACGCTAATGGGAAAGATCCCAATTGACCTTCCTCGTAGTACCACAAAAACGACCGCTTTGTCACTGTTCATAAAAGATATGTCCGTCGAGCAGTTGTCGCAAATGGATGTGCTCGGCATCGCAGACCCGATAGAAAAGCAGTCGAAAAAGAAATTGGAATTGGCTGCTACAGAGCTGTTTGAAAAAACGCAAGACAAAGATGAACGTTATGAGGTGAGCATGCCTTGGTTAGATTGTCGTCCGATGCTTCCTACTAACCATTCCCTAGCAAAAAGAAAATTAAAGTCTGTTCTTAAAAAATTTCATAACTATGGGCAAAAAGAACAGAATTGTCAAATATTCAAAGAATGGCAAAGGGAAGGCATAATCAAAGAAAGCACAGACATAAGCAAAAACGTCAATTATTTGCCACATAGGCCTGTTTATAAAAATGCGTGGAGATATGTTCCGGCAAATTTGAATCCGGCCGATTTACCACCTCGAGGATGTTCATCCAAGTATTTATTGGATTCGAAATGGTGGGAGGGCCCGAAATGGTTGTATGGTCCAGCAGAGAAATGGCCAGAAGAAAATCCCATGAATCAAGATGACTTTGAGGAAGAAAAACATCCTGCTGCCGATCTGAGTGATGTGCCTTGAAAGTAAGGAAGTGCGTACGCGGGTGACGAGTCGCGGACGACTAATTAAAATTCTTAATAGATAGTTAGACTGAAAATGTCTCCTAATGTTGGTGAGACACTTGTTATGTGATCGTGTCTCAGGTGGGAGAATGTTGGAGACTAATTATATTTTTTGGATGCAATAATATAAAATAAGTTTATATTTTGTAATGTCAGATGACAGATAACAAATGTCAGATGACAAGTAGTAGTGTGCTATGTAAGTGTGCAAATGAAGTAGTTGTTATTATTTTGTAAAACAGTTTAACCAAGTTTTTTTTTGTGATATTTTTATTAAATTTTGCATTAATTAATTACAGCATTATTGTCTCAATAAAAGTGTTTTATTTCTTTACGAAATATATTAAAACCTGCGCGTATGCGAAGTATCACGGGTAGTGACATTTTAAATACGCAAATCGAACACCTATGTTCAAAACTGGATAAATGAAGGCTCATGATGAAGAAGAAGAAATATCCAAATATGATACACGACACAGAAAATTAGAAGTAAATAGGATATGCTCTACAAACTTAGGAGGAATCGAGCCAAAATCATAATACGCAGATTTGCAGTCATAGAGCAGGTCAATATCTCTCGAAATTGGTGAAAAAATCTGTCAAAATTGATTTTTTTGCCATTTTGATAATAAATTTGTAATCTACGACTATTGGCAGAAATCGATCAATTTCGTGCAATTCATTTCCAGTCAAAATTTTACAAATCAGTTATGGACGTTTACTTCTAAAACAAGCAACGGGTATTAGCGTAACTATTTTTAACGATATCTATTTTTTACGATACAGCAACATAGCTAAATGCATGCTTGTAGAATTGGCCTTTAGCTACAATTTGCCGAATTGTAAAAAATAGTTATCATTATCATACAAGGTGTCTCAAAAGAAATTTTATATTTATTTAGCTTACTGCGTGAACGCAACGTATCCGAGGGGCGCGGGGGTTATGTCAATCGGTAGCCTGGCTCTTGGGAATTCAGTCGCTATGGAGCGTTTCTCGGGAGCAGACCGCGCGTTATGCGTGCGAGAGTTTTACAAAAACGGTGATTCGGCGACTGTAGCGCGTAGAAAATTCTGCAGTATTCGAGGTTTTCGCCACTTAAATGATGCGCCAAGCATTCCTCTCATTCGACATTGGGTTAAAAAGTTTGAAGAGACTGGTACAACGCTGGATAAATCAAAATCCGGGCGACCTAGGTCATCAAGAACGGTAGAAAACGTGGAGAATGTTAATCAGTCTGTTCGTGACGACCCGAACCTTTCAATTCGGAAGCGCGCAAGTGCTTTAAATGTGCATAGATCGTCATTACATCGCATTATGCACAAAGACCTAAAGCTGCACCCCTACAAAATTCAATTGGTGCAAAAATTAAAGCCCCAAGATGCCAGTCAGAGGCTTAATTTCGTAAATCAGGTGATTGAGCGATTTTCAACGTTTACCAACATTTTGTTTTCGGATGAAGCTCATTTTCATCTTAATGGCCACGTAAATAAGCAGAACTGCCGCTACTGGAGTGCAACGAATCCGAAACGCAAACATCAGAAATCCCTACATTCGCCTAAAGTGACCGTATGGGCTGCGATGTCGGCGCGAGGAATTATCGGCCCTTACTTTTTTGAAGACGAAAGGGGGCGTGCAGTTACAGTGAATTCAGAGCGTTATGTGGAGATGTTAGACAACTTCTTGGTACCTGAACTGCAAAACTTTCCTGGCTATAACCAAAGAACATGGTTCCAACAGGACGGAGCAACTTCACACTAGTCCAATATGTCTCTGCCTCGTGTTCGTGAAATTTTCTCAGGCAAATTGATCTCCCGGAGAGGTGACATAAATTGGCCTCCACGCAGTCCAGATTTAACCCCTATGGACTTTTTCCTATGGGGTTATCTTAAATCTAAAGTTTACGCCAATAAACCGACTTCACTGGCGCATTTGAAAGAAAATATCCGTCACGAAATGGCAGCCATCCCTGAGTCCACCTGCCGAGACGTCATAAGTAATTTTACTGTTCGATTAAATGAGTGCCGAGAACGCGAGGGTCTACATTTAGACGATATTATTTTTAAGAAATAAATCCCCAAAAAGTGTATTTTTATAATTAATAAACATTTTTTCTATATACGGCTTACTTTTTTTTTAATCGATCCACTAAATATAAAATTTCTTTTGAGACACCTTGTATTTAGCGGGCTATTTTTGTCGCCTCTTGAACCTGCGTGGTTCACAAAGTGCTATGGATCAAAATGATTTAATTTTTATAACACTTATGCCAAATAATATTCCATTATCATCAACTACAGTATTTTTTGACGAAGGTTCTTGACTAAAATACCTTCATATAATCAATAAATCAACTACTAATTATATTTTACCCTACACTCTTGGGACTACAAATTAATTGAAACTGGAGTTTATTTTGTACCAATTTAGACATATTTCTCTATTCTATTACACTAAATTATGGTGGTAACTGTTGCCTCCAAAACTCTTTCCTCGTATTTAAATAATCTACAGTCTCTTTTATTGTAACTGTAACATCCTTGTCAGCTGTCACCTTGCTCACTATGTCAGGGTGTTTCAAAAGACTATCCAGATACTTCATTTCAATGCACAGTTGTTTAGGTATCGCGTTCATTCTTGTAGAACTCTTGGATGATTTTGAGCTGGCGGATTTAGCACTCATTTTGGATTCAGGTGTTGGTGATTTCTTCGGTAAAAATGATGATCCTGCAATAAAGAAAAAAGTTATTTTTATGGATAACAAGGAATTCCTCTACACAGGTGGAAGTTCCCCACTCATGGAAGTTCGGATGCAGGGTGAAATTAAAGAAAAACCTACAAATTAAAATTATGTTTCATATATCCAAGGAACTTGCTTTTGTTCTTCTATTGACCAATTCCGATGCAATTGTGTCCATTGAAGTCATTTGGCATTGTGTCTCTACGAAACAATGGTTTACGTATAGCAACTGACAATGCAGATTTGCATAAAAATATAAAAATAGAAATGTATTTCCAACTGGTGACAGAATGCACTCGTATGCTACTAGAAATAAAGACCATATATATCCAAATTTTTTATGTTTAATTGAATCACGCAATGCCTCTAATTATTACAGCATAAAATTTTTCAATATTCTGCCAGAGGAATATAAAATCCTGCAATTTCTGAATTTCAAGAAAACTGTAAAAGAATTTTTAGTTAGAAACCCATTCTACTCGACTGACGAATTTTTGAATGGTAATTTTAAATTTATTTAGGTCCATATATTAACACCATATATTATTGTACTACCCTAGCAATTATTTTCTATTATTTTGCTCCATATTAACATGTATTTGTACTTTGTATTGCATTGCTTGTATGACTGACTAAAACAATGTTTTATTTTGTATTATGGTCAGTAAATAAATTATTATTATTATTATTTTTAAATTGACACTTTATAGACAGTCCTCACAGAAATTTCTCGTTTTGTGAGCAAATTAAATTCTGAAGTGATTTCAGTTGCGGAGAATTTTCGATTACGTTTATTTATTAATAGTATTCGGTTATACTTTTGTTCTTATTATTAACTAGGTTATTACCCGTCAACAATGACGGATTTATAATATAAAAGTATATGTATTTGGTTTTATTTTTTAACGTATGTTAATTTCGTCGCCGGTCAGCTAATCACGAGACAGGGTGTCCCCAGTTAGCCAATCACGAGAACCTTAGGAAAAATTTACGTCATCATGTTACCGACACTACATACAGACACTTGCTAATATATCGTTTTATTCATAAACTTTTTATGATTAAAACGATTCATTTTTACTCAGTACATTACATTTATATTGTTAAAACTAAAAATAATTTGAGACGTTTATTTATGCCTACGAAACCCTAGACATTTCGGTATGTAATTATATTGGTAGATTCTTAGAGAATGAATTTGTAAAATATTGTTCATATCGGTCAAAAAATATAACAGTGTCTAAAGATTCTTTTTTATGGCTACGAAACCCTAGATATTTCTATATATAATTATATTCGTAAATTCTTAGAAAATAAATCTGCAAAATATTGTTCATATCGGTTAAAGAATACAGGCCTGTCTAAAGTTTCTCGTTTATGCCTACGAAACGCTAAACATTTCTATATGTAATTTTATTCGCAGTTTCTTAGAGCTTCTTATCAAAATCGAGTTTCTTATCGAGTTTCTTAGCAAAATATTGTTCATATCGGCCAAAGCATATAGGAGTATCTAGAGTTTCTTGTTTATGACTACGAAGCCCTAGACATTTCAATATATAATTATATTCGTAGATTCTTAGAGAATAAATCTGCAAAATATTGTTCATATCGGTTAAAGGATATAGGTGTCTCTTCTGTATGTACGAAATCCTAGAAATTTCTATATGATATTTTATCCGGAGATTTTTAGAAAATAAATCTGCAAAATATTTTTCATATCGATCATAGGATATAGGAGTGTCTAGAGTTTCTTGTTTATGCCTACAAAACCCTAGACATTTCTATATGTTATTTTATTCGCAGTTTCTTAGAGAATAAAACTGCAAAATATTGTTGTATCAGTCAAAGGATATAGGAGTATCTAGAGTTTCTTGTTTATGCTTACGAAATCCTACACATTTCTATATGTAATTATATTCGTAGATTCTTAGAGAACAAATCTGCAAAATACCTGTTAATCAAGAGACCTGAAGAGTCCCCAGTTAGCCAATCACGAGAACCTTAGGAAAAATGACGTCACAGTGTTACCCAGATCACACACTAGGTAATTATATATGTACGATTATTACAACAGCTTACACTGCGACATAAAATACTGTATGTTAAGTTTATAAAACAATGGAGAAGACGATAGCAAAAAGCGTTTAGTTAATAGGGGGGTGTTTGGTGCAAAAAGTTGAGTAATATACCTATATCACTGCGCCACACTTCTGAACTGTTTTTCTTAACGTAAAAAAAAAAGTTCTTAATTAAACTTAATTTTAGTGATTTCCTTACCTATTGCATTTTCTATAGCTTTCTGTGCTTTATGTACTCCTAGTTGAAATTTTTCTAGATCTGGTCGCACGCGAAGGCCTCGATGATAGTAGACTAAACTATGTTCGAATTCACCCATGTAGTAGAGTGCTTCCGCCTTCTGATAGATGGCTTTAGTGAACGTCTTATCAAGAGCTAAAGCCGCTTCCGCGTCTTGTAAGGCTAACTGAGGATTACCCAGAAGGACGTAACATTGACTTCGAGCCACTAGAGCGTTCTTTTCCTTCGGATTTAACTCTAAAGCCTGAAATAACAAATAAATACTTAGATTTACTTTTATACTTTTACACTACAACAAGTAAATGAGGTTAAATGGAGAATTTATTTACTATATCTATACGTAATTTTATAATTTGGTATTGTTATTAACCACTAAAAAAATCGATGTAAAGTGTGAATTTTCACAAAATTAATTGTATCTCAGATATCCAGTATTTGGGACATTTAAAACATTTATTAGACTGTTTCTTCAAGTGCGGAGTCCTCCACCAGCGTTAACGATCAAAATATGATAGTTGTTTTATACACAGCTCAAGAAAATTATCAGGAGTGGATTTACCAAGACGCTAGAGTGTCGTGGCCCGGAATGCTATGAGGCCCCCAAAAGTGCCCGTTAAATTGTCTTTTGAACTTGTACGTGCATGTACGAGTATATGTAATATTTAAGCATATATTACGCAGGGCGCTAGGGAAGTTTTTTCGTACAACTTGATTTTTCACAATATCTCAAAATACGAGGGTGATTCAAATTTAAACGGTAATTTTGCTAGTGTACTCAGCAAGCAGTTCCGAGCTGGATGGTGGAGTGGGGGGTTGATGGTCGGTGTGTTAGAGAGGAGGGACCATCCTGGTTAGCTGCTCCGCTCTGTTCTGTCCTCAGTACAGCCATGAGTGAATAAGAGTTTCTTTCGTCAGTTGCACAACGTATTATTATAAAGTTTTTAATCAATGAAGGGGTTAAACCCTCTGATTTTAACGCGTTTGAAGGCACAGTTTGAGGACGCTACATTGTCCCAGAACCGAGTGTTGGACGGAGACCAGACAATTTAAGAGCAACCGAGGAAGTGTAGAAAACGAAAGTCATAATCGACCCCCAAAGTCAAGTCGCACAAATGACAACATCCGTGCCGTTCGAAAGCTTGTTGAAGGTGATCGCCGGTTAACTGTTGACGAAATCGCGTCAGAAATGGATATCAGCTTGGGAGTGCTCATACCATTATCAGTGAACATCTTGGCTTTAGAAAATTTAGTGCTCGATGGGTTCCGAAGTTGTTAACCGAAGCTCAAAAACAGGTCAGGTTGGAGATCTGTGAGAGACTTCTGGATCGATTCCGGCAAGAACAGGAAGATTTTTTGAGGTGGATCGTCACATGCGATTAGACGTGGGTCCATCAGTACAATCCGGAGTCAAAAATGGCGAGTAAGGAGTGGCGAAGAAAGAACGAAGCCTGCCCAGTGAAGTCAAACCCTGCCTAAAACCCGTCTCTCTTTGGTTTTTTTTTACTACAAAGGAGTTTTACTCATTGATTTTCTTCACGATCGACGTACGGTAAATGCGGCTAACTATTTCCAATTGTTAAAGTAAGCAAGAGCCGCCTACCGAAACAAAAGACAAGGTAAGCCCATCAGAGATGTCATCCTTCTCCATGACAATGTTAGACCTCCCATCGCGATTTTGACAAGGGAAAAAATTGGAGGAAATGCACTGGGAAAGCCTCTACCGCCCTCCCTACAGTCCATATTTGCCCCCCTGTGACTAGTTTTTGTTTGGGCCCATGAAAGAATCGCTTGGAGGGGAAAAATTCGAAAACAATGAAGATGTCGAGGAGTATGTGCGCAATTGGTTGACGACGCGCCCTCAAACTTTTTTTGAAGAAGGAATATTCAAGCTTCCAAAACGTTGGCAAAAGTGTGTAGAGCGTGAAGGATGTGTATATTGTTAATATCTAAATGTATAAAAAAAAAATTACCGTTTATATTTGAATCACCCTCGTCAGGGCCGCCCCTAGGCGGGGGCAAGTGGGGCACCTGCCCCAAGCCCCGCAACTGTAAGGGCCCCGCGCTTCGACCGTCAAGTAATAAAATAATAAAATACATTAAAAATATTATTCCAAGTTTTATAAATAGTTGGAAAACAATTATATTTTCATTGAATATAAGTATGTGTACTTTGTTAATAGTTAATAATATTAAAGAAAATATCGTTATTCAATATATATATAGATGGGGCCCCGCAAATCCAGTTTTGGGGTCCCGCAATTCTATTTTTGCCCCAGGCCCCGCAAATCTAGGGGCAGCCCTGACCCTCGTAATATGTGTAATAATGCTAAGTTGATAAAAAGTCTATCCAAAGAATCGAATAGTAGTTTTAAAATTTCACGGAACAAACTGGAGGTTCAGGATATCAAGGACAAGTTTGATTTTTTCATTGATAGCGTTTGTCGAGTTGGGTATCCTTGGAAAGACCTTTTGCCAAGAAACAACTTTTGCTTAAACATTTTTCTTTACGAAAAATTGTATACTCTACTAGCTGAAAACCCGTGCTTCGCTACGGTATATTGACGGTCTCATTGGCATAAAATCCGCAGTTTGTTTTTAAACTTGTGTATGGGTAACCTTTGTAACAAAAAATCTAGTCGATATCTCATCTGTCCTAAGAAATATTGAGGAACCCGTGAAAAAACATTTTACACCTTTTCACCAGATAGGGGTCGAACTTGAAAAAATCCTTTCTTAGTGGGTTCTTACTTCATACTGAAAAATGTACTCTCCGAATTTTTTATTTTTAACAAAAAAATACTAATTTACCCTTTAGGAGTGAAAGAAAACTGTCAAACTGTGAAAAATATATGCCAAAATGGAATGTTATAACTCAACAACCGCTGGAAATACAAAGGGTTCTATAATTCACCCCGAATGAAGATTCACCCCTTTAGGGGTTGATTAAGATAAAATCTTAAAATACATTTTTCGGCATTTGTATGGGTAATCTTTATAAGCAAAAACGAAGTCTATATCTTATTGATCCTAGAAGATATTAAGGCGTCCTTGAAATCACAATTCCCTCTTTTCACCCTTTAGGGGTGATATTTGTTAAAAGTAAAAAACTATTAAAACCATTTCGAGGCATTTTAAATAGACACAGGAAATACGACTCGATGTATAATCTACCCCGTTTGTAGAATCACCCCTTTAGGGGTTGATTAGAACGTAATCCTGTAATAAGTTTTTCGGCATTTGTATGGATAATTGTTGTAAGCAAACACCAAGTCGTTATCTTATTGGTCCTAAAAGAATTAAGGAATTACTAAAATCACATTTCACCCCTTTTCACCCTTAAGGGGTTAAATTTAAAAAAAAATGTCAAAATCATTTCGAGATATTAAAAAAAAAAACACCTATGTGCCAAAAAGTAATGTTGCAACTAAACGAACACAGGAAATGCGACGGGATGTATAATTCATCCCGATTGTAGATCCACCCCTTAAGGGGTTGATTAGGACAAAATCCAAAAATTGGCTTTTCGGTATTTGCATGGGTAGTTTTTGTAAGCAAAAACCAAGTCGATATCTTATTGGTCCTAAAAAATGTTAAACGATCCTTGAAATCACATTTTACCCCTTTTTACCCTTTAGGGGTTAAATTTAAAATAATTGTCAAAACATTTCGAGATATTTTAAAAATACGCCTATGTGCCAAAAAGAAACCTTATAACTCAACAAACACAGGGAATGCGATGGGATGTATAATTCACCCCAATTGTAGATCCACCGTTTAGGGGTTGATTAGGACAAAAATCCTGAAATATATTTTTCCGTATTTGTATGGGTAATCTTTGTAAGCAAAAAGCAAGTCGATATCTTATTGGTTCTAAGAGATATTAAGGAATCCTTGAAAGCACAATTCACCCCTTTTCACCCTTTAGGGGTGAAATTAAAAAAAACTGTCAATACTATTTCGAGATATTTTAAAAAGACCTCTATGTGCCAAAAATTAATGTTGCAACTAAACGAACACAGGAAATACGACGGGATGTATAATTCACCTTGATTGTAGATCCATCCCTTTAGGGGTTGATTAGGACCAAATCCTGAAATAAGTTTTTCGGTATTTGTATGGGTAATCTTCGTAAGCAAAAATAGCAAGTCGATATCTTATTGGTCCTAAGAGATATTAAGGAATCCTTGAAATCACAATTCATCCCTTTTCACCCTTTAGGGGGTAATTTTAAAAAAATGTCAAAACTATATCGAGATATTTTAAATACCTATGTGCCAAAAAGTAATGTTGCAACTAAACGAACACAGGAAAAACGGCGGGATGTATAATTCACCCCGATTGCAGATCCACCCCTTAAGGGGTTGATTAGGACAAAATCAAAAAATTGGTTTTTCGGCATTTGCAAGGGTAGTTTTTGTAAGCAAAAACCAAGTCGATGTCTTATTGATGTTAAAAAATATTAAACAATCCTTGAAATCACATTTCACCCCTTTTCGCCCTTTAGGGGCTAAATTTAAAAAAGTTGTCAAAACCATTTCGAGATATTTTAAAAAGACGCCTATGTGCCAGAAAGAAACCTTATATCTCAATAAACACAGGGAATACGACGGGATGTATAATTTACCCCGATTGTAGATCCACCTTTAGGGGTTGATTAGGACAAAATCCTGAAATATATTTTTCGGTATTTGTATGGGTAATCTTTGTAATCAAAAAGCAAGTCAATATCTTATTGGCCCTAAGAGATTTAAGGAAACCTTGAAATCACAATTCACCCCTTTTCACCCTTTAGGGGTGAAATTTTAAAAAACTACCAAAAACTTTTCGAGATATTTTAAAAAGACACCTATGTGCTAAAAAGTAATGCTGCAACTATACGAACACAGGAAATACAACGGAATGTATAACTCACCCCTATTGTAGATCCACCCCTTTAGGGGTTGATTAGGACAAATTCCTGAAATGAGTTTTTCGGTAATTGTATGGATAATCTTTGCAAGCAAACTGTAAGTCCATATCTTATTGGTCCTAAGAGATATTAAGGCATCCTTGAAATCACAATTCACCCCTTTTCAACCCTTAGGGGTGAAATTTTAAAAAACTGTCAAACCCGTTTCAAGATATTTTAAAAAGACACCTACGTGCCAAAAAGTAATGCTGCAGCTAATGAACGCAGGAAATACGACGGGATGTATAATTCACCCTGATTGTAGATCCACCCCTTTAGGGGTTGATTAGGACAAAAACCTGAAATATGTTTTTCGGTATTTGTATAGGTAATCTTTGTAAGCAAAAAGCAAGTCGATATCTTATTGGTTCTAAGAGATATTAAGGAATACTTAAAATCATAATTCACCCCTTTTCACCCTATAGGGGTGAAATTTTAAAAAACTACCAAAACCTTTTCGAGATATTTTAAAAAGACTCCTATGTGCTAAAAAGTAATATTGCAACTAAACGAACACAGGAAATACGACGGAATGTATAACTCACCCCGATTATAGGTCCACCCCTTTAGGGGTTGATTAGGACAAATTCCTGAAATAAGTTTTTCGGTAATTGTATGGATAATCTTTGCAAGCAAATAGTAAATCGATATCTTATTGATCCTTAGAGATATTAAGGAATCCTTGAAATCAAAATTCACCCCTTTTCAACCCTTAGGGGTGGAATTTTAAAAAACTGTCAAACCCATTTCGAGATATTTTAAAAAGACACCTATGTGCCGAAAAGTAATGTTGCAACGAAACGAACACAGGAATTACGACGGGATGTATAATTCACCCCGATTGTAGATCCACCCCTTTAGGAGTTGATTAGGACAAAATCCTGAAATTGGTGATTCGGTATTTGTATGGGTAATCTTTGTAAGTAAATAGCAAGTCGATATCTTATTGGTCCTAAGAGATATTAAAGAATCCTTAAAATCACAATTCACCCTTTTTCACCCTTTAGGGGTGAAATATCAAAAAACTGTCAATACCATTTCGAGATATTTTAAAAAGACACCTATGTGCCAAAAAGTAATCTTGCAACTAAACGAACACAGGAAATACAACGGGATGTATAATCCACCCCGATTGTAGGTTCACCCCTTTAGGGGTTGATTAGGGCAAAATCCCGAAATTGGTTTTTCGGCATTTGTATGGGTAATACTTGTAAGCAAAAACTAAGTCGATATCCCATCGGCCCTAAGAGATATTAAGGAATTCGTGAAATCACATTTCAACCCTTTTCATCCCTTAGGAGTGGAATTTCGAAAGTGGGTGCTTACGTCATGAAGAGAATATACTCTCCGAATTTCAACTTTCTAGGCCCAGGGGTTCGGGCTGGGCGGTGATGAGTGAGTCAGTCAGTCAGGACACTGCCTTTTATATATATAGATAGATAATAAACATACATCCGTTCGCAACAGTTGTTTAGGTTAGACTGACTGTAAACTAAATGCAACCTCAGGCTTCGGGTTATAACAATTACGCACGAAAATGCACGATGTCCGAAGCTGCACTAAAGCCATCCAACTAAATATTTCTCAAAACTATGTTAATGCCCAAATATAAATAAAAACAAAATTCATGAATATCGTTTCTAATGCGAATTTTTTTATCGTTATACAGACGGTATTTTCTACCTGTAAACCAAATTTCCACACTCATCAAATTTGCATAAAAACTCAGTACCATATGTGGGTTACAATTTCCGAATATTTTCTATTTTATAGATACAGAAAATAGATGTTTTTAAACAAAAATAGAAGAATGAGCAAGTAGCCCACACTGAAAAAATATGGCTATTAATCGCATTTAAATCAATATTCGTAAAAAAAAGACAGAAAAAAAAAATAATTATAATAAAAATAAGTTAAGAAAACTCCGTTAAAAATAATTATCCATAAAAGGTTATTCTCGGGCCGAACACTTCCGATATTTAGCGAACACTCACGATGTTCATACAGTTAGACAGTCAACTATTGAATGAAAATTCCTATCCGGTCACTGCATATGTGATAGATATACCAATGGTCGAATGTAATTAAAAACAAAATTATTAATTTCTCGTTTCTGATGGGACTTTTTTGAGATTTTCGATTTTTCTAGTTATGATGAAGCCATTTGCTACCTGTATGCAAAATTTCAACTCGGTAGCGTATCTGGAAGTGGGTTAGAATTTCCGGACATAGCCACAAATATCCATTTTTATATATAAAGATGACGACTAGAAAGAAAAATATTTTTATTTATAAGTGTTCAGAGTGCTTTCCATTTTGATTTGAACACTTTCGCATCCTTAATCTTGAATTATCTGTAACTCCGAGCATAATAAAATATATATATATATATATATATATATATATATATATAATTAAAAACATTTCATTTTCAAGTATGACTTAAAAAATATATATTTAATTATTATGTTTAGAATCCTCCTTAAGAATGGACAATCATGATGAAATATGTCAAACATTTCTTCATAGCACTCTTTAGTTCCTAAATTACGTTTAAAATTACACAAAATTATTGTCGGATAATCTCATCAATAAACAGCATTTCTTCAACTTTATTAAAAAAAATCTCAAGATAAAAAATTAAATCAATGGTAAACTATTATAAATTCGATATCGCTGTTTATCAATATTAGCACACGACAAAAAATTTCTAGCGCCTTACGTATAATGTATATACTTATGTAAAATTTTGCAGTAAAGCTTTCGTAATAGTATATTCTCTTCCTACCGAGTCACAGACCCTACTTTCTCCACGACCACCAGAAAAAAATAACAAATACTTATTTTAACAACCATTTTATCTAAACAAATAATTTATATTACATAACAAACTAATCAATTAATTAAACTTATTTTTTTCTTTATTAAGTGTTTAATTTTAATTTAATTTGACGCATATCTACCGTTATTTTACTTCTTTTTAGGAAGTTATGTTGCATTAATTTAATGTAAACATTGCATATATTTTAATGTAACCTTAAAAAACAAATGACAACAAGCATAGAATAGTTATTCCATAACAATTGATGGAATGAAATACACGCAAAATGCATAAGAATATAAGTGCTTTAGAATAACATTCCAAGTCTTGTGTTAGAATATTAACTTTCTGTAGTCAAAATTTGTTTTAGAATTGGTAAATTCTATAGTGGTCATGGAGAAAATAATGTTTTGCTTTAATTCATGGTTCCCACGATGAATATTAGTTTCAGGCCGCCTGACAGTCTAGATTCGCCACTGCAATTATTAGTCAAATTTTTAGATGTAATCTCTTCAAAATTAGAAACTTCAGATGGACATATCTTAATTTATTAGTTGGTCTAAGTATGGAGTGGAGAAAACTTATTTTGGAAATATTTTAAAAAATCACTTAACAATTAAAAGATTATGGATCACGTAGTGTTTCATAATCTACACTTGAATATTTTTTAGTCTCCAGCAACAGAGTAACTTATATGTACGGTGACCATACGTCCTTTATTTAAGAGGACAGTCCTTTATTGCACTGCTCTGTCCTCTAACCTCTAAAATAGTCGTTTTGTCCTTTATTTTGTAAAGTCGTCGCAAAGTAATTTTTTTTTTAATAACAAGCCCTGCCTTCAAAGATTTGAACATTTTACAAAAAAAGAAATTGCTTTTAAAAACATTAGTAAAATCGTAGAATTTCGACTTATTACACGGTATTTGAATATTACTTAAGACTTGCAAATTTTTGTTTGCGCATGTGTATATAGTGTTATTATGACAGTTTACTAAATTCACTAAATTAATTCCACTTCCAAAATCTTTTTTTTTAATATTATACTCGAAAATAACAATTATACAACAAAGTAACCTCAACGTAAACAAAAAACAAAGACGCATCAGCTGAGAACGAGAGAACAGACCAGTTAGCGCAAGCACTTTTTGAAAAACCTGCATAGAAAGACAAATTGAATTATATTCCATTTGTCAAGTCTTTAAAACTTTTTTTTTTTTTTTTTTTCGTAGTATCACACACAAATGACTTCGATTCGAATGCAAAAACCTTAATATTCCAAGACTAGACGTTAATATCAACTCTAGAGTGATAAGGCCTTTATACAGCTAAACCTATATAAGGATTGTTTTTATCAAACTAAAAACTAAAAACGAAACTAAAGTGAAATAAAGTTATTAACATAAAGGCAAGTATCACTAGCGCATCATTGCGCAACAATAATAATTAAAAAAATATTTAATTTTTAATGATTCGATAATTTTCGAAACAATTATTTGAACGAAAATTCCGCTATAAAAAAATCAGTTATCTGGTGTTATTTCCGCAAATAAATGTCGCCAAAGTTTGGGATGTAGAGGAGTGTAACTAGGGATGGGAATTTATTTTTGAATATCGATATATGAGCGAATCGATATATCGTAAGTGTGATATCGATATTCGATATATATCGAAGTAAAAATATCGATATTTTCGATATATCGAAATAACTAACACGTAACATGTAAGATATATAAATTACATATTTATTAGTTGGCTTGGCGAGAAAAGAAGTCGCCAATTAACAGACAATCACTTTACAGTTGGTACTCACCCAGATACCAACCAACTTTTTAATATTATCCTTGTTAACAGCTCTCTTAATTAAATATATCTATATATATGCTGTTCACTTTTGTAAGAACAAACCAGATTTTTTGGTTACTTTTATAGTGCATTACGGTCTTTAAATATTAATTAAAAATATTCCTTACACGGTAAAACCGACTTTAGATTTATTGGTTATGATCATTATTAAGAAAGTGACATTTTTTATAATTTTCTAATACCCACATGTCAATTTCAAAGGTGCAAATTATTGAAATCAAAATTTCGTCAAAATTCGAAACGATTAGGCGGAACTAAATGAAAATTTCGTTATTTTAGGCTGTCACGAAAAGGGACCTTGCTTGGGTTATTTCATGTTTCAGGTTTGGTATGTGAAAAATTAAAATTCCAACAGTGAAACCATGGAAACGAATGACATATGTCAAATATTTTAATACATTTTTCCATATTTTGATTATAAGTTAAGAACGACAAAAAACTAAAATGTAATGAAACGGACATTTTATAATGACAATCAATATAATCTAGAATTTGCAATGTGATGATTTTCAAAGCCTAAACAAAATGACCAAAAGTCTGAATTAATTGATAAAAATTACTAGATTTCAAAAATTAATTCCGCCTAAACGTTTGGAATAGCCTATAGTTTGTTTCTACAAAAGTGAACAGCATATATTTAAATGTAAAAAATATACAAGAATACCGATATTTTGTGCGAATATCGATATTTTGCGCGATATATCGCATTTCAAATATCGATATAAAAGTATCGATATTTTCGATATATCGATATATCGTTCCCATCCCTAAGTGTAACTAATTACACTCTACAGTGGAGCTAACTCCACTAGTCTCATGTATGCCGTGGCTCAAAAGGTTATTGAAGTTGAACAAACTCCAAATAATAATAATATAATAACTTTATTTTTATGTGCATTACTCATTTTTTTTTAGTTATGGAACAACCTCCTAGGTAATTGGGTGGCTGGCAAATTTTTTTTTTGACATATCTCAGACAAAAATGGTGAAAAAATCCTACGACCACTACCAAAAGCAGAACATTTTTAACTAGCTTTGAGGGTGGACATATTTTGAATACGGTTTACCGTTTAGGAGAAATTATTGCACACTGTTCTTTGGTACCTTGGAAAAAGGAATTGTCTTTGAGATAAAAAATAAATACCAGATTTTTAAGTTGAATATGGTTGTTTCAAAATAATAAAATAGAACTGTAATTTTTCTCAGAATTCAAATTTTACAGAATTATGGTGGTAGGAATCATTATGTAACTCGTGTGTAAAATATCTTTTCGTATGCTTGGGTTATCATCAGACCCTGCGGCTAGTGATTGTCATTGTCATTTGTTTGAGTAACTTGTCACTTTTCAAAATCTGTGGACTAACTGGTGACGACCCATTGGTTTTCCAATGGTTTTAATAGCAGCATTGAACTATTAGATACTATGAGAACAAAACAAATTCATATGAATCTTAATAACACACTAATTTATTTTTTTCCAAAAAAACGTGCAATACTAATTAAGTATATAATTGTGATTTTGAACTTTGTTGAACTATTTCCTGCATGAGAATAATAGTACCTTAATTTAAAAATTAGTTTTCTTGTAATATTTACAGCGTATCAATTAGAAAATCGAATCTTATTATAATAATTACAGTAATGTTGTAAAGCAATTTATTCATTGTGAGTATAATTTGTTTCTACAATTAAATGTCAAATTATTCCTTTAGGCTTTCAAATATAATGAGAAATTTCTATATCTGGGAAAAACGATTCGGTTACATTTTTTGGTTTTATTAGTTTTATTCGTGCAAAGGTGTGAATGTTTTAATCATTATGAGATTATTACTTTATTATTTTATGTAGTCTTATTTATGTTAGTCACTAGAATACATGTTCTGTTACTAACTAGCAGTATCAACAACGTCATAATTACAGTGAAACGTTTACCAAGTCATTTTACTTTACAGATATGTCGCTAGCTGGTATATTATTTTTAAATACTGATACTGTACATATTCATTTTAATTCTAAAAATATTATTATGATATAGAACAGGTATGGCCAACAAGTTGATCGCGGCAGCTTTCTCAGCAGATTGCAGCACAATCTACATTTTTGCTTAGCAATTACACCACCTCTCCAACCTGTTGGCTGATTGCTATTTACCTTACTTGTTTGCTTTGTAAATTTATAAAATTATATTATATTAAAGTATGTTCAAAAGCTTCTGACGATTTTTCAGCGCTCTAGCACAGTTAATTAAAATTCAAATAAAATTTGGTTGATCATTAAAATTTTTGAATTTTCATATCCCATGTTAATAATAAACTCTACATAATAGTATTGAATACAATAAGAGAAAAAATACTGTGTATACGACCCTGCATTCGGTACAAATTCCAGGAAAGCAATAACGCCACTCTAACATGTGAATAAATTTACTTTGTTCTTAGTGAGGTTGTTGTGTCTCACAATGCTTGCAAATATTGGTTTCTACGTTTTAAAGCCGGTATTAAGTCAGTGAACATGTTTTGGAATGCGGTGACGGTTGAAGGCCAACGATTTGTCAGAAATCTGTCGAAAACACAAAATACTCTCGCCGTACGGTTGGGTGTGAATCGAATAAAATTAGATGATTGCATAAAAAATTCAGAAGTTCAGGTGGGTAACAAACATAAACTCTCCGAACACAACAATGCCACCTGATAACACAAACAATTCGTTGTTTGCCAGGCAACGTAGAAACGATTTTGTGTGGAAAATTATTACTAGCAATTCAAAATCGACGAATATGGCTAGTAATTCTAAACACACACATCCATGGTTAGATCCCGGCCAGCCATCAACGGCAAAATCAAACATCCATGCAAGGTCCAGTTTAGTATTTCGTGCAGTGGTGTGTTGAAGTCGGCACGCATCGGCTCACGAGAGACAGTTGTTAAATTTATATGAATTTTGCAACCCGGTTATTGTTTTTGTAGCCGTACGAGTTATTGTAAGAAACAGCTATGTATAAATGAAATACAACTGTATTTTATTTATTGCTTTTGCGATTACGATTGCAATTCTGATATTTGTCGCTTAAAATTGTTTGTCAAACATAATAAAGACTATTTATAATATGAAAACAAATCTCTTTTGTTCAATGCATTTTTTATATTGGTCGTATATTTGGGATCTACTGGGGGACACCCTAAAACTAAATTTAAAAATCATGTGGCCTCCACAGGACCGATGTCCACGTCCACGCCAATGTTCGCCTTTTTTGATATTGGTCCTGTTTTTTTGTTGAAATTTTTGTTTGATATTCGTCCGAAAAGTCAATATTCGTCACCACCGACGTGGCGGAAATTTAAAAAAAAAAAACAGAGCAAAACAAACAACATTGGATAACTTCTTTAAAAAAACGAGTGCTAGTGAATCGTCTGGTAATGCTATTGAATCATAATGATATCAACCACCAGAAGTGACATTACCTGATGTCATAATGGAAGGAGATTCTCCTTCCAAACAATAGCTTAACCCATCTAAAATATTATAAACTCTTAACAACAACCATTGGTTTTTTTTTCATCCAAAAGGTTAATTTCTTTTTAAAATTTTATTTTTGTATGTATTTATCTAATTAGAATGTATTTGCGATTTCCGAAGGAATTTTTTTTTGGTTTTTGTCAAAGAATAGATTCGGGGACGAGGACGGATTAAACTATTTTTAGTTAATACTTATGGGAAAAATTCGTTTGATATTCTTCTTTTTTAATATTCGTTCTACCCTCAGGAACGGATTAATGACGAATATTGAATAAAATATTGAATAGAGTTCCACTGTATTCGCAAAAATCTTAAAACCGATACGAGTAAACTCCCATTTCTAGTTAACCGATTTTTACCAAAAGTTGATCAACTCGTGCCATTGTTGTCAAAAGCTTAAATATGAAGTTTCATAAAAATCCTTTTAGCCGAATTTGCTCTGCACGTGTACACAGACCGACCGACAGACAGACAGACAGACAGACAGACAGACAGACAGACAGACAGACAGACAGACAGACAGACAGACAGACAGACAGACAGACAGACAGACAGACAGACAGACAGACAGACAGACAGACAGACAGACAGACAGACAGACAGACAGACAGACAGACAGACAGACAGACAGACAGACAGACAGACAGACAGACAGACAGACAGACAGACAGACAGACAGACAGGCAGGCAGACAGACAGACAGACAGACAGGCAGGCAGACAGGCAGACAGGCAGGCAGGCAGGCAGACAGGCAGGCAGGCAGGCAGGCAGGCAGGCAGGCAGGCAGGCAGGCAGGCAGACAGGCAGGCAGACAGGCAGACAGACAGACAGACATCATGCTAAAAATAGTCAAAACGTTATGTAGGGACTTCAGTTCGTGGTCGAAATTCAAAATCGGTAAGATCACAATACCTCCCTTATATATGTTGGCGGTCAATAAAAAAAGGAAAAAAATGTATTTTTTAAACAACCAATTTCCTTAATTGATTTATTAGTTAGGGGAGAGGGGCCCGAGAAACCGTTTGAGTCTCGGGCCTCAATATAAGTAAATATCGCCGTACGGCAGAGCACACATGTGCATCCCAGTATACACGACGTGCAATATGAGCAACTTTATGTATTTATGGTTGGAAATATGATACATTTATTATTTGATGGTCGTAGTTAAAGAGTTTTTATTTTCCCTTTACGAGTTAATAATTTACTAATTAATATTAAATCGATTAGTATTTTATCACTTTCACCGTCAGTGTCTTACTCTCTATTGAGTCACATTAAAATTTTTCACAGTTTAGTTCCACTTTTCTTTTCATCTAAATGTTAATCTTCTTTTGTTAATGTTATCTAATAAATCTTTTGCTATGCTAATTCACAAGAATAATACCTTATAAAAAGTGCACTTTTAGAGAAAATATGAAAAAGTAATGCAAATTCTATAATATTATACAGCAGTGTTTCTCAACCTTTTTGGCATCACGAATCCCAGAGTCGCGTTTACCACTAGGTATAATAGGCAAGTGCCTAGGGACCGCTGAAAAGAGGGATCCGCTTAAAATTAAAATCGCCACTAAAACTGAAAAGCCAGTTCGAGTAGAAGCGGCTACATTATTTAATAAACTGGATGAATTCACACTTGTTTTATTAATATGTATTTGGGAAACAAATTTATATCGAATAAATGATGTTAGAAAATCGTTGCATCAGCCACAAGTTTAATATCTACAATCAGTGTTGTATTCAGAGAGAAGCACTGAGTACACGTGCCCCCCCCCCCTCCCTCAAGGTTCAATGAAATGTAAATTTAAAATAATCGTACAGCAAAATTACTTACGCATTTTGCAATATATAAGAGCCGGCGCGAAGGACTGTGGCGCCCGTAGGCAAGATTTAATTGAGCGCCCCTAGGCAGAGCGTAACTAGTTTTTTTCGAGCATGTCATGAGCGAGCATGAAGAGAAAAGAGAAGGTCCTCACTCCTAAATGTCAAGTGAAGACCAAAATAAAAGGTCCTCACTTCTTAGTTACAAGTGAAGACTAAAAAAAAGGTCCCCACTTCTGAATTTCAAGTGGACCTAAAAAAAAAGGTTCCCTTGGTTTACGCTCTTTTACCGTTTGCGCCCTAGGCAGTTGCCTAGTTCGCCTATTGTGTATTGTGTGTGTGTGTGTGTGTGTGTGTGTGTGTGTGTCTGCCTGTCTGTCTGTCTGTTCGTTCTGGTACTAAAAAATTCTCCTATTAAATGGGAAGAACCCTATTGTTTTTTATGAAAATCGGTTGACTAGAAATGGGAGTTTACTCGTGTCGATTTTAATATTTTTGCGAATATTTAGCAACAGAAAAACATTTCGAAAAAATTTATTGAACAAAAGTTACTATAAATGCAATAACTAATAACTTTTATTTGAGACGTTTTTTGATAAAACGAAAAATTTCGAAATTTTTTTGTATAATTATTTAAAATTTTTCCAAGTCTCAATTTTTTCATACTTATATGTAACGTTTCCATGGTCATGATAATTAATTCCTAACTAGTAAAGCAAGCCTCGGACAAAAATTTGTATAGAACATAATTTGATGTATTTTTGAAGATTTATCTAAATATTTAAATTTTTTTTTTTTTTTAGTTTACATTTTTTTTTAAATATTTTTTTTTATGGGAGGGCAAGTCTAGCGGAGGTTTCCTTTCGCCACTGGTTAGGTTTGAATAGGTATAATCCGTTACATGAGTCCGTTCGGTAGAAATAGTGGCCAAGCGCATGGATTTAGAGAATTGAACATACGAGGTGTGTAAATTAATTAACCCGATTGATTTTATTTTTTATTTGAATAGAATTACAATTCAATATTGTCTTCCTCAAAATAACTTCCTTGAGAAGCCACACAGCGCTGGAGTCGGTTCTTCCAATCCTCATAGCAGTGCTGGAACTCGGATACTGGAATAGCTTTCAGCTGGTTGATTACGGACGTTTGAATGATTTCGAGTGTCCCAAAATGATGTTCCTTGAGGTGATTTTTTAATCTTGGGAAATCACAAGGACTCAAGTCAGGCGAATAAGGAGAGTGAGGAGCCACAGGAATGTTTTTACTGGCCAAAAACTCGTTTATTGAAATTGCTGTGTGACAAGGCAATCACTGCCATCCTCAATTCATTGGTCAAAATCTGATGAACGGTATTCAACTCTTCCACGATCATTCTGACTGTCAATCGACGATCTAAACGACAAGATGCCGGGTTCTGTCGAAATTTTCAGCGGTTTTTGAAGATGAAGGCATTCCGCTGCGTGATTCATCTTCAATCAACTCTCTTCCTTCTGAAAATGCCTTAAACCACCAAAAAACCTGGGTCTTTGACAAAACACTGTGTCCGTAGGCTTGCAGTAGTTTTGCAAAATTTTCCGTTGCACTGTGTCCCTGTCCTGATAGCACACCGTTGCTCGAAATGAATGTTACTCATTTTTAGAACGCACTAGAAAAAACTGTTTCACAAAAAAAAAATCACTACCGACAACAAAATTCCTCTAGCGAGTTCAAACTCGTACTGAAAGCGTATCACATGTTCACCTGCCGCCCTTCCAAGTCCCGCGTCCCAAATGTTGCCAGATAAAACGCTACGTTGCCAGTCCGTTTACTTAATTTACACACCTCGAATGTACGAGAAATACAAAAGGGATCACACTAGAACGCTATCCAAGTTTTACTTTGGTAGGTTTTTTTTCAGGATTCACTTCTTTAGGTTTTGAGTTATCACACAGTATTTAAATATTATTTAAGACTTGGAAATTTTTTGTTTGCGCATGCGTACAACATGTTATTATAACAGTTTTACTTTGAAAAGTTTATTTGTAAGGTTTCATTAAATTAATTAGTTGTTCTTCCAAAATCATTTTTTAATACAACAAACTAACCTCAACGTAAAAAGATAAAGATACGCAATAGCTGAGAGCAAGAGAACACTAGTTGGCGCACGCGCTTTTTAAAAAACCTGAATAGAAAGACAAGGGAATTGAATCATGTTCCATTTGCCTAGTCTTTAAAACCTAGTTTTTTTTTTTTTTTTCATTATATCACACAAATATAACTTCAATTCGAATGCAAAAACTTTAATTTTCCAAGTCTAGACGTTAATATTAATTCTAGTGTTATAAGGCCTTAAGAAGTCAAAAATATTTCGCGCGAAAAATATAAAGCAATATGTATTTATCACAAAAAAAAAGTTAGTAAAATTTTGAGGGCTATCAAATGAAAGAATGTTATCAAAAAAATAAACATCAGTAGCGGAACTTCAAATATCCCGATGGACTTTTTGAAATATTTTTTATAAACAGAAAAGGGAGGACAGTATATTTTGCATTTTTAAATATATTTTTATCCTAAATAAGATCAAGTTTTTTAAATTAACTTTACAGGGGCCACAAATTTTGTTGTTGTGGGCCGTATGTGGCTTGCGAGCCACCAGTTTGTGTTAAGAAAATACCTAAAAGTTAGTTTTACACAGTTCAATTAATTGATCAACAAATTGATCAAGTTTTTTGTCAATTTATTGGTAACCTTGGGAACAAAAACTTCACTTTACACACATCAATTTACTTATCAATTTTTTTGAAAATTTTTACATTACCAACTGTAAAACATGTTGACATATTTATCAAAATGAAAATATTGAAAAAATCTTCACAAAATTACGAGCTGTGAACAAAAACAAAAGAAATAACCTAGAAGATGATAAATTAGAACGTTTGAGGTTATGTTAGATTTGAAACTGAAACACAAATAATATGTTTCGAGGTACACAACTACAACAAATAGTTGGCAATATCTTAACAGTAAAAATATACCTAGAATTCCCTAAAAAATTTATGAAAAATTGATCAATTAATTGACAAAATTTTTACGCTTTACACACATCAATTAATTGAATGTCAACTTTTTCAATTAATTGAATCGTGTAAAACCCACTTAAGAAAAGTGAAGGGTGAATTTTCACACATTTTAGGGTTTTGTAGGTATTTCGTAAGTGATGAAAAATTGTGGATACACATTAAAACTTTTGAAAGAATAATCCGCTTTTTTCTAAAGACTTGATGCGCTTGCATCAAGACCCAGGTTACTCAGTTCTCCAGTCAGTCAGATAAATATTGTAAGCACGGTTCTGCAAAAATTCAATAACTTTCGTAATAATTATTAGACCAAAAAATCCGGTTATACTATTCCGGTTCACATTAATGTGCAATAATCAGATTTTTTTAGGTTAATCTCCATGGGTTATAGGATGTGGAACAAGAGTTTTTTAGCGCTTTCTTTGCAAATTCGTATTGAAATAAAAATATTCTAAAATACAACTCCTTAATTTACATCTTAAGACATTTATTTTGATACCACACAATAAATTTAAAAAAAAATTATATTTTTCAAAAAACTTATCAAAAATTCTTGTTGAACTATTCCGATTCCCCTCGATGTACATTATTTGTTGTAACATACGTGGAAATAAGGAAGTATATATGATTAATACATATATTAAGGATGCCAAATAAATATACAACACAGAACATAATACTGATACACAATTATATTTTATACTATTTATATGTCATTACTATTATTCTGTATAACCATAACAACGGTAACTTATCTGTTACCTAGGAATGTTGATTGCGAGATATGATCTGCTCCAACATTATTGGTTTTTTAGATTAACCTCTCTGAGAAACAGGGTGGGGGGACAAAAGTTTTTTCTACTCATTTTTTTGCGAAAATCCCATAAAAAAACTGTTTTTCAAAAATAAAAATTTGTTTATCTGCGCATTAAGAGGTTTCATCTGATATACTATTAAATTGTTTTTAAATTTTTAAATGTGACGTTATAAGGGTTTATTGTTCATACCTACAAAAACCCTAAAACGATAAATACATATTTGTTTATATAATTCGTGCCATATGTTTTCGAAGTTTCAGTATTTTTCAAAAGGCGGGTCAAAGGAATTTACAGGCATTCATAATTTAAACTCTATAGATCCAGCCTTTTTTTAAATTTAATTTAATTGGTTTAATATAATTGTTGCCATTAACAAGTATATCTTTTATTTTTATTTTGCATACTTAAATAATTTTATGACAAATACAAACATCCATGGCATCACCGGGATTCGAACCCGAACCCCCATGGTTAGCAGTTAAATGAGCTGACCACTTAACGATCGACAATCCAGCCATTTGACAGACATACATGTGTGTAACGGTATAAGAGTTATACCTAATAAAACCTAAATATATCATATAATTTAAAAACCAAATAATAAATTTTAAATTGGCAACCTTGTTATAAAACTCCAGTGCAAGTTTCAAATGGCCCATCTTGCATTTATAATTTCCCAGAGCAATAAAATTGTCCGGTTCAGCATCCACTGCCATGCATAAATTTCTACTCCTTTCTTGTTTCCTTTTGACCCTCAGCGACACCTTGATATCCTTCGACCCCATTCCGACAGCAGCTGCTCTGTCCTTATCTGTATAAATCTCTTCTTGCTTCCTTCCTTTGACCCTTTTCTTCCTCCTCTTCTTCTTTAATTCTTGATGAATTTGTTTCGCAGATAATTTTTTATTAGGTGAATTTTGGAATGAAGTGGAAGACATTTTTCTTTTTTCAGTTGTATCATCTAATTTATTTTCTTCTTCTACTTTTGGTTCTTCTTTTTTATCTTCTATTATTTCTGGTTCTGGATTTATAATTAATTGTGGTATTTTTATGAAGGGTATTATCGGTTCTTTCTCTTTATCTGCTTGACTTTCACTATCTTCATCACTGTCTTTATTATCAAGATTCATTAACACAAAACTGTTCACTAACTCTGAGTCGCGGTTTGTGTTTAATATTCCAGATTGAAATAATGAATTGAACATTTTGTTTGTTTTATTTGTAGGAATTTTACGAATGTAGTAAAATGGTGTTATATACCGACACTATTTTTATGTTACTATGGAAACGGAAGTGCTGGAGAATCAATTCTCGTCACTTTCTCATGTATACTGGCACCTTTTCACCCACTTCACTATTGGCGGGATATTTAAATATATGTTTATATATCTGTTTCATTTGTTTAAAGATATTTTTAGTTAAATGTAGTGAATAATACAAAACATATTACTTGTATGAATATTATTATAATAATATATATAATATTATATAATTAAGTAATAGATAAAATAAAGTACAGTAATACTTAACGCTGCGTATAACCCCCAGAGATACAAGTTTATTATACAAAACTAACAATCTGAAATAAAATTTGTAACAATCTATACCAGCGTTTCCCAAACTGTGCGCCGCGAAGACCCGGGAACTTTTTTTTGTTTTGTTTTTGCTCTTCACTTGTTTGGTGGGAGGTGTGGACCTTTTTTTTGCTCTTCACTTGAATTTGGGAGGTGAGGACCTTTTTTTGCTCTTCCTTCACTTGAATTTGGGAGGTGAGTATCAATTTACTTAATATACCAAAGGCGCCGAAAACATTGCTACGGCTCTGACTGAATGTATTGACTTGGGGCGCCGTGGGAAAATATTAATGCAATGATGGCGCCTGGAACCAAAAAGTGTGGGAACCTAATAGGATATTTTTAATTGTAGAAAATATTGTTTTAAAAATGTTCAAATGTTTCAATACCTTAATAAGAGATCAGGCAACAATGTTCTGTAATTTTTTAAATATATTTGTGGGTCTCAAATAATTTTTATATTTATATAGTTTTGTGCAGAAATGTTCAAATAATACGTCAACTTTTTTCGACATTATTGTTTATAGTTTAGAAACTTATTATACTTTATGATAGTGGAATACTACTTGATATACGCGTTCTTTACGAAAATTAAATCATTTTAACCCGCAGGATGTATATTGAGAATTGAGAACCGCGGGGGATTCAAGTTGGCGGCAAAAATATACTGCCAAGTACAATAACTATACCTAAGTAGTTTTCACAGTAGAACAAAATAGCTAGAAACATATAATGAAGCTTTAGCTACAATTTGCCCTATCGCAAGAAAATATGTGTCGATTAGTTTACCAGATAAGTCTGTAATTGGTTTATTTATAATTACATAATATTTTTTTACAATTAATAATATGTTATTAGATTGATAAAAAATCGCTGCAAATTTTGACTTATAGATTTTAAGGGCGGCTTTTATGTAAGAGTAAATAGGCAATGCCCCCCAAGAAAAAGTTTTGTAGGTATCTAGCTAGTGACAATAAATTGATATATTACATATCATAAAATTTTATATCTGTTGAAAAAACATTACACGTGCCTCTATTTAGAGATTTAACAAACGTATTAAATTACAAGAGGCTCGCGTATCAAGACAGCTACCCAGTTCTCCAGTTTGTCAATTAAATATTGCTAACACGGGGTTGCAAAAAAATCTACAACTTTCGACAAAATAATCAGATTAGTAATTCTTATTACTAATCTGATTTCGGCTTACAGTAATGTGCATTACATTAATTTTTAGGATTTTTTAGGTATGACTAAAAAGCCTTTAACGTCACTTATGTATCTGTCTGTCCGTCTATTCGGTAGAAATTGTGGCCAGACAGCCAGATCTAGAAAGTTGAAATTTGGCATGCTTATACAGCTATTTGACCCACAAATAGAAAACTATTGAAAGTTTAAACAGCATCCGAAAGTTTAAACGAGATTCAGTATTCAAAATTGAAATAAAAATATTTTTTTAATTAATTTTGTGTGGAGTATCAAATGAAACTTCTTAATATGTGGATAAACCAACAAATTTTTATTTTTGAAAAATATTTTATTTATGGGCATTTCGCCAATTTTTGTCCCGCTTCTTATTTCCTACGGGGGATTAATTTCAACAATGTACATTGATTGGGATCGAAACAGTTCTACAAAAAATTTCGATCCGAATAGTTTTTCGAATTTTGAATACATATCGATTTTGACAAAAATAAATATTCTTTTAAAATTCAGTGCCTGGTATCATAAGAAAATTACTAATAGGTAGATTAAGGAACGAAAAGTAATTTCTCCACAACCACTATAGAATTTACCAATTCTAAAACCAATTTTGACTACAGAAAGTTAATATTTTAACACAAGAGTTGGAATGTTATTCTAAAGCACTTATCTTCTTATGCATTTTGCGTGTATTTCATTCCATCACTTGTTATGGAATAACTATTCCATACTTGTTGTCTTTTGTTTTTGTAGGGTTACATTAAGATATATGCAACGTTTACATTAAATAAATGCAACATAACTTCATAACCTAAAATTGTGGCCAATGTGCGGCAAATTAAATTAAAATTAAACAAATAATAAATAAAAAAAATAGTTTAATTAATTGATTATTTGTTAATTTTTTTTTCTTTCAAGTGGTCGTGGAGAAAGTAGGTTCTGTGACTCGGTTGGAAGAGAAAATTCGTTGCACGTGGTTCCTCACGCTCGCCTGCGACTCGCGCTCGGATGTTCCACTCGCATCGAATTTTCTCATTCCAACCTTGTTACAGAATATACTATTCTTTTTGGGTTTGAATTTTTTTTTTTTAATTCATGGCTTAATTATGGCTAATAATGGATTTTTTGTATTTATGGCTAAGATAGTGTGTATCGTTTTTTGAATTTGAAAATATAATAAAAAATAATAATAATAATAATAACGACTAAGGACCGAGTTTTGAACACCACACTAGTGTTCAGTTATTTTATTACACTATTATACGTTGTGATACAACCTTTTGTTTTTAAAGTATCAAAAAGTAATAAATCTTTTATAGCAATGAAATACTTCAAATCAAGTAACACATTGTTAATAGTGAGAAATACAGAGTGATTATTTAATGGCGACCCGACGTCACCGAATTTTACGTGCCTCCTAGCAAAATACTATGACTATAATAACCTTGAAGAAAATTTGATTATGAAGAAAACAAGATTATGCGCATGCGCGCATAATCGCCTGCTACGATGTGTATGAAACGGCAAATTATTAAAACTTCCAGTGACGTCGTCTCGCATTAAATAATCACTCCGTACGTTTCTGAAAAAAAAAAAAAGTCATTTATAGTTTGTTTCACTATAAGCTGAAGTGACTATCTACTTATGGTCCTAAACACAGTGGGTGGTAATTATAAATAACACTAATCCCTTGTTTGCACCCATAAACTAGCCAGAGATGTATCAGGTATAAATTACATTACACCATGTAATGACACAATTGTAACAAGAAATAAACATAAGATATCAAAATAAACTTTATTTTTATTATAAATACAATTAATTTATAGAACTTATAATTAAATTTAAAACATTACAATTAGTATTTACAACATTACAATAAAATAAATTTTAAATTAAATAATTTTTAAGATAAAAAAAAATCTTACAAGTCCAAATCATTCTCTGAATCAGTCTCTAAATTAATGATTATAGTACGTTCTATTTGAATATAACTGTCCTTAGTTTTAATAACATGATTTACACAATTTTTCCAACTATCTACAGGGATATTTTCCACTTCTTTTTTTATAAGTTCTATCACAGTGCCGTTTAAAGTGGGAGAAACATTATTCCGTTTTATTCTCGCCTTTAACTGACTCCACATTTGTTCAATAGGATTGAATATACAATAATACGGAGGTAGTCGTAAAACTGTGTGTCCTTTGCATTGAGCAATATTATCGCAAACATATTCTTTAGAAAAACTATAACTTTTTAATAATTTAATTAAACAATTTTTTTCAAAGTAAATATCTTTTTTATATAAAAAGTCTTGGATTTCCTTCTTACTGTTTGCACTATTCGGTACTTTATTTAGTTGCCGACTATGGTAACTTGCATTGTCCATAACAATAACACTGTTAGCCGGTATATTCGGGAGTAATTTATTTTCGAACCAATTTTCGAACATTTCCGCCGTGGTATCGTCATGGTAGTCGAGTCTAGAATCTTTGATATTTTTCGCAGAAAGCATGAGTGCATTCGGTATCCTTCCAGTTTCAGAACCTGCATGAAGTATCGTAATACGTTTACCTTTATTAGACGGTGCTCTTGTTTGACATTTATTTGACGTATCCACCCAATGGATTTGAGTTTGTTTCATGTGTGTCGTACCAAGTTTCATCTCAAGGGTCAATAAATTATTGACCTTTTATCTTCTCTGTATTTTTTAATGTTTTTTAAATAATTTTGTCTCAAAAGTTTTAATCGCTCTGACTCCATAAGGAACTGCTTTTTATTTAAAGTTTTAAATTGAAACCCTATACTTTTAAGGGCACGCCATAAGGTCACCTTTCAACAATTAATTTCACACTGGTCTTGGATTAATCTTTTGAGCAATATGTCCAATGTTTGCACATTTTGTTCGGTGTGCATTTGGTAAATGTTTTGCCGTATTACATCTTTCTGGAAATCCAAACATTTTGATATGCCTGAATCCTTTCGTTTTCTTCTCCTATCAATGGATTTATTTACAATATTCCATACTGTTGTCATCGCTACTTTCGTTGCCTTGTTTGTTTTTGCGGTTCCTTAAATATAAATACACATTGACCACAATTTCTTTAGCTTCTACAGGTAAATATATACAAGTTTTTTCCCGATTTTTTTTTTATGTATCTTGCACTATATCATCATCTTCTATCATGGTCACATAGTCATCTGCTTCATTTGTTTGCACAGAAGTTAATTGTTCGTTCCAAGGACGCCACATTTTTCTAACACGTACTGAACTATTTAACACAAATCACAAGTTATCTGATAGAAAATTCAAAGCGAAGTAAAAAGATATTTAAAACATCTGCAATTTATACCTGATACATCACTGACTAGTTTATGGGTGCAAACAAGGGATTAGTGTTATTTGTAATTACCACCCACTGTGTTTAGGACCATAAGTAGATAGTCACTTCAGCTTATCGTGAAACAAACTATACCAATATATTTCTTATTAATCTAATTAATACAGAAAAAACGCTGAGATTTTTGGCAGTTTAATTAAATTTTGTTTAAAATAATTAAAAGGAAGCTCATAGTACTCAAATAACGAATAAAAATGATTATTATAAATTATTAATAAATCACATCAAATGATTTTAATGTGATTATAGAACAAATATTTCTAGACATCCATTATTATGTTCACTTCTTACACTTATTAAATACATACAAAACCCTGAAATGTGGGAAAATTCACACTTCACATCAATTTTTTTTTTATATACTCGTACTTAAAACGGTAACTAGTGCAGCGAACCAGTTGTTATATTATTTTAATCCTACCACTACTTAACATGCGTCCTAACCATCTCCGGTAGCAGTGTGTTACATCGAATTTACATCGATGTTAAATTAATAGTTGTGTTCAGAATAACACCATAAGAAAACAATTTCTAGTATGAACATTAAAAGATAATTCTAAGTATTTAATATTAATGATAAAATATTATTAGTCAGTTTTTAGAGCATACAGGAAGGAAACGAATTATAATTCATAGATAATTTTTAAAATTCAAATCAGTAATATAAGTATAAATAAATAAATAAATTCCATTATTATTTTAATAGCGTTTCATTAAAGGTTAGATATTAAAACTTTCATTACAATACAAATAAATAGGAAGAATTAAAGGAAGTCCATAAATTAGTTAAAATAAAACAATATTAATTGTGTTTATAATTAGAGTTAAATTATAACTACCGGTTTTATGGAAGAAACAAAGTTGACAACTTTCTTTAAAACCTACTCCAGAATTTTAAGTTACAGTTACAATTATGACAGATGTTTAAGTTATGTTTGAGAATAATTACATAGTTTAAGTTTGTAGAATTTTTACGAAATACATGTTTTTTGTATGTCTAAGTTAGAAGAATTTTGTTGGAATTAGAGCGTTACTAAAATTTTTTTAGTTTATGTGAAGTGTGAATATTTAAACATTTCAGTGTTTTGCTGGTATCTAGTAAGACAGGGGTTCTTAAACTTATGTAGTCCGAGGACCCCCTCTTGAACAACATTTTTTTTGCGGACCCCATTCCAATCCTGGGCATTTTACGTCGTTCTTGAGACTTAATTTCTGGGTCAATTATCTCATAGGCACTACGTTATAATAAATATTGGTACAAATGTATCACTGGTTATTTTAATAAATGGTCTTGTGCATTTATAGAAATGAACATTTTTATTACCATATAGAACAAAAGACATAAAATGAATAAAAATAGTAGTAAAAAGAAATAAAAAATTTGCATATTATAATATGTTTAACACAAACATTTCTTGGTCAAATATTGGTCAAAATAGATCTTACTATAATATGTTTTCTGTAAATAATTTGCAGTTGAATAAAAATAATTAATTTTTTACTAATCATTGTTTAGTTATGTCAATAACTAGTTAGGTAACAACAAATACAAAAAGTCTTGTGGATGTACGATTTTTATTAAATGATTTATTTGAATAAAAACGAAAAGTTGGGGGATGTAAAGTTAATGTCAAAATTGTTTCGTGGACCCAACTTTAAGAACCGCTGTAGTAAGAGATTGTAATCACGTCAAAATGATCGATATTTTAAAAATAATTTATCGTCTATACATAACCTTACATACAAGAGATTCATTTAATATCGTGGTAATACTCTAGGACCTTCATATATCGAAGTCAATAATCACATAATAACATAAGAAAAAATCGATGTATACTCGTAGAAATTTCGATATATACAAGGTGTCATTTTAAATTGCTCACCATTGCTATCTCGAGAGCTATAAGAGCTACAAGGTTGCTTAAATTAGACCACAAATATTGTTTTTCAGGAAAATATCAATGAGTGAAGCAATTTTTTATTTCGACCAGTCGTTCTCAAAGTACGTAGTACATCTTTCTTATTTTAAAGAGAAACACACATTTTATTTTTACTTGTTCGATAAAGTATTCCATTCTGATTTCAACGATATAAGCAATTTCAATGTTAAAACCTTACATCACAAAATAATCGAGAAAAACGCAAATTAAATTTATTTGAATTTTATAAAAAATCTCATTGAAACAAGAGTGCTATGAATGATAACATTTGAACATTATTGTGTTATTTCATAAAAACTGTTCTCTGTACATATGAGGTGTGTAAACTAAGTAACCGGACTGATTTTAATTTATTTATTTTTTTATTAGAATAGAATTACATTTCTGTATTGTCTTCTTCAAAATAACTTCCTTGGGAAGCCAGACAGCGCTGGAGACGGTTCTTCCAATCCTCATAGCAGTGCTGGAACTCGGATACTGGAGTAGCTTTCAGTTGGTCGGTTACGAACGTTTGAATGTTGTCGAGTGTTCCAAAATGACGTCCCTTGAGGTGATTTTTCAATCTTAGGGAGAGCAAAAAGTCACAAGGACGCAAGCCAGGCAAATAAGGAGGCTGAGGAGCCACAGGAATGTTTTTACTGGCCAAAAACTCATTTATTGAAATTGCAGATTTTTCTCATCCCTAATTCATTGGTCAAAATCTGATGAACGGTAGTGTGAGTCAAATTCAAATCTTCTCCAATCATTCTGACTGTCAATCGACAATCGACCAAATCTCGGATTCTGTCGACATTTTCATCAATTCCTGAAGATGAAGGCCTTCCGCTGCATGATTTATCTTCAATCAACTCTCTTTTTTCTGCAAATGCCTTAAACCACCAAAAAACCTGAGCCCTTGACAAAACTCTGTCTCTGTAGGCCTGCTGAAGTTTTGCAAAAGTTTCCGTTGCACGCCGTTTCTCGAAATGAATGTCACTCATTTTTAGAACGCACTAGAAAAAACTGTGTCACGAAAAAATGCACTACAGATAACAAAAATCGATCTACCAAACTTCAGTAACCGCGTTCCGTAAATAACATTTTTCAGCACTGGTGCTATCAGGTTTTGCTTCAGACTTGAGCACAGTGCAACGGAAAATTTTGCAAAACTTCAGGCCTACGGACACAGTTTTTCGTTAGGGACCCAGGTTTATTGGTGGTTTAAGGAATTTTCAGAAGGAAGAGAGTTTATTAAAGATGAATCATGTAGCGGAAGGCCTTCTTCTTCAAGAACCGATGAAAATTTTGATAAAATCCGGGGTCTTGATCGTCGACAGAATTCTGACTTGAGACCTGACTTTTTCCTTTCCTGAGATTCCTGAGATTGAAAAATCTCAGGAATTTTGTCATACTCGAGTCATTTTGGGATACTCGAAAACATTAAAACGTCCGTAAGCGACGAGCTGAAAGCTATTCCAGTATCCGAGTTCTAGCACTGCTATGAGGATTGGAAGAACCGTCTCCAGCGCTGTGTGGCTTCTCAAGGAAGTTATTTTAAGGGAGACAATATTGAATTGTAATTCTATTCGAATAAAAAAAAATTAAAAAGTCAATCCGTTTACTCAATTTACACACTTCGTATGTAATGTGCAAAACACCACAGAATATTGAGGTTATGGTTTTAAACAGAATTGTCATTTGAATAAAGTGTCCCTTAAATAATCAACTACCAACAAAAATCATTACTAATTGTAACCAAATATCTGGTTACTCTCTTACATTTACGGTACATACTATATATGAATAAAATTGGAGGTTATGTCTTATTTTTATTCTATCCTCATTACATACTATAGTCTATCTCAGAAAGACTGATAGTAATAAATCTTTTTGTCAGGCAGTGACCAGTGGCGTGCACATTTTAAACTCGTTTAAATTAGTTTTGTGTATTTCTATATTACTATTTATCATGTTATTAAACGCACGCCTTTGACCATATTTATCATATCATTAAACGCACGCCTGTCACCATATTTTTCCTCAAAATTTTATGGTAAAATTTTTATGATCTATTGTGTTATACCCTAGTTCGTATTCCCATATAAGATGTGCGGCACACTCGGTTGTTTTTCACAATATTTCGTTTCGAACTATTCATAATTTGTGGGCCGCTTCTGTGTGATAAAACAATAACTTTTAAAAATAATAAATTTTATTACTATCAGTCTTTCTGAGATAGACTATAATTATAAAATTAAATAAGTATAAATAAATGTTTAAATAATAACCTGTGCAAATAATGAGAATAAAATAAAATAATAATTAAGATAAGATTAAAACAATATAAAGTAGAATAACAAATTACTAATAAACTTTTTTTTGTCCACTTAAGGCATGATACAAAAAAATAAGTAACTGCAACTTTTTTAGGGTTAGGTAGTACGCGTGATACTACTACTTTCGTTCGAAAATAATTTAACGAGATATGTGTAAATCAACTGATAACCGATAGGTAATGCTGTGTACTGTTGTAATACCGGTATAATTTTCGTAACCACTTATTGTACTCACTTTGTTGTAGGATTCCAATGCCTTTAAATTATTTCCAGTTTTATCGTGGGCTACCGCTTCATCGTATCTAACTTTGGATTCCTTCCTGTCTTTCAGAAGTTTGATAATGGACTCTGATCTGCCTCTTCTTCGAGATGACATTATTTAAAGCTGTAAAAGCAAATATTCTCATTAAACGGCGATATACTAATTAAATTAATTAAAATTTTAGTGGACGAGAAAAATGTTAGACTTAGTGCCTGGGAGGTATCTTCTCGTCACGGGCGGATTAAGTTCGTTGGGGGTCCCGGGTGTTAAAAATTTATGGGGGTAAAAAAAGTAGTCGGACGAACCCCCCAAGAGTTTCGTTGACAAACCCGGTAACGTGGTCATGGTTATGCTAAATCTAGCCTTTTATTCAATGTGAATTTTTTATTATGGTGATATTCGAACCTTGAAAACGGTTTTAAGCCCTGCGAGTCTTGTGAGGTGTAAAGCCTGGTTTATAACAGATATGATATGGATACATAAACATAAAAATTACACTACTCTTTTTGTTCTGTTTATTACAAACAGATGTTTTGAAGGGTCAAACCCATTATTCAATACTTATGCGTTATGTTATGGATTTATTATAAACCAGGCTTAAGTGTTTGTCAGTATTTGATATGTTTCCCATGGTTGCTGACCCCTGCATGAAATAAATTGCTTGACATATGAATGCGAAAATTAAAAATATTTTTTAGTTTAAATAAACATAGGTTTTATGTATTAAGAACTTACTATGAACTAATTTAATCGTTTGCATTGAAAAATTTTGGAAATATGTCAAAAATCAAGGTTTAAGTTGTACCTTGTTTTTTACATATGTACACAGGCCCAGGTAGAGGGGGGGCTAGGAGGGCTAAACGGGAGCTCCAGGGGCCCCAGCGCCCCGAAAATTATTTATATTTTACATAAATTACATAAATAGACGGAAGGGTATGGGGCCCGAGAAATATTGCTTGGCCCGGGTCCCATTGAAGCTCTCTCAGGGCCTGTATGTACATATATTAACAACTAGCTGGAGTACCCATCCTTTTCTTTTTTTTCGGACCTTTGCGCTAAGGCTTGGTCTGGAGCTATTTACTGTTTTTTCAAAATTTTGTATATAAATTTTTATGGTATCTCTAACTTAATTTATAACCTATTATTATTCATACTGTTATTGTAGTGTACATTTTGCGTGAATTAGCGTAATACTAACTGATATACTTCGTTTATAGCCCCCCAACTTCACTTTCCCCATAGCTTCACAGAATATATTTGATTAAAAATTGCATTAGACAGTAAGGAATAGTTTCTTTTCTCATACTCATTTTTGCTGGTAGTAAATGATAAATGAGATATTTCAACCTTACAAGCAACACTCCCATTGCCCCCTAAATAATATTCTTAATAAATATTAAAAGAAAAATAAGAAAAGAAAAAATATATAAGAGAAAAATAAATATTTTTCCTCACATACATTTTTGATGTATAGTTAGGGTTACCAAATGTCTCTCGTGACAGAGAAGGATATTTCAACTAAAAATAGTAGTTTAGTAGGACAGAGTAGGACAGTTTTTTTTTTAAATTTTTATTTTGCTACAAAATATATAGGTACCTAATTAAGTTCAAATCCCATAACAAGACCTTTTTTAAAATTTGTTTAATAATATATAAAAACGTTTTATTATAGATTATATATTATTGAACAAATTTTCAAAAAGGCCTCATTATGAAATAAGGCCTTATTATGGGATCCAACATAACATATAATTAACAAGAAACAGTCAATAAATAATAAGTAATACTACTAATATGAAAATTAAATTATATGTTTATTGTTTCACATCTTTCTTTATATTTAACAAAATCACATTTTAGAAATAAAAATATAAAATAAATCTAGGAATTTTTTTAAAATTTTCTTTATATATAATTAATAAGAAACAACCAATAAATAATTAAGAATCAAGTTTAAATTTATATGGTAATAAAAAATATAATTAGATATGTTTATTGGTTGACGTTCACATTTTCTTTTTTTTTTAAATAAAATCATATTTTTTAGATGTAGCTGCTTTTTTTAATAAAGCTTTAGCCTTAATGACATCATAGAAATTTAGTCAAAACGTTATGCCTCGATCGCGTTCATCGGCAAACGTCGACTCAGCGGTAAAGGCGTCTTCAAAAGTAAAAATACTATAAAGTAGGACATTTCCGATATTTTTTAACAGTAGGTAGGTCGAAGGACAAGGAGGTAAATTGTAGGACATGTCCTACTAAAGTAGGACGGTTGGTAACCCTATGTATAGTAAATAATAAGTGAGATATTTCAAGATTTTAATTTTAGGGTGTACCTGCGGAACTACCCCAAATATTCATTGAATCGAAAAGCTATACAACAAAAAAGATTTGTTTTCGTATTATAAATAATGTTTGTTACATACATTTTTGCTTAAGTCAATAATAAGGGAGATATTTCAAAAGTTTAGCTTTATGTAACAAATTTCATCACTAAAAGTTTATTCACCAAATATTCATCTATGTGAAAAATACATACAAATATAAGATTTATTTTCTTATTATAAACTATTCTGTCGTGTATTTTTGCTGTTAAGGTAATAATAAGGGAGATATATCAAAATTTTAGCTTTCGGGTCCCCCCCCCCCCGTAACTCCCCAAAATTCATCTAAATGAGAAAATTAACAAAAATAAAAAGTTAGTTTTCTTATTATAAACTATTTTTGTCATATGTTATTTTGCTGTTAAGTCAATAATAAGGGAGATAAAGGTAGATTATAGTTTTATGGCGTCCCCCCATAACTCCCCAGATAATCATCTAATTGAAAAAATGCGTTGAACAAAAAGGATTTGTTTTCTTACTATAAATAATTTTTGTTCTACATATTTTTTTAAGTGAATAATAAGGGAGATATTTTAAGTTTTTTAATAAACAGTTTTAACCCTGAAACACCCCTCCCTAGAATAAAAATTTTGAAACCGTTTATAGCCTATGTTCGAATCCTGGTTTTACTCCATCATCGTACCAAATTTCATAAAAATATGTCCAACCGTTTTTGCGTGAATATCACAGAACAGACAGACAGACGGACAAACAGACATACGGACAGACGAATAGATGGATAGACAGACAGACGGACAGACAGGTGGACGGACAGGCGGACGGACAGACAAGCGGACAGACAGACAGACAAAAAATGATTTTTTTGCGGATATTGTCTTATAATCATCTGAAACATATAGAAACCAAATACGAGGCTGAAAAAATAAAAAACAGATATAGCCTACAATTTTATTAATATAGATGTTACCACTCAACGTCGGGGCCCCCTTTACGCCGGGGCCTCTGGCACTAGCCCGGTCAGCCCAGGCAGTATTTAAGCTACTGAATATTAAAAGAGTGTCAACCATACCTGAAGAATTTAACGCGTTACTTCTTAAATTCTTATAATTCCTTCTTCTAACATCAAGGTACTTTTTCAGTGACATATAAAATGAAAATAATAAAATGGAAACAGTTTTCTACTCGTTTTATAAGCGCCGTGGGAAAAGAATTTATTTAATGCTGTTCATATTTATTTGTGCATACATTTTCCTTAAAAGCATCTACTAAATAATAAAATAAAAAGGTATGTTAAGGTTTATTTGCAGAAATAGTCAGTGTAACGGTAGTAGCTGGATTACGTTAGAACGATTGCAAATCATTTTTATATTCAACTTTTCTTGAATAAACTTGTTTCTCTGTTTCACCGGCAAATTTAGTTTACTGTGATGTTGGTTCAGAGCTTTAAGCTCTCGGTGCTAGATGGCAGTAGTAGTCTGATAACTAAGTTTTATATAGAGCTTTTTACAGCTTATTTTTTAGATATATGTATTTTACTTATTATCTTCAGGTCCAAGATTTTTGACGATGGAAATTTTGTATCATTATATTTAATTAGGTGTGACTTACATATAAATTTTAGTTAAGTTTACATAATATAAACCGGCCTTTGTGCTTTAGGGCCGGTTTCTGAAAGCTTGGCCGAGTTTAATCTTTTGGTTGAACTCGGTACCAATATAGCAATCTTATAAGTAACCATTGGCGACTCAACTTAACGCGTATCCCTCTAGCGGCAAAAAAGCGAACACTTCGAAAAAGGTTCCTGTCATTGTTGACGTATAATTCACCATGTGTTTTATTGTTTCTGTCCATTCTCACTCCATTTTTACAGCGAATAAAGTGATAAATTTAAGAAAAAAAGATTAAATACTCCTTGTTGTGTGTATGGTAGTCAATCACAGGAAGAACATCTCCGAATATTAGATTGAAAGATTATCAGTGATTCTACAATTTTGTTTCTATTGAAGGGAATTTATATTGTTCAGATGATTTTAAACAAGTTTTTAACGTTGAATTTTTCATTTTCCCTGTCTCACATGTGCAAGAAAATCGTTTAATGTTGTGTAAATTATTGTTAATATAATTAAAACCCCTTGTTATTTCATGGGAGTGTTCCATAACTGTGTTAGCTTGCAAATATTTGACAGTTTTCTTGTGTAGAATAAATTATAAGTTCTCTTTCTATAAAATTTCTTGAGATATGTGTAGATATTAAGTATTCAAATAAATGTTTTAAGTTCAAAGTATAACATTTTATTTTCTCTGTGAGTATAAGCCGGCACCAACATACAATATATAACCTCTGAAAATATTCATTTACAAGCAGCAAATTTTATCATAAAATGGATTCACATATATTTATACACTTTTTTAATACTCGGTTATAATTTAAATATACTGTATACAGCAAGAAAACGTAAATTAGACCAAAAATTGATTATAAACCAATACTGTTTACAAACGCTGACAGATGACTATCCTTTTTCGTGTCAAAAGTTCACAAGGCGATAGTGGCGCCGTTTCGGTAATTATAGTCGCGAGTAGCAGCCATTTTCTAACTATTTGGTTATAGTTAACTAAGCTTTCAGAAACCGGTCCTAAGGCACGAAGGCGTCATAATCAGTAGTGCTGTGCCAGATAATCGTATCCGTATCTGCGGATGATCCCCAATACTGGATAATTGGCACATTTTCGCATTTTCTTCTATCTAATACCTCTCGACAAAATTCTCATTTTCATAACAATATAATTCCCGTACGAAATAGTTTATTATACAACGAGTCATGGGTCATTTCACACGAGTATGAAAGTTCCGCCACGTGCCGCAGGCGAGTAGCGCAATTCTTACAAGTGAAAAATGACTATTCCATGCAAGTTTCATACTATGCTTTTTCCACGACTATAGCTTTAGTACTTATTTAATTTTTATTCAGTTCTCTTTAAAAACCAACAATAATTTAACAGTTGATTTCAACCTATTTATTACGTTGCATAGCAACGCTCATGTACATGTATGGAAACTAAATTCAGTTAAAATAACAATACTTGCGTTATCTTATTAACTGACCAAGAACAATTCTATTAAAAAATACATTTGCATAATTCGACAACTTTAACTGTATTATTTAATTTTAATCCGGTTTTGTTCGCAAACTAACAATAATTTTACATATGCTTTCAACCTATTTATTACGATGCCTAGCAACGGCCGGCCATTGCTGCTTGAACCTGTTATGTAATGAGCTCAACCAGCTACGTAATGAGTTCATTACGTAGGACAGGTAGAAAAAGGTGTGGGGAACATGCTACATTTACTAATCACTGACACGCCTGTAATGAACGTATATCTATATACTTGTGGAAAAAATACTTACTGAACAGATTTTCTTTTTAAATTATGTAATTATGAAAAAGCAAAATGTGAAAATTTTAAATGTTGCAGATTTAGTTTTAAAGACCCTGCAGTTCTGAGGACCCTCCAATTCTGAGGCCTCAAGCATCCGCTTCTTGTGCCTGTGCGGTGAGAAGTACCTCTCATACTGCTATTCTCAGTTCAATAACCAAGATGGACACGGTTATTTACACCAAAATATGTCGCCAACATTATATCTTTACATTTTTCTGAATATTTCCGGAGATACACGTTTACCAATCGTAATTTATTGCCGAAGATATTTCCTTTACGTGTTAATATTTGATCGTGCTAAACATTATTTTTGTGGTTTTTAGATTTTTTAAACATAAACACATTATAATGGTATACATTATATATATGAATGAAAGTAGTACATCGTTTCAGGTATGTTAAAAGATAATTTTGTTGAGGGTATTGTTTATTTTCCGTCTGCAATTCCCTTGCTTTCGTAAGTTAATGTTGATGATACATTTTGTTTTGGTTTATATTGTGCTGTCCACTTTGGTAAACAGAGCCATATTATTAAGTTTTCTTCTTGAAGTACAGTTTGACTATAAAATATTTAAATTTCCTGACATTTCTTGAGAAATGTGGCGATGTTTTTTTTGGATCGCATGTTGAATTTTTTTAAATAAATTATACCGACTCTTGTAAAATCACGGTGCCACTATTGTAAAATTTATATATTATTTTCGAAATTGTATCTTTTAGTAGGTATCTTACACTAAGAAATGTGTCGGTAAAGTAATATAAAACAAATTTAATTTGAATAGGAAAACAATTCTGATGAAGAACAAATCTGTTCCAAACATGACTACAAATTAATTTAAAGTACATTTCTGCTTGTATTTTGAGATTTTGAGAGTCTTTTGTAGAAAATGCACGCTTGTAAAATAAAACGTTATAATAAAGGACATGAACCAGTTCCTACAGAGAAGAAATTAATGATCATGATGTCTGTTCTATTTATTTGGCAAATGCTGCAGACATAAACAATGATATCTTGATTGTTTTCACTAATTTTGTTTTGTAGAAAAAATAATTATTTATATTTTTACCGCGAAGAACATTATTGCACAGATTGCCGCATGCTCTAAACAGAAACCTTATGCCGAACGTTTCTTATGTAGATTATGCAGAATGTGTAGATTAATAGCTTATGTAAACACACGCCTTTAATAAAGTTTCCATGCTTTTTGGGCAGGAACATTTTAAAATTTCAATATAAAATACTGAATAGATAAAAATAATTCGTTCTAAAAGTTGCAAAATTTTGTTTTCTTTGCTTTTGAATTGTATACAACACACTTTCCATACTTATGGCCACCACTAGGTATACTTTATTAATATTCAAAATTTTCATTCAAATTATTATTTTAATGACAACGTATAAAAGTTTAATATAAGAGTTGTTCATAATTGTGTTTAATATTTAACCAGAACTAAAAATAAGATTATTAAAAATAATGACAGTTAACTTAAAAGCATTTTTAGTAAGTTACGAAATAAAATAAGATTTTATAAAGTTGTAAATTCTTGTTTAAAGTAAAGCAGTAAATTAAGTCAAAGTTAAAACTACCGTTATCTAGCTATATATAAACTCTAACGTAATAAATCACTTTTCCCATGAAAAATTGACTATAATTTTATTTAAATTGTACATTAATTTTCATGTTGTAATTGCATGTTGATACTGAGATGATGTTTAACTCAAAACGTATGTAATTTAACTTTCATAACGTATCATTTTGACTCGAATAAGTATTCTTTATTCCAGATATACAAGGTGTCTCAAAAGAAATTTTATATTTATTTAGCTTACTGCGTGAACGCAACGTATCCGAGGGGCGCGGGGGTTATGTCAATCGGTAGCCTGGCTCTTGGGAATTCAGTCGCTATGGAGCGTTTCTCGGGAGCAGACCGCGCGTTATGCGTGCGAGAGTTTTACAAAAACGGTGATTCGACGACTGTAGCGCGTAGAAAATTCTGCAGTATTCGAGGTTTTCGCCACTTAAATGATGCGCCAAGCATTCCTCTCATTCGACATTGGGTTAAAAAGTTTGAAGAGACTGGTACAACGCTGGATAAATCAAAATCCAGGTGACCTAGGTCATCAAGAACGGTAGAAAACGTGGAGAATGTTAATCAGTCTGTTCGTGACGACCCGAACCTTTCAATTCGGAAGCGCGCAAGTGCTTTAAATGTGCATAGATCATCATTACATCGCATTATGCACAAAGACCTAAAGCTGCACCCCTACAAAATTCAATTGGTGCAAGAATTAAAGCCCCAAGATGCCAGTCAGAGGCTTAATTTCGTAAATCAGGTGATTGAGCGATTTTCAACGTTTACCAACATTTTGTTTTCGGATGAAGCTCATTTTCATCTTAATGGCCACGTAAATAAGCAGAACTGCCGCTACTGGAGTGCAACGAATCCGAAACGCAAACATCAGAAACCCCTACATTCGCCTAAAGTGACCGTATGGGCTGCGATGTCGGCGCGAGGAATTATCGGCCCTTACTTTTTTGAAGACGAAAGGGGGCGTGCAGTTACAGTGAATTCAGAGCGTTATGTGGAGATGTTAGACAACTTCTTGGTACCTGAACTGCAAAACTTTCCTGGCTATAACCAAAGAACATGGTTCCAACAGGACGGAGCAACTTCACACACGTCCAATATGTCTCTGCCACGTGTTCGTGAAATTTTTTCAGGCAAATTGATCTCCCGGAGAGGTGACATAAATTGGCCTCCACGCAGTCCAGATTTAACCCCTATGGACTTTTTCCTATGGGGTTATCTTAAATCTAAAGTTTACGCCAATAAACCGACTTCACTGGCGCATTTGAAAGAAAATATCCGTCACGAAATTGCAGCCATCCCTGAGTCCACCTGCCGAGACGTCATAAGTAATTTTACTGTTCGATTAAATGAGTGCCGATAACGCGAGGGTCTACATTTAGACGATATTATTTTTAAGAAATAAATCCCCAAAAAGTGTATTTTAATAATTAATAAACATTTTTTCTATATACGGCTTACTTTTTTTTTAATCGATCCACTAAATATAAAATTTGTTTTGACACACCTTGTATTTATTAGACTTTAAATTTTATAAATTGAAAAGAAAATTATATGGAAAGTTGTACCTGTTTGGTATGGTTATATTATGCTCAAAGGGTTTTTAATATTAAAAATTTGTAACGGTAAAAGGATGTTGAATTTTATATTAGAAGGAAGTACACTGTAGTTCCTTTATTTTGATTATATCACAAATTTATTTATTATTTCAAATGTATTTAATATAATAATTAGGCATATTATTTGCGCATTGCGTTCACTGCAGATGCAGCAGCTGCGGCCAATCTAATCAAAGATTCCGGTTGTACTATTCCGATACACATTATAGTGTATAGTATTTCCAAAATTAAATGGCCGGTCTTGTTAAGCAGCTTATCAATGTGGTAATGGGTTTATGGCAGTAATCCTGAGCCGTAATGCTGTAAAAAGTATATGAGAGGTATTAAGGGAATTTTAAATTTAAATAGAATAAATGTATAATTGAATTATAACAGTTTAAAAACCATTAAGGATATTTTCCAAATTTATAATCCTATTGTTTTTAAATTTTTGGGGTTATTATACTTGTTTTATTATCCAAATTTCAACATTTATAGCGTTCATACATTTAAACCAGTGGCGAAAGGAAACCTCCGCTAGACTTGCCCTCCCATAAAAAAAATATTTAAAAAAAATGTAAATTAAAAAAAAAAAAAATTTAATATTTAGATAAATCTTCAAAAATACATCAAATTATGTTCTATACAAATTTTTGTCCAAGGCTTGCTTTACTAGTTACGAATTAATTATCATGACCATGGAAACGTTACATATGAGTATGAAAAAATTGAGACTTGGAAAAGTTTTAAATAATTTTACAAAAAATTTTCGAAATTTTTCGTTTTATCAAAAAACGTCTCAAATAAAAGTTATTAGTTATTGCATTTATAGTAACTTTTGTTCAATAAATTTTTTCGAAATATTTTTCTGTTGCTAAATATTCGCAAAAATATTAAAATCGACACAAGTAAACTCCCATTTCTAGTCAACCGATTTTCATAAAAAACAATAGGGTTCTTCCCATTTAATAGGAGAATTTTTTAGTACCAGAACGAACTCTTTAAGTTAAACCGTTTTTGAGTTATCGTGTATACACACAGACAGACAGACAGACACACACACACACACACACACACACACACACACACACACACACACACACACATACGGACGGCACTTCGAAAATAGGTTTTTTGGATTCCCTGGACCATGAAACGTGGTCATCCGTCAAAATCTCGACATCGAAAATTTTCGCGATTACAATACTTGCCCCTTATATATTAAGGTCGGGCAAGTAAAACCAGTGGCGAAAGGAAACCTCCGCTAGACTTGCCCTCCCATAAAAAAAATATTTAAAAAAAAATAAACTAAAAAAAAAAAAAAAATTTTAAATATTTAGATAAATCTTCAAAAATACATCAAATTATGTTCTATACAAATTTTTGTCCAAGGCTTGCTTTACTAGTTACGAATTAATTATCATGACCATGGAAACGTTACATATAAGTATGAAAAAATTGAGACTTGGAAAAATTTTAAATAATTTTACAAAAAATTTTCGAAATTTTTCGTTTTATCAAAAAACGTGTCAAATAAAAGTTATTAGTTATTGCATTTATAGTAACTTTTGTTCAATAAATTTTTTCGAAATATTTTTCTGTTGCTAAATATTCGCAAAAATATTAAAATCGACACGAGTAAACTCCCATTTCTAGTCAACCGATTTTCATAAAAAACAATAGGGTTCTTCCTATTTAATAGGAGAATTTTTTAGTACCAGAACGAACTCTTTAAGTTAAACCGTTTTTGAGTTATCGTGTATACACACAGACAGACAGACAGACACACACACACACACACACACACATACGGACGGCACTTCGAAAATAGGTTTTTTGGATTCCCTGGACCATGAAACGTGGTCATCCGTCAAAATCTCGACATCGAAAATTTTCGCGATTACAATACTTGCCCCTTATATATTAAGGTCGGGCAAGTAAAAATGGCTCTTTGGCAACCATTTGATTTTGAAGAAATTCCTAATTTCTGTAGTGAAAATAGTGAATCTGTGCAAGATGATTTGGAGTGCGAAAATGTGGACGTTGACGTGCAATACGAAAATGTGGACGTGGCTACTAAAGAAAAATGTCATTTGTCAGAAGATTGCAAAGTTCTGATACTGAACGTTTATAAAGAAGTTAGTTTCGGAAGATAATGACAAACCTATACTTAGAACTGCGGAATTAACTCGTGTTGCATACAGAACAATTCAATGTATAATTGCTCGTGGCAAAAATCAGAAGCGAAAACGACCTGATTTACAAGTTTTCAAGAAAATAGATAGTTTTTTTGTCTAAAATAATAGTAAATAAAATATATTTCTTATTATTATTTTAGACAAAATCAGACTTTTATTCGAAAAATACTGTGCATCTTTTAATAAAAAAGTTGGAAGAAGACGCAATAGAATTTCCATACAAAGTTAGCCATATGTATAATTATTTGAAGTTGCTAGGATTTATATATAGAACGTTAAATATACGTTTACATATTATGGAATCAGACAGATTAGTAAGGGCGAGATCGCAGAATTTGGACCAATTACACAAATACAGAGAAGAAGGTGTATTTAGACGAAACATGGTACGACACGAATGATATTCGCAAGAAGGGTTTATCAGACAATTCCTCTAAATGTGTTTTAAAAACACCATGTTCCAGAGGGAAACGTTTTATCATACTACACGCTGGAAGCGAACAAGGATGGGTTCAGAATGGACTCTTGATATCAGCTAAGAATATTAAAAATTGTAACGCAGATTATCACGAAGATATGACAACATCATTATTTGAACTTTCGTTCAAAACTCAACTTCTGCCCAATTTGCCAGAAAATACGGTGATCGTAATGGACAATACTAAGCATTGTCCATCATTCGCGGCAATTAAAAAAAAAATACAACTGAAGCAACACGAAAAGCTGATATAATAAATCTTTTAGAAGAGGAAAACATATTTGTTGAAAATGTCAGTAAAAAAACTAAAGCAGAGTTATTAAAAATTATCACGGAGAAAAAAACATTTGTGGTTGACGAAATGGTAAAGAAAGAACATTGCAGTATTTTTGTGTTTTAAATCCCATAAAACTAATATGGAGCCAATTAAAAGGTAATGTGAGCCGGGAAAACACAACACCGACAGAAAGTGACACTGTAGTACAATTAATTAAAGACGAAACAAGTGCAATAAGTAGTGATTTGTGAAAAAAATGTGTAGAACATGTAAAGACAATTGAAACATTTTTTTTTTATAAATCCACCAAATAAATCTTCAATAATTATTAATTTAAATGACAGTGGTAGCGACACAAACTCTGATAGTGATATAAACAATGATAATAGAGATAATGATATAATATTTTAATAATTTTAAATTACCATAAATTAACAAGTTCAAAAAAAGTGATTTTTCTTTGTGCAAATTTGAAGTATTTAATATAGACTATAAAGACTTTAAAACAAAACCATTTTTAAACATGCCTATATTTATTATTCAAAAATAGCCAGTCCCAAGCCTGATAAAAATGTGAAGGAATGTCATGTGAGTATATACAGTTCAATCTAAATAGCATATAGTAAAACACGTTTATTTTAAATAATTATTATGGACCTGTCAACTACTATTAACTGAACCATAAACTCAGCAGGTATAATGTTTTTACTGTCAGCCATTGCTGGAATCAATAAGTTAGGGTGGCCATTTCATTTTGGAAATACTATAATACTCTGCATTTTTCAGATTTTTATACCAACCCCTCCAACAGCAATCCTTCTTGAGCCGAGGTTCCCAATCGGTTGTCGAATGTTTTCTAGGGGACTGGCCCTAAAAAAAGAGCCGCAGTAAGGTAAACTTGCGCTAGGGGCAGAGTCGTGTTTTGACGCCCTTGGCAAATAAAAACAAGGTTCTCACCTCTCAAAATTTAAGTGATGAGCAAAAAAAAAGGTCCTCACCTCCCAAAATCCAAGAGACGAGCAAAAAAAAAAGGTCCTCGCCTTCGCAATGGCGCCCCTTAGTCAAGTCCGTCAGCGCTCTTTTCCTTAGTGCGCCCAGGGCCGTCGCACCTTCCGCCCCCCCCTTACTGCGGCTCTGCCTAAAAATTCTGTAACGGCGTCATTTCACGCTATTTGCCATGTGTAATGATATTTATTTATTCTCAAAAACCAATGTTAAAGTAGATACTTTATTTTATATTATTAGGCTTATTATTGTAGAACTGGAAATAAATAATAAAAATGTAGAACTTTTATACGGGTTTGTGACAAACTGATAGTATAAACTTTAAGGTGGAGAGGTAGGTATTACATAACTCGATTTAACGCAAAACATCTATATTATAAAGTTTACCGTTTCGGAGATGTTTGACCTTGAATAGGGGGAAGGCGATGAACGGAATTGATTAAATATTTTCACTAAGTATTAAAAGTTTTGATATTGTCATATACGGTACTCTGCAGTATGTACTATAATATTTTACATAAAAAAGTCTCTATGGTATAGCCAGTACAATTTCAGAGAGGGGGGTTTGTGATAACAAATATTATGAGAAGTTGAGACGAATTCACATGTCAGAAAAGGCTGGGACCACTATCCTAGAATGATTTACCTATACGTGTGTTAAAGAATTGTATATGAATGCCAAATTTCAACCTTCTAGATTCAGCCGATTGACTAGAATTTTTACCATTTAGACAGACGGATACATGAGTGACGGTAAAATGGTATCTTATTCACTAAATCCTAAAAGTGGTAAAATGAATACAATTAGAATAGTAGTCGACGAACTTTTTTGGGTTTACGCCAAATATATTTACGTACAACGATATTATCTCCTCAGATTTAGATATTCCGTTGCTCTGGGCAAAAATGATTTTTGCCGCCCTTTATATTTAATCTATATTAATAAAATTAGAGACTATAACCAGTGGCGTAGCGATGGGGGAAGGGGTGGGGGACACAAATGACCTGGGCGCCGGCATTCAGGGGGCGCCGAAATTAAGAACGATAAGGTGATTTCTAGTCAGTGTTTGATGCCAGGGGGGCGGCAAGGCTAAAGTGAGGACCTTTTTTTGTAGGACTTCTCTTGAAATTTGGCTCTATCTGTATAAGGGCGCCAAACAAAGACCCTCGTCCCAGTTCTGCTGATTTTCAATTAGGGGAGCTGATTTACCTGGTTGTCTCCGGGCACAGGAATACCACGTTACGCCACTGACTATAACTGTTTTTTTTATTTTTTCGGTCTCATATTTGGTTTCTACACATTTCAGATAATTATAAGGAAATAGCCGCAAAAAAATCAAGTTTTGTCGGTCTGTCTGTCTGTCTGTTCGGGATTCACGCAAAAATGGCTGGACATATTTTTACAAAATTTGGTACGATGATAGAGTAAAACCAGGGTTCGAACATAGGCTATAAGGCATTTAAAAAATTTTATTCTAGGGGGTGGTTTCAGGGTTAAAATTGTTTAATAAAAAACTTAAAATATCTCCCTTTTATTGACGTAACAGAAAAATATAACAAAAATCCCTATATTAACATGATCCTATCCTGTTCCTTCGTCCGTTTGTAATGATTCGTCCGATTTCGTAGGCATAAACAAGAAACTCTAGACACTCCTATATCCTATGACCGATATGAACAATATTTTTCAGATTTATTCTCTAAAAATATACAAATATAATTACATATAGAAATGTCTAAGGTTTCGTAGGCATAAACAAGCAACTCTAGACATCCCTATATGCTTCGACATAACATAAAAATGTCCAGGGTTTCATAAACAAAATGTCATAAACAAGAAACTCTATACACTGCTATATCCTTTGACCGATATGTACAATATTTTGCAGATTTATCCCTATATAATACTGACCTTATTTTTTATTTACAAGATTATTGATATGAGATATTTAATACATTTTGGTAAAAATGGTAAATTAATTTAAAAATAAATTAAACGTTTTAAATCATCTTTATTTTCAAAAATGTAAATGTAATGCATTGAGTAAAACTCGCCTTGGTAAAAATTAATAATTTTTAACCAAGAATTACCGGCAGAGTTTGGTCATTCATATCAGTGCCACTAGGTTACTATTTATTTGTGTAAATTTAAAATTGGTTCGAAATATTTAAAATATTTTGGTAAAAATTACAAATTGATACATTCAATAGTTTGCACCTTTGAAATTGTATGTCATGTTGGTATTAAAACATGGTAAAAAAATTCACCTTCTTAAAATGTCATTCCATTTTATGTATGACATAAAGATAAATGATATCTTAATTATAATAATGATTTCATAACCAACAAATCTGAAGTAGGTTTTACAGCGTAAGGAATATTTTGAAATGACAAATTTACATTTAAAAGTCAATACTATACTATAAAAGTGACCAAAATAACCAGATCTGGTTTGAAATTATAAAAGTGAACGCAATATATTGAAGCAGGCAAATAATTAATTTTTGCTGTGTAATAGTTTCTCACGATTTATTTAAAACTGATTTGAGATATAGTGTAAGTACGCTTTTTTCCGTGAGTACCTTTTTCCGTGTGCGGTTTTTTCCGTGTGTGTATTTTTCCGTGTGCGTATTAATCCGTGAGCTTATTTTTATATTATATAAGTAAATGGAAAATTTATTTTAATAAATATATTTTAAATTTAATTTAAGTCTCATATCATTTTTAGTTTTAACAATATAAATGCAATGTACTGAGTAAAAATTAATCATTTTCCCATCTTATAAAGTTTATGAATAAATAATTAAGTAAGGCGTATGGCTAGCGAAATAAGTAAGAGGCGGCGAGCAAGTTCAACATTAAGGTAATGGTGTGTTTGCCAACACAGTTGGCAACGGGTGCACTAGTTGTTTATAATAACAAAATAAATCTTTTTTGTTCAATGCATTTTTTTCAATCAGATGAATATTTGCGCAGTTATGGGGGGACACCCTAAAACTAAAATCTACATACATCTCCCTTATTATGTACTTAACAGCCAAATATTTGCCAAAAATAGTGTAAAATGAGAAAATATTTTTTTATTTTTATGCATTTTTTCATTTAGTTGAATATTTGGGATGTTACGGGGGGGGGGGGGGACATCCTAAAGCTAAACGTTTCAAATATCTCTTTTATTATTGACAACAGCAATAATATCAAGGAAGGCTCAAATTCTCTTTTATAAAGAGAAGTGCTCTTCGTAAACGCTCAATATCGTCAAAAGAGCTGGCTGGTGATCTGCGGGAGCATAGAGAAGTTAAAGTTTCTTCTAGAACAATTAGAAGACGTCTAGTGGAATCTAATTTGCATGGAAGAAGAGCTCGCCGAAAACAACTGTTGACCGAGAGACACAAAAAACTTCGCCTTAAGTGGGCCAAAAGATATTTAAATTGGACACCTGATGCATGAGCGAAAATCATTTGATCCGATGAGTCCAATATAGAAGTAAGTATTGTAATGGTTTAATGTACTTACTAATTTAACAGAAAAATAAATTTCTAAGCAATTATTGCACTAACAATATACAAAAAAAAAAATAATAATTTACTATAAATTTACGAAATTAAGGTTTTTTGTGCAAGGGACGCATTTTTCTGCTTGTTATATTACCATGCTTAATGAAGTTTTGGGGCCATTAATATTAAAATTATTTGATGAAGACAATCCAGAATATGATTTTCAACAAAATAATGCCCCTAGTCACAAAGCCAAAGCAACAAATGAATGGATTTTCAAAAACAATGTGTCACTTTTTGCATGGCTCCCCAGTCACCAGATTTATCGAAAATTGAAAATTTATGGTAGATTCTGATAAACAAGGTGTCTCTTTACAAATGCAAATCAAAAGAAGAATTGAAGAAAATTATTGCGGACGAATGGTTCAATGTACAATTCGATGTACGTAAAAAACTTGTATAATCTGTCTCATTTTGTAATACGAAAGTAGATTTGGTTACTTTGGTGACTGTTGTGGTGTAAATAGACTTTTATGGAAACATGTGAACTTGTAAATCTGGCTTTTAAATTTATGGTTAAGTATTATTATATCGAGGTTATATTCAATCAAAAACTACATTTGTCAGATAAGAAATTGACATGTCAAAATTGTGATTGACATGTCAAATATTTGAAAGGTGCCACTTCAGAATTACCACCCTAAGATGATATTTTAAATATACAACATAAAAAATGAAGTTTCCGTGTTAGTTTCGTATTACAAATACAATGTTCCATTACTCGACGAAAGTAACCGCGGATGAAGTTTCCCGTTCCGAAAGTGTACGACATTAACCTTTTCAGGAAAATTGTTAGGTTTCGGAACGCGGTTACTGAAAATTTTGGTTACTTTTTTGTTACCAAACTAACCGTGGAAATATCGCGGTTAGTGTGGTTATTTCCTCCCACTACAAACTTCAGATCTAATGTAAACTACAAAAGGCGGGAATTTCAGAACAATTACAATAAGGCGAGAGTTAAATGGAGGGAATTAATCGTTTCTTTGTAGTACAAGTAGTAAATTATAATATTATTTTACTATGGTCTATAATTAAAACAGTAAGAATGAGTGTAAGTAACTGATTTTTATTAATATTGATCGATGTCGTGAAAAATAATATCGGGAAAAATCATATATGTTCTTATATAATGTGCCATTGTAAACAAGTACTAATAAAACAAATATTTTTATTAATAAGTTTGTAAGAGAATATCTATAACCTACAACGTCCATAAAATGACAGTTCAATTGTCTGTTTTATCAACTGTGAGGTGACTACCGTTCCTTAACTAAAACGCGTTTTCAGGTAACCACTGGGTAACCACAACTTACCACGACTTTACCGTAACCGCGACCGCGGTAGTTAGGTGTACAGTTACGGAACATTGTAAAAATGAGACAGATAATAGACAGTATTCCTAAAAGCGTACGTGCGGTAATTAAAGCACGAGGAGGTACTACAAAATATTAATAATTTTGATTAAAGTTGTCATTAAAGGCTGTATGTATTATTTTATTTACCATTTTTCCTAAGATAATTCAAAATTCAATAAAACGTCGGGTTTTATAAAGGACAAATGACGCATTTAGCATAAAAATGACAGATGCAAATACTAACTGTCATAATAGAAAACGATAGAGGAAGTTTTGCAGAAATTGTGTTTTGAAAAAAAGTTCCTCATGTTTATTCAAATTTCATTATACCCAAGATTTTCATTTTTACCCTATTTGGCGTAATTTACTCCTGTTTGCTGACCATTGGATTAGATTAAAAATGTTATTACGTGAAGCAAGAAGCTAAAAAAAAAATTTATGACTCTATTTATGCAGTACGACACTTATAATGAATTGTAACTAATTATTATGGAATGAAATAGTTTCTTGCCTTCCTAAAGAAAATGGTAATTATAGCATTCCAATCTCCCTAGTTCTAACCATAAAAGTATAGTGCGTGCAAGGCTACCAGCTTGACAAATATGTTCTGCGGTCTGCATACTCAAATCTTCAAGGAGTTCTTAAACACGTATTAGATAGATCCATTCAACATTATGCTGCATTCACAACCTCATAATTAGAAATAAGAATTAGTACTTAGAATAAACCTTAATATTTGTCATACGTAACTGTGCGTTAGCATTCGCAACCTTCTAAATTAATTAATACTTACACTTATGAATAAAAATTAATGCTGCATTCACAATCTACGAATTATAAATTAAAATTAACCTTAAATAAGTACTTAACATTAAATTTTGTCGTTAAAATTAGGTAGCATTCATAATGTATATTAAGAAATTAAGACATTGACAGCGTTGTACCGGTAAATTTCTATCGATTTTTACTTTATCGATCGATATTTGACAGCTGTTTATATTTGTAAGGCCGCGAACATACAGAAAGCCGGCACCGGCTTTACTGGCAACAAGCGCTTATCTGCCGCAGTATCTGTCCATGTTTTCAAATATAACCGCACATGCTGTGTACTGGTCGGCGCCGGTCGGTGTCGGCTATCCGCTTACCGAAAGTTTTAAGCAGTTTAAGCAGCTTGTCAGCGCCGAAACAATACCCCATATTTACATCTCTCTTGATTTATTGAATGTATACCTTTTCATTTTGGTTCCATTTTTAAATATAGTGATTCTGTTAAAAACAACTCATCCAAAGATGAATCAGAACTCGCCATTTTCACTTATTTGAACATATAATTGAGCCAGTATACGAAACAGTAGCTATACACTTTCAAAACTAGCGTTCATTCTATGCTAGGCCAATATAATTAAAAAATGTACGATAAATAGGAAAAAATAAATAAAAACTTCAATATATAGGTTATGTCATCTGTTAGTGTCACATGCAATACCAGCGTTTATCGTGTGCTCAACCAGTAACCCAGTACGATTGTTTTCGGTACCGATTGTCAGCGCAGATTTACCAGCTTTCTGTATGTTCTCGGCCTTAATGAGGTTTTGAGTGTTTTATAGTTTTGAAATGAATTAAAATAGAGGGAAATTTTATATATATACTCATAGAAAATAGTAAAAAATGGATAAAAACCGAAAAATTTGGTCACAGAAATTTTTAAAGTATCCAGGATCTGGGTATTTCGATTAAACTCGATTCTGCGAATCGGAATAGTTATCACGAATTTTTTATCTGCTTATATATACAACGTGATCCAAGAAATGGGATACAAATGGCAAACTATTTTATTATCAATTTTACGGAAAAAAAAATCACTCTTTAAAAAAATCATTTTTAGGGTTTTATAGGTATGACCAAAAAACCTTTATACCGTCATTTTGTCGTCAGTCTGTCTGTCTGTCTGTCTGTCTGTTCGGTAAAAATTGTAGCCAAACGGCTGAACCTAGAGAGTTGAAATTTGGTATGCTTATACAACTCTTTGACTCGCACATAGGAAAAATACTAAAACATGTAAAAAACATATCCCCCTAAAAATATAAACAAATATGTGCTCATCGAAAAAAAAAAAATAATATTTTTTTATAATTCTGAGTAGGGTATCAAAGCCCTTGGTACGTGGATTAACGATCAAATTATTATTTTTGCAAAATAAATTATTTTGAAGCGAATTTTGCCAAAATGTGCAAAAAAATTTTTGTCCCACACCCTGTAGCCCAGATGGTTTAAACTAAAAGTCTGAAAAAATTCTAAGTAATGTACATTGGTGTGAAGCGGAATAGTACAACAGGAATTTTTGATCAGATTACGTTTTTGGAAAAAAAAAACGCATTTTTTGTGATTTTTGGCTAATAATGTACACAAGTTATAGCTTTGTAACACGTTACACTGGAACATGTATGCTGGTGTAGTGGTTTTGATGCTCGCTTTTCACCCAAGTAACTCGATCCGAAAGGGATCAAACCCTGCGAGTAGAGACTTATTTATTTTTTTTTTTTTTTAATTTTTATATTGATTAAATTATTTTTTCAAAATTCTAGTTATATTTTGCCTAATGTTGCATTTATTTTTTAAAAGCGTAAATTTAATAACCAGTGGAAATTGTTTAAATTATAATTTAATTCTGTTTCAATGTACACGAAATCAGAGGGGCGGAACTTATAACAACCAATAGAAGTCATAGGCGTAATTTTTAAAATTCTTAATGAACCTTGCTATGTAACAAAAAAAATACTGCACATACCTATTTAGAAACCTAAATAATGGTATTAGGCATTCGAATTAAAATTAACAAAAAAAATATTTTAATATAAAATTTGTTTTGGCATCCCAAGTAATCATCATTCACTTACTAAATACCTGCAAAACCCTGAAATGTGTGAAAATTCACACTTCACATCAATTTTTATTTATTTATGATGTTGCAGTTGGAACACCTTCACATTTTTCACTTCCTGTAAGACAGTGGCTAAATGTTTATTTTCCACGAAAATGGATTGGACGGTCTTAATACTGACTTGGCAATAAAACACTGCCCACCCCACCCCACCGTTTTATAAATTAAATGTTTTATATTTATACGGTAAATTGTAAAAATCAAAAGATTTTGAAATGATTTGGTAATAAAAAAAGTATTCCTTTTTCAATTAAATAATTTTCAGTTTTACTTCAGGATAGTGTAAACATGCTGAAACGTCAAAAGCAATTTAGGATACCGCTCATGCGCCTAAATGAAAAGTTTGATATAAAATAAAATGAAAAGTTGGACATAGAACAAAACAATATTAGAATAGTAATCGTTTTTTGGATATATAATAAAACGGTTTTAGGACAGTAACCCCCGGGAGTGTAACCCCCGGGACAATAACCCCCCGTCAATAACCCCCGGTACATTACCCCACCATGTCAATAACCCCCCGTGTCATTAACCGCCTGGACAATAACCCTCGTGCCATTTACCCCCGGACATTAACCCCCCGTCAACAACCCCCATGCCATTAACCCCCCGTACCAATAACCCCCTGGCCATTAACCCCCTGGCAATTGATTAATATTTTAAATGTTTATTTTTATTTAACCTTTAACTGAAGTAATAATATGTGCCCAATTATATTTCCAAAAAAATGTGGGGGTTCACAGTAGGACTTTTTTTATTGAAAAATATGCTTTATTTTGAGCCATACGTGCTATTTGAAAATTGTTTGTAATTTTTACGTTGATATTTTCAAGTTAATTAGATTTTTTTGAAGTTTCTAGGGCATAAAAAATTCAAGGTCAAACACCTTTTTTTAAGAAAAATCTGATTTTCTAAAAAATGGCTCTAACGATCTTGATTAATTTTGTGAATGTGGGTTAACTAAAGTAATAATAAAACCTTATCAATATTTTCAAAAACCCACAACGGCCCAGTGTAAAATTTTTAATTGAAAATTGTGCCATTTTTAAGCCTAAAATGCTATTTAAATATTTTAAATAATTTTTTTGGTTTACAATTTCGAGTTAATGGCATTTTTTAAATATTTTTAGATTCTTAAAAATTCAAGGTCGAAGACCTTTTTTTAAGGTTAACTTACAAAAATCAATTTTTCTCAAAAATGACTCAAACGATTTTGATTATTTTTTTTTTTGTGTGAATGTGAGTTAAGTGATGTAATAATACGCCCTTATCAATATTTTCAAAAATTCATAGGGGCCCAATGGAGAATTTTTTATTGAAAATTGTATTCTTTTTGACCCAAAACATATTTTTAATAATGTTTTGGTTTACAATTTCGAGTTGATGGCTTTTTTTCGATATTATTTGAGTTTTAAAAATTCAAGGTAGAAGACATTTTTTCAGATTAATGTATAAAAATCGAATTTTCTTTTCTCAACTATCAAGTTACGTAAGTATAAAACAAATTAATTTAAGATTTAAATAAAATAATATTAAAAAAAAAATTAACAAATTTATTTTTAAGGGGACTATTTACTTCATATATTCGATACGAAGAAGTCTGTCAACTTTTGTTATTGTCCAGGGGGTTAATGGCACGGGGGATAATTGACATGGGGGGGGTAATGTCCCGGGGGTTATTTACGGGGGGTTAGTGTCCTGATACCTTAATTAAATATATAGTCAGAAATATCGAATGTGGATGCAAATGTAAAATATTTGAATAGAGAACAAAACAGTTCTGTAAATTCCAAAAATAACATTAACTCAAAAAACTAAAAAAAATGGAGATAGGACAAACCAATTCTGGGGTGACGATTTATCAGTCATTTCGAAATTTGGAATTGGTACGCCCATGGTGCGAATCAGACAGTTAAAATCCGTGTGTAAAAAGTTTGATTTTTTTTTCGAAATATACGCTAAATAAATTAAGTTTTTTAATCAATACTGTGATATAGGGAAACAAGAAGTAAAATTATAGTAAAATTTGTGCAGTTTTAATTCATATAATAAAAGAAATACAAGTTTTTCTAACCAGTAGTGACAACCGACTTATCAGCTGAGCGTGCTTATCGCCAAACACGGAGCTCCCGCGCAGACTCGTCAAGTGATCAGTGGCGGCGCAATAAGGTACGCTAAAATATGTCTTTAAATCAATTAACAACAAATCAACTCTTTGATAAGTTGCAAGATTTAATCGAAAAAAGCAATGTCACTCTTAAAGAAGAAATTAATAATCTGAAAGTTGAACTTGGGGTTAAAATAAAAGACTTAAATGAAAAAATTTCGTTGCTGGAAAATGAAAACTTAAACATAAAATATAAAAATGATTTCCTAGAAGATCAATTAAAAAAAAGTAATCTGATTATTTTTGGATTAGAAATTAAGTCAAGAAGTGACCTTGAAGAGCATACTATAACATTTTTAAAAGAAAAACTCGAGGTGGACACTCGTTATAATGATGTCGCTGAATGCTATTTACTTGGAAAGGTCAACAGTAACTCAGCAAAACCAATTTTGATCAAATTTAGCAATATTAAATGCAGAAGTGAAATTTTGTCCGCACTCTACAAACTCAAAGGTTCCAAAATATCAATATCTGAAGATTTTTGTTACAATACTAGGATAGCCAGAAAGGAACTAAATAAATATAGAATACATGCTAAAAATGCCGGTTTGGAAGCAAAAATAAAATACAGAATTTTTTTTTTTTTTTTCCTTTTATTTGTTGGCTTTAGCTGCTTTGGCTATTAGCCATGTATAAATACAGGGATTACAATATTTTTAAAATTACATTTATAATTTGATATTTTCTGCTTTAATATAGTTATAAATAATTTCATAAATGTCTAGAGAATTAGTAGCAAGAAGCGTTTGAATATTGGTCGGTAAGGATATTTTTTTGACAACTAAATTTTGTATGAATAAGTTACGATTACGAAAATGAATTGGGCATTCAAACAATAAATGGTTCGGATCACTGACAGACAAATTATCACACGGACATAAAGGAGACGAAACCATGTTAATTCTATGCAGGTGATATGGAGAGAAGTTGTGATTAAATCTAAGCCGGATAAGAGTGGATATAAAAAATCTGCTTTGGTGAGAGGAAAACCAAGGCTTTCTAGGAAGAAGAGGTTGAATTTGACCGTAGAATGATCCTTTTTGATGTAGAGAATCTATGTATTCTTGTTGCCACTGGTTGTATATGGAAGATTTGAAGATTGACATAATCTCATTACTGTTTAGAGGAATTTTTAAGAGGGAGCCATTTACAGCTGCTTCTTTAGCTAGAAGATCGACTTCGATGTTGAAATCAAAATCTGAGTGGCCTTTAATCCAGCATATTTTTATAAATTTACCGCTGATCGTAAGATCGTTAAGGCATTTAATAACATCATAAATTAATGAATAATTATTTTTCTCAAATCCAGGGCAACTCAATTTTTGGAGGACGCTTTTGCAATCAGAAAAAATTATAAATTCATTATGAAAGTGATTCTTTAAGTATTCTAAACTCAACTTTATTGCCACCATTTCCGCATTGTAGATAAACATATTATCTGGGAGTTTAAATTTTAGGCTAAAATTGCGCTGTGGATCTAAAACAGCGCAACCTACGCCATTGGTTGATTTTGATCCGTCAGTATATATATGGTGTGCTTTTGGCCATTTTAATTTTATCTTATCCAAAATTGTTAGGTCATTTTCACGATAATTTGAGGAAGATATCTGGATCATATTATGATCAGCAATGAAATAATTATTTGGTAGTGAAAAATGAAATGGGTAAGAAAAGCAAGCAATATTATGGTTACCAGCACGGAGTGGTGAGATGTTCGATAAACTTAAAGAGCTTTCTATTATTAAGGGCATGTTTCTATTTCTCCAATAATTCGACGTTAGAACCTCTGTACAATATTGACCAATAGGTATAGGACTTTTGATCTGCATACGATGAAGTATAAATCTTGCTGATAAAATTTTTCTGCGCAGTTCTAGCGGCATTATGTTTGCTTCAGCTAATAATGCATTTGTAGGAGTTGAATGTAATGCTCCGATACAGCATCTGATTCCTTTATACTGAAGACTGTTCAAATCTGATAGCGTACTTTTAGCAGCATTGCCAAAAAATATAGACCCATAGTCTATTATAGACAAAATAAGACTTTTGTACAACAGCAGAGAGGTACTAGGGTCAGCACCCCACGAAAAGTGGGATATTGATCTCAAGATGTTCAACCGTGGTTCACATTTTTTAACGATGTAAGAGATATGTTTCTTCCATGTCAATTTGGAGTCGAGATAGATGCCTAAGAATTTAACAACAGGTGATATTTTGAAGTATATACCATCTAGTAGAAGAACATTTGGTAACTTTCTAGTCTGATGTCTAGTAAAGACGGAAACTACTGATTTGCAAGCACATAGATTAAAGCCATTTTGCAGATTCCACGAATTCAATTGCTTAACAGCAATGTTGAGTTCAAACCTTGTATCTATGAATTTTTTTTCTGAGCAATAAATACTTAAATCGTCGGCAAATTGAATAATTTTGATGTTAGATTTAAACAGATATTGTAGGTCGTACGAATAAATGTTGAATAATGTTGGAGAGAGGACACTTCCTTGAGGAAGTCCGATATTTGGCGTACGGGGTCCAAAAAGTCTGCCCTGAAATTTGACAAAAAGGGTCCTGGATTTTATTAAATTAATGATGACGTTCACAAATTGAAATGGCAACCCAATTGTTAACATCTTCTTTTGAAGAACAGGAATTGAAACATGATCGTATGCTCCTTTAAGGTCTAGAAAGAGAGCGGTAAGATAGTTATTTTTTGAATTACTTATACCGATATCTGCAATTAGTGTGGCTATATTATCGAAGCAATTGTGACCTTTACGAAATCCATGTTGATATCTCGGAAGTATCTGATTGGCTTCCAGCCACCAATCTAATCGAATTTTAAGGAGCCTCTCAAAAGTTTTACTCAAACAACATGACAATGCAATAGGTCTATACGATTCTGGTTTATTTGGATCTTTCTTAGATTTTAAAATTGGGATTACTATCTGAGTAGACCAAATTGGAATTGGATCGCCTTGTATCCATACGTGGTTCATCACGTCTAGCAAAAGAATTTTGGCTAGGTAACCCATGTTGCTTAACATAGAGTATTGTATGTCATCAATACCGGGAGATGTATTATTTGTTTTCTTAAGAGAGTACTGGAGTTCAGAGAAGGAAAAAGGTTCTGAGAGGTCAGTATTTACGTTCCCGATATGAGGAGTAAAAGATTCACTACAAGATGGGGGGGTTATATTAATTAAAAACTGATCGACCCAGTTATTGTTAGAGGGAGGAAATGTACAAGTTTTATTAAATGAATTATTAAGAATTTTTATCTTCTGCCAAACATCTGCTATGTTTGACTGTTTATTTAGAGATGAACAGAATTCTCTCCATGAATCACGTCTTTTGGACTTAAATAGTCTACGTGTCTTAGCAATATGTTTTTTACAGTTTATATAGTTATCCCAATTAGAGAAATTTTTATAATCAGCAAAAACTTGTTTGGTCTTGGACATGAGATTTGAACAGTCTTTATCAAACCAGGATCTATGTTTAAATAGGTTCACTTGTTTAATTTGAAATTTTGGTATACTTATTTCTGCGGCCTGGTTAATTATATCATTAATAATATCATATTTTGATTGCAACGAAAGAACTGAAAATATTTCCTTGGGGAATCTTAGGGCCAGGTTATTAGTTAATGTATAATAATGACTCCAGTTAGCGTTTTTAGTGTCCCACTTCCTGGAGGGGTATATAGTCTTTTTAGAATTAATAGTTTCATTAAGTCTAATTAAAACAGCAAAATGGTTAGATCCCAGTGTGTTGTCCAAAGTACACCAATGAAGTTTTGATGAAATAGATGACGAACATAATGTCAAATCGATGGCTGATTTTCTGTTGGTAGGGTTTGGAAGAAGAGTCGGCGACCCGTCATTAAGAAAACAAATATTATTGTCATTAATGGCATCAATCAAGTTTTGTCCATCTCTGTCCGTCATTTCACACCCCCACCCAACATGATGGGCATTGAAGTCACCACCAAGTATAAACGGATTTTTTAATTGACTAAAAATGTGATTCCAAGCATTGATTTGGATTTTGTGTGCAGGACTGCAGTAAATCGACCCAATTATAATGTTTTTGTTATTTATTTTTACTGATATTGCACAGATTTGGATAGTATCGTTAAAAGAATGACTAATATTAAAAACAGAAAACGGAATATTTTTTTTGAGAAGAATACAACTACCACCATAGCCATCGCAGCGATCTTGTCGTATAACGTTGTACCCTGATATTTTAAAGTTATCATTAGACTTGAGCCATGATTCTGAGATCAAAGCGCAAGATATTTTATACATAGATAAAGCTGACTCGATATAAACTTTATTTGCTTTAATTGACCTAGCGTTCCACTGTATTAAATTAAAACCGTCCATTATCATTTTGAGAATTTAAAGAATTTAATAACAATTGCCGAATTTCTGTTAAATTAGGAGTAACACCACGCGATGATTGCGCAACGATATTATTTACAACCCGACATAATTTGTCTATCATTATGTCCGAATTCGAAATGGATCCTAAATGATAATTATTATTTGCATTAGATGAAATTTTTAGATGAGGTTGAGGAGGATACGGGTTAAAACCTATAACACCATTGTTGGAAGTATCTTTTATTCTAGGAATCTGAATTTCATTACTGACATTGTAAGAGTTGTTGCTCAATGGGCGTGAAAATTGGGTTTGGTTTCTTTTGGTGAAACGACGAGGATTGGACAAAAATTGTCCATAATCATCTGAAGAACTATCCGGGACACTGATGTCAACACTATTAGCTAAAGGCTGAAATCTGTTAGCCACGCGGAGAGGTGGGAAGTCTGTATTTTTATTAAAAGTAACAACATCTGAGAAATTCCTATACTTAAGTTTAGCCTCATTAAAGCTGACATTATGGTATGCCATGTATTTTTTAATTGATCGTTGATTTTTAAATTCAGGACACTGAGTATCGTTCGTTTTATGATCACCTTTGCAGGACAGACATTTTGGGCTAAGATTACATCCCGAAGAGTCATGCTTATCACCGCATATAATACAGCGAGAAGCGCTACGGCATTGTTGAGTACTATGTCCAAATCTAAAACAATTTTGGCACTGGATAACCTTATAAATATAAGGTGAGACAGGACAACGCGCACCATATATGCTGACGTATTCAGGTAATAGTAGCCCCCTAAAAGTTAGGATTACAGTACCTGTGTTAACAGTAGTGACTTCATTATTATTAACAACTTTTCGCAAAATACGCTTCATGTTACTAATTTTCGCATCTGATTTAATTACATTATGAATTTCTTCTAAAGAAATCTGTGTGTCGACATTACGTATAACACCTTTCCTGAAGATAGAAGATTCAGGAATATATGCTTGAAAATTGTTCATATTTAAAAAGTCAGATGAATCCAAAATCTTGTTAGCTGTATCACGATCGGTTATCTCAATTTTTATTCTGTTGTGGCCTGATGTGTAGATGTTTGTTATATGTTTAACTTCATCCTTGAATTTATTAAAAATGATTCTTCCAACACTCATTTTATGTAGCTTTCCAAGGTTTTTCTCTTTGCTTTCAATTAATACTATGAAAGGTCCATTGTCAATTGACGTATATCTGTTATTTTTATTTATTTCAAAAGCGGAAATAATATTTGAATCTTTTGAATTTATTTGACTGTTGATTATATTGGAAGAATTACTTATTTGAGAATTAATTATTAGTCTATCAGCAGACTCGTTAACTAATTTAACTGTATTAGGCGCAACATTTAACTTCTTTGGAATATTCGATGAATCTTGATTTTGATTTGTGCGCTTTTGAGAATTTTGACACAAATTTTCTTGACTTTTGGCAATTGTTTCACCATTGACATTATTTAATTCGACTGATTGGTTATTAAGTTCATATAGGAACGAGCTTTGATGAATCACATCCATAGCTTCGAGGAATTGTCTGGATGTTTCACTCAAACTTTTGGAGATGTCCGGGGGTTCTCCACCCCCACTACTTACTTCCATGTTTTGTTCACAAAAATTTATTCACTGCACTAAAAAATCGTACTATAGGAAGAAAATTAATTAAATAACGATATTTTCACTTAAATACTATTATTTAACCAAAAAAACCCACTACAAATAATAAGATTAACGCGACCAAACAATATGACAGTGACAGCTGTCAAGTTCGATTTTTGTTTCTCAAAATAAATACAGAAAATTGATTATAAATAAAAAACCTTACACTCTTGATCAAATCTCTACGGAACTTATAAGCGATATAAAAAACCAGCTATTAAGAAAAAATGATGTCAGAGTAACACGCCAAATGAGTCAAAAAAACTACTAGATACCCTTAAAATTGGCCATCACAATATCAGATCCCTCATTCCAAAATTCCTAAAACTTAAAGATTTCATACTTGCACACGACTTTGACATACTTGCTATCTCAGAAACATGGCTAAATCAAGACATGGATTCTTCGTACATAAACATTAATGGGTATAGTCTAATTCGTTGTGATCGAAAGAACATTACTAAAGGAAGGGGAGGCGGCGTCGCACTTTACGTTAAACATAATATTTCTTTCTCATTGCTAAAAATTGATTTCATTGATAATATTGAACAATTGTGGATATCATGTAAAGTTAAAAAACAAAATATTGCTGTCGGCGTCATTTACAGACCCTCTGATGTAAGTTACTCATCTTTTATAGATGTTCTTGAAGAATCATTTAGTCACGTTGTAACAACACATGATATTCTTCTATACACTGGTGACGTCAACATAGATCTTCTAGAACAAAACAACACAACTATGGACCTATCATGTAAATTAAAATCGTACGGCCTTACACAACTAGTAAAAGACCCAACAAGAATTACAAAAGACTCGGCCACACTCCTTGATGTCATAATTACAAATCTAGACTTGAATGAAGTCATACAAGTTGGTAATATAGATATGAGTACTCTAAGTGATCATGATTCCGTTTACCTAACAATGAAAATAGCATCTAACAAAAGAACATGCAAAAGTATTTTATCTAGAAATTTAAAGAATATTGATTTAGCGCTGTTTGATGCAGATGCCAACTCATTGCCGTGGTCAAGTATTTACACCACCAACGATATTAATCAAAAACTGGATTTGTTAAACAACTTTTTGATATTCTTGTTCGACAAACATGCACCGATCAGGCAAATCCAATTAAATAAGAAAGTTCGCCAACCTTGGATAACAGAGAGTATAAAAAAAATAATACAAGAGAAATATAAAGCTTGGCGCAGGTATAAAAAATCATAAACATCTGAAAGCAGGAAATTTTATTGCTCTATTCGTAACATTACTGGTGCTGCTATAAATAAAGAAAGGGAAAACTATTTTAAATTAAGATTTGAACGCTGCGGCCGCAATCAAGTAAAAATGTGGAACGAACTTAAGAATATAGGCTGTCAAACCCCTAAACCAGTACTACCCGATACTCTGGCAAATCCTGAAGATATAAATAACTTATTTATTGATGGTATTCCAAAGTTATTGGTATGTGATGAATATAGTAATAAAATTATAACATCACGCTCAAATAAAGTACCTCATAATTTCACGTTTAAACTTGTAGACCAAAAAATAATCATGGAAATAATCCGTAACATAAACACCACTGCATACGGTTGTGATGGCATAAATTCAAAAATGCTGAAAATTGCTCTGCCACACTGTATAGATCCCATAACACACATTGTTAATATCTCATTGGAAGCAGGGACTATACCAGAACTATGGAAATATGCAGTAGTTAATCCAATTCCGAAAATCTCAGATCCAAAAAACTATACTGACCTAAGACCTATCAGCATATTACCTACTGCATCGAAAATACTTGAAAAGGTAGTCTCAGAGCAGTTAGTAGATCATTTAAATATGTACAATATTCTCCCAGACTGCCAGTCGGGTTTCAGAAAAGGATATAGTACAAATACGGCTTTGTTAAATGTATTTGATGATATTAGTACAAGTACTGATCAAAAACAGCTAACCATCCTAGCTCTTTTGGATATGTCAAAAGCATTTGACAGTGTTAATTTTGATCTTCTCCTTCGTAAATTGGCTTTTTATGGAGTTAAAAATGAGACTTACTTCTGGTTTCACAACTATATTAATGGAAGACAGCAATCAACCCGCATTTCTCAAGATGGCACAGACCAAACATCTTCTGTTCGAACAACATTATCAGGAGTGCCGCAAGGGAGTATCTTGGGCCCTTTATTATTTAGTATCTACATATCAGATCTACCGGACTACATAAAACACTGCAAGATTAATCTTTACGCAGATGATATACAGATATATTACAGTTTTACACCTGAACAATCAGCAGAATCTACTAATATATTTAACAGTGATCTTAAAAATGTAATGCAGTGGACACAAAACAACGCGTTACAAGTGAACCCACATAAAACAAAAATAATACTGTTTGGCTCCAATATACACCGAGAGACATACTTCTTACAAAACTTTAAAATTCAAGTGGATAACAATGTTCTAGAGTGGTCAAATAGTGTAGTGAATTTGGGTATAACTGTTGATGCAAATATGACGTTCAATGGACACGTAAACAAGCTTGTGAGAGACTCATTCTTTAAATTAAAGTGCCTTTATCAATATAAGAAGCTAATTCCCACAAACATCAAACTCCGCTTAACAGACTCATTAGTGCTCTCCAAACTCAATTATTGTGATACTACATATGGACCTTACCTAACAGAAACAAACAAGAACAGACTCCAGCGTATCCAAAATCAGTGTGTTCGTTATGCATTTAATATACCTCGTGTGTTCTCTGTACGAAATAAAATCACAGAAGTAGGGTGGCTAAGGTTAGATCAACGTAGGTTGCTGCACCAAAGCTGCCTGTATCACAAAATAATAAAAACAGGAGTACCTTCCTACCTAAGCTCTAAAATCACGTATAGAAAAGATGTGCATTCTAAAACTACTCGCTCAAAAAATCAGATTATAATACCAAAACATAGATCGGAAAATTTTAAGGGTTGTTTTAAGTATCAGGTGGCAAATATTTATAATGAAATACCAAATGATTATAAACAGCTAAATATTAATGGTTTCAAAAATAAATTAAAAAATATATTGTTAAATAATTGTTTGGCATAATGTACCTTCTTTTTTGTTTTTGTTTACGTGATATAGTATTAACATTGTTATTATTCTTATGAATATTGTATAAATAAATTATTGTAAATTAAAAAATAGGAAAAAAAAATATATATTTATAATATCGTTCTATAGTATTGTTAAGAATTTTTGTCTAATTCGTACCAAAGTTTTGTAATTATTTTTAAAGTGTTTTTTATATGGATGTATTGAAAATCATATTTATTTATGAATACATTCCTTTTTAAATATCAATACAAGTATTTATGTATCTACTATTATTATTTTTTTTTGTTATGCTATTATTTATTATGATATGTTGTATGATATTTAAATAAATAAATTATTATTATTATTATTATTATAAATTACACCACAATATTTCAATATGTTACTAAAATTTTAAATATATCTATCTTACAGCATTTAAAATCATGTGCTATATTGCCTCCTTATTATTCGGTATTGCTACAGGATATTACCTGCCAAATATAGTATTTTACATAAACGATAATATCTAAAAATGACTTTAAGTCATTTTGAAAGTTCCTGGGTATCAACTGTCATATTTATAATTCTTATCTGGGAAAATCATAAGATTTCTTTATTATTTTTCAGTACGGTAGATATAAATGTTTATGAAATAATAATAATAGAAGTCAGTAAGAAAAAACTGTAAAAGTTTAATACCCCCAATAAATTAAATTATAAACCTTTTATTTTAAGTGAACCTTCTATTCATTGCATGTTAATGTAATATTTTTATTATAAATTTGGTTGCGCTAAAACGATCTATAATGAACATGATATATGATAATGAAATTTAGTCACAGCGACATTATACAAGAAGCTTAGTTTTAACATAATTAATATTTGCTTCAGTTCCTCTCAGTACCAGGTTACTGTGCAATACGGAATGGAAAGGGGCGCGGTTGGAACGACAACGAATTCATCATAAATTATACGAGTATAAAACTAAAGGGAGGCGATCGAACAATAGATTTTACTTACATGCGTATGGAATATATAACATTCAACTTGGATTGAATCATATGCAGGTAATGGCTTATTGATATTCCATACCTTTAATAAAATGACATCGGAACTCTTTACAGAATGGTGTAACGAATCGGCTTGTCCGCCCGGACAAAGACAAAATTTCACAAACCACCCGTCGCGAGAAAATCTTTGAAAGAACGTTTTTTAGTGATTTTACAAGTGGTATTTTAAAATAAACATATTTAAGAATTCAGATAATAAAATTAAATTAGAAACCTTACGTTACAGCATGTATCTTTAGAAATATATTTTTAAATGGTTCATTGTTCAAAGAGACATTTGTTCAAAGTTATCGCTTAATAACTTTGTACACTAGCATCTTCTTAAACAATGCTTAAACCATTTTTCCTAGAAACACGACTAGACTGCTTATATAAACTCCCATCTCTCTGAAGATAGGATCAGACAGTATTCGGTCCGGTTAGCATTCACATCTAATTTGTTGAATTCTTAGAGGCACTATGTCGGCAGTCTGGTGGTCTATCTGGTTCTATTTATAAACTCTGCCTAAACATTTCACAAAACAGTTCGAGAGATCCTTTTCATATCAAGTGGCTAATATTTAAAAAACAGTACCGTCTAATTTGAAGTCGCTGCCCGTCAACAGCTTCCGTCATAAACTACGTCTCCAGCTTCATTATAAGTAATCTAATCTAATATCTGAATGTAAATACTACGGAATGTACATATGTGTTGCATATTTGTATGTATTCATTTGGTTAAATCTGTTAATACATAGTTTTTAATTTTGTTTTAAAAAATGTGAATTATTTTTTGATTTAGGTACAAGAGGTAGAGCAGCTTTTAGCTGATCTTGTACCTTTTAGGCACCATTTTATGTTTATTATTATATGTATTTTCTTTTTCTTCTCTGTAATATTGTTATTATGGTACCTAATAAAAAAATTATTATTATTATTCTTATTATTTGTTTTAATCTTTGTCCTATTTTAACCTATATTTTAGTCTTTTAAACTAATTGTAAATATTACTTTTAATAAATCAAATTCATTCATTTTAATCCGTCTTACTTAACGTGTGTAAACCTTCACCTTTAATAACTTGAATGAACAGCTAAGATCCAGACTATTAACAAGATGCCTGATCAGTCGATTAGTAAGTACTAATACATATCATTTAATTCATATATCGTAATGATGAACCCTAGATAACACTCACGCCTACTACCCGAACTCCTTTAGTCAGGAATCTCATTTCAGTTTGTGATCAGACTTTATATTATATCACAGGCTCGCTGCCTAGTGGACAATAAATGGTACGTTGTAAAGTAACATATCAGGGCTCGCTATAATATCTGAAACATAATTATAATCAGTGCCGGATTAAGCTTGTGTGGGGCCTGTAGCATGTTTTATAAAGGGGCCCTAAATTATAAATTACACCTATTTTGAAAACATTATTTATTATCATTGTGGTGATAGTTGGTTTCAACCATAGCAGCGACAATAAATGCAGCCCTAGTTCGTTTTTCTTCCATTCTGTCTCAGCATGACTTTACCCTCAGTGGTGACGAATTGCGAATTGCTCTGGCCCCAGTTGCACCTCCCCCTCCCCCTCCCCCCAGAAATGCTTGGCGAAAAATGTGTGCGCAACAAGGATTAAAAAGGTTATCACTTATATTTTTAGAAGTGAGGACCGTTTTTGGTTTTAGGTCATCACTTGTTTTAGAAGTGAAGACCTTTTTTTTATGTCATCACTTGTATTTTCCAGGGCTTCGAACCGGAACTGAACCGAAATCCGAAAATCGAAAAAAAACGTTATTTTTGTCGGAACGAAAACGGGAGCTGAACCGAAAAAAAATATCGGTTTATTTCTGCTCAGATAATGTTTGTGGGTTTATGGGAGTGAATTAAAATACATTTTAATTAAGGATTATTTTTTAAACTGATGAGCAGAAAAAAATCGTTTTTTTTTAAATGATACGTAAAAAAAATGGTCTTCTTATCACTCGGAACTGAACCGAAAACCGAAAAAAACCTTTATTTTTGCCGGAAAGAAAACCGGAACCGAACTGATATTTATTTTTTTAATTGAACCGGAACAAAAACCGAAACGGAAAAAGTAACCGTTCGAAGCCCTAGTATTTTCACCTAGCTGTTAAAATGACGATAAAAAATAATGCCCTCCTCAAATATTCCGTGGCCTCCCGAAATGTTACTCGAACATTTCCTGGCCTCTTCAGATTTTAAGAGCTAGCACCGACACTGTTTACCCTTAATATTTTGTTGTTTAACGCAGCAATAAATTAATAATTTACAAATAGCAAAAATGTACAAAATTACAATCAAGTCTAGAGAATAAAGAATATCTTAAAGTAACAAAAAAAATATATACATATTGTTACAATTAATGGTTAAGGTCCATTATGTAGGCAAGCCGCAAAATGTTTGAGCCATGCGGGTTGCTAACTCCGGGAAATTTAGAAAACCATGGAGATAAAAAAAAGGACAGTAGTAGTTAGTAATAGTGTTTGACAGTCAATATAAATAATTAATTAAATAAGGTATATAGTATGATAAATAAGAAATAAATAGATACTGCTCGGACTGTGACTTTCTTTGTGTGTACTTGGTGTGGACGTTTTTCTTAATTCATCACTGAGAAACGTTGCCCGTTACAATATATAAATATTAAAAAAAAAAATCAGCTGTGGCCACCATAGGATCGACCGCCATCACAAAGTACTTGTATAAAATACATTCTAGCAGCAGAGTAGAAATAACTTGGCCTAATATTTTCTAACAGAGATATTATTTATCATGACCATGGAAACGTTACATATAAGTATGAAAAAACGTCTCAAATCAAAGTTATTAGTTATTGCATTTATAGCAACTTTTGTTAAATAAATTTTTTCGAAATATTTTTCTGTTGCTAAATTTTCGCAAAAATCTTAACTCCCATTTCTAGACAACCGATTTTTACCAAAAATTGAACAACTCGTGACATTGATGTCAAAAGCTTAAATATGGAGTTTCATAAGAATCCTTTTAGCCGAATTTGCTCTGCACGTGTACACAGACAGACAGACAGACAGACAGACAGACAGACATACAGACAGACAGAGAGACAGACAGACAGACAGACAGACAGACGGACGGACGGACCGACGGACGGACGGACGGACAGACAGACCGACAGACATCATGCTAAAAATAGTCAAAACGTTATGTAGGGACCTCAATTCGTGGAGATCCATCGAAATCTCGAAATGTCAAAATTCTATGATCACAATACCTCCCTTATATATGTTGGCGGTCGGTAAAAAATAGCATATAAACATAATAGAGTATGGAGAATTAATACAGAAATTCAAAAAAGATTTACAAGAGATTCATTTAGAATATACCATAATTTGAGCACATACGGTTTATGGAATATTTGAGATATAAATTGGAATGAGCATGAGGAAGTTAAAAAAGAGATGGATTTCAGGTACGAAGAATCATCATTGGCGCGACAGCCCGAAATGAGCCAAGGCCTCCTGTTTCCAGGTTTCGTGACCATGTTTTCAATCTATGTACATTCAGGAGCATATGGTCAGTATTACGTCAATTTTTTTAGCGTACACAGAAAGGCACCTACAGTTTAAAGCCGGTACGAACGGCTAAACAGAACCTGTAATTTTTATAAATATTTTTATACAAATTATTTAACATAAGCAGCAATTGAACTCACGTCCGTGCCCTTGCTCAGCGGTCAAGTAGCAGGTACAGACGATTTAACGTTGCAGCTACAGGCTAGCTACACGTACGAAGAATAGGGCTGTGAAAATTAATTTGTTGTAAAGATATGGGATCGTCGACTTTGTCAGAAATAAGTTTTTTTAAGTAGTATAATGAATTCAAGGCCCGACGTTCTGAAACCCAAACTGAATTATTTCAATAACCATTTTCTGGACCTCGTAAATAGGATTCCAAATTAGAGAGCAGTACTCTAGTTTAGATCATACGAAAGAAAAATAGTGTGAAGATTACACTGATGTCGGAGAAGGTGCGAGAGTTGCGAATAATGAAGCCAAGCATTTTAAGAGAAGATGAGCATATTTTATCAAACTGTAGATTAAAAGTTAGCGTGGAATCAAATGTTACTCCCAGATCCACGGTGCTTTCAGCCCGGAACAAAGTTTGATTAGATATAGAGTATGGAAAGATAATAGGTATAGATTTTTGAGTGAAATAAATAATTTAACATTTGGAAAGGTTAAGATGAAGTTTATTTTTGGTACACTAGGTGCTTAAATTTGATAGATATTTTGAAGACTTATAACGTATATTACGGCCAGACTCCAGCGTTATATAGTTGGCATACGCCAGCGTCCGCTCAGCTCTCTGATCGGTCGCTAAAAACCTAAATGGGGAAAAATATGAATTCCGTAACCACTGTGAAGTGACTCCAGCGGCTATCAGCTGTCCAGGGCAAGGTAGAAGGCCGCCAGCCCAGTCTAGAGGTGGATGTGACTATGCAGGGTGGTCCTTTAATTATCAATACCTATGTGTCAAAATGACATAACCTAAAAGTTTTGACAGAATAAGAGAATTCAGATGTTAATTTATATTTCTGTAGCAAGAACGGCTACTTTTAAGTAGATTGTCAGGACGCTAGTCAGTTGTTTCGCAAAAATACACAATACTGTATCCTTTAATGAGAATAGCATAAGTTTTTGTACGTTAAGGTAGGTCAGTGTAAGTTAGTTTTATAAGCAGTGTTGTCAGCTAGAATAGGCCGTAACAGACTAGAGCAATCATTAATAGAAGATACAGAACAAAATATTTTAAGATCATCAGCGAAGAGCAAACGTTCGCTACCTATGACATCGTTGATGTCATTGATGAATATTAGAAATAGAATATCAATTTTCATTTAACATTACTTGATGTTTTCCGTTCATTTTCTTTTTTTTATTTGTTAGCATTATATATTTTCTTTTTGTGTTGTTTTTTGTATATATTTTGTACATATTTTATGTTAATATGTTTTTTATCATTTTCAACCTTTCAAGTTTTATCATGTATTTCTTGCATAAATAATGTAAAATTCTAGCAAGGAGATGTAGTGGCAGCAGTTGGTTTATGATCCATCTAATGGAAATTACCAGATTATATCCTGTTACTAATTTCCTAAGGATTTACCAAATTTTACAGGTATTTTTAAAATTCCATTTACTTCACAATCTTAGTTATTATTCAAGATTTATATTTTACAAATAGTCACATACTCTTCCTTCACTTAAGAGATTATTTTTAGCCCAAAAAGGTCAATACGACCAATGATCTCTCTTGCTAGCAACTGTTCTTTATGACTGTTATCTATGTTGGCAACATTAGCAAGTTATCGATACATTTCCGAACAGTCATTATCGTATTAGGCCAAATATAAAATCATTTAAAAACACTAACACTGTCATTTTTTATTTTAAATCCTGCAGACATAATAATCCCACATCCTAATTAAATAATTCTGTGCAAATAAATAATCTGTAACGTTTTAAAATATCAATTTAATTTATGCATATATTATGCAACCGGAGGTACACTGATGTACAGCGGTATGATTTTGAAGACACAGTATTTTTCTTTCGGTAACCGACGAGTTCATCGAAAATCAATTCATCGAAAATCAATTAATTGAATAATCAATACATCGAATCGTCAATTCATCGAAAAAATATATTTTGTAAATATTTGAGAGGAATGCCGAGGCAATCGGAAAGTCAAAAAAGCAGTGGTCAATAAAAGTAGACAGACTAAGAAATATTGCATAATTTTTTTTATATGGTTTAAAAAAGGGTAAATAAAGTGACATAGTGTTTGAATATAAATAAAGAAATATAATAAGAAAACTTATATAATAAAACAAATACATTTTTTGTTTTTAAGGTTTAATAAGACAGGTTATGGGCAATTGCACGCAAATAATTTTTATAAATTCATACACAATGATACGCATTTTATTGGGCTAATATGGAAGAAAATAAAGTACTATGTACCTAAAAACAAGGTAATTAGGTTAGGTTTAGTTAGTAAAAGTCTAAAACCGAGCGGAGCGAGTTACCCTTCTTCTAGTTTAAGGACAAAGCACTATTTTAGGTTAGGTTACGTTAGTAAGGGTTTGGTTAGAAGAAGCCGAGCGAAGCGAGCTACCAATCTTCTAGTTTAATGTAAAAACACTGTCTTAGGTTAGGTTAGGTTAGTAAGGGTTTGGTTAGAAGAAGCCGAGCGAAGCGAGCTACCCATCATCTAGTTTAATGACAAAACAAACTCACACTAACATAACAATGCCACCTGTTTAGAATCACTGTACATTGAACAAATCATGTGTGGTATTACGCGGTGTGACACATGCGCAGTTGCGTAGGTACCTATTCCCTAGTTATACCGAAAATTTATATAAATGTGCCATTCGATAAATTGACTTTCGATAAATTTTCTTTCGATGAACTTGCTTTCGATAAATTTGCTTTCGATAAATTGATTTTCGATAAATTGACCTCGAATCCATTAATATTGTTATACCAAGTATGATAGTTATTTAATAAGTGTAGTCTGTCAACTTTTATTGACCACTGCTTTTTTGGCTTTCCGATACCCTCGGCATTCCTCTCAAATATTTACAAAATATTTTTTTTTCGATGAATTGATTTTCGATTAATTGATTTTCGATGAACTCGTTTTCGATGAACTGATTTTCGATGAATTGATTTTCGATGAATTTGCTTTCGATGAATTGATTTTCGATGAACTTACCGTGAATATTTCTTTCGTATATGTGGGTCAGAGACTTGTATAAGCATGCCAAATTTCAAATTCTAAGGATACATCCGTTTGGCCACAATTTCAACCGAACAGACTGGCAGACTCATGCGTGACGCTATAAGGGTTTCTTGATCATACCTACCAGTGGCGTACACAGAAAAATATTTCGGAGGGGATATTTCACAACATCGGAATTTATATGTATTAAAAAGGAAGCAGTTTTGAAATGCGGTAATTATAATTTTAGTACTTTTCGAATCTTCGAGGGGGGGGGGAGAATTAATCCCCTTAATAGCCCCCCCCCTGCATACGCCACTGATTCCTACGAAAACTTAAATATCACAGGGAAAATAGGAATATGCATTTACAGTAATTTTAATACTGATCATAATAAAACATATCTGTTGTAAAATGCCTAAGTGATTTTCCACTACGATTATTTTAAATTGACAAAATTTTCAAATCGTATGGTCTTTAAGGAGGGGCACGTGCTTCCAGTGCCCCTCCTGAATACGCCACTATATGATAGGGGTACCGCTAGAATTAACACAGATATAATACGGAGAAATGAGGGTAGGGTGCCTTGAATTTTTAATATTTTATATAAGGGTGGGTTCAATTGCAAAGGTTAAGAACCACTGGTTTACACTAACATAACACTAATCGATATTTACGTCTGATACGTAAATGTGTTAAGGTAATAGTTTTCTAAGTTTATAAGTATATTATTGATACCTGTATTGTCTATAGCAATTCTGTGAACTTTTTTTTGAAAAACTTAAATTATTTTTTTATATGTCTGCATATTACTTCACACGCGATCATAAGAAGAGTTCTAAACAGCGGCGTAAGCGGAGGGTCCAGGGGGGAGCGGTCCCGCAGCATCTCTTGTATTTTAGAAGTGAGGACCTTTCATGTTTTAGTTCATTACAAGTATTTTAAAAGTGAGGACCTTGTTTTTTTAGGTATTCACTTGTATTTGAAAGAAGTGAGGAACTTTTCTTAGGTCATCAATTGTATTTCAGAAGTGAAGACCTTTTTTATAAGTCATCACTTATATTTTGGAAGTGAGGACTTTTTATGTTTTAGTTCATTATTTGTATTATAAAAGTGAGAAACTTGTTTTTTTTTATAGGTCTTCACTTGTATTTGAAAGAAGTGTGGACCTTTTCTTAGGTCATTACTTGTATTTTAGCAGTGAGAACCTTGTTTTTTTAGGTCACCACTTATATTTTAGTAGTGAGGACTTTTCAGCAGTTATATTTTAAAGGTGGGGCCACTCTGTTGGCGATTTTCTGTTTATTAAGAGGAATACTTACTGTAATCTCGTGTAAGCTAATTAGTAGTTTTGTAGTAACATGTTAGGTCTAGGGTAGACGAGTATTGAGGTGAACTCATAAATATTTAACCGTGTCATTTTTTGGATTCCATTCGAGTAGCTGTTTATTAATTACAGTATTTTGCGTATTTCTCACTCTTCTGAGATTAAAGATCTTGTATTCACCATTTCTTGTATGTAATTGGAATAGTATGTTCCATATATTAGCCCAGTGGCGGAACCCAGTCGCAGTCAAAATTGCTCTGGCCCCCTCAGACTGCTCGGAGAAAAATGTGTGTGTAACAATGCAACAAGGATCTGTGTTCTGTGTTTTAAGGAAATCATTCATCACTTAATTTTAGAAGAGAGAACCTTGTTCTTGCTCATCACTTGTATTTTAGAGGTGAGAATCTTTTTTTCTCATTACTTGTATTTTTAGATAGGCTTACCATACGTCCCGGTTTGAAGGTGTGGACTCTGCGTCCCGGCCAGTTTGTCATTTTGTCCCGGTTATTTGGTAAAAATTAAAAAGTGCCGAATATACACGCAGTACAAAAAGTGTAGACTCGGAAAATGGCGATTAGACAACTAATTAAAAATAACAAAGAATTTTTAAAGAAATTTGACGCTAGTGATATATGTTTTGTATGGCAAGTTATTGTTTTTAATTAAGAGTAATTAAAAATTATTACTACGTACAGCTTGTTTCTTTGATTTAAGTGGAATTAGATTTTGAATTCTAGTAATTGTTAACGTTTGATTGAAGCTTTTGATTATTTTGTTTAGTAAAAGCCAACTTCTAACATTAAAGATTTGCTCGTGACAACTTAAGTAAATTAAAATTCCATCTGGTTCCGCTTAAAGGTTTGTAATAGCCTAAAATTTTTATTTTTTGCTAACCACTTCAATCATAAGTACTTAGCGTAGAAGGCGTTACTTTCTGTTTTGAGCAAAATCTCAAAATTGTCCAGGTTTGAGAAAAAAATATTATGGTAAGTCTAATTTTAGGGGACCTTTGTATTTTCACCTGTCCACTAATCCATTAATAACGGTAAAAGAGGATGATGCCTTCCTCAAATATTTCCTGCCCCCTCCAGATTTTCCTCAAATATTTCCTGGCCCCTCCAAAATTTAATAGCTAGCGCCGCCATTGTATTGGCCATTATGGCAACAAGAGTAGATAGGCGAGGCAATGAAGCACAAAAATCAGCCCAACTTCCGATTTTTGGCGCAGTAAGATGGATTTACATGCGGTTTGGTGCATTCGACTCGTTAGAGCCTCAGGAAATTTTGTGAACCAACGCGATCAATGCAAAATGAAAAACTGCATTTGTGCATAAGAAAAATCCATTGGAAAAGTGCATTTTCCAGAGTTGCAAAATCAAAAATTTATAACTCGGTATAAATTCACTAAGATAAGTCAAATATTGATACTCGGGGGTTTCTGGGGTCGCTGAACACGAATATCGGGACGAGAGAAGTGTCCGAGGTACCTGGTGCCCAGGGTGGACACTACGTACATCGTCTCCTAGAGTTTTATGCAAATTTGATACAAAAGCAGTTGAATCACGTTACTCGGGGGTTTTTGGGGTCGCTGAATCCGAATATCGCAATAGCGAACGTCTCCGAGGTACCTGGTGCTCAGGGTGAGCGGTACTTACCCTCGGCTTCAGGAGTTTTATGCGAATTCGATACAAAAGCAGTTGAATCACGTTACTCGGGGGTTTTTGGGTATACTGAAACTCATTTTTTTTAAACGTAGGCGCGAAAATGAAAGTACTGAAAGTTTCTAATGTAATTGTTTTGTATTTTTTTTTATAATAAAAAAATATTTTTATACGCATTTATAAAAAGTATTTATTGAAAAAACATTGTTACATTACTCCGAAAAACCTCTAATAACGTATTTCAACCACATTTGTAACAAATTCGCATAAAACTCTAGGAGACAAGGGTAAGTACCGCTCACCCTGAGCACCAGGTACCTCGGAGACATTTGCTATTGCGATATTCGGATTTAGCGACCCCAAAAACCCCCGAGTAACGTGTTTCAACTACTTTTGTATCGAATTCGCATAAAACTCCTGAAGACGAGGGTAAGTACCGCTCACCCTGAGCACCAGGTACCTCGGAGACGTTCGCTATTGCGATATTCGGATTCAGCGACCCCAAAAACCCCCGAGTAACGTGATTCAACTGCTTTTGTATCAAATTTGCATAAAACTCTAGGAGACGATGTACGTAGTGTCCACCCTGGGCACCAGGTACCTCGGACACTTCTCTCGTCCCGATATTCGTGTTCAGCGACCCCAAAAACCCCCGAGTATCAAAATTTGACTTATTTTAGTGAATTTATACCGAGTTATAAATTTTTGATTTTGCAACTCTGGAAAATGCACTTTTCCAATGCATTTTTCTTATGCACAAATGCAGTTTTTCATTTTGCATTGATCGCGTTGGTTCATAAAATTTCCTGAGGCTCTAACGAATCGAATGCACCAAACCGCATGTAAATCCATCTTACTGCGCCAAAAATCGGAAGTTCACTGCTTCGTTTCCTCGCCTAAGAATACTACTTGCCAACATAAAGGCTCTCTTCACCTTAATAAAAGAACAACCTTCACAATTTGCCGGATGCGATTTAATCATTGTCATTTCTTAGTTCACTTCCACAGAATACATGTACTAAATACAGATCTGTGCGCTTGCGGAGAACCTGGTATCGTAGACAATATGCTTTTTGACTGCTCTAACCTGATCTGTCCTGACCAACCCCTCCCTAGCAGTTACCAAGATAAACATTGGTTTCCTCACGGAAATCAATTTAAATTTATTAATTATAAGTAAATAAAATGCTATGCACTGGCGAAATGGTTACTTCACAAACGAAGCCAACAAACCAGAAGAAGAATGCGATTTTTACCAGATCTCTTCTTACGAGGTATAGCGTATAAAATCTACTATTAGAGATGGGGTAGAGTCCGCCGAAGGTGGCTGACAACATTTCGTGACTTTTTCATCTCGATGGATTTTTGTAAACTATAGCAAATCGTGTTTATATAGTGTTTAAGTTAAATTTTATTTTTTTGGGGGGGTCGGGAAAGTGCTTCTTTTCTAGATTTTCTTTATCGCAGGAGTGAATGAATTAAACAATTTTTAACTTCAGGGGTAGGGGATGAGTTTGATCTTATCTTATAGCGATTAACATTTTCTCACTATTTCAAAAATCTCTATCATTGAAATAGTTATATTTATGTATAAGAGTAAATAAAAAACTACCCTTACATATAAGACTGAATTCTGCAAAATAATAGAAACCATTTTTGGTTTATTTTTAATTTAAATAACTATAAAAACCAGTTATATATATATATTGATCTAGTACATAAGAGATAACTCCGAATAATGAAAAATGTGGTAGTTGGGGTTAGCTAGTAGATTAGTAACTATCCCGGTCGCTAAAACAACAATCCTATCCCAACTATTACCACCAGTACTAAGCCTAGTTCAATCTTAAATTTTTACATTAGATTAGAAGCTATTTTTGTCACTAGCAAGTTAGCTACTAGCCCGTTTACTAGCCAAATCTAATGCCGGATTTACATTGGTAGAGTAAAAGATCTAGTAACTAGCGCAAGTATTACGCGCTTTATTCTACTATCTTATTTTCGGGATAGTAGGTGTTCGTACACAATTGACATCTTCACTGCGATTTTGTTGTGCAATTATCTTTTTGCAAAAAATAGTTTATGAATATGAATATACATCGTCGCCGGCGTGATGCCATTAAAAAATGGTATTTTGTATTATCATCATTTCTTGTGGAGGAAACAACTGATTGTCTTATTGAAGAAATCGGTACAGAATATAAGCCTAAACGAAAATGGGTTAATAAATAGATTGATAGAAGAGCTATCCATGGCGCATCAGCCCTTCTATTTCGTGAATTAGCTGTGAAAGATCAAAACGAGTACAGACTGTGTTTAAGAATGACACCAGATGATTTTAATAGATTATTAAATTTAGTTAGTCCATTAATACAACGAACTGATACACTAATGAGGGATGCGATTTCAGCAAGAATAAAACTGTAATGAACGCTTTATTTCCTAGCCACAGGAAATAGTTATCGTAGTCTACATCTTTTTCGTGTATCAAAGGCAGCTATTTCACACATGATTTCAGAAATGTTACGCAATTTATGAAAATAAATTATAACTTACCTGATATGTTTTTTTTTCTTTCTATTTGTTATTACAGGTTACCGCTTGCCGCCAATTTGAAATTAATCAATTTTGCGTAGTGAGGGAAAAGATAGTAAATACGTCGACGAGCTAGCTGCTACCCTAGCCCAACTACTAGAAGCTAGTTCTTCGCTAAACACATTGTCAACTGTTTACACAGGGATAGTAACTAGTTTCTAGTTACTTGCGCTAGTTACTAGCTCTTTTACTCTACCAATGTAAACCCGGCAATACGCGGACAACACAGTATGATGATTAAATGTTTTGGTGCGCAAAACATGTTTTTGAAAATTCTAGAACAGTTCCCCCAAAGAGATCATGTGTGCAGTTCATTTGTGATTTGTGTGCGGTTATCGGAATTTAAATCGGCACACGAGTAATGATTTTGAAACAAATGAATAGCAGACAGATACATATACATTATCTTGCGTGTCTTTCACAATCACGTACAAAATGCAAAGGGCAAGACCCCACTGTTTGTTCATTTTTACCTAATTCCTCCCATACCATTGAAACATAGACAGAAGTAATCAATATACACCCCTCCCAAAACTCCAAGTCTGTATAAATAATATAAAACGGAAATTTCAAGGTTTTCATAAATATAGTGTAAAGGAAATACAAAGTTTAACTTAACTATGGGAACGGTATGGGGGTAGGTGTGGTTTGTAACACGGTGAACTTGTGAAACATAATTAACCTAAATTCCGAGTTACCCCGTGCATTTGTTATCCCAGACATCTCCACCGATTCAATCGTCATCTATTTATAACAATTCTATCTATTATTAATGCTATTTATAGAGACAATAAAATTGTTACCGATTTAAATAAGGTGCTTGATTTTATTTAATCAATAAAATAAAACTTAGAAACTATTTTCCAACTTTTATAGTAAAATAGAACCACGCTCATACGACGAGTTACGTTACTGGCGCTCGCCGAAAAACAGAAATTGCCGAACAGAGAATAAAAGCTTTTTTACCGACCGCCAACATATATAAGGGAGGTATTGTGATCATACCGATTTTGACATTTCGATGGATCTCCACGAATTGAGGTCCTTACATAACGACTATTTTTAGCATGATGTCTGTCGGTCTGTCTGTCTGTGTGTCTGTCGGTCCGTCCGTCTTTTTGTGTACACGTGCAGAGCAAATTCGGCTAAAAGGATTTTTATGAAACTTCATATTTAAGCTTTGACATAACTGGCACGAGTTGATCAATTTTTGGTAAAATCGATTAAATAAAAATGGGAGTTTACTCGTGTCGGTTTTAAGATTTTTGCGAATATTTAAAAACAGAAAAATATTTCGAAAAAATTTATTTTACAAAAGTTGCTATAAAAGCAATAACTAACAACTTTTATTTGAGACATTTTCTGATAAAACCCAAAAATTTTGAAATTTTTTTCAAAATTTGTCTATTTTTTCATATTTATATGTAACGTTTCCATGGTCATGATAAATAATATCTCTGTTAGAAAATATTAGGCTAACTTATTTCTACTCTGCTGCTAGAATGTATTTTATACAAGTACTTTATGATGGCGGTCGGTCCTGTGGTGGCCACAGCTGATATTTTTCTATCACATACGGATTACGATGAACAGAATTCAACTCTATCATTGCAAATAAAGAGAACTAAAGAATCATTGAATAAAAATACTAAAGGAAGAAGTATTATAATCTAGTTGGCAAGACCAAGATGGTCTTTCAAAATGGTGGACTATACTTTTCGGCTGTACAGTGGCGTAGGGTCATTTATTAAAATAATAGTTATCTGTAAAAAAAGAAAAAATACAAATCTTGATATTTTCGAAAGAATCTAAAGATAGGGGATACAGACAATCAATAAAACAATATTAAGCATCTGTAATTTACTATTATAAAATTAATGATACACAAAAGTAAATAAATATAGGCTATTCCAAACCTCTAAGCGGAACTACATGGGAATTTCGTTCTTTTAGGTTGTCACGAGAAGGGAACTTACTTGGGTTATTTTTGTTTAATGTTGGTATGTGAAAATTAAAAAATCCAACAGTGAAACCATGGAAACGAATGACATTTGTTATAAATTATAATATATTTTTACAAATTTTGAAGACAAAAAAAATAAATACATGAGAAATTTTTATTAAGAATGACACAAAAAATTTATGTGAAGTGTGAATTTCCACACAATTCAGGGTTTCGCAGGTATTTAGTAAGTGAATAATGATTATTTGGGATGCCAAAACAAATTTTATGTTAAAATATTTTTTTGTTAAATTTAATTCGAATGCCTAATACCATTATTTAAATTTCTAAACATGTGCAGTATTTTTTTTTTTTTTTTTTTATATAGCAAGATTCATTAAGATTTTGAAAATTGCGCCTATGGCTTCCATTGTTTGTTTTAAGTCAAAAGTTCCGCCCCTCTGATTTCGTATACATTGAAAGATAGAATTAAATTATAATTTCAACACTTCCCACTGGTTATTAAATTTACGCTTTTAAAAACTAAATGCAACATTTGCCAAAATATAACTAGAATTTTGACTAAATAATTTAAACAAAAAACAAAAACAAAATTGTGACAGGAAGCGAACCGTAGTTTCCAATTTAGGAATCGAGATGTCTAACCACTACACCATGAAGGCATACTGGTTTACTTTCTTACATAACATACTACATATTTATGTCGTCGACCAAAAAACACAAAAAATGCGTTATTTTCCGAAAACATAATCTGATCAAAAATTCCTGTTGTACTATTCCGGTTCACACTAATCTACATTACTCAGAATTTTTTCAGATTTTTAGTTTAAACCATCTAGGCTACAGGGTGTAGGACAAAATTTTTTTTGCGCAATTTTGACAAAAATCGCGTCAAAATAATTTATTTTGCAAACATAAAATTTTGATCGTTAATCCACGTACTAGGGGCTTTCATTTGATACCCTACTTAATTTTAAATAAATATATTTTTTTTCGATGAGCACATATTTGTTTATATTTTTAGGGGCGATATGTTTTTTAGATGTTTTAGTATTTTTCCTATGTGCGGGTCAAAGAGTTGTATAAGCATGCCAAATTTCAGGTTTAACCGTTTGGCTACAATTTTTACCGAACAGACAGACAGACAGACGACAAAATGACGGTATAAGGGTTTTTTGATCATACCTACAAAACCCTAAAAATCAAAATGTAATAAAAATGACATTTTATAATGACAGTCAATTTAACCGGGAATTTGCAATGTGAGTATGATTTATAAAGCTTAAACAAAATGACCCAAAAGTCCGATTTAATAGATAAAAATTACTAGATTTCAATTCTAGTTCCGCCTAAAGGTTTGGAATAGCCTATACATATAGAACTTATGTTGATATTTATCAAAATCACATTAATTTAATGATATAATATGAATGAAAAATACTTACGAATGAAAAGTAATTCTTTTAGTCTTTATATTTTGCGTTTTTGCTCGTCCGCAGACAATACAGGACTGTACAGCTAACCATTTTAACAAGATAGCAAACTTCAGGTTAATTGCGTATTTTTATATTAAAATTATAAAATAACTGAAAACTATTTTAGCTCTGTCTTTTATTTATGATTTATAAATTATGATTAGACTTAAAATTATCAAAATAAAAGTTAATAAACACTTTTTAATACGAAAACAACAAAATACTGGCAGCATTGTGGTCGTTGGAGTGACGTCATTTTCAATTCTCAGGAGGTTTTAAGAAAAAATTCTTAAAACCTCCTTCCTTTAGTATCTTTATTCAATGCATAGAATAGAATTCTATTGCTCGTAATACTACCACTAGACTTTTTATACAGCAGCAACAATAACAAGACAAATGAAGCAAATATTATTTTGCAAAATAATGTCTTAGCTTTAATACACATTTATGTGTATTCTAGTATAGTAGGTACAATATATTTTCTATAATCACATCAAAATCAACAGTTTTTTGATAATCACATTTATTCCTTAATTTAATACAAAGAGCTTTCATTTATTTTTTACAGACAGCCAATAGACCGGGAGCTCATGACATTTTTGGTCTCCGATTTCATACAGCATGCCTTTTGGAGGAGAGAATATTTACCCTGTGACAACAAAAAAGGGATGGTACTAAACCCCTGCACGCTTTCCGATCATAGGGAAAATTGCATTTCCACTTGCACAAAATTTGTGTGTTTTTCTCTGACTTAATATTGCTTGCCCTTTTGTCAAAAGAAAGTTATAACAAATTTAAAGTCTTTTAATTATAGGCATGCTGTATGAAAACGCAAATCATATTTTTTTATTACAAGATCACATGACCGTTTGAGCCCTTTGGGACCCTCCAAATCGCATGCATATATTTAAAAGACTTTAAATTTGTTATAACTTTTTTTTGACAAAAGGGCAAGCAATATTAAATCAGAAAAAAGCACAAAAATTTTGTGTTTAAGTGGAAATGCAATTTTCCCTATGACCGGAAAGCGTGCAGGGGTTTAGTACCATCCCTTTTTTGTTGTCACAGTATAAATATTCTCTCCTCCAAAAGGCATGCTGTATGAAATCGGAGACCAAAAACTGTCATGAGCTCGCGGTCTACAACATATCTAAGGGAGGAATTTTGATCATACCGATTTTGACATTTCGAGGTTTCGATGGATGTTCACGAATTGAAGTCCCTACATAACGTTTTGACTATTTTTAGCATGATGTCTGTTGATCTGTCTGTCTGTTTGTCTGTCTGTCTGTCTGTCTATCTGTCTGTCTGTCTGTCGGGCTGTGTACACGTGCAGAGCAAATTCGGCTAAAAGTATTTTTATGATACTTCATATTTAAGCTTTTGACATCAGTGGCACGAGTTGATCAACTTTTGGTAACTAGTAACTAGTTTAGGTTAACTAGAAATGGGAGTTTACTCGTGTCGGTTTTAAGATTTTTGCGAATATTTCACAACAGAGAAATATTTCGAAAAAATTTATTTAACAAATGTTGCTATAAAAGCAATAACTAGCAACTTTTATTTGAGACTTTTTTCTGTATGTATTCAGGTTTCCATGGTTATCGTAAATTATAAATACACAATGGGTGCTTTCGAGTTGTACAGAGTAGAGCGAGCGCTGAGCGAACAGTTGATGGTGACGTCATGAATAGAGCACTAACGGAGCGAGCGTTCTTGTGACGTAATGTTTATAAAATCTAACCCAACAATTTTAGGCGGCGTTTTTACTGTCAGATTTGTTCACGTCAGTCATGAATCAAAATTATATACCTCGGTTTTTCCTTGATTTTTTTTCAATGATGAAGAAATAAAATTAATTAAAAATTAAATAATAATTAATGAATTAATTTAATGATTTTTTTTCATTTTAATTTTATGCACGGTGTATTTTAATAATTTTTTTGCTGTTTACAGAACGTCACAAATATATAAAATGGCCGTACTCTGTAGCCATAGACAAATAACAATATTATTTGTCTATCAAATAACAATATTATTTGTCTATTGTTATTTGTGTAAGGCTATTATTTTTATTTTATTTATAATTTAATTTTAAACTTTCATTTCTTTCCCGCCGTTCCCCCACTTTTTTACGTCATACTCCATATGCTCGGTCTTAAAACCCCGAACACATAGAGCGCACTCTAAATGCTCGCTCGATCGCAAAACGAATGCAATTGAGTGTACTCCGAGCGTCAAATCGAACACGTTTGAGTGTACAGAACGTGCTCGGAACGCTCGGAGCGTCAAATCGAATGTACCCATTATGAAATTATCAACGTAATATAATACGTTATTGTCTTTTACAATAATAACTACTTTGCGGCTAGAATGTATTTTATACAAGTTCTTTGTGATGACGGTCGGTCCTGTGGTGGCCACAGCTGATTTTTTTTTTAACTAAATTAAATTAATTAGAGAAAATTTTGTCACAATAAAATTTAAATTAAAAATTCCTGTAATTTTTACTGGAATTAAAATTTTAATTAAATTATTAAGAAACTTATTGATAAATGGCTTTTTTTTTATTTTAGAAACGAATTTTCTCTATTAACCATAAACAGTTAATAGCTTTCACACATGAAAGCTCACGGGTAAAGTGTAGCTCAATTTTCAGCTGTTAAAATTTTTTTATTATAGATTTATTTTTATAGAAGAAGTACACAATTTTTGCCATAAATACAAAAAAAAAAAAAAGATAATTACTAAAAAACCCTAAAAATCAGTCGATTGGAAGTACAATATTATCTTTTTCATTAGATCATATTAGATTTTCTTTTTCCATTAATAACGTAACGATTTTTTTTCCTTAATATAATTCTTCAGACACGCGAAATAATACACCAGATAGTCGACAATCATGAAAGCGAAGACAGTTGTCAAGAAAATCAATTACAGGAAAATGTTTAAAAGCATATCACCATCTCGAAAATCAATTTGGATGGGATATACAATTATTTTCAATCAACGTCTATTTTTAGTCTAGACATTTTGATACTATTCTTGTGCTACTTTATTAAAACTTTTTATTTAATTTATAATTAATAAAATATATTATCATGTTCTCCTAATAATTAAGGTGACCAGACGTCCCGGTTTGGCCGGGACAGTCCCGGTTTTGCATCATTTGTCCCGGCGTCCCTAATTTGTACCGGGACACAAAGGGAACCTTTTGTGTCCCGGTTTAGAATTCTAAAAAAATAAATTTCACGATCCCAATTTTATCTAATATCCCGCAAGCCCTCAAAATATTGCATTATTTACAAATATGTCTATAAAATATTTTACAAGCTAGATAATTTTCAAATAAAAACAAAGATAAATAAATATCAAGATTAAATAAATGATAATTCTTACGATTTAACTTCAACTTCCTTTTGACTTGGAAACTCTTGTAGTCAAAATTTATAAATAGTTTCATATTTATACTGTTCGAGTAGAAAGACTGAAGGAATTTTGTCTATTTGCCGAAACAGAATATCAACAGTTACTCGGATATAGTTCTACTCGTTGGCTGGCTCTTTTGCCCGCTGTTAAAAGAATTATTGTAGTTTATACAGGACTTAAATCCTTTTTTCTCTCCGAAAATGCATGCCCAGTTGTTATCCGCATGTTATGTTTTGAGGACCCTACATCAGAATTATTGATACATTTTTCACTAAATCAATTACAAATATTGCATGATACTGTATGAAATATTGAAGGAGAATATGTTTCGGTAAAGGATTCTCATACGACTATAAATGATTTAAAAAATCAACTGACTGCATGTAGAGAAGTGAAATTTATCGGTTCTTAATTATCAGATATGATCGATCATCTTATTGAGAATGATTTACTAGATTCAAACACATTCTATCAGACGGTTGATGAATTCTTTGGCACATCTTTAAATTATTTAGAAGAATGGACAAACTGTTTCCAATTTAGATCCACATTTCAATGGGTTTTACTGAAAGCAATACCAACATGGAATGTTACAAAATCAAGAGGCTTGGTGAATAAATATCTGGATATTTCAGCGCATAAATTCTCCGCAATTGATGAAGAATTGCTATTTACGGAAATAACGAGGATAAAGAAATTTTTGGAAGAAAAATCAAATGAGGATGAATTTAAAATTGACAGCGCAACAAATGTCATTTTGATGAGAATTCTATCCCTTGTCAGTATACAAAGCTAATCGTCGAATTTGCTTTCAGTGTTCCAGTAACCAATAGTCGAATTGAAAGAGTATTCAGTCTTGTAAATTCTTCTTGGATAAAAGAAAAAAGTAGGATGCATGTCAATACATTAAAAGCAGTCATCTCAATAAAAGTAAATTCGAAAGTTGTTTCGATTTCTACGATAAAATATCCAAGAATAAAGTTTTGCTGGAAAAAATTCACAAATCCGAAAAGTATTCGTATAAGTAAAATGTCTTTCTTGTAATATTAATTTTTTTATCTGTGGCTTATGAATAAATAATTCGATAAAACGATTCTTTTTATTTGTCCCGGTTTATGATTTTCAAAATCTGGTCACCTAACTAATAATACCTAGTATATTTTTCGGATTTATTTTACATTAACTTAAAAAGTGGTTAAATTAGGACTAAAAGAATCCATATGTGTAAGAAATCTGGCGAGTTTAAATTCGGTAATGTGGCGGCTCTTCGTTTCTGGATTTCGATATATATTTTTTAAATGTATGTATTTTACATCGGCCTATTTCTGCAATCGCCGATGCCAGGGGGCGAGCTCCTACACCTGGATGAGGGGTGAATGATTGTGAAAATGGGAGTAATGTAAACATATTATTCTCGCCCGAATAATATCACCAACGAAGGAGGCTCGAACCACCGACCGCCTAATGACAGTCTAAACCGCATGACTCAATGCGCTCGGCCACTCCGTTAGCTGGATTTCGATATGATTTGGACAGGAAACATTTTTCGCAGATTATTCATTATAACAAGTGCCATCTTGCCAGTACTACATGTTATCTCAACACCAAATTCTTTAACTTATGGTAACATAATATGGCGAATATTTTAGCGGTACCACACGACATTAACCAGCAGGGCCCGTCCTAGCAAACGCGGGGCCCGACGCAAGTATAATTTGTGGGGCCCAAAAAAAAAATAAAATAAAATAAAATAAAATAAAAAAATTATAAAATAAATACAGGTTATACATAATATATGTTTATTTCGTTAGATATTATTGCTCTGTATGGTACTATTATTGTTACAAACTAAATTAACCTTTCTAGCTTTTGCTTCCGCAAAATCTTTCAAAAGATTGTCCAACTCCATCTCCCTCATGGTTTCACATTCAATTGACATAATCGCCAGTGAATTTAAACGTTCTTCAGTAATAGTCGATCGTAAATAGGTTTTCAGTAACTTTAATTTCGAAAAACTTCTTTCGCCCGCAACGACTATTACTGGTATAGTGAGGAAGATCCTTAGTGCAATGAATAAATTTGGAAACGAGGTTAAATGGATTATTGCAAGACAAATATTTATAGTCTATCTCAGAAAGAGCGATAGTAATAAAATTTATTATTTGTAAAAAGTTATTGTTTTTTCACACAGAAGCGGCACACAAAATATGAATAGTTCGAAACGAAATATTGTTAAGGAACAACCGAGTGTGTCGCACATCTTATATGGGAATACGAACTAGGGTTAAACACAATAGATCATAAAAATTTTACCCTAAAATTTTGAAGAAAAATATGGTCACAGTGGTGCGTTTAATGATATGATAAATATGGTCACAGGCGTGCGTTTAATAAAATGATAAATAGAAATATAGAAATACACAAAACCCATTTAAACGTGTTTAAAATGTGCACGCCACTGGTAACTGCCTGACAAAACGATGTATTACTATCGCTCTTTCTGAGATAGACTATAAGAATATTTAATGGATTACAACAACTTCGTGGAATAGTTACTTTCAAAGCTTCTATTTCTTTCGACAACATGTATCCCATTCAAGTCTACTGATTTGCCATGTTTTAAAGCAATTTCAAGATGAGCAGCGCCTTTCAATATAGTTTCTTTGGAGATGTTATTGATAGTCCATAAAAAACTAAATAAATCTATGTTTTCTTTTAATTGTTTAAATCGAGGTTGAAGAGACTGTAGTGCTTTATCCAACACTTGATTAAAACAATTTACTTTATATGTTTCTTTTGGATCAATAACAGGATCATCCTCAGACTCGTATGCAAATTGCCTTTTTCGTTTCCGTATACGATTTGATTTGAATTGTGGAACAACATCTAAATCTTTAGCAAGATCATTTGCACCGATTAAAACATCTTCAAGACCTTTTCTTCGATACAGTTTCAGCCAGTTGCATAAATTTTCATAGGTCAGTATTTCAGATCCAATGTTTCACTTTGTAATTCTTTGCTAACCAAGTTCACTTGGAAAAGCAAATCATGCCAGAAAACTAGAGCCAAAGATTATGCTTCACTTTTTGTATGAGAATCATTAGTTGTTTTTAGTACTTCCACGAGCGCATCATATATTTCTCCGGTTTGATATCTTAAAGCTTTCACACTCTTCATTCGGCATTCCCACTTACTTTCACATAAAGATTTAACAGAGAGACTGGCAACGTGTGTTCTAAAAATGTTCCATTTTGTCGTAGATGCAGAAAAATGTACATAAATGCGTTGAAGAGTGTCAAAAAAACTCATTGCATCTGGACAAGTCTAGGCCACGTCGCTTAAAACAAAGTTATAATTATGGCACGCACATGGGGTAAAAAAAGCTCTTGGATTTATTTTCGGATTCTAATCGCTGTTTTTTTTTTTTAAGTGAAGCGCGGGGCTCTACGCGAGGGAATCAGTGGAATGTGCTTATGGCTGGCTCTGTTGTCAGTAGCAGTATTTCCCGCTGCTGCTTTAAAAAATATAGTCCTATAACACATCCAGCCCAGTAGTAATATTGCGTAGATGCAAAGGTCGTTGATGCATCAACTTTGGTATGTGCTTCGTCTGGCATGTTGATGTTTCGGTATCATCTGCAACATCTTGTTGAAATTACTGCGTTAATTAAATTTTATACAGGAATAATTACTTCGTTCAGGTCAAATAGAGTAAATGCAAAATGCAGATGGCAATTGTTTTTAGTATCCACGTAAAATAAATAATAGTTGTTGGAACTGAACCTACTAAATTACGAGCATACAAAAGATTTTATATGTAAAAACATGTAAATATGTAGTTTTTGGCCGATTATTGCCCGAGTAAAAATATCTAATATCTGAAGTGAAGTCGCACAACAGTCATACAACGGTCACTGAATGTTTATAATGAAATGCTGTAAGTCCGAGTTTTTCCGCCAAACGAATGACGTTTGACCGTTGTGAGCCTCAGCTATAGCTGAGGCTTAATAATTATCACATTAGACGGTCACTGTATGCCAAGTGTATGGCTGTTTCTATCTTTTGCTTAAAATTTGGGCGCCGTGTGCCTAAGCGTACGACCTTTAAAGTTTTTGAAGAGTCATATGAACCGCTGTATGCCGCTGTAATGCTAAGCGACCGTTGTTCGACCATTGTAAAGTCGCCGTTTATTTTTACTCGAGTGGTTTCGTTAGGTCGACCCAGCATCTTATAAAAGGTGTCTCAAAAGAAATTTTATATTTATTTAGCTTACTGCGTGAACGTAACGTATCCGAGGGGCGCGGGGATTATGTCAATCGGTAGCCTGGCTCTTGGGAATACAATCGCTATGGAGCAGACCGCGCGTTATGCGTACGAGAGTTTTACAAAAACGGTGATTCGGCGACTGTAGCGCGTAGAAAATTCTGCAGTATTCGAGGTTTTCGCCACTTAAATGATGCGCCAAGTATTCCTCTCATTCAACATTGGGTTAAAAAGTTTGAAGAGACTGGTACAACGCTGGATAAATCAAAATCCGGGCGACCTAGGTCATCAAGAACGGTAGAAAACGTGGAGAATGTTAATCAGTCTGTTCGTGACGACCCGAACCTTTCAATTCGGAAGCGCGCAAGTGCTTTAAATGTGCATAGATCATCATTAAATCGCATTATGCACAAAGACCTAAAGCTGCACCCCTACAAAATTCAATTGGTGCAAGAATTAAAGCCCCAAGATGCCAGTCAGAGGCCTAATTTCGCAAATCAGGTGATTGAGCGATTTTCAACGTTTACCAACATTTTGTTTTCGGATGAAGCTCATTTTCATCTTAATGGCCACGTAAATAAGCAGAACTGCCGCTACTGGAGTGCAACGAATCCGAAACGCAAACATCAGAAACCCCTACATTCGCCTAAAGTGACCGTATGGGCTGCGATGTCGGCGCGAGGAATTATCGGCCCTTACTTTTTTGAAGACGAAAGGGGGCGTGCAGTTACAGTGAATTCAGAGCGTTATGTGGAGATGTTAGACAACTTCTTGGTACCTGAACTGCAAAACATTCCTGGCTATAACCAAAGAACATGGTTCCAACAGGACGGAGCAACTTCACACACGTCCAATATGTCTCTGCCACGTGTTCGTGAAATTTTCTCAGGCAAATTGATCTCCCGGAGAGGTGTCATAAATTGCCCTCCACGCAGTCCAGATTTAACCCCTATGGACTTTTTCCTATGGGGTTATCTTAAATCTAAAGTTTACGCCAATAAACCGACTTCACTGGCGCATTTGAAAGAAAATATCCGTCACGAAATGGCAGCCATCCCTGAGTCCACCTGCCGAGACGTCATAAGTAATTTTACTGTTCGATTAAATGAGTGCCGAGAACGCGAGGGTCTACATTTAGACGATATTATTTTTAAGAAATAAATCCCCAAAAAGTGTATTTTAATAATTAATAAACATTTTTTCTATATACGGCTTACTTTTTTTTTAATCGATCCACTAAATATAAAATTTCTTTTGAGACACCTTGTATATCTCAACAGCCTCTTGGTCGTCGTCCATCTATTTTCGCTTGCATGATTACTCTCTCTTCTCTTCTAAATACATGTCTAAAGTATCGTAGGAAGAGTTGGTTCATCCATGTCGTCAGTTTTTTTTGTGTCGTTTATGTCTTGCAAAACTCAGACATTTGCTCGACGAGCTCTCCAGAGATTCGTAGAACGCGACGATAGGTCCACATTTCAAATGTCTATTCTTTCTTTTTATCGTTAATTGAAATTACTAACTAAAGTTGAATATATGCAAACATCAGTATCGTCGTTACGGTCGGTCAGCCGGGCGTGTGCCCGAACCCCGGGGCGAGTGGGGCCCCCATCGAGTTACCTTATTCTAATCATCAATAACATAATATATATCTTACATATTAACAAATAAAAAACTGAGAAACCGACATTTGATGCAAGTTCTTTTACATACAGCTAAAGAATACTTTTGAAATGAAGCGCACCAAGTGTTTTTGTATTTCTATAGTCCCGCGTCGCTGGCCAGACTAAAATTAGTGGTGGCCGCAGTGGAAAAATTTGACATAATTTAGATAAACTAAAGGAAGCACTTATTAAATTAAGAGAAACAACAGTTGATCCTAAAATAAAAAGCGAAACAATATCACTGTACGAAAACGAAATAAATTTTGAATTTGTGATGTCAATTATCATACGGTATGACATATTGTTGAACGTAAATGCCGTTAGTAAAAGTTTACAAAACCCAAAAACCGATCTTTCGATAGCAGTTACCCTTTTGAAGGGCTTGGAAAACTTTTTGAAACGCTTTAGAAAAGTTGGTTTTGCGGAATCAAAAGTCGTAGCTGCAGAATTATGTGAAAAATTTAATATTCCTCCAGGAATTAAGAAAATAAGAATTAGAAAAAGGAAGCGACTATTTGAGTACGAAGGAGAGGATTCTCTAGTTAACGATCCTGAAACTAACTTTTATCAAGAATACTTTTTACAAATAGTAGACCAAGGTATAATTTCAATTCAGGAGAGATTCAAACAACTAGAGAAACATAATAACTTATTTGGGTTTCTACATAATATATCAAATTTAAAACATGAAGAAAATGACAAAGAAAATGTTGTATGGATTTGCATCTAACACTAAAATATGATGACAACAATGGATATATTAACGGAAGTGATTTCTATGAAGAAATAAGAGTGTTCTGTAACATTTTCTGTGAAGACATATGTGATTGGTCATCATTAGAATGCCTTAAAAAAATTCACCAAACAGGAAATGCCTTTCCCAATTTAGTATTCCCAATTCAAGTATAACTTTAAGAATTTTATTAACAATTCCGATAACCACTGCCGAGTCCAAACGTAGGTTTTCAAAGCTTAAGATAATAAAAAACTATTTAAGATACACAATGGTACAAGAGAGACTATCCAACCTAACGTTGCTTTCTAGAAAATAAATTTAAGTGAGATGATAAACAAATTTGCTGAAATTAAAGTAAGGAAAATACAGTTACGTTAATTTTGTTTTTCTTTCGTATTAATATCAATGTGATATATATATACGAATATATATATACTAGCTGAAAACCCGTGCTTCGCTACGGTATATTGATGGTCTCATTGGCATAAAATCCGCAGTTTGTTTTTAAACTTGTGTATGGGTAAACTTTGTAACAAAAAATCTAGTCGATATCTCATCTGTCCTAAGAGATATTCAGGAATCCGTGAAAAAACATTTTACTCCTTTTCACCAGATAGGGGTCGAACTTGAAAAAATCCTTTCTTAGTGGGTTCTTACGTCATACTGAAAAATATACTCTCCGAGTTTTTTATTTCTAACAAAAAAATAGTAATTTACCCTTTAGGAATGAAAGAAAACTGTCAAAACACATATAAGCCAAAATGGAATGTTATAACTCAACAACCGCTGGAAATACAAAGGGTTCTATAATTCACTCCGAATGTAGATTCACCCCTTTAGGGGTTGATTAAGATAAAATCCTGAAATACATTTTTTGGCATTTGTATGGGTAATCTTTATAAGCAAAAACCAAGTTTATATCTTATTGATCCTAGAAGATATTAAGGCGTCCTTGAAATCACAATTCCCTCTTTTCACCCTTTAGGGGTGATATTTATTAAAGGTAAATAACTGTTAAAACCATTTCGAGACATTTTAAAAAGACACAGGAAATACGACGCGATGTATAATCTACCCAGTTTGTAGAATCACCCCTTTAGGGGTTGATTAGGACGTAATCCTGAAATAAGTTTTTCGACATTTGTATGGATAATTTTTGTAAGCAAACACCAAGTCGATATCTTATTGGTCCTAAAAGAATTAAGGAATTACTGAAATCACATTTCACCCCTTTTCACCCTTAAGGGGTGAAATTTAAAAAAAAATGTCAAAATCATTTCGAGATATTAAAAAAAAAAACACCTATGTGCCAAAAAATAATGTTGCAACTAAACGAACACAGGAAATGCGACGGGATGTATAATTCATCCCGATTGTAGATCCACCCCTTAAGGGGTTGATTAGGACAAAATGCAAAAATAGGTTTTTCGGTATTTGCATGGGTAGTTTTTGTAAGCAAAAACCAAGTAGATATCTTATTGGTCCTAAAAAATGTTAAACAATCCTTGAAATCACATTTTATCCATTTTTACCCTTTAGGGGTTAAATTTAAAAAAATTTTCAAAACATTTCGAGATATTTTAAAAATACGCCTATGTGCCAAAAAGAAACCTTATAACTCAACAAACACAGGGAATACGACGGGATGTATAATTCACCCCAATTGTAGATCCACCGTTTAGGTGTTGATTATGACAAAAATCCTGAAATATATTTTGCCGTATTTGTATGGGTAATCTTTGTAAGCAAAAAGCAAGTCGATATCTTATTGGTCCTAAGAGATATTAAGGAATCCTTGAAATCACAATTCACCCCTTTTCACCCTTTAGGGGTGAAATTTAAAAAAAACTCAATACTATTTCGAGATATTTTAAAAAGACATCTATGTGCCAAAAATTAATGTTGCAACTAAGCGAACAGAGGAAATACGACGGAATGTATAATTCACCTTGATTGTAGATCCATCCCTTTAGGGGTTGATTAGGACCAAATCCTGAAATAAGGTTTTCGGTATTTGTATGGGTAGTTTTTGTAAGCAAAAACCAAGTAGATATCTTATTGGTCCTAAGAGATATTAAGGAATCCTTGAAATCACAATTCATCCCTTTTCACCCTTTAGGGGGTAATTTTAAAAAAATGTCAAAACTATTTCGAGTAATTTTAAAAATAGGAATTACTGAAATCACATTTCACCCCTTTTCACCCTTAAGGGGTGAAATTTAAAAAAAAAATGTCAAAATCATTTCGAGATATTAAAAAAAAAAACACCTATGTGCCAAAAAGTAATGTTGCAACTAAACGAACACAGGAAATACGGCGGGATGTATAATTCACCCCGATTGCAGATCCACCCCTTAAGGGGTTGATTAGGACAAAATCCAAAAATTGGTTTTTCGGCATTTGCAAGGGTAGTTTTTGTAAGCAAAAACCAAGTCGATGTCTTATTGGTGTTAAAAAATATTAAACAATCCTTGAAATCACATTTCACCCCTTTTCGCCCTTTAGGGGTTAAATTTAAAAAAGTTGTCAAAATCATTTCGAGATATTTTAAAAAGACGACTATGTGCCAAAAAGAAACCTTATATCTCAATAAACACAGGGAATACGACGGGACGTATAATTCACCCCGATTGTAGATCCATCCTTTAGGGGTTGATTAGGACAAAATCCTGAAATATATTTTTCGGTATTTGTATGGGTAATCTTTGTAATCAAAAAGCAAGGCAATATCTTATTGGCCCTAAGAGATTTAAAGAATACTTCACTTCTAAGGAAATCATAATTCACCCCTTTTCACCCTATAGGGGTGAAATTTTAAAAAACTACCAAAACCTTTTTGAGATATTTTAAAAAGACTCCTATGTGCTAAAAAGTAATATTGCAACTAAACAAACACAGGAAATACGACGGAATGCATAACTCACCCCGATTGTAGATCCACCCCTTTAGGGGTTGATTAGGACAAATTCCTGAAATAAGTTTTTCGGTAATTGTATGGATAATCTTTGCAAGCAAACAGTAAATCGATATCTGATTGATCCTAAGAGATATTAAGGAATCCTTGAAATCACAATTCACCCCTTTTCAACCCTTAGGGGTGGAATTTTAAAAAACTGTCAAACCCATTTCGAGATATTTTAAAAAGACACCTATGTGCCAAAAAGTATTGTTGCAACGAAACGAACACAGGAATTACGACGGGATGTATAATTCTCCCCGATTGTAGATCCACCCCTTTAGGGGTTGATTAGGACAAAATCCTGAAATTGGTGATTCGGTATTTGTATGGGTAATCTTTGTAAGCAAAAAGCAAGTCGATATCTTATTGGTCCTAAGAGATATTAAAGAATCCTTAAAATCACAATTCACCCCTTTTCACCCTTTAGGGGTGAAATTTCAAAAAACTGTCAATACCATTTCGACATATTTTAAAAAGACACCTTTGTGCCAAAAAATAATCTTGCAACTAAACGAACACAGGAAATACAACGGGATGTATAATCCACCCCGATTGTAGGTTCACCCCTTTAGGGGTCGATTAGGGCAAAATCCCGAAATTGGTTTTTCGACATTTGTATGGGTAATACTTGTAAGCAAAAACTAAGTCGATATCCCATCGGCCCTAAGAGATATTAAGTAATTCGTGAAATCACATTTCACCCCTTTTCATCCCTTAGGAGTGGAATTTCGAAAAATCCCTTCTTAGTAGATATATATATTTCGTATTAATTTTATATACGAATAAATGTTATGTTCCTTTCTTGTATTAAGAATTAAAAAAATGATTTATTTTTTCGCTTTTTTATTTAGTGGGGGCCTACTCCATGTTTGTGTCCGGAGCCTCAAAATCCAAACGACGGCCCTGGCAAACACAACAAAGAAACCGTGAGACAGATGTTAAGTTTTAGAAGAAAATGAAAGAGAAGATAGTGGGATTGGTTGTTTAGAAAAAATATCGGATTTACACAATGTTTTTATAATTTCCTGATAAATATGGATACTATGCTAAAAGACTATTTTTCTATTAATTCTTTTTTATTTGATTGTAAAGTTTTTAGTTTATAGGAAGTATCTTGTAGCCAAAATTTAATATATTAACATAGCAATAATACAACTAAATAGAAAACCAATTTCCTAAAAATATTTTCAAGGACGCATTCATACATTCTTTGCCTGTCAATTTATTCATTACTGTAAATGATCACACATCAGAATATTTTTTACATATCAAAAAAACCGGAAACTATCACTAGCAAAAATAAAGATTGCTGAAATTATCTACTTTTTACCGACCGCCAACATATATAAGGGAGGTATTGTGATCATACCAATTTTGACATTTCGAGATTTCGATGGATCTCCACGAATTGAGGTCCCTACAAAACGTTTTGACAATTTTTAACATGATGTCTGTCGGTCTGTCTGTCCGTCTGTCTGTCCGCCTGTCTGTCTGTCTGTCTGTCCGTCTGTCTGTCTGTGTACACGTGCAGAGCAAATTCGGCTGAAAGGATTTTTATGAAACTTCATATTTAAGCTTCTGCCATCAATGGCACAAGTTGATCAAGTTTTGGTAAAAATCGATTGACTAAAAATGGGAGTTTACTCGTGTCGATTTTAAGATTTTTGTGAATATTTCACAACAGAAAAATATTTGGAAAAAATTTATTTAACAAAAGTTGCTATAAAAGTAATAACTAACTTTTATTTGAGACATTTTCTGATAAAACGAAAAAAAAATGAATTTTTTTTTTTTTTTGGCCTTTCAATATGGTGGACTATATTTTTCGGCCACTGTACAGTGGCGTATGGTCATTTATTAAAATAATAGTTATCGGTAAAAAAAGAAAAATACAAATCTTGATATTTTCGAAAGAAGCTAAAAATAGGAGATACACACAATCAATAAAACAATATTATGCATCTGTAATTTATTATTTTATTATAAATACAATAACTAATAACTTTTATTTGAGACGTTTTTTGATAAAACGAAAAATTTCGAAAAAGTTTTGTAAAATTTTTCGAAATTTTTCCAAGTATCTATTTATTCCTACTTACATATGTGTTACGTTTCCATAGTTATGATAAATAATATCTCTGTTAGAAATCTCTGTTGATTTTTTATATTAATTTATTAAACAATCTAATGAAATGGCTCAATTTCAATCAAGAATAGCGAACATATTGCAACATACATATCTCACCTATTCGCCATATTTCTTATGGTTATTAAATTTAAAATATATTTAGGAAAGTTGATCCTTGATATTGCATCAAGACATTCTCTTCTGGTTCAGCAGTTTTGGATGAACAAAATCACCTGCATCTGCAGTCCTCAATCTATGATTGTGTTATTATTATTGTTTTTGTAAGAGTGTAGTTATTAATATTGCAATAAATATTATTATTATTATTCTCAATACTGACATGTGACATTTACATATTTCCAATACTTGATAAAAAGTTTTTTTTTTTTTTGTTGGCAATTTGCCTGCAAATAATGGATCACGGATGTTGTTTTACAACAATGAATAATGTAATACTTTGCAGGGCCGGCGTGAAGATAGTTGGCGCCCTTAGGCAAGATATAATGCGGCGCCCCTAACTGAATTCCGTATCGGTATTTTTAGTTTTGAGTTGTTTTACAAATTCAAGCTACATTTTTAATAAATTGTCGTAAAAAAGAAAACATGTTATTAATTGTTGAAGTTAGTTTTTCTTTTATTTTTTCTTATTGATTATTTTTCATCAATTTGGCGCCCTTTTCTACTGATCACCTGAGCAAGTACCTTACTCGCCTCATCCTCGATCCGGCTCTAATACTTTGTATACACTTATATGAAATAACGACACTAAAGTGGTATACTTGAGGAGGATTTACTTGACCGACGACCATTAGGAAAAGGGTATGGTTCAGTCTAGAAAGCCATCAAAATTAAGCGATGCCATTCAATCGGATATTGAGAAAGAACTATTGTTTTATTTTAGTCGCTCTTGTCTTCCTGCCGCAGATGCGCACATAGGTAATACAGCATACTATTTCTGTGACCTTTATCCACAAATCAAGCGTGGTCATTTTAATCGTTTCCCAACCTTTTTTTCATAGCGAACCGACAAGCGACCTAGAAAAAATATGCGGGCCGGCAAGTTTAGAAAGTAATGTGTATCGCAAAATTATTACAAGTGATGAGAAAAAAAGTCTTCACCTCCAAAATGTAAGTGATGAGCAAAAAAAAGGTCTTCACCTCCAAAATGTAAGTAGTGATGAGCAAAAAAAAGGTCTTCACCTACAGAATGTAAGTGACGAGAAAAAAAAACAAGCTCTTCACCTCCAAAATGTAAGTGATGAGCCAATAAAAAAAAGGTCCTCCCATCCAAACTACAAACCCGAAAATCTCGCGGACCAGCAAAAAAATCTCACGGAGCGGTGCCGGTCCGAGGGAAACGCTGATTTAATTAATATACTATGCCACAGACAAATTTTGTGATCATAAATTTTTGATTATATAGTCCGTTCAAAGGTTACAATGCAGTATTGCTCTTATGAGAAATGGGAGCGGTGTACCAAATGTTGTAAAATTGTTAAATATGTCAATGGACCCAAAATAGTATGTGTAATTTTATGTGTATTCTTTTGTTAATAATTTATTGAAATTAAATAGAAAAGCTATCACAGAAAATTGAATATATATTTGTACCCCGGTTTCTTGGCAACCTAGCCAAGAAAGAAAAGGATAGTGTTATTGGGAAAACCCGTTAGAGAGTATGAAAGAGTACTTCATTTGCTCTGTACTGCATTCTAATATTTGAACGGAATATAGATTTTTAGTTTTTCCATTACAAAAAATTTGGTTCCATGACCAATATTATTAAATTTACATTTTTTTTTTGTGCTTCCTAAATATATATTTTATTTTTGACAGTTCAGTAATTAAATTTTTCATCAACAGATAACTCTACATATTTTGCATTATTAAGTTTCATAGCTTTTAAAATACGGGACAGGAACAATAAAATCACCGACGTCACATCTCCATTTCATAATAACTCTGTATACAAATATTTGACCACCAACAAATGGGTACAAAGCTGGATTTTCTTAATCCACCAAATAAACCGGACAAATAGGAATAAATTCCTGATTGTAAAAAGAAGAGAGATTTTATTTATCTCAACAAATATGTCAAACTGCAAAAGATTACAAATATATTAGTTTTGTATAAATAAAATTTTATGATATTAGTCCGGTTATATCTTTATTATAAGAGGTACATATATGTAGTTCAAATCTCATCCAAGATCAACATGCTGTGTGAAATTTTTAAACTTGGTCAATAAAGAGTGAATAAAAAAGGTCCTGTTAGCTGAAAAATTAGATCGCATCAGGACAATGAACCAACTAACACTTCCCTTATGGTTCGGCAGTTTTAGTGAAGTCACATCCACAATACTTATCTGACTTGGCTTCGTGTGACTTTATTTCCCTAAATATTATTATATTATAAATATTTTTATATTACAAAAGCTTAAAGATATGGTTTCTTCTGATATACTTAGAACTGCTTACTTTGGAACGTTTCACGCAACAATGAGTTATGGCATTTTGTGTTGGGGAAGTTCCTCTGAATCGTCAAAGGTTTTTGTAGTTCAAAACCGTGCTATTCGCATAATAGCTGGTGCCCCTTTTAGATCATCTTACAGATCCCTTTTTCCAGTTTTGTCTATATTAACTCTTCCATCTGTTTATATATTAGAAGCCATAATGTTTGTTAAAAATAATCCACACCTTTACGCTACCAATTCTAATTCTCATTCTTATTATACCTGCAGTAAAAACTCAATTGCATGTCCCTCTCATAGCTCTGCACTGTACAGTAACAGTCCTCACTACATGGCTTTAACATTATTTAACTGTGTACCAGTTGGTCATAGCATTAAAATCTATAACGTCCAGTAGAGCATTTAAATTAAAATTTAGAAATTTTTTACTATCCAACTGTTTTTCAAAATATACAGGAATATTTACACCATAAAGGCTAATATTGAATTACGTAGTCTTCTAACTGTACTATTTGTTAAATTTATATGTATTGTTTAACACATCTAGTTTCAATTTATATAATCAGACCAATTCTGTAACTCTGTTACTATGATAATAGTAACTAAATTCGTCACTATGAGCAAGGTCAGTTACTACCATGAATGAAAGGCATTATACTTTTTATAATATTTTATGTTGTAGTAACGTTATTACACAGTAACTTTTTACATAATTGATCTGTATATGTGTCATCTTAACTAAACTACAACATTTATGTAATGTGTTATTGTTTGAATAAATTTATAATCATTATTATTATTATTACTATTAAGAGTTCGTTAAAAGGACTCTAATTTGAATTAAAGAGATAAAAATAATCCGAAATTAACCTAAAAGCGTTTCCAAAAAGTGCCTATAAAACGTGTTTCCAAAAGTGCAAAAGATGCTGGCAGCAACACATAGCCGCGGAAGGGCAATATTTCGAAGGTGGTAATTCAAATGTAAAATCATTTCTTATTAATAAAGTTTTTAAGACGTAAGTCTGCGAATTTTTTATTAAATATTATATACGAATAAAAAATAAATAATATATAAAACTATTGTAAACTTCCGAAATTAAATAATAAAAATAACTGTAATTAAAAAGCAATTACCTTAAATTAACATTCCATTAATTAACAATTAGAAACACAATCACTTGTCAACAATCCTCAAACATTCGACTACTTTTACTGCAGTGGGACGAATGCATAGTCACCGCAGATGTAGCGAAACTGAACGTGTTCAAACACGCAACATTGAGGACATGCGTCCTGGGTATTGCCGAAGAGTTGACAGACGAATCACTGGGACGTTGCATGACATTTTTTACACGTTATTTAATGGTTTCTGATGTCGAAGCTTTTAGATTATATAAATATGATACATCAGTTTTTGGATATTACAATAGTTTCCATTATCTTGATTTACTTTATGGGGTGAGCTATTTATTCGTTGCCAAAGAAACGAACGTTAAATTGTTTTCTATTTAGTAGATAGCTGGGGTTTGGTAATAATTTTTTTAATGATTTTTACCTTGCAAAGAATGGAAAACACACGTTTTAGATTGGATTCTGTTTTAAATTACTTTAAGGTGGCGATTCAATCGGGGACGCAAACCAGTTTTTCGCTACATTTGCATGCATACAAACACATTCCTATTTATCTTAAAAACAACAAATTTGAAAAGAATTTGGTTTCCTTTAGAGCGATCAGAATTTATAGTAGAACAACCTTATATTTTTATTTTTCATTAAAACTAAATAGTTTTCGAGATGAATTGTAAAATATAATTTTCTGTATCTGTATCAATGTCAAAAATAGTTCAGCTGTTATCCGTTAGACTGCGGGCCGCGCGCTTTCTATATCAAATTTATTTCCACATGCGCTTCGCCAATCGAAGCATTGCTTCTTTTATAGCTAGCCATAAACTGATTAGATTATATTAGACTCTATTTTGCATTATTTTGCTACATAAACAAATATTAATACTTGGTAAATATAATTTATATGATATATTTAAAAGTAAATCTAAAGTATTGTATATAGTTTTAACTAAACATTCAAATAACAAATAGGTAAAATGACATTTTTATTTTTATTCAGTAAGGCAATAAATAAAATAGCCGAAAAAGTTTAAAATATAGTTTATTGTCAGAATAATATAATAATATCTCTTAGGACCAATCAGGATTTTGTCCTAATCAACCCCTAAAGGGCTGAATCTACAATCGGGGTGAACTATACATCCCTTCGTATTTCCTGTGTTTGTTGAGTTAAAACGTTTCTTTCTGGCACATAGGTGTCTTTTTAAAATATCTCGAAATGGTTTTGACATTTTTTTAAAATTTCACCCCTAAAGGGGTGAATTATGATTTCAAGGATTCTTTAATTTCTCTTAGGACCAGTAAAATATCGATTTGGTTTTTTCTTATAAAGATTACCAATACAAAGGCCGAAAACCCTATTTCAGGATTTTGTCCTAATCAACCCCTAAATAGGTGAATCTACATTCGGACTTAATTATACATCCCGTCGTATTTCCTGTATTTGTTGAGTCATAACATTTCTTTTTGGCTGATGGTTGTCTTTTTTAAATATCTTGAAATGGTTTTGACAATTTTTTAAAACTGCATCCTTAAAGGGTGAAATTCGATTTCAAGGATTCCTTAATATCTCTTAGGACCAATAAAATATCGACTTGATTTTTACATATAAAGATACAAATGCAAAAAACTTGCAGAAAGGATTTTTTTCCCAATCAACCCCTAAAGGGGTGAATTTACATTCGGGGTGAAATATACATCCCGTCGTATATCCTGTGTTTGTTGAGTCATAGCATTCTTTGTATAAATTCACGTGTATTTCAAATGGATGAAAAATTCTGTTGTTTTATTATTTATAACTATTAAATAATAAACCATTATTAACTACTAATGACCAACATCAATTTCTCAGATTAAAAACACGGTACTTAATGGTATTTTCATTTTAAGCTAGTAGATTATTCACTATAAGTAGGGTGACCAGATTTCAGTGAAGGGAAACCGGGACACAGGGAAAAAAAAGAAGGTCCTCACCACCCAGATCTAAGTGAAGATCAAAAAAAAAGGTCCTCACCTCCCAGATCTACGTGAAGAGCAAAAAAAAAGGTCCTCACCTCCCAAATTCAAGTGAAGAGCAAAAAAAGGTCCCCACCTCCCAAATCCAATTGAAGAACAAAAAAAAAGAAAAAAAAGGATCTCACCTCTCCAGTGGCGGCGCTAGCGGGGGTCCAGGGGGGCCCGGACCCGCCCAAAAACAGCCCTGGCCCCCAGTTGGCCCCCCCAGAATTTTTGGAGAAAAATGTATTTTAGGCGTTAGGACCTTTTTTTTAGGTCATCACTTGTATTTGCCCCCCTCAAATTTTACTAAAAAATTTTCTGGCCCCAGATTTTAAGAGCTAGCGCCGCCACTGCACCTCTCACATTAACTAGTTGTAATATTTCTTTTCTTACAAATGCATAATTATGTAAAAACCGGGACAATCGACCGTCCCGAAAACATTTTTCGGGACACCGGGACAATGTACCTAAAATCGGGACAATCCCGGAAAACCGGGACGGATGGTCACCCACGGTCACCCCTAACTATAAGGAATATTATTCACTCTACCGTCATATACATTTGTAAGTCTCTACTATAATTACCTGGACATGCACCTCCATATAGTTTGCATATCAATAAGCGATTCATTTGATGAACTCCTGTCAGTGCCGCAACAACATAAATTGGCGCCTGGTGCTTAAAATTATTTGTCGCCCCCTCTCTAATTACATACGCAATTTTTTAAATTTCGTGGTAGGCTGATTGCATCAGTAAGGGAACGTTTAAGACATTTACTTACGTTGTTTTCTTCACCAAAATGTTATTTAATATATTTACTTTCCATATTTTATCGAGAATCCTTAAAATCTTATTGCTTTATTTTGATGCAAGTGGAAATAAAAAACATACCTTAATTCATAAAAATCACAAAATCACCAGTAAAGGAACACTTACTCCTAATAAAGGAACTATCTTATTACCAGTAAAGCAAAATACAAAAATATATATTATAAAGTCATTTTTTAACAATGAATTTATAAAAAACATTCGTTGGTATTATTTTTTGGTTTAGTTTTAACGTTTTTCTTTGGTTTGGTTGAAATTGCAATATTAACGATTATATTAACAAATTATGGTAATAAACTCAAAAATCATGATAAACAACTAATATAAAAAGGGACAAAATATAAACTCTAGGTCAATGAAACACAAAATGAAAAACACCTAAATTGAAACACAAAAGGGCTAAAGAAATATTATATTACATAACTGAAAATCATTTTAAATAAGAAAATATAGATTTAATGACAAAAAAAAAAAAAATGGGATATTTAAACAACATATAATAAATATTTTAGTATTTTAATAATATATTATATAATCACTTTAACGAAATGGAAAATTAAATTAATTGAACTTTTCTGGCTTTTAACTGTGAGAATTCGTTAGTTAAGTCTTCATAATTTAATGACTGCGCTATAGTATTTTCTATTGATATTAAAGCTAAATTTGACAATCTATCTTGGCCCATTGTAGAACGCAAATAATTTTTTATTAACTTTAATTTACTAAAACTGCGTTCATTCGAAGCAACAGTTACTGGGAGCGTTAAAAATATGCGCAACGCAATGCCAATATTAGGGTACACATCTTTTAAATCGTAAGTGTGGATCCCTTCTAATAATTGCATTGGAGTGGCAGTTGTACAGTCATCAATTAATGATCTGGCCTGTCATTTGAAACTTTCGATTTCAAAAGAAAATTCGATTGGATCTAAATCTTTACAATATTTGGCAGCAAGATTTGTAGCATTTTTTAAAAATTCTTCTGTAGACATTATTGCAAGAGAATATCCTGCCAAGAAAGTAAAATCAGAACAAACGTCTCGAAATGATTCGTATCTCCAATTGATTTGAGATAATATAGTATCAATTACCATGTAACACTCTTTATCAAAATATCTTTGGATGTTGCTAGGTGCGTTTCGTCCTCTGCCTTTTCATCCAATACACAAGTTTTATGTACTATTCGAAATAATATAGTTTGAATTTACTTTTCTTAACTAACAAGTTTCTAAAAAAAAAGAAATCTTTTATGAAATCAATTTTGTGTTGATTATAGTTTATTAATATATATTTAAAAAAAAAATGAAATTTGGCAATTTGGCGCCCTTATTAATCCGGCGCCTGGTGCGGCGGCACCTCTCGCACCACCCTTGTTGCGCCACTGAGTCCTGTCGACGTTTTGAACTGATTCATTTTCATTAGATTTCAGTTTCTTTGACCTTAAATTAATAATAATAATAATAATAATAATAATATTAATAATAATAATGGACGCTTGTCAAGACCTGAAAAACCCCAAATAATAATAATAATGATAAATAATACTAATAATAATGAGAGTTAAAATTATTTATACAATTAAAAAAAATATATAAATTACATACAAATTTTCCAATTTTCTTTTATGATATTCTTTCATAGATTTCGCTCTTTTACTGCGTTTGCGACTTTTTGATAAAGGTCTACGTGTGGGTGGCATATTGACCTAATAAAATTTTTAAAAAAATCTGTTTTTCAAAAATACGGTATTTGCTATGTAGCGTATTGACTATACAAGTATTTTGTATATGCGATTTAAATTTCAAAATATTCATCAACCTATTATCTGCTTAGAAGCAAGTTTTGATAGCTGTTTTGGCAAATATTCGAGCTAACTATCTCTCTCTAAGTTTGACTAGTGGCGCCTACGGACACCGGGCGGCGGATGTTATGACAAGATAGGTTTCGAATCGCCATCTTAAGGTGTTTATGAAATGCTTAGGTTGTGTTTGTCTGTCTGTTTGTACCTTAGAAATTGTGGTCAAATATACAGGGTGAGGCAACACTTCATCTTTATTATCTCCTTAATAAAAAGAGTTACAAAAATATTATTCAAATAAAACTTATTCTGGATAATGAGGGTCAGACATTAGTGGTATCAAACATTTATTTTTTTCATTTGTTTTGCGAGAGCAACGGCAGTTAAGAACTATTTTTCATATTACACTACACATATTATTTAACACAATATTATAGAGCTTTTTTTTTTATCTTTTCAATGGTGTAAAACTTTTATTTCCTTACATAACAAAATTTTGAGAAAAGTGGATTGTTGTGGTCTTAAAAGTAAAAAGTGATTAGTGACATAACAGTAATCTACCTATTGTAAATGTATTAAATGTTCAAAATGATGACCTAGCTGTTCAATAAACTTTTGCACACGTTTTATAAAAGCTTCTTGAACAGAAGAAGCATTATTTTCCAAATTTATCAATTGAAACGCTTGGATAATTCTATATAGTTGAAACCAAAGCGGGCGCTGGCTCTTTTGGCGCCCGGGGATAACCCGTCAAACAGCGCCCTTTTTTAGAATAAGCACTGGCGTACTGAAGAGGGCAGTTTAGGTGCTTGCAATCTTTTGTCATACATATTCTTTTGATTTAGATGGTTGCAATTTAAATATTTTAACATTTTAACCGAATACTAATTATGGCTAAGTAAATTTGCTAATACAGTGGTACCTCGACTTACAAATCTCTCGATATACAAACTTTTCGAGATACTATTTTCATATCCTATTTTGACTTCTAGATACGAACTGTGATGTTTTTCTGTTCAAATGACTTAAAGCCTGTTTTCTTTATACTTTTTTAAACTTTTTTCCCTAGTACTAGAAACAAATCGAAAAATTCTGAGCCACAAAACCAGACACAAGAAAATTATCATTTTTTACAATGTAATTGTTAGGATTTGCACAGGGTGGTTTCGCGTAAGCATATATAACACAAGTTGAGTAACTTATTTATTGTGAAAACTAATATTACGAATAACTACATATGACACATTCACGTTGGACCACACACAACGGTTAAACTTGACATACTGAAAATGTTTGGTGTGTTAAATTATCACAAAAATATAATCGTTCATTGTCTGCGGTCCAGACGCTAGTTCAGCATTTTCTGTGATACAGGCATCGCATGATATCTAAACATGTACCCAAACAAAACTGATTTAAATATCTAACACTTCCCCTCGATGCGTGTACCACTTGAACAATAACATATTATTCAATGTTGAAAAATATCGAATTCATACAGCGAGTATGATTGGATTTTGGAAGTCCTTTCGTTAAGAAATCCGCGACCATATCTTCACTCGGCATGTACTTGGGTTCGATCAGCTTATCATTCACGGCTTGTCGAATGAAATGACATCGCACGTCGATGTGTTTACTTCTTCCGTGAATGGTGGGATTTTCAGCTAGACTTAGGGCTCCACGGTTGTCGTTGTAAAGTGTTGTTGGTTCCTTTACTTTTGCCCCAAGCTCTTGTAAAAGAGTGCGTAAATATAACGCTTCCTTGGTTGCTTCGCTCAACCCCATATATTCCGCTTCAGTTGAGGATAGAGCGACAGTCCTCTGTTTTCTGGATTCCCACGACAATGGGCCGTTGTTTAACGTAAAAACGAATCCAGTGTATGAACGTCTGTCGACAGGACAATTTCCCCAGTCGGCGTCCACATAGCCTTCCAATGTCTTTGAGTTAGGGCCATATGACAAACCTAATTCTGTCGTTCCCTTCAAATAGCGCAGCACTCTCTTTGCTGCTATCCAGTGGGAATGTCCGAAGCAATTATTAAATTGGCTCAAATAACTTACAGCGAAACTGATGTCGGGTCTCGTAGTAGTGGCCAGGTAGGACAATGCCCCGATTAGCTCGCGATATGGCAGCTTTGTATCTTCATCCGTTGGTTTCTCTTCGGGAAGTAGATTCGGACGAGGTAGCATCGGTGTACTTACGGGTTTACAGTCTGACATCCCGAAACGTCCTAGGATATCGAGTATATAACCCTTCTGAATCAGGATTATCTTCCCCTCCTTCCTTAGAAATTCTATTCCTAAGCAGTGGCTTGCTTCTCCAAGGTCTTTGACTTCTAAACTACGTCTTAGGTGTGACACTAAATTTTCAACAGACTTACGTTTCTTGGTCACGACCAAAATGTCGTCTACGTAGATGGCAATGAGTATGCTGTCTTCTCCTCTGTTAATACGGTAGATGCATGGGTCGGACTTGGTTGGTACAGCTCCGTACTTTCGAAGAATGTCGTCTAACTTTGTATGCCAATTTCTTCCAGCTTGCTTTAAGCCGTATAATGATTTTTTCAGTCTGCATACTTTATCACCTTTTTGTAGTTCTTGAAGCATCTTCTCACACTTCTTGATAAATTTGTCAGCACGCTCTCCGCTCTCGATGATTCTTTTCAAAGTTTCTGGAAGCAATTTCGGGAGCTCCATGTGAATCACTTCTTCCAACTCTCCGTTTAAGTAGGCAGTTGTGACGTCGAGCTGATAAATTTTCATATTTTCTTGAGCAGCAAGGCTTATTAAGCTTCTGATGGAACTTGTCCGGGCAACAGGAGCGAACGTCTGGTTAAAATGGATTCCTGGCTGCTGTGCAAAACCTTGTGCAACAAGACGCGCCTTCCTTCTTTCTAGATTACCATCTGCTTTATATTTGTTTCGCAGTACAATTCGGCTTCCGATAACACGCTGGTCTTTGGGGCGGTCGACCAATATCCATGTATCGTTTTTTATGACTGATCTAAGTTCACAGGAGATAGCGTCGTGCCAGTCTTCGGCATCCGGTCCTTTCAAAGCAGTAACTAGTGGAACTTCAGCAATGAGAGACGACTCTTCATCATTGTTTGTTTCTTCTTCGATTTCTTCCAAATCAGTGGAACTGTTTTGAGGTTCCAGAGGCTGGAACAGAGTAATGGAAGATGATTTTCATACTAGTCATGTAAAACAGATAATTTTATAAATAGAAATTAATATGTAATGGTATACAAAATTCATATTTACCTATAGTGAAAAAATATTCCTTCTAACTCATTCTCCATTTCTTTGCCATTTCTTCATTTAATTGAGAATATATATTTTTTAATTTTCTGGATTTTCTGTATGATTTTTTAATCTGGGAACGGATTAATTGATTTCCCATAAGATATAATGGAAAATTGAGTTTGTGAATACATACTTTTTAAGACACGAACCGCGGTCAGGAACAAATTAAGTTTGTAAGTAAAGGTGCCATTGTATATCTAAATGTGTCACCAAAATCAGTTTTAAATGATTTCAGATGTGTAAGAAAGTTAATACAGTCCAAAAGAAAACTGAATATTATTATATAATCAATAAATGTATACATCTTTAAAATCCATTTTCTATTTAATATGTACACGATTGATATAGAAGTGAAAATTTATAATTTTGATTTAAATAAAAATAGAAAAACTTAATAAAAACTTAGAATATGTATATTTAAGCGTTTGTTTTGGCGCTTCAAAGAGCTGGCGCCCTGGGTCTGTGCCATTGTTGCCCCGGGCCAGTGCCCCTGTTGCTCCTGCCTTTCACCGCCGCTGGTAGAAACAATTACATGTATTTGTTTCCATTAATTACCAACAAATAAGTCATCATTTTGAAGGCCACAATATGCGATTTAATCAAAAATTTTGTTATGTAAGGATATACAAGTTTTATACAGTTGAATACAGAAAAAAATGTTCTATAATCATATGCAGGGCCGTAACTAGCTTTTTGTGGGTCCTAACAAGACTTTCAAATTGGACCACCCTTTAGTAAAAAAAAACAACAAAAAAAAAAACATACCATGCATATACGATAGTTCTGAAGCTCCAGTTCTTTCATTTTTTTAGGGTTTTGTAGGTATGACCAAAAAACCCTTATACCGTCATTTTGTCGTCTGTCTGTCTGTCTGTCTGTCTGTCTGTCTGTCTGTCTGTCTGTTCGGTAAAAATTATAGCCAAACGGCTAAACTTAGAAAGTTGAAATTTGGTATGCTTGTACAACTTTTTGACCCGCACATAGGAAAAATACTAAAACATCTAAAAAATATATCCCCCTAAAAATATAAACAAATATGTGCTCAACGAAAAAAAAAAAAATATTTTTTTAAAATTCTGAGTAGGGTATCAAATGAAAGCCCTTAGTACATGGATTAACGATCAAAATTTTATTTTTGCAAAATAAATTTTTGTCAAAATTTTGCAAAAAAATTTTTGTCCCACACCTTATAGCCCAGATGGTTTAAACTAAAAGTCTGAAAAAATTCTAAGTAATGTATATTGGTGTGAACCGGAATAGTACAACAGGAATTTTTGATCAGTTTATGTTTTCGGAAAATAATGCATTTTTTGTGTTTTTAACCAAAATATGTTAAATATTTAATTCGCTATGTAACCAAGTTGATACGTAAGCACTCATAGCTATGTGCGTTTAGTCATTGCTTTTCTAATTTGTAAATAGGTAACTTGCAAACTAGAGTTCGAATCCTGTCAACTTTATTTTTTTTTGTTTTTTTTTGCTGTTTTCTTTTGTTTAAATTATTTTGTCAAAATTCTAGTTATATTTTGGTAAAATGTTGCATTTCATTTTTAAAAACGTAAATTTCATAACCAGTGGGAAGTGTTGAAATTATAATTTAATTCTATTTGATGTATACGAAATCAGAGGGCGGGGCTAATGCTATGTAAAAAAAGTACTGCACATATTTAGAAACTTAAATAATGGTATTAGGCATTCGAATTAAAATTCATAAAAAATATTTTGACATAAAATTTGTTTTGGTATCCCAAATAATCATCATTCAGTTATTAAATACCTGCGAAACCCTGAAATGTGTGAAAATTCACACTTCACATCAATTTTTTTATGTTTGGTATCAGTCTTAATAAATAAACACAAAATAATTAATCTTTCAATTGTTTATGTCCGTAATTTTAATTTCATTTTATATTTATGAAAAAACAATAAATTAAAACATCTTAAATTTATTTAAATTGTATTTTTCTTGCTTTTATTACCGCAAATTCATCAATCATGTTCAATAAATATAATTGGCAGATTAGATAAACGCTCTTGTGAGAGGGTCAATCTTAAGTAATTTTTAATTTACTTCATTTTACTAAAACTCCTCTCACAAAAAGCAGTGGACACCGGCAGGGTTAGAAATATTCTTAACGCAACAACGATGTTCTGGTACGTTTCGAAATCGTGTATGGTCTGTAATAAAACACATACTTGAAACTTGAAACTTTCAATCTCACAACTGAAATCATAACTATTCAAATCTTTATCATATTTTCTTGACAAATCGGCTGACGCCTTTTCTGATTCTAAGGACGAGCCAAAAAGAAAAGAAAAATCTTCAAATATAATTTTCATTTGTTTATAATGCCAGTCTGTTTCAGCAAGTAAGACGTCAAAAACGTTGTACATTTGCATTGCAAACAAATTTTCTGGACTTAGATTTGTACTTTTTTCTTCTTTAACTCGCCTAATTCGTTGTTTGGAAAATTCAGATTCTATATTCATTTCCAAAGCGACTTTTTTTGCATCCACAAAAAAATTTTCAAACCCTGTATCCCGTAGACCTTATAAAGTGCAACGCAGACCATTCATTAATTTTATATAATACAATATTTATATTAGTAAAAAAATGAATAGCCGCTAGTGTGTGAGCTTATGAACTATAGCAGCGTTTCCCAAGCGGTGGTTCGCGAACCCCTGGGGGTTCGCGAAAATAATATTATAATGGCGGAATTTTAAATCGCCAAAGAAAATCTAACGCATAAAAACAAATTAAAAATGAATATCCTGTTCTGTCAAAAAAAGCCATTGAAGTTCTATTACCCTTTTGCACAACATATATTTATCTGAAAGATAAATACAGTAACAGGTTAATTGCAGAACCTGATCTAAGACTGAAATTGTCGGATATTGAGCCAAACTTTGAATTGCTTTGTTCCATCAAACAGCCACAAATATCCCATTTAACTAAGAATCTTTTCAAATTTAACGTATGCTTAACTAAGAACCAGTTGGTTTGTTGAATTGATTTTGTATTCATTTTTTATAGCTATCGTTTTAGTCTTATTAATGTTTGTACATGGAAAATATGGAAAATAAATGTTCTACCAAATTTTATTGTTTTTTTTTCCCTGGCATTAACGACTACATAGGGCAGTGTTTCCAAACCGGTGTGCCGCGGCACTTTAGTGTGCCGTGAAATTCTAGGAGTGTGCTGCGAAATTTTATAATTTTCCATTTAAAACTATATTCAATAACTCATAGCTGTGCCGCAAAAAAATGTTTACACGTCAAAAGTGTGCCGCGAACTTAAAAAGTTTGAGAAACACTGACACAGGGGGTTCGCCAAATTCGTGCGAATTTTATAAGGGGTTCGCGAGGAGAAAAAGTTTGGGAAACACTGAACTATAGGATAGGTATGTAAAATATAAACAAACATAATCAGTGGCGCAGCCAAGGGGGGGGGCGACGGGCCTATCCCCCCCCAGGACCAACAGATTACACGGCGCTGCCCGGGGAGTTGAAGATAAAATTTAACCACAACAGTAGTTAATTTTTCAATTACTTCATTGTAAACAATATTGGCATTTTCTTTTTTTTTTTCGTATAAATAAACATTTTTTTAAGATTGCCTACTCTTGATAAAGTAGGTACATAATTATTGTTCAAGTGAAAATACATCACTTTCCAAATATGCTCCAACGAATTATATGAAGGGGAGCGTTGATTCTTTTTCCCCCTGACACATCGACTAAAATATTCGCCCAGTCAAATAATAAAACTGTTTTAAACAACTAATTACTCGATTCAGATAAGATAAAGTGGAAATCTGACTTCGGTATAACCTTCAGATTGTAATTTTAAAATGACACCTCAAACGTGAAATAGAGTAAAAATAGTAGAAATATAATAAAGAGAGTAGTTTTGGAGACAATAGCGCTCTTAAAATCGGTATTTGGTTTTATTTTGTAGATAAATGTGAATATCAATATCTTCTTAGGAATTTTAGAAATTATAATGTTTTACACACAAAAAGGACTGATATAAGTTGTACTAAACAACAGTGGCGTATTCAGATGTAGGGGGGGGGGGGCACAAGCCCACTCTGAAGGTCCAATGAAATGAAAATTTAACAATTTTATCATAATCGTACAGCAAAATAACTTATGTATTTTATAATAATAATAATAAATCATAATAAAAATATAGCTATATTTTATTATGATTAGTGTTGAAATTAACAGAAAATGCACATTTACATTTTATTTTTACGTTTTCGTAGGTATAAAAGAAATCCTTATTCCGTCACATGAGTCTGTTCGTTCTGTACAAATTGTGGCCAAGCGGCTGATTTAGAGAACTGAACATAAGTAAGAGAAATATTGAGACTTCAAAAATATATGCCACGAAAAATATAAATAAATATGTATTTATCGAAGAAAAAATCAAGTGATGTTTTTGATACAGGGATTAACAATTACATTTTTTTTTTATCACCAAATAATGGAATTATTATTTGATATAAACATCAATATCCAACAGCAGGAGTGTCTAACTGATTTGCGTCGCAGTCTATTTTACATACAAAATGATAAGCAGTGACGGAACTTTAAATATCCCGAAGGGTTTCTTGACATTTTTTTATAAACAGAAAAGGGGAAGAGAGTATATTTTACATTTTTAAATATACTTTTCCCCTAAATAAGCTCAAGTGATTTTGATTACCGCTTCAGGGGCCATAAAAAATAAGGTTCAGCGCCGTATGCAGCCCGCGTGCCCTCGAAATTTGATTCGGCCCTCCCCAAGACAAAATCCTGGCTGCGCCACTGAATATAATACATAACCACAATTTATATGTATCAAAATAAGCAAATAAAATAACTGAGATGAAATATTGTTTTTGAGAGACCTTTCTGGGTCCCCTTCGATCTGGGCCCTGGGCAAATGCCCCTGTTGCCCCTGTCTAGTTACGGCCCTGATCATATGTAAAATAATAAGTATAGTGTAATTTGAAGAAAAGGTATTTACTGTCATACCGTTTGCAAAAAAAAAAAAATGCAACAAAATTTTTGATACGATTATTGTCTGACCGTCACTGCCCCAAATAAGTTTTATTTGAACAATAATTTCTTTTTATTAAGGAAATAATCGAGGTGAACATAATTGTTGCCTCGCGCTATGCAGACCTAGAGAGTTAAAATTTTGGGAACTGTTTAAGCATTGCTAATTTCTTTATTATAAGAGTTACGAAGGAGGTTAAATTAGAAAAGATGAAGTATTTTACTCTGCAAATATGAATATTAAATTGGAAAAAAATGTACATCAAATAACTGGGTTATAAAAAAATATATATATTTTTAAAATGGAACACCCTATATTTTTTTAATTTGTCGTATAGAAAATATTTTTTTCTTTAGAAAATCATAAGGGCACTATGGGTCTAAAACCCAATATTGATTAAACAAATATATCCCAAGTAAAACAACTATAATACCAACGTTTCATAACCACTTATTCTATTAACGCTACGTGTAACTCCCAGAGATTACAAGTTTCTTATACAATACTAACAATTTGAAATAACATTAGTAACAATCTATATATAAAATTTTGTACCAAATTTTTATCTAATAGGATATTTTTAATTGTGGAGAATATTTTTGTAAAAATGTTATCTTTCAATAACTTAATAATAAATATCAGAAACAATGTTGTGTAATATATTTGTGGATTTCAAATAACTTTTATATTTTTTATACTTTTTCCATATTATACAAATTATTTCATTTTCTATTATCATTAATTGAAAAAAAGAGTTACGCGGGACCCGTGATTAAAAATTAAAAGCACATGTGCAGAATTAAAAACTGATATTATATTATTTCTCAAATAATAAAATATGTATACTTTCTATCTTTTATAATTATCCAACAACTTCAAATATTTTTGGAACTTAATTACCGGTAATACATTAAACATAAAAATATCTTAGGGCGATTTTTGTTAGTGGTGGACAAATATTTTAGTTGAAAAGTGAGTATATAAACTCGGAACTTCACCTGTCAAATCATCAGTTCTTCGTTTTCAAGAGCAGTACCAACAACACAAACATGAAATTCGTAAGTAATATTCCACACATGAATATATTTATAATTTACTCAGTGAAAAAATTCTTGCCTTTCTGCCGTACAATAATGAAAAGTTATAAAAATCATTGCTATCTATAAAAATGTCATACATTTCGGAACAGTACGATAATTAGCTTTTTTTCTACACTAATAATTAATTTGTAAAATGTTTGATATATGCCTAATTTATGTATTGGTCCAGTGCCCAAGATATTTATTTGTAGAGGTATAAATTGTTGTAACAGTGTACTTCTTAAAATTTTAAAATGAAACTTAAAAATATAGCTTTGCTTTACAAAATTTATGATAAGTTAGAAATAATAATAAAACAGTAACAATCAGTGCAACATATGTAAATAGTTCTTTACTTCAATGCTTCGTGCTTATTGTCTTCAGAACCATTTATTGGACTTTATTAGAATCGCGTCAAAGCAAATAGCTTTCGGATCCATTAATGGTTGCAAGATATTTTTAACATGAACAATTGTTTAAAGTTTTAGCAAATTGCGTATCTTTCTGAATTATTCACTTGTATTTGATATCTAACCGAAGTGGAATTTTTATTTCTTATTTTTGGTTGAGATAGGATTCTAGCCTGAGAAGTTTCCGACCAACCAAAATGTTACTTCAGTTAAAATAGTTGTTATAGGTTTCTGAATCATTCATGAATGGAGGATTAATTAGTTGTTATCCTGTTGTATTCAAATTATTTGTATTTTTGCAGTTCGCCGTCCTCCTCTTGTGCGCTGCTGCCGTTCTCGCCAGTCCAGACGCCCCACTCGAGCCAATCCCAATCCTCCGTCATGATGTCACCCGTCACGACTCTGGTGAATACAGCGTAGATGTAGAGACCGCTGATGGTACCTCCTTCAACCAGCGTGGAAGCCTTCGTGAGGGACCAGAAGGACATGTTGTCGTTGTTGCCGGATCTTTCACCTACATCGGTACTGATGGCAACCAATACACTGTCCAATACACCGCTGACGAGAACGGTTTCCACCCAGAAGCTGCCCATCTTCCAGTCGCCCCTGTAGCTTAGGTCACCACTAAGATTCATAGATCACTAACAGATACTATTAATATTTAGGAGCATATTGCTATAAATGTACATAAAATATTTTTATAAATAAAATGTTATTGCAAATTAAAATGATTTTAATATATATCTTTAATTTCCTACAATTTTATAAAGGTGGAAAAAAAATATTTACTATTTTCAGCACTAGCTATATCATTTTTCTTATATTGTTTATTAATTAATTAATTTATTTATATAGTTACAGGAGGTATAAACGTGATTAAAGCCTCATTTAGAATGGACACCTAGCACATGCTTAACATAAGAATCAGAAGACTGTCTTTATTCTGTTTAACAGATGTTCAGAACTGTATCTCCCTTGGCACCCACCTTTATTCACGTGCTGTGCTTGTGCTATGAATCTGTTATAAACGAATCTTAACACTCAATACGACAGCTACAGTTGTATTATATATTGAAACATTTAAATTAAAACTAAAATAAAGTTAACCCTTATAGGACTATCGGTTTATATATGAACCGCTGTTTGTATACTCTACTGGCCGAGCGATTTATATATGAACCGTGGTTTGTATATTCTGCTGGCTGAGCGGTTTGTATATGAACCACTGTTTTTGTTTATTCTTTCTAAGCAATAGCGTCATTAGTAGAGAACGGATATTTCATTTTAGAAAACCTTGAGCCATGGGCGTAGATATTAAAAGTAGAATTTTATCTTCTAATTGGGCAGTTTTATATTGTCACTTGACGGGACAGCTTGTTATAGTTTCTAAAACCACGTAAAATTTGTATCGTTTTTATTGAATACCCTTATAATGGAAAACAGGCGAGAAAATGAATTTGAAGAAGCGATAGCAGAAGACGATTCAGACGAAGAGTTGGATGAAGAAATTGGTTCCATATTATCGATTCCACAAGAGGAAAGTGAAGAAGAAACTGAACAAGAAGAAGTGGAGATCCAGTTTCGGCCTAGAAGACCGGAGATACTGGCAATATTTTAGATTTTACACCACCACGTACTGGAATAAACCAAACAGCGGCCCCTAATATAACTGCCGATTCGTCGCCCTTTGTCGCCCCAATTTTTCTCCATATTATTACGAGAAACCAATAGATACGCCATCAATTTTATGCAAATTAATCAAATGCTTGAATTTTATCGCACGCGTTCAATTTTAATTCCGGCCGGCTGCGAGTACTAGGTTAATTAAATTTAGTACGTTAAGGCTTAAACAATTATTAGGTATATACAGTTAGTGATAGAGATATTGCGTTTATAAGATATATTTGTTTATAAAAAATTGTCTTAACTGACTTTTCGAATTTAAAATTAATATATTAAAGGGATCTATTACTGTGCCAAAATTATTGAGACAGATAACAAAGTTGTGTTGTTCTGCATAAAAACATCGTTGTCATGATCTTCTTGGTCGACTGGAACACTTTTCGTCTGGCCTGCTCCAGTCCATGGATTCAATTTTTACCGACCGCCAACATATATAAGGGAGGTATTGTGATCATACCGATTTTGACGTTTCGAGATTTCGATGGATCTCCACGAATTGAGGTCCCTACATAAAGTTTTGACTATTTTTAGCATGATGTCTGTCGGTCTGTCTGTCCGTCCGTCCGTCTGTCTGTCTGTCTGTCTGTCTGTCTGTCTGTCTGTCTGTCTGTCTGTCTGTCTGTCTGTCTGTCTGTCGGTCTGTCCGTCTGTCTGTCCGTCTGTCCGTCCGTCTGTGTACACGTGCAGAGCAAATTTGGCTGAAATGATTTTTATGAAACTTCATATTTAAGCTTTTGCCATCAATGGTACGAGTTGATCAACTTTTGGTAAAAATTGGTTGACTAAAAATGGGAGTTTACTCGTGTCGATTTTAAGATTTTTGTGAATATTTCACAACAGAAAAATATTTAGAAAAAATTTATTTAACAAAAGTTGCTATAAAAGCAATAATTAATAACTTTTATTTGAGGCGTTTTTTGATAAAACGAAAAATTTCGAATAATTTTTGTAAAATTTTTTTGAAATTTTTTCCAAATCTCAATTTTCTCATATTTACATGTAACGTTTTCATGGTCATGATAAATAATATCTCTGTTAGAAAATATTAGGCCAAGTTATTTCTACTCTGCTGCTAGAATGTATTTTATACAAGTACTTTATGATGGCGGTTGGTCCTGTGGTGGCCACAGCTGATTTTTTGATATAGGATCTAGTACAGTACTTCAACGTGCCGATACACAAGACAAAGATGCAGTCGCCTTAGGGCGCCAGATTGACGAAAATCCAAATGGTAAAAGGTGTCATATTGAAAAGGCACCAGAATGAAAATTATAATAATAATAATTAATGAAAATAATAAATGAAAAAAATATATACAGTGGAACCTCGGTTCACGAACTTAATCTCTTCCTGGATCCTGGTCGCGAAGCGAATTGGTCGTGAACCAAAACAATTTTTCCCGTTGAAATTAATGTATTTACAATTAATCCGTTCTAGACTCTAAAACTTGGAATTTTTAAGTGTATTTTTGTATAGATACACGTAAATTGCATGTAACATTAATTATAGAAAAATAAAAATAAATTAAAATTAAATACTTTATATGGATATTGTTTAAAATTAAATACGTATTTTTTAATTTACGTATAGTACTATACGTATATTACCTTCATTGTGGGGTGGCGGTCGAGAAGAAGGAGGCTTCTTTTTCATTCTTAGAAGCCATAATAAGGGCTAAAATTAGCGAAAGTTAAGCAAAATTTAAGCAAAAAAATATAATTTTTTAAAGTACTAAGGCACACAAAGTACACCAACGAACACACGTTACTGCGTTATGTGGGGGTTGCCAACTGAACTAGTCGGCAGCCTTGGTCGTGAATCGAGTTATTGTGCGCCAACCGAGTCAAAATTTGGTCGCCAAAGCTGGTCGTAAACCATTTGGTCGTGAACAGAGGCGGCCGTGTTCCATTGTATATTTATCTCAGCGCATTCAAACGGAAGACTGAAGTAAAGTTCTATTGTCTTCATTTAAAAGATTTGGGTCTCCAATAGATCTATATACTAAAATTATAACGGTACATTCCGCCCTGACTGAATATAATATAATAGTATATTCTGTAACAAGGTTGGAATGAGAAAATTCGATGCGAGTGGAACATTCCGAGCGCGAGCCGCAGGCGAGCGTGAGGAAACACGAGCAACGAATTTTCTCTTCCAACCGAGTGACAGACCCTACTTTCTCCACGACCAACAGAAATAAAAAAAAAAAAAAAATAACAAATAATTATTTTAACGAACATTTTATCTTTACAAATAGTTTATATTACATAACAAATTAATCAATTAATTAAACTATTTTTTTTATTTATTATTTGTTTAATTTTAATTTAATTTGCCGCACATCGGCCCCTATTTTAGGTTAGGAAGTTATGTTGCATTTATTTAATGTAAACGTTGCATATATCTTAATGTAACCCTACAAAAACAAAAGACAACAAGCATGAAATAGTTATTCCATAACAAGTGATGGAATTAAATACACGCGAAATGCATAAGAAATTAAGTGCTTTAGAATAACATTCCAACTCTCGTGTTAGAATATTAACTTTCTGTAGTCTAAATTTGTTTTAGAATTGGTAAATTCTATAGTGGTCGTGGAGAAAATATTTTATACGTTTCTATTTTAATGTTAGTTCAGTGTGCATTTTATTAGTAGTTACGTGGTAAATGTAATATAGTAAACCAGTAGTTTCACTAAATTAAAAATAATAAAAAAATTATCTACGTACCAAGTACAGATTGTGTAATTTAGCTTTACTTTCAATCGAGAAAGGAATGATTTTTCCGGGAAGTGGTGAATACATTTGCTATGTTAATAGCTTGTAGGATGTTTTAAATATCTTGTAACCTAAGAAATGAAAAACGCAAGGAAAAACGGCCAAATTGTAAGTGATTCAGCCTAGGCCGAAAAAGATTTACTTTTTGGCCTGTACTAGATGTTAAAAAAGAACTGTTTTTGAAATGGTCGCCCAAAAAAAATTTAAAACTCTGTTACGCCCTAAAACTAATTGGCTATGAATTTCAAAATGACAGTTTAGTGCAATTGTTTTATTACTAACTTACACAATTTTCAGTTGTTTTTATTAAAACAGTGTTTAGTTTAGATATTGTTTAAAAATGTAGTTACTAAAGTCTATTCCAAACGATTAGGCAGAACTAGATTTTCAAATCTAGTAATTTTTACAGATTGATTGAAGCTTTTGATCATTTTGTACAGGAAAAGCCAACTTCAATATATAAAAAAATAGCTAATGACAACTTACAAAAATGAAAATTCCAGTTAGTTTCGCCTAATCATTTCGAATAGCCTGTATGTTTCAGAATACACAAATAAATTAAACACTGTCTAAACTTTACACCTTAAACAGTGTTTAATTTAGACAGTGTTTAATGTGTTGTCACTGAATAGCCCTGTAAAGTACTAATAATACAGTTAGATGTAAAGTAATACCATCACCAGATTTGGTTTCTTCAGACTTTCATCTGTCCTAAACCTCAAGAAATTCGTGAGTGGAAAGCATTTCCCATCAAATGAAGAGGTGATAATAGCCAATGGCGACTCGTGCCATATTGAGTGGTAGGGTCAATCTCGAACCAATCCCCCCCGTCCATTTTACCAATTTTACAAAGTTTTGAATCAGCTCAGCTTGCAGTAATTTATTACCTCGTTTATTTTCAATTTTCAATGATGTGAAGTGTGAATTTTGCACACATTTCAGGATTTTGTAGGTATTTAATAAGAGTAAGAAGTCAACAGGATGCTGGATATCTAATACATTCTATAATCGCATCAAAATCAACAGATTTTTGATAATTATTGTTATTCGATATTTGAGTACTAACTAAGAGCTTCCATTTAATTTGTTTAAAATAAATTTAAGTAATTTGCGAATATTACGTCATTAGAAAATATAAATTAAAAAATCCTAGCGATTTTTTTCTGTACGCCTAATGATCGAGTTTATGAGTCTAAAGAAGGGGATTAATTTTATTATATTTTTAATATGAAAAAAGACATACACTACTTTAGTCTTAAATACAAAAAATTCATAACATTTTTAGCCATAATTTAGCCATAAATTAAATAAATAATTAATTTTGTCAAAAACACAAAAACTGCAATATTTTCCAAATCCGAATTCTGTTAAAAATTCCTCTCGTACGTTTCCGGCTAATATTAATGTACATTGCTTAATTTTTTTTCAGATTTTTAGTTTAACCCCCTTGGGAAAAAGGGGGCGGTACAAGAACATTTTTGGCATATTCTTGAATAACATCGTGTTAAAAGAAACGAATTTAAAAAAACTATTTCTCGTTCCTCAATATACGTTTTAAGAGTTTTCTTTTGATACCACACTTCTTTTCATATGATGAATTTAAAAAAAATAAGTATTTTTCTGTTGAACTATTCCCGTTCCCCTCAATATATACTATGGAGATTTTTTCAGATTTTTAGTTTAACCCCTCTGGGAGATAGGGTGGGGGACAAAAGTTTTTTTACATATTTTTGGCAAAAAACCCATAAAAAAATTATTTAAATGAAAATTTGCTTGTCTATCCACGCGTTAAGAGATTTTATTTGATATCCCACTCACAATTAATATTTTTTTACATTTAATACATATTTTTTTATATTTATCTGGAGATGTGTTTTTTGAACTCTAGATGAAATATAGGGAAACCGTTTAGTTACAATTTTTACCGTACAGATAGACAGACAGACACATGAGTGACGTTATAAGGGTGTTTTGGTGGTTATACTTACAAAACCCTAGTCATTTAAAAATGAATAGTTCATTAAGTACTTATTGCGGGTACTTATCTACCTAAATATGGATACTTAAATTAAATGGAAATGACTTACCAAAATCTCAGATGTGCACTAAATCCGTAATACCGTTCTTCGTCCATGTTAATTCTGCTCTAAATAAAACACAAAGATCACATAAAAATTTTTCAGGAAAAAACAGCTTGCTGTTCGTTGCATCCGCAAAATCCAATTGTTTTTAGGGTTTTGTAGGTATGACCAAAAAACCCTTATACCGTCATTTTGTCAGGTCTGTCTGTCTGACTGTCTGTCTGTCTGTTCGGTAAAAATTGTAGCCAAACGGCTAAACCTAGAGAGTTGAAATTTGGCATGCTTATACAACTCTTTGACCCGCACATAGGAAAAATACTAAAACATCTAAAAAACATATCCCTAAAAATATAAACAAATATGTGCTCATCGAAAAAAAAAATATATTTTTTTATAATTCTGAGTAGGGTATCAAATGAAAGCCCTTGGTACGTGGATTAACGATCAAATTTTTATTTTTGCAAAATAGATTATTTTGAAGCGATTTTTGCCAAAATTGTGCAAAAAATTTTGTCCCACACCCTGTAGCCCAGATGGTTTAAATTAAAAATCTGAAAAAATTCTAAGTAATGTACATTGGTGTGAACCGGAATAGTACAACAGGAATTTTTGATCAGATTATGTTTTTGAAAAAAAACGCATTTTTGTGATTTTTGGCTAATAATGTAGACAAGTTATAGCTTTGTAACACGCTACCCTGGAACGTGTATGCTGGTGTAGTGGTTTTTGACGCTGGTTTTTCACCCAAGTAACTCGATCCGAACGGGATCGAACCTTGCGCGAAGTGACAATATTATTTTTTGTTTTTCTTTTTAAATTTTTATATTGTTTAAATTATTTTTTCAAAATTCTATTTATATTTTGGCAAATGTTGCATTTAATTTTTAAAAGCGTAAATTTAATAACCAGTGGAAATTGTTTAAATTATAATTTAATTCTGTTTCAATGTACACGAAATCAGAGGGGCGGAACTTATAACAACCAATGGAAGCCATAGGCGCAATTTTTAAAATTCTTAATGAACCTTGTTATATAAAAAAAAAATACTGCACATATTTAGAAACCTAAATAATGGTAGTAGGCGTTCGAATTAAAATTAACAAAAAAAATATTTTAATATAAAATTTGTTTTCGCATCCAAAATAATCATCATTCACTTACTAAATACCTGCAAAACCCTGAAATATGTGAAAATTCACACTTCACATAAATTTTTTAAGTAAATGCTTCTATTAAATTCCCGAGGGAAATCCTCGAGGGAATACGAAGAAGATGTTTTTTTCAAAGGATACTGATACCGTTCATTTCTAATTGTAACACATAAAACAACACACACACACGACACGACAAAGTAAAAAAAAAACGACGCTTTCTACATGCATGCCTAACTCAAACTAACTGGCCAATATACATATGCCTCGCTCTCCGCGGAGGTTGTCAAGCTGTCTGAAAACGGGGCCAGTTTTGATTTGGCTCGCCTACCTAAATAAATACAAAGGGTGCTTCACCGCATCACATGCAAGGCATAAGCAGCGTTCCATACTTAAACGCGTATATGTTTATTTGTATTTATCGGTATTTTTAAAGAAAATAAAAGCTTTTGGATGCCCTAATTTGTGATGGTGTTGCCATAATTTTGCAATGGTAAGGGCCTTGGCTCCATGGCCCCTTATGTGGAGCCGCCAATGATAGCAGCTATTGATGATTATTATACAGATCTTCAGGAAAATCACTATAGGAATGGAATAATGGCTTTGGAGCATTGCTGGAATAAATGTATTGATATTAAGGGATATTATATTGAAAAATAAAATTTATTTTAAATAAAAAAAGCAACTATTTCATTGTGAGACCATGAATTTATTGGACAGCCCTCGTACTATGGACGTCAATGATTTATCGTAGTATTTTAGAGTGAAACTATTATTTAATTTTGCTCAGAGTTACTAAGTGATCCCAGAATTTGATACCTGACGTCCTTACAACCATACATAGGTCTTAATATATTTTTTTTATATTAGCAATTTGCTATTAATGGATAATTGCTATTTTGTGATCTACAGTCTATTCCAAACGATTAGGCGGAACTAACCGGAATTTTCATTTTTGTAAGTTGTCATTAGCTATTTTTTTATATATTGAAGTTGGCTTTTCCTGAACGAAATGATCAAAAGCTTCAGTCAATCGGTAAAAATAACTAGAATTAAAAATCTAGTTCCGCCTAAACCAAAGGAACAGGCTTTATGTATACTCAATATTTTAGTAACATTTATTGTATTTTAGTCCCAGTTGTTTACGTTTGGTGGATATACTTTTTGTGTTAATTTAATTTTTCTAGGTAATTTTATTTAAAAAACATAGTTTAACATAAATATTATAACGACGAGTGCACCCGTTGCCAACTCTGTTGGCAAATATATCATTACCTTAATGTGGAACTTGCTCGTTACCTCAGATTTCTTTCTCTAGCCGTACGCCTTACTTCATCCAATTCAAATTGAATCAACTCTTCGCCCATAATTAAAAACTGGACAAATAATGAGTATTATTCGGAATTATTTATTCATTAAATTTTTAACCCTTTACTGCATGAATTTTTATTTTTGGCTGAAATAATTCATGAGCATTAGGAATTGGTTCTTATTGATAGAAAAATTAATTTAAAAAATATATTTAAAATATTAATTATTATTTTTATGAAAAAATAATAATTAAAATAATAATTTAGGGTTTGTGCCATACATGGAACATTGTGATTCTACATTATGTTACAGAAGTAAACGATTCCGTATTATTTGCTCGTCAATTGCTAGGTGTTCTTCATTAGGGATTATAAGCAGTCGCCCTCGAATTTTTTAAAGAAAATGTCGTATCTTCTAGTTGTCCTTTCTCAATAAATTCAGAGTTATCGTTGAAGTGCAAATTCCGCTTGATATCCTCAAATCTATTGCAGCCCCTTACTTGAGATACTGCAGGATCCATTGCTGTGTATGTGGCATATATGAACATTCATGAAGTATCTTTCTGATTCAGTTTTAAAAGTAAAATAGAAAATAAAAATCGGAATGTGCCATAAACAGGCACACTATGCGGTAAAGGGTTAAGATTCATTTCAGTGCATTACATTTATAATGTTAAAACTGAAAATGATTTGAGACGTTAAATTTAAAATATATTTATTAAAATATTTTTTCCAATTTCTTATATAATATAAAAATACGCACACGGAAAACGCACACAGATTAATACGCACACGGAAAAAAGCGCACATAAAAAAATACACGCACGGAAAAAAGCGCACACGGAAAAATACACACACGGAAAAAAGCGTACTATATAAATTATATATTTGAAATAAATCGTGAGAAACTACACAGTAAAATTTAATTGTTTGCCTGCTTTAATATATTGCGTTCACATTTGTAATTTGAAATTTTTTACCATGTTTTAATACCAACATGACATTTCAAAGGTGCAAACTATTGAATGTATCAATTTGTAATTTTTACCAAAATATTTTAAATATTTGGAATCAATTTTAAATTTACACAAATAAGTTGTCACCTAGTGGCGCTGATATGAATGACCAAACTCGGCCGGTAATTTTTGGTAAAAATTATTCATTTTTACCAAAGCGTGTTTTACTCACTGCATTATATTTACATTTTTGAAAATTTAAAACGTTAGATAATTTAAAACGTTAATCGTAGAAATAAAACAATAATAAAGCACTGAAAAAATAATAATAAAGAAAAGAAAGTCACATTTTTAAAATAATATGTAGTTGATATACAGTTCGCAACTCTTAAAATGCAATTTACGGCAATATTATTAAAAATTGAAAGATGATGAAAAGGTAAAATAGTAAAATAAAAAAAATAACACAGCTAAACAAACATAAACACAATACAGCGCCGGCGTTTTTCTTAGCAATAGCTGAATAAAATAAATGTAAATTAGGCAACTTGTTATACTCCTCGGGGCAAATCCCCCTTTCATCTCCGCAGGGTTTTGGCTTCATAACAAACAATGCTAAGGCATAAAGCGTGCTTTCTCTATTTATATGATGTCAATGATGCAAACTATTCAAAACAAAATTTCATCTTAGTTTGTTCTTACAAAAGTGAACAGCTTATGCCATTATAATTTTAAATTTTTGTATTTTTACTATGTATTTATATAGAAATTTAAAAAAAAAACAATAATAAATTATTATTATCATGATATTTTTTTCGAATTGAACCATTTTGAAATGTATCGGTTTACAAAGCGTGCCCCTTAATATAGAATACTGGATAAAAGAGCTTTTACTAAATTAATTTGCAAGTTAATTACCGTTAATATATTTGAAACAAAAAATACCTTAGGGCAATATTCGTTAGTGGTGGTAAAATATTTTAGTTGAAAAGTGGGTATATAAACTCGGAATTTCACCTGTCAAATCATCAGTTCACTCTTCAAGGGTACTACTAACACAACAAACATGAAATTCGTAAGTAACATTCCACATAATTAATACATTTATCAAATTAGTCAGTAAAAGTATTATTTGAGTACTTCTTTCTGCCCTTGTGTACTAAAATAATAGAAATTGTTTTTTTTTTTCTTTATTTCCAAGGATTAAATTAATATTGTTATTTTAATCGGTGGAATTAAAAAAAAAAAAAAAAAAAACAAAACGTGTACTATACTTACGGACAATAACAATACACAATCACAATAATAGAAAGTTACAGAATTCTTTAATGTCTATGAAATTCTTTAGTAAATTTCAAAAGAGTACGAAACTTAACTTTTTTTTTCTACATTAATAACATATTTGTCACATATTCTTATTTTATGTATTGTTCCTGTGCGCTAGATATTTATTAATAAAGTAATTATTATTGTAACCATCTTTGTCTTAATAAGTTAATAGATTTTTTGCTAAATCTGGTAGAATGAAAAATTGATATATTAACTTAAATTTCAATTTAATAAACAGTAGAAAATCTGGCAGATTAAAAAATCAGTATCACAACCAATTTTATTAAAATTCTAAGTCTATAAATTTAAATCATAGTTTGTACCCAATCTCTCTTAACTTTATTCAATTCTAAAGCAGAAGGTGAACGCTTTTTTAGTCAAATTAATTTATTAAAAAGTAAAATACATAAACGAAAACAACTTTCAATGCTGAAAAGTATCTTATCAATTAGATCCAGATTATCTACATTATCCGGATTAGCACAGGCCGAGAAGACCAAAAATTCGTAAAATCCATTTTCATTGGTTTTAAAAAGCAATAGAAATATTTAAAAAATACAAATGTACTTACCTTACTAGTTTATTATTCACTTTCTTGTCAAAATTAAATATATATTTTTAAGGGTTTTGTTAGGTATTATTAAAAAACTCTTATAACGTCAGTCATGTGTCTGTCTGTCTATATGGTAGAAGAAGCGGGACCTAGAAAGTTGTATTTTGGCATGCTTATACAACTTTTTGACCCAAGGAGAACTATAGAGAGTTAAAAAAACACATCGCGGGAAACAAATATTTATCCAACGAAACATTAAACATATTTTTTTATATTTTGACTGAGTTATTAAATGAAATCTTCTAGTTTATGGATAAATCATCAAATTTTTAATTTGGGATTTTAATAATCTAATTTTTTATGGCCCCTGAGAGGTTGATCTAAAAATCTTGACCACTTAATGACGTTTATGAGAATTGTACCAAAGTAAATAACTTTCGGGTTCATTAATATTTGCAAGATATTTGTAATATCATTAATTATTTAAAACTTAAGCCACTTCAGTTGTAACAGCATAGAACAGCGTTTCTCAACACTTTTTGCCACACAACCCAACATATTTGTTTTTAGTGGTATCGTATCCCAAATATTTATAATTTCCTTCGGTTCCACGCACTGGCGCAAACTAGCATCTATCATTTCGCGACCCATTAACAATTTAACGTGACCCATAGGCTGAGAAACTCTGGTAAAAAATTGAAAGAATTTCATGAATTGATGATTAATTAAGTATTAATACTTTGTGTTTTTGCAGTTCGCCGTCCTTCTCTTGTGCGCTGCTGCCGTTCTTGCCAGCCCAGACGCCCCACTCGAGCCAATCCCAATCCTCCGTCACGATGTCACCCGTCACGACTCTGGTGAATACAGCGTAGATGTAGAGACCGCTGATGGTACCTCTTTCAGCCAGCGTGGAAGCCTCCATGAGGGAGAAGAAGGACATGTCGTCGTTGTCTCTGGATCTTTCACCTACATCGGTACTGATGGCAACCAATACACCGTCCACTACACCGCTGATGAGAATGGTTTCCATCCAGAAGCTGCCCATCTTCCAGTCGCCCCAGTAGCTTAGATCACTACTAAAAATCTGTGACTGTTATACATACATAGATGCAAAATATGGCAAATGTACATAATATATTTTTATTAATAAATTCTTTTTGGAATTAAAATAGTTGATGTATCAATTTATTATTTGCTTATGCAAATGCAAAACTATATGTACATAGAAATACGTACAGAGCCAAACATTGACGACAACTGCTGGACACAGACTTCCCTTTTGTATATCCGGTCTTCTATGTTCCTTGCCACTTGCAACCAATTGCTTACCTGTCTTTTGATATCGGCTGTCTATCCTAGAGACCTGGCCGAGTTCTTGTCCGGGATAGGTATCAGGCCTCCTAAATGGTTTGCCTCGTTTTCCAGTATTGTTACTAGGCCACCATTCTAGTACTTTCTTAATTTATCTACCATCATGATGAAGACTGATAAAATCGGTAATATAGTGGCGAGAAATGTTGCAAATGTTTTTAATTAAAATTGTCTCATAATAAAAGATTTTTAAAAAAATGTTTTTTGTTTCTTTAACTACACTGAAACATATTTGCTTTTATTTAGTTATTTATTTCAAGCCGCACAACAGACACGGGCCCAATAATAGTGCGGTATCCATATTATATGTAATAAATTAAGTTAACAATAAACAGTACACAATGGCTTGAAGAAATGATTAAAATATTATATAATATTCGCTTATTTCTGTTGTTCTCCACCAATCAGCAATTACTATTTCTCTGAATCCAGCGACGTATGTATAACAATGACGTCTCATCTCAACTCGTTTTTGAATTACGATTTTTCCGAAATTTTGAAAATTTGTAATCCTTTTTTAAACGTTTTCGAGCCAAAATGGCCATAGGTATGTTAACGTATTTTTTTTGTTAAAGCAAACAAGACAATAGAAATCAAAAAACTCAACAGCAAACAGCAGCCGTTTTTGAATTAGGAATTTTTGAAATTTTGGAAATGTCTAATCGTTTTTAAAACCCTCCCGAGCTAAAATGGCCTGAGGTATGTTAACGTAATTTTTTTTTATAAAACAAACAAGACACTAGAAATCCAATAATTCAAACAGCAGGTACTTTTTTATAACCGTTTTTTAATTAGTAAATAAAAAATATGCATTTAAAGTTACATTACAACAATGTGTTACAGGGACAGGGACATGTATGTTCCTGCGCACATCATTAACTTTTTGTTACGTCACAGCGTTATTATAGATATGGCTGTTAAAGAAGTTGCACACATTTTTTTGATGAATATTTTTTCCTAAAAAGGAAATGGAAAATAGAGCAAAACAAGTGAAATTTGAAAAAAACATTATAAATAAATAGTTTAAAAGAGCACTGAAATAAAAATTTAAGAAATAATTATTGAGAAATTAGAAAAAAATTAATATTGTAGAACCTGTTGCTTTATACCTTTAGAAATAAAAAAAATATGTGAGTATTCATTTATTTTAATATATTAAGGCCTTAATATTGAATATTTTGATTTTTTATAGCATTTTTTGATATTTTTTTTTTAAATAAACATTTTGTTATATTTTAATATTTTTTTGCGTCGCAAAATACTAGGTCATTTATTATTGAGGGATTATATTGATAAGGAATTAAAGTCATTATCATTAGTGACGTTAACAAAAAAATATTCAATTTAATAAAGGCAGGTGTTTAATTAATAAATTTTAAATATAAAAATTATATCGGACAAAATTATTGCAACAAATTTTGTATTTTTTTTGTTTTTATTTAATGTAACCATGGAATAAATTAATTTTTTTAAATTAATTTGTTATTTGTTTCTAGGATTATTTTCTGTGAGAGTGATTTACGGGGAATTGCACGCGATATCGGCAAGTGTCAGGCCGGTTTCCGCCAACACATCGGACGCCCGGACTCAACTTACAATGCGGATTTCAAAAGGAATGATATTTCTTGGTAAATTTTAAGTTTTTTCAATTCATTATTGTTATTATTCATCGAATTATAGTAGGCGCTCGGTTAATTAATGTCATGTTTATAGTACAAAAAAATATTAATTAAACTATTTGCTCTTTTTTTGGTAGCCAAACATTTTACTAGTGCATTTTCGGTTAATTTTCGCAAGTAAGTAATTCACCAATAACGAAAATATTTCTTTGGCTCTTTTTTTCTGCTCTATGAATAGCTTTTAGATTTTAATACAATAATCAGATATTTTTATTCGATATTTAGGGTTTCCTAAGTATGATCATAAAACCCTTATGACTATCACTCATATGTGTGTCTGTTTATGATATAATATTTGTAGGATTTCATAGATGCGATAAAGAAACCCTTATAGTGTCCGTATCCATGATAAATGTATACGCAGGATTTCATAGGTATGAACAAGGAAATCTTGTAAAAAAAAAATTTAAAAAAAATTAGAGTAATGCACGTGAATGTGGATTGCATAGTACCTCGAAAAATTGTTATCAACTGTGGATGAAAGATTTTTTTTGCGAAAAATCAAGCAAGATCCTAAAATTAGTGTACCCCAGTTAACGTCAGAATTGTCACAAAGATTAAATAAACAAATTTCAGTAGAAACAGTCCGCCGAGTGCTCCGGAAAAATAACTACAATGTTCGAATTGCACGCAAGAAACCATTGATTTCAAAAACGAATAAAAAGAAACGCTTAGAATTTGCAAAAATGTATGTAAACAAACCAATTAGCTTTTGGAATAAAATTATTTTTTCTGACGAGACGAAAATTAATTTTTTTGGGTCGGACGGCAGACAAATTGTTTGGCGGAAGCCCAATACAATATTTAACAAAATTAATACGACTTTCGTTGTGGGGTGCTATAGGCTCAGGTAATTTAGAATTTATAGAAGGGATCATGGATAAATGTAAATATCTAAATATCTTGAAAAATAATCTTACGGCTACTGCAGAAAAATTAGATATGCCACCAGTTTATTAATTTCAACAAGATAACGATCCCAAACATACTGCGCTTATTGTAAAGGAATGGCTGTTATACAATGCACCAAAATTACTCAAAACACCGCCACAATCGCCTGATCTCAATCCAATTGAAAATTTATGGAAAGAATTAAAAGTTCGGATAAAAAAAAAATATTTTTTTATTAAAAATGATTTTAAAACGAAACTTCAAGAAGAATGTAATAATATACCAGCAGCAGTTTGTGGAAAATTAGTGCAGTCTATGCCAAATCGCCTTCAAGCAATAATAGAAACAAAAGGTGACGCGATAAAATATTAAATTAAATTAACTGATTGTTTTCTAATTATTTTTTTAGTATTACTACTTTTTGTACGCTCAATTTTGTGTCTCTGAAAATGTATATATTTTTTGTTATCTTTAACAAATGTTTATTAAATATTATTTAATTTTATACCATTTATGATAGTTTTGTATCTCTAAAATGTATTTTAGAAATAAAAAATAATTGGTTTAAATAATCGGTTTTATAGGCATCTTTACCTAAGAGGTATATTTCTAAAACTTTTTTACGTTCAATTTTGTGAGTAACTGTGTATAAAAACACTATACTGTCTCCTGAAATTTATTTTTTTAATGTTATTTGTTTTAGGAGTAATTGAGCGCTGCAAATTTCAGCGTAATAATGGGGGGGGGGGGGGTGTTGTCTCCAAGTGGAGACTGTGGAAACCATCTCCGTGGTGGCATTTGTTGATAAATTAAAAATATTGTCATGTGTGTTGCGTTTTCTCTCGTGGAGTATTGGGCCGCGGATGGAGTTGGTGCGGGAGAGGGACTAGTTGGGGTCGCGGCTCGGGTCCTCCTGACCTGGACACCGATGTTGCGGGAGTCCAACACCGCGTCTTATCGTACTTTCCCACATTCAGAGTTGGTTCACTAACGTTCCTGGGTTCTGGCTATCCATCAACCCTTCGGAGGAACGCCCTTAAGGGATTAACCCGAATAACCGGCATTATCGCCGCCAGCGCAAAGCTTTATATTTGTCTGGCGCCGGAAGTGCTTGAACCCTACCTCAACCTTATGCGGAACTACCTCGTTGGGCGGGTGGGGGGAGGATTGGAAACATAGTCACCAGCTTCTTAATATGACCAGAGGAAACGGTCGTCCTCATAACCTGCATACACTGTGATGAGAATTTTAAATGCGTACACCAGAATAAAAGTGTATTAACTCACATTATAACAAGAATACAGAAGAGCAAATTGAACATAAAATCGTAGACCATGTTAAGGATTTAATATTATTAAAATAATATTTATAACAACAATAAAAATAGAAAATTGTAATTTTATGAACAAATGTAGTTAATACACTTTTATTCTGGGGTACCTACTTATAATTTAAGGCAATGCAATCCAATATCTTAGGGAGATTATTTCTGATTTCAACTCGAAACATTTTTAACTTGTTTTTAAATACGATTTATCCAATATGGGTGATTTGATATATTTAGAAAGTGATCAATGCTGTCTAATCTTTTCGAATTTATTCTGAAACCAATTGATAAAGTCCAATCTGTTTGGATATTTAATATGAATCCGAAAACTGAACAATAATATACATTTATATTTTTTAAATTGAAAATTAATTTGGAAATGAATCAATATCCATTTTTCTTAATTTAATTTGTATATTGGAAATTTATTTATAGTTTCCATATATCTTAAATTTAAAATGAATTTGGAAATTAATCAATCGTTTCAACATTTTTTAGAAATTTAGTAAAATAACATATTTGGCGCATAGCAACGATGGCTATTTAAAATTAGCTTGGAAACTAATCATTCATACCGTATTTTTTAGAAATTTAGTTTAAATTATGACACTATTGGCATTTTTTCTTTTTTTCTTTAACTAAAAAATAGTTTGAGAAATATATCATATCTTAATTTTTTTTAAATTCAGGTTTAATTTGGCGCACAGTAACGGTGACTATTTGCCCTTAAGATAACATCTATATTATAATTCAAAATTAATTTAGAAACTAATCAGTCATATCGAAATTTAGTTGGATAAAATATATGGGACACAACAACGATGGCTATTTGCACTTAAGATAATATCTATTTTTTTAATTTAAAATTAATTTGGAAATTAATTGATTATATCGAACTTTAGTTAGATAAAATATTTGGCGCATATCAACGATGGCTATTGGCACTTTTTTAGAAATTTAGAGTTAATTTGGAAACTAATCACTTATATTGAAATTTATTAAGAAAAAATATTTGGAGCACAGCAACGATGGCTATTAGCGCTCACACACACGCCAAATATTTTATCTAACTAAACTTCGATATAATCAATTAATTTCCAAATTAATTTTAAATTAATAATGTGTGTGTGTGTGTGTGTGTGAGTAACTGTGTATAAAAACACAATACTGTCTCCTGAAATTGTGATATATATATATATATATATATATATATATATATATATATATATATATATATATATATATATATATATATATATAACACTACTATCAAATTGGGGAGTAATATATTAATTTTCTTTTTTTTATATTAAAAATAAGTTAAAAGATAATAATATTCCTTTTTTAATTTCAATTGGAAACTAATCAATAGTTTTTGAAACTAATTAAAATTAATTTTAAATTAGATTTTTTGATCTTTTTGTTGAATCTTATTTGATATTTAATATTGGTCCGCAAACTGATCGATAATATCCATTTTTTTTTTTTTAATTAAGGTTAGTTTGAAAACTAATCAATATAAATGTTTTGTTGCAAAATAACAATTTTTTGTTTAAACTTGAATATTTATAATTAATTTAGAAACTAATGTTTAATACTCAATTTTTTAAATTTATAATTAATTTACAAACCGAACGATAACGTCCAGATTATTTGGATGTTTCCGATTTGTTTGGAAACTGATTTATGATTTTTTTTTTTTTTTTTTTGTGAAATTTGTTGAAAAATGTTCGGAAATAAATGAATAATATACTGATGGACTGACAAAAATGAAATTATTGCACGGCTTGCAATGTTACTTTTTTGAATAATTTTGTAAATTTTATGTAATGAACTAGAGATGCAGTGGCTCCTATTGACTATGGAGCATAGGACTCAGGTTCAATCCTCGGACACCACTAAAGAATTAAAATTCCACACCCCTGTGCACTCAGCTCAGGGGTTGACTCATTTCTCAATAATTAATAATTTAAATCAGTTTAATACAGGGATATTAGGACCAGAATCGTCACCTTGGTGTTTGGAACTAATTATTTGTTTATTATTTATTTACTTAAATGAAAATTTAATATTTTTATTTAACATTTTAATACTTAACGGTATAGTAGTTGAATATATTTCCTGTGCAGGGCGTAAGGGCCCCATTTACCAGGTTTGGGTCCGCCTGGTAAATGTTTACACCTTACATGGGGAAGTTTTTAAATAAGTAATTTATTTTAGAGTTGAAATATTGTACGGAATATTTTCAAAAATAAGTAAATAAATAATAAATATTTATATTTGAATATTTTAATACGAAAAATAAGTACAATTTTGAAACATTTAAAGCAATGCAATATATGCATAACATAATTTATGTTATGTTAAATTAAAAGATTTTGAAAAAGTAAAATACAATTATGTTGACAGTAAATTACTTAGTAAATTTTTTGAAAAATAAATTTTAGTACTGATTAGTTGACAAATTAAATTAAAATATTTTGAAAAAAGTAAAATCGTTTTGATGGTAAATTAGTTCTTTCTAAGTACAGATTTTTTTAATAATAATTTCGAGTTATGATTAGATAACAATTTAAATTAAAATATCTTAAAAAATTATTGTATAACAGAATTATTGTACAGTAAATTAGTTGTTGTTTTTTTTTTTTGTTTTTTTGAACTTAATTTAAGTTCTGATTAGTTCACAAATTAAATTAAAATATTTTGAAAGAAGTAAAAGTGTTATGATAGTAATTTAGTTATTAATAAATACACACATTTTTTGAAAAATAACTTTAGTTATGATTATTCGACAAATTAAGAAAATATTTTGAAAAATAAATTCAAGTTATGATTAGCTGACAAATTAAAATGTTTTGTAAGCCTCCTTCTTTATTATTTTGATTGTAATATATTAATTAGTTATTATAATTAATAAGTTATATAGTAATTTTTTTGAAAAATTTTGATTGATTGTTTTTATTAGTAGATGAAATTTTATTGGCATATACCTAGGGTCCTTACGGAGGGACGTTCCATATCTGGACGCCCTAGCCCTTATAGTTCCCGAGATAATCGCTAAAAACCCTTAGCTACTTCCTTGCATTCCTAGTCTCCTGGTACCAATTCGCTGGACACAATTCATTTTACTCGAATAAATTCGTGTTTCTTGTTTGGAGAACTAGCGGGTTGACTTTATTGTATGTATGCAACCCGCAGTATATGGATGTTGAATAGGTGGTATCTTAACGAAACTACGAAACGAGGGTTGTTTATGTGGCCTGTATTTCAAAAATCCCTCTTATGGAGCATAATTTTTTATTAGAGACTACTGACAACCCCTCTATGCCACAGATTTTTTAAATATTTTATTTAAATATCTCATTCATACTTATCTTATTCCAGATTTTTTCCAGTGTCCTCAAACTTTAAGTGGTGTAGAGCACTCAGTTTCTCAATAGGTGCTCAGCGAGTCAGTTCTTGGTGATCCGCGCACACAAAATTCCGTTAGTATTAATAATGGGCTTGTATTGGTCATCTTTCAAATGCAATTTTCTATTTCTATTGTTATAAATATTTCTTTAATAATATTAAATCATTGGCATGGTCTAGGATTTGATGTTCTATTTTCTCTTCTGTATTTTTGTAATAATGTGAGTTAATACACTTTTATTCTGGTGTACGAATTTAAAATTCTCATCTCAACATAGAGGCATCGTTGCTTCTGCAACTCCTAGAAGAACTCCTTTCTCCGTATTCCATGAATTTGGATCTTCGCTTCGGTCCATACTGGAACATCTGCTCCTGTTGTCATGGAGACTGTAGAAACATTTTCCGTGCTGTGCATTTAAATCCCAACCGAGGGTGGATTATTACTAGTCCTTGTCATATTCAAGATTGCGTAGCCTCTAAACGAGGAGTTTGTGGACTCGGTACGAGAGGTTTGGTAGGGACTGGTGGTATCGCAGAACCCGGAATACTCCGCAAATCGGACAACCAAGCTGGACAAGCTTGCCAAGTCACCCGCACAGGTAGTGTGAAGAACCGGGGAATACTGCAACAAATTAATGCTTCCGGCCCAACTGGAAGGACTGATAGGTAGGTTATGAGGACGACCGTTTCCTCTGGTCATATAAAGAGGCTGGTGATTATGTTTCTAATCCTAGACCCCCCCCCCCCCCGAGGGAGTTTCGCGCAAGGTTAAGGTCGGGTTCAAGCATTTCCGGCGCCAGATAGAAATAAAGCTTTCCGCTGGCGGCGATAATGCCGGTTATTCGGGTTAATCCCCTAAGGACGCTCCTCCGAAGAGTTGATGGATAGCCAGAACCCAGGTACGTTAGTGAACCAACTCTGAATGTGGGGAGTACGATCTGACGGTCTCCAGGTCAGAAGGCCCCGGATCACGACCCCAACCAGTCCCTCTACCGCAACAACTCCATCCGCGACCCAATACTCCACGAGAGAAAACACAACCCCCTGACAAGAATATATTTAATTTATCACCAAATGCCACCACGGAGATTGTTTCCGCAGTGGAGAAAACCACGCCTCTCTATTAAGGCGCTGAAATTTGCAGCGCCCGATTATTCCTGAAAAAAATAACTTTCATCAAAAAAATATTCTCGCCCGAATAATGTCACCAACGAAGGAGGCTCAAACCACCGACCGGACAGTCAGACTGTTTCCACCAGTACAAACCGCACGACTTAATGCGCTCGGCCACTCCGTTGGCGCACCTGCATTTATTAAATGTAATATTTCTTTGTTAATTTCACTAATGACTTTAATTCCTTATCAATATAATCCCTCAATAATAAATGACCTCGAATTATGCGACGCAAAAAATAATAAAATATAACAGAAATATTATAAAATATGTATATACATAAATAAATTCTATAAAAAATCAAAATTTTCAATATTAAGGCCCTAATATTTTAAAATAAATGAACACTCACCTATTTTTCTTTATTTCCAAACGTAATAAGCAACAGGTTCTACTATATTATTTTTTTCTCCAATTTATTACTTACATTTTTATTTCAGTGCCCTTTTAAATTATATATTTATCATTCTGTTTTCAAATTTCACTTTTTTTGCACTATTTTCCATTTTTTTTTTTTTAGAAAAAAATGCCTGCAACTTCTTTAACAGCCATATCTGTAATGACGCTGTGACGTAACAAAAAGTTAATGTTGTACCCAAGAACATACTTTTAGCAAATATCTTGTTAACAAGTCCCTTTAACACATGGTTGTAATGTAATTTTAAATGTATATTTCTTTATTTATTAATTCAAAAAACGGCTAGAAATAGAGACTTGCTGTTTGAATTTTTGATTTTCTAGTATCTTGTTTACTTTATAAAAAAATTACGTTAACGTCCCAAAAGCTATTTTGACTCGGGAGCGTTCTAAAAACGATTAAAAAATTACAAAATTTCATAAAAATCCGAATTCAAAAACAGTTAGAAATAGATACCTGCTATTTGAATTTTTGGATTACTAGTGTCTTGTTTGTATTATGAAAAAATTACTTTAAGACAGCTAAGGCCATTTTGGCTTGGCAGCGTTTTAAAAACGATTCAAAGTTATATAAATTTCAAAAAAATCCTAATTGAAAAATGGTTAGATATAGAGATCTGCTGTTTGAATTTTTGGATTTCTAGTCTTGTTTGCTTTAAAAAGAAATTACGTTAACATAGGTAAGGCCATTTTGGCTTGGGAGTGTTTTAAAAACAATTAAAATTATCAAAATTTCAAAAATTCTTAATTCAATGACCTTATCCTCATTATAAACAGTAACGACTACTATTTTACTGCCATCTTGGACACATGGACGACTACGAACATACAAGATTCCATTATAAATGTAACAGGAAATTTGCTTTACAGAATAGACTGTATTAATAAAAAAGGAGAAGCTGTGTGCATTTATTTTAAACAATCAATTTTACATATCTCTGGAATAAATAGTATTTGGATGGAAGTAATCGTAAACAACAACCGTCTCATATCTATTCTTCCACCAAAACAGACGCAGAAGGTAAACAAAAGCTCTGCACTACAATTCAGCAAATGTCCTCGAAATATCGCAATATCTTAATACTAGCCGGCCTCAATTTTTTCATATTAAAATGGCCGTTAACTCAATATCTGACATCGCCTGAATCTGAGGTTCTCTTCATAACCACTCTCCTATCCTACGGTCTCAAGTACTTAATAGACAAACTTACTAGTTAATAGACCAACTAACTCGCTCGTTATGAGTATTTTAGTAAAAAAAATAAAAGATAAAGAACGTAATTTGTCGAATCTATGGAACACAGCTTACGAATTTTTAAATATAAATAAAAAGAAAACTAAAACACTTACTTAATTTATTCTTTTTTTATCGACCTTGTTGTTAATTTGAAAGTAATATTTTCGGGAATTAGGTCATTAAATAAAAAATTATAAAATGTTGAAAAGACCGTTTTCGAAAATGTTATATTTTCTTCTTCAGTTTATCTATTGATAATATTAACAAATCTATATATATAAAATCGTAACTAAGCTACCTACTCATAATCAACGCCCAGCCCAAACCACTGAACCTACAATCATGAAATTTGGCGAGTATATTCCCTCCATGACGTAAGCACTCACTAAGAACGGATTTTTCGAAACTCATCCTCTAAGCGGGTGAAAAGGGGGTTAAAAGGGGTAAAATGTGGCTTCACGGTTTCCTTAATATCTCTTAGGTCCAATAAGATATCGACTTGGTTTTTGCTTACAAAGATTACTCATGTAAATATTAAAAAACATATTTCAGGATTTTGTTCTAATCGACCTCTAAAGGGGTGAATCTACAATCAGGGTGAATTATAGAACCCTTCGCATCTTCTGTGTTTATTGTGTTATAACATTCATTTTTGGCATATAGGTGTCTTTTTAAAATATTTAGAGAGTGTTTTGATCGTTTTTTTAAATTTCACCCCTAAAGGGGTAAATTGGTATTTTTTATTCGATAGAATTTCGTAGACAAAGAAACATAAAATTCGGGGAGTATATCCCTTTTATGACTTAAGAACCCCCTAAGAAATGATTTTTTGAAATTCGACCTCTCAGGGGTGAAAAGGGGTGAAATGTGTTTTCACGGATTCCTCAGCATATTTTAGGTCAAGAATATATCGCCTTGCTTTTGCTTATAAAGACTACCCACATAAATGTTGAAAAACCGTTTTTCAACATTTATGTGGGGAACATTTTCAGGATTTTGTACTAATCAACCCCTAAAGGGGTGAATATACAATCAGGGTGAATTATGGAACCCTTCGCATCTTCTGTGTTTGTTGTGTTTTTTGAAATATTTAAAAAGTGTATTGACCTTTTTTTTAAATTTCACCCCTAAAGGGGTAACTTGGTATTTTATATTCGGTAGAATGTCGTCTAGACAGAGAAACATAAAATTCGGGGAGTATATCCCTTTTATGACTTAACAACTCCCTGAAAAATGATTTTTGGAAATTCAACCCCTAAGAGGTGAAATGGGGTAAAATGTGTTTTCACGGATTGCTCAATATCTCACAGGTCCAATAATATATCGCCTTCATTTTTGCTTCTAAATATTATCCATATAAATGTTGAAAAACTTATTTCAGGATTTTGTCCTATTCATCCCCTAAAAGGGTGAATCTACAATCAGGGAGAATTATAGAACCCGACGTATTTCCTGTGTTTGTTGAGTTATTAAATTCCTATTTGGCATATAGATGTCTTTTTAAAATATCTCGAAACGGTTTTGACAGTTTTTCAAAATTTCACCCCTAAAGAGGTAAAAGGATATTTTTTATTTGATAGAACATCCCTTGGGCATAGATACATGATATTCGCAAAGTATTTTTTTTTCACGGATTCTTCATTATCTCTTAGGACAGATGAGATATCGACTAGGTTTTTGCTTATAAAAGTTGCCCGTGCACATGTTTAGAAACAAACTACGAATTTTATTTGTAATTAGTGTGAACCTCTACCGGGGTGAACTACACCTGAGGAGAGAGTCAGCAATGTGATCTATAAAGAACTATGACTTATTATAATTGCACGATGATGGCAAACCGTCAATAAACCGTAGCGAAGCACGGGTACTCAGCTAGTTAGTATATATTACATAATATTGTACATAAAAGTGTCTACAAAAATAAGTCTAAAGTACTTACTCAATCCAAAACTAAGTGATTATACTCTTCACACCATTCATCCAAAAAAATATAATTGGAGACCATCTCATACATCCAAAATAAATAATAATAAATAAAGTTAAAAGTCCATTGTATTATTTTTAAAACGGTAAAAAACGAGTTAAAATGTAAAATTAAAAATATCACAGTGTATATCACATGTCTGAACGTATTGAAAGTAGATGGCATAATGACTAGTTGAAACCAAAAATTGGAAAATATTAAAGATGACTTAAATTCGCGCATGTGTATTATCTTTAATGTGTAAAACACTTACCTTTGAAAATGAAAATACTAAATCGGATTTAGATTTAGTATTTAGTAGAAAGCAAATTATTTTAACAATTTTTTTGTTAATGTGGGCACTAATTTAGCAAATTCAATAACGGTTGATAAAACGGCGCAAGAAAATATGGTGAGTGATATACAACATAACATTAATAACTTCTTTATGAATCCAACTGACGAATTTGAGATAATTAAGACAATATCTTAATTGAAAAAGAAGCATTCATGTGGTCCTGATAAATTATCGAATGAAATTTTGAAAAATACCCATGCAGTGGGTATACTAATAATACACCCCCAAGCAGGGGCCAACAGAATCGGGGTTGCATAGAATTGACAATTGCGTTGTCAAAAATTATGTGTAACTCGTTCAACTCACATTTAATCCTAATGTATGGCTTACTACACTGCTAGTTTACAAAAAAGGCAATCGTCTGCAATCATGCAATTATAGACCTATCAACCTAATTTTCACCACCACCAAAGTACTGAAAAAAATAATAAACGGTGAAATTGTATATTTTTTCAGGGCGTTCAGTGATCTCTAATTTGTTGCTTGCAACTAATACCTGGTCACAATATCTAGTTGATTCAATATTCCTGGAAGTGTCAGTTTGTTAAAATTGACCACTATGTCATCGAAGGAAATCTGATGTTGTGGATAACTGCGTATCTAACAAACCGCTGATTTTGTAAACAAGTTGTTTGTTATACAAGTTTTTTATATTATGTATCTTTCGACGTTCAAAACTCATATAAAAAGACAAATAAGATTATTATATTATGATATTATATTATAAGATTTAGTAAACGAACAAAGAGAATGAAAATTAAACGGAAAGGAGCTCAGAAAGGGAGCATCGCCCTCTAGAATCTTCATAAAACAATTGGCATCAAGAGCCGAACCCAATCCGATATTGGCTCGATCTAAGCCGGCTACGACTGTTATTTTTTTCCGGTAGCGAAGCAGCGGTTATACTTGGGGTACTAGTGATTAATTATATAATTTTATTAACATATAACGGGTGTTTTTTTTAGAGGTATAGAACTTTAAGTTGGCATTACTGTTCAAGATGGCGACCGATTTAACAGCTGTCAAGTGATTTATTCTCAGTTTGGTTTGGCAATTCATCATGAATAGACTCACGCCTGAACAACGCTTGCAAATAGTGCAATTTTATTTCGAAAATAATGGTTCTGTGCGGAATACGTATCGCGCACTACGTCCATTTTATCGTCGACAAAATCGTCCATCAGAGCAGTTAATTCGATTAACCATGGAACGTTTTCGCACCACGTTTACTCTTATTGATAACTCGCATCCCCAGAGACGCCGTACGGTGCGTACAGAAGAAGCTATTGGTACTGTAGAGCGTAGCATTGAGGAAGACCCGAATGAGTCCATCCGCCATCGAGCACAGGAATTGGAACTTTTTCATTCCTGAATTGAACAGCCATGATGTCCAGGAGCTGTGGTTCCAACAAGACGGCGCAACATGTCACACAGCTCGTGCCACAATCGATTTATTGAAAGACACGTTTGGTGACCGCCTAATTTCACGTTTTGGACCTGTGAATTGGCCTCCAAGATCTTGTGATTTAACACCGCTGGACTACTTTCTGTGGGGCTATGTAAAGTCATTGGTCTATGCGGATAAGCCACAAACGCTTGACCATTTGGAAGACAACATTCGCCGTGTTATTGCCGATATACGGCCACAAATGTTGGAAAAAGTCATCGAAAATTGGACGTCCAGATTGGACTACATCCGAGCCAGCCGTGGCGGTCATATGCCAGAAATCATATTTAAAATGTAATGCCACAAGATTATCTTTCGAATAAAAAAAAAATTCATGTCAATCGAATAATCCATCGTTGTTTTATTGCAATTTAAAGTTCTATACCTCTAAAAAAAACAGCCTTTAGATTATTAACAAATATGTCCGGAAAATCAAGGTTGGCTACTAAATTGTGAGTAGCAGAATTGCAGCGAAGCAGAAGTAGTAGAAATATAGAATATGTTTTATTGACAGATAAGGAGAAAACAAAAGTAGATTTTGTACTGTACAACGGTATTTGAAAAAATAAATTTGCTAGACGATCCGTATAATCGATTTTATTATTAAATATATTGTAAATAAAGTTTATCTATAATAGTTCGTCTGTTTTCTAGAAATATATACATATTTTAATTAATATCTTTTTAGATCTTTTATGTACATTTTCAAATCTTTTAACATAAACAAAATATTGAGGAGATCAAAATATAATGCAAAACTCCAATTGATTTCTAACTAATAACCTTTTCACACTAGAACTTTAAGTTCGGATATTAAAGTGAAGGTGAGTTAAAGTGTTGATGTGAAAGCGTGTGGCCAAGGTTGAAGTCCAGCACACTTTAATACGCAGATCTGCGTGTTAACATCGTCCGCATTTCCAACATAATTTCTATTATAAAAAAATACTGTTTGAATTTTGTGCTGTCAACATTTTGTATTATCAGAAACAAGAATACTGTATTATATTGTCACGGGTTTAGACTGATTGGGGGTTATCAGGTGCGGTTAGTTGACGGTACCTATACAGGTTACCACGAGAGGAGTTGATTAGTACAAGTTTATTTGATAATAATAGTTTCCTACTATCAGGATGATAAGGACTGTGGTCAGGATAGTGATGATACCGCCGTATATAAAATCTCGGAACATTTAGAATATTAAGAGAGGCATGCGAGAGGATTTGGAGTCTGACTCTGACTTGTGTTCAAGGAGTGTGGTAGGTAGAGTAAAGAACTAGAGTTATGGCTGGTTTATACAACTTAGCCATAATTTTGCTTAGCCGTAACTAAGAAGTACCTTATCCATAAGTTTTTAACGATCCCCAGAACGAAAGTATTCGGTTTACACAACCTTTTCCTTAACTTTTCCTTAATCTCGATCGTCAGCCGCAGCCAATGAAATGCGCTGTTTAGGGCCGGTTTCTAGAAGCTCAGTAAACTATAAGCTAATGGTAAACTACGGTTGCCTTAGTAAACTGTTGCAGGAACAAAAAACAATCCAAAGTTAACCATAAGTCAACTATGCATAGTTTACTTCGCATCTGACGTGAGTTCAACCAAGGCTTCCTTGGTTAAGTGTTGCACAAACGTTGGTCACGACTTGAACTCGCGTCAAACAATTGAATTTTTCTGACTATTCCTTGATCACAGTTTAACTGCGATATACGTCAATATTCGGTTTTTTCATAAATTTTATTTTCATAATTTTTGGGCTAAATAAGAGAAAAAAGTAATTTAAATAAGAAGACGGTAAATTAAATTCTTAATTTGTGTTTTAAAATGAAAATGCACCTAACTATTATTAATGAATGTGACTTTAATATAACATAATCTACAAAATTTCCTTATAAATTCAAAATCAATTTTTAATTTGATATTTCAATAACGTTATAATATAATTGTAAAAGAAATATTAAATACATGCATAATTTATATATATTTATTTTGTACCACTGTAAATAAATATTAAATACATATATAATCATTATATATTTACATATTTTGATTATTCGTACATAATTCTAGGTTTCTATTATTATTTTTTCCTTATCTTATTCGAACAATAGAAAAATTTCAACTTCCAGCCTATGTTCTTTGCCCTCAATAGAAGATATGGAATAAATTCTTCAGACGGCGAAAAAAGGCTTTAGTAAAGTACTAATTTTATATCATACAAGTACTCGGAGCAACAGATTATGCACATTATAATAATGTTGATTATGCACCAAGTCAGTCACTTGGTGCACTTATCAACAATTTTTCCTGACACTACCTTTGAATACACATACAAGAGTAGAGAAAAATTCTAATAGGGCCCATGTTGCAACAGGAATGGCAATTAATATTGACCGTGTCCTAACGACAATTATATCTTGTGCCGTTTTACATAATTTTTGTATACAACAGCATGATACGATATAAATTCCTGTAGAACTATTGCAGAGCGATGAACCAAACATTTGAGAGGGTAATGATACCAATGTGGCTGTACGTAGTGCATTAATCCAAACAGTTATTGGTGTACCCTAAAAAAATTAATACAATATAATGTAATAATTAAAACAAAACCACTTTATTATTTTTTATAGTTTAATTTTTTTATTAATTCTAATTCAATTTATATTTAAGTCATAATTGTACAGCATTCTTGCTTTATTTTTCTCTATTAGCGCAGCCTGGTATTTACTCTTATAATAAACTTTTATAATGTGTTATTATTATTATTTTTTTAAATTATGTTTCTTGCTTGTCTTTTTTTTTTTTGTTAGGATTGGAAGGTTCAGGATTAGCTTCTTGTTGCATTTCAGGTTCTGGTTCTGGTTCAACTTGATAAAAAATATGAACTAAAGCCAGTTCTGAATCAGTTAGGTAGGCAGGAGGTGGTGGTAAAATATATAGGCTAAAATACAGTTATCGACATATTTTCAATAATTTGTTGTTTCCATCGGTATCGACACTATATCAGTACTACATCGAAAACTGTTTTTTTCAAGAAACCAGCTCCTAAACAGATACTGAAGAGCGTACATTTAATTCACAAATGTTCTTTTTAGTTTGTTTATTATTTTTTTTAAATTAAAATACAAATATTTAATTTGTTTTGTGTCTCTTCACGCAACTTGAGTTAAATTCATCTGTAATCTGGTACCAAATTTTCTTTTTTTTGAATTGTTCAATTATCACATTTTTGTCTTCAGTAATATGGGAATATCTGAAAAATGATAAATACAAATTTATGGCCCTTAGGGCCGGTTTCTGGAAAGTCAGTTAACTATGGTAACGACTGACTAATGGTCAAGTCTGACTGATGGTCAGTTTTATTTTGCGTTGCATAAACATTTTTTAAAGCTTCGTCAGTGGAACAATTGGTTTACTATGCACAGATATTTTTTGCTAATGTGAACTGTACTTCACGTGACAGTAATCAGCTGTCAAAATTAAAACGTTTTAAAATGAACTAAAAAAATGAATTCACGAACACCAAACTTTACCAACACCGATAAAAACATTTTTCTAGGTATTTTCGGTAAGTAAGTATACATATATTTTTATTTCTTTTGAAATATAAATATTTTTAAATTATTCTTAAAACATAACCTAAAATTTGTATTTATCATTTTTCAGATATTCCCATATTACTGAAGACAAAAATGTGATAATTGAACAATTCAAAAAAAAGAAAATTTGGTACCAGATTACAGATGAATTTAACTCAAGTTGCGTGAAGAGACACAAAACAAATTAAATATTTGTATTTTAATTTAAAAAAAATAATAAACAAACTAAAAAGAACATTTGTGAATTAAATGTACGCTCTTCAGTATCTGTTTAGGAGCTGGTTTCTTGAAAAAAACAGTTTTCGATGTAGTACTGATATAGTGTCGATACCGATGGAAACAACAAATTATTGAAAATATGTCGATAACTGTATTTTAGCCTATATATTTTACCACCACCTCCTGCCTACCTAACTGATTCAGAACTGGCTTTAGTTCATATTTTTTATCAAGTTGAACCAGAACCAGAACCTGAAATGCAACAAGAAGCTAATCCTGAACCTTCCAATCCTAACAAAAAAAAGACAAGCAAGAAACATAATTTAAAAAAATAATAATAATAACACATTATAAAAGTTTATTATAAGAGTAAGTACCAGGCTGCGCTAATAGAGAAAAATAAAGCAAGAATGCTGTACAATTATGACTTAAATATAAATTGAATTAGAATTAATAAAAAAGTTATAAACTAACTTTTTTATTAACTTTAATATTAACTATAAAAAATAATAAAGTGGTTTTGTTTTAATTATTACATTATATTGTATTAATTTTTTTAGGGTACACCAATAACTGTTTGGATTAATGCACTACGTACAGCCACATTGGTATCATTACCTTCTCAAATATTTGGTTCATCGCTCTGCAATAGTTCTACAGGAATTTCTATCGTATCATGCTGTTGTATACAAAAATTATGTAAAACGGCACAAGATATAATTGTCGTTAGAACACGGTCAATATTAATTGCCATTCCTGTTGTAACATGGGCCCTGTTAGAATTTTTCTCTACTCTTGTATGTGTATTCAAAGGTAGTATCAGGAAAAATTGTTGATAAGTGCACCAGGTGACTGAATTGGAATAGGTGTATAATCTATTGCTCCGAGTACTTGTATGATATAAAATTAGTACTTTACTAAAGCCTTTTTTCGCCGTCTGAAGAATCTTATTCCATATCTTCTGTTGCGGGCAAAGAACATAGGCTGGAAGTTGAAATTTTTCTATTGCTCGAATAGGATAAGGAAAAAATAATAATAGAAACCTAGAATCATGTACGAATAATCAAAATATGTAAATATATAATGATTATATATGTATTTAATATTTATTTACAGTGGTACAAAATAAATATATATAAATTATTCATGTATTTAATATTTCTTTTACAATTATATTATAACGTTATTGAAATATCAAATTAAAAATTGATTTTGAATTTATAAGGAAATTTTGTAGGTTATGTTATATTAAAGTCACATTCATTAATAATAGTTAGGTGCATTTTCATTTTAAAACACAAATTAAGAATTTAATTTACCGTCTTCTTATTTAAATTACTTTTTTCTCTTATTTAGCCCAAAAATTATGAAAATAAAATTTATGAAAAAACCGAATATTGACGTATATCGCAGTTAAACTGTGATCAAGGTATAGTTAGAAAAATTCAATTGTTTGACTCGAGTTCAAGTCCTGACCAACGTTTGTGCAACACTTAACCAAGGAAGCCTTGGTTGAACTCACGTCAAATGCGAAGTAAACTATGCATAGTTGACTTATGGTTAACTTTGGATTGTTTTTTGTTCCTGCAACAGTTTACTAAGGTAACCGTAGTTTACCATTAGCTTATAGTTTACTGAGCTTCTAGAAACCGGCCCTTTAGTTTGCGCAGTTCCGAGTAAACATCGTAAACATAACCTTTATTCTAAACGTCAATTGCGAATTTTGGAAGCTATTTTATTAAAATGAATAATGAGCAAATTATTGTAATATTCCTTTATACTGCATTGGCAGCATCTGGCGCGTTCGTGTCATCTTTATTATTTCACAAAAATCAAGTTCGTTGTCTATTTCATAACAGTCATATTTTCGCGCATGCGCTGTTCAGTGATTTAGCCGTAATTTAACTACGAAAGTTGAAATGTTGGGAACTTTCAAGGTTACGGAATTCTTATTGCTAAGGTCTGATTATGGATAAATTACGGCTAAGGTTGTATAAACGTACATAGGCGTAGGCGTACGGGCATAGGTAAATTGGTTGCAATCAAATAATCTACTCTTAAATTATGAGAAATGTAGTTTCATAAAATTTTCTAAAAGTAAATTGAATTACGATGTTAGCCAGTTGATTAAAAATAAGAAGTCTGTCATTCAAGTTGCATCTGCGAAACTTCTGGGTATTCATCTGGACCAGCATCTTACTTGGGATACTCAAATTGACTTTTTGTGCAAAAGAATGTCCCAAGAATGTTGGAAACTAAAAATTATATCCAAAACATGTAGTAAAGAAGTAGTCAGAACCTATTACTTTGCAAATATATATTCTATACTATCTTATGGTATACTTTGTTGGGGTACAGGTTCAGAACTCATCAGATTGTTTCGGCTACAAAAACGTATTCTACGTAATATGGTTGGTTGCAGCCAAAGAACATCCTGTGTTAATATATTTAAAAATCTAAAGATTTTGACTTTACCAAGTATGTATGTGTATCAAGCCTGTGTATATGTACGACAAAATTTGTCAGATTATGAAAGAAGGTCAGATATACATGCATACAACACGAGGCAAAAAGCACATTTACAAGTACCTAAAACTAAATTTGCTATTACGTCTAACAATCCGACCATATTATCAAAGAAAAATTACAACAATTTGCCGCAACACCTGAAAGATTATGGATCACTTAAAACATTTAAATGTCAGCTTGTTGTCTTCTTAATAAAAAAGTGTTACTATAATCTTAATGAGTATCTTTTACAACGTCATTAAAACGGACTAATTCATGTATTGATATTTATAAATTTTACTTTTAATTTTATTTATTTATTTTTTAAAATATATTTATAAACTTATTTATTATTTTATATTTGACAAAAACAGTTTTATCAGTAATTTTTTATTGAAAGGACGAAATTAATAAATTATTATTTGGTTTATTAATTAATTAAATACTAACGTCTAATAGTATTTCTATTAGTGATGTAATTAGAATGAGTAATAAATAATAAAAAACAACTGATAAGTTTTCTATGACAACTGCACTGATGCAAGATTTTGTATATAAACTACATTCACAATATATATATATTATTCCGTTATATATATTTATTTTTTGAACTGTTTGTATATTTAAGTATTTTTCATGTTGGGTGATATTTCTATAACGTACTTTTATCTGTATATTGTGTTTGTATATTTTAAAAGGTTTTATAATTTGTAATGTAAGTGAACAAAAGCAATATTTAATTTTGTATCTTGGTCAATAAACAAATATTATATATGATTAATAAAATATGTTCTATTTACATTTGTTACGTTCTTTATTTTTTTTGTAATTTTAGCCTACAGGTTTGTTACGTAGAACGGTTTATCCTCAAATGCAAAGGAAAAGAAATTTTAGCGTACTCATTACATTTTACACTTGCAGCTAGTGGCAATAAACTGTTCGGCTGGAAATAATATTTGAATATTCATTATTCGAAACAAAATTGTATCCGAATAATAAAAAATTTGACTCTTTATCTTTGCTTTCCGATATCATTTAGTGAGTTCATAAAGCAAGCTCGGAGCGTTCGAGAAAAGGTTTAAAGAGTTTATTCGAGCGGTCTGGAGTTAAACAGTGTGACTCGGAACACTCCATGTTTGTTTCCCGAACCCGCTGTGTCAATGTGACACCAAGCGAAAAATGAAAGTAAATTTTATAAAAAGTATTAAAAGAACACGACACATTTCTAAAAACAAATATTTCTGATGATTCTTATACACTGAAATTTATAATTTTTTTTTTTAATACTACATTACACACTTAGTATAATATAAACCATAAATTTCGCGACAAATCGGTTAGAAAGAACTGCTGTGCATCATAATTTACATTAATTCCTTTCCTCCATAGGAAATATAGGTTTTCAATATATTTTTAGAAGTTGTTCGATATAACCTAACTTTTTTTGACAGATTACGAATTGACAAGGTGAGTTTTTCAACTGTGACGTCATTTCATAGTTACGGTAAATGGAGTTTATTAAAAGTATTTTCTGTATTTTTTATTTGCAAGTAATCATAAACTGTTTTGACCATAATAATAATCAATTGTATTGAAATATGAAAAATAATGACTTGTCCAATATTATGTATGCATATAATCTTCTGGACCAATAAAATTATTATTATTATTATTATTATTATTATTATGGTATAGTTTATCTTTTACGGGTTAGGGATAAGGTAAGGAAAAGTTACTGTTAAGGTTGTATAAACGGGCCATTAAACACTTAAGTTTGTAATTATAAAAATAATATTAAATGATTACAATACAAGTAATTCTAAGTGCATCTTATTTAAACACCTACAGTTAAATTAATGTCATAACTAAACCTATTTCAAACATTAAACAATGATTATTCTTTAAACATTAAATACAATTAATTATTTCCAGAGAACTAAACAACAAATAGAGTTCACCTCAGAGAGTATCTTTTATTTTAATAAAGTATTAAATATAACTTACATCTTTGACATGGTGAATCAACGAACGAACACTACGGAGTACTTCTATAAAACAACTGTTGATCTCTTTATTTTAGGTCCCCTTTTAATACGTGAAAAATAGGAAGTTGTACGCGTTATAAATTTTCTAGTTGGTTTTAAGAGACGTAAATGAGGTTTTCTATATGGTGTCCGATTACTTCATTTTTCTTTGTTTTAAGAAAATTTATATATCCGTTTATGGACATTACACACACTCTAATGATTTTACTCCTTATAGTTTTATAATTATTATTTTCGAATGTACATTTTATAAATTCGGGAATTGGCCCGTCAACATAACAATAGCATATCTGATTTTACTTCATATTGTTTCCGTTTGTCTAATCTCACAAGGAGATTTAGATTTTTTCCATTAACGTGACAATATCGACGTTATAAGAAGTTTATACTTATTGTTTTAATAAAATTATTTATTTTAATAATGTATTTAATACAATATAGACCTACAATAATTGAGATAAAATGTATCGACTTACATGTTAATACAGTTATAATATATTCTTTATTGTAGTGTCTTTATTGTAGAATGAAATTAAATATTCATATTTGTTTATAATAATTCAAAATGTGCGTCTGTGTAGACAGATCAACACTAGTCATTTCCTGACGGTAACTTAAGGAAAAAATCACTGTAGCAGATGACAGCACCGGTGATTTAAACATCAAGTGTAAAAGCAAACCGATGTTAAACATCGGTGAACTTTAAGTTCACTCATATTAAAGTTCTAGTGTGAAAAGGGTATAAAGCAGGGCTTCTTAAACTTTTTCATATAGCGACCCCCTTCAAGCCTAGGAAATTTTAAACGACCCACCATGTAATGAAATTAATATTGACCGTAGATGTAGGTGTAATATCGCGACATTGTAGAATCTACCTTGTAGATTCTAAAAATTTATTTATTATTGCCCAAAAGTAGCAGATCTTTGCGACCCCCCTTCAGTAGCCTCGCGACCCCCCGGGGGGTCGGGACCCACAGTTTAAGAAGCCCTGGTATAAAGAATAATACAGAGAAAGAAGAGTTTCATGGTATTTGAAATCTTCACTTATTCGAAATATGAAAATCAGCATTTTATTTAACTTCTTCATGATTGATCTATGTGCGTATCAGATGTTAATTTCTGGTTCAAAGTAATAACTAAATCCTTGAATGATTCGGAAAAAATGTTTTCATTGTTAAAGTAATTACTATAATTTGGTAACAATTAAATTTAGTTTGTTGACCTTGAAATAGTTTTATAACCTGTTTAAAACCTATAGAATAACCTGTTTGCAGAGAAACTATTTGTTGGAAAATATTTAGATCAGCGTAAAGCAGAGGTTCTTAAACTTATGTAGTCCGAGCACCCGCTCTTGAACTAAATTTTTTTTGCGGACCCCATCCCAACCCTAGTCGTTCTTGAGACTTAATTTCTGGCTAAATAATCTCATAGGCACTACGTTATAATATTGGTAAAAAAGTATCGCTGGTTATTTTAATAAATGGTCTTGCGCATTTATAGAGATGAACATTTTTATTAGCATATAGAATAAAAAACATAAAATGAATAAAAATATAGTAATTTAAAAAGTTACAAATTATAATACGTTAAACTCTTCTTGGTCAAATATTGGTCAAAATAGATTTTATTATAATATGTTTTCCGTAAATAATTTGCAGTTGTCTAAAAATAATTAAATTTTTACTAATTTATTAATTTAATAAATACATTTTGATATTCATTTGTTTCATTCATAGCACGCTGATTCCTGTACGATTTGATTTAAATTAATGTCAATTTAATGTCAATTAATGTAATTCAGAATAAAATTCCATTCCGAATAAAAATATAAATAAAGATAAAAAAATATGTTCTCATTTAAAATAAGAAAGTTGGGTTCCATATTTGGAGAACCACTGATCATAAAAAAATATTTGTTAATAGTTTTGTAATAGATTTGCAAAATGGTATTTCTTTGCTAATTTAACCAACCTCGTAGCTCTTATAGTTCTCGAGATAGCAATAGTGGCACACTTATGCTTCGTTCAGAACCTCTAAATTAGAAATTAGAATTAACGTGAAATTAGTACCAGTGCTTCCAACAGGCGGGAATTTTCCCGTTTTGTGGTAAAATTTGAACAATGGAAGGAAAATGGGAAAATAAGGACCAAATGTGTAAATTTACATACCATTTTTTAAAAATGTAGTCATGTTATCAACATTAATTTTATCACTCCCACACTGCAATGGTGAAACTGAAAGAATATTTTCAATTGTCACAGACATTAAAATGAAAAAAAAAGGAATCGAATAGGTGAAAATACACTTAATTCAATGTATATTCTCTGTATTATTTTACAAAAAGAAAATAACACTTGTGTAAATTCTGAAGTTATTATAGATCAACACGTACAATTATAGGCTATTCCAGACGTTTAGGTCATGAGCTCTTCTTTTATGGTTTGAAGTAGGCTTTTGCTGAACAAAATTAAGAAAACTCTTAATCTGTAAAAGTAACTAGAAAAGAAAATCTAGTTCCGCCTAAACCAAAGAAACAGACTTTAAAAAAGATGATTATGTATTTCTTAAAAAATTAGCATGTATTTGTTGTTCTTTAATTAAATAATTCATATAATAACATTCTCAATAAAAAAAATATTTGAGGAGGGAATTTTTCATTGAAAACGAGAATTTTTAACCTGCAGTGCGGGAAAAAGGTGATAAGAAGGTTGGCAACACTGATTAGTACTTAACATAAAATTTGTACATAGAAATTAAGTACTGTTCACAATATAAATTAAGACACTGAGAGATATTTGTATCGTTTTCTATTTTATTGATCGATATTTGACAGCTGTTTACATTTGCTAATGAGTTTTTGAGAGTTTTATAGTTCTGAAAAGAATTAAAATAGAGGGAAAATTAATATTTATGCTCATAGAAAACAGAAAGATGTGGATAGAAACAAAAAAAATATGGTCATAGAAATTTTTAGGTTGACAAGTGCTTACTGCGCATGCGTCAATTATATATCAACGTAAGGGTTTAGAGTCTACAAACTTCTAATTTTAATTTATAACTATAAGTATTAATTTAGAAGATTGTGAACGATAACGTACAGTTACGTATATCAAACATTTACGTTAATTCTATGTACTAATTCTAATTCCTAATTACGAGGTTCTGAACGCAGTATTAGATTGAACACCCTGTATATTCCTTCGTAAAACATTTAATTGTATGGCATGTATATTTTGCAAATATAATTCCAGGAGCGGGAGACGTAATCAATTTTATAATGACCGATTGCTAAAGAACGTGTTAAGTGTTATAACTCAAGTTATGCCTAACTTGAGTCAAAACTACATACAAAAACATACCATTTTAACTTGAGTTAGGGATAACTCGAGTTATATCATTTAATTCATTCATTAGCAACCGGCCATAAGAGGACTGCCGCACCTAATAACTTTAGGTCAAGGTTACGTCAGAATTACGTCAGAGTTACGTCAGAGTTACGTCACAGCTACGTCAGGTACTCCAACATTCCTTCATAGGATTCCTTTACTAATTCACTATTTGTTAAGTTCGATACCTCACATCGCGAACTTTCTTTTCCGTTCTCTTACGGATGATCCTTCAACATTACAACTCGAAGATTTATGTGGGGCAGTGACACTTACCGCTTCTATCTCAAGTTTTTAAGCGTGGGTCCCACAGTACTCAAATTTACAAATAAAAGTGATTATCAAAAAACTGTTGATTTTGATGCGATTATTTATTTATTTACTAAAATTTTGCTTACAGAAAATAATTCAAAATATCAAATACATAATACAACATTAAAAGACAAATTACAAAGTAAAAATCAGGGACCTGAAGCTGAATTTATTTAGGTTCAGGTTCGGATTCAGGTTCAATGTGGTAATTTTGGTACGGTTCAGGTTTAGGTTCAATAACAGAATTTTGTTTAGGTTCAAGAACCTAAATTTTTTCTGGTTCGGTTTCGGGTTCAATGAAAATTTTAAATAAAATTATAAGTATAAAGTCTGTTCCAAACGGTTAGGCGGAGCTAGATTTTGCAATCTAGTTACTTTCATCGTTTAAATCGTGCTTTTCGACCGTGTTGTTTAAGCTTTGTAAATCATACTTACAATAAACATTTTTTGGTTAAGGTTAATATCATTTTAAAATGTCATTTTCTTTATATTTTGATTTTTTGTGTCATTCTTAATACAAATTTCCCTTTTATTTATTTTTTATCATTAAAATATGTAAAAAAAATAATTTAATTTTGACATATGTCATTCGTTTCCGTGGTTTCATTGTTGGAATTTTAAATTTTGATATTCCAACGTGAAAAATGAAATAACCCAAGAAAGGTCCCTTCTCGTGACAACCTAAAGGAACGAAATTCCCATTTAGTTCCGCTTAACCGTTTGGAACAGACTGTACTTTATTTCACTTTGTAATATATAACTAAGAGGGAAAATTCATTTTTTATGTTGTATATTTATATCATCTTAGGGTGGTAATTCTGGGATATATCCCTTTCAAAATATTTGACAATTTATTGACATTAATGACAATCTTTCATTTGTAATTTTTGAATGAATATAACCTAAGAAAAATCAAAGCTATATTTACCAGTTGACGTTCTTCCTAAAGTTCATTTACAACACAACAATCACCATAGTCACCAGATTTTGTAACGTATTTCAAAATAAAATATACTATAAGCTGTTCACTTTTGTAAGGACAAACCAGATCTAGTTAGTTTGGTTAGTTTGGTCAGATATACATGCATACAACACGAGGCAAAAAGCAAATTTACAAGTACCTAAAACTAAATTTGCTATTACGTCTAACAATCCGACCATATTATCAAAGAAAATTTACAACAATTTGCCGCAACACCTGAAAGATTATGGATCACTTAAAACATTTAAATGTCAGCTTGTTGACTTCTTAATAAAAAAGTGTTACTATAATCTTAATGAGTATCTTTTACAACGTCATTAAAACGGACTAATTCATGTATTGATATTTATAAATTTTACTTTTAATTTTATTTATTTATTTTTTAAAATTTATTTATAAACTTATTTATTATTTTATATTTGACAAAAACTGTTTTATCAGTAATTTTTTATTGAAAGGACGAAATTAATAAATTATTATTTGGTTTATTAATTAATTAAATACTAACGTCTAATAGTATTTCTATTAGTGATGTAATTAGAATGAGTAATAAATAATAAAAAACAACTGATAAGTTTTCTATGACAACTGCACTGATGCAAGATTTTGTATATATTAAAAATATTTTCTGTATTTTTTATTTGGAAGTAATCATAAACTGTTTTGACCATAATAATAATCAATTGTATTGAAATATGAAAATAATGACTTGTCCAATATTATGTATGCATATAATCTTCTGGACCAATAAAATTATTATTATTATTATTATTATTATTATTACTTTTATAGTGCAATACGGATTTAAAATGTCAATAAAAAATATTCCTTACGCTGTAAAACCGACTTTAGATTTATTGGTTCTGATAATATTAAGAAATTGACATTTTTATAATTTTTTAATACCAAGATGATATATACAGTCTGTTCCAAACGGTTAAGCGGAACTAGATTTTGCAATCTAGTTACTTTCATCGTTTAAATCGTGCCTTTCGGCCGTTTTGTTTAAGCTTTGTAAATCATACTTACAATAAACATTTTTTGGTTAAGGTTAATATCAATTTAAAATGTCATTTTCTTTATATTTTGATTTTTTGTGTCATTTTTAACACAAATTTCGCATTTATTTATTTTTTTGTCATTAAAATATGTAAAAAAAATATTTAATTTTGACATATGCATTCGTTTCCATGGTTTCATTGTTGGAATTTAAAATTTTGACATCACAACGTGAAAAATGAAATAACCCAAGCAAGGTCCCTTCTCGTGACAACCTAAAAGAACTAAATTCCCATTTAGTTCCGCTTAACCGTTTGGAACAGACTGTAGTTTCATAGGTGCAAACTATTGAAAACAAAATTTCCTCTTAGTTTGTTCTTACAAAAGTGTACAGCTTATATAAATGAAATAATCAGATTGATCTGGTGACGTCATAAGAATAGTTGGATTGCTCGGATTTTGTTAACATTTTCGTAAGCAATATTTGTGTGAAGTTAAGTGTGACGCCTGGTGACGGTGACGCTAACTACAACTGTCAAATTGCTGTCGTTGATTACAACTGTTACCGCATTAGGTTTTATAAATATGAGTTTATTACTAACAATAGAATTCTGTCACAAATGGCACTTATCTATATATATAAAATCGTAACTAAGCTACCTACTCATAATCAACGCCCAGCCTAAACCACTGGACCTATAATTATGAAATTCGGCGAGTATATTCCCTCCATGACGTAAGCACCCACTAAGAACGGATTTTTCGAAACTCATCCTCTAAGTGGGTGAAAAGGGGGTTAAAAGGGGTAAAATGTGGCTTCACGGTTTCCTTAATATTTCTTAGGTCCAATAAGATATCGACTTGGTTTTTGCTTACAGTAATTACGCATGTAAATATTAAAAAACTTATTTCAGGATTTTGTCCTAATCAACCCCTAAAGGGGTGAATCTACAATCAGGGTAAATTATAGAACCCTTCGCCCCATCGAACCCATCTTCTGTGTTTATTGTGTTATAACATTCTTTTTTGGCATATAGGTGTCTTTTTAAAATATTTAGAAAGTGTTTTGACCGTTTTTTTAAATTTCACCCCTAAAGGGGTAAACTGGCATTTTTTATTCGATAGGATGTCGTCTAGACAAAGAAACATAAAATTCGGGGAGTTTATCCCTTTTCTGACTTAAGAACCCCCTAAGAAACGATTTTTTGAAATTCGACCTCTCAGGGGTGATAAGGGGTGAAATGTGTTTTCACGGATTCCTCAGTATCTGTTAGGTCAAGAATATATCACCTTGCTTTTGCTTACAAAGACTACCCACATAAATGTTGAAAAACTTATTTTTCAGGATTTTGTACTAATCAACCCCTAAAGGGGTGAATCTACAATCAGGGTGAATTATAGAACCCTTCGCTTCTTCTGTGTTTGTTGTATTGTAACATTTCTTTTAGGCATAAAGGTGTCTTTTTAAAATATTTAAAAAGTTTTTGACCATTTTTTTTAAATTTCACCCCTAAAGGGGTAACTTGGTATTTTATATTCGATAGAATGTCGTCTAGACAGAGAAACATAAAATTCGGGAAGTATATCCCTTTTATGACTTAACAACCCCCTAAGAAATTATTTCTGGAAATTCAACTCCTAAGGGGTGAAATGGGGTAAAATGTGTTTTCACGGGTTCCTCATATTCTCACAGGTCCAATAATATATCGCCTTGATTTTTGCTTATAAATACTATCATTATAAATGTTGAAAAACTTATTTCAGGATTTTGTCCTATTCATCCCCTAAAAGGGTGAATCTACAATCAGGGAAAATTATAGAACCCTACGTATTTCCTGTGTTTGTTGAGTTATTAAATTCCTATTTGGCATATAGATGCCTTTTTAAAATAACTCGAAATAGTTTTGACAGTTTTTCAAAATTTCACCCCTAAAGGGGTAAAAGGATATTTTTTATTTGATAGAACATCCCTTGGACATAGATACATGGTATTCGCAAAGTATATTCCCTCCATGAAGTAAGCATACACTAAGACATGATTTTTCGAAATTCAACCCCTAAGGGGTGAAATGTAATTTCAAGGATTCCTAAATATCTCTACGGACTAATAAGATATCGTCTTGGTTTTTACTTACAAGGATTACCGATATAAATGTTGAAAAACTTATTTCAGGATTTTGTCAACCCCGGTGAATTTCCGAATAGAGGAATTTATACAACCCATCATATTCCCTGTGTTTGTTGAATTATAAAATTCCTTTTGGCATATAGGTGTCTTCAAAATATCTCGAAATGGTATTGACAGTTTTTAAAATTTCACCCTTAAGGGGTAAATGGGAATTTTGTATTGGATTGAACATCCCTTGGACATAGATAAATAAAATTCGTGAAGTATATTCCCTCCATAACGTAAGCACCCACTAAGACGAGATTTTTCGAAATTCCACCCCTAAGAAGTGAAAAGGGGTGAAATGTGATTTCAAGGATTCCTCAATACGACCAATAAGATATCGTCTTGGATTTTGCTTACAAAGATTACCCATCCAAATACCGAAAAACGTATTTCAGGATTTTGTCCGTATCAACCCCTATAGGGGTCTACAATCGGGGTGAATTATACAACCCGTCGTGTTTCCTGTGTTCATTAAGTTATAACATTTTTGGCACACCGATGTCTTTTTCAAATATCTCGAGATAGTTTTGACAGTCTTTCAAAATTTCACCTCTAAATGTAAATGGGGGGTGGGGTTAAATGGGTATTTATAAATAGGTAACTTCCCGCTATATTCGATAGAACTTCCCTTGGATATAGAGACATGAAATTCGGGAAGTATATTCCTTCCGTGATGTAAGCACCCACTAAGAAGAGATTTTTCGAATTCGAGCCCTAAGGGGTGAAATGTGATTTGAAGTATTCCTCAATATACCTTAGGACCAATGAGATATTGACTTAGTTTATGATTACAAAGGTTACCCATACAAATTTTTGAAACAGTAATTCAGGATTTTGCCGTAATCAACCCATAAAGTGGTGAATCTACATTTGGGGTGAATTATAGAAACCTTTGTATTTCCTGAGTTCATTCCATTTTGGTACATAATTTTCTATTTAAAATATTTAGAGAGCGTTTTGAAATTTTTTTAAAATTCATCCCTAAAGGGGTAAATTGGCGTTTTTTGTTCGAAAGAACGTCCCTTCACATAGAGATATGAAATTCAGGAAATATATTCTCTCCATGTCGCAAGCACCCGCTTATATGGAATTTTTCGAAATTCGACCCCTAGGGGATGAAAAGTGATAAAATGTTTTTCCTCGGATTCTTCATTATCTCTTAGGTCCAATGGTATATTGATTTGGATTTTGCTTACAATGGTATCCGTATATGTGTTTAAAAATTAAATTCAGGATTTTGCTCTAATCATCAATCCCTAAAGGGGCGATTCTAGATTCGGGGTGAATTATAGAACCCTTTGTAGCTTCTGTCTTTGTTTTACTATAACTATGTTGTACTTTTTCGCATTTAGGTGTCATTTTATTATCCTTAGTTTCAAGATCATTTCATTTTGATCGTTTTTTCTTTTATATTTCACCCCTAAATTGCATTTTTTACATTTCTCTAAATTTCATTGGTACATTGGTATTTTTTAGTAGACAATTGAAATTCGGGGGCTATATTTCTTCCATGACGTAAGCAACCACTAAGAAGAGATTTCTCGAAATTCGACCCCTAGGGGTGAAAACGGATTTCTTAATATCTCTTGATGAAATAACGTCTTGCTGTTTACTTACTATGGTTACCCGTACGTATGTATACAAATGTAAGTTAGGATTTTGCTTCAATCAACACTTAACGGGGCGAATCTACATTAAATCAGGGCGCCTTATATAATGTTTCGTAACTTATTTGTTTGTTGAGTTATAACATTCCTTTTTGGTATATGTATTTTTTTCTTATCTTTAGAAAGTTTTTTAAAGGTTTTTTTTTATCTATAAAGGGGAAATAGGTATATTTTTGATTAGATACATGGAATTCCGGGAACATATTCCTTCCATAACGTAAGCATCGAACCCTTTATATCTCCTGTGCTTCTTGAGTTATAACATTCCTTTCTGGCATATAGGTGACTTTTTAAAATCTTTCGATAGTGTTCTGACAGTTTTTTAAATTTCATTCCTAAAGAATTTTTTATTAGAAATAAGAAATTCCAAGACTACATTTCTGGATATGACGTAAGAACCCACTAAGAAAGGATTTTTCAACCCCTATGGGGTGAAGAAGAATATAATGTTTTTTTACGGATTCCTCGATATCTCTTAGGACAGATGAGATATCGACTAGGTTTTTGCTTATAAAAGTTACCCGTGCACATGTTTAGAAACAAACTACGAATTTTACACTAATGAGCCTCTAACGGGGTGAATCTACACCTGAGGAGAGAGTTAGCAATGTGATCTATAAAGAACCATGACTTATAATAATTGCACGATGATGACAAACTGTCAATATACCGTAGCGAAGCACGGGTACTCAGCTAGTTTCGTATATTTTGTTAAGTTATTTTTTAACACATTCCAATTGGTTGTACAATTCAATTTACCCACGCTAACCCCCACCACCAGCAATCCTACCAGATCATCGGATTGCTCCGGCGGATTAATAATAATAATAATAATAATAATAATATTTATTAAATAGCACAATTGGCTACATATTTTACTACATAGTAAAATATCGGATTGAGTAAAATCTGAGCCGGAAAAAAAAGCTAATGAGTACACTCCGACTGACTTTACGGATCGGGAGCACTCAGATCGCTTAGATTAATCTGACTGACTAAACGTAAACGCCTAATAATTTTAAAATGTAAAGTATACAATAATTACCATAATAAATAATAAGTAAACAATAATTTCCTGAACCTGTTAAAAATACCTGGTTACTGGTTAATCATAAAAGGTTCGGGTTCAGGTTTTGGTTCACTGACCATGAAATATAATGGTACGGTTCAGGTTCACGAAAAATATAGGTTTTTTCGAGTTTTCGGTTCGGGTTCGGGTTCAGCTTCAGGTCCCTGGTAAAAATAAATATAACAGAGTCATAATAATTTACAAATTAGATAACAGATTTTATTTGATTAAGTTATTATCGTTATTTAATTTAAGTTCTGGACAGTCTACCAACGCAAGTATTAAACCCGTAGTAAAGCTACGTCCACAGCTGTAAAATTAGTTGACTATAAGCTGTGCGTTGTGGATAAATTTAATAGATAGTTTTAACGTTTAATTACAGCGTTCACAGCTATGAAAATTAATGCTTAACTAATGTTGTGACATCTGTGTTTTTTTCAAACTAACTACGAAGGAATAAATGCATATATCTGACTTTTGAAGAACCCCTTATCAGCAAGATCGTGATTTCGTACTTAATTTTAATAACAAAATTATAGCCGCAACTATAGCAATTCTTTTTCGTTTCACAATTTCTGAAATTTTTTGAACTTTGTGCGACAGTACTTTTTAGGTTATTCAAAGTGAGACAGCTAGTGTGTGTTTATATGTCTCATTAAAACAACTATAACATTTGGAAAACTGTCTATAATCGACAACGCATAGTCTATTAAATTTAGAGTTGTGAACGGTCGCTTGCGTTACCATATTATAAACTGGTTAGTAACAATCTACAGTGAACAACTCATAGCGTATAATCTATTAATTTTATAGCTGTGAACGGTCGCTTACGTTACTATATTACAAACTGGTTAGTGACAATCTACAATGAACAACTCATAGCGTATAATCTACTAATTTTAGAGCTGTGAATTCAGCTTTAGTCGCATGACTTCTGCAATAAAATAGCGTCTGGGAGCAAGTCTATCTCGCAGGTACTCGAATATTTAATTTACTTAGTACTTAAGGTACAAAAATCACACTGTTCATAACTTTGTATATAAAATAATGATCGTCTGGATCAGGGATCTCCAAACTTTACGGAAGCGGGCCATATAAAAATTTCTTAAATAAATGACGGGCCAGACTACTTGTATTCAGCTGGGCTCTTGGTGCCTGATTTTATAAGCTCATAATCATTTACTTAATTCTACAACTAAGCTTCACTTAGTAAAATATGCTGGTATAATAATATTATTTTTGTTTTTATAATATCACTATTAGCTTATTTTAGTTAATTATAAAATAGTATATGAACGGTTTTATTAAATTTGACGTATATGCACTGAGAAAAATGGGTACTTAAAATGGTGTATTTAAATGTTGTATTTTTAATTTAAAAATACTTCTTTTTAATTTAAGTGTAAGCATACTATATTTTAGAAGAATTTTTAATTTTAATACACCTGTTTGTTTAAATACTTTCTTTTAAAATTAAATACAAAATATACTTAATTTAAGTGAATAATAACTGGGCATTCGCATTGCGCTTTAATGTACATGTGACTAGTTTAATGTATGTACTAGGAGCCAGTAACGGCGTGTTCCACATGTTTTTAAGTTATAGTGTGGTCTTTGAATTTTGTTTAAAAGTTTAAATATAAAATACAATGTGTGACGAAAATATAAATGAAATTTTAAAAATTTGGGGTTTCGAAGATTACTTAGAAAAATTTCAAGGTAAGTAAATAATACGTTATGATTAATGACGTTATGTAAATAATTTTTCTTTGGACGACCTAAAAATCTATTTTGTATCTTTAAAAGTAAAATAATGTATAAATCTTTTAACGAATATGTCGGTCTATTCTGTTTCTTAAAATTTTAAAAATTAACCTCAATGTTCTGTAAATCTCTCCTGCACGCTAGTTGCTAGCTGTGTACTATGTGTGAACATTAATAAATTAATTATACTGTTTGTTGTTACTTGTAAATTTTATTTTAACAATAAGTTGTTGTCAATTGCAATAATTTTATTTACAATATTATTATCCGTGACTATTTATATTATGCGATATATCGGGGACCTAGCTCCTTGATCAGCCCAATTTTAGCTTTTCAGTAGCTTTTCTTGTAATTGTGTTAATAATATTCCCGGTCATACTTAGTATAGTAATGTGTTTCCCTACTTTTAATAATAACTTACTTGTGTGATAATGCTTTGGCATTTTATAAATTGTTTACAGCAGAAGATTTTTTTTTTCTTCAGAATTTGCCAGAATTTGAAAATTACAGCAGTAGCAAGAATTCCTTGATGATATTATATTAATGTAGGGTGACCAGATTTCAGTGAAGGGACACAGGGAAAAAAAAGAAGGTCCTCACCTCCCAGATCCAAGTGAAGAGCAAATGCAAAATTATGTAAAAACCGGGACAATCGGCCGCCCTGAAAACATTTTTCGGGACATCGGAACAAAGTACATAAAACCGGGACAATCCCGGAAAACCGGGACGGATGGTCACCCTATATTAATGCCACCTCTATTGTCTCCACATTCTGTGCAATCGAAGTCCACACCTAGGCCTGTACCAGTAATGGACTCACACACACCTAGGTCTGAACCAGTACTAGACTTACATACACACAAAACGGATTAAGCTGGGAGTTTATTATCAAATGTATGTAATTAAAAATTAATAATTGTATATACTTAGTGTTATTAATGTAATATATATTTTATGGAAAAGTGTATAATTAGACAGTAATGCCCTATTGCAGTATATTGCCCAACTAAACTATGCATTATATATAATGCCTGGCCAATTTATATAATATTCGAATTATACACTTTGCCCATAACATATATAAAATAAATAGTTGTGTATATAGAAACGCTTATTAAACGTATAATACATTAATACTCCAATATACTCAACTTAAGTAAACGGTGTATTAGAATTAAATAAACCATATATTAAAAATTTAAGAATATTTTCTTTTTACTTATAGTATATTTTCTACTTAAATGCGTAAGTATACCAGTATACTTAAATTTATAACATTGTACAATTGTCACTTTTTTAAATAAAACTTCTTTTACTTTTAAATATAATTCCATTTAATTTTAGTACCAAATTTTTCTCAGTGTGAAGAGAGTGCAACATATAGTTCAGTTCAGAACCATAGCAACGGGTTAGCGTCGAGGCATTTGCCAGGGGCGCGGGGCTTGATGAGGGGCGACATTGTAGGTGAAAAGTATTTTTTTGCTCTTCACTTGTATTTGAGAGGTGAGGCCCTTTTTTTGTTCTTTATTGTATTTGGGAGGTGAATACCTTTATTTTGCTCTTCACTCGTATTGGGAGGTGAGGACCTTTTTGTTTTTTTTTTTTGCTCTTCACTTGTATTTAGGAGTTGAGGACCTTTTTTTTTTGTTTTTGTTCTTCACTTGCATTTGAGGAAGTAAATTTTATCAATTTACTTTATTTGCCAAGGGCACCAAAAACATTGCTACTACTCTGGTTCAGTTAGGCCTGATTCACACGTATGTGGTTCCATTCGGTTCTGTTCGCTTTCGGTTGCAACTGAAAACGAATGAAACCCTATCACACATACATGGTTCTCACACAGTTCATATTAGGTATTGTGTTTTCTCCCGAAACACAGGCTCAGTCGCCTAGTGAATAGTGATCATCAATGGAGAGAAGCCAAGTTGTTGCCATGTTGTTTCTCTATAGAAGCATAAAAAAAATTAAGGATGAATACTATAATTCATTGGGAGCACCCTCTCATCACTTTACGGCTGGAATATGGAGCATTCTACACATTTTTCCCGAAGCTAAGAGAACACGAAGACAATTTTTTTAATTACTTCAGGATGTCAACGAAATCATTTGATGAATTACACGTGAAACTAAAGGACTTGATCTACAAGAGATCCACTCGCTATCAAGTTAAAACAAACTGAACCGTGCGTGTGTGAACGTCTTCATTGCTTTCTGTTCCCTAGACACGAGTTCGCAACTTGTAGAAACCTAATGAAACCTGTTCGTGTCGAGGAAGTATTCGGTGCTCTACTGTTTCTATTAGGTTCCGAATAGAAACCGAAGCACCGTTGCATACTTATCGGCAGCGAACGAAAAAGAACCGAAAACGAACCGAACCGAATAGAACCGTAAACGTGTGAAACAGGCCTTCCTGTGTCAAAGCGAGACGCATGATTTATTGGTGTAACCAGAGTTACTGTTTTCTATGGGTGAAGCTCTATGTTAGAAGGTTTATTTTTAAATTAACTAGTTATTTACCGATCTCTTGTTGATATGAACCTTTACTGAAATATCGCTAAGCAGTACAAATGCGTAATTCAAAATAAATTGCAAATCCAGGCTATAAATCATATCTGAAAGATAATAATAATAATAATAATAATAACTTTATTTACATTTTTTACATAGACCTATGTTACAAATGTAAATAAGAAAATATATTTAAAACCTATTATAATTTTTTAGACCTAATTTTTATACTTATTGACAATTTTATTTATATATACTATTTTTTTATCATTCTGTCCAGCATCACTAAGCTGAAGCTTGTCGCAATGTCTGGACAGAATAATGAACCAATTAACAGACTCAATGATAATAATTACATGTTATTATATAGTAATATACATATATTGAATAAATAATGCAATGGTTTCACTAGGGCATGTGCACAGGCTTTGATTATATATTAGGAATAAGGTCTTCCCCTATGAGGATCTTGGTTTTAGTGTGTTGATAGTACGACGAAAACTGGTTTGGGTTTGTGGAGATGTTGGACTCACATACTTTTAGGTAATCTAGGTGTCTTATTTTTATTTTGATGTTGACAGCGACCTGGTTTTTGGCACGCAATCATCAAGTATTATATAAATTATGCAATAAATGTTGTCAACTCCTGCATCAGCATTTTCGATATTGTGGTTTGTTAGTTACGCATTCCAGTCAGTTGTAATAAGTGCCCTATATAATTTTTCAAAGTCAGCAATTTTGAAGTTGTATGTATTTGTAATTGTTACGTGTTAGTTTTTCTTGTGAAATACTATACTTAATTTTGAAATGTAGGGCCGGATGAGACTTATCTTCACATATTAATGGGTCCAATGAGTGATGTGTCCGGGTTTCCAAATTCAATCCAATTAAAAATCAATTTTTTTCATTTCTGTTTCCAACTTCTTTTTATAAACTGAACACTCGGAGCTCCAGACGGGGTGGTTGACATCAAGTCTCATCTTTAATTTGTTAACTACATATACGCAGTTACTGCACTTTATTTCTGCATCATCACAACGACAGTTGGACAATTCATGATTGCCAGTACACTTCGGGCATGATGTATCGCTTCTGCAAACCTGGGCTTTGTGTCCATACTTGTTACATTTAAAACATCTTTCAATATTTATTGCGCCATATACTCTGCATCTATCCCAGCCGATATTCACTCTTCCCTCTTCGGTCAGCCTGAAGTAAGATTCACCATCGACTTCCAAGTACGCCATAAATTTATGATCGTTTCGGTTGTCTTTAGCGATATGAACAACCTTTATCGTAGCTTTATTGTTCAAACAATCATTTTGAGCTAATATTTTGAATTCTATGTCTTCAGGTTCTAGTTTCTCAGATAGGCCGAATATTTTAACCCTTGGAGCTTTCTTCTTTGGCACGGTTGCTACATAGTCTGTGCCTAACTTTTCGGTAACAGATTCTCTCAAGTTGTCTATTGCTTGTTGGTTCTTACATTCAATTGCTATCCCACCCTTGCTGATATTTCTTACACCTAGAACTGAGGCTGATAGAGGGTCAATGTTTTTCTTAATGGCTTCTTTGGTAATATCACTTCTCTGGTCGGATTTTTTCGGTTTGATTACTAGGACAGGATCTGATTTAACTTTAGATTTTAGTTTGTCAGCATATGACACAGCTTCACTTCGCATCTCGTTGTTTGCTTGAACATCTTCAGATATTTTTGCGATGAGTTTTTCCGTCGCTTCAGTTTTTCTGTCCAAATTCTCCTCGGTCCTCTGTACTTTTCTATCCACAACTTTAAGAGCTTCTTCCTGTTGACATATCTTGTCGTGAATTGCTTCCAACAGATTTTTCATGGACCGTCCCTTACGCTCGATGCAATCTCCGCAGAACCAGCCAATGCACGCATTCGTCGTTATGAACTTCCATTCATTATCTGGAAGACTCGCGCACTTAGAATGAAATGTGCGTTCACATATCCCAGAACAAATCACCAACTTATCAGTTCTCTTCACATCTGCTTTACATTTTACACATGTCGCCATCGACATCTTAAATATTGTTGCACATGTATAATGCTATTATAATAATTGCATATTTGCCAACTTAGCAATATTATCGCAGGTATTTCAACACGTCCGCACTCTACGAAGGTTCAAACGCTAAATGATCCGATTATATATTCTACTCTGTTTTTAGAAAACCTATATATATATATATATATATATTTAATTCTATCATTCAATATAACCAACGGGTTTGTTTCTAGGTTTAATATATTTTTCAAGACAAGTAACGGTCTCTTAATTCGCGCATTTCACGAACTTCTCAATTTTTTCTTAAGATCATATTATACTACCTAATATTGGTTCAAATTTCTATCATCTATTAACACTAATCTCGTATTATGAGCAGTAGATATTTAGTAGCAACTGCAACTGCATTCGGTAGTTGTACTACTAACATTTAGTAAAAAATTATGAGCTTGACCCAATAATTTTAAGAATTGGATATTGTTTAGTTAAGGTATATTTTATTTTGTGATTTTCAAATTATTAAATTGCTGTTTTTATGAAAGTAAACTTTTTAAAAAATGTCCATGGGCCGGATTTATCCCGTGGGCCGTTGTTTAGATACCCCTGGTCTAAATGACATTGAAGCTATGTCAGATTAGGGGAAAAATATATTGTCCTAGACATCCTACGCTTCTTACACTAATTAAATACCTACAAAACCCTGAAATGTGTGAAAATTCACACTTCACATCAGTTATTCAGATATTAGTATCAACATTTGTCACATGGAATCTGTCTTTTTATTATTGAAATGAAAAGTAGGTTTTTTTCTTACTTCAAGGAAAACACAGGTTAACAATCTGTTCCTTTTTTGTTGGTCCATTATAAAAAAATTATTTATTAAAAATTAAAGTATGCAATTACATATAACAAGGTCATGTTTAAAAAATATTTTAATTTTAAGTAAGACAGGAAAAAATATTACAGGAAAACATTGAGTAAGATTTTAATTTGATTTTAGTTAAGTAAATTAAGTCCTTGGCTGTCTAAAATAATGAAACGCACCTTGATGTTTAAATAGTATTCAAGTTGGGAGGAGAATAAAGTTATTTTAGTATGACACGGCTAAAAGGGTTAAGTTATCACTTAATCAGACCAATTCCTTAACTCAGTTACTATGATCATAGTAACTAAATTTGTCACTATGGGCAAGGTCAGTTACTATCATAGTAACTTTGGGGTATTTCGTATTCCGTAAGACAAAAGTTACTACAATATATAGTAATAAGTTACTATAAAAGTTCCTATCGTAGTAACTACCAAATGCTGGTGTTTATAAGTAATAACTTAGTTCTTAAGAAGATAAAAATGACGGACATTTGATTTTAAGTGTAATTTTTAGATATAATAGAAAATGAAGAAGATTAGTAAAGAAAATTATATAAATTAAATATATATAAAATATGTATGTATGAGTGTAGGTAAATGTTTATACTGCAGGAGATGAAATATATTAAAGATCAAAAAGTCTTTTCCAATTCCTCATTTTTAATATCTCTCACTTTTAATAGTCTTTTTAAAAATAATTTAAAAAAATAGTTTTTGTTTTTAAAAAAATTAACAAAAGTTCTATTCAGAGACGCAAAAATAGTTTCATGAGGGGGGATTTGCATGTATTAATAAGGGAAATAACGATGTTTTTTTTTTGCAAATATATCAAAATATATATTTTTTTACAAATTAATATTTGCCGCATATTTTAGAAAACGTTTTCACCAATACAAAAAATTCAATAACTATCGAAAATATAATAGACCCAGTGGCGCAGCCAGGATTTTGTCTTGGGGAGGGCCGAATCAAATTTCGTCGGCACGCGGGCTGCATACGGCCCTGAACCTTATTTTTTTATGGCCCCTGAAGCGGTAATCAAAATCACTTGAGCTTATTTAGGGGAAAAATATATTTAAAAATGTAAAATATACTCTCTTCCTCTTTTCTGTTTATAAAAAAATGTCAAGAAACCCTTCGGGATATTTAAAGATCCGTCACTGCTTATCATTTTGTATGTAAAATAAACTGCGACCCAAATCAGTTCGACACCCCTGCTGTTGGATATTGATGTTTATATCAAATAATAATTCCATTATTTGTTGATAAAAAAATGTAATTGTTAAAACTTTCACTTGATTTTTTCTTCGATAAATACATATTTATTTATATTTTTCGCGGGATATATTTTTGAAGTCTCAATATTTCTCTTACTTACGTTCAGTTCTCTAAATCAGCCGCTTGGCCACAATTTGTACAGAACGAACACACTCATGTGACGGAATAAAGATTTCTTGATTATACCTACGAAAACCTAAAAATGACATGTAAATGTGCATTTTCTGTTAATTTCAACACTAATCATAATAAAATATAGCTTATTATTATTGTAAAATATATAAGTTATTTTGCTGTACGATTATGATAAAATTGTCAAATTTTCATTTCATTGGACCTTCAGAGGGTCTTGTATCCACCCCCCCCCAGCTTCATGGGAGGTTCTAACCCCCAAATCCCACCCGCCTGCGCCACTGGTTCTATTGTCGAGAATTTGTCTTTGCATTCCGTTTTTTTTCTTTTTAATTTCTTCACTCAAATTTTTTTTTTATATTTTATAAATGCGTAATATATATTATATAACAACAAAATAATGTAATAATGTAAGCAATACAATATTTTCACATTTTTAATCTCAACTGTCATCTGTATACCACCAATGCGCATGCGTGTTGCACTTCTGTAACTAACTTCATTCTTTTCTCAGTAACTGTCACTAAGATATAACTTTCATTTACTTTATTTGCCAGGGGCGCCAAAAACATTGTTACGGCTCTGCTAATAATAGTCCAGGAAATTTGTGTTAAAAACAGTGATTTTGGGGAAAGTTTTGCGGGAATTTTGCAAATTGTTTTGCGACAGTTTTGGAAATTGGTGGAATAAATAGGTCTTGATATACTGTTCTTGGGTCATATTTTGCGAATAAAATTGTTTGCTGCGAAAAAAGCATCGAAAAACTTGTAAAAAAATGTTTTTTGGCAAATATCTCGGCTCCATGGCAAAATTCGAAAAAAAAAAAATTAAAGATAAATAAATCTATATATATAAAAGCCAGTGTCCTGACTGACTGACTCATCACCGTCGTATTTCGTGAGATTCGTGTTGAGTTATAAAATTTCTTTTTGGCACATAAGTCTTTTTAAAATATCTCGAAATAATATTGACAGTGTTTTAAAATTGCAGCCCTTAAAGGCGAAAAGGGGTGAAATGTTAATTTAAGGATTCCTTAATATCTCTTAGGACCAATTTTTGCTTACAAAGATTACTCATACAAATGCCGTAAAACTTATTTCAGATTTTTGTCCTAATCAACCCGTTAAGGGGTGAATATACAATCGGGGTGAATTAAACATGCTGTCGTTATTCCTGAGTTTGTCGAGTTATAAAATTTCTTTTTTGCACATAAGTTTCTTTTTAAAATATCTCGAAATAATATTGACAATGTTTTAAAATTGCATCCCTTAAGGGTGAAAAGGGGTGAAATGTGAATTCAAGGATTTCTTAATATCTCTTAGAACCAATAAAATATCGACTTGGTTTTTACTTACAAAGATTACTCATACAAATGCCGGAAAACCTATTTCAGGATTTTGTCTTAATCAACCCCTAAAAGGGTGAATCTACAATCGGGGTGAATTATACATGCAGTCGTATTTTCTGTGTTTTTTGACTTATAACATACCTTTTTGGCACATAGCTGTCTTTTTTAAATATCTCGAAATAGTTTTGACAGTTCTTTCAATTTACGCTTGTGATTACACCTCCCCCCCCCTTTGTGATTTTAATGATACTGTAATATCTCTGAGGACCAATAAAATATCTATTTGGTTATAAAGATTACCAATACAAAGGCCAAAAAATCTATTTTAGGATTTTGTCCTAATCAACCCCTAAACATCAAAACTAAAAGGGTGAATCTACATTCGGACTTATCTATACATCCCGTCGTATTTCCTGTATTTGTTGAGTCATAACATTTTTGGCTGATGGTTGTCTTTTTAAAAAACCTCGAAATGGTTTTGACGATGTTTTAAAATTGCACCCCTAAATGTGATTTCAAGGATTCCTTAATATTTCTTAGGACCAATAAGCTATGAGCGATTTGATTTTTGCTTATAAAGATTAACGATACAAATACCAAAAACTTTTTTCAGTATTTTATTCTAATCAACCCCTAAAGGGATGAATCTACATTCGGATTGAATTATACATCCCATCGTATTTCCTGTGTTTGTTGAGTCATAACATTCCTTTTTGGTACATAGATGTCTTTTTAAAATACTTCGAAATAATATTGACAGTTTTTTAAATTTTCACCCTTAAAGGGATAAATGGGTATTTTTTATTCGATAGAATGTTTTTTGGACATAGATACATGAAATTTGCAAAATATATTCCACTAAGAAGAGATTTTTCGAAAGTCGACCTCTAAGGGGGTAAAAAGGGGGTGAAATATGATTTCAGGAATTCCTCAATGTCTCTTAGAACCAATCAGATATTGACTGGGTTTTTGCTTAAAAAGGTTACCCATACAAATGTTTGCAACAGAAATTCAGGATTTTGCCCTAATCAACCCCTAAAGGGATGAATCTACATTCGGGGTGAATTATAGAAACCTTACATAGGTTTCTATTAAATAGAAACCTACATAGCTTTCTATTTAAAATATTTAGTTTAGTTAGCGTTTTGACAGTTTTTTTTAAATTTCATCCCTAACGGGGTTATTTGGTATTTTTTATTCGATAGAATGTCCCTTGACATAGAGACATGACATTCGGGAAATATATTACCTCCATGACGTAAGCACCCACTAATATGGAACTTTTCAAAATTCGATCCCTAAGGGGGTGAAAAGGGTGAAATGTGATTTCACAGATTCCTCAACATCTCTTAGGACTATTGAGATATTGACTTGGTTTTTGCTTACAAAAGTTACCCATACTTAAACTTAAACTTATTTTAAAATTTTACCCTAACCAACCCCTAAAAGGGTGGATCTGCATTCAGGGTTTAGAACCCTTTGTATTTCCTTCGTTTGTTGAGTTAAAACATTCCTTTTTGGCATAAATGTCTTTTTAAAATATTTAAAATGTTTTATAGTTTTTTTTTTACTCAGTTTGACCTAAGAACCTACTAAGAAAGGCTTTTTTGAAGTTCGACCTCTATGTTGTGAAAAAGAGTAAAATGTTTTTTCACGGATTCCTCAATATCTCTTAGGACAAATGAGATATCGACTAGGTTTTTCTTACAAAGGTTAACCATACACATGTTTTAAAACAAACTGAGTATTTTACAATAATGACACTAACGAAATCGTCAATATACCGTAGCGAAGCACGGGTGCTCAGCTAGTTCTATATAATTTAGTTTCCACATGTGTTTTTGTGTAATGAACGGTTTCACCGCTAGAGTGCCGCGAAATTGGTAAATTTTTCGAATTCATGAAAAATGTACTTTTCGCTTTAATTAACGCAAAACTTAAAAGGTATATAACTAACCTTTTAAGTTTTTACAAAAACTAAGTAAGAAAACATTTTTTTTTTTTGGAATAAACTGTTTTTTTTTTTGTTTTTATTAAGAGTATTTAACAGATACATCAACAATACAGTTATTAGTACCTGGGTACATTATTTTACAACTATTGTTTTACATAGGTATATCATATATTTTGGGGTTTTGCTATAATTTTTTGGGGTTTTGGTTATATTTTGTCGTAGATTCCTAAACTGTTTTATTGCTTTTCAAAACATTCGCCTTTAAGATTTATAAACTTTTACATGCGTTCAAACCAATTATCGAAACATTTTTTCCACTTTGAAGTTGGTATCTTAAAAAGGTTTCAACAGCTTCTTGAGGTGATGAAAATCGCTGTACACGCATTTTTTGTATGACATTGGGGAACAAAAAAAGTCGTTAGGGGATAAATCAGGCGAATACGGGCAATGACACATTAATTCGAAGTTGTTCTCCTCCAAATAATCAAATGTTTGTGGGAGCTTGCATTGTCATGATGAAAAATGATGTGACGTTTTGGTTGGTTTTCCTGATTTTTCCGATGACTTCTGGCAAACAAATTGTTGTATACCATTCAGCATTAACTGTTCTCCTACCCTCTAAAGCAGTGGTTCGTAAACTTATTTGGCCTACCACCCCAACTTTCAAAAAAAAAAATACACAGCGCCCCCTAAAATTTACACTCTTTAAACAAACAAACAGAAAGATATATGTATCTATATTTCTACCTACGTTCTAAAATATAATAAAGATAGTAAAGAAAGGTGTTGTAAATAAGACACCTTGAAGCTTGAAATTAAAAATTATTTATTAAAATCATTTACTCATCTAATGAGAAGGATGAATCTGGTATGCTGCTATCAATGTATCAATCCACGGCTCTATTTTTGTACGCTGTATTCTTAAATCATCGCGATTAACTATTTGCAGTGGGTTTCTTTTTTTTGTAAATAGATTTGTGACCGCACTGAACCCACGTTCCACTAAATATGACGAAGAAAATGGAACTAACAACTTTTGTATTATAGCCCATAATCCAGAATAAGCTGCAGGAATCTGCTTTTGCAGCCAGAACTGTTGGTACCCGTCTTTGAATTTAAATTTCAATTCGTAATTTGTTGTTACTTCCATCAGTTCTTCTTGTGATTTTGGAGTGTTTGTACTTGAAAAAGGATCCAAAACCCAATCGGGTATGTTCTTTTTCAAAATATCTTCAAATCGTTCGTTGGAATGTTGGAATGTTGGAAAGTTGGAATGAAGAGCATCCAAGTGCTGACAATAGGTAAGCAAGTTTTCATCGTTTTCAATGCCCCCCAAATGCATCCGAGGCTACTATCGCCCCCTGGATCGTTCCAGCGCCCCTCAGGGGGCGGTATCACCGACTTTGAGAATAACTGCTCTAAAGGAATGGTTGCGACATGTCCAGTACAACCGAAGAAACAAGTGATCATTTTTTTGGAAGTACTTCATGAACGAACAACTTTTGTGGGTTTCGGTTCATCTTGGAAGACCCAAACAGTGGATTGTTGCTTAGTTTTAGAGCTGGTACGAATCCTCGGAAAATTTAAAAGAATATGGACGAAAAAAAGCAAAAATTGGTTAGATCCTGTTCCCACTCTCCAGATTTATGCAACAACAAAAAAATAATAATAATAATCGTATTCTTTGGGAAATTATCAGATTGAAGTAATACATAATAATATTTTTGTTTTAATTGAAGCGAAACCTACATTTATCATGAATTCGAAAAATTTACCAACTTGCGGCGCTGTAGAGACGAAACCGTTCATCCTACAAAAAAAAAAACTTATGAGAGCTAAATTATAGAAAATGTATTACACTTTAATTCAATATAGATTTTTTTTCGTATTTTGCTGTGAAATGGAGATATTTGCAAAAAGAACGTTTTTTTGCATGTTTTTCGAGTTTTTTTCGTCCCGGCAAAAAATTTGAGTCGCAAAATGTGACCTCGAAAACGACACCTCAAAGCCCATTCATCCCATCAATCTCCAAGACTCTCACAAAACTTTCTTCGAAATCTACGTGTTACCTGGAGTATTATGTATTTATTTAAGTCAATTATTTAATCATCAAAATAATAATAATAATTAATCAATAATTTATTTCAATTTCAATTACAATTCTTGCGTATGAGGACTTACCAGGGGCGCGCCAAGTATATTTGCCATCTGGGTGGGAGAAAAAAATTATCGCCCTTGAAAATAAATTAATGTTAAGTATTATTATTTGTAATAAAGACATTTGAATTTAAAAATTGTAGTTTTATTTATTGAAAAACAGGGACATTTTTTTGCATCAATTATCATTTTTTTATGTATTTAGTTTCTTGATTAGTCCGGTATCAAACAGTGCGGGATATTGATGGAGCCGAATACTTGGACTATGCGAGGTATTGCTATACCAACTAGTACGTATTCCAAACGATTACACTGCAAATCTCAAGTGAGTACTAGTACTCATTTAAAGTGCATACATTGCTTGTCCTCGTTTTTACTCACGTACAAGTGAGTACTTTTGTACGCACTTTAAATGAGTACTAGTACTCACTTAAAGTGAGTACTAGTACGCGTTTTAAATGGGTAGTGGAAAGGAAGAGAGGGTAGTAATACGCAGTTATAGTGCGTACATAGGTATAAAACTCTTTTTTTGAGTGACGTCACAATAAAGCTTTAAAATTCAGGAAAAGTAAAAATGTTGATTGAACATCAGAAAAATAGTTTTTAAATTATTATAATCAATAATTTATACACTTTTTTGCCAATTTTCAATGCAATCCTTTTCCAGAATTTATGAAGCTTCATATTTTTCTGTAAATAATAAAATGCGATTATTATTATTTCTTGAATAAATTTATTTAAAAAATTTTCAAACTTTTCAGATATTACAACTTAAATAATCATAATGATTAAGTATAAGTATGAACTTAGTTGTCATCTAAAATTCAATAAATTATTCTAAACAATTTCTACAAATAATAGAAGATAAAAATTATGATTTTCTCCTTAGTTACATTTTGAAACGTATTATTTTAGTATCTAAAATATAATGTAATTGTCTCGGTAATTATGTCTTATAATAGAATCAATGTTAAATCTTTAAACATATCTAGAAGGTACCTGAATTAATCTGACCGCATTTATTCCTAAAATAATGCAATCATCACATGTGCTATTATTATATCGCATTTAAATTAAAACTGCATATTTGTATAACTAACTTTGAGGCTTCCGAACCTTCTTAAACAAAAACTATGCAAAAATAAATTCTGGCTTCAGCAGCCTCTCAATGCTACATTTCACTTTATTATTATTATTTTTCACTTTTACTTAACTTTAAATTCACTTATTAATCAGCAGTACTTTGGCACTTTTTTTTTAAATTTTTAATTGTCTAATAAACGTTAATATTGTACTATTAATTGGTTGTTTAGTTTTAAAGAGCTTATATGACAGGAAATTTAATATGTTAGGTTAGGTTACTCACATATAACGCGTATTAAAAATACGCATTTAAAATGAGTATTAGTACTCACATATAACGCGTAGTTTCAGTTCCGCTTTAGAAGTGAGTACTTGTACTTGTTTTACGTGAGTATTTTGAAGTACTCATTTATAACGAGTACTAGTACTCACTTCAAGTGCGTACACATATCTTCTTCTTCAAAGTGAGTACAAGTACGCACTTTAAATGAGTAATATAAAAAGTACTCATTTAAAAGGAGTACTATTACTCACTAAGATTTGCAGTGTAGGCGGAACTAGATTTTGCAATCTAGTTCCGTTTCATCGTTTAAATCATGCTTTTCGGCCATTTTATTTATGCTTTCTAAATCAGACCTATTTTACTATTTTTAGGTTAAGGTATTATAAAATGACATTTTTATTTCCTTTTGTGTCAGTTTTAATACAAATTTTTGGAATATATTAGTTTTAATAAATTTTCATTGTATTTTTTCTGTATATTGTTTGTTTTCTTTTTCGTCATCTTTTTATATCCGTATATATAATTTTGAAGTGTATTACAATTGAAATAATACGAAAACCACTTAAACGATTTGATTTATGATACTTTGAATGTTGGGTTCTAGGATGTCGACAAAATAAAATTATTCACTAAAATAAATAAATAAAATAATAGAACTAAAATATTAATTATTAGAAAAAAAATGTGTTGAAAGTAGCCGAAAGAAAGGACCCGGCTGGTAGAGAGCGGTGAAAGAGAGAATTGTAGTAAAGACATATGGATATTACTTATATACCTCTGCTTATACTAATGGGTCTATTCTGTAACGTAATATTAGCTCTGTATCGCCATAACTCTATAAGAATACAGCGCTATTCTGTATGTACGAAGGCGGACTGTAAACCTTACATTTCTATAAGAAATGACTGTAAAGTTATAGCGACAAAAATCTCGCCATAAGACTTATATTAACAAGTGTACAGTTGACGTTTTCTACGTTCTTCATCGTTTATTGACAGATTTATCATTAATATGGACAATGATATTCCCTTATTTATTTATTAACTGCTACAAGAACACTATGCAAGGTATATATAATATATTACTTAAAAAAAGAAAGAACTAGTTACTATAAAGAAAAATTATTATTCACTAGGTGAAAAAAAAAATCACTAATGAAAATAGAAAACAAACAAATATATTATTAAACATAAAATCTTTCAAACTAGAATATTTTAATAAAACACTACAATAATTATAAGGTCTGGTCTTGGTTTTCTTAAAATTTAAATAAAAATGTATCATAAAATTTAAATAAAAATGTATCAAATGAGCATGAAAATACCAGCCCTAAACAAAACACATCTTTAAATCATCTTTAAATTAAACATCAAAATGAAAATCTTTGTTTTCATACTTGTATTTGACCACTTCAAGCAAAAATCTTTTATTTTGCCACTCCAAATAATGATCTCGAGTTGTCTTTATTTTTTTTACCAGTGTAGAAAATATATTAATATTTTCAGAATATTTATTTACTTATGTCACTTAATGTTGACTTGTTTACGTTTTTCTTCTTCTTCTTCTTCTTCTTCTTCTTAAAGGACGGGCCTGTGGAGGTGGAGGGTGTACAAGCAGTAGATGCTTTCGAAGTTATAGATGTGGTGGCCAGGTACTCTCTACTTGTATTTACCATTATTTTTCTTTTTTTTTTTGCTGTTTCCAACAGTGCATTTTTTTTTTTTTTTCGAAATTGTATGTAATAACAAAAAATGTACCCGTTATAGGTACCCGTTTAGATGGTTTAGGTATTTTTGAAAAGTGTGGTTAAGATTGCATATTTTAAATAATTTTGTTAATTATATGTATGGTAATCAATACATGCATAAATAAAAATTATGACTTGCCTTTCTTGAGCACTTAACATTTTTAATTATAATGTTTGTTATAAATTTAAAAAAACGTTAAAAAACTATCATGAATGAAACTGACGCTACAAATAATAAACATGAAGTTGGTTGCGCTGTAAGCTGTATGTTTTACAGACCAAGGTTATAGTAGACGTTACAGAATAGGAAAATATGGAACTCTATAAAATAACCCACTACAGTCTATAGTAAGCTACATGCTCTGTACGGATATAGAGATACATTGAGAAGTTAGAGAATAGACCCATAAGAATCAAGTATATATAGAGGTAATATAGTAAGATTATTACCAGTCCTGTACTGTAGGAACTGACTTAAAGAGAACTTGTTGCGCACAAAAGAACACGAGACGGGTGTAAAAAGAACAGGGGGCAACGTGTTCGGAGAAAGTACACTCAGCCTCTCCTCACTCTCACCACAAATCTATTGCTCACCCATTTAAGTTTCAAGTCATGTCGTACATTACCTGTACATCTAGACTTAGGCTATTGTCCCAACAAGCCGTTAATCAAGAATATTTGCACATATATTTATAAATAATAATTTTAATTATAAATATATTAAAATATAAAAATAATAATACAAAAGTGTAAAGGTAACATTTATTATTTGTAGGCAATATAACATTTATAGTAAATATTGACGAATTCACGGTTGTTCTATATAAGTCTAGAGCGTTCTTTGTCCACGTTCGTTTGTAGATTTTAGACCAAATATCCAATAAACATTTCCACCCTGTATTCTTTAATTTGACTAGCGCGTTCTTTGTATTATCTAATTTAAAAAAACGTATTATTAGAATTATACAGATAAATTTTGTTTTCCAAATCTTTTTTAAAAATGTCATTCCAAAATTCTAAATTTTTGTGCATCACAGCACTGCATGCTAGTGCTTTTAAATTTTCTATCCCTCCATTCACAGTCTTTCGTAGCACTTGTTCTGAAACCTATAAAATTAAATAAAGATTAACATATAAAATATATCAAAATTGGCAGATATCTAAAGTTGACATAAATCTTAAACTTATAATAATTAAAGGTTTTTACTTCAAACGACGCAGATTCTAATTTTACCACCTCCCATTTATTAAATTTGTTAGTTTTCCAAAAAGTTTTCCCAGTATTATAAATTTTCTTTTTCAAATACAATGTCACGCGTTTGCCTCTCGACATTTCTTACTTTACTTAATCCTGAAGCCTTTCTACCTTGCGGTGTAAGGCTATAGTCGAGTTACTTATTTTCTGGTGTTGTTCTCCATACTTCTTTCCATCGTGTTCTGTCCTTTGTATATCTCCTCCCACTTTACTCCTCTCTTCGTTGCAGCTTCTTTTGTTTCTTGTTGCCAGGTTTTTCTCGGTCTTCCTGGTCTAACTTTCTTCACTGTTCTTGCTTCATAAACTCTTTTTACTATTTTGTCTTCACTCATTCTGTGTATATGTCCCAGCCATCTTAGCTGTCCTTCTACTATTATAGTCTCTACTGGTTTTGTGCCTAGTTTTTCCCTAAATACTTCATTTCTTATTCTGTCCAGTTTTGTTTTACCTTCGATTTTCCTTAAAAATCTCATTTCGGAGCTTCTTATTTTAGACCTGTGCGAGGCATATGTCAAAATTGGTACTGTCACTTTTTTGAAGATCTCTACCTTGATGTTAGTTGGTATTTCTTTTTTAGTTAAGAACGGTGCTTTGATGCTTCTTTTGACATTTGACATTTGACATTTCTTATTGACATTAAAGTTACCAACATGAAACAATACTTAAATGAACGGAAAAACCTAAAGGATTAAAAAAGTGTTTGAAGCGGAAAACTAATTAGCTCTAGTTGTTCATTCCCTAAATTAGAAAATACGTATTATTACAATACATTATTATTTTTTTTTTATGAAAAATTAACCGAGTATTTTTATTATTTCCTTGTTCAAAATGGATCCACGTGTGCCTTCAGCTAATTCAATTAACATAATCAATTAGTAAAGCTTTTTACTTTGATTTGTAAACACATTTCAAGACAGTTATTTGATTGAATGATTGTAGAACAATCATATTCACAATTTTATGGAAGCAATATACACATAATATTTAATTAAACAAATTAAAACATATTAGCCGCTTTATATGAATATAATATGGATTAAGTCGTTAAAGGTAGACTATACTAGACGAACTTATTTTTTATATCTTGCAAAATTCTATAACAAAATTGTTATCGTAAATTCACTAATGTCACCCTTCCTAACTTCGCGACCATCTGGAAGTTAGGAAGGTTTGCTCGCTATGAGTACCTCACAACCTGACTAATTCACAAACAGCAATTAGAGTTGAATGGTGTGGAAAAATGTTAAACAATTTTGAAATAAGACAATCGAAATACGTAAACTCCATTGTGATAGGAAACGAAACATGACTTTATTATTATGATGTACCATCAAAGTCAAGAAACAGGATATGGCTCTTTGAAGACGAGGAAACTCCAACCGCGGTAAAACAATCAAGATATGTGAAAAACAAAATGATTGTCGCATTCTTCGGTAAGCGAGGGATTATTACGAGAATTGTTCTAGAAGAGGAAAACCCAACATCCAACATCCCTTATGAATCTTTCTCATATAAATTCATTTTTCTCCTTTTCTACCGTATCCTGTATAGTAATGAGAGATACAATCAATAGCCTGAAAAACAGCAACACTAGGGATTACTATGGCATTAACGTTACAATATTAAAGTCGTTAAAAGACAGAATAATATGCCCTTTAACAAATATATTTAATAACTGCATAACACGTAATATTTTCCCAGATGAATTAAAAATTGCAACAGTGCTCCCGATATATAAGAAAGGTGATAATGATGATACAGGAAATTACCGCCCAATTTTACTGTTGCCAATATTTTCCAAAATATTCGAATAAATATTATCTACTCAAATACTCAAATACTTTGAGAGTAAAAAGTTGTTCAATAAGGCACAGTTTGGATTTAGAAGCTGTAAATCAACCACAAATGCCATATTATCTTTCCTTTCTGAAATATCGGGTTCCATGGAATCTAGAGAATACTGCTTGGCCACATTATTAGATCTTTCAAAAGCTTTTGATTGTGTCACCTATGAAATACTATTAGAAAAGTTAATCTTATATGGATTTGACGAGAACAGTATCAACTTATTTCATTTAAAAATGTTTCGTCAAATCCCTTAACGGTTACCTCGGGCATTCCACAAGGATCTCTCTCCTCTTCTAGATTTATGTCAATGACTTCCCCTCGTACATTGGTGGAACCAGTATTTTATACGCCGATGACACAACATTAATTGCAAGATCATCATCACTTATTTGTATATATATATATATATATATATATAATATAACGAATATAACGGTTATAACGAATTCAAAAAAAGGATAAAGCAGTTTTTTACTGAACCTCCATTTTAATCCATAGAAGAATTATTTAAATACTAGATTATTTTCCGTCAACAATGACGGATTTATAATACAAAAATTTCAATAGTTTGTATGTGTATTTGGAACGTATCTCAATTTCATCGCCGGTCAGCGAATCACGGGACAGGATATCATCGGTTAACCAAACACGGGAGAGGGTATCACCTGTCAGCCAATCAAGAGACAGGGTGTCCCCAGTTAGCCAATCACGAGAACCTAAGGAAAAATTCACGTCATAATGTTACGGACACTACAGAATAGACACTTGCTAATTATATAGTTAGATTATTTATTCATGAACTTTTTAAGATGGGAAAACGATTCATTTTTACTCAGTACATTACATTTATATTGTTAAAACTAATAATAATTTGAGACGTTAATTTATGCCTACGAAACCCTAGAAATTTATGTATGTAATTATATTCGTAGGTTCTTAGAGAATAAATCTGCAAAATATTGTTCATATCGGTCAAAGGATATAGCAGTGTCTAGAGTTTATTGTTTATGCCTACAAAACCCAAGACATTTCTGTATGTAATTATATTCGTAGATTCTTGGAGAAAAAATATGCAAAATATTGTTGATATCAGCCAAAGAATATAGGAGTGTCTAGAGTTTCTAGTTTATGCCTACGAAACCCTAGACATTTCTATCTGTTATTTTATCCGCAGATTCTTAGAAAATAAATTTGCAAATTACATGTCAATCAAGAGACCTCAAAAGTCCCCAGTTAGCCCATCATGAGAACCTTAGGGAAAAATGACGTCACAATGTTACCCAGATCTAGGGTGACCATCCGTCCCGGTTTTAGGTCAATGCCCCGGTGTCCCGAAAAATGTTTTCGGACAGTCGATTGTCCCGGTTTTTACATAATTCTGCATTTGTAAGAAAATAAATATTACAACTAGTCTATCTGAGAGGTGAGGTCTTTTTTTTTGCTCTTCACTTGGATTTGGGAGGTGAGGACCTTTTTTTATTGCTCTTCACTTGGATTTGGGAGGTGAGGACCTTTTTTTTGCTCTTCACTTGGATCTGGGTGGTGAGGACCTTTTTTTTATTGCTCTTCACTTGGATTTGGGAGGTGAGGACCTTTTTTTATTGCTCTTCACTTGGATTTGGGAGGTGAGGACCTTTTTTTTGCTCTTCACTTGGATTTGGGAGGTGAGGACCTTTTTTTTATTGCTCTTTACTTGGATTTGGGAGGTGAGGACCTTTTTTTTGCTCTTCACTTGGATCTGGGTGGTGAGGACCTTCTTTTTTTCCCTCTGTCCCGGTTTCCTTTCACTGAAATCTGGTCACCCTAGCCAGATCACATACACACACTTGCTAATTATATATGTACGATAGGTTTTAAAAATGTAATGCAAATCTTGTAATATCTATAATATAATATCCCAACCTGTGTCCCTGGCTGTCTGGGTGCGTGGAAACAATTGAAGCGAGGTTCTTATTATATAGTAGTATTAATTTATGTATTGGACAGTAGTGTGCTGTGAATTTTAGTTTTCAGTGTTGACAATAAATTAGTAAAAATGACAGTTGTGTTTTTCATTAAAAAATCACTTCACAATTATTAATTTAGTTGTGAAATATACGGATCGGTTTTTTTACGAAACTAAACACAGAAAAACGTTATCCTTCCGTGATATTCGACATTTTTGATTAAAATTATTATTAGCAGAAAAATAATTATTTAAAAAAATATTTGGTTTGATGAAAGTAAGTAAGAAAAATGTGACTTTTTTTTCTTTATTATTATTTTTTCAATGCTTTATTATTTTTTTATTTATACGATTTCTAATTATTTAAATAGTGATTATTTTATCTGTCTATTAGTTTTTGGCGTTCTTGCTTCTTTTTTATAATAAATTAATATATTTCACTAAAAATAGTAGCAGCAAGATTCCGACATGTAACGTAACTTACCGAAGTTTACCGAATTATTATTTTTTCAATGCTTTATTATTTTTTTATTTCTACGATTTCTAATTATTTAAATAGTGATTATTTTATCTGTCTATTAGTTTTTGGCGTTCTTGCTTCTTTTTTATAATAAATTAATATATTTCACTAAAAATAGTAACAGCAAGATTCCGACATGTAACGTAACTTACCGAAATTTACCGAAGTATCCAAACGTCATTAAACGCGCTAGGTGACAACTTATTTGTGTAAATTTAAAATTGGTTCGAAATATTTAAAATATTTTGGTAAAAATTACAAATTGATACATTCAATAGTTTGCACCTTTGAAATTGTACGTCATGCTAGTATTAAGACATGGTAAAAAATTTCACTTTCTTAAAATTTTATTCCATTTGACATATGTCATAAAGATAAATGATATCTTAGTTATAATGATCATAACCAACATATCTGAAGTAGGTTTTACAGCGTAAGAAATATTTTGAAATGACAAATTTACATTTAAAAGTCAGTACTACACTATAAAAGTAAACGGGCAAGCAATTAAATTTTACTTTGTAATAGTTTCTCACGATATATTTCAAACTGATTTGAGATATAGTGTAAGTACGCTTTTTTCCGTGTGTGTATTTTTTCATTTGCGCTTTTTTCCGTGTGCGTATTTTTATATTATATAAGTAATTGGAAAATTTATTTTAATAAATATATTTTCAATTTAACGTCTCAAATCATTTTCAGTTTTATTATTATAAAGGTAATGCACGAGTGAAAATGTTTTTCCATCTTAAAAAGTTAATGAATAAATAATTCGGAATTATACTCATTATTTGTCCAGTTTTTAATAATGTGCGAAGAGTTGATTCAATTTGAATTAGATGAAGTTAGGCGTATGGCTAGAGAAAAAAGTATTAGGTATCGAGCAAGTTCCACATTAAGGTAATGATTTGTTTGCCAACACAGTTGGCAACAGGTCCACTAGTCATATAATAATTGTATAATTAAATGTATATGTCTTGACTGACTTAATACAGATTTAATGTAACTAAGTCAATAAATATATTATTATTATTATTATTATTATTAAAAAACAGTTACGGCCAAGTGGTAGGTTAAGTATTGTTTGTTTCAGTTGATTCAGTCTCTTCAAAACTTATGGCCACATTCACGCCTTTACGCTTGCTGCTTGCATGAAGATAATGCATCCGGGCATCGAGCTCAACAAAGTAAACAATTTTTGAATAATTTTGGACTACAAGTGTTAGAACATCTTCCGTATAGATCACCTTTCATCAAGGATAAGTTTAAAGACCGCCATTTTAAGAGCGATAATGAGCTTCTAGCAGCCTGGGACCAAATCTGTGCAGAAGTACCAACAGAAATGTGGGAAGCTATTTTTTAACACGTGGTTTATACCGTATAAGGTAGTGTATTGAACGTGATGGGAAGTACTTCCCACTTTGATAAAATTTAAAAAGAAAGCTCTTATCTCAAAACTTTCCTAGCGGCCTATATATTCATCCAGTAAAGACGAAACTGTTTACAATATTTTTCTTTCAAGGTAAAACGTTTTTGCTTCAAACTGTTTTAACTAATTTGTGCGTAGTAGCTTGCCATGTACTCGCTATATTATCAAGGCTAATTTGACAACAATCTTATGTTCCCCACCCATTTGTTAATATATTCATGTAGATATATTTGGTATTAGATTATTTTAAATTCATTAGTTGTTTTTCCTTCTGACCTCCTTAAACTGATATTGTGCATTTTTGTAACGGTAAGTACCTAATTTTGAATTATATTGTTTCAGTTTTCTTTACAAAAGTTTTAATAAAAGTGAAATATGAAATTTATTCGAATGAATTCATATAATTTTTGGAAACTTGAATGTATTTTCGGAATTTTAACCAAAAATTGGCTTTTAAAGGAAGGCATCTTACAAGTTTCTTATACAAAACTAACAATATGAAATAAAATTAGTAACAATCTAAAGGTCTTTCACGAAAACCATAAAAGTGGTTGATAAATTCAACGTGTTCAAGTTATTTGTTTACAAATGTCAAAAAAATTGGGTTATATTCAAACACTTCTAAAAAAGGATTGAAAACCTATATATATTTCCTAGAGATAAATGCGAATTATGATTAAGAGTTAAAAAAAAGCAAATATTTTATAATTCTAATAAAAAAAAATTGAATATTTTAATTTCAAATGTTCGAATTTATTTTCTTCGGATAACGAATATTGGAACATTACTGTCAGTACTTATTGCAATACATTAATAACTTTATACATAATACTTTAGTTTAATTACTATATATTTATATATATAATAATTATTAAATACTTTAACTTGTAATTACTGTTTAAGATGATGCAACGTAGGAAAGGGGTCCAAACTTTGGGAGCCAAATGTAACGATAGAGTAAGGCTTACATATTAGTTACATTACAATCTAGCATTGGCAATTAAATTAACCAAGTGTGACGTAATTTCATAGTTATGAATGAACTTTAGCATCAAAATTTCATTGATCAAATAGGATATTTTTAATTGCAAACAAATAGTATATTATTATACGAGTCTTATAAAACGATGTATTGTCAGACGAGTTGCTTGGAGTACAACGAGCGCAGCGAGTAGTGCACTTATTTTATAGAAATAAATTTATAGAAATTTTGAAATTTCATTTATAAAAAATGTCGGAATATAATCTAGGGATATTTGTGAAATGCGGTCACCATAGCAACAATGCATAATAAAACAATTTCTATGATAACACAACATAACAGTAATTTTCTTAATAATAATATCTATAATATATAAGCCAACGTGTGTCCCTGCGTGTGTGCATGCTATGACGTCAAAAACAAATTTGAAGCGAGGTTCTGCAATGTAACGAAATATTCCGAAGCTCACCGAAGTGTATATTGACATATAAGGAGTGATAATAATAGTTGTTAATTGATATGTTTACACAAAAATAATATAAATTAAAATTATTAATAGCAGAAAAATAATTATTTTAAAAAAAAATTGGTTTTGATGAAAGCATTTAAGAAAAATGGGACTTTCTTTTCTTTATTATTATTTTTTCAATGCTTGATTATTTTTTTTATTTCTACGATTACCGTTATAAATTATCTAACATTTAAAATTTTCAAAAATGTAAATATAATGCAGTGAGTAAAACACGTTTTGGTAAAAATGAATAATTTTTACCAAAAATTACCGGCCGAGTTTGGTCATTCATATCAGCGTCAGTAGGTGACAACTTATTTGTGTAAATTTAAAATTGGTTCGAAATATTTAAAATATTTTGGTAAAAATTACAAATTGGTACATTCAATAGTTTACATCTTTGAAATTGTATGTCATGTTGGTATTAAAACATGGTAAAGTATTTCACTTTCTTAAAATGTCATTCCATTTGACATATGTCATAAAGATAAACGATATCGTAATTATAATCATAACCAACAAATCTGAAGTAGGTTTTACAGGGTAAGGAATATTTTGAAATGACAAATTTACATTTAAAAGTCAGTACTACACTATAAGTAACCAAAATAACCAGATCTGGTTTGATCTTGCAAATTTGAACGCAATATACTAAAGTGGGCAAACAATTAAATTTTACTGTGTAATAGTTTCTCACGATTTATTTCAAACTGATTTGAAATATAGTGTAACTACACTTTTTTCCGTGTGTGTATTTTTCCGTGTGCGCTTTTTTCCGTGTGCGTATTAATATTAATCCGTGCGCGTTTTTTCCGTGTGCGTATTTTTATATTATATAAGAAATTGGAAAATTTATTTTAATAAATATATTTTAAATTTAACGTCTCAAATCATTTTTAGTTTTAACATTATAATGCACTGAGTGAAAATGAATCGTTTTCCCCCATCTTAAAAAGTTAATTAATAAATAATTCGGAATAATACTCATTGTTTGTCCAGTTTTTAATAATGGGCGAAGAGTTGATTCAATTTGAATTGGATGAAGTAAGGCGTATGACTAGAGAAAAAAGTCTGAGGTGTCGAGCAAGTTCCACATTAAGGTAATGATGTGTTTGCCAACACAGTTGGCAACGGGTGCATTAGTTATAAAATAATTATTTGATATGGAAATACTTACAAATTGTATTAAATAAACATTTTAAAATATTTGAAGTTATCAATGACACGCCGTAGGCGAGAAGTTTCCAATCTCTCAAAATAAAAAGTCACCAAAAACCGTTTAACAATAGCTTCCATTTTTAAACTGTTTTCAGTGTAACAATGATATTATTGTGAGCGCAGAGTATAACAAGAATGTTATGTAATTGTAAATATACAAAGTGCATTATAGATGCCATCTTGTATAACAATCGACGCATATAACCCGGAAAAATTGTAGTTAAAGATTCATTCTACAAACATGTTTGTAGTTATTTTGTTCTATGTTGAAAATTACTTATAGTAATTTTACTTGGCATATTTTTGCCGCCATCTGTCGCTGTTATAAATATATGTGCTGTGGGTATAAATGATTTAATTTTCGTGAAAAGTTTATGTACTAAGTGACATTCCTTTAGCTTGAAGTATAGTATTTTTCTATGAATTCTATCTACAAAATATTGACATATTAGTTGAACATATCTACCAAAACTATATACATATGTATATATATATAAAGGTTATTTGAAAACCACAAATCTGTATTAATTAAATTGGAGGCTATATCTGTTTTTTTATTTGTTTGATCTCATTTTAGTTTTAGGTGACTATAAGACAATATTCGCAAAAAAAGTCTGTCTGTCTGTCTGAGACACAAGCAAAAACGGCTGTACACATTTTGAACAGTATGATGATAAATTAAAAGCAAGATTCAAACATGGTCTATAGATATTTCAATTTCGATATTTTGATATTTCGATATTTTTATTTTAGGGGGGTGTTTCGGGGTTAAAACTGTTTATTAAAAAACTTAAAATATATCCCTTCCATTATTGACTAAACAGAAAATATATAGAACAAAACTTGTTTATAGAATGAAAACAAATCTTTTTTGTTGAATACATTTTTTCAATTAGATGAATGTTTGGGGAGTTATCAGAAGGGGGGGGATCCTAAAATAAAAATCTATATATTTGTTATTATTGAATTAACAGCAAACTCATATATGACATGTAATTTATAACAAGAAAATAAATCATTTATTTTTATGCATTTTTTCAGTTAGATGCATATTTAGGGAATTGCGGGGGAGTACCCTACAACTAAACTTTTGAAATATCTCCCTTATTATTGACGTAACAGCAAAAATCTATATAACAAAAATTGTTTATAACAAGAAGACAAATCTTTTTGGCTCAACATATTTTTCGACTGAATGAATATTTGGGGAGTTACGGGGGTACACCCTTAAACTAAATCTTGAAATATCTCACTTATTATTTACTTAACATCAAAAATGTTTATGAGGAAACAATTTTTTCTCCTTCAACGCAATTTTTAATAAGAATATTATTTAGGGGGCAAGGGGAGTGTAACTTATAAGGTTGAAATATCTCATTTACCATATACTTAATAGCAGCAATAGAGCCGTGGACACCTAATCTAGGGGGCGCGAATATCATCACTACGTCGGACATTTCGGGTGTTAGGGGATTGAAGATTAAGAGGGGCGCCAAATTCATTCTTTGCCCCGAGCGCAGATTTTGCTTCGCACGACCCTTAATAGTAAAAATGAATATGAAAAAATACATTATTCCTCTATGTTCAAAGCAGTGTTTAATATGATATATATTTGGGGAGCTATGGGGAAAGATAGCTATAAATGAAGTATGTTATTTATTATTGGCTTAACATCAAAAATATATACAAAAGAGTGGTTTAGACTAAAGAAGCGAACATTTTGTGTTAACTATACATTACAAAAACCGTACGGAGTAACCGTCCGAAGTATGGGTACACCAGCTAGTATATTTAAAAAATTAGTGGAAAATTTTTGTCTGTGTTCTGTTATTAAGTTATTGAGCGATAATATTTTTAATATACATTTTTTTCTACAATTAAAAATATCCTATTAGATAAGATACAAATTAGCTGCTAATTTTGATTGTTACTAATTTTATTTCAGATTTTTAGTTTTGTATAAGAAACTTATAATCAGTGTTATGCAATGCCAGTTGTAAGTAAAGACGGGCGCGGGTCGTGGATTTTTGCGGGTCACGATGGATTACTACGTAACCCATGTATACGTGGACATAAATAACACTTTGAGCGGTGAGCGCGAACGGGCGGGAACAAAAAAAAATATGTATATACTAGCAGTGTACCCGATGCTTCGCTACCGGAAAAAAGCAGCCGTAGCCAGTATAGACAGGGTTTATGTCGCAGTAGGTTGAATTTAGTTTGGTGTGAATCATTTTAGTATGGTCCAATTATATATATATATATATATATATATATATATATATATATATTGTTTTACTCGTACCCTTTTAGAATGTCATGTGAATGATAGAAGGTGTTTCAAAAGAAATGTTATATATAGTGGATCGATTAAAAAAAAAGTAAGCCGTATATAGAAAAAATGTTTATTAATTATTAAAATACACTTTTTGGGGATTTATTTCTTAAAAATAATATCGTCTAAATGTAAACCCTCGCGTTCTCGGCACTCATTTAATCGAACAGTAAAATTACTTATGACGTCTCGGCAGGTGGACTCAGGGATGGCTGCCATTTCGTGACGGATATTTTCTTTCAAATGCGCCAGTGAAGTCGGTTTATTGGCGTAAACTTTAGATTTAAGATAACCCCATAGGAAAAAGTCCATAGGGGTTAAATCTGGACTGCGTGGAGGCCAATTTATGTCACCTCTCCGGGAGATCAATTTGCCTGAGAAAATTTCACGAACACGTGGCAGAGACATATTGGACGTGTGTGAAGTTGCTCCGTCCTGTTGGAACCATGTTCTTTGGTTATAGCCAGGAAAGTTTTGCAGTTCAGGTACCAAGAAGTTGTATAACATCTCCACATAACGCTCTGAATTCACTGTAACTGCACGCCCCCTTTCGTCTTCAAAAAAGTAAGGGCCGATAATTCCTCGCGCCGACATCGCAGTCCATACGGTCACTTTAGGCGAATGTAGGGGTTTCTGATGTTTGCGTTTCGGATTCGTTGCACTCCAGTAGCGGCAGTTCTGCTTATTTACGTGCCCATTAAGATGAAAATGAGCTTCATCCGAAAACAAAATGTTGGTAAACGTTGAAAATCGCTCAATCACCTGATTTACGAAATTAAGCCTCTGACTGGCATCTTGGGGCTTTAATTCTTGCACCATTGGAATTTTGTAGGGTAGCAGCTTTAGGTCTTTGTGCATAATGCGATGTAATGATGATCTATGCACATTTAAAGCACTTGCGCGCTTCCGAATTGAAAGGTTCGGGTCGTCACGAACAGACTGATTAATATTCTCCACGTTTTCTACCGTTCTTGATGACCTAGGTCGCCCGGATTTTGATTTATCCAGCGTTGTACCAGTCTCTTCAAACTTTTTAACCCAATGTCGAATGAGAGGAATACTTGGCGCATCATTTAAGTGGTGAAAACCTCGAATACTGCAGAATTTTCTACGCGCTACAGTCGCCGAATCACCGTTTTTGTAAAACTCTCGCACGCATAACGCGCGGTCTGCTCCCGAGAAACGCTCCATAGCGATTGAATTCCCAAGAGCCAGGCTACCGATTGACATAACCCCCGCGCCCCTCGGATACGTTGCGTTCACGCAGCAAGCTAAATAAATATAAAATTTCTTTTGAGACACCTTGTATTTTAGAATCAAAGTTATCAGAAGAGAGAAACACACTGTTTTCTTAATAGCAAATATACAAACATTAAAACAAATTTTAAAACAGAAATTCGTTAACCGAGGTCCAGAGCCGCAGTAAGGGGGGGGGGGAGGGGCGACGGCCCCTAGCGCACTAAGGAAAAGGGCGCTGACGGGCTTGTGATGAGGACCTTTGTTTTTTTTGCTCGTCACTTGGATTTTGAGAGGTGAAGACCTTCTTTTTGCTCATCACTTAGATTTTGAGAGTTAGGAACCTTATTTTTATTTACCAAGGGCGCCAAAACACGGTTCTGCCCCTAGCGCAAGTTTACCTTACTGCGGCTCTGCCGAGGTCACATAAAACATAGGCTATAAGGCATTTCAAAATTTTTATTCTAAGAGAGTGTTTCGAGGTTAAAACTATTTACTAAAAAACTTAACATATCTCTGTTTTGATTAACTTGACAGCAAAAAAATATATAACAAATATTGTTAATAATAAGAAAAAAAATCTTTTCTGTTCTATGCATTTTTTCAGTTGGTTAAATATTTGGGAAATTAAGAGGGAGACCCTAAAATTAAAAATTTTAAATATCTCCCTTATTATGTACATCAGCAAAAACGTGTATAGCAAATATTTTTTCTGAATGAATTATTTCATTTAAATCAGTGGCGCATCCAGGATTTTTTTTATGGTGGGGGCCCGGAAGATTTAATTATTTAAATTATAAATAATGTTCTCATTTTCTAAAAAATTCTCGCTTCTAATAAAAAAAGGTCCTCTCCTCCCAAATTCAAGTTAAGAGCAAAAAAAAGGTCCTCATCTCTTCTTGGGGGGGGGGGGGAATTGGCTGCGACACTGATTTAAATGAATATTTTGGGAAGTTGCGGGGAAGACACCCTAAAAAAACTGTTTAAATATTTCGCATATTATTGACTTAACAGCAAAAACGTATAGGACAAAAATGATTTATAATAAGAATATAAATTATTTATGTTCTATGTATTTTTCAATTGGATGAATATTTTGGTGAGTTACGGGAGGACACCTTGAAACAATACGTTTGAAATAACTTATTTATTAATAGCAAAAACGTATGCGATGAAATTTGTTTACAATAAGAAACTAAATAAATTTTGTTCCACGCATTTTCTTTTGGAACTGGGGGGGGGGTATCTAAAGCAAAAATATTTTTATTTACCAAGGGCGCCAAAACACGGTTCTGCCCCTAGCGCAAGTTTACCTTACTGCGGCTCTGCCGAGGTCACATAAAAATAGGTCATAGAAACCTCGATTGGGTCTTGTATTAGAGAGAAACAGACTGGCGGAAATACAGATGGATATTGGTTCTTAAATAACAGATTTTCAAAAAAGATCGTTAAAGTGGGAATTCGTTAACCGAAGTACGCCGATAAAAAGTATCCTATCATGGAACTGACAATATTATAACCATATATACAAATTTCATATAAGTCCGACCAGTAGGTATTACGATTTTATTGGAAAAAAAATCACAGACAGACAGACAGATAAGAATTATAAAAATTATTTTAAGTATAATAAAGCAAAGTCAAAACACTAAGAAAATGTTTAATGTACAAACAGAACCTCAAACTTTATATTTATGTATAGTTGTATTAAATAGAAAAGATTTGTTTATTTATTTTAAACATCTTTTGTTGTTAAACAACATGTTTTATGTTAAGTCAATAATAAGTGATATATTTACTTTAGCCCCCCAAATATGCATTAAAAACTGAACTAAACAGGAAATAATCGTTTCTTCATTCTAAGAAAATTGTCATATATGTATATTTTTGATGTATAATAAATAAAAAGTGAGATATTTCAAGATTTTTGCTTTAGTTCCCCCCCCCAGTTCCAAAAGAAAATCCGTGGAACAAAAATAATTTATTTTCTTATTGTAAACAAATTTCATCGCATACGTTTTTGCTATTAATAAATAAGTTATTTCAAACGTATTGTTTGAAGGTGTCCTCCCGTAACTCACCAAAATATTCATCCAATTGAAAAATACATAGAACATAAATAATTTATTTTCTTATTATAAATCATTTTTGTCCTATACGTTTTTGCTGTTAAGTCAATAATATGCGAAATATTTAAACAGTTTTTTTAGGGTGTCCAAATATTCATTGAAATCAGTATCGCAGCCAAGCCCCCCCCCCAAGAAGAGGTGAGGACCTTTTTTTGCTCTTGGTTTGAATTTGGGAGGTGAGGACCTTTTTTTTGTTTTTGCTCTTAACTTGAATTTGGGAGGAGAGGACCTTTTTTTATTCAAAGCGAGAATTTTTTAGAAAATGAGAACATTTTTATAATTTAAATAATTAAGTCTTCCGGGCCCCCACCAAAAAAAAAATCCTGGCTGCGCCACTGATTTAAATGAAATAATTCATTCAGAAAAAATATTTGCTATACACGTTTTTGCTGATGTACATAATAAGGGAGATATTTAAAATTTTTAATTTTAGGGTCTCCCTCTTAGTTTCCCAAATATTTAACCAACTGAAAAAATTCATAGAACAGAAAAGATTTTTTTTCTTATTATTAACAATATTTGTTACATATTTTTTTGCTGTCAAGTTAATCAAAACAGAGATATGTTAAGTTTTTTAGTAAATAGTTTTAACCTCGAAACACTCTCTTAGAATAAAAATTTTAAAATGCCTTATAGCCTATGTTTTAATTCTGGTTTTACTCTATCATCACACCATACATTAAAATATATCCACCCGTTTTTGCGTGAAACTCGGACAGACAGAGAGAAATTGATTATATTGCTAATATCTTCCTATATTTACGTCACTATGATATTATGAAACGTGTAAAAACGAAATATGAGGGAGATAAATATTTAAATAAATAAATAAACAGATATAGCCTTTAGTTTTATTTATATAGATAATGTAAGCCCATATGAATTGAGAAATTTTTCAGTTATTAAAAATTATAAAACTCAATGTCAGCATATGAAATCTCAGGCAACTTGAACAGGTACAGGAAATTCTTGTCTTCTAACTGTATATTTCAGAAGTATATAGACGTACCAATATAACCAAAAACAAAATTCATGATTTCTTTTTTCTGAAACGACTTTTTTCTATTATATTAACGGCATTTCCATCTGTATAGTAAATTTTAACTCGGTACCATATCTGGAAATGGATTAGAATTTCCGGACATACACATAAATATTCTCTTTTATATGTATAGAAGAAAATTTTATTAAACAAAAATAGAAAAATAAGCAAATAGCTCACACTAAAAAAAAAATGCTAATCGAGAGCAATCAAATGGACCTTCGTCAAAAAAAATAAATAAATAAATAAATAAAATAACAAAATTCATAAATATCCGCAAAAATAAAAAACCAGAAAACAGGTGTTGCCTCTGCATACTCTAATCAAAAACTATGATCATAAGATTTGCTAAATAATTGAATAACGAAAACTCTAATCAGTTCTAACAAAGCATCCATCCACTGACATTATTGTTTATGGTCATTTCCGATATTAGCCAAACGCTCGACGAAGTCAGTATAGTCATACAGTCAAGTATTGAAGAGAAATTCCCGCGTTCTCGCTGAAAGTCCCATAAAGGTTTCAATGGTCCATTATAATTAAAAACAAAATTATAATTTCTCGTTTCTGATGACTTTTTTGAGATTTTTCTAGTTATGATGAAGGCATTTCCTACCTGTATGCAAAATTTCAACTCGGTAGCATATCTGGAAGTGAGTTAAAATTTCCGGACATAGCCACAAATATTCATTTTTATACATATAGATTTTGTATCAAATAATGTTTCAAATAAAAGTTGTTGGCTATTGTTTGTATAGCAAATTTAGTTGCACATTTTTTTTCGAAATATTTTTCTGTTGTGAAATTTTAGTGAAACACATGAAAGCGAAATCAGTAAAATATCCATTCCGGTGGACGGATCTAAACTAAAAGTTGAGTAAATTGAGATATTCACGCCTGAAGCTTAACATGAAATTTATTAAAAATTAGTTCAACCGAATTTGCTCTACACGTGCCCACACACTAACATAACGCTAAAATTAAATAATTCTCAGTAAAAAAACATCTAACACGTGCTTATCTGTAAAAATCTCGAAGTTAAAATTGGTATGATTACAATATCTCCCTCTGTATACAGGGTGAGGCAACACCAGAGTCGTAACAATGTTTTTGGCGCCGTTGGAAAATAAATTAAATTAACTTAAAATAGCGCCCTTTTAATAGACAGGTGAAAATACAAGTGATGACCTAAAACAAAGGTTCTCGCTTTTAAACTTCAAGTAATGACCTGACCGAAAACACTCGATGGCGCCCCTCATTAGGCCTCGCGCCCCTGACACTTGCCCCGATGCCAGAGCATTGCTACGGCTCTGGGCAACACTTATGCTCTCTTAATAAAAAGAGTTATAAAAATATTGTTCACATAAAACTTATTCGGGTTAATGGGGGTCACACTATAGTGGTATCAATCATATTTTTTTTCATTTGTTTTGCAAGAGGCACGATAGTTCATAACAATTTTTCAAATTACACTACACATATTATTTAACACAATATTATAGAGCTTTTTTTTTCTCTTAGTGTAAAACTTTAATATTCTTTGATAACAAAATTTTTAAAAATAAGCGTCTTTTTGTGGCCTTAATAATAATAATAAGTGATTAGTGACTCATAACAGTAATATACTTATTGAAAAAATTGCATGCATTTGTTTCCATCATTTGCCAACACATAAGTCGTCATTTTGAAAGCCACAAAGTGCGATTTTTTCAAAAATTTTGTTATGTAAGAATATACAAGTTTTACACCATTGAATAGAGAAAAAAAGGCCTATAATAATATGTAAAATAAGATGTTAAATGCAATTTGAAAAAAAGTTGTTTACTGTCATACCTTTTTCAAAACACCCATTGCCCAAAAAGTTTGATTTGAACAATATATTTATTACTTTTTTTTAAAGGAAATAATGGAGGTGAATATAAGTGTTGCCTCACACTGTATGTTACGTTCGGTAAAAAATAGATAGGTAGTCAGTCTGCTTGCATAGCGAAAAACACTTTTCTTAAATCTTTTCAAATGACAGTAGTGAGGGTAAGCATTTTTAGTTTTCAGATGAAAACAATGCCTTTTTTAATAGTGTTTTTTTGATGAATCAGAGCAGAAATCTGAATGTTTTATACGAACAGAATCAATATTTTCAATAATTTCACGAACCGGAACTATATGTTCTATACTTTCACGAACCGGAACTATATGTTCCATACTTTCACGAACCAGAACTCCGTTCCGGTTTACTTCGGTACTCTAGCCCAGAATTCTAGTTGAAAATTTGATTCAACTTCTTCATATGAAATTTTTGTGTTACAGTCTGTTCCAAACGGTTAAGCGGAACTAAATGGGGATTTAGTTCTTTTAGGTTGTCACGAGAAGGGACCTTGCTTGGGTTATTTCATTTTTCACGTTGGGATGTCAAAATTTAAAATTCCAACAATGAAACCATGGAAACGTATGACATATGTCAAAATTAAATATTTTTTTTAGATATTTTAATGACAAAAAAATAAATAAATGGGAAATTTATATTAAGAATGACAAAAAATCAAAATATAAAGAAAATGACATTTTAAAATGATATTAACCTTAACCAAAAAATGTTTATTGTAAGTATGATTTACAAAGCTTAAACAAAACGGCCGAAAGGCACGATTTAAACGATGAAAGTAACTAGATTGCAAAATCTAGTTCCGCTTAACCGTTTGGAACAGACTGTAGGCAAATATTTGTTTTATTAATTTTGATATTAGAACCGCATATTTTATAAAAACATGTTTAAATATCTTATAGGTTGAGATAGACCGCAGAAAGTGTGTAGAGGGTTGCATGTCACTGCACTAACCAATATTAAATACATTAAACCTAGTATTAATTTGGCCACTTTATTTTACTAAATACCACTGAAATTATGAAATGTTTGAAATTTCACGCTTTATATCAATTTTAATTTTGATTTCAATTTTAATAATTTATTTATTTTTTCTAGGAATTCATAATGGAAGATACGTATTTCCAATTTCTTCCAAAACAGGAGGAAACTGTTAATAAAATTTTAAAAGTGACTGATAAAGATATGCAAGGAATGGTAGAAGTTATAAAGAACTGGATGGTCCAAGAACCGCATCTTCCAAAGATTCCAAAAGATAGTTAGTATAAAAAATTACTTTATTATATAGGATACAGGCATCCCTCGATTGGTGCGACTAATTGGTTCCCTGAAAATGCGACGGTAGTCGAAATCACGTTAATCAAAGTTAATAAGCAATATAAAATACAAGGGTTATTCGTAAACTAAGGTCCCATACCTTATAAAAAAAATTTCTACATAGTTTCCATTTTTGTTTAAACATTTATCATAACGTTCTACAAGCTTTTATATGCCTAAGTCTGCCGCCTGTGAAGATAACCAGTCTTCAACTGCTTCTTTCACCTCGTCATCTGTGGCGAAGCACTTGCTGCCGAGAAACTCCTGTAGATAGCGGAACAGGTGGAAATCGCTGGGCGGCAAGTCTGGACTGTACAGTGGGTGGTCAATTTGTTCCCATCCAAAAGATCTGATCAGAATTTGGGTTTGAATGGCAGAATGGGGTCTGGCATTGTCATGCATAGGGTTGCCAGGTCGCCAAACCTAATAGCCGAACAGACCAGCCAGTTTGGCCGGACATTTGGGTAAAAAAGCCGGACACCCTACATTATTGAGGATTTTGTTTCTCACTATTAATAGGTACGACAAATTTTTTTTATGTAGAATTAAGCTTTTTTGATTATTACCATAAATCTTGTTAAATTCTAATAAAAAATAAAAAATAAATAAAACGCCAAATCAGTCTAAATAATTTATTATTAATCAGTCAAATAAAGTCATCAGTCAAAATTATATTCTAGATCAACAACAACAACAACAACAACAACATTTATCAACATTTTTAAATTCTTCTTAAATTAAATAAAGGCAATTGCACAAATAAGTCTTATTTACTTGCTATTACTTCCCAAAGCAAAACAAAATAAAAAAACAATCTAAACAAAACTTTAAGTTAAACAATAAAAATAATTATTCATATTTTTGGTTGGCAGAAATCTGCTTTAAAAGCTCAGTTTCTTTCAAAATTCAGTTGTAAAAATCCTTACACGTCAAATGTTTTAAATTAAATTCTACTACCAACATTTTAGCTACAGCGTTAACATGTAATCTGTTGCGTTCTTTTGACCATTGCTTATCAAGGAAAAAACTTTTTCAACGTTTGCGTTATGTCCTGGGATCGCAAAGTAATACTGACAAATAGTTAGGAATTCTGAAAAGCAATCTTGATTACTCATCGATTTAAAATAGGCTACCCATTTCTTGTGTGCTAACAGCTTCTTGAAATTAACGTTCTCTTTGTTATTGTTCAGAAAACGGCGCTCGCTCGTTTGCGAAATGTAAAAAGCCTAACAAAAGCCGGCCAAGCCGGACACCGTTTATTTTGGCCGGACACGCAATCAAAAAGCCTAACTATGTCCTGCTTTATCCGGACGCCTGGCAACCCTAGTCATGCAGCAACAAAACGCCAGACGTCAGAAGACCACGTCGCTTATTCTGTATTGCACGTCGAAGTTTAGTCAGGGTAGCGCAATAAGCGGCTGCATTTATTGTTGTCCCTTGCTGCATAAACTCGACTAACAAAACTCAATGTCTATCCCAAAACACGGTTGCTATAATCTTGAGTGTTGCCTGCTTGGCTTTGACTTGGCTGGTGATGTCGTGTGACGCCATTCCATTGACTGACGTTTAGACTCTGGGGTCATTTGATAAACCTACGTCTCGTCCCCTGTGACAATTTTCTCTTAAAGTTGATCTTTCTTATGATAACTATCCAAAAAATTAAGAGCACAAGCCACTCTTTTTATTTGGTGTTCCTCAGTAAGCAGCCTGGGAACTCAACGTGCGCACAATTTGTGAAATTTCAAATTTTCAGAGACAATTTTGTGCAAAGTTGTTCTACCCAAATTCGGTAATTCCAATGCTAAAGTTGACACTGTGAATCGCCGGTCTTCACGAATCTTTTTGTCTACGGCATTAACCAAATCTTCTGTGATCACTGATGGTCGGCCCGATCGCGGTTCATCATGGACATTTTCCCGCCCGTCCTTGAAAGCTCTCACCCACTTACGCACTTTGCTATCACTCATCGCATTAGGGCCGTACACTTCACTTATCTGTTGATGAATTTCCGCTGCTGAAACGTTCCTTGCCGTCAAAAACCGAATCACTGAACGTATTTCACAGTCTGCGGGCTGATCAAGTGTTTTAAACTTTTTGAACTGACACTGCAAACAGCACACTGCAACAATACTATCGCAAATGATGTCGTTTGACGCGCAAGGCATGCCGGAAGTCGGTGCACATGCGCATTTCAATATTCGTGCGAAATTCGATTAGCTACGGCGATTCGGACCTTAGTTTACGAATAACCCTCGTAATATAATTCGTCGCAAGTCCTTGTAAATACCAACCAATATTTTTTTAAATACGTTTTTTATCGCAGTATAAATGCCCATGCTGCACCAGTCATAGTATATGTTTATTTTTTATTTTAGTTTTATTATAATGTTGGTTATAATGAACTATAGTTCGTTCAAACCTTAGAATGCAGCACAGGGTCAACAGAGTAGTTCTTTACCATACTCTCTAATGCAGTGGTTCCTAAACTTATTCGGTTCCCGGCGCCCTTAGTGTATCAGATTTTTTCCGCGGCGTCCCAAGTCAAAACATTAATCTAACTCAGGGATTCCCAACCTTTTTCTTGCATTGACCCCTTGTAAAAGAAAATTTTTCTTCATTGACCCCCTTATATTTTTTCTATTGTATAAAGCATACAACATGATCATAATACAAATAATTGTACATAAATAACTTAAAGATGATAATTAGTCTGGACAAAAATTATGAAAATAATTGTTAATTATATTTATGTTTTATTATTTAATATTATCATTTTTAATTATAGAAACATAAATAAGTCTTTTTAGAAACTTAATCACAAACTTAAACTGCACAAAAGTTTGGTTTTAATTAATGTGATGGCTATATCAGTTAAATATATAATAATTAATTACTTATTGTGTACAATATTTTTATATTATTTACCAATTTAAACTTGAAATCCAGTCGCCGGTGTATATTGACCCCCAGGGGTCCATACGGACCCCGTTGGGAACCCCTGGTCTAACTAAACGCAGTTGGAGGAACATTGTAATGTTTTCACGGCGCCCCAGGACGCCGCAGCGCACAGTTTGGGAATCGCTGCTCTAAGGGTTTTTTCCGATGAGTCTGTCCTGTCCGCTCCTGACGACGTTGCCAGTTGTAAAACGCGCTGATCTGTGAAGACACGGTATTCTACAAATGGTTATTAATTTTGGTACCGTGTTACCTGATTTTTATAAGTTATATAGGGTGCAAAAACTTCCTTTTTTTTTGAAGCCGCATTGCTAGGCCGTAAAAAAGAGTGGATGGGCGTGGCGAACGCAGGAGAAACGGAGGTTTTTGTCTAGTAACCCTCAGCAGAAAACATGAAGTGGACGACAGAGCAATGATTTGATATTTTAAATTATATTCTTTCATTATCAAAAAATAAATTTTGTTTACAGCAACAACTTTTTTTTCAATCGCCTAAAAAAAAAATTGAAGTTTTTGCGCGGCATCGTGTGCCAACCCGATACTTTTTCCATTTAGTTTCAATTAATTAACAACAAAAGAACATAAAATTGGATACTTTTGCAACAGTTGGCAGCACCGCTTTCATTTGCCATAAGAGCATTACTGCATTCTAAAGTTTGAACGAACTATAGGATATATATAGGGTTTACAATTATCCGACATTAATGAATATCCGGATATCGAATACAGAAAATTCAAAATATTCGGATATAACCGGATATCCGGATAACAAATAAGAAATTAAAGATAATAGATTGAATTCAATATTCATGGTGTTTTATAACTCATTTATTTTATTTTATTTAAGTATTTTTATTATATACATTAATAATTCACAGAATAATAAAAAAAAATTATATAATTTAATTAATTTCATTTTTAAAAATGCGTATTTAAAAAAATAATTGCATTGAAATTTTCAAAATTCAAGCGAGTTCTAATTTTTGTCCTAGTTAGGCCTGCAATTGAAAAAACGCGCTCTGTTGCAGTAGATGGTTTTATATTTATTTTATTGCAGTAGATGGAATAGTTGGTTTTATTGTAAGAAGTGCATTAAATAATATATTTAAATTATCTGTCCATGTTTTTTGATTTTCTTGATTAATTTGAAATGAAAGCTTTCATTCTAAAAATAGATTGATTAACGAAATGAAAGCTTTAACTCATTTACATATTTCATCATGTGATTTAAAGGAACTCTTATAAAGGCGAAAAGGTATAAAAAAGTACCAGGTAAATTGAAAAAATATCTGGATTATCGGATATCCAATGAAAATTATCCTTATGAAAAAGTTAATGAATTTCTAAAAAAATCGTTGTAAAGATTATTTATATTTCTGTATAGGAGATCCACAATATCAGAGGATTTACGTTACCAATAAAAGTTACTAAAATAATGACGTCGCTTTCGAGTAGATTTATATGCGAAATTTTATTTTTTTTAAATACAGCACACTGCCTCTTACTTAATTTACTATAATATCAAGCATGTATTAAGGTTTGGTTATAAACACAGTTTTACTCAAAACTCTTTTTTTTTATTAGGTTTATTTAGGGGTGCTCCAATAGGTTGGTTATTAGTACTTCGGGATATTAGTTTACATTATTTTACATTTGATATTGTACTTATTTGTTTCGTTACATTTTTATGTTTTGCAATAATTTGTGATACATTTGTGGTTATATTTTATGAATTTGGTATATATGTTAGATTTTATCAAATAAATTGACTTCTTTTAGGAATATGATGATCTTGCTTTCATTTTGGTTTGACAGAATTTCGCTGGGTGTGTTGGTAGTTGGTTGGAGCTTCTTTCCATGTGATATTGAGGGCATTCTATACTAATATGCCTTACTGTTAGTCTGGTGTTGCAGGTCTGGCAGTTTGGGGGGTCTTCTCGTTGGAACAAGTGTTTGTGGGTTAATAGAGTGTACCCGATTCTTATTCTGGTTAATACTATCTGTTCTCTTCTAGTAATGTTGTTTTGGGGTTGACTTCTGTGTATGTGGATGCGAGTGTTGTACCATGTTTCTTATGTTTTGTTTTTGTAGTGGCTTTTGTGTCGTATGTTTGAGGTGGATAGGGGTAGATTTCTTCGTGTATTGCTTCTTTTACCGCTATGTCTGTTCTCTCATTTCCTGGGATGTTTTGGTGCGAGGGAACCTATAAGATTGTGACTTCTTTCCTTTCTGATATGGAGTCTTAGAGTATGTAGATTGTCCTGGATTTTTTGGATTATGGTGTTTCTGTTGAATGTTTGCTGTATGCTGGTGATGGTATTTAGAGAGTCTGTCTCTATTATGAACTTTTGGCCTGGATGGAGTCTTATGTATTTGTCGCCTGTAGAATTGCAAATGCTTCAGCAGTGAAAATACTTGTTTGATCTGGTAGGTGGAATTTTTTAATATCATTTTCTGTAACTAGCGCGGCACCGATACTACCTTGAATGTTGGCCCCGTCAGTGGAGATGGCAATGTGATTTTTGAATTTTGTAATTATTTTATTGTAGGATTGTAGGATGATCATGGGATGGGTTTCTTTCTTATTGTATTGGGTACGGATAGGTTGATGCTCGGTTATTAAAGAAGCCAAGGTGGTATTTTGTTGTGTTGTTGTCAAAACTCTTGATAAATACAATTGTAATAGTTATTTTCATTAACATAAATGTTTATCAAACAGGATATTAACAAAAACATACACATTAGTGTATTAATTCAATGAAAATGTTAAAAGTTTAGAAATATTTAATTTTTAAGGTTATTTATTAAAATTGTAACGTAAATCCTCTAATATTGTGGATCACCTAACAATAACAATAAAATTTTACACTCTTATTATTGGTTCGATGGAACTAAAATTTTGCACCTTTTAATACTTCCTACTAAGGTACAAAATGGAGGGTTCCTCTATCAATAAATTAAAACCTCGAAAATAATATGTATATATATATATATAGTTTTTTTTTTTTATTTCTAGGTATATTGCAAGAGCATTTTGACCATAGAATAAAATATTATCTTCGTGTTAACAAACTGAGTATAGAAAAAACAAAAAAGAAATTAGATTTTTTATATTCTGTGTCGGACCTATATCCTGATTTTTTTGTCGATAGAGAACCTTTGCAACCTAGGATGATTGAAGCCATGGAAACATTGTAAGTACAGTAAATCTTCGATTTAATGGACTTTTGATTAAACGGACCAATGATTGATTGCTAAAATCCAACCAATATATTTTTTCACCGGTTCGGAAAGCTTTAAATCTTTCCAGTTCTTTTCCAGTACATGAACATAGCTTTAAGTCAGTTTTTCCCAGGTAAAAACTGCTCCACATGAGAAGCACTGAACACTCAAGTCAACACTGGTCACGTGAAGCGTTTAATCCTTTCCTAGGGAATTTGTTCATTAGTAACTGGCGTGCCCGTACTTCGAATGGTTTTTGTAATGTACATTTTTGCTGTAACGTAAATGACAAGTGATATATTTTAATTACAAGTAGAACAGAAAATAATCGTTTCTTTATTCAAAACCAATATTTGATATATATATATATATATATATATATATATATATGTATATATATATATATTTTTTTGATGTTAAGTAAATAATAAAAGAGATACTTTGTTTATAGGTAGCACTCCGTATGCCAAATATTCATCTTATTGAAAAATGGCTTAGAACAAAAAAGTTACAATTTTGCTGTTAAGTAAACATTAAGTAATATATTTCAAGTTAGTAGGCAACGCTCCCCATAGCTCTCCAAATATATTTTAATAAAAACTGCATTGAACAGAGAAGAATCGTTTTATCATTTTTAGGGTTTTGTAGGTATGACCAAAAAACCCTTATATCGTCATTTTGTCGTCTGTCTGTCTGTCTGTCTGTCTGTCTGTCTGTCTGTCTGTCTGTCTGTCTGTCTGTCTGTCTGTCTGTCTGTCTGTCTGTCTGTCTGTCTGTCTGTCTGTCTGTCTGTCTGTCTGTCTGTCTGTTCGGTAAAAATGGTAGCCAAACGGCTAAACCTAGAGAGTTGAAATTTGGCATGCTTATACAACTCTTTGACCCGCACATTGGAAAAATACTAAAACATCTAAAAAACATACCCCCCTAAAAATATTAACAAATATGTGCTCATCGAAAACAAAAATATTTTCTTTTAATTCTGAATAGGGTATCAAATGAAATCCCTTAGTACGTGGATTAACAATCAAATTTTTTTTTTTTGCAAAATAAATTATTTTCCTGCGATTTTTGCCAAAATTGTGCAAAAAAAAATTTGTCCCACACCCTGTAGCCTAAGTAATGTATATTGGTGTGAACCGAAATAGTACAACACGAATTTTGGATCAGATTATGTTTTCGGAAAATAACGCATTTTTTGTGATTTTTGGTTCACAAAGTACAAAAGTTATACCAATGTAAGACACTCACATGCAAGGCGTGCGATAGCGTAATGGGTTAGAGCACTGGTGTGAAACGAAGGGTTTCGAGTTCTCGAGTACGGAGTGAATTTTATTTTTTCTGTTTTTTTTTGCATTTTTATTATGTTGAAATTATTTTGTCAAAATTCTAGTTATATTTTGACAAATGATGCATTTAATTTTTAAGAGCGTAAATTTAATAACCAGTCTTATTATATGATTAACAGACGATAAATTATTTTAAAAATATCGTTCATTTTGCCGTGATTACTACAAAGTAAAATTTGTCCTAAACACTCAGCATACCGCCTTCACTTATTATATACCTGCGAAACCCTGAAATGTGTGAATATTCACATTTCACATCAATTTTTAAGAATTATTCTTATATTCATTTATGCTGTTAAGTATATAAAAATTTAGATATTTCAATTTCATAGGTAACACCGCCCTTGGCCCCGTAAATAATCTTTTTATTAAATATAATATTCAACAGAAGTGAAATGTTTGCACATTGTCTCATATATATTGTTGATTTAAAGTAAATAATTAACGATATTTCAAGATTTTGGTTTAAACTTTAAATTCATGAAAGTTCATTGTGTTCTATGGATATTTCCTTTAGTACGTTTCCGGTTCAGAGCACGTACATTACTTAGAATTTTTCATATTTTTAATTTAAACCCGTTGGATTAAAGCAGTGGTCTTCAACCTTCATACATCTGTGGAACCCTACAGTTTAATTTTTTAATTTTAAGATCAAACGTTTTAAAATAATAGTAATGTAGATGTATACTATTGAATTTAGTCTTGATCAAAATTAATATTTTATCGCTGACTATTTTTCTATATGTTTTAAATGTAGGTATAATATACTATTTTACTTTTTATATAATGCAGTACCTACCTAATATAATTTTTAATGTAAATTATAAATAAAAATTGAATCGAATAATTAGCGACATGCTGTTTTGCATCTTATCATTTATTTGTCATAAACATTTATTAGCAATCATTATAAACATAAAATCAAAGTAATATGGTAATTTATAAACATATGTACATATTTCAATGGTAGGTGATATAAGAAGTATATATAAGGATATTTTTCGAGAAATAAATCTGATTAAAATTTCTTGTTATACTATTCCGTTTCCCAAAAATGTATATTATTTATATTTTTTCAGATTTTTAGATCAACCCCTATTGGAAATAGAGGGGGGGGACTAAAGTTTTTTGACATATTTTTGGCGAAAACCCCCTAAAAAAAGATTTTTCAAAAATAAAAGTCAGCTATGGCCACCACAAGACCGACCGTCATCACAAAATACTTGTATAAAATACATTCTAGCAGCAGAGTAGAAATAACTTGGCCTAATATTTTCTAACAGAGATATTATTTTGACCATGGAAAAGTAACATATAAGTATGAAAAAATAGAAAATTAAAAAAAAAAAAATCTAAAGTTTTTCGTTTTATCAAAAAATATCTCAAATAAAAGTTTCTAGTTCGACAAATTTTTTTCGAAATATTTTTCTGTTGTTAAATATTCGCAAAAAACTTAAAATCGACACGAGTAAACTCCCATTTCTAGTCCACCGATTTTTACCAAAAGATGATCAACTGGTGCTATTGATGTCGAAAGCTTAAATATAAAATTTCATAAAAATCCTTTTAGCCGAATTTCCTCTGCACGTCTACACAGACAGACAGACGGACGGACGGACGGTCGGACGGACGGACCGACAGACAGACAGACAGACAGACAGACGGACCGACAGACAGACAGACAGACAGACAGACAGACAGACAGACAGACAGACAGACAGACAGACAGACAGACAGACAGACAGACAGACAGACAGACAGACAGACAGACAGACAAACAGACAGACAGACAGACAGACAGACAGACAGATAGACATAATGCTAAAAATAGTCAAAACGTTATGTAGGGACCTCATTTCGTGGAGATCCATCGAAATCTCCAAATGTCAAAATCGGTATGATCACAATACCTCCCTTATATATATGTTGGCGGTCAATAAAAATGTGTTAATCCGCGCATATGTTTAATTTTTTCATTAAATAAATATTTGGTAATATTTTCCCCACTATGTGATTTTTAAAACGCAATAGTTTTCCTACATATGGATCAAAGAGTAGGGCAAACATGAAATATTTCAACTTTCTATGTTCAGTCGGTTGGCTACAATTTCTATTGTACAAACAGACAGACGTATGAGTAACGTCATAAATCGATCTTTAAGGAGACAGACATACGTTACTTTTTATAGATTAGAAGAAAAACTTGTCAGAATTATTGTATTTATTTTATCTTTATACAAAGTAGGAAACAAATATGTATCTCATAATATTATTTATTTTAACTATTGCTTTTAAATAAGCGTTAAAGTAAGTATTTAAGTGACACCCCTGTATCATTCCGTTAAATCGAGGGATTACTACATATCATGCTGGTAGCTAAAGATACTGAGCTCCATTTCAAATATTTTTTAGCACTTATGTTCCTCTGCCGAAATCTGTGAGCGCTGGTAGTAGGGCAGTATTTTACCAGCTGAATGACCCCGATGTTGAAAAGTTCAGAATGGAGTCGTTTCTTGCCTTGTCCATGAATGTTATGGACTTAAGAAGTAACTGCGACTTCTGCTACGAGGACCATTTCATTCTAGACTTTCATAACTACACCTTAGGCCATGTGTTAAGGTTACCGCTGCCGGTGATTGCTAAAATGAACACTATCATAGTAGTAAGTATCAAAAAAACTGAAATAAGTTGTTATTTGTTTTTTATATTATATATTCTTTATTTGACCTAGGCCTGTTACAGGTTATACAAGTTCATAGTAAGAAGTCTCGATTAATACTGCCTTTATTTAACAAATACTAAATATACATGTCAGACCCAAATACATGTTATAACACCTATCACATCTTTCCCCTTATAAATAAACAATTAATTATTTATAATCAACCAAAATAATTTAAATCCTATTTTAATAAACTTTTTTCTTCGGGTCAATAATTAATCTATTAGGTTCTCTAACCGTTCGACCCGACTTTTGGGCTACTATAATCACCTGAGTCTGACCCTGAATCAATAACAATAATTTCATTATCTATAACTAACTTTTCTGGCACAACATTAAATTCAGAATTATTTTTATTAATTAATTGCTTTACCGAATTTTCCTCATTCAAATCAAAAATTTTATTACCTCGAGACGGTCCGGGTAAAATATCGACTCTATTTCTTCTCAATGTTGTGCCAGAATCTTTTAAATCAACAATATAAGATCTAGGATAATCTGTTTTATTAACAATTATTGCTGGTGTCCATTCCGTGGTTTGTCTGTTTTCTTTAATAAAGCCCTTTTCTTAATTCTGTTAAATCTTTTGCGTTTCTATCATGATAAAATTTTTGACAATTTTGTTTATACCGTAGCTTCTTTTTAACAGAATCATGATTTGGCAGCTTAGGTTTTAACAAATTATCCGTGCTAGGCAACAAACCTCGTAACTGACGACCAAATAATAATTGAGCGGGCGATTCTAAACTATCATCCAGTGGAGTGCATCTGTACTCCAATAAAGCTAATTTTAAGTCCTTATTTTCTGTTTTAAATTTTTTAATTATCAATTTAACAGTTTGTATCGCCCTTTCAACCATTCCGTTTGACCTCGGATAGTGGGGACTAGAGATGGGAATTTAGGCTCAGTTTGCGGAACCGGATCAGTGCAGGTCGTTCAGTTTGCTGAGCCGGCTCTTTGATCCGGCTCAGTGATCCGGCTCTTTGATCCGGCTCAGTGATCCGGCTCTTTGATCCGGCTCAGTGATCCGGTTAAGTAAACGTGTCCCTGAGAAACAGGTCGGTCAGTCGTCAGTTCTCCCATCTCTCCCTCTCTCTCTCTCTCTCTCTCTCTCTCTCTGTGTCTTCCTCATTATCTTGTTACAAAGAAATAATGAAGTTAAATAAATAAAAATCTATAGAAGTGAATTATCTTTTTTGCATTTTACATTTAACAATTGTAAAATGAAATTAACATTTTTGCCGCTTTAATAGTAAACAAACAATTCACCAGATGTGTTAAGTTTATGGCGATGTTTATTGCTCTTATAAATCGGTCATCGGGGATTTGGGCAATATTTTTCATATTTTTATATAGTGTAGTTGTAAGAAATTACAGACTACTAGAGATGGGAATTTCGGTTCAGTTTGCGGAACCGGATCAGTGGAGGTTGTTCAGTTTCCGAGACACAGGTCGGTCGTTCGTTCGTTTGTAGGTAGAACGTCGCTAAGAGCCGGTTCTTGCAATATATGAACTGAACACAGGTCAGTCAGTTGTCGAACGGGCGGTCGTTCGTTCGTAGGTAGAACGTCGCTTAGCCCCGGATCTTATCTAACATTTTTGAAACAAACAATTCACTTTATGTAGCTACTGTATTTTAAACCAGATGTGTTAAGTTTATGGCGATGTTTATTGCTCTTATAAATCGGACATCTGGGATTTGGGTAATATTTTTATATAGTACGGTTGTAAGAATACAGACTAAGCCTATTAGTTTCAAATAAACTGCCCTACAAATTGATGACAAAATACACTTTATGATAATACATTACAAGCCGGGTTCTCGCGAAGGTCAATCAATCGCCCGACCAATCGTATCCTTGAAACTTGAAACTATACAGTGAGCCGTGAGCCGGCTCATTTCAATTTGGTGAACCGTGTCACTTCGGAGAGTGTACTGAGCCGGCTCGTTCATGAACGACCCATCTCTAGTGGGGACTACTGCGAATATGTTTAAAATCCCATGAATTTGAAAAACTTTTAAATAGATCAGAAATAAATTGTGGACCCCCATCCGAAATCAAAATATTTGGTATTCCATGAACCGAAAAAATATTTTTTAAACAATTAATTATAACATTACTGGTTGTTGAATGTAATTCAACAAGTTCAACATATTTTGAATAATAATCTATTACAATGAGATAAGATTTTTTCTTTATTTCAAACAAGTCTACAGTAACTTTCTGCCACAGACGAACAGGTATTTCATGCGGCACAAGTGTCTATTTTTGATTATTGTTACGGTATGTTAAGCAAATTTGACAATTTGCTACCATGTTACTAATATCATTGTTCATACCTGGCCAGAACAATGATTGTCGCGCTCTAAAAAGACACTTATCTCTCCCCATATGATTATAATGTATTCTTTTTAACATTTCGGTACGCAATTCCTTAGGTACTAAAAATTTATTATTTTAAAAAATAATATTCTTATAAATACTTAAGTCACCTCTATAAGACCAATAAACTTTTATTTCATTTGGTACAATATTTTTATTATTGGGCCATCCTTGTTTTATAAAAAATTTTAACAACTGTATTTCGGCATTATTTTCACTACATTTTGCAATTTTCGCAAATTTTGAGTCAGTAATATTGTGACATGACGTAATAAAACTAATTTGAGCTTCTATTTCATCTTCAAATACACCTGATTTATCATCTTTATTATAAAAACGCGACAAAGCGTCAGCAATATACATTTGTATACTTGGTTTATAAACTAAATTAATGTCATATAATTGCAACCTAATTAACATTCTTTGTATTCTAGCAGAACAAGAATAAAGTGGTTTCTTTTTTATTGCGACTAAAGGCTTATGATCTGTTTCTATAGTTATTTTCCTACCGTAAACAAATTCGTGAAATTTTTCACAAGCAAAAACAATTGCCAGCAGTTCCTTTTCTATTTCTTTAAATTAACTTCTCTTCATTTTTTAATTACTTTATTTAATCGATTATCATGTTCTTTTTTACTTCTACCCCAAATCAAAATGTCATCAACATATACATCCACCCCTTCCATTCCATCTAAAATTTGATGCATTTTTTTCTGATAAACTTCTGGGGCGGAACACAAACCATATGGTAATCTCAAAAATTTATACCTCCCAAACGGGGTATTAAATGTACAATAATCTGAACTTTTATTGTCTAGTTTAATTTGGTAAAAACCATTGTAAGCATCTAGCTTAGAAAAATATTTTGCACCTGACAATTTTGAAATTATGTCATCAATCGTAGGTATTTAAATAGCTTCATTTAAATTTAACGGATCCATACAAATTTTTATGTCCCCATTGGGTTTTGGGACTACAACTAAGGAATTTACCCAGTCCGTGGGTTCCGAAACTTTTTCAATAACTTTATCCTTTATTAACAATTCTAATTTATTTTTTAATTTTTCTTTTAACATAACAGGCACTCTTCGCGGTGCATGTATTGTAGGCTTTACTTTTCGATCTAATTTGATTCTATATTCTCCCGGTAAACAGCCTAAACCAGTGAAAATATCTTTATTAATTTGAAAAAAATCTTTTTCTTTAATATCACAATTAATTCTATAAATTCTTTTAACTAAATTTAAACTTTCGCAAGTTTTTGCACCTAATATTGGTGGAGCATTTGTCTCTATAATATTATACAGAATTTTATAAGTTTTACCGTTATGTATGCAATTTAATTTACAGCTTCCTACTACATGTAATTTGAGATTGCCATAGGCCTTTAATTTTGTTTTGGATGGTTGTATTTTATTTACGTCTAATTTTAATTTTTTGTAAATTTCCAATGGGAGTATGTTGACTTCCGCGCCTGTTTCTATCTTAAAATTAACATAGTTTTTATAAATTTTTAAATTTACATTCCAAGTATTGTGTTTTTCGTGTTTCATATTTGAATTTATACAACCAACAAATAATTCACTATCTGATATTTCGTTTATCAACTACCTTACGAAACTTGCAACTTTTCGCAAAATGATTTAACCTTCCACAGTTCTTGCACGTTTTCCCATAGGCGGGACAATTATTTTTTTGATGGACATAATTGCACCTTTCACACTCACTTTTAGGTTGCCAGCTACTTTTTCGTACAGGTCCAGCTGGTGACGATGTTGTCGCCTTCTCCCGTTGTCTTCTCCCGGAGTTGTTCTTGTAGTTTTGCCGCTTTATTGCGTTGACGCAATAAAAGAGAGGGACTCTTTCTTCCTATTCTCCTTCCTGCTTCCCTCTCCGATCTCCTTCCTTCTTGCTTCCAGTTCTCTCGCCCTTCTTTTTCCCTTGCCTTCCTCTCACATCAGTTCATTTATCTCTTCCTCCCAGACTGCCATCTTCCTGCATCTCTTTGCTAAATGCTCCAGTGTTTCCTATTCTTCCTTGCACATTCTACAGAGCTTGTCCTCTGGCTTTGCCCAATACCTGTCGTTCCTCTTTTCGTTGCCGCAACTCACCCTCGCTATCCTCTTGTCTCTACCCCTTGATTTTCATCTTTTCCCGTTCAAGTATCTCGGAATTCGGATAACTTTTATCTGCTCTGTTCTTTACTGCTCCTGTACCTCCTTATCCCTCCTTCTCAATTCTTCTACTTTATCCGTTCCTCCGTTTCTCTTTCTCTCTGTTTCTCTTATGTCCATTCCACACCTTTAAACGTACTCTTTTTTTGTCTCTTCCCATGCCAAAAATTTGTCTTTTTGTTCTTCCTTCATTCTTTCTTCCCAGCATTCCCTTAGTATTTTCCTATTCTCTTCCCTTCTGACTTTCTCTTCATATTTCACTGTTCTCACTACGGCACCCACTCTCAGCTTTTCCCTCTTCATTTCCTCTCTCACAATATATCCTGGTGTCGTTCTGTCTACCTCCAATGTCCATCTCAGATAGCCCTCTTGGGCCCTTTCCATCATTTCCCATTCCTTCCATCCCTAAATCTCCACTCCGTACATAAAGATACTCTTCATTATTGCATCGAATATCTTCATCCTCCACTTGATATCGGCATTAAACTTCCTCTCCCCTATGCTCCATAGCTTTCCCATAACCAGCTTTGCTTTCTTCACCCTTTCTCTAACGTGTTGCTCTACCCTGTTGTTTCTTGTTTGCACGTATTCCAGGTACTTTATACTCTTCACTTCTTCGATTTCTCGTCCTGACCATTCCCATCTTACTTTCTTTCTTCTTCCTGCCTCTTTTCCGAACGCCACCCATTCGTTTTGTCTCTGTTTACTTCTAATTTTTGTCTTTTAAAATGCTTGTCCGCTCGGTCCATCATCATCTTTATTTTTTGTTCCTTCTCCACCATCAGTGCCATATCATCAGCGTACCCTGGTGTCCATAGCTTCTCCCTTTTTGCCCCTTCCTCATTGTTTCTTCTAAATCAGCCACGTATAGGTTGAACAGTGTTGGGTTCAACGCGCATCCCTGCCTCACCCCTTTATCCGTAAAGTTTGAAATTTTTGACGGTATACGTACTCAGATCGTTTTTACGTACGAGCGCTATTTGTGTTATTTACAGTAACTTAAAAAAAAATCTCGGCTAAAAATTGAATTAAATCGTGAACATTTTCGAGCAATTATTTTTTACAACTTTCGACGTGAATTAAGCCAACAACAGTGCATCGATGAACTTAATTCGACTTTTGGCGGTGAAGTACCATCAAGGACTACTGTTTATCTATGGTTTGCCAACTTCAATCGTGGCCGTAGTTTGCTTAAGGACGAATTTCGTGAAGATCATCCAAAATCGGTTGTTGTTCTGGAAAACATTGATGCTACTCGTGAACTGATACTGTAAGATCGTCATGTGACTTATCGTGAGATTAAGGTATCCTTGGGCATTATTGGGACCAGCATACATTCACTATTGCATGAACATTTGGTCGTCAAAAAGATTTGTTCGCGTTGGATCTTACATAATTTGACAATCGGAGTGGAAAATGCCTCAATCGGAGTGGAAAAAGTTTTTCGAAATTGGTTCAAACGCTTGCAAAAGTGTATTGATCTTCATAGAGAATATTTTGAAAAACAATAAAGTCACTTTGTTGATAAATAATTGTTTTTGATCTCAAATCCCGAAATATAAAAGGCAACCCTAGTATTACTTTTTTTTATCTTGAGCCCAACATTTTTAGCTGCCTCATTCAATTCATGCAGCATTTGGAATACTCCCGAATCACAATCTGACACGAGAATTATACCATCTACTCCTCGTTCAATTTTGATTACTTTTGATTTGTCATTAAGTACAATATTTACTGTTGCTTTATTGTGTTGATGTATTTTATTATCTGATTATACGTTAGCTATTCTGGTATCATATTATACTGCTAGTATTGTCAACAATTCAATAATACCAAAACCTTTTTCGAAGTCGCAGAATATCAGTACCAGTTGTTTATTATATTCAATATATTTATTACATTCATTTGTACCGAACCCTGACCTGAATCCAACTTGTTCCACAGATTGGTAAAAACAAGCAAACCTGTACAGACGAACTTGTTAAGTTATACGGAAACATATATAGCCGTCATTAGATCGTTGGTCGGTTTCCTAACGGCCAGAAAAACAATTTACAGGAGATCTGTTCTGTAACTTCTCGACAGTTACATGCACAGTATCATGTCACCTATGCACACTGAACTGTCTCCGTAGAATGTCCTCTGTGATGTTGTTTTGTACTCGGCATTATCGAAAATAAATGGCGCCATTTTGAAATTTTAACATATTGGATAGAGATAAGAATGAACTTACTTTGAATGTGCCGAGATTTTTAATGAAATTAATGATAAAAAATCAATAAATGACGCACTCAACGTTGCGAGCACTCTGTGAAAATCACTCTGTACCAGACAAGGCCACACTGAATTCAACTAGGCACGCATATACTCACACGCATAGATTAAAATTACTTATTTCTTTTTTTTTTCAGAACGCCTTTACAGACAAAATCGGCGGGATCCATTTTATCAATGTTCCACCGATAGCTCACACCATTATAGCCATTGTAAAAATGGTTGTAAACGAAAAAATTGCCAGCAGGGTAAGTATGAATAATAAAATGGAAATATTTTCAGATTTAAAAATTTTTAACCCAGAAACACCATCCTAGAATAAAGATTTTAAGATATCTTATAGTCTATGTTCGAATTCTGGTTTTACTATATCCTCATAACAAATTGCGTGAAAATATATCCAGCAGTTTTTGAGTGAAACTCGGACAGACAAAAATTGTTTTTTGCAGATATCGTCTTATAATCATCTGAAACTTGTAGAAACCAAATATGAGGCAGAAAAAACATATGAAAAAAAAACAGATATAGCCTCCAATTTTGTTAATATAGATCAAATCTGGACTATCCTTTTAACTTTAATGCTTTTATCTTCAACCGTTCTACTTTATTTCCATTTTTGTCTCTACTTTAATTTTTTTATTAATTTGCTTGAAAGATCATGTAATTCATAGAAGTCTTTAAAGTTCATTTCAAAAACTTCGTAAGGATCCTTTCAATTTTTGTTTCAAGATCTTTGGAAGATGGTGATGGTTTTTAGAAGCTCTTTCTTTAACTTAATCTTTAGGTAATTTGCATTCTTCTTTCCGATATAGCCTCCAGTTTTATTAATATAGATGTATAGTTTTGTAGAAAGTTAAAATAAGTAATAATTATTGGTTTCAGATTTTCATCCACAATGACATGGAATCCTTGTTCAAGATAATACCGAAAAAGATCATTCCGTCTGATTATGGTGGCGATGAAAAACCACTATCAAAGCTAAGAGGTAATATATATATATATAAATATAAAAAAAGAAGCTTTTTAATTTAAAATATTGCGACTATATATAATATTCAGCTATGTTCACACTCGTGTGCTTTCATCTTGAACTTCTTTTCTACTTTCGCTTTTGAACACCAAATAGTCTAGGTCAATGATGACCAACCTAAGCTAAGGAAAATGACCCATACAAAAGACGATCTTTGTAATTCTGAATATTTTAAAGAGAGACTCTATGATTACTAAGATTGGGTCTATGCGAGCGCATTCGCGAGACAGGGTAGAGAAATTACAAATATGATAATAATAACGAGATGGAATTCAACAATGACCGTTATATAACTGTATTATACTCAATATCAAGGCCGTTAACTTAGGTAGAATTAACGAGGTTAGCAGGGAATTACATATACATATATTTACACCCTAAAGCAGCAGATTTTTAAATATTATATATTTCACCCGCGATTTGAATCTACAAAATTTCAAATTCAAATCTGTTTTAGCCTCTTTTAAATTTTGATTAAACGTGAAAAAATGCTGAATTGTTTCAACTGCTGAAAATGAACCCTTTATAGTAGGTAGTTGCAACTCGGTTGTTTCTTCCATTTCCACTTCGTCGTTGTTTATTTCTGACACCAAATTCGGATCTGACACAGCTAAAATTACATTTCCGTCATATCCTCCTCCGTTTCGACTTCTTTATCAACATTTGAAAAATGTCCATTAATGCTTTTTGTTTCTCCATATTGACGTCGATGACGTACCTTCAACTCGTCGTTAATCACTAAATGATATGTTTATATATCGCGCTTTGCCTTGCCTTTTCATAACTCGGTAATTCCTCTAGCCAATTCGGCACTTCCCCGGCGTTTTCGCGTTAGGTAGTGGTGATACGTTGTTATAAAAGATAATTTGACCCAAATTTCAAGCTATTTTTCGTCCTTATATTAATTTCGTGGTAATATGCGATGTCGTTATAAGCGATAAGTCTTACGTATAAAAAGATATGTTTCTGGCCAGGTCTTTGCAATATCGCCGCAAAAACCGTTAGGTTGTTATAGCAGATGTTGTTATAAACGATATCCACTGTATTTGGTATTTGAAATACTTTTGCTGAATATTTGCCACAGTTCTGTCCATATATGGAAAAGAGGAACATGATGAACATTTCGTTTTCTATTATTTTAAAAAGTATAATATATAGATTATGCACTTTTAGGCGCGATTTCTCAATATTAGTTTAATCTTACTGTTAGATAATCTATACCTTCCAGTTAAACTAATGATTAAACCCAAGAACATTTCTAAATACAGAGAAATATGGTAGGTTCCGTAATATTTGGATTATTCTTGGAGTATGCGCATATTATCTAAACGTATGTTTTGACTTGTTTATTTTTGTTGACAGCTGACTATTTAATGTTAGAAAGGTTAGAAGTGTTAGTGAATTCTTATTTTGTGTGTGCGTTATAAAACTTTAAAAATGAGAGAAATAATTTTGTTTTTATTAGAATTTGTATTAAAGTAGAGTAAAGAAAAAAATAAAATAAATAAATATAACTATTCTGCATTCCAATTTTTTTATTTGTATTTTTGTAATTATATTCTACAAAAAAGTATAACTAACTATTCCTTACAGCCAAAATATCTGAAAATTATATATTGGCAAAATGATTTTTAATTATTCTATTTCTTACTCTATTTCTTTCATTTGGGGTTACTATTTCATCAACGATATTTACAAAATTTACTGCTTCTTCAGCATGTTCATCTAAGGGGGGAGGTTCTTCTCTAAATTCACAAGCTATGTTGTGTAGAACTGCTGTAGCTACAAATACAGCTAAGGTTGTATCAATCTTTAACCGTAAACCTAATGCGAATGCGAGCACTAGAAATCTTCTTTTCCATACTCCATATTCGCTCCACTACATTCCGATTACGAATCAAAGATTCATTATAAATGTTTTCTGTACGATTCTCAGGACTTTGCAATGGAGTCATCAAATAAGTCTCCAACTATCAAATTCTCGTCATATTCATTATTCTCGAATCTTGTTTGAACAAGTAAATTTCGAAATATATTGGCATCATATGCTGAACCAGGCCATCAAACAACAATGTTTGTAATTTTTAAATTAGCATTTCATACAGTTTGCGCATTAATTGAGAAAAATCTTTTTCTATTGCAGAACAGTTAAGACTCGGCTCCTCCCGGAGATTAAATCTTTATATGAGCACAATCAATTGCACCGATGCGCAGAAGAAATTTTGCTTACCTCTTTTTCACAAAATACTATTATTTTATTACTAATATGGAAGCAAACTACTTTTAAAACTAATGATTTATACAGATTTTATTTATTTTAAATAGAGCTAGAAATATAACCGGGACTTAAACGGTACCTGCGGCGACGGTTAAGTTTACTTTAAGATTACCAGAGGTTCAGCTCCAACTGAAGATTGAGAGATACAATCATGTGATAATCTTTAGTTTAGTCTTTACTTCTAGTTTAAACTGATATTGAGAAATTGGCCCTTATTGTTCAATACGGTATTTTTCTTTAAACTAAAATAATATAAAAGGACATACATTCAAAGTTTGTAATGTGTTTTTTGTGTGACGAACAGGAATGTTGCAAGGAGGTCATGTGTAACCTAGTTTTGTTATCAAGGTTTTAAAATTATTTTGGGTTGGCAAGAGCTAATCTAATGCTGATTATTTTTTTGCAGATGAGTGGAAAACATATGTGGAAAGCAAAAATGACTGGTTTGTTGAAAACTGCAAGATGAAAGTCAACCAAAATCTTAGAACTGAAAAACTTGACCTACAAGACGATATGTTTGGTTCAGAAGGTTCATTTAGATCTCTTTCTATAGATTAAGTTCATAAATAGGTAGATAATTTTATCTGTAATTTTGGCATATTCGCCATTTACAGTAAAGTACCATTCACAACTTATGTTTTAATAGATAGTACTTAATTCAGTGTTAATGCTTAAGCGTAAGAATGTTTGTTCTATACAAAAATTCATAAAACCATTCATAGCTCCAATTTAGTGCATAAGCGTAAGAAATTATTTAATGCGTAATGTTAAAAGTTTGTAAACTTCAAACTCTTGCACTTAGCATTAATATTAAAACACTGATAACTGTCAAATTGAACGAATATATTATACTTGAAATCCGAATGACTTGAAGATGCAGCTTCTGATGTAATTATTAGTAAAAATGTTGAAACTAATATTGAAAAATAGATGTGAAGTGAGAATTTTTACATATTTCAGAGTTTCGCAGGTATATAGAGATAAACTTCAAAATAGACGAATATGTTATACAGGAAATTTTGAAAAGACTTGTGGCTGCAGTTTTTGATATAATAATTAGTAAATATATTGAAACTAATAAAAAATTGATGTGAAGTGTGAATTTTCACATATTTCAGTTTTTCTCAGGTATCTAGTACCCATGTTAAAGCAGCATGCTATATATGTGGAACAACACTTATTTTTGAAAATAATTTATTGTTTGTTATTTTATGTACCAAGAGCTTTTATTTAAAACACTACATGAACTTTTAAAAAAATATGTATTTATTCAACAATAAAAAAATTAATCTGACAAAAATTACTTTGAACTATTTTGGTTTCCATCAATTTACATGATTGAGATTTTTAGACCAACTCTTCTGGGAAATAATTCGAACAAAAGTTCACACTTTTTTTGAGAAAATCCCATAAAAATTAGTTTTCAGAAACACATTTTTTTCGTTAAATTCATATTTGTTTATATATATCTCCTGCGATTTGCATTGAGACTCAAGGGGTTATCTTTTCGAAGAAATACTATTATGAGATGATTTTTTCTTTACCTATTTTAATTTCAAATCAAAAACTTAGGTTAGAGCGAGTAGCTTTAGGAAAACTGTAGCTATTTTATTTTATAATTAACTATATAAATATTATTTGGTTCTTTTTAGAAGTACATTTATTTTAAAAAAACAATACATATATTTAATAATAAGGCATTTTTATTATACATTGTTTAGTAATAACTATTGCGTATAGATGGCAGCTAGAGCAATTAATCTATTAAATATGTAGCAGAAAATGGTACATTTGTGTTGTGCTTGGCCACTAACATTATGTATTTTGCGTTAACATTATGAATTTAGCTTTGTCTATTAAAACATGAGCTGTGAATGAGGCTAAGGTATATTAATGATACACATTCAATAGTGCAAGTATATAAAAAATACATATATAAAAACAAAAAATAAATAAAAATATGTAAATGTATATAAAATGTAGTGTAAATATAGACATGTAAAAAATAAAATACATACGAACACATAATATTATAAAAACTGATTATAATAATAAAGCCTAATAAAGTCCTCACATGGGCACAGGCCAATTGGTATTATGAAAATTTAAACCTTACTAAAATAATACATAAACAAAACATGACGAGTGATCATTTTAAAAAAATTGGCAGTTAGCCATGACAATTTTTAGCATGTGTTTTACTATACCATACGATATAAAGAAATATAAAAATATTAAAACAAACAATTAAAAAATTATTTTTTAATTGTTTGTAGTATACAATAGATACTACCTATTTCTGTCCATGACCTACATACGTTTTTTTTTTTTCAAATTGTCACTCATTACATATTAATATTTACACTAGAATAGATTCATGGAAGAGATCATGCATAAAATTGACACTAAATAGCATAAATAATAACACTGGTAAACAAAAACGAACTTATTTTTTGTGACACGGACAAAACATGGTGTATCCCACGTAAAATTTGCCGAAAATAATCTGAGATTTTTACTATCACCCATCATATTTTTGCTATGTGGTATTATTGGTTTCTAACGAAATATAGCGATAGACGTATTATTATTAATTTTAACTTACCTCAGAATGTTGTTTATAATGTTTTACGTCCATATTTCGTTTCTGACGCATCCCTAATTAATGTTCAGCAAGCAAATTTGGACTCCATTTACCTTGATATCGCTTTTCCATGGTGCAAATGTCTTGAAGAAATTGTTCCCCAAATTCCCGTTCATTACTTACTATCAGAGCCGCAGTAAGAGGGGGGCGACAGCCCTGGGCGCACTGAGGAAACGGGCGCTGACGGGTTTGACTAAGGGGCGCCATTGCGAAGGCGCGGACCTTTTTTTGCTCGTCACTTGGATTTTGAGGAGTGAGGACCTTTTTTAGGGTTTTGTAGGTATGACCAAAAAACCCTTATACCGTCATTTTGTCGTCTGTCTGTCTGTCTGTCTGTCTGTCAGTCTGTCTGTCTGTCTGTCTGTCTGTCTGTTCGGTAAAAATTGTAGCCAAACGGCTAAACCTAGAGAGTTGAATTTTGGCATGCTTATACAACTCTTTGACCCGCACATAGGAAAAACACACCCCCCTAAAAATATTAACAAATATGTGTTCATCGAAAACAAAAATATTTTTTTTAAATTCTAAGTAGGGTATCAAATGAAAGCCCTTAGTACGTGGATTAACGATCAAATTTTTATTTTTGCAAAATAAATTATTTTGATGCGATTTTTGCCAAAAATGTGCAAAAAAAATTTTGTCCCACACCCTGTAGCCCACATGGTTTAAACTAAAAATCTAAAAAAATTCTAAGTAATGTAAATAGTACAACAGGAATTTTTTATCAGATTATGTTTTTGGAAAATAACGCATTTTTTGTGGTTTTTGGTTCACAAAGTACAAAAGTTATACCAATGTAAGACACTCACATACATGGCGTGCGATGGCTACATGCGTTAGAGCACTCTTAAACTGGCTGGAAAACGAAGGGTTTCGAGTTCGAGTACACGGAGTGAATTTTATTTTTTCTGTTTTTTTTTTGCATTTTTATTATGTTGAAATTATTTTGTCAAAATTCTAGTTATATTTTGACAAATGTTGTATTTAATTTTTATGAGCGTAAATTTAATAACCAGTCTTATTATATGATTAACAGACGATAAATTATTTTAAAAATATCGTTCATTTTGCCGTGATTACTACAAAGTAAAATTTGTCCTACACACTCAGCATACCGCCTTCACTTATTATATACCTGCGAAACTCTGAAATGTGTGAATATTCACACTTCACATCAATTTTTTTTTTTGCTCGTCACTTGGATTTTGGGAGGAGAGGACCTTTTTTTTGATTATCACTTAAATTTTGAGAGGTGAGAACCTTGTTTTTTTTGCCAAGGGTGCCAAAACAGGGCTCTGCCCCTAGCGCAAGTTTTCCTTACTGCGGCTCTGCTTACTACACCCAGATCTTCTGGGAAGAAATCTAGATGAGAGTCCAGAAAGTGAATTTTTAAAGACATACAACATCTCACTTCTTTGTAGTCATCAAGTACTTCAGTCACGATATCTCTTGATAGATTTAAGTCTCGAACTAAGTCATTAAGTTCAACCTGTGATATCAGATGTGGCTCTGTTGAACATTCTGGTACGTTAAATAAAGAATTAGTTTCGATTTCTTTTACGAATTCTGCGAGACCACTTGAACAATCAGCGGATTCAGATTCTTCTTCATCTAAAGTCCAAGATTCTGGTCGATTTGGGACAGGAAGTTCATTATCGACGAGTTATAGAGAAGTTCATGTTCGACGAGTCATAAAGCTGATAGTAAATTAGGATATTTCATAGTCTGTTTAGACTTTGGTCCAAACCTGTTATATTAGTGAGGCAAAAATAGCAATCCATAGTATGGTCTTTTGGCTCTCCAAATAATTGGTATTTCCAAAGCGCATTTTACGATTTGCGTCTTACAGCCAACCTGTTTACAACCTTACGCAAGTCTTATAACATATATGAGGGGCCCACGTTTTGTCTTGGTTTCCAACTTTTACTTCGAAATAAAGTGTGTAAGCTTTTCGGAAAAGCGCGGTGAATTTACGTTTTTGCGTTTTAAAAGTCAACTCTCCGTATACATAAAAAAAGTGTTGGCACTATTTACGCACTGCCTAGACATTATACTTAAAATTTAGCAAAATCAAAGTAAAAGAAAAATATAAATTACTTGGAACTCAAAGAGTTACCAGTCGCGATATGAAAAATACAACAGATTGTGATACCTGTAGTTTACGAATACACGCAATCTTTTTTGAAACATACATTTAGACCTGAGAAGTATGACTAAAATGATCTTAACCAGTTGTATTCGTCACCGCAGATACATGTCGTGAGTTGACGCAATATAAAAATGATGCATATTGCGAAATATAAATTTGCATGTTACAAAAAACCTAAGGGTAATAGAATAATTCTGTTTTCAGATTTGTTTTCAGCGTATCAAAATACATCAGTACCTAAAAATTGCCATGTCACAAATAGAATGTTTATCAGTGTATTTAAACTAAAAATAAGTTTTATTGAAAAAATACTAGAATATAAGTATCTGAAGTATCGAGACACCGCCATTATTTTCTTTATTATTAGGCTCAAGTCGACAAACACTTGAGCCCAGATGCGTTTATTGTTCTTGGCCGAAGACCGTCCGTAAACGATGCGTGTCACCTAAAATGTCTTGGCGTGTAACCCGTGACACGCGTGTCATAGGTTCGCCATCACTGGACTGGTCAATCGATTTTTTCTCAATATTTTATTTTATGTATCGACATAAAATGTTTGTTTAGCTGAATAAAAAAAATAAGGTATCGAGATCAAGAAAAATGTTATTTAGTATATATTTTTGTACCTAATAATAAAGAAAATAATGACGGTGTACCGTTTAGCAGTTACTTCCTTTATATTCAATTCAATTACAGGGTGTTTTAATATTAAGTTTAAATATTGTTGAAAACAAATATTAAATTAAAGAATACAATTTTAGTATATATTAAATATAAATAGATTGGATTCAAATAGTTAATTTTAAATCAGTTATTTATTAAAAATATAATATTTAAATAATAAATATTTAAATATCTACTAAGTAAATAAATAAGTTATTAAATGAATAAAAGTGATCATTATACAATAAAATAAGTACATTAGTATAAAACATATGTATAGCTAATGATATAGGTGTTTGTTAGGGGTTGGATTTTAATTTACTCCTACAGAATAAAACTTCTTATTTTTATGTAGATGAAAGGTTGCATAGGTCTGTCAAATCTGTCTGTTGCAGGATTTTGACTTCAGTAGGTTTGTATGCTACAACATACAAAAACAAATCATTTTAACTTGAGTTAGGGAAAATTCTTACTTTAGAAACCGGCCATAAGTCATCTGATACGTGTTTTTTTTTTAATTTATTTTACATCGGACTATTTCTGCAGCGAGGCTAATCACCGATGTCAGGAGGGCTCCTATACCTGTTAACATATTATACCTGTTAACATATTATAACTGCGTGATTTAACGAGCTCGGACACTTCGTTGACCTTTGGCCCGTTAAAAATATATTTTTGGATGGAAGTATATCTAGATGCAAATATGAAGGACATTGTATAAAGAAACAGTGTAAATTATCTTTTTCCAGATATGTACCCTATCAAACAGATTTCCGCAGTGTTAAACGAGTGCAAAATTTCGATAAACATACATCTTTTTTTTTTTTTCGTAGCTGTGATATTTGTTAATTGTTTTCTTAGATATTTTGTAACATTTCTAGTTTCTTGTGGCTCTAGTAAAGATTTATATTTTTTTATTTGTTTTTTGAGATCTGTTGGAATATGGGGTTTTGGAGATTAAATAAAACTCAGACATAGGCTTCAAACATCGTTAACCCGTAGTTGACCAAAATATACACATCCAACCAAGTGGGGTGTAGTATACCCCAGGCTTTTCTCATTTAATATCAATTAAAATAAGGTAAAATTTATACAGTTAGATGCAGTCAAGCCTATATAACAATATTACAAAAAAAAAAAAAAAATTCAAAGTAATTATTTAATGCTTTTTTAATAATTTTTTCAATAAAAGTCAAAATCACGCCAATTTCTTTCCTAAATTGCATCATACTTCAAGTAGCGTCTCGAGTTGACTGACAACATTGCATTTCTCGTTCACACCAACTCTCACACACTAGCTCTCTGATTGGTCTATGTATTTTGGTGGAGACAATTTCTTTCTCATTTCTCAAGCAACGCTTGAATTTTGAACGTTTATTTATTTATAATTCGTTCGAAATGCGCTGTTGCCAAATATAATTTAGACATATTTTTTTGTAAATGGTGTTTTTGATTTTTTTGTCGATTAAAAATTAAATTATTGTTAAATATTAACTAATTCATAAATATTGTCAATAGATACATCATTTCCACTATTAATACTGGGGTGTGACACACCTCATTTGGTCAACCATAGCCAGAAAAGAACTGCTACAGCATAAGTATTTTTATATTATCTGAAAGCTTGACGCTATGATGTGACCGCTTTATTATGCAGCCTCAGCCTAATTATTTATGTTCATATATTAGAACATTAGCAACTCTATATTTTGGTTTTGCTGACTTGATTTTAATTACTTGAAACCTTAATCTTTATTAGTTGAAAGAATGAAATCTCAACAAGATCTTACGTTTGTAAGCAAAAGTTATTCAAATATAAGTACAACGACATATAAAGGGCGCCGTTAGATATATTCTTTGGCAGAGCCGCAGTAAGGGGGGGCGACGGCCCCTAGCGCACTAAGGAAAAGGGCACCGATGAGCTTGACTAAGAAGCGCCACATTGCGAAGGTGAGGACCTTTTTTTTTGCTCATCACTTGGATTTTGGGAGGTGAAGAGCTTTTTTATTTGCCAAGGGCGCCAAAACAAGGTTTTGCCCCTAGCGCAAGTTTTCCTTACTGCGGCTCTTTTCTTTGGGTTATTGTTTGTGTATCTATTATTTTGTATTAACTTCTCCACGTCTGTGTGTTTGTTATTGTTTAGCCTATGGACTAGAAAAGGTGAGTATAATATAGTTTACAACAAAAATGTATATCTCGATTTCAACATAACATTCCTTTCGACGAAATAACGTGCAATTTCTTTCGTTATTTTTTAAGTATTTTTTACTGGACAAGACAGTAGTTATTTTTTTTTTATTGTACAACGTACTGGCATACTGCGTAAGTATTATATTAATAAAAAAAAAAATTAAATAAAAAATTATGGGAAATATGCAACCAAAACAACCTTCCGGTTTACAATTAAAAAAAAAATAAGAGAAAACAAAATTGAAAATATGAAGAAAAATGTAACTACAATTGACAAGTTTGTAAGAAAATACACCTCCATCTCATTCAGCTGTATTAAATCTTCCTTCTATAAGTAGTCATGTTTCATGTGAAATTGAAAGAGAAAAGTTTAACTGAAACTCTAAGCGAGATGCAAGTTGATAATGATAATTATACGGTGTTGATATTAAATTAGAAATTATTAATAATGCCAAAATCATCCATTTTATAATCATTCATTATAGTCTCGCTGTATAATATACATATAATTGTATTATACTTATAATAATAATAATAATAATAATTTTTGTTGTTAAAAATTTAAAAAAATACAAAATATGTTTCTTATTGACTAGAGTACTACTTATACGTATAACCTCTATTATTACATGGTTTTAATAGTTTTTAGTTATGCTGTTATTTTACATTTTAATTATTTTATAAAATAGAGGAAAAATTAAAAAAAAACCTCTTACTTTTATTATACTTAGGGTAACTGCAGCGAAATTCGACTACCAAATTTATTATTTTTATAATTTACGTACTATTCAATATTTTGGTAGGAAAGTGGTCCCAATCGATACCTCATTCACTTATCTTTAGTTTCTAAATATTTTCACGATGAAACAAGCTGTTATTACAACTTGAGTTCGACATAAATAAAATATGGAAAAAACGTTGATTTCAAAAAAGTGATGTTAATGTCGACTACCCTAAATTTTTTTGTTTCTTGTCACTTTTACATTTTATTTAGGTAAAAAAATATAATAATATAGACTTTTACTAAGACGTGATTTTAATTGTCGTCAAATTCATAATAACGTTTGATGACAATTAAAATCACGTCCTACTAAAAGTCTCTAATAATGCAAGTTTATAATTGTTAATTGTATATTTATTTTATATCTCCAAAATTTACAATAATAATTTTACATTAATAAACAAACAAACAAAAAATTGAAAACAAAACGGAACAAACACATTAATTTTTATCTCTACGTTTTTTACATAAAGGGCAAACAAAATCAAACTCTGCAGCTCCACAATTTTCGTGAACCCATCTGTAGCAAACAGAGCATTGGAACGACTCTTCGCCATGTTCATCTTTCTTGAACATATTACCACAGAAGAGACATTCTGCGTCTCCATCTTCACTCTTGTCATCATCTTCATCGCTCAAAATCAACAAATTATCGTCCATATCCGAGTCGTCTGTACTTTCTATCTCTTTCTTTTTACCAGACCTTTTCTTTGTAAATAATGCTTTAACAACAGTATTTTTTTTAGTTTTTTTCTTTTCAGTTATCTTGTCTTTTTTTGTTTGCGTTCTTTTAACATTTTCTTCTAAGTTTTTGATGTAGTTTGTTGCTGTTAATAATGCGGCAGACCCTCGCCGTTTTGATATCTTCGGTTTCAAACATGGTAACGGGTTTACATCTGCTGGTAAAATCAGTCCATAACTACTAGGGCCAGGCATAGGCTCAATTTGGTCAACTGTTATATTTTTAGCTTGAGTTTTATTTGGTACATTTACATTATTGCTAGTCTCATTTAGAACCGAGGTAGATTCTGTTTGAACGAGTGCTTTAGCTCTAGTAACGTCATCTGTTCCAGATAAGTCATCTGGGAGGGATCCAGGTGTAATAAATTGGTAATCGTCAAAGATATTCCGATTCAAAGGATAAAGCCCAGTTTTTCTGAAAGAATTGACTGAGACTGCCATAGTAGCTGCACGATTATAAGCAGCACCAAACAGTCGAGCAATTCTGAAGACAGTTACAATATCTTCTTTATTTTTTTGGTCTTCTGGTTTGTTCCTTAAAAATGTTTCAATTTCTGAACTATAATAACTTTTAAGTGGTTTCATAAATCCCACATCGAGCGGTTGCATTTTGTGGGACGAATGTGGAGGCAAGCAAATAATAGAAACGTTATGTTGCTTAGCTTTTGTTAAAACATCCACGTTTCTAGTATGGGTATTATGCCCGTCCAGTATAAGTAAAACTGGATTTTCTCCAGTTGGATTCGTGTACTTGAGAAAATGATCAAACCACATAGTAAATATGTCGGTTTGAATCCAACCGGATGGATGACATGCCCAGATTGCACAAGCAGGTGCGCCGTCCATCAATTCCAATTTCATATTTTTTCTTGGCCATATTAGAAGAGGAGGGATAAATGTGCCGACAGCATTCATACAAACTACAACTGTCACTAGTTTTCCCCTTTCCGCTGAAGTGAGTGCTGCAACATCTTTTTTTCCTTTTAAGGTTACTAATTTTGACATTTTGCGCTGAACAACGCAAATTCCCGTCTCGTCAACGTTGAATATGCGGTGAGGCATTCTCTTTACTGTTTCATATTTATCTTCGTATAAATCAAAAAATGCATCGACATTTTCTCGCGAAAATCCCAATGCTCTTGCATGGGAAGTAGCTCTAGAGGTTCTTAGTGACAATTCAGGATGCCTTTCCATAAAATTTTTGAACCAATATCGTCCTGCAGTTTCATTTTTAAAAGGGTGTGTGATTTTATTTTTAATAGCTAATTGGACAGCCATTCTCGCTACATCGCATTTTCTTAATCCAAAAAACCTATTGTCAATTTCTACGCAATATTCAACAAGTTTTTGTTCAATCTCTTCGCCTAAAACTGGTTTTCTGCCCATTGATTTAAGGACTAATGATGATGGTGATTCTTGTTTTTTGGCATAATCACGGACAGTTCCTCTGGGTACGTTAAACCTTTTCGATGCAGCCAAAGTTCCCAGTTTTCCGCTTTTAACAGCTCTAACAGCTTCTATCATATTTTCATACGACCAACTTTTTCTTTTTTTTGGCATCTGGAAGGGTACAAAAATATTTGTGTACTATAGGTAAGTAAAACATGCATGCATGTAATATCGACTAGTCGGTATTAGCTTCATTCCCCTAATCGATATTACCTGCAATCACATCTATTTTATTTATCAGTTTATTCAATGAAAAATATTTTGTTCAACTTACCTTTGATAAACAACTGCTGATCAAAACCAATAAAAAATATTTTAACACTTAAAAAATATAAATATCACCACTTTTCGTCTAATGACATTCACACGTAGCTTAAAATAAAGTGAGGTTAGTTTTTAAACATAGTGTTACGTTATACTACCGCTATATGGCAGCACTTATTTAGAGAAATAATGGGATAGTCGAAATTATCTGCGTAGTCGAAATTCGCTGCAGTTACCCTATATAATGTATTTCCTTAATGTATTTGTTAATGAATATGAATAAAAATTTGTTCTTGTTTATTTTTATTTTATTTTATTTATTTTTTTTTAACTATAAAAATACATAAATGGATTAAATTGTTAGCATTTTAAAGGCTACTCATATTGATGGGGTTTAACCAGTGGCGACTGGTGCAGGGAGGGCAACGGGGCAATGACTTCCCAATTATTTATTTTCGACAAAGAAGAAAATATTTAATAAATAATAATAATAGTAACATGTATTATTTTCATTTTACCTATTTTAAATTAATATTTAGTTATATTGAAATTGTCCGTAGTTTTACAATTATTATCAGTCGGAGTGCTTAATTTTGACATTTGTTTGTAGTTCTATATTATTAGATGTATGTTCGATGTTTTAATAATTACATTATAAAAATAGTGTTTTATTAGTATATTTGATTGTATAGCGGGGGTCAGGGGGGGGGCAAAAAACTGATCTGGCCCCCAGCTGCCCCCCCCCCAGCATTGTTTGGATAAAAATGTATTTTAGAAGTGAGGATCTTATTTTTAGGGCATTACTTATATTTGGCCACCCAAATTTTGCTACAAAATTTCCTGGGCCCCCCATATTTTAAGAGCTAGCGCCGCCGCTATTTCTGTGGAAAGATTAATGGAAAGATGAATGTTAATGTTTACTGTTTTAATTCAAGATAGGTATAATTCGAGTTAAATCATTTAATTTTTTTTTTATCAGTCGGGCATTAGTAAACGTATTACATATAATCATGATTTTTTATTTTTTATTCATCTTTGGGTAAGAGGAACGAAAGTAAGACATTTACCACAGGCGCTTCATACCCTCGTTACGGCCCTGACTTATGCCCCCGTTTTTCCAGTCTTTAAAACACTTCTGAAACACAGATTTTTGTATAGCCTGCAGCTTCTCCAGCGGCATATTTTGCTTTTATTTCTTCAATAGTCATAAAGCGTTGTCCTTTCATTATTTTTTTCAGAACTGGGAAGAGAAAAAAGCCACATGGGACCATATCTGGTTAATAAGGTGGTTGCGGCATCATAACAGTGCTATTTTGGACAGAAAAGCAATGAAGTATGAGCTGGTGCATTATCATGGTGCAATTTCCAAGAATTACAGATCTGAGAGCCAAACACGACATAATACATTCCCTTAAATACACTCTACAGAACACCACCACAGCTAACACGAACATAATAAACTTCCTCAAAGATGCCCAACTAGTCAGCAGCATTTAAACCTAAAACCACATCACATATAATTTATAATAAACATTTTGTACCAAATATTTATAAACACAATATGTAACCAATGTAATTATAAACTAATTATTGTAAACTTATACCGACGCTAAAAACCATGTAGTTGAAGCGTCATTAAATAAAACTTATGGAAAAAAAAAATATGATTCGAAATCACGTTGCCTATTTTATAAAAATTTGGTGCACTGTGGATTTTATGTCTAAGAGTGTAAGTGATCCTGCAACGTTTCATACACAGTATTCGTAAATCTATCCGTTGGGAAAACCTGACATCTACACAGTATAAAGTACAATTATACAAAACTACAGACGAAAAGTGAGAACCTGATCTGAAATTTCGAATGAGTAATGATTGGTGAATATGAGTGAAAGTAATATTCACGTACTACGAGTAAAGAGTAAAAAAAAGTTTCATGAATGATGATTAACGAGTGATGATTAATTTTTTAATCATAATTTTTTAATCATGAGTAATGTATCACTCGAGTGATGCCCAACATTGAACACAAGGTTGTTTAACCCGTTCAAGTACGAATTTTAAACAAAAAAAATTATGTTTTTGACTGTATTAACTTGATTCTTTACCATCCTTTCTGCATCTTTTCTTTTAATATTCCTTTCTTTACATAGTGAGTCATGTAGTTTTTCGAAAATACCTGACATGGTGGTATATTTTTTGGTTAATTATACGAAATTAAGATACGTTGAAAAATAAAACCAAATACGCATACAAATAACTGAAATTTTTATGTTATAAATCGGTTCTTGTTGACGGGTAATAACTTAGTAACTAAATAAAGCACAACTTAATACAAGCTAATTCTGGTTGAATGGCGAAAGCCTAAACCAATAAATGAAGAAGAAGAAGCACAATAAACTTGCTTAAAGACCATCTGTGACTTGAATCCACAATTTTGCACAGTCAAATAGAGCGCTTGTCGCATTCTCTAAAATTTTAAGGGGGGGGGGTATGGTCAGAAAACCGTTTTTTTTTTTTTTAATCGATTGTATATTGACTCAGGAGTGTCCATACAAAATTTCCGGTCGATCCGAGCAAAATTAACGAAGTTATCGGCTTAACAATACAAATAACTCAAATTCATATTTTCGCGCAAATCGCGTGTTATAGCGTTCCTTTCAGAACGCTGATTTATTAGCCGCGCGCAGCTCTCATATACGTAATAGTAGAGTCTTCCCACTCTATCCACACACCTGTATGTGCTATATTTGTGTAAAAACACTTATATATGTGACTTGTAGTAGTATACATTCATTTCATCGAGCAGTTACGGTACACGTGTTTCGTAATTTTTTGAAGAATTTTATTTTTCAAGTCGGTGAGACATGTAACTCGAAAACTACTCGACCGATCTTTCTGAAATTTTGCACACTATTTCTATAGGCAATTTACTAGGTAACGCTGTCGAGATATATTTTTTTTTTGCTTTCTTTTTTTTTTATGGAATTTTTTACAACTGAAAACAGAAATTTCGAAAAAAAAATTTCCGTTTTTTTCGTTTTTTTGACTTCAAACTTATACCAAAAATTAAATAATCTAGATATTTGAAAAAACTCGACAGCGTTACCTCAAGAAACTCATAAACTAACGAAATATTTTTGGTTTTTTCGTTTTAGATGATCCAGTCATTAGTTATGTGTCTCACCGCAAATCAACTCTTTGTCCTGAACGAAAATTTCAAATTCATGTCACGAGCTTAATTTTCGATATTTTTCAATAAAAATTTTTTTGGATACTCTTCAAAGGATGTTCTTTACTGTCGGTACTATCCCAATCAAGTTACTATTAACAGTTTTCTAAAAAAAAATCTTGAAAATGGGTATAAAATGTGCTGCTCTGACCCCCCCCTTAAGACAAATTTCCACTGGAGCATTAAAAATTCTTTGAAGTTTCGTCTCTATTATTGGTCTTAACGTTGTTTCATGTGTCTTTATCGGTTGTTTCCGACGCTTACTCATTACACAAAAGACAAAGCTTCTTGTGGTGGCATAAAAAAAAAGATAGATTTAATCATAAACAAATAATCTTTGCTAGTGGTGTCAACATAAATTTAATATTAAATGTATTAAACTTATACTAAAAATTATACAGTGTAATGATCTTCAATTAATTAATTTATCTTGAGTTAATAGTTATAATAATGTTATAACAGTTATTTATCATGTTACAAATACTTTTTTTTAATTTTTTTTTTATGTTTTAATAAACCGTCACTCCGTAATATTTTTGAATCGAGCCGTGTTTACTTAACTTTTTACCGACCGACAACATATATAAGGGAGGTATTGTGATCATACCGATTTTGTCTGTCGGTTTGTCAGTCAGTCTGTCTGTCTGTCTGTCTGTCTGTCTGTCTGTCTGTCTGTCTGTCTGTCTGTCTGTCGGTCTGTCAGTCAGTATGTCTGTCTGTCTGTCTGTCTATCTGTCGGTCCGTGTACACGTGCAGAGCAAATTCGGCTAAAAGGATTTTTATGAAACTTTATATTTAAGCTTTTGACATCAATGGCACGAGTTGATCAACTTCTGACAAAAATCGGTTAACTATAAATGGGAGTTTACTCGTATTGGTTTTAAGATTTTTGCGAATATTTCACAACAGAGGAATATTACGAAAAAAAAATATTTAACAAAAGTTGCTATAAAAGCAACAACTAACAACTTTTATTTGAGACATTTTTTGATAAAGTAGCATGAAATAAACAAGTACTTTGTGATGGCGGTTGGGCCTGTGTGCCACAGCTGATTATTTACTTAAAATTTATGAAGGAATACATTTTTGACGTTTGTAAAATCCCTCCTGGGACACTCTCTTTATATGAGTATGTCGCAGCGAGAAATGTGCGAATATTTTCCGCGCCTACACTCAGTCCGATATCTACTGATTGTAAGTCAAAAAGCCACCTTATTAATCATTGACTAAGACTCAAAGATCATAACAAAAAATTGATGTGAAGTGTGAATTTTCACACATTTCAGGGTTTCGCAGTGGCGGATTAACGGGCGGGCTGACCGGGCGACCGCCCGGTATGTCAGATTTAGAGGGGCGCCAAAATAAGAATCGGACAATATAAATAAATTGCATTTGATTTAGGTATTATGTTTTATATAGGTATAAAATTATTTGTTATTTATTAATTTGGCAATGTTTTTATTCATTCATATCAATAGCATACTTATAAAATAAAGGATTCTTATCTTTTGAAAAATAAACTGTAACCAAAGAATATGAAAAGAAAGTGACATGGTATACGATTTTTTGTGAACGCCGTGCCGCGGAAAAAAGCGTGGGGCGAGGAGTAGCGATACATTTCGTTGATAAGGGCGCACCTAAGAAGTCATTAGCAAAACTAGGATCATATCGTCGGTTTAAAGTAAAGTAAAAGTCACTAAGTACACTTTTTGTGAAAAATGAGTTAGATATACCAAATTGACAATTATTTGATACTAGCTGAAAACCCGTGCTTCGCTACGGTATATTGATGGTCTCTTGGAGCACAGGAGATACGAAAGGTTTCTTCCGAATTTCATATCTCTTTGTCAAGGGACGCTCTATCGAATAAAAAATACTAATTTACTCCGTAAGGGATGAAATTTTAAAAAACTGTCAAACGCCTTATAAATAGAAACCTATGTGCCAAAATGAAGTGTTATAACTCAGGAAATACAAAGGTTTTTATAATTCACCCCGATTGCATATTCATCCATTTAGGGGTTCATTAGGGCAAACACGTGAATTTCTGTTTTAAACATTTGTATGGGTATCATTTGTAAGCAAAAACCAAGTCGATATCTCATTGAGCCTAAGAGATATTGAGGCATCCTTAAATCAAATTTCACCTCATTTCACCAGATAAAATGGAATTTAAAAAAATCTTTTCTTATTGGTCTCTTACGTCATGGAGGGAACCTTAAATCAAATTTCACCTCATTTCACCAGTTAAAAATGGAATTTAAAAAAATCTTTTCTTATTGGTCTCTTACGTCATGTAAGCTCCAAATTTCATGTCTTAATATCCATTGGATTTTCTATCGAATAAAAAATACCAATTTACCCCTTTAAAGATGAAACTTAAAAAAACTGTCAAAACACTTGTTTTTGAAAAGATTTTGAAAAAGGTGTTTTAAAAAAGGCACGTATATGCCAAAGATGAATGTTATATCAAACAGGAAAAACTACGGGTACTATAATTCATCCCGTTTGGAGTGGATTGGGACGGAATCATTTTTTTTTTTTAATTATTGTATGTTATTGTATGTATGTTTAAATTTTTTAACCCCTTAGAAGTCGACTTTCGAAGAATCTCTTCTTAGTGGGTACTTACGTCATGGAAGGAATCAACTTTGCGAATTTCGTATATCTATGTCAAAGTCATTTTAGAAAACTGTCAAAACAATTTCGGGACATTTTAAAAAGACACCTATTTGTCAAAAAGGAATGTTATAACTCAACAGACACATAAAATACGACGGGATATATAATTCACCCCGAATATAGATTCACCCCTTTACGGATTGATTAGGATAGAATCTTGAAATAAGTTTTACGATATTTGCATGGGCAATATTTGTAAACAGAAACTAAGTTGATATCTTATTGGTCCTGAGACATTAAGGAATCTTTGAAATCACACCTCCTCTTTTCACCTTTTAGGGGTGATATTAAAAAAAAAAAACTGACAAAACCATTTCGAAATACTTTAAAAAGTGCCAAAAAGTAATGTTGCAACTAAACGAACACAGGAAAAACGACGGGATGTATAATTCACCCCGATTGTAGCATACCCCTTTAGGCATTGATCAGGACAAAATCCTGAAATTTTTCGGCATTTCCATGGGTAGTATTTGTAAACAAAAACCAAGTCGGTATCTTATTAGTCTTAAGAGACATAAAATAATCCTTAAAATCACAATTCACCCCTGTTCACCTTTTTGGGATGAAATTTAAAAAAACTGTCAAAACCATTTCAAAATATTTTAAATTAGGATACCTATTTGCCAAAAAGAAATGTTGCAACTAAACAAACACAGGAAATACGACGGGATGTATAATTCACCCCGATTGTAGGTTAAGCCCTTTAGGGGTTGATTAGGGCAAAATCCCGAAATTATTTTTTCGGCATTTGTATGGGCAATACTTGTAAGCAAAAACTAAGTCGATATCCCATCGGCCCTAAGAGATATTAAGGAAATCATGAAATCACAATTCACCCCTTTTCACCCTTTAGGGATGAAATATCAAAAAACTGTCAATACCATTTCGAAATATTTTAGAAAGACACCTATGTGCCAAAAAGTAATGTTGCAACTAAACGAACACAGGAAATACGACGGAATATGCACCCCAATTGTAAATCTACCCCTTTAGTGGTTGATTAGGACAAAATCCTGAAATAAGTTTTTCGGTATTTGCATGGGTAATCTTTGTAAGCAAAAAGTGAGTCAATATCTTATTGGCCCCAAGAGATTTAAGGAATCCTTGAAATCACAATTCACCCCTTTTCACCCTTTAGGGGTGAAATTTTAAAAAACTGTCAAAACCTTTTCGAGATATTTTAAAAAGACACCTATGTGCTAAAAAGTAATGTTGCAACTAAACAAACACAGGAAATACGACGGAATGTATAACTCACCCTGATTGTAGATCTACCCCTTCAGGGGTTGATAAGGACAAATTCCTGAAATAAGTTTTTCGATAATTGTATGGATAATCTTTGCAAGCAAACAGTAAGTCGATATCTTATTGGTCTTAAGAGATGTTAAGGAAACCTTGAAATCAGAATTAACCCCTTTTCAACCCTTAGGGGTGAAATTTTAAAAAACTGTCAAATCCATTTCGATATATTGTAAAAAGACACCTACGTGCCAAAAAGTAACGTTGCAACTAAACGAACACAGGAAATACGACGGTATGTATAATTCACCCCGATTGTAGATCCACCCCTTTAGGGGTTGATTAGGACAAAATTCTGAAATTGGTGTTTCGATATTTGTATGGGTAATCTTGGTAAGCAAAAAGCAGGTCTATATGTATTTGATCCTAAGAGATATTAAGGAATCCTTGAAATCACAATTCCCCCTTTCACCCTTTAGGGATGAAATTTCAAAAAACTGTCAATACCATTTCGAAATATTTTAAAAAGACACCTATGTGCCAATAAGTAATGTTGCAACTAAACGAACACAGGAATTACGACGGGATGTATAATTAACCCCGATTGTAGATCCACCCCTTTAGGGGTTGATTAGGACAAAATCCTGAAATGTGTTTCGGTATTTTTATGGCTAATCTTTGTAAGCAAAAAGCAAGTCTATATGTTATTGGCCTAAGAGATATTAAGGAATCCTTGAAATCACAATTCATCCCTTTTCACCCTTCAGGGATGAAATTTCAAAAAACTGTCAATACCATTTCGAGATATTTTAAAACGACACCTATGTGCCAAAAAGTAATCTTGCAACTAAACGAACACAGGAAATACAACGGGATGTATAATCCACCCCGATTGTAGGTTCACCCCTTTAGGGGTTGATTAGGTCAAAATCCTGAAATTGCTTTTTCGGCATTTGTATAAGTAATACTTGGAAGCAAAAACTAAGTCGATATCCCATCGGCCCTAAGAGATATTAAGGAATTCGTGAAATCACATTTCACCCCTTTTCATCCCTTAGGAGTGGAATTTCGAAAAATCCCTCCTTAGTGGGTGCTTACGTCATGGAGGGAATATATTCTCCAAATTTCAAGTTTCTAGGCCCAGGGGTTCGGGCTGGGCGGTGATGAGTGAATGAGTCAGTCAGTCAGGACACTTGCTTTTATATATATAGACTAGCTGAAAACCCGTGCTTCGCTACGGTATATTGATGGTCTTATTGGCATAAAATCCGCAGTTTGTTTTTAAACTTATGTATGGGTAACCTTTGTAACAAAAAATCTAGTCGATATCTCATCTGTCCTAAGAGATATTGAGGAATCCGGGAAAAAACATTTTACTCCTTTTCACCAGATAGGGGTCGAACTTGAAAAAATCCTTTCTTAGTGGGTTCTTACGTCATACTGAAAAATGTACTCTCCGAATTTTTTATTTCTAACAAAAAAATACTAATTTACCCTTTAGGAGGGAAAGAAAACTGTCAAAACAAATATATGCCAAAATGGTCAACAACCGCTGGAAATACAAAGGGTTCTATAATTCACCCCGAATGTAGATTCACCCCTTTAGGGGTTGATTAAGATAAAATCCTGAAATTCATTTTTCAGCATTTGTATGGGTAATCTTTATAAGCAAAAACCAAGTCTATATCTTATTGATCCTAGAAGATATTAAGGCGTCCTTGAAATCACAATTCCCTCTTTTCACCCTTCAGGGGTGATATTTGTTAAAGGCAAAAAACTGTTAAAACCATTTCGAGACATTTTAAAAAGACACCTATGTGCCAAAAAGAAACGTTATAACTCAACAAACACAGGAAATACGACGCGATGTATAATCTACCCCGTTTGTAGAATCACCCCTTTAGGGGTTGATTAGGACGAAATCCTAAAATAAATTTTTCGGCATTTGTATGGATAATTTTTATAAGCAAACACCAAGTCGATATCTTATTAGTCCTAAAAGAATTAAGGAATTACTGAAATCACATATCACCTTAAGGGTCAAAACTATTTCGAGATATTTTAAAAAGATACCTATGTGCCAAAAAGTAGTGTTGCAACTAAACGAACACAGAAAATACGGCGGGATGTATAATTCACCCCAATTGTAGATCCACCCCTTAAGGGCTTGATTAGGACAAAATCCAAAAATTGGTTTTTCGGCATTTTTTTTCGTTTTGGTAATTTGGTAAATAAGTTTTCGGCAATGGTTGTTTTTATAAGCAAAAACCAAGTCGATATCTTATTGGTGTTAAGAAATATTAAACAATCCTTGAAATCACATTTCACCCCTTTTCACCCTTTAGGGGTTAAATTTAAAAAAGTTGTCAAAACCATTTCGAGATATTTTAAAATGACGCCTATGTGCCAAAAAGAAACCTTATATCTCAATAAACACAAGGAATACGACGGGCTGTATAATTCACCCCGATTGTAGATCCATCCTTTAGGGGTTGATTAGGACAAAATCCTGAAATATATTTTTCGGTATTTGTATAGGTAATCTTTGTCAGCAAAAAGCAAGGCAATATCTTATTGGCCCTAAGAGATTTAAGGAATCCTTGAAATCACAATTCACCCCTTTTCACCATTTAGGGGTGAAATTTTAAAAAACTATCAAAACCTTTTCGAGATATTTTAAAAAGACACCTATGTGCTAAAAAGTAATGTTGCAACTAAACGTACACAGAAAATACGACGGAATGTAAAACTCACCCCGATTGTAGATCCACCCCTTTAGGGGTTGATTAGGACAAATTCCTGAAATACGTTTTTCGGTAATTGTATGGATAATCTTTGCAAGCAAACAGTAAGTCCATATCTTATTGGTCCTAAGAGATATTAAGGAATCCTTGAAATCACAATTCACCCCTTTTCAACCCTTAGGGGTGAAATTTTAAAAAACTGTCAAACCCATTTCGAGATATTTTAAAAAGACACCTATGTGCCAAAAAGTAATGCTGCAACTAATGAATACAGGAAATACGACGGGATGTATAATTCACCCCGATTGTAGATCCACCCGTTTAGGGGTTGATTAGGGCAAAATCCCGAAATTGGTTTTTCGGCATTTGTATGGGTAATACTTGTAAGCAAAAACTAAGTGGATATCCCATCGACCCTAAGAGATATTAGGAAATTCGTGAAATCACATTTCACCCCTTTTCATCCCTTAGGAGTGGAATTTCGAAAAATGCTTACGTCATGAAGGGAATATACTCTCCGAATTTCAAGTTTCTAGGCCCAGGGGTTCGGGCTGGGCGGTGATGAGTGAGTCAGTCAGTCAGTCAGTCAGTCAGTCAGGACACTGCCTTTTATATATATAGATTATCATATAACACACTTAATAAGTGCATTACTATTCTCTACAATAGAAAAATGTAAAAATAAATTTCATTATTTGCGATATAATATATTGCTTACAACATCAAAACACCCTAAGTTACTTAATGATTTTTTTAATAGGTTATTCCGGTTATTTGCTACAATACGTACTTAATGATTTCCATGGAAAGCTATAAAAAAAAATCCGTTTATAATAAACGTGTTTAATTTCATATAGTTTCGTCAGTTTTTGTTATATTCTGCTAGTGACAACAAGCATATATTTCGAAATGTGCAAAACTAACCTGTTTATATAAAAATTATCGTACTTTTGTGTTAATTATTTTTAATTATCTTTCATTATTAATTAATATATCTGAAATTTATTTTAATAACATTGGTAAGTTTTACATTTTATAAACTTAAAATGCATGTTCTACTTATTAAACTTTTTGCAGTAATTTGGAATATTCGACACATAAAAAATTATCTGGATCACAAAACCGTAAAAGAAAATTGGAAAGAGAAAATGAATTTTCTAAAAGTGCAACATATCTATCCAACTATCTGCAATCAAATGTATCTAATTCAAATTTGCGTAACAATGCTTTTGGAGAAGGTACATCACAAAATACCGATGTTAAAAATTTGAGTGCTATTAACTCAAACGAAACTAAAGAATTATCATTTCAATTATCAGATGTTAGAGAAATGACAATTTTCGAAAAATTGACAAATACTGAGGAAAATGTAGACTACATTTCTGAAAGTATTTTTCAATATAATGATCCAGCTACGTGGCCTTTTCCTTTGCCCTCTGCTTTTCGCGATCACATTTTATCTTTCAAGAAATTTTTTTTTTTGAATAAATGAATTATTATTACCTACCTATTAGATTTTTGAGGTGTATCGCCTGCTTAGAAATAAATCAATATTAGTGAAATAATTATTTTTTGTAATTATTAAGTTTTGATTTTTTGTTTTTTAATACTTTTGTGAATAAAAATTGATTTATTAATTATTTTATTTTTATTATTTTTTTTATGTCAACCAATTTTAGAATCTTGAAAAATGTTAGGGCGCCAAAACAAGGAGTTCGCCCGGGGTGCAAGATTGCCTCGGTCCGGCACTGGGGTTTCGCAGGTATTTATTAACTGTGTGATGATTATTTGGGATGTCAAAACAAATTTTATGTCAAAATATACTTTTATTAATTTTAATTCGAATGCCTAATACCATTATTTAAGTTTCTAAATATGTGCAGTATTTTTTTTATATAGCAAGGTTCATTGGGATTTTGAAAATTGCGCCTATGGCTTCCATTGGTTGCTTAAATCATAAGCCTCGCCCTCTGATACCTTCAAATATAGAATTAAATTATAATTTCAACACTTCCCACTGGTTATTAAATTTACGCTTTTAAAAATTAAATGCAACATTTACCAAAATATAACTAGAATTTTGACAAAATAATTTAAACAAAATAAAAATGCAAAAAAATCTGAAAAAATAAAAATTGACGGGATTCGAACACAGTTTCTTACAGTAGTTTCAACTTACTAAGCGAGAACGCTACCACTGTGCTATACAGGATCACTCCTTTACTATGTTAAATAGCGGATTAAATATATTACATATTTTACTTAAAAACACAAAAAATGCGTTATTTTCCGAAAACATTATCTGATCAAAAATTCCTGTTGTACTATTCCGGTTCACACCAATGTACATTACTGAGATTTTTTTCAGATTTTTAGTTTAAACCATCTGGACTACAGGGTGTGGGACAAAATTTTTTTTGCACAATTTTGGCAAAAATCGCCTCAAAATAATTTATTGCAAAAATAAAATTTTGATCGTTAATCCTAGTACCAAGGGCTTTCATTTGATACCCTACACAGAATTGTAAAAAAATATATTTTTTTCGATGAGCATATATTTGTTTATATTTTTAGGGGATATATTTTTTAGATGTTTTAGTATTTTTCCTATGTGCGGGTCAAAGAGTTGTATAAGTATGCCAAATTTCAACTCTCTGCCAGGTTTAGCCGTTTGGCTACAATTTTTACCGAACAGACAGGCAGACAGACAGACAGACAGACAGACAGACAGACAGACAGACAGACAGACAGACAGACAGACAGACGGACAGACGGACAGACGGACGGACGGACGGACGGACGGACGGACGGACGGACGGACGGACGGACGGACGGACGGACGGACGGACGGACGGACGGACGGACGGACGGACGGACCTACCTTTGGTCATACCTACAAAACCCTAAAAATTACCTACATAATGAATGAAATATTAATACATATGTATACGCTAGTTTCTATTAAATCTAATATCTTTGATATTATTTTATAATGGTCTAGTATTAATGCGGACACCATTATAATAAGTTTTTAAATGTCTATTAGTTCCTAATTAGATTTGCCAGTGGCGTGTCAATATATTCGTTAAACTAATATATTTTAAATTTATATTAATTTATATTTATACTAAAAAACTAATAATTAATTAAAATATAGGACTATAATATTTTATATATTATATTAAAATGTATAAATTAATTTAAAAAATACAGAAAAACAAAATATATATATAAAAAATTTAAGGCTATGCCTTAAATTTGACAAAATACTGACAAAATTAGCGACTATCGAACGTGTATAAACAGAATTTCTAGATATTAGACCTGGTCATAGAAGCGGTTCTGACTGCCAGAAATTACCAGACCTATAAGTAACATCTCGTCTTTTGGCTAGTACACGTTACAAAAATTTATATTTAGTTTGATTTATTGAAAGCAAATAAAAGTTGTTGGTTTGTAGTTTGTCTTTTTTTGTTGTTGTTTTAAACATTTTATATATAATAATCATATATATAATCGAAAGTATGTTCTTGACGAAATTTATATAGGTTATGAAATAAAAATTCTTGTTTAATACTCGTCATAAATTTATTATCAAATAATTAGAGAGACGTTTCGGTTTCGTTGGGTATCCAATCATCTTCAGTCTAATATTGAAGTCAAGTTGTAAAAAATATAGTAAAAAAATTTTCACATTAAAATGCATGGACATGAACGGTTAATCATAGTTAATCGAAAGTCTCTCTAATTATTTGACAATAAATTTATGACGAGTATTAAACAAGAATTTTTATTTCATAACCTATATAAATTTCGTCAAGAACATACTTTCGATTATATGTATATATGATTATATATATGATTAAATTATTAAATTATATATATATGATTATATATGATGAAATAAATTCAGTTGACCAAAATATTCAAAAATTTACAAAAAAAACATATGCACGTCAATTGAACATATCTTTTATCTTATCTCTTATAAAATTTAAATGAGCTACAGTTATCCAGTTATATAAGTTGATTGATACGTATAACACTGCAAATTGATTATAAGCTGTAATTCCAATGAGCCACTATAGGTAGTATCAGTTCGATTTATTTGCATTGCGGATAATTAAATCTAACACTAGAAAAGTCAATAAGAAATACATATATTTTTGCAGGCTCCTAAAAATGAAAAATTAAAAACGAACTAATTTCCTAGAAAAACTTATTTTGTCCGAGCTCTACTGATAACATACACATATACATACACACAAACGAACTAATTTATATATTAGTATGTAACTCTATAAATACATAATAAAAATAGAATATAATAAAATGTCTTCCCTATCACCGATTTTCATCATTATTCTTCAGATGGCAGATGGACTGGGCAGTACTAGAATAGCGACCTAGACGATACTAGAAAACGAAGCAGACCAACTATCTAGTAGACGGACAATACCAAGAGTCAGGTAGACAACTGGTTGCTAGTGGCAGAGAACAGAAATAAGCGAATATACAAAGGGGCCTATGTCCAGCAGTGAACGTCATTGGTTGTCTAATGATGATGATGTTGTTGTTGATGATGATCTATTTCCGTGTATAGTAGGGATGGGAAAAAAACATCGATGTATCGAAAACATCGATTTTTGTTTTAAAAACATCGATGGTCAGCTGGCGATAGTATCGATAAAACATCGATGTCTACTACCGATGTCGATGTTAAAACTTTGAAATTCAGAAACTACCGCTAGAGGCGCTGGAATCTTAAAAATTTAATTTTTATTAAAATTAGTACACAAAATATGAGCGCCATCTATTGTGATATAACAATACTAATAGTGTTGTTTTTATTCTTCCTAGCAGTTAGCAGAATACGAAAAAATAAGAAGAAACTTCTAATTTTTGCAAACAATGCGAACGACCAACGACGCCAACACACTTTTTCTTTTTGAGTCTTGTTGACACTTTCCCAGTTGTTATTCCTCCAATTCCTGGATTTTTGTAAGTTGTCATTAGCTATTATTTTATATATTGAAGTTGGCTTTCCCTGAACAAAATGATCAAAATCTTCAATTAACCGGTAAAAGTAACTAGAATTGAAAATCTAGTTCCGCCTAAACCAAAGGAACAGACTTTATTTCAACTTAAAAAAGTATAAAAATAATTGTGTATGACAGTGTTATTTTTATGTTAAATAATATAAAATTAACATTTAGATTACTATATTAGTATTGTAATAAAATCCAATATTTCATTTTAGAAATGTAAAAATAGTAAGGTCTGTTCCTTTCGTTTAGACGAAACTAGATTTTCAATTCTAGTTACTTTTACTGATTGATCATTGAAGCTTTGATCATTTTGTTCAGGAAAAGTCAACTTCAATGTATAAAAAAATATCTAATGACAAATTACAAAAATGAAAATTGCGGTTAGTTCCGCCTAATCGTTTGGAATATACTGTAGGTACAAATTAGGATTATTATATTGGGTATAATAATATTAATGTGAAATTAATTACTATTAAAAAGGAATATTTCTATTTCAAAATCTAATAAATGCTTTTTGTGTATTATGTGTTACTTTTTTCGTATTTTATCTGTATATTATTAAATAAAATCTATATAATATAAATAAATAGCTTTTTTTAATATTAATAAAACATCGATGATTCCGATACATCGATGTTTTTCCTTCGATGTTTTTTCAACATCGATAGTAAGCGCCGATGTTAATATCGATGTTAAACATCGATGTTAAACATCGATGTTTTACCTTCGATGTACAACCCTAGTGTATAGGTTTGCATTTACATAAACAAGTAATAAAAATTGATACACTAGCTATTTTAATTCCAGAAAGAATTTATTAATAAAAATATATTATGTACATTTGCAATATGTTGCATCTATGTATGTGTAACAGTCATAGATTCTTAGTGGTGACCTAAGCTACAGGGGCGACTGGAAGATGGGCAGCTACTGGACGGTATCCATTTTCATCAGCGGTGTATTGGACGGTGTATTGGTTGCCATCAGCACCGATGTAAGTGAAAGATCCAGAGACAACGACGACATGTCCTTCTTCTCCCTCACGGAGGCTTCCACGTTGGCTGAAGGAGGTACCATCACCGGTCTCTACATCTAGGCTGTATTCACCAGAGTCGTGACGGGTGAGATCATGACGTAGGATTGGGATTGGCTCGAGTGGGGCGTCTGGGCTGGCAAGAGCAGCAGCAGCGCACAAGAGAAGGACGGCGAACTGCAAAAATACAAAATATTAATACAACAAGTAATTAATTTTCGATTCATGATCGACTTGGAAATCTCTACTATTCCAAATGAATTCTGTTAGATTTAAAAAGTGACATTAAAGACAAAAAAAAAAAAAAAAGAAAAGTAAAGCACGAAAAAAAAGTTATATTTAAATTTAAGCGAGAAGTGAGTAATTTCCAAGAGAATTACTACTTTATATATTACTGTTTATATATATTATTGTTTCAGTAATTTTTCATGAATTCTGGAAAGCAAAATTTGAAAAACTACACTGTTACAACAATCATAAGCTCTACTAATAAATATCTAGGGCACTGCACCAATATATAAATTAAACTTATATCATATATTTGGCAAATATATTATTAGTGTTGAAAAATAAAACCTAATTTTTGCTCTCTTTCTAAATTTATTAATCTTTTAATAGACAGTAATGAATTATGTAGCTTTCCATTATTCTCACACAAGGGCAGAAATACAAGGAAAGTAATACCTAAATATTACTTTCACTAAGTAAATTGAAAAATTTATTTATTCTTTGAAATGTTACTTACGAATTTCATGTTTGTGGTGTTGGTACTGCTCTTGAAGACAAAGAACTGATGATTTGACAGGTGAAGTTCCGAGTTTATATACTCACTTTTAAACTAAAATATTTTTCCACCACTAACTAAATTGCCCCAAGATATTTTTATTTAAAATATATTATCGGTAATTAAGTTCCCAAAATATTTGTCGTTTTCTAATTTTGAATAAGAGAAAGTATAATTGTAGAATAATATACTTTAACCATAATGAGAATTTTATGTTGGAAACATAGCAATATTTGAATATAATTAAACAAATAAGTATTAAATTTTCAATCAGTTGTTAGACATACCGCCACAACTGTATAGTTCTTACAAGTTTTTTATATAAAACAGGCAATCTGAAATTAAATTAGTAACAATCAATACATCAAAATTTGCATTGAATTTTTATTTATCTAATAGGATGATTTTAATTGTAAAAAAAAATGTTATGTATGTAATTGTAATAAACAAACTGCATTAAAGACGCCAGCTTGTAAACCAAACGAGGCATATTTGCGTCCTTCTAATGACGCGGCAAATTGTAGCTAAAGCTTCATTTAAAACGAATAAAGTGATAAATTTAAGAAAAAAAAAAAATAATAATAAATACTCCCTGTTGTGTGCATGGTTGTCATTCAGAGTAAGAATATCTTCCAATATTAGAATAAAAGTTGATAAATGTACCATTTATACTTATGTTTTGCTAAAAGTGAAGAAAAATGTTTATTAATGATTCTAAAATTTTGTTTCTATTTATTGAAGGGAATTTTTATAAATATACTAAATGTATCCTTCAAATATACTAAATGGCTGTATAAGAAATTTGGTGTTGAAAAATAGTTTTAAAAATGTTCTATTAGCTTTAATATAAAGTAATTATACAATATATTTATTATTATTATTTTGTGACATCCAGCACTCATGTTATAAAGCTAAATCCTCATATAAAAGTTTTTTAACATTATTTTCAAATTTGGTGGCATAAACATATCTATGACAATCATTTCTACAGCATATACTAGAACAACTTATAATGAATATAAAATAATTGACCTAAGAATAGTTCAGATCCTGATAAACAATTTATTTTTTAGGATTACGAGCCCTTTTAATTATTTTTTTATTACAAATTAATCATATATCAAATTAAAAAATTAAATTCCTAATTAAAGCATGAGTGCAGATATTTTATTAACATCATTTATAGTTTATATTTGTTTTATGCATACAAGCATTTATAATATCCTAGGCTGGCACCTAAAAATAAATAAAAAATGCTGACGTATGTGGCTGTAGATGTTTAATATAAGCAAATCTTCAACTAACCCCTTTTTTTTAACCTTTTTACCTAAGAATTCTGAGAAGGTTTATAACATGCAGTCACTATATTATAAAGGTCTCGGGTTCGATTCCCGTTGAAAGCACGTTTTTTTTTTTTTTTGTTTAGTAATAATAATAATATTAATATAACTTTATTTTAGGATGCCAAACAAGTTCGTAATAAATAAAACTTATTTCCTGATCAACGGCCATAATTGTTATGAAAAGAGGTTCCTATCACTAGTAATAAAACCTAAATAAGAAATTAACTAATAAATAAGAATTTAATTTATACCCAACTAACACTAAAGGTGCAACATAAAACCTAAATGATATATAGCATATTTATTATGGCAACAAATATAACTTAATTGTTTTATATAACCTTCAAACATACTAAATGGCTGTATAAGCAATTTGGTGTCGAAAAATAGTTTTAAAAATGTTCTATCAGCTTTAATATAAAGTAATTATACACTATATTTATTATTATTATTTTGTGGCATCCAGCACTTACGTTATAAAGCTAAATTCTCTTATAAAAGTTTTACAGCATTATTTTTAAATTTGGTGGCATAAATATATCTATGAAAATCATTTATACAGCATATAATAGATATAAGTTATATTCAACATACAATAATTGACCTAGAAATAGTTCAGATCATGATAAACAATTAATTTTTAGAATTACGAGCCCTTTTAATTATTTTTTTATTACAAATTAATGATATATCAAATTAAAAAATAAAATTCCTAATTAAAGCATGAGAGCAGATATTTTGTTTACATCATTTATAGTTATTAATTTTTGTTTTGTGCATACAAGCCTATTATAATTTCCTAGGCTGGCACCTAAAAATTAATAAAAAATACTAGCGTATGTGGCTGTAGATGTTTAATATAAGCAAATCTTCAACTAGTATTCCCCGTTTTTAACCTATTTACCTAAGACTTCTGAGAAGGTTTATAACATGCAGTCACTATATTACAAAGGTCTCGGGTTCGAGTCCCGTTGAAAGCATGGGTGTTTTATAATAATAATAATATAACTTTATTTTAGGATGCCAAATAAGTTCGTAATAAATAAAACATATTTCCTGATCAATGGCCATAATTGCTATGAAAAAAGGTTTATAACACTAGTAATAAAGCCTAAATAAGAAATTAAGTTTAATTTATAGTTAATATGTAATCGATTTGAAAACAATTATAAATTCAGTTTATAACTTTTATCTGATATTTTGGTGTTATAAAAACTGCTATAGATACAACATAAGAATGTCTTATAAATATTAAATATTTCTTAATAGAGAATAATTATAAAATAATTTTCAGACTATTGTGGTTCTTGCAATTTATTAGAATACTGTATAAAGAAAAGTAAATCTAAAACTTCAAGAAATTATAAAACAAAGCCAAAATCAACAAGCAAAATTATTTGTTACTTCTTCATGATTACTAAAACACAACATGTTAGTGTCAACTAAAGCATTTATTAAACATGTTAAGGTCTAATAAATGATTTATTTAGAAGGCAAGCAAATACATCGGTGCAATAATGCGACTTTTTAATAACAACCTAATAATAAATGAAAAATGTTTTATAAAGGTTACGATCAACGACTTTATATCAGCTTATAGCTGCGAAGCTATTTTTATTAAAATTCATATAACACTGAAATCAATAAATTGCACAATTATAAAATCAAAACGTTGTATACATATTATATTATAGTAAAGGTTATATAATATATAAATCATTAAAATAACAATTTTGTTCTTCTGATGTCTAAATATTTTTTTAGTAGCTTTATAGAGTTTCTTAAGGTTTTATAAACAAAACGGCCATATTTTTATGAACAATGTAAATACAAAGTGACGTCCATTTTGAGTAAATGTATATTTTACTAAGAAAAAAATAGTTTTTTGTTTTGCATTTTTCGTTTATTTTTTAATATTTTACCCTTGAATACAAACTTTTCCCATTTATTGAAATAATAGAGTTATAATTTTTTTTTTTTTTTTTTCAATTTCTATATCATTTTTAATTGAGTTAATTAGCAAAAAATTAATATTTCTTTGGCGAGTTGTAATTTTTGAATGTTTTACCTTATATTTTCACAGTCAATTGACCTTCGCAAGATAATTTTAGTTCAGAAATAGCAATAGGATAAATATAAAAATTCATATATATTTCATTGTCATAGTGATTTTATACTTCCATAAGATTTTTCATCTATGTGTATCGCAGTTGCAAAATTGTTTCAACATGCAGCTACAAAAGAGTAAATGTATAAATATAACAGATAAAAAGTTGCTGCTATATAACTAATCAAAAAGTTTTATTAATGTTTTATTATTTATTTTATAACTATTTTAAGAACAGTTCCAAAGGGTGCCATTAGGTTTTTAAAATGTTGAGAATGCAATATTAATATATCCAAAAGGTTTTATAAACCTGTGCCTATTTTGGAAGTTTAAGTGTTTTTTTGTTGCTCGATAGACATTCTTGTTGCTGATTCATAAAACTATCAGTTGTATAATATTGCTGGAAAAATGTTTATACAATTTTTATAAAGCATTTTGTGCTAGTTGGGTAGTTATTATACAGGGTGTTTGTTTGAAACGCCGCATCTCGAATAACTTCTTTATTTTAAGAGATACAAAAAATTCTTCTGAAGAAAAGTTAAACTAGAAAAAAGGGCCGACTCAAGGACTATAATAAGAATTCTGCATCACTTCCGGTTTCAACGGAAATTGTTTCAATCTAGCATACGGAATCGGTACTTCAATTTTTTTTCTTCTGGAAAGTACATTAAATTTGCTTTACAATGATATCAAAATATCATACTTTAACTTTAACCATTTCAAAATTGCGACCATTTATTTACAAAATAATAAATAACAAAAATCGTAAAAACTAAGTTATAAAAATTTATAACATTATGTAACTAGGAAAAACAATAAAACAAAATATGACTAAAGTTAGTAATAAACAAAGCAAAATTTACAAATGTTCAATATGACCACCGTTGTTATCCACACGTTTTCTCATCAGTAATAAAAACTCTTCCATTACATTTAGAATGGTATACTCTTGAATTTCCCTGACGGCTATTTTTATCCTATGTTCTAAGTTTTTTAACCTTTACCTTCAGTAGACGAATAGTATTTATTTGACAGTCCCCGAATATCAGAACCATATCTGTCATTTCTTTATTTGAATAACGTACGGAAGCCATAATTACAAACGGTTTGTTGTCATCACCTTTAATATCAAACTCGTGCTAACAGGCAAAAAAAAAATACAGGTTTTATTTGTTTTTTTTTTTATGTAACAAAATCATTTTCAAAGCTTGCTATGTTCAACTTTGTACGATTTGTTATTTAGTATTTTGGAAATAAATGGTCGTCATTTTGAAATGGTTAAAATTAAAGTATGATATTTTGATATCATTGTAAAGCTGATTTAATTTATTTTCAAGAAAAAAAAATTAAAGTACTGATTCTCTACGCTAGATAAAAAGCTGAAACAATTTTCGCTGAAACCGTAAGTGAAGCAGAATTCTTATTATAGCCCTTAAGTGGGCCCTCTTGTCTAGTTTAACTTTTTTTTTGAATAATTTTTTGTATCTCTTAAAATAAAGGAGTTATTCGAGGTGCGGCGTTTCAAACAAACACCCTGTATAATCGATTTGAAAACAATTATAAAGCCAGTTTATAACTTTTATATGATATTTTGATGTTATAAAAACTGTAATAGGTACAACATAAGAATGTCTTATAAATATTTTATATTTCTTAAAAGAGATTAATTATAAAATAATTTTCCGACTATTGTGGTTCTTGCAATTTATTTGAATACTGTATAAAGAAAACTAAATCTAAAACTTCAAGAAATGTTAAAACAAAGCCAAAATCAACAAGCAAATTTATTTGTCACTTCTTCATGATTACTAAAAAACAACATGTCAATGTCAAGTAAAGCATTTATTAAATATGTTAAGGACTAATAAATGCTTTATTTAGAAGGCAAGCAAATACATCGGTGCAATAATGCGACTTTTTAAAAACTTAACCTAATAATAAATGAAAAATGTTTGATAAAGGTGACGATCAACTACTTTATATCAGCTTATAGCTGCGAAGCTAGTTTTATTAAAATTCATATAATACTGAAATCAATAAATTGCACAATTATAAAATCAAAACGTTGTATGCATATTATATTATAGTAAAGATTATATAATATATAAATCATTTAAATAACAATTTGGTTCTTCTGATGTCTATAATTTTTTAGTAGCTTTGTAGTAGCTTTGTAAGGTTTCTTAAGGTTTTATAATCAAAACGGCTATATTTTTATGAACAATGTAAATACAAAGTGACGTCCATTTTGACTGAATGTATGTTTTACTTAGAAAAAATAGTTTCTTTTTGCATTTTTCTTTTATTTTTTAATATTATACTCTTGAATACAAACTTTTCCCATTTATTGAAATACTAGAGTTATTTATTTTTTTTTTTTTTTTTCTTTTCTATAACATTTTTAATTGAGTTAATTAGCAAAAAATTAATATCTCTTTGGCGAGCTGTAATTTTTGAATGTTTTATTTTATAGTTATATATACAGAGCCGGCGCTGACGAGCATGCGGGCGCCACAGCGAGGGGGGCGCTGACGTGAGATTCGAAGAGGCGCTAAATGGCCAAATGAATATAAAAGTAAGGTAGTGAAATGTAATTTTAGAAGTGAGGACTTTTTTTTAGGTCTTCACTTAAAATGTAATGAAAAAAAAATGAAAAAAGCTAATTGCGCCCTACTTAGGGGCGCTCAATTAAATCTTGCCTACGGACACCGCAGACCCTCGCGCCTGCTCTGTATATATATATATATATATATATATATATATATATATATATATATATATATATATATATATATATATATATATATTTAATTTGCATAAACAAAGTATAAGCCTATGATCAAAAAACTCTTACATCGGTAAAAGTTTTTCGTTAATGCAGATTCCTTCAGTCAACGCACTTAATTATGAACTATGTAAATAAAAAGTACATAAAAAACAAAATGTGGGTAAAATAAATCTATAAATAGATTTTCACGAGGAGCAACAAGAATTTCGATATACAAAGAGTTTATATATAGTGAATTTATGTTTTAATGCAACATGTACTATGTCATTACCATGGATATAGTTTTTGACAGCAATATAAATCGTGTTCATTTTCATTTGCAACATAATCAATTAGTGTGTATACTTTTGCTCATTGCTGATTTAAAAATTAATCAACATGTATACAGATGAAGAAAAAATAATGATGGTAACTTGGTATAACTCCCAAATGAGTTTAAGAGAAGTTTCTGCTGTATTTAGTGCAACTTATCCAGATCGGCCAATACCAAATCCCTCTACAATTTTAAGACTAGTTAATAAATTTCATCGCGAAGGATGTCTTAAGTCAAAACATAATAAAAAAAATTGATGTGAAGTGTGAATTTTCGCACATTTCAGGGTTTTGCAGGTATTTAATAACTGAATGATGATTATTTGGGATGCCAAAACAAATTTTATGTCAAAATATTTTTTTATGAATTTTAATTCGAATGCCTAATACCATTATTTAAGTTTCTAAATATGTGCAGTATTTTTTTTACATAGCAAGGTTCATTAAGATTTTGAAAATTGCGCCTATGGCTTCTATTGGTTGCTTAAATCATTAGCCCCGCCCTCTGATTTCGTATACATCAAACAGAATTAAATTACAATTTCAACACCTCCCACTGGTTATTAAATTTACGCTTTTAAAAATTAAATGCAACATTTACCAAAAAATAACTAGAATTTTGACAAAATAATTCAAGCAAAAGAAAACTGCAAAAAAAACAAAAAAAATTAAAATGGACAGGATTAGAACTCTAGTTTGCAAGTTACCTGTTTGAAAAATTAGAAAACCAATAACTAAACGAACATCGCTATTAGCGCTGACGTATCAAATTGTTTACATAGTGAATTAAATATTTAACATATTTTGATTAAAAACACAAAAAATGCATTATTTTCCGAAAACATAATCTCATCAAAAATTCCTGTTGTACTATTCCGGTTCACACCAATATACATTACTTAGAATTTTTTCAGATTTTTAGGGTAAACCATCTGGGCTACAAGGTGTGGGACAAAAAATTTTTTGCACAATTTTGACAAAAATCGAATCAAAATAATTTATTTTGCAAAAATAAAATTTTGATCGTTAATCCACGTACTAAGGGCTTTCATTTGATACCCTACTCAGAATTTTAAAAAAATATATATTTTTTTTTTTCGTTGAGCACATATTTGTTTATATTTTTAGGGGAATATGTTTTTTAGATGTTTTAGTATTTTTCCTATGTGCGGGTCAAAAAGTTGTACAAGCATGCCAAATTTCAACTCTCTAGGTTTAGCCGTTTGGCTACAATTTTTACCGAACAGACAGACAGACAGACGACAAAATGACGGTATAGGGGTTTTTTGGTCATACCTACAAAACCCTAAAAAGAGCAACATCACACCTGCTTACAGCAGAGAAGCAGTTGGAAATATTATTACAAGTGGAAGAAAACAATCAAAATACTTTAAGATCAATTGCACAAACCATTGGTGTCAATATTGGATCTGTTTTTAACTTTGTAAAAAAAAAAAGTTTCGATCATACAAATTTCAAAATCATCAAGAATTGTTAGAAAGGGACGCAGCAACACGTATGGATTTTTGTTTTGAAATGTTTGAAAAAATTATTCCGACCCAACAATGCTTCAAAAAAATTTATTTACTGACGAAGCAACGTTTGCTCTAAATGATGAAGTGCACAGACAAAATTTTAGGTCCTGGAGTCGAGAAAATTTATATTTGTTTCATTCCTCCCGAACTCAAAGGCCGCAAAAATTAAATGTTTGGGCAGGGATAATAGGAATTAATATTATAGGGCCTTTTTTTTATTGACGGTAACCTTAATGCCGCAAAATCTCTAGCCCTTTTGCAAAACCAAATATTACCTGCGTTGCGAAACCTGAATATTAATGGACAAGTATGGTTTCAACATGATGGCGCACAAGTCCATTATTCTAGAATAGTTAAAGAATATTTACACAGAACTTTCCTAAATAGCTGGATTGGAAGAGGAGGGTCGATGAATTTGCCAGCGAGATCTCCGGATTTGGCACCCAATGATTTTTTTTTTATTGGGGATATTTAAAGGCCAAAGTATATAATGGAGAACTTAGGGATGTTGCTGAACTGCAAGACAAAATTGTTCAAGCATCCAACAATATACCTCAAGAACAATTGCTGAATGTTTTGAATCATTTTTATGATCGCTTAACATTTTGTATGCAAGTAAACGGAGAAACTTTTGAACATTTATTATAAATTTTTATTAGTTATTTATTTATTATTATTTTTTATTTGTATTTTCAATCAAATATTTTGATTTTTCTAGTAAATATGGTTTTTTCTATGTTGCAAATGAAAATGAACACAATTTATATTGCTGTCAAAAACTGTATCCATGGTAATGACATAGTACAGGTTGCATTAAAAAATAAATTCACTGTATAAGGAGGTTTGCTACTGTACTTGCAAATTACAAATTTTATGCTGAACACATTTATTTTTGTTTAACCATTTTCTTCACATTACTGAAGATTGACTTCAATAAGGAAGTATTCAATCCTAAATCCAATTTAAATTATAATTTTCTTTTTCCACAGATTATGTGTATTTCATTGTTATTTACGTTAAAATGCTGGAAATTATCTAAATATAAATCGAACAAAATAATATATAATGAGGTTTTAAAATAAATACAAAAGACACGCGAACTGCAATATTTGTTAAAACTCAATTTTACAAATTCTTTGAAATTATTTATTATATATAAAACGCAACAAAGTCAGACTGACACTTTACTGACTACATTAAAAGAAATGAAACATGCAATCGTAAATTTTACAAAATTATATTAGTGAATTTAAAGAAACTTTTAAATAAGGTCGAAGCTATTCGTTGTTATTGCTTCTATCTTAACTACTTTCAGGATAAAATCGAAAAAGTTTTATAAAACATTAAAGTAATCTTATTAGTTTAAACGCCTTTCTAATTTACGAACTCGGAAAATTATTACAAGTTTCTGGGCGCGTGAAGAATGAAGCAATCAAGGTTAAAAGCCGACGAACAGTGTCGGATTTACGTATAGGGCAAGTAGGCTCGGGCCTAGGGCCCCGAACAACTTAATCAGTAAAATTTACTAGAATTCAAACTATAGTTCCGCTCAAACCAAAAACCGTCCTGTTAGTTATTATTAGAGCCCTGCGCGGATACGTTTTTCTGCATCCGCATCCGATTCGCATCTGCATAGACAGAAGCCGCATCCGATCCGCATCCGCAGCCTTTGTAAATATAAATAACCGCATCTGATCCGCATCCATAAAAATATCCGTGCAATCCGCACAGGATTTGCTGTCTGTTTGGAAATATCTAACATGTTTCGTCTTATTTGGTATATCGCTGTTTTAAAACACTACTGAATTTTTTAAAAATTTTTCTTATTAATATATTACTTGGTCCAGAAATATGTTTTCTATCTAATGTCGTACTGAAATTATACAGATTAAAAAATAAAGATGGAAATTACAATTATTCGACTCTTAAACCCAGTTTATATAAACTGTAAAACTTTAAACAGCAATATCTTAAAAACTTAGTTTCTATTCTAAAATTTCGCTGCTTTAAAACTATTGTTTTACAACAGCGATATTTAGAAATAATATCTTAATAATAGATTAATTTATCACATTTATGTTTAAATATAAATAATTGGTATAATTATTAATCTATTTTGACAGTAACTATGTAGTCAGAGTTACTGATATTAATAAAATAAATAATAATATATATATATATATATATCTAAAAGCCTTCTACCATAGAATGGTGTAGGCTGTATTTCTTTGTTTTCTCCTTCTTTTCCATATTATGGCAGTACGGGTTCATGTACGAATTTTGCCCAGTCTTTTTTGTTTCTTGTCATTCTTTTAGCTTCTATAATCGTTTTTCCTCTTTTCTCTATTATCCCTTTTACTGTTCTGTCCCATGTATTTCTTGGTCTTCCTATTCTTTGCTTTCTATACGTTCTGGTCTCCCAGATCTGCTTCACTTGTCTTGTGTCTTGCAGTCTTTGCATGTGTCCCCACCAGGCCAGTTGTCTGTTTTCTATGAATTGTTCAATCGGTTCTATATCGAGTTCTTTTCTTATATCTGTATTTCTGATTTTATCCATCTTAGTCACACCCTTTACTCTTCTTAAATACTTCATCTCCAAAGCTTGTATTTTACTCTTTTCTCTTCTTGAAAGCGTCCAGGTCTCACAGCCAAAAGTCATAAAATAAATAATAATAATATTGTAAAATATATATTTTGAAGTGTAATTATGTTCTTTAATAATAATAAAGTATATTAAAATAATATAATATAAAATATCATCACATACAAAGTACCCACTTCTAACAATTTATGACCAATAAATAACAAGGAAAGACCTATAAGATCAGCAAATTACAAAAATAAGTTCTTAAAAATAAAAATAAATTCTTAAATTCATCCTATTATTAAAAGACTATTACTATAATTAACTATTTAAGTAAGCGTAAAGTAGTTCTTTATGGGAAGAGTAAAAAAAGTAAAAAGTGCCGTAACATATTATTATTTCACTCTTGCCATCAAAAGCACAATACAAATGCCAGCGATACATTTTTGGGGTTCTAAACGCGTCTTCCGTAGAAATACGTAATTTTATGTTCACCCGGATATTGCGGATAAGCGGGTATGATATATAATCCCATCCGATCCGTATCCGCACGATGATAATTTATCCGCATCCGCAGCAAAATGGCGGATATCCGCGAATTTGCAGGGCTCTAGTTATTATCTGTCTCATTTTGTAATACGTAACTTGTTCTGGTTACTTGGCGACTGTTGTGGTGTAGTAGACTTGTAAATCTGGCTTTTAATTTTTTGGTTAAGATTCATTATATTGAGGTTATATTGGCCGTATTCAGCAGACTCACCAGTGAGTTACCGGTTAGTAATTTTTTTCCTGTATGCATACGTTGATCTACCGGTGAGTTACCGTACTTACTTAGCAGTCGCCATTTTATTAACCGGATTTCATTTACGGTTAGTTTCTCACCGGTGGATATTTTGACAGTTGTATCTTAGTAACACAGAATCGAGCAGAAAGCAAGTAAAAAATTATGGAATTGAGTTTTGTCAGTTTAATTAGCTATTGAGGAGACGCATATAAAGCACATGTACTTACACATAAAAAATAATATATATAATTGCTGTAAAAGTTTACATTCAAAATTTACTGCCATTACAATTTGTCATTGTTTATATATTGTAGTTTTCATATACACCGTTCGACAGTGCTGCCAAAAAAATTGCATTCAGTTAAATTCACCGGTAAGTTTGTACCGGTAAGTCACCGATGAGTCTGCTGAATGCGCCCATTCATTCAAAAACTACTTGTAAGATAGCAAACTGACATGTCAAAATTGCGATTGACATGTCAAATATTTTGAAAGGTGCCATTTTAGAATTACTATCTAAGATATTATAGGTTTGTTCCAACAAAAGTTCAGAACCGTTCAGAACTTTACTGAGTTTGCGCTAAACGATTTTAGCGTTCTAACAAGTCGATTTAAAAATTCAGAACGTACAGTGTAGTGTTCCAAGAACGAGTGAATTGTGTTCTGAACTGATTCTGAATCGTTCTTAAAGTTCCAGGATTTCACAAGAAATTTTAATTCTGAATAAGTTTAACGTCTTATCTAACCTTACTTATTTGTTTTTGTTTGTTTGATTAAATTAGTAGTAGTAATGGAAGAAGACAGTGATTTTTCTGATTTGTTAGGATTTTCAAGCGAAAGTGATAATGATGGAGAATTCTTGAATGATGTTTTTGTTAAAATAAGACAAAACAATGAAAATTATCTATGGATGATAGTACCACAATATTGTGATCAGGCTTTTTTGGAACATTTTCGAGTTAGTAGAAATGTTATTGAACCACTAGCAGCAAGTTTTGAAGCATGTTAATATTATTAAGTATAATTCTGGCCAAAATGGTAAAATTAGTGCTCAGGGTCAACTTATATTTCTATGGTATATTATTTAAGTATTCGAGATGAAGCATATAGGTTTGATATTTCCAAAAGTAGTTTGGAGAGAATAATAGTCCGAATTCCGTATTTCTTGAGCAACAAGTCTAACAACATAATAAAATGACCAAACAACGAGGAAAAGGTCGTTATTGAAATACATTTTCGGCAAAAAAGATTTCCAAATGTAATCCAATCCTTCCATTAGTTTCTACACTTATTAAATACCTACAAAACCCTGAAATGTGTGAAAATTCACACTTCACATCAATTTTTTAAATGTCATTTTATGTCAGTAATACACTATAAAAGTAACCAAAATAACCAGATATGATTTGTTCTTACAAAAAAAAAAACAATAAAAATGACATTATGACTTCGAAAAATTAAAATGTACAGGCTATTCCAAACGATGAGGTGAAACTAACTGGAATTTTCATTTTTGTAAGTTGTCATTAGCTATTTTTTTATATATTGAAGTTGGCTTTCCTGAACAAAATGATCAAAATTTGAAAATTTGATAAAAGATTTGAAAATCTAGTTCCACCTAATCGTTTGGTATAGACTTTAGAGGTGGAATATTCATAAACAAATATTTATTTTTATCTTAACATATCCAGGCAAACTGTTTAATAATGTGACCATACGTCCCGAATTTGCCGGGACAGTCCCGAATATCCGTCTTGCGTCTCGAATTTTTTCAAAGCGAATATTTGTCCCGAATTCGGGTTTTTTGTCCCGAATTGTCCCGTTTTTTAGAAAAGGTACTTATTTTCAATATTTGTTTTTAATAATTTCAACTAAGTAAAAAAACTCTACCGAAAAGGTATTTTCCTTGATGAACAGATTTTGGACAAGTGACAAGACTTAACTTGATGTAAAAGCAATATTACTGATTAAAGTAAATTATGAAGAAAACTGTGCGGATTTTTATAAAATGCTTCAAAGCAATAAAGACCTACTCAAAAAAATCCATAGTTCGGAAAAATATAAAAAAAAAATTCTACTAAGTAATTTAAATGAATAAATTTTGAATTCATTTAAAATAATACTATGATTTTAATAATGTTCCTTTTAATAATATAATAAGTTAATTATCTGTGATTAGAAATTTGTATTTATTTTAAATTCTGTTTTATTCCGTTTTCTTTCCGTTTTCAATCTTTGGAATAACGCAACAATTTTATACAATTTTAATTTATTTCAGTTCCTAGTATACCCAAATGATATTAGAACATTAACTTTAGCAATATTTAAATCAATATATTAATTTATTACATGCAACCTTCAAGCAGATTCACGTTGCGTGTTACGGGGGTCGCGGATGGTTTATGTGTGACACAAGTTGGCGATGTACACGCAAACAAACCCTTTCCCTCCACCTCCGCCCGCCGCAGACCATCCACCAAGCAGACACATTACCGCGCTTCATCACGTTAATCTATCATCTCATTGTCATTAGATTGACGTCATTGTTGCAATATTTACTCAAGTTCAATTGATCTGATAAGAAAGTTAATTGAATGTGTATTTCAGGATGCCAAAACCGATAGGTTAAATACCAGTTAAAAGTTGATTCAAAATATCTGATTAGATCACATGAGGAACTATCAGGTCGTCAAGGATGAAATTTATAGTTAATAATATTAGTAGAAAATGTTTAACGTCCAATTGATATAATAGTAGATCAGCGTACTATCCCTCCAAAATCAATGGTACGCACAAGGATAATGCGAGAACAGTACACTAAATTGTATATCAAGACCAACAAACAATTCCACAGGTGAACCTGTAACTAACGCATAATAAACAATTTAAAATTATAAATTATTTATTATGTGTATAATTTAAAATTTTAAATTGTTTATTATGTGTTAGTAGACAGGTTCGAGAGTTCACCAGTGGAATTTTTTGTTGGTCTTGATATAAAATTTAGTGTACTGTTCTCGCATTATCCTTGTGCGTACCATTGATTTTGGGGGGTAGTACATAGTTTTGGGGGGTAGCAACATAGTACGCTGAGTTGTATGATTGTCCAGTATTCAATGTCTTTCTGGGTATTATCACTGTGATTTAAATTCTATCTTTTACGGTGTTTTTTGGTTTTCAATTTAATTATTACATTATGTTGTACAGTAGGTAGCGCTGCAATCTCTATGGTTTGTGCGTACCAGATTTTAGGGAGTGTAGAACTACTGACTGTCATATTAATGTAATGATTTATGCGAATTTTTATTTATGTTTTGGATATTTTTAATTCTCATTAATAGGACTTAAATCAATACGGGGGTTTTGCTAAATTTAAATTTATAGTTATTTACAACTATTATTATTAATATTAATTTTTTTTTCCTGTTTTCCTATCCATTTTGGATTTTCAATTCAAATTTGAATGTCAGTTCAACAACTACACCATTCTCTGTGATGGATGATGTTTATGATGTTAGATTAACGTAACATTAGTATAGGTAAAGATTATATATTACATTTATAAGATTGTTATACTAGCGTCGGCGAATCAGTGCAGTTACGTCATGTGACGTAACTGCACTGATTCGCCGACGCTAGTATACTATAGTTAAATGTTCTTTGTAGCACCTAAAGAAGCTAATAATTGGTTTAGCGAAACGTTGTGTTACTGAAATATACGTTTTGTCCAAAAAAACTGAGTGAATATATTTTTTCCTCTTTCTACTGTTAATAATATTGCCAACTTTAACAGCTTATTATTTGACATTGGCTTATTATTTTACCGTTCTGTTTTTTTTTTTTTTTTTTTGTTGGAAAGTTATGTATCACACTAGAACGCTATCCAAGTTTTATTTTGTAAGTCTTTTTTGACCCAGCTCACTTGATCTAACGGAGAGGTCGAGGCCGCGCACGCGCATTTGACGTTTTTGGATTTGGATTTTGTCTGTCTTCTAGAGACAGGGGAAATATATCTCGATGTATTTGCTTAGACTTAAAGACCTAGGTTTTTTGTCATGCTATCACACAAACAAGACTTCGATTCGAATGCAAAGACTTTAATTTTCCAAGTTTAGACTTGAATAATAACTCTAGTGTGATAAGGCCTTTACACATCTCGCCTATTTAAAGAAATCTTTGTAAGCATAGAGCATCAAAAACTTTTTTTTAAATTAATTTTGTTGAAAATGGAACAGTCGGAAATTCGCACTATTATGAAGTATGAGTTCTTACGGCATCGCAGACCGTGGGAAACGTGTATTAATAGTGTATTTGGCTCTAGTGTTGCTACGCAGCAGACACCATCAAATTGGTTCGCCAAATTTCGTACAGGTAACTTAAAGACCAAACACAAAAAAAAAACCTGGCTCATCGATCACAGCAGAAATATAGTGCAACCAACTGGACGAAATGATGTAAAAACTTAAAGAAAAACAGCTTAGATTGGTCAACAGATCGACTCCTATCTTATTGCATGATAACGCTAGACCACACACTGCACAAATGACTGTGGCAAAACTACAGGAATTGGAGTTGGAACTTCTTCATCATCCTCCATACTCACCAGACCTAGCCCCCACTGAGTCCCACTTCTTCCGCAATTTGGACAACTTTTTAATAGGAAAACAGTTTAATTCCGACAATGCTGTAAAACTGGCCTTCCAGGAATTCATTGACTCTCGTCCGCCAGGGTTTTATACCACCGGCCTGAACAACCTGACAGCTTAAATGGCACAAGTGTATAGAAAATATGGGTTCATACTTTTATGAATAAAATTATTCCTTATATTTGTAAGTTATCAACCAACTTTGCCTTTTTTCTACAAATTTCATCCTTGACGACTTAGTAATTAAATTGTTTCTTCTTCAAATTTGTATTAACATATAAACGTCACAGAGTAGTTTCGCACATCCGTTTGCTGATTTAAGCTAGGGCCCAGCAGGTCCCGTGGGGGGAAGGAGGCGAAGATGTTTATCATTTCTCACCCCCTATACTGGTCAAATTTAGCTCCATTTTTAGATAAAATTAAGAAAAAACTTTCATGAATAACGATTTAAAATATACTTACACTGAAGACAAATGTACGAATGTATGGAAAGTCAAGAGATGTTCTTTTTTTTGCAGCGCTGTGTCCAATCGCCTCTAGAAGAATTTGCAGCAGCTTTCTTATTGTCGTTTGGTAGGGCATCTCTGCCGAAAAACTAAAGAAAAATCGTATATTGTATGAATTAACTGCGTGGTCGATGGAATTGTCCTTACGGCGAGGACGCAGAAGTAATTTCATGAAAACGAGCTAGTTATGTTTACTGATTCTAAAGCCTCGCTAATAATAGGTCCACAGCACAACTGGTTCATAAGATAATGAATGCGTTTCGTTGTTCTATTTATTGCAAACAGATTATAAATTATAAACAAAACAAAGAAAGTAATTCATTATGTTATATACCACTTGTGCTATGCACCTATTATACACGAGGCTTAAAAGAGTAAGAATTGAGCTACTTATGGAGAGAGAAACAAAGCGGCATTAGTTTTAACTTACATTTAGTTTTAAGACTAAATAAGCCTGGCTTATAATAGGTATGTTATGGAACATAAGCATAAAAATTACACTACTCTCTTTGTTCTGTTTATTACAAACAGATGTTTTGAAGTCAAATCCATTGTTCAATGCATATGCGTTTATGCTATGGGCTTCTTATAAACCAGACCTCATGCAACCGGGCATAAGAGAAATCACAATTACTTGATTTTTTTTTCCATAAACTGCTTGAATTTATTTATCTATAAAACAGTAAATTGAAATCAAAATACAATTCTAGGTACACAAAAAGAAGATTAATGTATTAATTTTTTTTTTTAATCTTATTGGCTCAAGTGTATAGGAAGGTTGTTAAAAAAAATCGAAAACTTCGCCGTTGCTAATTTGAAAACGCAGATAATTATGACACTCGGTCATCCTATCACTTTGGAAGTCTCTATCGGATTAAGAGATAGGAATTTTATGAATACCCGGGTACTTTGGCATAGTCCAGGTCATTGATTCCTAAAATTGTTTGATCTATGTTAACAAGTTTGCATTATGACCAGGTTTTCTGGGTCTGTTAACTGCTATGCGTGGATATGGTCCAGAGCGAGTCGCAGAAAATCGAAACGTTTTCAATAATGGAAAAAGTGCTGAATACAGTGTTGCCCAAGGGGATTCATATAAATGGGATAGTATCCAAATTGAAATAAAGTATGTTCTTTTTGAGGATTTTGTAGGTATTATGACCAAAAAGCTTTATAAAGTCACTCATGTGTCCATCTGTAGGGTGTCTATCTATTGGTCTTTCGGTTCGGTAGAAATTGGCTAAACGGCTGGATCTAAAGAGCTGAAATATGGTATGCTTGTACAACATTTTGATCCACTTATAGAAAAACTATTAAGAGTACAAAAAAACACATCGTGGGAAAAATGTTAACAAATATTATTATTATTAATTGATGTCGTGAAGAACTACCAATTATTATTATTATTATTTTAGAAAAATACTTTCTTATGGGTTTTTCGCCAAAAATGTGTCATAACTTTTGTCCCCCACCTTATTTAGAGGTTTAAAAATCTAAAAAATTCTTAACAATGTACATTGATAGGAACCGGGATAGTTCACAGGAATTTTAGATCAGATTAGTTTTTCGAAACATGTTGATTTTTTGTGTCGTTATTATAAAAATGTTAAATTTAAAAAAAATATTATATTTTTTTAAAATTTATTGTGTAGTATAAAAAAGCTTTGATTGAAGACGTTGATTAAGGAACGAAAAGTAGTTTTTTGCATTTATTTATTTTAACACTATTTTTTCCAAAAATGCGTTAAGAATCTTTTGTTCCACTATTATCTGTCTCATTTTGTAATACGGAACTAACAGGAAAAGTTCATTTTTATTTATGTTGTATATATTGACAATACATTTATAACATTATCATAGTATTGGTTCACACGGATACGCCAAAGTCTGTTTACACCACAACAGTCACCAAAGTAACCAGATCTAGTTTCATATTACAAACTAAGACAGATTATACCTATAAACCAGTTAATTAAAATCTGAAAAAAATCTGAGTAATGCACATTAATATGAACCGGATAACACACGGAATAACATTTGATCTGATTATTTTTTCTACACCATGAAAACATCAATGGATTACTGGAGAACTGGGAAACTGTTTTGAAATGTGCGCATCTCGTAATTAAGTTCGTTTGTAAGTTTTTAGATGGAAACATGTTGATTATTATTTCAAAAGTTATTGCAGTTTATGATTTTTAATAGGTATCCATACTTTGCTGTCACTTATTAAATACCCTACAAAACCCTGAAATGTGTGAAAAATCACACTTGACATACATTTTTTTTATATGTCTAGTCTTGGAACTTTTTGTTACCAACTCGTTTGTGAATGGATTTTCGTACATTAATACATAAAAATAAATACATACAATAGATTTAAAATAGTTTATTAAAAACAGTAGTACAGATCTAATGCTGTCCATAATATTAACATAAATTATGTCTATATATAACAGTTCATTTACTAAAGGCACAAATTATTTATAATAGAATTCTACTACAAAGGGTCAAAATGTAGAAAAACGTTTATTCGATGTTATATCAAATTACATTTTGTACATACTGGCGAAATAAATTACAAGAAGTCATATTTAATTTAAAATTATAGTTATTCTATTACATTGACGGGGAACCTTTTTTGACGTTTATAAAAATTATGGTTATTTCTGAAGTAACAAGGATAAAGCCCCCCATCGACGATCGAACATGTTGGGTTTGAGCGGCTCGCACAACATATTCGATCTTCGATGGGCGCTTTCCAACATGCTCGACTGATTTGTCGGGTTGGGCGTTGTGCTCGACAGCACCCCCCAACTCCAACCCAACGCCCAACATGTTGGGTCGTGGATGGTGAACCGTCAAGCGGCTTGCCTGACACGGCCTCAGTCTGTCTCGTTTTCTGTCGTGTACAGCTGTACTTTATCTGTTGTGTTGTACGTTTCCCATATCAAAATGTCTTTAAATGACAACAACAAAATTCTGGACCGAATTTATAGAACTGTATCGAGAGCAGCGTCCGTTGTGGGATATTAAAGATAAAAGATATTGTAATAAACACATTCGAAAAGAAGTTTACGCGGTGTTGATTGAAAAAGGGAAGGAAGTGTTTCCGGAATGTGACGAAAAGTTTGTAAAAGCGAAAATCATTCAGGGTTTCCTTACGAAGGGAAATGAAAAAGGTTCAGAGTTCGAATAACAGAACGGGAAGTGGTCAAGATGAAGTGTATGAACCAACCCTGTGGTATTACGACCTAATGATGTTTATTACACCGACTCTGAAGTCGTCAGAAAAGGTATATCATCGATATTTAAACGGACGAGAGAGAGGAGGTGGTAACAAACGACGACGACGATGAGTTAGGTGGGACAATAACGATATATGACTAAATTTATTTTGATCTAATAGCCATTTCTTAGCCCAAACGCGTGGAGGTTTCCTTTTTTTCTTTCGACTTAAACACAAAACATCACCACATACAGCTATAGCCGTCTCAAAATCCATTGCTAAACTGACGTTAGACCAACATGCTCGGTAGTTGATGGTGCACTCCCTACATGTTGAGTTGGCCGTTGGGCTGGAGTCAGGTAGAGGTTGGGCCAACATGTTCGATCATCGATGGGGGGCTTAAGTCTTCAAATGTTGCATGCAATTAGGGTTTATAAATTCCCGACATTTATGAACTTTCATGAATCGGGAAAAAAAAAAATCCAGGAATTTTTTGGATGTTTCCCGAATTCATCAATTTTATTTCTGCAATATTTTGGTCGTGATATATTATTCGTTTGGAAATTCAAATAATACTAATAATTTTAAAATAAAACTCAACGAAGCATTTAATATTAGGCGTTTACGTCTCGTCAGTCAGATCAATCCGAGTGATCCAAGTGCTTCCGATCCGTTTATAAAGTCAGTCGGAGCGTACATATTAGCTTATTTTTAGTCGAACCGATTGATTCGTCAGAGCGCTCAGAGCATTTCTAAACAATCTGATGATCTGGCAGGATTGCTTGGATTAATGGTTGCGGGTGGTGGGGGTTAGCGCGGGATTATTGAATCTTACAGCCAACTCGAAAGTGATGTAAACATAACTTAACAAAATGCACACTATTATTGGAAACTTATTAATAAACTCATATTTATAAACTAAAACCCGCTAACAGTTGTAATCAACAACTTGCGCGCGAAGTGCTCGCAGAAGGACCTAGGTTCGGTAATGCATTATTAAATAAATTAAGACTGGAAGACATGGGTTTTCGGAATTTCACCCGGCTGACGCCTACTGATTTTGAACATTTGCTTCTGATGGTTGGAGGGATAATAATGAACGAAGATACAAAATTTAGAGAAACCATCCCAGCTTCTCTTCGACTGGCAGTCACACTGCGTTTCCTAGTAGAGACTTATTCACGTGCCACTGTCCTGCATCATACTACTAGCTGTCTGGGTTTTTTTTATCCGTGAACACATCTAATGTGAAATGAACATACACAATGTCGTATAGACAATGGTGTTTTGGAGCCATGAAACGTTGGTCAAATTTTCATGGATTTTCTTCGGTTGATAAACATCAAAAAAATTTTAAAGTTACAAGGACAATTTTAAGTATTAAAATCAAACATATTAATTACTAGAAAAAAAAAATTACGCAGTACAATTTGTTTTTCGAATAATGTATGAAGAAAATGCGTTGTGTGTCGAAGAGTTGTCAGAGATTTTTCACTCGCGAACGTATCTAGTTTGAAACCAAGAGTTGTATATCATATCTATTTTTATTTCCTTTTTTTTTTGTGAGCCGTTTTTTAACTATTTACCAACACACCACTGCTTGTTGTGTACTCTATTATACGGAACTTAATCTAATTAAATAAATAAATAATAACTAAATAAGTTAAGAGCTTGTGAAATGTGGATAGTTAGAAAGATATTAAAAATATCGTGAATCAAAAGAATGACAAAGAGTAATGTGGTAAAGAAAATGAAAAAACGGAGACAAATAACACTGGTCAACATATTTAAACTTTTTTTTTGCTGACTTAGATCTGATACTTGTTTTTAACTAATTTTGGGGTGCTGATTTCAAAAATGTTAACAGTTTCCGCCTATCACGTCAAATTTTTGTTCTATCGTATTTTGACTTTTTTCACCTTTTCACGTTCTGATATACGTCTACTTTAATTTCAACTTCGTTCTTGTTGTCCAATACTTGGCAAAATTTAGTCAAAATGAAATGTATTTCAAAAATTATTAAATATAACGAACATAAGTGGATTATCTGTGTAGATCTTAAAATGGTAAACTTTTTACTTGGCCAACAAGGTGGATTGACAAAATATCCATGTTTTTTGTGTTTGTGGGACAGCAGAGCGAGAGATAAGCATTGGTCTCAGAAAAATTGACCGTGGAGAATAGATTTAAATGTTGGAGACCCAAACATAATACACAAACCTTTGGTGGAGCGAACAAAAATCATTTTTCCCCCTCTTCATATTAAACTGGGTCTAATGAAGCAGTTTGTTAAAGCATTGAACAAAGATGGTGACTGTTTCAAATACATATATATCTGAAACATTTCAAAGTCGAATGAGAAGCTAAAAACTAGCATTTTTGACGGACCACAAATTATAAAATTAGTGAATGATCCACATTTCATTGTACATATGGAGAAGAATGCATGGCAGTCTTTCGTGGCGCTCATCAAAAATTTTCTTGGGAATAAAAAAGCCGAAAACTATGTGGAGGTCGTTGAAAATTTGATTGAAAATTATCATCATCTGCGGTGCAATATCAGCGCGAAACTTCATTTTTTAAACAGTCATCTTGACAAATTTCATGTCAATCTTGGAGATGTTAGTGATGAACAGGATGAACGTTTCCATCAGGATTTAAAAGAGATGGAGAGACGTTATCAAGGAAGGTGGGATATTCACATGATGGCTGACTACTGTTGGAGTATTAAAAGAGACTTATCAGGAATGATGCACTCTAGAAGATCTTACGAACGACCATTTAATCCTTAAATTATTTTGTATTTTTATTTTAACACTCCAATGCATTAAAATGTAAATATAACTGTTCTCATTTTCTTTCTTTCACTATAAATAAAATTTTAAGAATATTTTCTAATTATTTAGTTCTTATTGTTCGCCAAATTTGTACCAATTACAGCATCTACGTCTAAAATTAAAGGATATAAGGATTGTTTGGCCGAAAATATATATTTGTTGTAGAGCAAAAATCTGATCTGAGCAAGAAACAAGTCTTAGATGTAAGTCAGCAAAAATTGTGTTGACCAGTGTAATAAGTAGATTTAAGAAACTTCAATTACTGCTTATGGGGCATTTTATACGTGAATGGGGTATTGAATGGGATATTATTAATGTATTGAAGAGTTGATAGTTTTACTTGGTGAAACCCGAATATAGGTAAACGGTTTTTAAGTGATACACTTGGTAAAGTTTCACAAACTGTTTTATTAGACAAGCTGACTGTAGTAAAACTACTTAATAAAAAACTAAAAAAACCTCAGCATTTAAGAAATCTATTCCGTAAATAATAATAAAGGAATTAATAAATACGTGGTCCTACCATTTCTCGGAGAAATTAGTTATAAAATCGCCAATGAATTCGCCAAGAATTTAGAACCGTCAACAATATTAAAAAAATATTCAGTAAACAATAAAGACAGAAAAGAAAGATTGGATCGTAGTGGTGTTTATAGGTTGACGTGTGACACTTGCAATGGTGCGTACATTGGTCAAACGGGACGCAACTTAAACATACGAATATCTGAACATAAAAGATCTCTGCAAAAACAAACCCTAATAATCTACATTTGCAGCACATCTTCGTACTGAATACCATACACTATACACCATACTTCATCCTTCAACCTCGAAATACTACCCATTCAAGAAAAAGGCCTTAAACTTAATTGAGTTAGAAGCATACGAGATCAGGAAAATAATAAACCCCCTGAATGAAATGACCAAACTTATTTTTTGCCCATTAGTAGGATTAGCGATTAGATTATAATATTGTTTCTTGTTATTTGTTGGTTAATTTTTACCTGTTACCACTACCTTCTTCCTTGTTCTTGTACATAAATAGCATATAAGATATTTTATATACATTGTAGCTTTGATAATGATATTACATACCGAAACTGCAGTCAGCATGTCTAATAAAACATTTTGTGAAACTCTACCAAGTGTATCATTTAAAAAAGAGATATTATTAGTGAACACTGTGACGAAAAAAGAGGTAGAAGTCGAAAAAGAAAAACATTAATCTCTAAAGTTTGTTCTACATTATACTTTTTTCAATACTATCCAACTCTGACGTCATTTCAACTTTTGATACTACAGAATATAGTGGGGGAAAATAAGAGACAGCGATACCTTCCATATTTTATTACTTTGTGATACTCTTCACTGCCAACTTAAAAAATTCAAGGTTCAGGTAACAGACAACAATTTGGTTATAGAACCAGTTTTAGTAACCAATTTATACATATTGTTTAATTGTGCTAAATTTATATTTAATTATAGGTTCTAAATAAACTTCTAATAGTTAAGCTGTAAACAAAAACTAAAAAGTTGCTAGTTGGTACGACTGAGAAATATACAACTGTCATTCAAAAATTTGACCGGAGGTAGTTTTGAAAATAGTGTAGTTTGTAGTGTAGCGTCGAAAGTTGGAAGGAAGTATTATGTTTCACATTATATTTTTTACGTCAGTACTTCGCAAAAAATCTATAGTGCTTCGCAAAAAAGTATAATGTAGAACAAACTTAACATAATATGTGATATAAATTAAAACAATTTTCACACTCTTATAAGGATAATTAACGACAAATAATGTCAGTAGTCGCATTATGCTGTTACCGAAGTATGTAGCAGATACAGAAACAGTTGTGGGTTAACCTTACCTAACTTAACCTAGTTAAGTTCGTCAGCACACTTAAATTCTATTTAAACAAACTTTAAAATTTGTCTGAAGTTAAAGTTTTTTTCGCCAATATAGACAAATCATAATTTTATTTTTATATATTCCAATTTAATAGTATTTTATGTAATAAATATTTATCTTATTTAATAAGTACTTTATCTGAAATATATAATTATTTAAATTATGTTCAACTATTTTACAATATGGTTCAAAATTTTAAATAAATTATAATAAATAATATTTACATTTTGTGTTTTGATTTATTTTGGTTTCTACAATAGTCTAATCCAGGGGTTGACAACATATGAATATTGATCAGATAGGGCTCTTTTGATATTTGCAGGACTTTTTTTTTCATCTCTATGGCTCTTCTAAAAGTAAATATTGAGAATTTTATTACTTTTGGCTCTTCTTATATTCTATGTTGTCGACCCCTGATTTATGGGTTAATTTTGTCCAATGCGTAATGCGTTTCGCAAGCAATCTATAGGCGCAACAGGTACCTATAGGCAATATATTTCTGCGCGCACCCGTAATATTACAAATAACGTTACGGCTGTGCGCAGAATCAACCAATTACCTATAGGTACTCGCAATGTCTATAGAATGATTAAGAAACGCGTTATGGCTTGCACAGATTTGATCCATTAACCAATGGCGTATCTACAATAGTACAAATAGTGCGATGGCGCCAGGGTTCAAAAGGGCTTATACAAATATAAAAAAGTAATCGGTTGAAGGCCGTTTTTAAATTTTGCACTTCAGTCTGCGATACTAAATTTAATTTCAGTTTGCAGTATAACTAATAGAACTCCTGGCGCGCATACAAGGGGGAGGGGCACAGGTCCAGATCCTCCCTCATGGTAACGAAATAAACATATACTTATTTAATAAAAACTAAATAACTAAAAGTAACTTTAAAGTAAAAATCACTTTATTTTATTAATATCAAATTTAAAGAACCTAAACTGTTCAAAAAATGACAACAGCTTATCGGGTCTATTCTGTATCTTAAAAAGTTAAAAATTAACCTCAAGGTCGAAGTTAAAATTTTTTAAACACTCTTGGCAATATTTTGTTATTCTGTAACTCTATGGCGTTAAAATTTTAACCTCGATGTGGTTAATTCAGTAGGTTATATTTGGAATTTTAGCTTCAGCCAAATACATGGTGTTAACTTTTAACCAGCTGTAATTCTAACCTCTAAACGTCAAATAGTCAGAAAAAATCCATTTTTAAAATTAATCATGGCAAGTCTATTTATTTTAAACCATTTATTACTGGAACAAAATTGAACAAAAAGAGGTTAATAAGTGAAAAATTAATATAGGTGAATATAAAATATATACAAATGCTTTTTAGATCAGTTCGAATTAAACAAAGGCAGCTGAGTTATATGAGTGATCCTTTTAATTTATCTAAAGTAACATTTTAAAATATTTTCATTTGTCTAAAACTTCTACGGAATATCTCGTTTTACAAATGTTTTTTTGAAACTCCGAGAAGAACCAAAAGATTTCACGATACAATTAAGTAAATATTTAAAACTTTTAAAAAAATTGTGATAGGTACACTTATAAATTTTGATTTCTGTTTGTTAAAAAAAAAAAAATAAATAAGGTAAGTATAACTTGAAAATAGAAGTATCTTAATATAAAAAAAAAGAAAGAAAAATATTGATACATTTGCATGTTATGGTAATATTATATTATTTACTTTCTGAACCCATATTATTTATATATAAATATTGTATATTTCCGCAATATAGATTTATTATATTTGAACGTTGTTCATTCTCGATTCAACCATAACACTTGTTTACATTAAATCACTTACACTATACTCTATCTCTGAAAGACAGATAGTAATAAATCATTTTGTCAGGCAGTTACCACTGGCGTGCACATTTTAAACGTGTTTAAATTGGTTTTGTGTATTTCTATATTACTATTTATCATTTTATTAAACGCACGCCTGTGACCATATTTATCATATCATTAAACACACCCCTCTGACCATATTTTTCCTCAAAATTTTAGGGTCAAATTTTTATGGTCTATTGTGTTTAACCCTTGTTCGTATTCCCATATAATATGTGCGGCACACTCGGTTGATTTTAACAATATTTCGATTCGAACTATTCATATTTTGTCGCTTTTGTTTTGCCGCTTCTGTGTGATAATACAATAACTTTTTACAAATAATAAATTTTATTACTATCAGTCTTTCGGAGATAGAGTATAGCAAAATACGCTCCCTTGTAGAAAATTTCACAACATACTTTTAACCATAAGGTTAAAATGTTAGAACTTAACGCTTGGGATATAACCTGAGATACAGAATAAGAAACAAGGTTAAAATTTTAACGACTATAGTTAAAATTTTACTTCATTATAAATATATCATAAATCATTTTTAACCAAATCTTTTTAACCATAAAAGATACAGAATAGACTCGATTATGGGATATTTTATACATTATAAATATTATTAACTTTATATTTAAATATTCAAAATTTGTTAAATAGTAAATATTTGACACATTTACTTGGTCAGACATAATTGTCTAATATGTTTCAGTAGTTGCTATATAGCATGTAAAAAAATATACAAGATAAATTTCCCCACTTGCTTCATTTTAAGTTAATTTAGACCGATTTTTAGCGGAACGTCTCTCTCATATTAAATATATTATATGTAATACTTTTTTTACCCAGAAAAGAAGTTTGTTTTGGAAAAGTTAATAATTTTTTTATTTTAATAAATGTTTTTTTCTGGACACGGTATATTTATCACCTCCGTCATTTATATCAGGTTAGATAAAAAATTCGCGAACTAGCATTATTTTGCCCTTACGCATCATGCATTGTACATCACTACCAACGTTTTTTACACTTCTAGAAACACGTCTTTTAGGCAGGGGCGCGCCAACCGGGAGTGCAGAGAGTGCACCGTAGCCGGGTTCCGATTACAAGGGGCGCGTGGAATTATAAAAAATATTATTCCAGTTCTTGAAATTAATGACAATGTTTTTTCGGTTCATGAAAAGATAAAGATTTCCGTTCCGCTTCATTCGAAAAATAATATTAAAAATAAGTAAGTAAATACGTACATACTACATTTTCAGGGTTAATTTAAGGTACGTAAGACACGCACGCAAATTAATAAAATGTCCGTACGACCTCTTGTACACAAATATTTATGACCCGATACGATCCTACATCTAAAAAGAAATTGTTGTGTAACTGTAATGACACTGCTTTTTAATATCTGTTTTCAATAATTCTTCTCCAAAAGAGAAATGAAATTCTTAACCATTCTATGTATGTCAAAGATAAGGACTATAAATGGCCAATTCGCGCATATTTCCCCCACCACTTATTTTAATTCCGACTACATTCTGCATAATTTACCCAAGAAACGTTCGGCATAAAGTTTTTGTGTGCTCTGTGCTGCACGAAGATCGTTCGGCAAATATCGTGCAGAGCAGTTTGTATTGCACAATCGTCACAAGTTCAGATTGTGCGGCAATCTGTGCATTAGTGTTTCTCGCGGTAAAAATATAGGTTTTTATTTCTACAAAACAAAATGAGTGAAATCCATCAAGATATCATTGTTTATGCCTGCAGCATTTGCAAAATAAATAGAACAGACATGTACCTCATTATGTAACATGTAAATATACTCAAAAAGACTCAAAATTTTCTGGATACAAGCGGAAATGTACTTTAAATTAATTTGTAGTCATGTTTGGAATAGTACTCTCTGCATATTCAAACATGTTTTCCAAAATATTTTCTGGTTTGGAAAACTCTTTTGAATTGCCTTCCGCGTCAAATAAAATTTCTTTTATATTACTTGAAAGCTTCTCAAAACCTTCATGCGTCATTTTTATATTACTGAACAAAACAAGTAGCAGGAGACAGACTTCATGTAATCAAACACACATAATTTATTTGTTTACACGAATAACTGCACAATCTGAACAAAGCGATCGTCTTTGACTTTCTTGCATAGTATGTACAGTGGTCACGTGACAAAAAAAAACCTTGCACGACACAGAGTTAACACTGCACAGTTATGCCTAATGCAGCTATACACAGCATCGCTGTAGTCTCGAGTAGCGAACTTTTTAAATATTTCTATTTGATTACTATATTAGAAATATGATGACCATTTGCACTTGCTAGGCGTAAAATTTTAAATCTAGCTAAATAAGAATTGTTCAAAGTTTCGTTACCGTACGTATCATATATTTATATGTATGTATATACATATGAACCGAAATTATCGTAACATTAATTAATTTTCAAGGGCGGTAAATTTTTTCTCGCACTCAGGCGGCAAATATACTTGCTGCGACCCTGCTTGTAGGCCTTTTTTAGCATCGCTTTTAGATCTTGAAGTGCCATACTTGATTCCGAGCGTTTGGCTATTTTCCTACGTACACTTGTGTTGTGCGTGTTGCGTGTGTAACATAAATGGTTATTCAATACAGTCCAATGTTTTTAGTTCTAAATTTAGAATATAAAAGATTATACGAGATTAGACCTCCAATTTTTAAAACCGACGAAAAGATTCCATATCATCCATATTTGCGAATTAATCAGTTTCAATAAACGACTGACTGTTAGAGACGTTGCAAAAGAAGTAGAATATCATCCGAGTATTTTCAAGACCTTTTGACCAATGTTGACAATTAATATAACACACTTGTACACACTTCCATTATGGTTCGATAGTTTTTGGCGACGAACAAAGTCACTCTTGTTTTCTATCCACTATATTTATCTGAATTGGACCCGTGCGATTTTTTCTCATTCCCAGATCTAATGAATTCGTGAAAAGGATGCAGTTTTCAAACGATTGAAGAGATTTAAAAAAAAAGTAGAAACTGATCTAAAAGCGATTCCAAAAAGTGTCTACAAAGTGTGTTTCCATAAGTGGGGAAAAAGTTGGCAGCGGTGTGTACCCGCAGAACGGCAATATTTCGAAGATGACAATTCAAATTTAAACCCTTATTTAATAATTCGTCATTCCATCATTAGGTGATTGGTATTACCCAAGTCTCCCCCAATTAAAATGTCTGTGATTTTTATTATACTGTTCAAAAGGTGTTTTGATTTTGTGTTGTTGAGATAAAAACAATTATACTGTCAGTATAAATATTCTTATGCATAATTTAATTCACAAATTTTAAAACGAGACCTAAAGATGCTGCTAGAGCCGTTGATTTAATAGAAGATGGACGAAGTTTTCGTTATATTTCCGCTATCACATGTTTGGCGGGAAGTACAATGAATTACGCTATTACGTAATATCATGGAACTGGAGAGTTTGTATGTTTCCGATTGGTTTACACACATTAAAACGGTCCAAGGATTTACTATTAAATACCCAATGAAATCAAGAAAAGTATGTTCATTTGTTATTCTATAAAAACTCCACCAATAACATGTTAACAGGGCTGCCGCGTCATCTACCCGTAGCATCGATTCGCAAGAACGCTGTGCTAGAATCAAACTCAAATTACGCAATTGTACAAAATTTCATCTATACTTGTGGCACTTATTTCTTTCCCAATCTCATCAAATATCCCTAGACCTTTTCAATGAGTGTATTATATCCACGGTGTTTTCAGATTGGCCCGGAACAGCAAGTTCAAATTTATCAATTTACTTAAGTTTCAATATCCTGATACTGCTTCCAACTCATCAAATAGCATGCCTTAATTCTGTGCAAAATCACGTTAATCGGACTGTCAATGATCGGCGTTCAATTTTAATTACAGATGAGTCCTGGTATAGCTAACGATCATCAGATGCCGTAAGAGTGTTTTGCAAATACCTGGAGAACGATATGCTGACGTTATAATATCACCAAGAACTTCGTTTGTAAGTGTCCGGTATTTTTGTCAGTGTAGATATAATCAGTGAGCAGTGCTGTAAAAATTATTCAAAATTTTAACTATGACTTTAGGACATTTCTCTGTGTACAATAACATCACATTGGAAGGAAGTTTCTGCCAAATTATCTCCAAACCTTGTAGAGTAATATGATTTTCCTTTTCTCTTCGGCCGTCCTTTAGAACCATACCTTAGAAGTTTATTCGCTTTTGATTCTGGTGGAACCACTTGCATCACAGTCTCTAATAATCGTGGAGCGTCTGGATTTTCTATAACAATAACTGGTTTCTGTCTAGCTCGTTCTAAAGATGCATTCTTCCGCATTAGTTGTTTGGCTTTTTTGTTAAGAAGTTCTTGTGCTTCTGGGTAGTGCATTAAGGCTTCGTTTAAATCTGTCTTATTTAAGACGAAGAGATTTGAGTATCCTTTTGCTCTGCAAATAGTAAAACAAAGGTTAATAACTAAGATAAAACAAAACAAAAAGTGATGAGTAAATTTTCACACATTTCAAAGTGTTGTACGCATTTAGTGGGGAACGACATTTCCAACTGTACCCGCATCAAAATCAATAAACCTTCTAAAATCATGACCTTCCTACTTAAGTAATATTTCGGTTCCCGTTAATGTTCTCTACTCTAGTGTGTCTTCCTCACGAGATCTGGCCAGTGATGTCATCGTATCATATATGTGTAAAATAATTACATACCAATAAAAATACGACTTGTAGAAGGTTCTACGTCCGTTGCTTAGCAACGAAACGACTGTACGAATTCTAGTTTTTGCGCAGATAACGTCACTCTTGTGGGAAAGAGTGAGTTCTCGTGGGAAAATCACTCTACTACACTATCTCTAGAAGATAGGATGGAGGATAACAGCTTTTCTTGCACATTTTTGTTAAAATCGCATCAAAATAATTCGTTAATTTACTTATAACTAAAGATTAAATCCAACATTATCCCCACATTAAATTAAAAAATAATAGTTACTTTTTGAACAATACTAGAAGTTTAAAAACTTGTGAAGAAACAATCAAATTAAAAATTCAGTGCTTGCTATTGCGGTTCATATCAATGATTATTAATCTGAATATTTTCCGATTTTAAAACCGGCCCTCTGGTCAATATGATAGAGCTAAAAGTTCTTTTTACACTTTTGACGTGTAATAAAAACATATTGTAAAAAGAAAATATTTGTTTATTAATACAGCTTTAAAGATGTGTCATTTTCCCATATTAAATTTTATCAAAATATATTTTTGAACAATACAAAAAATAATTTTAAATAAATAATCAAAAATTCCGACAGTCCGGAATAATCAATTATTCCGTTTCACATTAATATGGGGATACTTTGAATTTGATCCGTCTTTTATACAAGGCCCTTTGGTACACAGGATAAAAAAAAATTGGAATGTTTTAGGAAGAAAACCACATCGAAATAATTTTTCAAAAGAAAAATTTTGTTCATTCATTTACGTGACAAGAGCTTCTGAATATCTTTTGTGCAAAGTGTGTTTCGAAGTCGAAGTATTTCCTTCTACGAGCCAAATTTCCACTTTGGACCTATAACGATTGCTCTCAATTTCTACCGCACAGAAAGATAAATAAACATACATATACAGCTAGATAGACACGCATGCATGCATTCAACAGACACACATACAAATATAGGACGGTTTAAGGGTTTCTTGATCATACCTACGAAATTCTAAAATATTGTAGCTGACATGTGTATAAATTCCAATAGCTCTAAGAAAGTATTAATACATAACACCGCATTACGTATATCATCTGGAGCCTTCCGCAGTAGTCTTGCTGCAAGTCTAAACTGCGAAGCTGGGGTCACGCCGCTTAGTTATAGAAGAACAAAACTAGTATTGTCTTATATTGCAAATTTGGCAAGAGATCGAAGCATCCCTACTTTCCATCACTTTTTTATGAGTCCACAAAACCATATCAGGCAAGAAACCTACTCACCTCAGCAAAAACTACTTAAAAATCACTTAACTTAACTTTAAGGTAACCTTGGTGTGGGTTCCCTCACATGTGGGAATAAGAGGGAATGAACAGGCAGACCTAGCAGCAAAAGAGGCAGCAAACCTCCCAATCACACCGATATCCGTACCTACGAGCGACATTAAATCAAACTTAAGGCAAGACATAAAGGAAGACTGGAAACGACAATGGCACAGTCTAACAAACAACAAACTTCGCCATATAAAAGAAGACACCAAACCCTGGGCTCCAGTAGGACAGAAAAGAACAGAGAGTTCTTACAAGACTCAGAATTAACCACACATTCATTACACACTAACATCTAATGAAAAGAAAAGAGGTAGAAAACTGTGACAACTGCAATAAAACTTTAACCGTAGAACATATAATCCTGGAGTGCCAACTATATGAAGAACTCAGACGGAAGCACAAACTACCAGACAATCTGAAAGAAGCTCTAAGCCCAGAAAATGAAAACATTTTATTAGACTACCTCAAAGAAGCAGATCTGTTCGGAAAATTTTAATTCCCAAATGTTCTATTATTTCTAAATTACCTAACTTAAATGTTTTATTATAAAATTGTAAATATGCTTGATTGTAAATTAATGTCAACATTCACCTTTGTAAATCAATGTAAATTACTGTAAATGTACCAGGGTGCTGAATAATCTCAGCAGTTGAAGCGCCCCCAAAATATATCCTAAATAAAAAAAAAAGTATTAATGGCGAATCAAAATTCATATATTGCATTTGGGATGAACTAAATATTACCATATTTTGTACACAATAACATTCAATTCTGTATATTTAAAATGGTATACCTTTATTTGCTAGATGTTAACATTCTCGACAATAGTGACTGGTATTCAAGTCACATAATATGCTAATTACAGGTGTAATTCAACCTTTAATGTTCGGACAATTGCAAACGCTCAACATTATATAAGTCAAGGATGCGGCGAAATAATTCTATGCCATTTCAACAAGAATAATATTGTCTGTGCAAAATGTATGTGGACTATTTTTTAATGGGGAAAATATAACGGCACGTCAGAATATGTTCGACAAATTAGTTCACTGTAGCGACAAATGATTTCATGAAAAATTATGTTCTTTGCACGTCAGAAGATGCCACAAATATTATTCTTGTTAGTACGTAGACCGAAGGAAGTTGCAGTTAGCATTAAATTAAATCTTAACAGTAGCATAAATATAAAAAAAAAATGTATAATGAAATAATGATTCTCTTGAAGATTTATTTTAAATCTAGACCAACGGTTGTCAAACTATGGTACGCGTACCACTAGTGGTACATGAAGCATCTAGTGGTGGTACGCAAGCAGACACGACCATAAACCATTTATACGAGTTAAGATTTGTGTTGGAGCACGAAATTAAAGTTAAATTTGAGTACATTAATAACATCAAACTCCATTGTCAAATGCTTTCTGAAGCTTTTAAAAAATATTTCCAAGAAGACTATTCCAAAAATATTCCACCAACCATCAGTAATAACGATAAAGAGTCGTTTATAGAACTATTTTGCGGTGGAGGTTTGAAAATTGAGTTTAGTGAATCAAAACTTGATGAGTTTTGAATTAAGGCTATAACCGAATATCCCGAATTGACCAGAAGAGAATTGTTGCTTTCGATGCCCTTTTCAACAACCTATCTCTGCGAAACCAGATTTCTTCCATGGTGACCATAAAAAATAAATTAACTATCGACTCCGATTTGCGCATAAAATTAAGTACAACGGATCTCAACCTCTCATCACTTGTTTCAAGCTTGCAGCTTCATCCTTCTCACTAAACTTGGTAAGTGTATTATCATAAAATATAATAAAATGTTGAATTGATTCTGTTTTGTTCAGTGATTTTCAAACTGGGAGGCACGTCGAGGATATGTGCGCGAAGTTTAACGAAGCTTAAAAACCTTATTATTTTCTGATATGCGCATTTCTTGTAGTAATATATTTTTTACCATTTAAAAATGTGTCTGTATTACTTTATAAATAAGGGAGGGAGGCTCCAAGATTTAATGGTTTTTAAAAGGAGGCGTATTAACCTGTTATTTGGAAAACTTTTGAAATCTGAATTAGGTTGTACGACCGATTTATTTTTTAGACAACTTTGTCAAAATGTGACTTAGCCTCGATCTAGACCTGTTAATGGTACGCGACTGTTCTTTTATTCACATAAGTGGTACGCGGATAAAAAAGTTTGAGAACCTCTGATCTAGACAGTTAAAACTGTCTTTAGTCTCATAAATGCTGAATAGGAGCAAACAAATTCATTCTGATTTTTCAATTACAGCAATACAGGTGCGCGCAAAAGAAAGGTTCGTCGAATTCGGACCCCCCCCCAGGATCAAAGAAAACATATACTTATTTGAGAAATACTAAATAACTAAACAACTGACAATTAAAATCACTTTATTTTATTAACATCAAAATCAAATTAAGATCAAAATTACATTAATACATAAGCCACCCCTCCTGTGTTACTCTACGAATATTTTTTCGAAATGGACCTCCCTCATATCATTTTTCTGTGTGCATGTTTGTCTAAATGCTGAATTACATTTCTTTGAATTTTTCAACATGATAGGCAGCATAACCATTCTTTCCATATGACGTTAATTTCTAGACAGGTTCATAGATGGCGCTGCATTTGTCGTTCACTTGTATATTCTATCATTCGACTACGTATGTTATCGTGATTTAAATGTTTTGTCGTTACTGGAATAATCTATCGTGTATTATTTTTTCTGTTGTTCTTAAAAAATAATCTGTCGTTAATAAAACTTATTTTAAAGGGCCGAACTCTTTTCTTAATTTCAGGGTAGGGTAGGGCCGGATTTTTCAATAGGCTTTTTAATAAGTAATAATATGATAAAAAAAAAAAAACAAATCGTCATTTAGCAGAGTTTGTACCCTGTAGTGCCTATTCTTTAAACTTACTGGAAATTAGTGCCACGGCGTCCTGCAAGGAAGCAATATAATTCATTTATGTGGCCTGCGTAGCCATATACTTTTTGGTCGTCAGAACTATTGGACTTTTTTTGTTAGATATTATAGTTTTTCTTTATTTTATTTTTTGCTCGTCGGTTCTTTTGGATGTCTTCTTTTGCTCGTCGGTTCTTTTGGATGTCTTCTTTTGCATGTCGAATCTTTTGAATGTCTCTTTTATCGCTTGGTTTTTACTATTCTGCGTCGATTTTTGTTGAAATAAAAAATATGTAAAATAATCTTAAAATAGATAGATTTCCTTTTTCCTGAACGAAGTACGGAAACCTCAGCTAGTCTTATCATATTCTATGCTTTATTTCTCATTAAATCAGAATTATCTTGATTTCATTAGAATTTCATTATCAGAAGTTGTTCTTTTTAAATAAATTATGAACCAAAAATATACTATTGAAATAAATACTGACCTTACATCCGCTGTTCTCCTGTTAAGTCCAGAAATTCCCAACAGACTGATTTCCCCAAAAACAGAACCTTCAGTTAATGTTGCAAGCACCATATCCTCACTACTACCCAGTACTTCAACTTTCCCCGACTGCAGAATATACATTTCGCGTCCAACATCTCCCTTGCGGCAGACCATATCCCCGGGCAGATAGATCACTGACTTCAGCTGCAGCACCAACTCTCGGAGAAGAGCCTCATCACAGTCTGCGAATAATTTCACTTTGCTCAGTGTGTTTATATGCACGTTTATGGCTATATCAGTCTTCATTTTATGAGGCAGACAATCCAGGATACTGTTTTCATCTAAAACATTAAATTATTAATTTAACATCTGTACGCTTATTTTAAAAAAATTATGAGAAGTATAATTTTTCATACATTTTAGAGTATCGAATGTATCAAACAGGTATCGTTTTTGGACACATTTTTAACTAATCGCATCTTCTTTTTTTAATAAATTTTAGTCTGTTAATCCAGAGATTCCCAACCTGTGCACCGCGGCACCCTAGGAAACCGTGGTTGGGCTACAGGGGCGCCGCGAAAACGTTGCAATATTCCTCCAACTGCGTTAGTTAGACCATTATTTTGACTTGGGGCGCCGCGGAAAAAAAATACATTAAGGGCACCGGGAACCGTTAAAGTTTGGGGACCACTGTGTTAATCTATTGATTAACTTAAAAGTATTAAGACCTTAATTTATTACCCTACATGAATATATATGTAGCAGTACCATGTAGAATATATATCAAGTAGCTTCAGTGAAGCATGAAGTTATTTGGTTACCCAAAAAAATATATGAATTATAATTTTTATGTTATAAATTATGATAAAATTTAAAAACCATCAGAGAGACCTTACGATGGCCTTTTTAAGGTTATAGAGCGCCATAAAAAATATTTTAAGGTGTAATTATCTGATACAATCGACACTGTTTCGATTGATCGTCTAAAGCAGGCGTATGTAGACGAAAATTTCATGATAACCTCAGCGTTTGTCTTAACACGAGCAAAATTTAAGCTTATTACTTTTTCATCTCATATTGAGTATGAACTCATACATTGAGTATGAACTATAATGTATGAACATTAATTTAGGAAAGGGAGTACCTGTAGCAGTTATCAAGTAGCTTCAATGGAGCATGAAGTTACTTGGTTACCCAAAAAAATATATGAATTATGATTTTTATAACAAGCTATAAACTTATAATAAAATATTATATTTATATATAATTTATATATTGTAAGACTGTTGCTAGTTTCAAGACTTGCATATATACAGTGGATATCGTTTATAACAACATCTGATATAACGACATATCGGTTTTAGCGACGAAATTTCAAAGTCCAGGGCAGAAACATATTTTTTTATACGTGAGACTTATCTCTTATTACGACGAAATTAATATAACCACGAAAAATGGCTTGAAATGTGGGCTAAATTACCTTTTATAACAACGTATCACCACTACCTAACGCGAAAATGCTGAGGAAGGAACCGAATTGGGTAGGGGTATTACCGAATTATGAAAAGCAAGGCGAAACGCGACATATAAACATATTCATAGATTAAGGCTGCGTATAACCCCCGGAGGTTACTAGTTTCTTATACAAAACTAACAATCTGAAATAAAATTAGTATCAACCTATACATCAAATTTTGCACCGAATTTGTATCTATCTAATATGATAGTTTTAATTGTAGAAACATTTATTGTAAAAATATTATCGCTCAATAACTTAAAAATAGACATTAGCGATATTGGTCTGTAATTTTTTAAATCTATTTATGGGTTTCGAATAACTTTTATATTTATATAGTTTTGTCTAGAAATGTTCAAATAATACGTCAATTTTTTTTTCGACTTGATTACTTATAGTTTAGAGCCTTCGTCGAAAGAATGCTACTTGGTACGCGTATTCTTCACGAAAAATAAATCATTTTTACCCGTAACACCAATTTTGAAAACCGCGGCAGATTCAAGAGGGCGGCAAAAATAGATTACCCAGGACAATAACTATAAATAATTTTCACAATACAACATAATAGCTAGAATCATATTTGTAGAATGAAGCTTTAGGTACAATTTGCCGCATTGTACGCAAATATGCGTCGATTGGTTTACAAGATGACGTCTATAATGCAATTTGCTTATTTACAACTACCTAACAGTTTTTTCTACAATTAAAAATATTAGATAGATAAAATTCGCTGCAAATTTTGATATATAAATTGTTATTAATTTTATTTCCGATTATTAGTTTTGTATAAAAACTATTCAGGACTATAGGGTTGTGCGCCGCCTTAACTACGAGTTGAAGGTTCTTCATCGACGTCGATATGCCGAAACGAAAAGCATTAATGTAAATTTTTCAAATATTGATGAAGAACTCGAAACAGATGAAGATATTAGGGAAGATGAAATTGGAAACCCAAAAATCACAAAAGCAAACTAAAATGACAGATTTTTTTTTGTTAAAATTAAAATATGTATACATACGTATGTAAATGTTAAGTTGTTTATATGTAAATGTTAAGTTGTTTATATGTAAATGTATGTTTTGTAACACTTGAATATTGTTTTTGTTACTTCTTGCTTTTGTGCTTCTTGCACTCATGTAAAAGAGTATACTCTTTTCTAACATAAATAAAATGTACACAATTTTCAATATTGTATTTATAGTGTTTGGATATAGCGACCTACGGTTATAACGACCGAATTTCATTGGTCCCTTCAACGTCCTTATAAACGATATCCGTTTGTAGTATACTATGTCACTTCACATTTTAAGTGTGCATTATTTTATTTTTTCAGGTTTTTAGATATCTGAGTAACGGAATGAGGGACAACATATTTGAAAAGATTTTTGTGCAAAATATTATGAAAAGTTTTAAAAAATTACGTCCCTTTCTGAATCCATACTTCATAGATTTCGTTTCATATTTCACAATATTTTTTAAAAATGATGATTTTTGGACTATTTAATATTTAGATAGGTACTGTTCCTAAAAATAATTTAATCAAAAATTTTGCTTATCTCAGGGACGCCGAGAACATGAATTAGCGGTATTGAATAGAGCGGTATTAAATAGTAAATGACTGTTTCATGCAAGTTTCATACTATGCTTTTTCCACGACTATAACTTTATAACTTTATAATTTTTATTCAGTTCCCTTTAAAAACAAACAATAATTTGACAGTTATTTTCAACCTATTTATTGCGTTGCGTAGCAACAGTCATGTACGTATCAGTGAAAATAACAATACCTGCGTAAGTTGATTAACTGACTGACCAAGACCAACTCTATCAAAAAATATATTTGCAAAATTCGACTTTAACAGTATTATTTAATTTTAATCCGGTTTCTTCTACAAACTAACAATAATTTGACACATGCTTTCAAGCTACTTATTACGCTGCCTAGCCACGGTCTGCCATTGCTGCTTGAACCTGTTATGTAATGAGCACAACCTGCTACGTACTGAGCTCATTACGTAACAGGTCAGACGTGTGTAATAAAAAGGAGTGGGGAACGTGTTACATTTACTAATCACTGACACGCCTGTGATGAATATCTATATAGTCGTGGAAAAAAATTATTTTTTAAATATTCAAAATAGAAAAGAACTCCAAATAAACTATAAAGGGGCACATTCATACAGGAATAATAGAAAAAGGCTTTAATATGCGTTTTTTTGCGACACGGAAATCAATTTTAACTGGAGTAAGGACGTTGCTTAGTCTCCTGACGTTTAATCAATTTGAAACACTATATAATAAAAATTTTAAAACAGTATTACCTAAAGTATGTTGTGTCTCCCAGGTAAAAGTAAACCACATCTGCACTCTCTTCATTAATTCTGGTGGCATATTAAGTCTCCTTAAATATTCCAGGGTCTCATCCACCAGCTTCCTATATTCTGTCTGTGATCTAGTCGCCGTTACTATAATCTCTCTGATCTGGCCAATCAACAAAGCGAAAACAAAAACACCCATCAACCACGAAAACGTCATGAACATCAATTCGATATTCTCTTTCGGCTTCGGATTTTTACCAATAGATGTTGCCGTTTTCGTACCGAAATAAAAACAAACGATATACGGGTTTCCTCTTCCATGAAATACGAAATCGTTGTAATTGAGTCCTTCCCAACGGGAAAATGCATAGTATGCACATGCGTTTAGATGGATTAGATACATCATGTAGCCTAGTGTTCGAAATATTCGTACCATGTGTGGTGATGACAAAATTCGATCGATGTTTTCGAAAAATCCCCAAAAGGCGTGGATTTTTATCATTCGTGGGAAGCGAAGGATTACCATGTCTGGACCAAAGTAGAAATATAATATGTCCAGAGGAAGAAGAGATATTAAGTCCCTCTGAAATAAATAAATAATAATAATAATTGAAAGGCTCAGTGGAAAAGTTGTGCAAGTGATATTTTAACACTTTTTCACAACAAGTACATTTATACTAACTAACCTAAATTTAACAACTTTTCAACAAGTAATTTCTGTCACATGTCTGTACAAGTAACTTATGTTTTTTTTTTTTTTTCATTCAGATTTTATTAATATAACTATATAAATATTTCTGAAAATCGTCTGGCTTAAATTTTCCTTTAATTCTCGTAAAAAGTTCGTGTGACTGCATCTAGCGGGGAGTATGCTAGTTTTTCGATCAAACACGTAGCCAAGCCAATGCAGGCAATTGCTAGTTAGTAAATGATTCTTTCGACGCTTTCAAATTCTTGCAAGATAATTTAAACGGATGAATCAACGGAACAAATCCTCAAATCGTCACGAAAATTGTCCACTATCTAACACTTTTTCCTTCATGGTCAACTTTTACTTTAGAAAATAGCGGGATAACTAACCACTGTTAGTAGGCTACATCAGTATTTTCTTTATAAACACTAACACGATCATCCGGTAAGATTGCACTACAAGAAAAACTTGTCAGCTGATTTAATTGGTTTTCATTGCTGTCTGCAACCCGTACAACCTCCTTCTTTAATATTACTACAAGCAAAAGTGAAGGAAAGTTGTGTTCCTGGCCAACCACAAACTTATTACCTCTTCGTACGATCGGCTGGCAAGATTGTGAGATGACAAAACTTACGGAAGAAAAGGCTAGTGTACCCTCAGAATAAAAATTTTGAGATGACATAAAGCCTATATTTGATTTCCATTTATGTTCTATCATCATTCCAAATTGCGTGAAAATTCTAAGAAGGGTTCTACATATCGTTAATTATCGATTGACTAGAGCTCGTAGAATGGTAGAAAATACCTTTGCTATTTTACCTAATAAGATCCGCTCTAACAAACCTTGGATAAGCAGCGTAATAACTATCGGTGGCATAAGGCTATTCCAAACGTTTAAGCCGAACCAAATGGGATTTTTATTTTTGTAAGTTGTCACAAGCACTCTTTTTAATGATTTTTTAACGAAAATAAAATAAGACATTTTAATAAGGTTGAATAGCAAGAAAAAATCTCTTTTCAAAATTTTCATAATCTACTATAAGCTCCATATGAAAAAATAAAATTGACCACGATAACTTGAAAACGATGAGCAAAAATTAAAACCGTAAAATTTACATTTTCGTTCATATCTAATGTGGCAACTTTAGTCTAATTTAACCGACCTCGTAGCTCTTACCGTTCTCGAGATCTTCATGCTTAACAAGATATTCGGGACATTCTGTGTAGTATAAATTTTTACCTCAGTCAGACTGGTCAATAAGTATTTGTTACCCAGCAATGGTAAAAATTTTAATTTGACGTATGAAACATGTTAAATAACGATTTGTTTGCAATTTGCTTTATAAGTATATATTTAGTGCTGGGAACTGAAACCGGTTTTTCGGGTACCCGGTTCCGGTTTGTAGTTTTCACGTTACTCGGACCCGGTTCCTATTACCCGGTTCTAAATACCCGGTTCCGGATACCCGGTTTCGGATACCCCATCAATTCAAAATTGAAAATGTATATAACAAAAACCGTACGTAGTAGATGCACGTCAGCAATTATTACTTAACGTATCTCAGTCACAATAACCATAACTGTTATGATGCTGGAAACCAAAACATGTTTAACGGGTATCCGGTTCTGGGTTTCGGGTAAAACTGGTACATAATTGGTTGAAGTAACCCGGTTCCGGATACCTCATCCCGAATATACGGTTCCGATTACACGGTTCCGGATTACCCGGTTCCGGGTACCCGATTCTGATTACCCGGTTTCGGATATCTGGTTCCGATTACCCTGTTCCGGATACCCGGTTTCGAAACCGGGTAACCGGGTAAACCCGAAACCGTTTTTTTTTAACCGGTTCCGGTTCCGTCAATATCGATTTCTGACAGTACTAGTATATATAATGGTGGTTGCAGCAGTGTAGTGGTCAGCTCACTCGCTTTGAAAGTGTGAGATCGTGAGATCGAATCTTGGCCGTTGCGACCGTAGACTCACTCAGCTTTCTTTATAATGAGTGCCTTTATCTTTGAATTAATATTCGGGAATATGGGGCGTACTTCATAGGGCACGTCAAGCTGGCAGTCATGACTACTCTAAAACGTAATATTTTGGTCATGCAAGAGGGCGCTAGTCGCTATCTGAAAATATCTCAAATCTGTGCATTATGCCATTCGAAAGAATAATTAATAGTAGTACAGTAATCCCTCGTTATCCGCGTTTTTTTTTTTTTTCAGCTATTTTGGTTATACGCCTTTGTGAAATTATAATGTTATTTATTTTTTTTATAGCGAAGCTAAAACAGTAGCTGGATTGCCACTGGAATGTGCTCCTAGCAATTTAAGCGCCGCGTCTCTGATTGACCATTATCACCCCTTCCGCGATATATATTCATAATTCCTGTTATATATATGTACATATGTATATGGTTAATCTTATTATCTGTGATTTCCTATCCGCTGTATGGTGGTGGAACGTACGTGGAACCTCCATGCATTACGTGATATTGCAGTATACCTATATATTTGACACCTACTACATCAGGTCATCTCCCAATATTTCCCCAAACTTGCCCTAATGATATTGTTACAAGCAATGTCAGTTTATAATTATGACTTTTCTGGTATGTTATTTTATGAGTCAAACAATACCTACTTTATTTTATTTATATTAAAACCGACAGTTATTCCGCTGCTTATCCTATACCCTGTTCGAAATGTAGAAATAGTAATAAAATCACGTGAAAGATTGAAGTCGCTACCCTATTGGATTTCGCATAAATTTAACGGCTCAACAGCCAACGAACGACATGTGAACATTGCATGATTACTACTTCTTAATTTTGAACAGAGTATAGGTTTGTAAAAGGGGCCCTTATCTGAAGTATCGTTGGCCGGATAAGATATTCTGATATTTATTCCCATGCGTATCCAATTCGAGTTTTACCCTAGCATTGTAAAATAATTTTTTTTATTATGTACCGGGAACTGCGTTAGCCGAGGTTTATCCCTTGATTGTAAAAGCGACCTTAAGGAGAATATTTCACAGACCACTATATACAAGTCCAAAATTTCGCTAATGTCCAACTGAAATGTCATGTCATTGAAATGAGCTTTTGCTTTACAAAATGATCAAATGCTTCATTTATCCTATAATATTACTAGTTTTAAAAATCTAGTTCCGCTTAAACCAAAGAAATAAACTATAACTTTTTAGATGTTTTATTTGATGATCGCTATCACAGTTTATCGTTAAGTGCGGGACAACCAAAGAAATTAATTTTTTGGAGTCGATATCATTAATTTCAGCATTGTCCTTAGGTTGAAATTCGAGCACGTGTTGATCACTTGATTTCTCCCGGTCGACTAAAAATTGGTAATGCTCTACCACTCTTACAAAAGTATAGACATAACGCCCTTAGCTGATCGCGATCGGATCCGAAATCTGTGTTTGGATACAGATTTTTAAATCTGCCGATTTTGTAACCGTGCAATTACACCGTAGTCATTACTATCTGATAGTTGAATCGGCCGATTGATTTATCGTATATGCGCGAATAGCCTGACTGTTTAACTAGAAATGTAACAACAGGTTTGTACGAATCGGCTCCAACCCAGCTCTGATTATACTGTATACACTACATTTACTATAAATAAACATATACATATATAAATATACATATACTATATTTCAAAATTCAATCCGAGGATGAGCTGTAGGATTAAAGAGAGAAAAAAAACTTACTTTAAAGTAACCACTGCTTGTGTAATGCTGCCTCGTTAGTTTGTAATCCGCAATCCAGAACCCATCCGATATGTACATAATTCTAGGTTGTATCAACGCAACATCAGTTATATAAACAACATCAAAAAAATAATCAAAAAACATCCAAACAGGTCTATTTGTAGGTGTTTGATATGGAAATGTGGCTCTGAACGGAATCATCCAACAGTTATACATATAAGCCAGTGCCACCAGAAACATCCATGTCACAAAGAACTTGCTTTGTGGGTCTATAACTTTGGTTTGAAATTTGTGCTTGAGGTCTTGCCAGACGTTTAGTTTCTTTCCTTCTTCTATTGCTGGTGGTGATTCTGAAGAACCTGTTGGTTTGGGTATCCTGGTAGAAAGTGGAGGTGGTTCTAATTCGTCTTGGCTGCTGAGTGATGATGGTGTTGGTGGAAGTTCTAGACGGCGACGTACTAGGTTGGTTCTATCGGAAAAGGCTTCCACCAGATGACGAATTCTTTCCCGGATGAATTGTCTGTGGAAAATTAGAAAGAAATAAATTAACTATAGGGGAATTAATAACACTGAGACTTTTTATCCTATTTGCGATAATTCGGGTTTTATTCGAAAAAACTTTATTCTTTTAATCGCTATACAGAGTTGATTTTCGTTACAAAATGCACAAATGTTTTATTATTGAAGATAGGGTATAACATTAAATTTGAAACTTGTGTTGTACTACAAGGGTTGCTACTTAAGTTTTATAACGAATACCGAGGAAAACAACAAAACTTTTAACAAAAATCCCATTCATCGATCATAATAATAGTTATAAAATAGCCCACCATTTAAGAAAACAGAATATCCAAGCAGCTTTTCACAATAAATTTACTTTAAAAAATATGTTAGTTAACAATAAAATTAATAGTAAAAATTTAATGTTATATTGAAGGTGAAAGAACCTTAAAGAAACTTCAATATTAGAATTAAGAAACATATGAAAGCATGGAAACTCAATAGAATATATTCCAATATTGCAGAGATTAAAAAGGCTATTTATAAGAAGAAAAATTTAATGAATGAACAACTTGAGTTATTAACCCATTTAAACCTGAAACTTTTTAAAAAAAAAAAATAGTTTTTTTGTAAAAATTTAGTTATTTGTATATAAATATGCATGAAAATTATTATAATTTTTTTTTTTTACTGATTAGAATAGCCAAAACATGCTGTACTTTTTAAAGGACGGTAGGACTATATACTACTATAAGAATAATAACAACCTATTTATTTAAATGCTTTATTATTTTTATAAAGCATATAAATTCCAAAATTATTTCAAAATTATTTTATAAACTCTAATATAAACTAAACTATAAAATAATTTGCTTGTATGATAGTCCAAAAAACAATTTTTAGGATGTAAACCTACATTAGGTACATTTTTTACAAACAAAATTAGCTTTTTTGCTGCAAACAGCGCAACGTCTTTGAGCAAAATAAATGGATGGTCAGGGACCTCAAAGAGTTGTGTTTGTTTTGTTTGACTCTGGATGTTCAGGGACCTCAAGGAGTTCAGAGGAGCTCTCGATGGTCAGGGACTTCAAGGAGATGTGTTTGTTTTGTTCAACGCTGAATGTTCAGGAACCTCAAGGAGTTCAGTGAAACTCTGGATGGTCAGGAATCTCAAGGAGACGGTAAAGACTAACATTATGTGTTCGTTTACTCTGTTTTATTTTGCAGTTATTAAATTCTGAAGATGCCGCGAGGACGTGGCAGGAGCAGGACGGCCGTGTTACGATAATTTGTTTTATTTTTCAGTTATTTTGAGTAAATAAAGTTAAATAACATAAATTTCACTAATGTATCAAAAACTTCATAAATAAAATATGGTAGGACATAATCCTACCGTCCTTTTAAAAGGACGGTGGCTTTATTCATTGAATATCGTTTGCTGGTTTCAACAAAATTAAAGTTTTTGAGGTTATTAGTATATAAAAATATACAGCCTAACATAAAATGTATTTTATAATTTTAAAATTTAAGAATAATAATAAAATAACTTTCCAAGAAGTAGCCATTGTCAATGCTCATAAAACGTAAGCGATTGAAACGCCAATAAAATTTACAAAAATGACAACAATTGTTTGAAACTTGCTATAAATGATGTTACATAAACACAGTGATCATAACATATTACGCCATCACAAATTATTTGTTTTTACTAATTAATATAGCGCGATTTTTGAAAATCCTTTTAAAAGGACGGTAGGTTTAAATGGGTTAAGTTAACCGCTTCTAACACCCTTTTAATCAAATCGGAAAGCACTGTGCATATCGTTCAGGTATCACCTCAGAAATTAGATTTTCGTAGGCTTCGATTGTCGCTTCAGAGCTAGCAATTTTAATTCGCGCATTTTATCCTTTATAAAAGGGAAGAGGTAGAAGTCACAAGGCGCTAAGTCGGGACTGTAAGGTGGATGAGTCATTTCTTCTCTTCTTGAAGCGCTCGAGACGACCGATTCCCTTACCCTAGCTGTTCTGCCTGATTGTTATTTGCCTTCAAATTATTCTCGCACGTCGTCTTGCAAAAGATCGAAATTTGGTAATTACACCCCTAGCTGTCCAAAGAAGGTTCAGGTAACAAGGACCTGTATCCAGAACACCTGTAACTTGCCCGGCTTTGCTCGCAAATCATCGAGTTTAAAGACTGCGATGCGCTCGCGAGCCTTGGGACTGACTGGACGCAGACTAGAGCAGCATAGTGGGCACAAATGAGTCTCGGTTCAGTTTAATAGCTCCAGATGATTTGCGATGAATTGTTTTCACTCGTAGTAATTAAGATATTATATTCATACTAACAAAATTTAAAAAAGTTCTAACCGAAGTCGTATAAATACCCTAACTTTGGAAAAAATGACATATTTTTAGTTATCGTTTGTTTAATTAATGGATATTAATGGGATCCTTGACCAACCAGGCCATGTCTATCTGACATGGATAGGGTAGGGTGATAGGATAGATGACTGTTTAGGATAGGGTATCCCCTATCCTAAATAAGGAGACCAATTTGGAGAAATAGGTATTAAGAATTAGGAAAGTAGGATTAACATTTATTTATTAAATTTCTGTAACTCAATTCGCAATAAATTAGTTGATATTTATATTTTGTTTCTGTAAGTTTTTACGTAAATTATCATTTCATTAAAATGTCATAACATTTATTTTTGCCCAAAAAAATAGGTGTATTGTTGTTTTCTATCGTTTCCTGTACTTTTTTTCAATTATATAGTTCTTTAAATCCTTCCGGACATTTTACTTCTTTTTAGGATTTTGTAGGTACGATCAAAAAATCTTATACTTAATTATTCATGTGTTTGTAATAAAGGCACCTCCAAACGGTGTGCCAGCGCTCGCCAACGCTAGTTCTGACGCTGCCCGTAACATGTAGCACAGGCGGACACTTGCGTACCATACAAACGATGTGTCAATGAAGCGTCAGTGTTGGCCAAGTACAAATATAGCGAATATGGGCCAATGTTTGTAAAATTACGTCTGACAGTGATAGTTAGGTTATGGTTGCAGCTTCGACCTTGCTTTTGATATTTAAATTAGATTAAAAGTACAAAAAATTACTTTTTACTTTAAGTAGACTTCATAATTACGCAAAAATCGTTATAACCTTCCTTTTGAGCACAACACTCTCGACTGATGTGATAACACTTGTGTGCGCGTCGTGTGTACGGTGCTAACATGTATATACAAGTCTGAACCGATGCTGGTCAAACTCCTTTGACTTGTGATAAGAATACCGCCTCGGAAGCGAAAGTCGGCCAGCGCCAAGCCCAGCCTACGTTGGCTGTGCCTTGTGACTTGTTGCCCATACACATGATCCGCGGATCTAGACAAGTGTAAACATTGGCCGTGACTTGCCACGCCGTCTGTAGGCGCCTTTATACAACTCTTTGATCCACATATGGGAAAATTATTGAGAGATCAGAAAAACAAATCACTGGAAAAATATAAAACCTTTTAATATGTGGATAAACCAACAAAGTTTTATTTTTGATAAATCATTTTTATGGGTTTTTCTAAAAATGTTTGTCCCCCACCTGTACATGTACATTGATGGGAACCGGAAGACTTCTACAAACATTTTTGATCAGATTCGTTTCTTACAAATTTATTGTGAAAAAATTTATTTGACGTGTGATATATGTCACATTATAGCGTTTTGTTTGCATTTTGTATTAGAAGTATATACAATAGGTGGCCAAATTATTAGGGACAGCACCCCCCCCCCCTGTAATTTTCAAGTTTAAATGCATTTGTGAGAAAATAAATTGTTTTTAAATCATTTTTCTTCTATATTCTTGTTGCTGGTATCATTATTATTTTAAAAAGCGGGAGATCGCCAAAAAAATCATCACCACCAAGCGGCAATTATATATAGAAACCCTTATCAGAGAGTGGCATCACAACCCCAATCTCCGACACAACGCAAAAGTCTGCATGGAAAGCATGCCCAAACGCCTGGAAGCCGCAATCGCAGCAAAGGGTGACAAAATATTAAGATTTTACTTATTTTGTTAAATTAACACTTTTTATACAAAAATAAATGATTATGAATAAGCAATTATGTCGTTTTATATTCTAAATAAAGCACTCTAATGAATAAAAATAAATACGAGACCCAAAGCCACTCATTTCCCCATTAAATTCATTTGAAAATTACAGAAAATCTGCACTGTCCCTAATAATTTGGCCACCCACTGTAATTGTGGTTGCAGCAGCGTAGTGATCAGCTCACTCGCTTTAAAAACGACCTAAAAATAAAATTTTAGCTGTTGCAACCGTAGACTAACTCAGCCTTTTTTACAATAAGTACCTGTAACTCTGAATTAATATTCGGGAATATGAGGCATGCCTCATAGGACATGTAAAGCCGGTGGTCATGGCTATTGTAAAAAGTAGTCTTTTGGTCATGTCAGAGGGCTCTAGTCGCTACTTGAAAATCTCTAAAATCTATGCATTATGCCATTCGGAAGAATAATTAATAATATTATACCTAGTAATCTCTCCTTACCAGCGTTTTTTTTTTTGTTTTTAGCGATTTTGTTTTTTTTTATGTTAAAAACAGTAGCTTAAAAACGCAACTTCTAAGTCATATCTTCGTTAAATCACTGTCAGGTCATTGTTTAATCACTATCAGTGTTAATTTAATAAGCGCTAGGGCTAACTTAACCCAAAACATTAACAAGAGATAATAAACATCGATTGAATGTTAAATAACTATTGCATGACTGCATTAATTACTTTGCTATTTGTCCTATAAAATTAGAACTTGGCTTGATAATATCAGTCATTCATACCAATATCGGTAATAAATTATTCGTGCAAATTACCTCTGTACTTGACATGGATAACAATAATTATATTTACCCTTTGACCTTTGTCAAAATATAATTGGTTTTAAACCAGAAGTAACTGTATAATTTGAATATAATAGTATTGTTTGTTATTACGAGTAATACTCTGTCATCAGAGTCCGATTATACAACCGGGATTCGGGAAGGTTGGATAATCAAGAATAGCGGATAATCAAGCCGTTCATGTTATTAAGTGCTGTAGAACAAAAAAAATTGATGTGAAGTGTGAATATTCACACATTTCAGGATTTCGCAGGTATATAATAAGTGAAGGCGGCATGCTGAGTGTGTAGGATAAATTTTACTTTGTAGTAATCACGGAAAAATGAACGATATTTTTAAAATAATTTATCGTCTGTTAATCATATAATAAGACTGGTTATTAAATTTACGCTCTTAAAAATTAAATGCAACATTTGTCAAAACTAGAATTTTGACAAAATAATTTCAACATAATAAAAATGCAAAAAAAAACAGAAAAAATAAAATTCACTCCGTACTCGAAACCCTTCGTTTAGCGAATTTAGCGAATTTTAGCTTACGACACCAGTACTCTAACCACTACGCTATCGTACGCCTTGCATGTGGGTGTCTTACATTGGTATAACTTTTGTACTTTGTGAACCAAAAACCACAAAAAATGCGTTATTTTCCGAAAACATAATCTGATCAATAATTCCTGTTGTACTATTTCGGTTCACACCAATATACATTACTTAGATTTTTTTTAGATTTTTAGTTTAAACCATCTGGGCTACAGGGTGTGGGACAAAATTTTTTTTGCACAATTTTGGCAAAAATCGTTTCAAAATTATTTATTTTGCAAAAATAAAAATTTGATCGTTAATCCACGTACTAAGGGCTTTCATTTGATACCCTACTCAGAATTTAAAAAAAAAAAAATTTGTTTTCGATGAGCACATTTTTGTTTATATTTTTAGGGGGATATGTTTTTTAGATGTTTTAGTATTTTTCCTATGTACGGGTCAAAGAGTTGTATAAGCATGCTAAATTTCAACTCTCTAGGTTTAGACGTTTGGCTACAATTTTTACCGAACAGACAGACAGACAGACAGACAGACAGACAAACAGACGACAAAATGACGGTATAAGGGTTTTTTGGTAATACCTACAAAACCCTAAAAATAAACTGATTATACTGAAAATATTAGTTTGTTACTTTAAAACAGGTGCCTACTAAACAGAAATATATTTTTACACAGTATGTACCATTTTTTGTATTTTCTATGATTTTTTTATTTATATTTTATACAGAAACATCAGCGTTACGCAAAGGCGAAGCAGGCGCACAACTGTAGCGCAAAATTTGGAAAAGCGGCAAAATGTTGAATGTAAGTATAACAAATCTGTTGTTTAATTTTGTCACCAGGGCGGAAAACAATTTTGCCAGTGGCGGCCAAAAGTCTATCACCTGCGCTGCATACAGTACTGTGAATTAAACATTGCAATTGCAAACTTTAAACTGCTTTCACTTTTGGCAATGAAATATGTTCTTAAAATTGACATTTTGGCTATGGTCGGATAATCTGGAATGTCGAATAATTAAAGGTAGTATAATCGGGATTTTATTTGAGTACCAAATCAAGTACTTTGCAGTGGCTAAGCTAGAAATATTGGTTCCTTAGGCAAGTGTGACGGAGCCCGCCCCCCGTATCTCCAGCCGATACAAAAATATATTCTGAATAAGGATTAAAAAAAGAAATATAAAACAGTTGCTTTAATTTCTTTACAATAAATAAATAATGCCCAAAAGTAAGATAAGACTATAGAAAAAATAGCTATCTAGAACAGCGTTTCTCAACCGGGGGGCCGTGAAGGCTTCGTCGGGAGGCCGCGAAGTCATACAAGATCGAAACATGAAAATATAATAGCAATGCGCTCAATCTTGCAAGATATAAATTTTATTCATATTTATAAATACGAGTCTGATATTGATATTCAGAAAAATATACCTTTCATAACATAAATAAAATAAATATTTTATTTATTATTCTATCTAATTACTTATTTTGACAACTAATTTAAGCTACAGGCTATTTCAAACGTTTAAGCGGAACAAAATGGAGTATTAATTTTATAAAGTTGTGACTAGCTTTTGCTAAACAAACTGATCAAAAGCAATCAAAATTCAAGTTGTACTTTAAAGTAGGTACGACTTAAAAGTGCAATATTTTTTATTACTCTTCGAGCTACAGTAACTCAAGAGTAAGGATGCGAATCTGTTTAGATTAAAATATAAGGCACTTTGAACACTTGTAAATAAAAATACTTTACTTTCATGTCGTTATAGGGAATATAATCGTCATATATATTATAGTTTTTTGTCAACCGTAAAAGATACTGAAAAAATGTTATTTCTTTTGAAAAGCTCTATCCAAAGATACTCAATATGACATACGTTCCCATATAACAATTCGAAACTGTCCTTAATATCCTGTACTTCCGAAAACTTTCAATATTATCATTTAATGTTTTGTATAAATTTTAGTTCAAAATTTTTCCCAACTTGCTCACACGTTGCCTTTTCGAGAAAAATCGTGTTCCCTCTATCTTGATACACCATATTTCCGGGGAAACCGGAAGTGCCTCAGAATTCTTATAGTAACCTTTAGATGGGCCTTTTTGTCTAGTTTAACTTTTGTTCTGAAGATTTTTTGTATCTTTACAAATAAAGGAGATTTTCGGGGTGCCCCGTTTCAAACAAACACCCTGTATATATAGGGAGGCCGCAGACAACATTTATATAATTTCGGGGGGTCCCATGCCAGAAAAGGTTGAGAAACACTGACCTAGAATACACATAAGATAACAAAAATTAAATGCTTCTTGCTTCCTTGTAGGTCTTCTTGCCTTCTATGCCTTCTTGCTTTTGCATTAACAAAATCGTTAATAAGTTCTTTGATATTATTTTTTGCAGGGTCTTTAATCCCCGAACTGGCGCAACAAAATTTAATGCAAAAAAATTGTATAAATATCAAATTAACTCCTTAGTCCTTTGAGGGTTTTGGCTGCCTGCACAATTCGCTTTCATTTGAACTGGTCTGCCATAGATGCAAAATTTAGAATAAATGTGAGGCAGCGGCGTCTGGCGCTATTCGCGATTGAAACTAACGTTGGCGGCGCTGCGTACAACAGCTGATGCCGGACGAGAAGCGTATATGTCAGAAGTTTTTTCTTAATATTTATCTGTTCAAACAATATTTCGGCAAAAAAGCACTGTATTTAAGTCACTATATTTTAAAATACTTCTTAATTCACATAAACTGCAGCACAACACGCTACAAATATTATCCAAATATACGCTTCTGTTTAATTTAGCCAGTCACTACCAGATGTCTCACTGTTATTTGCAGTCACGAATAGAGCTACAGCCCCATTAATTGTAATCGCAGAAAAAACATAATATGCAACATGCGTAAAGTACATATTACGCATTTTAATTAATTGCATTCCGCGCTAATTGCACAATATACTATTGTTTCAGTCGTGGTCAAACTTTTACCTAAGCGAGCCATATTTTGTCTGATAGAAGCCGTCTCGTGCCAGAGAATAAAAAAATATATATATATATACTACAGTTAAATTAGACAATATATATATTTACAATAAATTAAAAATAATTTCAGAATAAATTTAGAGCTTATCTCCAACCAGTGCCGTATACAGGAACTCGTGGTCAGAGTCGGCCCGAGGCACGGGCGAACCGGGCACCAGCCCGGGACGCAGAGAAACATGCAGCGCAAAATTAATGATATTGAATTTTATATTATGTATATATTTTTTTTTTTTCGCGCTTTTGTGAGTGAAATTGTTTTATGGTAATCACGTACTTTTTCAACAGTAAACCCTAAAGTTTAGGGATAGTAGGTATAAATTTCATTATATGTACCTATCATTCATTAAGGGCCGCAATTCAAATATTTGCCCGGGGCGCTAGAATTCGTCGGGCCGGCCCTGCTCATGGTTAGGGTACAGGTTCAGGTATCAACTTTCAGGTAGGTGCACTAAATAAGGCCCACTTTTCATAATTTCGCGATGAGAAGCGATAGAAACTCCAACTAACGTTCATTACTTCATCACGTCATACACTTTTAATCCCCACTATCTAAGATCTCTACACGAACATGTGTGTTCAGTGCAGTGGCGTACCCAGGAGGGGTGCCCCGGGGACCGCCCCCCTCCCTAAGAAGGAAGGAAATAAAAATAAAAACACACAAACACACTAGAAAAATTTTAAAATAGAGATGAGGACCTTTTTTAGGTTATCACTTGTATTTGAGAAGTGAGGACCTTTTTTTTAGATCATCACTTGAAATTTAGAAGTGTGAAAGTGTGAACCTTATTTAAAATTTAAATAATTTTGTCTTCCAGGCGTTTTATTAATACATCGCACTAAGAAAGTTTAGTTTTTAGAAATGTTATTTAATTTAAATTAATATTTTTCATGTATTAAAATTTAAGGGTATATGGAGAATATTACAGTATTAACATTTTAAATTTTTCGATGTATATTTGTTATATACAGACACTTTTATTTGTTAATAGCGTCGTGCCTTATAAGGTCCAGGTCAAGGTGCGCCTTATTACGTTTACGTAATGTTACATTAAATTGTACTAGTATTTATGTATAACTAGTTGTAATTCTAGTTTTTGTAATGACAAAAAAGAAAAAAAAAACAAAATGTCTGCTGCCCTTAAAGCAATAGAACGTGGAAAATTATCCCAAAGAAAAGCACCAAACCCATACAACATTCCAAGAAAAACTTATCTTATTAAGAAATCAAATTGTTTCTGGCTCTGAATTAAAAAAATTTGGTCGTAAATACATATTAACAAATTAATTAGAGCAGCGATTCCCAAACTGTGCACCGCAGCGCCCTAGGCCGCCCGAAAAACGTTTCAATATTCCTTCAACTGCATTAGTTAGACCAATGTTTTGACTTGGGGAAAAGATATATTAAGGGCGCCGGGAACCGAAAAAGTTTGGGAACCAATGCCTGGGCTACACCTGCATCTATCGTCGCTAAACTTCGGTTTAACGTGACATAAACGCTAATGTGGTCAGCTACTACCGGTTTGCGTTCACAATATTAGCAGTGCGCGCCACTAGACACATGACGATAACTGAAGTGGCGGTTTTAGAGCGCACATCAAAGGAACTTAGCGCAGAGCGTAGTATGTTCTGTTGGCGCGTATTGTTGTTTATCCGGCATCATTTGAGGTTATGTTATACATATTTGTGTCAAAATCAGATAAGATTATGTTTGAATTTGTGAAATTAAATGTAAAAAATAATTTTATGATGCAGTTATAATGTAAAATTAATATTGCGAAAACGCAGGTATGGCCACAAGTTGCGCTTTAGCACGATATCGATAGATGCACTTTAGCACGAATTTATATAGCGCGCAATTATCGGCGAAGCTTATAACGCAAGTGTGGCCCAGGCATAAACAAGATATGTTAAGTTTTACGGCGAAGTTACTGAATCAGACCCTATCTTTAAGAGGCACAATTTGGTTTCTTAAACGTCTCAGCGGTGTAGAAGTTCAGAAGAAGCCTATACGAGCTGTCATTTCAAACCTTACTTAAAAATAAAATAAAAATGGCAAGTAAATATATGTAATCAAATATCTTTCGAAAAACAAAGTTGATCAAAAATTTAATTTGTAAATTTGTAATATTCCAATTAACATTATTTGCATTGTTCTTATTTATTTATTTATTTATTTCAGATTTTTAAACAATGCTTCAAAGATTGTTTAGAAATATTCTTGAAATAAAAAATGGCGCCTAAATAAAAGTTTAAAAAACTACTTTTTACCACGACTATATAGATATACATTCATTATGGCGTGTCAGTGATTAGTAAAGGTAGCACATTCTCCACTCCTTTTAATAACACACCGCTGACCAGTTACGTAATGAGTTCATTACGTAACAGATTGAGGTAATTACATAACAGGTTCAAGCAGCAATGACCAACCGTTTCTAGGCAGCGTAATAAATAGCTTGAAAACATATGTCAAATAATTGTTGGTTTACAAAGGATTCCTTTGTAAACTAACAATTAATGATTAAAATTAAATAATACAGTTAAAGTTTTCGAATTTTGCAAATTAATTTTTAGATAGAGTTAGTCTTGGTCAGTCAGTTAATCAGTTAATGCAAGTGTTGTTATTTTAACTGATTTTTTTTTTTTTTTGTGGCCTTTGGTGCTGTGGCATTAACTGAATTTACATTCCGTATAACAGCGTACATGGTCGTTGCTAGGCAACGTAATAAATAGGTTGAAAGCAACTGTCAAATTATTGTTAGTTTTTAAAGTGAACTGGATAAAAATTAATTACACAATAAAGTTATAGTCGTGGAAAAAGCATAGTAAGAAATTTGCATGGAATAGTCATTTCTCACTCGTTTGAATTGCGCTACTCGCCTGCGGCTAGTGGCACAACTTTCATACTCGTGTGAAATGACCATCATTCCATGCTCGTTGCATAATATACTATTCCTTAATCAAGGTCTTTTATTTGATACTGATTTATTTGAAAAACCGATATCTTAAAAGATCCAAAAAAATTAAAAAGTAATCCAAAATTCCTGTTGAACTATTCGGGTTACATTAATGTGCATTATTCAATATTTTAGATTAACCTCTCTGGAAATAATGTCTGGGACTTTTTTATTTGATACATCGCTGTCAATAAAATCGCATTTTTTTTTTTCTTTTCTCTAGAACCCATTTTAGAGGTCAGCATAATGTTCGGACACGGCGTTCCTAAATGAACATCGTTTCGAGTCTTTCAAGTGCGCAATATTGAAATTAACAAATGTTTAAAATGTCATCAAAATCCAGTGTGGGGAACCAGGTGCGCACCCAAAATTTTATCTTAGGGAGTTTTTTCTCGGGGGGGGGAGAGGTCACGTACATAATCGTTCAAGTATATATGAAAAAAACGGCCCTTAAAAATGTGTAATTTGAATATTTCGGTGGGGGGGGGCAGTATTCTTTTATTTATGATTGACTATTATAATTATTTATAGTATTTTTTACGTGTCTTTTTTTTAAATGCCTATAGCTCCCGAGGCTCCCGAGGAATAAAAGTGTACCCTCCTCAGGCAAAAAAATGTGCCCATTTTTTGTTATTTAAAAAAATAAAAATTGTAATTAACTATACTCACAAAATATTAATAAAACTTTCGTCTTCATGCCATTGATTCTGCAAACACATTAATTATTCAGTCTAAGTTTGTTATTTAATTATATTGTCTAAAACTAAGTCAATAAACGACTAAATTCTTCAAATACTGAATCGACACCAATATTAAATAAGATTATTGGATGAATTATCCCACCTGCATAATGAATTTAATTGGAGTTGATATGACTTGTTATTGTAATTACTACCAGGGTGGTCGGTGGACGTTGATCGCCTTATCTTTATTTATTATTTATTCCTACTGTTCGATCCTTTCCGTCTTGTCGAAATTCTTGTATATTTACTAATCATTAGATGATTAATTCAGAGCCGGCGCAAGCTCTTTTGGCGCCCGGAGCTAAACCAGCAAAAATGCGCCCTTTTAATAAATTGTGCAATGTCGCACCAAAGAAAGGGATTTGGATCATGAGCACCCCCCTCCGTTGGGGGGAGGTAAATTGTTCAAGAACAACAATATCAACAGAAATAAAGAAATATTATTTAAAAAATTTCTTTCGAGAACTTCTGATCCGATTTTCAAGCCTTTTTTTTTTTTTGATTAGATTGCGTATTCGGAAAATAACGCATTTGTTGTGTTTTTTGGTTGACGATGTACAAAAGTTATAGTTATGTAACATACTATACTAGAAGGCGTATCCTGGTCTAATGGTTAACTTGCTCGCTTGCTATGCCAAGCTAGGGTTCGCTCCCGGGCAGAGAAGACAATTTTATTTTTTCCCATTTTTATTTTGTTAAATTATTTTGTCAAAATTGTAGTTATATTTTGGCAAATGTTGCATTTAATTTTATTGAGCAAAGAGCGTAAATTTTATAACCAGTTGGAACTATATTTTCATTCTATGTGTCATGTATAAGAAACCAGAGGGGCGGAGCATATGTCTTTAAACTACCAATGGAAGCCGTAGGCGCAATTTTCAAAATCTTAATGAACCTTGCTATATATAAATTACTGCACATATTTAGAAACCTAAATAATGGTATTAGGTATTCGAATTAAAATAAACAAAAAATTTGTTTTTAAAGCTCTTAGATTAACAGACGATAAATTATTTGAAAAATATCGTTTATTTTGCCGTGATTACTACAAAGCAAAATTTGTCCTACACACTCAGCATGCCGCCTTCACTTATTATATACCTGCGAAACCCTGCAATGTGTGAAAATTCACACTTCACATCAATTTTTTATATATCATAATTATATAACACTTAAATATTAGCCAAAAATAATTAAAGCTTATCACATGCCGTAAACAAAAGATAAAAATGAAGAGAGCACGTATGACTTACGTGGAACTGACAGGCCGTTCATCATTCTGCGAACTTCTACTTCTAGCACTACCATTTTCCACATTACTACTACTGCAATAAGTAACAGTTTCTAAGGGTTCATCACTACACCACGACGTTGCTGACGTTGGTTTCTTTATAACACGATCCAATGTTAATTTTTCCGGATACACCATTCTCTGCAAAACATATATGTCTTTACTATCTTATATAACAATCACAACTAAATGTTTAATGTATTAAGTATTCTCTCCTACCTTCTTTAGACGATAAATGTTTTCCATTTTCGCAATTAATGCTCATTGCGTGCATTACAGCTGGACACTGAATAGCGCCCAGCTAGTTGGCAATCTACTAACTCATCTGTAACTATGGTTACTGTCAGAACAGGGACGATCGATTTTCCACCATCTGTTTATACTGACTTGCGCGTGTTTTACTAAATTAAAACAAAACAAAACACAAATAAAAGGACTTGATTGCTTTTTAACTGTTCGTTTTCACTGGCATTTTCCATTGACTTTTAGAGGTTATGTTCTGGGTTATTATTTCCAAGCGCGATTTTGAACTATTGTTTGGCAACGGGAATTACGACTGTTCATAATGATAACCACTTGTTGAATATTTTTAATGTATGCAGCTTTTCTGATTTATTAGTTTTTGAAACTAATTAATTTGTTACAACTAGTAATTTGTTACAAGACCTCGATCATAAGAAAAGTGTACAGTACAGATCAGGGAACTGGAGGAGGGCCAATTTCAAATAACAAATGTAGAACATGAAATATTAATATTTTATTAGTTTTTCGCAAAACTCAAATTATATCACAAGTTAAAATAATGAACAATTGGCATTGAAAAAGCTTTTGCAATAAACATCTATTTATCAAAGAAATTTATGACTAGATCTTTGACAAAATCTCTTCTCTTCTCTATCTTTAAATATATAAAAGGGGACGTCTGTCAGTCTGTCTACCTGTTTGTCCAAGATTGACGAAACGACGGCTGTACATATTTTTTACATAATTTTGTATTATGATAAAGCAGTGGTATTCAGCCTGTGTTCCGCTAAGCCCTTGGGTTCTATGGAACGTTTTCAGTGGTTCCACAACTTTAATTAAATGGTTTTATTCTATTTTTTTTTTTTATGACTGATTGACGGATATATTGGAATAACTTTAAATCTGAGGGTGTTAGAAAAATTTCAATCACCATTTTCGTCATCAGTAGGTCATATTTATTCCAAAACAGCTAATTTTACTTATTGACAATAAGTTCAAATTTGTTGGGTAGTGATTATTATTTACTTCTTATATCACCTACCATTTAAATTTGTATTTTGTACTGTATTATTGGATTTTATGTTTTTAATGATAGCTAATAAATATTTATAATAAATAAATAAGTAAGATTCAAAACAGCATATCGCTAATTACACTGGTAAACAAAACTTATTTTTTGTGACATGGACAAAACATGGTGTATCCCACATAAAATTTGACCTAAAAGTCGAAAATGACCTCAGATTTTTTTCTATCACCCATCATATTTATGCTATGAGGTATTGTTGGTGTCTAACGAAATATAGCGATGGACGTATTATTATTAATTTTAACTTACCTCAAAATGTTGTTCATGATGTTTTACGTCGACATTTCGTTTCTGAAGCATCCCCGATGAATGTCCTCCTGTGTTCAGCAAGCAAATTCGGGTTCCATTTACCTTAATATTGCTTTTCCATAGCGGAAATGTCTAATTGGAATCGTTCCCCATGTTCATTACTTACTGCACCCAGATCTTCTGGGAAGAAATCTAGATGAGAGTCAAGAAAGTGAATTTTTAATGACATCCTACATCCCATTTCTTTGTAGTAATCAAGTACTTCATTCACGATATCTCTTGATAGATTTAAGTCTCTTAGTTCGAGACCTGTCTCTTAGTCCGAGGTGAGAACCTTGTTTTTTTTTTGCCAAGGGTGCCAAAACACGGCTCTGCCCCTAGCGCAAGTTTTCCTTACTGCGGCTCTGCTTACTACACCCAGATCTTCTGGGAAGAAATCTAGATGAGAAAGTGAATTTTTAAAGACATCCTACATCCCATTTCTTTGTAGTAATCAAGTACTACATTTACGATATCTCTTGATAAATTTAAGTCTCGAACTAAGTCATTAAGTTCAACCTGTGATATAAGATGTGGCTCTGTTGAACATTCTGGTACGTTAAATAAAGAATCAGTTTCGATTTCTTTTACGAATTCTGCATGACCACTTGAACAATCAGCGGATTCAGATTCATCTTCATCTAAAGTCCAAGATTCTGGTCCGTTCGGGACAGGAAGTTCATTATTATGTTCAACGGGTCATAAAACTGATGGTAAATTAGGATACTGCATAGTATGTTTAGACTTTGGTCAAATACCTGTTATATTAGTAATGCAAAAATAGCAATCCGTAATATGGTCTTTTGGTTCTCTCCAAACCATTGGTATTTCCAAAGCGCATTTTACGATTTGCGTCTTTCAATCAACCTGTTAACAACCTTTCACAAGTCTTACAACATATATGAGGGGCCCATGTTTTGTCTTGGTTTCCAACTTTAACGAAATAAAGTGCGTAAGCTTTTCGCACAAGCGCGGTAAAATTACGTTTTTGTGATTTAAAAGTCAACTTTTCGCATACATAACAAAAAGTGTTGGCACTATTTACGTACTGCCTAGACATTATACTTAAAATTAAGCAAAATCAAAGTACAAGAAAAAATATAAATTACTAGAACTCAAAGAGTTACCAGTCACGATATAAAAAATACAACAGAGTATACAATCAGTAAACTACAGGTATCCCTAACCTGTAGTTTACTAATACACGCAATCTATTTTGAAGCATACATTTAAACCTGATGAGTTGAAATAAACTGATCTTAACCAGTTGACGAAATATAAAAATGTTGCATATTGCGAAACAGCACACCTGTGGATAATAGAATAATTCTGTTTTCAGATTTGTTTTCGGCGTACCAGTAATACCTAAAAAGTGCCATGTCACCAATATTGTGTTTATCAGTGTTATTCGATTCAATTTTTACTTATAATTTGCATTATTTAAAAAGTAAAATAGTATATTATACCTACATTTAAAAAATATAGAAATATAATCAGCTATAAAATATCAATTTTGATCAACACTAAATTCAATAGTATACATATGAATTATTATTTTAAAACGATAAAAAGTCAGACTACTGTGGCTTTTTGCCTTAGGGTTCCCAAGAAATAGCCGGTAGAAGGCCTGTGCCTAATACATAGTAGCAGTACGGTATTGAAAACTAAGGCTTCGTGAGACTACTGTGGGAGCATTTATGGGCTGAAGAAGAAAACTAAAATTTGCACCCATACTCTAAATCAATTTCTCGCAATTTGTAGAGCTCACACACCTTTCACAGAAAAACTCCATGAAGTTCACATCGGAGATAGAACATAATTCAATTGGTGTTCCACAGGGTTCTATACTAGGCCTCCTACTATTCATTTTATTTATGAATGACTTACCTAAATACCGTGAAAAATATAATATGGTTTGACCGGTTTTATATGCTGATGATACCTCTCTTGGTAAAAGGGTCAAATATTTAGGACACCAAATCCTTATGTAAGAAAATCTTAACTGATTTAATAACCTGGTTCAATGCCAACCAACTTCACTTGAACTACAACAAAACTGGAATTGTCTGTTTCAACTTAAATTACGGAAATTCACAAAATATTAATGATCTACTAATATATAATGATCAGATAATAGGTGAGTTTAAGAATATAAAACTTTTGGGTTTTGAAATGGACGAACATTTAAATTGGAAGAGTCACTGTACTTCATTGGTCTCTAAACTGAATGCTGTATGCTATCAAGTGAGAGTGCTCAGGGATGTCCTAGACTGTGTTCATCTTCTTCTCTTTTACAATGCTCATGTTCTTTCACGTTTGACATATGGTATCATACATTGGGGGGCTGGCAGTAAGGCGACGGATGTTTTCATTACTCAAAAACGTATCATTCGTACAATGTTCAAACTTCATATATGTACTTCAAATCTTATTACATATAGTTATAACAAAGATACCCTAAATTCAACTAATTCACATAATTATAACACCCGTTACTATAACCTCCATATTCCAGACCACCATTTATCCTTCTCTAACAAATCGCCGTTAATCCAAGGGGCTAATTTATTTAATAGTCTTCCTGAAGAACAAAATAATTGTAAAAATAAAAAGCAGTTCAAAAACAATATTAATAAAATAATTTCAACAATGGGGTCCTATAGTGTAAAGGAATTTTATTCGAATATACCGAACTCATTGCCCGACTTTAATTTACTTTAATTTAAATTTATCTAAGCTTGTCTCTTAAAATAACACGTGATGGTGTATTTTCTTGTAAAATTTTTATAATATGTAAGTAGCTGTATGTATGTATATGTATTATTTACTTATATATGCATGTGTATGTGCACATGTATATATGTACAGTCATGTGCGTAAAAATAGCAGTATTAGAAAAATATTAGAATAAATATGAAAAATAATTGGTTTAAATAATAACAAAGCCAAAATTTTACTGATATATTATATTTTAGGAACAACTTCATTATTTTGATAAAAAGAAAGCATTTTTGTCGATTCATTTAAAATATATATAGTATTTGTAAAAATGTGCTCATTACGCTGTTCATAAATATAGCAGTACACTTAATAAAATAAATAAAAATCATTTTAATATTAAATATTCTTTATTATTTCTATAATAGTTGGTTCCATGACCTTTTTTTCTTATTACTTCTACACACCTTCGTGGCATAGAACCAATTAGCTACCGGTATTTCTCCAAGGGAATAGATTTCCAAGCTGTTTCAATTTCTCCTTATAATTCTTCTTTGTAAGCAGGTTTTGAAGAAGATATTAAAATTTTTACATCAGCCCACAAGTTCACTATTGGATTTAAGTCCGAAGATTGAGATGGCCAACCAATAACAGTAACCCTATTTTCCTTAAATCAATTTTTTGTCTTGCGCGAATGTTGCTTTAGATCATTATATTGCATAAATATCCATTTTAAAGGCATTTCCATCTCTGCAAAGAGAAGCATGACATACCGCAAGATACTGACATAAACATTCGCGTCTATTGTATCTTTAATCCAGAAAATAGGGCCCACTTCGTTCCAAAAAAAATATCCCCATGCCATAACACTACAGCCGCCATGTTTTATTGTCTTTGTAGTTTACTTAGGATTGTACCTCGCGCATGGAGGCCTGCGTATTTGCTTTTGGCAGATGCCAGGATTAAACAAAACAATTTTTGTGTCATCAGACCAAAGAATATTGCATCTTATTGACCCGGCCAAACTTGGTGTTCTTTGGAAAATTGAATTCTATTTTCCCGTTGTCTCTTGTTTCTTGTCCGTTGTTTATTCTTTAACAGCGTAGTTTTTCTTGGACTTCTGGCTTTCAGATTTGCCTTTATAAGGCGTTTTCTTACATTTGATGCAGAAATTGGCAGGTCTAATTCGTTTTGTATTTATGTAGAAGTAAGAAAAGGGTTTAACTTTGCATACCTTACATTTTTTCTATCTGTTGTCGACGAAGTTTTAGATATCCGACCCCGACTTATAGGTTCTATAGTCCACTTTTTGGCATTAGATACCATTTTAGGGGAGCATCCGAGCACATTCTGAATAAATTTAGAAATTTTACCAGAAATCAACATTTGTAAAATCAACTGACGTTTCTCCTGTGTGCAATGTTTAGCCCTACCCATTTTTACTAAAATATAAGAAAGATATTTAATATTTTCCGTGGTTTTAAATATAAATTCAACTTACTTTTCAATATACTCAAAAATATATTAAAGAATAAAACTGTTTGGTTAGCTAGTTTAGTAAAACATGAGAAAACTTGTGAACACTGCTATTTTTACGAAGAATAGAAAAATGATGTTTTTGGTTTGTTTAAGGGGCAACTTACATATTTATTTAAAAAATTCATTGCTGCCAGCTTAAAAATATTATAGAATTATTATATATACTATAAATGTAATGCAACTACATAAATAAATAACTTTAAATAATATAAATACAATTTTACAATATGCGTTAAACCACTGCTATTTTTACGCACATGACTGTATATATGTATGCATGTATTTTATTTCTTTTAATGATAGATAGATAGATAATAGTTTATTCATGCCTTTCGGCCTTGAATTTATACATTAATTTTCCCTAAATACTGTTTGTGTGATATCACATTCAATATAATAATAATATAAATAATAATAAATTTCTAACAAAATAACAATAATTACATAAAAATTAAACAATAATTCTAATATTCAAAACAAATACGTATTCTGGCTCATTGGGCTGCGCTTGCTAGTATTATCTTGTTTCTCTCCTTTAATACTTCTCTTCTTTGGATAACCTCCTTTATCCACAGATAGCCACTACCTGCCTCGTCCAACACTCTGTGTATATCCCTTCGTTCCTCTCCTATTCCACTGCAGGACAGTAGGTGTTCTATCGTCTCGGTGGTTTCCCCGCATGTTCTGCATGTCCTTTCACCTTCAGCTATCCAGAAGAAGTTAGCCCGATCTTCATTGCCACACCGGAATCTGCCGATAGTCTTCTGATTTTTTACTTTTGGCTTGACGAGGTATAGGGGCACTGAGGGAACTTGTATGTTCTTGTATCTCTGATTGTATCTTGTTTCTTATTTTCTTTCTTTTAATGTTTATTTCTAATTGTAGACTTATGTATATTGACAATTCCAAATAATTTGTAAACCATTCGTATGGAAAAAATAAAGATTTATTAAATAAATAAAATAAAACAAAAACTACTAAAACAAAAAAAAGTAAAAGTTAATTACAGTAATTCTAAATTTTTTAAATATCTTACAATTTTTAACTTCCTGTTGCTATTAAATTTTTATTTCATATCTCTTGTAAAACTGTCATTTAGTGTTTTAAAAAACATAAACAGTATGAATGCTGAATGCTGAATGCGAATCTGACATCATCTTGAAGAAAGTTAGTGGTGTGGTAAACCAGAGTCGGAGATTTTATCACGATATTGCCTGAGATACTAGTTCTGAAAGCGAGCTAAATATATTCACGATGATATCATTAGATATCAATTACAATTGATTAGCATTCACAAAAAATATTTTCACAGGAAATTACAGGTATCAGATATTTTGCAATTTCACTTCAAATTTCCTGGTTTTATGAAAATGTTTTCTGTAGGAAGCCTTTTATTTTTATATAATTTAATTTGAAGATAGAAGATAACTAAGCCTAGAGGCTTATATATTTCTTATACAAACTGGGATAAAATAAAATAATGTGAATAATATAATTTACTATCCTTTATTCTTTATTACTTCCGCACATCTATTCATCATAGATAGTATTAATATATCTATTTTGTTATGATTTAAATGTGTCCCTTAGTGCCAAAAATAATTCTTCTATATTTTATTCGTTTTACTTTTTTTACTCTTATTTTTTTATCAACTTAATCCCAGAGGTATGAGATTTAAATCAGGGCTTTGAGCTGGTCACTTTAACACGTTAATTTTATTGACTCTTAAGCAATATTTAACAACTGCGGAGTAGGAATGGGAACGATATATCGATATTTCGAAAATATCGATACATTAGAAAAATATATCGATATTTTTGTATCGATATTTGAAATGCGATATATCACGCAAAACATCGATATTCGCACAAAATATCGGTATTCTTGTATCTTTTTTAAATTTAAATATATGCTGTTTACTTTTGGAAAAACAAACTATAGGCTATTCCAAAATGGAACTAGATTTTGAAATCTAGTAATTTGTATCTATTAATTCGGACTTTTGGTCATTTTGTTTAAGCTTTGTAAATCATACTCACATTGCAAATTCTAGATTAAATTGATTGTCATTATAAAATGTCCTTTTCATTGCATTTAAATTTTTTGTCATTCTTAATAAAAATTTCCCATTTATTTATTTTTTTGTCTTCAAAATATGAAAAATATATATATATTTGACATATGTCATTCGTTTCCGTGGTTTAACTGTTGGAATTTTAAATTTTCACATACCAAAGCTGAAACATGAAATAACCCAAGCAATGTCCCTTTTCGTGACAACCTAAAATAACGAAATTTCCTTTTAGTTCGGCCTAATCGTTTGGAATAGCCTGTAAGATGAAATTTTGATTTCAATAATTTGCACCTTTCAAATTGTATGTCATGTTGGTATTAAAAAATTATAAAAAATGTCACTTTCTTAATAATGATCATAACCAATAAATCTAAAGTTGGTTTTACAGCGTAAGGAATATTTTCAATTTTAAGTCCGTAATACACTGTAAAAGTTTTTATTTGTCCACAAAAGTGAACAGCATATATATATATATATATATTTAATTATGAGAGCAGTTAACTAGGAAAATATTAGAAAGTTGGTTGGTAGCTGGGTGAGTACCAACTGTTAAGTGATTGTCTGATTAGCGACTTCTCGTCCCGCCAAGCCAACAAAAAAAAAGCTGTAATTTATATTGAGAAGTGACATTACCTATAGAGGCGCTGTTGTCGCTTACAAAATGGCGATTGGAATAGGATACTTTTGACATTTGCCATTTGATACACAACAATTCACATTGCAGTTAACTTTCTGTTGCGATTTTAAAGACGGTTTATTAAAGTTTTTTTCACTTTAACACATACAAACAATGTAATTAAATGAACCACATCCAACAAAATCTTATTCCGTTAAGTTCCAAATATTCCGCTAAGCGTCACTTCAGTTATTGTCAGTTCTCAATATCTTACATGTTACGTGTTAGTTATTACGATATATCGAAAATATCGATATTTTTACTTCGATATATATCGAATATCGATATCACACTTACGATATATCGAATCGCGCATATATCGATTTTCAAAAATAAATTCCCATCCCTACTCCGGAGGTGTGTTTCGGGTCGTTGTCATGCTGGAAAATCCACTTTAGGGGCATGTCTTCTTCTACAAGTGGTAACATATCACATTCCAATATAATTTTAAAATAAAATGTGTCTATTATGTCACTGAATTTCATAAATGGACCCATACTGAAAATAAGACGTCGAACCCACTTTACACCATCGGAACGAACAAATTAAATTTGCTCTCATCGAAAAAAGGACTGTTTTCCATTTTTTAACTGACCAGTTTATATGCTTTTTGCAAATTCTAATCTAGCTTTTCGATTCTTGGCAGATATTAAAGGCTTCTTGGCAGGTCTGTATCCCCGTTAGCCGGCTTCTCTAAGACAACGTTTGATTGTAGTTAAAGAAATGTTTGGTCCATTTCCTTCCTCTAATATTTTTTTATATCCGCTGATGACACAAAAGGGTTCCTTATTGACACTATTTTTATTTTTTTATCAACAATTGAGTCAGTTTATCTAGGTCTATCTGGTTTTGGTAATGCTATTACACTATATCTTTCATTAAAATTATGAATAGTTTTACTTACTACTGAACGATGCCAATTTAATTATTTAGCAATCAAAATTTGTTTTTCACCGTCATTATATATTTTTTTATTGTTAATTCTTTGATATCATTGCTTAAATACACATTTCTTGGCATTTTTCCACTTCAAAATTATTACCCAGAACACAAAATAATCAACTAATATAACAAGCTCCCCAAGTTATACTGAATAAAAATAATGTTTCTCTATTTATGGCCTAACAAGTTTCAATAAGTCTGTTATCATTTTTACAAGAAATATTTTTAAGATCAGGTTCTAACTTATAGTTTGTTGTTGCTATACCAGGAATATAATTCAATAGCATTTGTTATACTCAAAACGGGTTTTATGAAAATAAATAAACAAATAGTTTTCTTTCTCTACTTATGGCTGATTGTGTATATACAAGGTGTATCAAAATAGAAGGAACACGATGTTTCTCAAATGCGCGACTTGTGAGATAGTTGGAAAAAAATCGATAGCTTAAGTTTACCCATATAATCGAATAGTAGTATTGATACTTTCTGGCACGAACCGGAAGTGCCGAATATCAAGGACGAATTTATTGAATAGGACCGTACATTGTATTGGTTATGTTTGGATAGAGCTTTTGAAAAGAAACAACTTTTTAAGTTAAACATTTTTTTAATATCTTTTATTGTTTGCGAATAATTGTATTCCCTATAACGACTTGAAAGTAAATATTTTTATTTACTATTGTTCAAAGTGCCTTCCATTTTGATTTAAACACTTCTAAGAAGCATAATAAAATTTAAAATATTTCACTTTCAAGTCGTAATATTGGTAAAATGAATCTCATTCTGGCATGTATCTTCAGAGAACCTGCTACAATATTTGGCGACGATACTGCTCTTTTTGGTGACTTTAATTTTCCAGAAATCAAGTGACTAATTGAGAGGATTAGAAGTAAAATGATTCAAGTGCAATTTTTTCTAAATTTAAGCTAAGTACATATTTCGTCAGTTAAACATTATTATTATTAGATAGTAAAACGATTTCAACAGAATTCGCTTTACTAACACCCTCTTTCGAATTTGAAAATAAACTTGAAAAATTAAATTTCTATTTCAGTTATTTGTTAAACGATTTAAGTTTGAATTTTTGACGCTTGAATTATTTTACTGTATCCTAAAAATAATACTGATGGATATCTATTAAGATGGAGAGAGATTTGCTCTTTTACTTATCTTAAAACTAAAAAATTCTCCTAACTTTAAAATATGTACTTAAACCCTTTTACTTCACACACACTTCTACATTTCCTAACAATCTTCTAACCTCAATGAACCTCTTTGTCGATTTATTGATTTCAACAAATTTGCACCAGCTCGTTGATCAGCCTACCAGATTTCGAGTTGACCAAAATCCTTCTTTGGAGGATCTCATCCGGTCGATGATCCACATTTTTTTAATTTTTTTTAATTGTGTATTTGTCCTCTTTTGGTCATTCAGATCATGCAGCTTTAGCCTGGATTACATAGCCAGTTTAAAAAATGTTTGTAGAGATGACATTGATGACATTTCTTGGAACAACTTTCACATGTTGTTGCATCTATCGTTGATAAATTTACTCCACGTACTAATTACAGAAAAAAAAAAACATCATTTCCTTCGGTTATCATCAGACCAAGGAATGCTTCCTTCGCCTTGGAGCATCGGTCACATCACGCCTAACTTTAAAGAGAGAGATAAAATGGACTCCAACAATTACATGCTATCTTTGTTGGCTCCACTGTTCGGAAAATTTTAGAATGTATAACATAAAATTCAGTCTTGCTCTCTTAACCGATAACGATGTTATTCCTGAGCAACAACATGGCTTTCTTCCAGGTCGTTCAGTAGCCACTAATCTCCTAACTGCACCAATGAATATTCCTGTGTCTTGGATAACTCGGAACCAGTAATCATCATTTATCTTGACTGCACAAGAGCGTTTGAAGTGCCCATTCGCCAACTATTATACAGACTGAACACCAATTTTTCTCCAATATCACATTTAGAGTCAAGATTAATAAATGCCTGTTTACCTTTCGTGCTTTACAAAGTGGCATCCCTGAAGTTTTTGTTTTGGGACCTCTACTATTCCTAATATATATGGACGATCTTAAAGGTGCTCAAATGATGACTCAAAACTTTTCAACTCCCCTATTACGGACGGTGACAGTCTGCAGGATGATCTGAATAGTATTGTCACTTGGTCACTTGATTGTATGGTTCCCAATAACAACGGTAAATCTGCAAATGGGGTACAATTACTCGTGCCTCGACTAATTTATTGATGGGCAAACACTGAGTAAGGCGTCCGAACATGTTGACTTTGGAGTCACCGTATGTAACGACATTAGTCTAATGCGGCCCATACACGATCGCACTTGCATGAAGGCATGCCTGAAAGCTCAATGGCTCGCGCGCAAATTAAACGTGTGTGGATGAAAACTGAAAGCTCGTCATGTCAGAAGCGGTATGACGCGTTTCTGTCGACGCTAGAAATTTTGCGTGCATGCCATTGAACTGAAAGCCGACTCGAACGTGTTTGGACAAGTCGGGCCGTACGTTAGTTCAATTTGAGTCTAGTAGTGGAAAATACTATACCCAACCCTTAAATATGGTTAATAAAAAAAATGAAGATGTTCTTACCAATTTTATTTCTTACTAATTTGTATAAAGAACGGGAGAGTCTGTGGAAAGTAAAATCCAAGGCATATAATGACAAACACAAAACAGAAAATGCATGCAAAGAATTCCCTAGGACGATTGGGAAATGATCAGATGTTCTGTTTGAGCAGGTAAAATATAATTAATATCCTCTTATATACCGATCATTTAATGAATTTAAACACGTATATTGATTTCTTTTTGATAACCAAGGCTTTACCCACTTTGATCTCATTTTTTTTTTATATATATTAATAGAAACCCCAATAGCAAACATAAATTTTGTTTGCTTAACGACATAGCACCAATATCTTTCCATACAAACGGAAGTAGTTGAGGTGGTAAAGAAAGCTAATCGAATAGTATACCTCATTAGGAAGAGTTTACATTTAACACCTATACTTCTATAGTGCGTTCAAAGGTGAGTTTGCAGTATAGCTCTTATGGCAAATCGGAGCGGTGTTGCGAAATGTTGTAAAAGTGTCAAATGTGTCAATTATAATAATATGAAAAACTCGTATGATTTACAAAAATCAACTCTTATAAAACTCAAAATAACACTCAACAAAAACAAATGGCCATTTGTAGAATACTGCGTCTTCACAGATCAGCGCGTTTTAGAGCTGGCAACGTCGACAAGCAAGAAAAGGATAGCGTCATTGTGTAAACCCATTAGAGATAATGAAAAAGAACTACTTCATTTGCCCTGTACTGCAAACTCACCTTTGAACGCACTATAGTTAAACTTTTTACCATGTACGTGCGACCTTTACTCGAATTGAGTGCTTCAGTAAGACAACCCAACCTTCTGTTCCTACAGAAGGCTACTAGAGAGTGTGCAGAGATGGTTCACCTAAGATCTCATCCACACTTCGTTTCCTTCTCTATGAAACAAGACTACACAGACTAGAACTATCGTCTTTTGAAGCTCTTTGCAGCCATGGTGATCTGATAATTTTGTATCGTATGTTTACCAACTGCTTGAACTGCGATATGACTTCACTAATGAATTTGACGCACGTCTTCGTAGCTACAGGTACAAACTGAAACATGAAAAATACAAAAAGAATGTGCGTGCTAATTTTTAACCAACTAAGTATTTTTATAGTGAAATTGTCTGCCTGTAGAAGTTGTTCAAGCTCCAAGTATCTATACCTTCAAGAACCGACTGGATGACTACAACTGACTTAATTTTGTTTGTATTAGTTAACTTTTTGTTTTCATATATTGCTATTTTTATTTTTTTGCTATTTACATACCTATATGAAGGACTTATTGTAAGATGGTGAAAAACCACATTTTTTTATAAAATGATATATTTCAATCGCGTTCTGGTACAAAAGCTAGTCGCAAGTATTTAAATGTAATAAGCTAATTGTTAATACCGTGAAGCATCTCATAGAGGGTGGGTAACTACTTCGTGTGGCTTGTTACATTATTGTACAATGTCAAAACTGATATATCGCATTTTATACAAATGTGGCTTGTCACCCATTTACAATAAGCCCTTCATATATTCTATGACAACATAAGATGGCCTTTTAATCGAAAAGCTTTTCAATCGATTATTATGACTATTTAGAATTAAGTCAGTTGAACTGAAGTATTTTAAAAAAGTATTTTCATTAACTCATGTCTTTCATTTACGTATTTTATAACATGAAAGTGTATATCTTATAATTTTTGGCATTGATAGTTGGTTACCATGGCAACCCTTTACACACTAGTGCTTAAACGTGCTATTTTAGACACTGTAACGTGTACGAAAAGTGCCTATTTTAGACACGGTGGTAGTAAAAGTAAGTTATGATATGTATCAGCGTAGAATACCGTTTTCACTGAAATGACAACTGTTTGACAAACTGTGAAAAATGGACTACGAAAAAGAACAAGCATATTTGATGCAATTATTGGTAGATGCAATACTGATTTTTTTTTTTTTTTGATATTGCAAATGCTTTCATATTTTCTTTAATTTTATTCATACATATAATGTACGTATCTTCTAATAAATATACCTGTTATATAGTTTGTTAGCATTTTTTATTTATATGAATATTTCAGACCCTAAGATATAAAAAAAATCACGTGCTAAAAACAGATTTGGGTCTGCCTGGCCGAGTTGAATTAAACTGCATTTACAGACATGCTCTGTGAGGATACCCCATGGCAGTTAACGTGCTAGACGACTCTCGTAATACATAACTTAAAGGTAGCCCTTTTAAGTTTTTACAAAAACTAAGAAAGATTTTTTTTTTTTTTTAACAAAGTGTTTTATAGCTTTTCAAAATATACGCCTTTAAGATTTATACACTTTTGCATGCGTTCAAACCAATTGTTGAAACATTTTTTCCACTCTGCAGTTGGTATCTCAAAAATATTTTTTTCATTTTGTTCGAAATAGTTTTCGAAGGCATCAGCTGTTCTTGAGGTGATGAAAATCACTGTCCATGCATTTATTGTTTGACATTGGGGAACAAAAAAAAGTCGTTAGGGGATAAATCAGGTGAATACGGGCAATGAGACATTAATTCGATGTTTTTCTCCTTCAAATAATCAATTGTTTGACGTTCTGTGTGGGAGCTTGCATTGTCATGATGAAGAATGATGCGACGTTTTTAGTTGTTTTTCCTGATTTTGTCGGACTTATGACTTATGACATATGACTTCTGGCAAAAGAATTGTTGTATACCATTCAACATTAACTGTTCCCGATTCTCTAAAGGCATGGTTGCGACATGTCCAGTACAACCGAAGAAACAAGCGATCGTTTTCTTGGGAGTGCTTCGTGAACGAACAACTTTTGTGGGGTTCGGTTCATTTTGGAAGACCCAAACAGTGGATTGTTGCTTAGTTTTCAGTTCATATGAATAAATCCAAGTTTCGTCTTTTCGATTTTGCAGTGCCTAGGTTGAATTTTTTTAGCATTCCTTTACACCAATCAACACGAGCCTTTTTTTGAGCTTCGTTCAAATTATGCGGAATCCATCGGGAACAGATCTTTTTCACAGCTAAATGTTCATGAAAAATCGAATGTATTGCAGTCTGCGATATGCCAAAGGATGCCTCTATTGAGATAGATACCCTGAGGGGTAAGTCACATGCCGATCTTCTTCAATAATTTTGCGCACAGCATCGATGTTTTTTTGAATCACAACCGATTTTGGTCGACCTTCACGAGCCAATTCAAACCAATTGTAAACAGTCTTTTCTGATGGTGCTTCATTACCAAAAGTTGAACGAAGCGAATCTATGCATTGTTGTTGAGTTAAGCCTTTACTAAAATCGTAAAAAAACATCCAACGAAAACCTTCACGAGTAATATCCATTTTTTCACAAACTTGTTTTTTTAACGCTCACTGTCAACAAACTACTCGGTCAATTTATAAGCTGCCACTGATTTCACAATAAAAAAATTTCAAATTTTACGAATATAGTAATGACACATTTCAATATTGCCATCTAGTGGTTGTTTGTAAAAACATAAAAGGTAACCCTCGTATTTACACTATCAGCATTTTCATATGCACCAGCCTATTATAGCGAATTAGTCGTTTGTTAAATATTTTTCGTTATGGAAATATGTTTTTATGTATAAATTTCTGTAAACATAAATATTCACACCCATGTGTGTAGTTAAAGATTAAAAGTGAAAACAAATGAGTCGTTTTTGGTACGTGAAGTATGTAGATATCATGTAGAGAGAAGTTGTAGAGAAAAGTAAAAATCACGCATGTTTGTGAATTTCAATATGTGAAACCTAAAACATAAAAAAGAAATTTATTGAATTGACATCTGTACTGGAATATAAATTATAAGTTGAAACTTGTTATTAAAAATTTCTTTAACCATGATACCTATAGGATGAATTTAAATTAAGTTATATGTGTGCAATTTTTCTGAAAATTTTGACCCAATATAATTAATGTACAATCTCGCGTATAATACGCACATTTTTTACTAATTTACCTCATCGAATATCTAATAAGGGTACGTATTCTATGCGAGTAAATTTATGTAAAACATATAACAATTTTTACGGAAATTGTACTCTTAAAAATGGGTTGGGTACTAACCTTTATACCGTCATTCATGTGTATTACGGTAGTAAAAACTGTAACCTAAGACTCTTAGAGAGTTTGAGCCATTAGCGATAACTCTTTAGAGAGTTAATTTTACTAGAATATTGAAGAATAGATTAACGATAAAAAAGATCTCTTTATTTTCATGTGCCAAAAACTTTTGTTTCCCGCCTTATATCCAGTTTCGGCGCTATCCTTTAAAATCTAAAGGGGTGGCGGAAATTTTGAGTAGGGCACATTTTTTTATCGTTATTAATACTTATGAAAATAAATGAGCAAAAAAACGTCCTCACTATTAAAATATAAGTGATGATCTAAAAAAAGCTCCTCACTTTTAAAATATAAATGATGACCTAAAGTGTCCGCACTTCTAAAAGGTCCTGACCTAAAAAACGGTCTTCACCTTCTAAAACACAAGTAATAACAACAACAATAAGTCTGGGGGCAACTGGGGGCCAGAGCGATTTTTATGCAGACCCGAGCCCCCCAGACCCCCCTCTAGCACCGCCAATGCTTATGACCCAATAACTCGAAATTACTGTAAAAATGCTTAATAAATATAATTTATTGTATCTATGTTATGAAAGGTATATTTTTATGAACATAAATGTAATATATTTATAAATTGAGCATATTTGAAAAAACAATTATTATCATTTTAAATGAAAAATAGACTGCTACCCAAATGAATTTGATTATTTGTCGATAAAAAAAATGTGATAGTTAGTTCAACCTCCGTACAACCTCCTCTTCCATAGTTAGTTCATGCATTAAAAACTTTTGTATGATATCCCTCAAAATTTTACATACTTTTTTTTTTCGATAAATACACATTTGTTTATATTTTTGGCGGGGTATATTTATGAAGTCTCAATATTTTATTTCATTGGACCCTAAGGGAGGGAGGGACGTGCCCCCAGGGCATATAAATGTTTAAAAATATATTTTAGGATTTTGCTCTAATCAAGCCTAAAAGGGGTGAATCTACATTTAGGGTGAATTATAGAACCCTTTGTATCTTCTGTGTTTGTTGTCTAATAACGTTCCTTTGTTACATATAAGTGTCATTTTAAAATATTTATAAAAAGTTTTGACCGGTAAAATGGCATTTTTTATGCAATAGAACATGCCCTGGATCTAGAAACAAAAAATTTGGAGAGTACATTCTTTTAATGAAAGAAGCACCCAATAAGAAGAGATTTTCGAAATTCGACCCCTAAGGGCTGTTAGGACGTGCTACACAAATATTTATTTAATATTACTGATTCCTGATTTGTTTCAAGATTATTCTTATACATGTTCAATTAGATTTATTTTGAAAATATATATATTCAATATTTATATGATTAATTATATTTCTTTTATAATCAACTTAATTGAGCATATTCCGTGCGAAGAACGGATATTCTGCTTGAATTTTTATAAAATTTCTCTGAACTGGCGTGATATAAGGCGTATAAATGCAAGTAAATAAGTTTCTTTAATTACTTAAAGTTACTAGACATATCGGTTTTTTTACAACTTTTCGTAGAAAAGAAATTTCCAATGTACTATTTTTTGAAAACCATTAACATTTTATTGCAAACTTTACACTATCTTAATTCTATACTTTCTTTTTATCTTGTAGCACTAATTGTAGCCGTTGAAAAAGTATCAAAACATGTGTTTCTGCAAAATTAAATTTTTAAAACGAAACTGTTGCGACATAACAAATTTGCTTTAATCGTCATAAAATACAATTACCAATGGCGCGACAGCCCGAGGTGAGCCTAGGCCTCCTGTTTCCAGGTTGCATGACCAAGTTTTCAATCTATGTACATTCAAGAGTAATATGGTCAGTATACGTCCATTTTTTAGCGTACAAAGAAAGGCACCTACAGTTTATAGCCGGTTGCGAACGGCTAAGCAGAACCTGTAATTTGTATAAATATTTTCACACAAATTAATTGACCTTTAGCAGGAATTGAACTCAGAAAATACATTTAATTTAAAACTCTGGTCAAACGCCCAACCGACATAAATGTTAAAAAGAATGCTCAATTATCGCTTGGAGATATTTCAAGTTTATATCCTCATCATCATCGCGACAGCCCAAGGTGAGCCTCGGCTTCCTATTTCCAGGTTTCGTAACCATATTTTCAATTTGTACATTCAGGAGTAATATGGTTAATACGGAGTGATTATGTAATGGCGAGACGACGTCACTGGAAGTTTTAATAATTTGCCGTTTCATACACATCGTAGCAGGCGATTATGCGCGCATTCGCATAATGTTTTTTTCATAATCAAATTTTCTTCAAGGTTATTTTATAGTCTTAGTATTCTGCTAGGAGGCACGTAAAATTCGGTGACGTCGTCTCGCCATTAAATAATCACTCTGTATTACGCAATTTTTTTAGGGCATACAGAAAGGCATCTACAGTTTATAGCCGGGTGCGAATGGCTAAGCAGAGTCCATAATTTGTAGAACTGGGAATATTTGAAATAAAGAAAAAGTATTTAAATTACTTTCTGGTATTTGAAATATTATATTTTAAATACTTCAAAAAAATACTCTTGTCATTTACATTTGCAAATACTTTCTCTGTGTTATTTGTATTTCATATTTGTTGGCTGATAATGTCAGTATTTGAAATACTTTAAGAGTATTTCAAATATTTCCTAGTATTTCAAATACATTTAAATTATTTGAAATTCATTATTTCAAATATTTCCCTATTATTTCAAATGTTACCTAATATTTCAAATAATTCCCTATTATTTCAAACATTTCCTTGTATTTCAAATAATTCTAGTACCGCAAATACATTTGAATTATTTCAATTACTTTTAAAAAGTATTTGATATTTCAAATATTTTTTATAAATGATGACTTATAGTATTTATCATTTCAAATACTTTGATCCGTATTTGGTATTTGAAATACTTTTACTGAGTATTTGGAACAACTCTGGTAATTTGCATAAATATTTTTTTACACAAATTATTTGACATAGTCAGGATTTGAACCCACATCCATACCCTTGCTACCGGCTAACGGCAAAAACAAACGCCGTAGCGCTTGCAGCCACATGCTTGAGTTCTCCATAACCAGCCAAATATTAATTTTATTAAAAACTGAATTAGTAGTATAACTGGGGGGGGTTTCGGCGCAACATACCCATGAAACCCTGAAAAAAAAACAATTTTACATTTCACAAACGTACGTGACCATCGCTTTGTGGCCCCGCCCCTCCCCCCACTCCCTCCGCAGCCCCTACCCTTCTTATCACCGTGGGACTCAAGGTCAAAAACTGGGTAATTCCTCTTATCAGCGGGTTATTCCGGCGTGTGGAAACACGTTCAAGGTCGCATGAACAGGTCGAGCAGGTCGACCTGTCTGTTCGCATGAACAGGATCGAACACGTCCGAGGTCGCATGAACAGGTCGACATGTTCATGCGACCTTGAACGTGTTTCCACACGCCGGAATAACCCGCTGATAAGAGTAATTACCCAGTTTTTGACCTTGAGTCCCACGGTGATAAGAAGGGGCGTGGTCGAGGAGTGGTGGGGGGAGGGGCGGGGCCACAAAGCGATGGTCACGTACGTTTGTGAAATGTGAATTTGTTTTTTTCAGGGTTTCGTGGGTATGTTGCGCCGAGACCCCCCAGTTATACTACTTGAATTGAATCATTTTAAAATTCTAAGCTTCTTTACTCATATTAATTTTTTCTGTTAAGTAAGTAATAAGTGAGATATTTTAAGTGTATAGGTAGCGGTTCCCTATAACCTTTAAATATTCATCTTATTCAAAACTGCATTGAACAGAAAATAATCGTTTCTTAAACTTAAACCAGTGCTTCTTAACCGCTGGTCTTTGAAGGAATTTGACCAGACTGCAAAATATTTTAATTTAATTGAATTAATTAATTATTATAGTTTCGTATTACAAAATGAGACAGATTATATGCCAGTCCAAATTTAAAAAAAATATTTTTTCATGAAATATTTTTTGAAATCTTAGCATTTTTCCTATAGGTGGATCAAAGAGTTGTATAAGTTCCAAATTTTATGTCAAGCCGTTTGGCTACAATTTCTACCGAACAGCAATCGTGGAGCAGCAAATAATGGCGACGGCCCCTAGAGCATTAAGGAAAAGGGCGCTGACGGGCTTCCTAAGGGGCGCCATTGCGAAGGTGAGGACCTTTTTTTTTGCTCGTCACTTGGATTTTTGGTGGTGAGGACCTTTTTTTTGCTCATCATTTAAATTTTTAGAGGTAAAAACCTTGTTTTTATTTACCAAGAGCGCCAAAACACGACTCTGCCCCTAGCGCAAGTTTTCCTTACTGCGGCTCTGCATGCAGTAAGATGAATACCTATTTGGGAATTAAGTATGGTGGATGCAGGGCCGGCGCGAGGCATGCGCAGCATGTGCGGTGTCACATGGCCCCACGGTCAACAACAGGCCCCGCGGTTCAACAACAGGCCCCGCGCATGGAGATGAGGACCTTTTTTTTGCTCCACACTTAGATCTGAACAACAGTCCCCGCGCATGGAGATGAGGACCTTTTTTTTGCTCCTCACTTGGATCTGAACAGCAGGCCCCGCGGCTCTTCTTGCACATGGCCTCGCAAATCCTAGCGCCGGCCCTGGGTGGATGATAATACCTGAAATTGAAATATTTTACTTATTATTTATGTTACAGCAAAAATGTACTGTTTAACAAAAATCATGTGAAGTACGAGCTGTTAGCTACATACATACATAGTCAACACTATAAATCAAACCGAAATCTAAATTTTCTAACAGTTCAAAAATCAATTCTTCACATTTACCAATTGTACCTATCTACGCCACTGCTGTTACTCATATGTAAACAACGTGAGTAAAATATAACCTTATAGTTTGTAAGTGAAATAAATATTATTAGTATTCATACAACAAGTATTGTTACACATAATAACTTTAATAAACATAAGAGAGTTTTTATTAACAGAAACTTTACATAAATATTCCAGATTTGAGGTTATGTCATAATCAGATCGTCAAGATACTGTCATAACAAGAATTACAAAACAAACAAAATAACAATGCCTCCTAAAAAAGGAGCAGCAAAACCAGCCAAAGGAAGTAAAAATGAGGAAGGCGATAAAGGTAAGATTATCACAAACGACTCACTTTCTATTATAACCTACATTTTTTTTGTTTAAAAAAAGGTGCGGGTAAAGAAAAGAAAGGCGGTACCGCAGTTAAAGTAAGGCATATATTGTGTGAGAAACAAGGCAAATGTCTTGAAGCCCTAGAAAAACTAAAAGCGGGTCAGAAGTTTCCTGAAGTTGCTGCAACGTACAGCGAGGATAAAGCAAGATCGGGAGGTGATCTTGGTTGGATGACAAGGGGTTCGATGGTTGGTCCATTCCAGGATGCTGCTTTTGCACTGCCTACATCTAATGTAAATAATCCTGTTTATACTGATCCACCAATTAAAACTAAGTTTGGATATCATATTATAATGGTCGAAGGGAAAAAATAAAGTTTTTTATTGTTGAAAATTGTTGCTTTTTATCCTGCATATCTCAAATGTCATTATCACTAATATTAAAGTAATCAATTATTTTTAAAGAAAAATAAGTATGTTGATATGTACAGGAAGACTGGGGTAGAATCCCCACCAAATTGCAAGAATTCCTGGATCTCTACCCCGAGATTTTTTTCTCAGCTTAGATCCAAAAGGAGCATAAGGAAGCAGTGGCGTATTCAGCGGGTGGGCGCTCCCCCCTTAAAGTCCAATGAAATTAAATTTTAACAAATTTAAAATAATCGTACAGTAAAATAACTTATTTATTTTACAATATATAAGCTATATTTTATTATGATCTGTATTGAGATCAATAAAAAATTTATATTCCCATGTCATTTTTAGATTTTCGTAGGTATCATCAAAAAATTCTTGTTCGGTCACATGAGTATGTCCGTCTGCTAGAAATTGTGGCCAAGCGGCTGGTTTTTGGGAATTGAACACATTTACGAGAAATACTGAGACCAAAATATATCCCGCGAAAAATATAACAAATACAGTCTGTTTCAAACGGTTAGGCGGAACTAAATGGGAATTTCGTTCTTTTAGGTTGTCACGAGAAAGGACCTTGCTTGGGTAATTTCATTTTTTACGTTGGAATGTCAAAATTTAAAATTCCAACAATGAAACCATGGAAACGAATGACATTAAATTATTTTTTTACATAATTTAATAAAAACATAAATAAATAAATGGGAAATTTGTATTAAGAAAGACACAAAAAACCAAAATATAAAGAAAATGACATTTTAAAATGATATTAACCTTAACAAAAAAATGTTTATTGTAAGTATGATTTACAAAGCTTAAACAAAACGGCCGAAAAGCACGTTTTAAACGATGAAAGTAACTAGACTGCAAAATCTAGTTCCGCCTAACCATTTGGAACAGACTGTACATATGTATTTATCGATGAAAAAAAAAGTTTGTAAAATATTGAGGCATATCAAATGAAAATTTCTAATGCATGGATTAACAATCACATTTTTTAAAACCAAGTAATAAAGAAATAATCATCTCTTTTTGTTTTTGACATAAACATCAATATCCAACTGCAGGGGTGGCACACTCATTTGTGTCGCAGTCTATATTTCGGTTCCATGACAACTGGGGCCGTAAAACAATTTGGGCCGTTCACAATTGGGGCTTTTCACAACTGGGGCGATAGACAATTCGGGTCGTTCACAATTAGCACTTTTGACAATTGGGGCCATAACTATAAGACCTATGGTCTATTTCAAAGTAGAAAAAAGTAGATAGCGCTGCGAACCGAGTACGATTTACACTAATCAAATACAGTATAGCGGTAAATTTAAAATAAGTTACAACTAGGGCATGGGCGTAGCAACTGGGTTAGCAAGTGATTTTATTTAATATATAAAAGGTTAATAAGATATTGTAATAAACAAGGCAGATAATACACTTACGTTATTTATACGACATAAATTCAGTTTAATGGAAAATTTGAAAAAGTTAAAAAAATATTAATTGTAAAAATTATGTACAATATATAAAAAAAGAGATTTGGCTAAAATAGTTTAAACAAATCAATAAAACAAACAATATATCTTCAGCGCAAAAGTTTCTTATTTAAATAATTGTTGTAAATAAAAACTAAAAATATATGTATATATGAAGGTCTAAAAATTATATCAATAACTTCTCCTTTGGGCACAATCAGCTGGGCTGTCTTTTGGCCTCACATTAGTCCTCTCTCTTGATATGTTAATTGTCAAGTGTCAAAAAATATTTATATGTCAGATAACCTAAAAAATATATAACTGCGTAAAAACAAATTACATGGAGAATTTTCTCCATAAAATCTACGCCAAAAATATAAATAAAAGTCTAAATATGTGAATAATAACAAAATATATGAGAAAAATTAAATAATATAAATAATATATATTTCCAATGTACGACACTGAACATCTGTAAACTTGGACTAAAAACAATATTTTTATAGTGTAATAGGGATGACGATCTAAACCAATCCGAAGCAAGGACAAACAGCTCCTATCTTCTTACACACATTTTTCTACTTTGAAATAGACCATAGTCTTCTTTTGTTTAAAATAAAAAATAATTATTAAGTTAATTTTTATTATGTTTATCTAGAAAATTTTGCCCGTTTTATATAAACGAGATACATAAAATACCTATGTACAAAAAAAATACTATCATATAAGCTGTTCACTTTTGTAAGAACACACTAGATCTGGTTATTTTGGTTACTTTTATGGTGTGTTACTGACTTTAAATGTCAATTAAAAATATTCCTTACGCTGTAAAACCGACTTTAGGTTGATAAGGTTATGATCATTATAATTAAGATATCATTTTTCATTATGACATCTGTCAAATGGATCGACATTTTAAAAAAGTGACATTTTTTAATACCAACATGACATACAGCTTCAAAGTTGCAAACTATTGAAAACAAAATTCCCTCTTAGTTTGTTCTTACAAAAGTGAATCGCTTATATCATTTTTCATTATGACATATGTCAAATGGATCGACATTTTAAAAAAGTGACATTTTTTAATACCAACATGACATACAGCTTCAAAGGTGCAAACTATTGAAAACAAAATTCCCTCTTAGTTTGTTCTTACAAAAGTGAACAGTTTATACATAAAAAAAAAAAAACTAGGAAAATCAAATAGTCAAATAACTGATCTCGTAGTTGACTCATATTAATTAAATTTAGTTACAAAATATTTACTTCTAAAATTAAATATATACATTTTTTATTTATTAATTCAAAAGAACGCTTAAATTTACTTAAGCCAACCCTTAAAATACATTTTTTATTTATATAGTCAAAAGAGAACTAAATTTTACTTAATCTAACCCTTAAAATGCAATTTATTTTTAATCAAATGAACACAAAAATTTACATAAGTCAACTTTTAAAATACAATTTTTTTATTTATTCTAATTAGCACCAAAATGTACTTAATCAAACCATTAAAATATATATATATATTTTTTCGAAAGAACACGCAAATTTACTTAATCCAACTTGTAAAATAATTATTCTTAATTTTAAACAAAAGAAGACTCTAGCTCTTATGTTATGGTCCCAGTTGTCAAAAGCCCCAATTGTGAAGGGCCCGATTTGTTAATGGCCCGAATTGCTAATAGTCTCAATTGTGGAAAGCCCCAATTGTGTACGGCCCGAATTGTCCATCGCCCCAGTTGTGAAAAGTCCCAATTGTGAACCGCCCGAATTGTCTTACGGCCCCAGTTGTCTAGTTCCCCTATTTTTCATACAAAATAATAAGCAGTGACGGAACTTCAAATATCTCGAAGGGCTCCTTAAATTTCTTTTATAAACATAATAGAGAGAACAGATTATATTTAACATAATATATTTTTATCTTAAATAAGTTCAAGGTTTTTTTCATTAACACTTCAGGAGTCACAAAAAATTATGTTGAGGTCCGTATACGACCGGTGTACCGCCAGTTTATGCCATAAATTGACACCCCTTCCCATCTTAGATAACATCACCAGTGCCCCCTTAAGCCATGAATACGCCGCTACCACAGAGCAAGTACACGTTGCGCTATCTCTTGCATAGGCAAGAGATGGCGCCACCAGAGATTACAATGTTTTAAAAATTACATTTATAATTTGATATTTTTTGCTTTAATATAGTTATAATTAATTAATAGAGAGTTAGTAGTAAGAAGTGTCTGAATATTGGTAGGAAAGGATATTTTTTGGCTAAATTTTGTATGAATAAGTTAAAAATAAAAACGATTGTGAAAATAAATGCTGACAGACAAATCATCACACGGACAGAAAGGAGAAGAAACCATATTAATTCTATGCAGTTGATACGGAGAGAAAGTGTAATTAAATCTAAGCCGGATAAAAGATCTGCTTTGGTGAGAAGAAAACCAAAGCTTTCCAGGAAGGAGGCATTGAATTTGACTATAGTATGATCCTTCGAACTGTAGAGAATCTATGTAGTCTTGTTGCCATTAGTTATATATGGAAGATATGAAGATTGAAATAATCTCATTACTATTTAGAGCAGGGGTTCTTAAACATATATAGTCCGAGGACCCCCTCTTGAACAACATTTTTTTTTGCGGACCCCATCCCAACCCTTGGGTCAAAACGTCGTTCTTGAGACTTAATTTCTGGCTCAATAATCTCTTAGGTACTACCTTGTAATAAATATTAGTAAAAATGTATCGCTGGTTATTTTAATAAAAGGTCTTGTGCATTTATAGAGGAACATTTTTATTAGCATATAGAATAAAAATCATAAAATTGATAAAAGTAGTAGTAAAAAGATTTAAAAAAGTTACAAATTATAATACGTTAAACTCATACAAACATTTCTTGGTCAAATATTGGTCAAAATAGATCTTATTATAATATGTTTTCTGTAAATAATTTGCAGCTGAATAAAAATAATTAAATTTTTACTAATTATTGTTTAGTTATGTAATTAACTACTTAGATAACAACAAATACAAAAAGTCTTGACCATGTAGGATTTTTATTAAATGAGTTATTTGAATATATAAGTTAATGTCAAAATTGTTAAAAGTTCACAGTTTAAAAAACGCTGATTTAGAGGAATATTTAACAGGAAGCTATTTACAGCTGCTTCTTTGCCTAGAAGATTGACTTCGATGTTGAACTCAAAATCTGAGTGGCTTTTAATCCAGCATATTTTTATAATTTTACCGATGGTCGTAAGATCTTTAAGATATTTAATTACATCATAAATTAGTGAATAGTTCTTTTTCTCAAATCAAGGGCATCTCAATTTTTGGAGGACGTTTTTACAATCAGAAAAAATTGATGTGAAGTGTGAATTTTCACACATTTCAGGGTTTTGCAGGTATTTAATAACTGAATGATGATTATTTGGGATGCCAAAACAAATTTTATGTCAAAATATTTTTTTATGAATTTTAATTCGAATTTTTATTCGAAACCATTATTTAAGTTTCTAAATATGTGCAGTATTTTTTTTACATAGCAAGGTTCATTAAGATTTTGAAAATTGCGCCTATGGCTTCTATTGGTTGCTTAAATCATTAGCCCCGCCCTCTGATTTTGTATACATCAAACAGAATTGAATTATAATTTCAACACTTCCCACTGGTTATTAAATTTACGCTTTTAAAAATTAAATGCAACATTTACCAAAATATAAGTAGAATTTTGACAAAATAATTTAAACAAAAGAAAACTGCAAAAAAAAACAAAAAAATTAAAATTGACAGGATTCGAACTCTAGTTTGCAAGTTACCTGTTTAACAAATTAGAAAACCAATGACTAAACGCACATCGCCATGAGCGCTGACGTATCAACTTGGTTACTTAGCGAATTAAATATTTAACATATTTTCGTTAAAAACAAAAAATGCATTATTTTCCGAAAACATAATCGGATCAAAAATTCCTGTTGTACTATTCCGGTTCACACCAATATACATTACTTAGAATTTTTTCAGATTTTTAGTTTAAACCATCTGGGCTACAGGTGTGGGACAAAAATTTTTTTGCACAATTTTGACAAAAATCGCCTCAAAATAATTTATTTTGCAAAAATAAAATTTTGATCGTTAATCCACGTACTAAGGGCTTTCATTTGATACCCTACTCAGAATTTAAAAAGTATATATATATATATTTTTTTTTCGTTGAACACATATTTGTTTACATTTTTAGGGGGATATGTTTTTTAGATGTTTTAGTATTTTTCTTATGTGCGGGTCAAAAAGTTGTACAAGCATGCCAAATTTCAACTCTCTAGGTTTAGCCGTTTGGCTACAATTTTTACCGAACAGACAGACAGACAGACAGACATACATACAGACAGACAGACAGACGACAAAATGACGGTATAAGGGTTTTTTGGTCACACCTACAAAACCCTAAAAATTACGAATTCATTATGAAAGTGGTTCTTTAAGTATTCTAAACCCAACTTCAATGCCACCATTTCCTCATTGTAGATAAACATAATAACTGGGTGTTTAAATTTTAGGCTAAAATTGCACTAGGGATCAAATCTTTTTTGAAATGCATTAATTGTTGTATCAAGAATGGAAAGGCAAAAGGAAACTGTAAAATCTTTTTCGGGATTTGCAACACTTTCATTGATATTCTCATAATCGAACATACATTTTCTTCTTTTTATTCTTTTCGCTCCAGCTTTAGGAAATGCTGTATTTGTACCAATCACAACTGCCCTTTATTTTGTTAAAATTGTTTTTTTTTTTTTTTAATGATTCAAAAAAAACACATATTTGGCCGCCCCTTAATTTAGCCGCCAGCGTATTTTGCACACATTGCACAATCTAAACCTACTCAGGTAAAATATAAAAACAAAGACATATTTTTTGTAATAAAAATGTACAATTTATTAATGAAAATCTACTATAAATATCTCTACATTATTGTACATTAAAAACATCATAATGCTAATTGAACACGTTTGTAGAAAACAATATTGAGTTAGTAATTCTGTCTACATTCTTACGTTATTATATAATAAATAATTTACAATATATTATTGCTGTATAATAAGATCAGTCCACAGCATTAGGTTTGTGTTGTACTTAAACGCGTAAGTGGGGGTTCTTAGCACGCACGTAGTTCAAGAGATCATCGTTTTCTTCGCACACCCATGGTTTGACGTGGTGGCAGGCAACGTCATGCCAGTTAACACCATCATTGTAGAACTGGTTGAGGATGGCTAAGCAGTTCTCAGGGGCACCACCTTGGGAGGCTTCCTGTAAACACAATTAATAATTTGAAACAAGAAACAAAAAGAACCACTTAAAGAAAATCAGAGACTACTATGATATTGGTGGTTTAACGCTTTTAGCAACAAAAATCAAAAATTATATTATTATTTTATTTATCAAGAGTTGTAACTAGTTTTAACTGTTATTAATTAAAAAATAAGATTTTTATTTTGATGCTATTGGCAGTACCGAAAGCAATATATTGTTTATTACTTTTACCTATGGCCATATGTTATTATATCTATCAGAGTGATTTGAATACTTGACCATAAAGTTTTGGATTTTGTGTGCAAATAAATTACGAACGACGTGTGTGAAACTTAAATACATACTTGATATAATAATAATATTAAGTGCTGCATTTAATATACTTGCAAATGTAAACGGAGTTAAAAGTGACACCATTGTTTTAGTAAATTTTATAGACGAGGTAAATCCTTTGATATCGTGGAAGATCTATATACAACTTCTGGACAGACGAAATCAGGAGATTAAAAAACCACAAACTGTTAGATCTACCTTTTATGTATTCGCGGATATCTGCCAATTTTCTGCGGATAATTTATTATTTAGACCAGAGAGTCGAACCGGAACAAACCCAAAAACCGGAATTTTTAACAGAATCGGAAGCGTAACCGGAACTTGAAATTGCTCAATTTAAAAACCGGAACGAAATGTTAATAACGGCTACAGGCTATTTCAAACGATTAGGCGGAACTAAATGGAAATATCGTTCTGTTAGGTTGTCACGAAAAGGGACCTTGCTTGGGTTATTTCATGTTTCAGGTTTGGTATGTGAAAATTTAAAATTCCAACAGTGAAACCATGGAAACGAATGACATATGTCAAAAAAATTGCATATTTTGAAGACAAAAAAATAAATAAATTGGAAATTTTTATTAAGAATGACACAAAAAATCAATATATAAAGAAAATGACATTTTATAATGATATGCACCTTAACCAAAAAATGTTTATTGTAGGTATGTTTTAAAAAGCTTAAACAAATCTGCCAAAAAGCACGAATCAAACGATGAAAGTAACTAGATTGCAAAATCTAGTTCCGCTTAAACGTTTGGAATAGCCTATAGTTTCGGTTATTGACTGATAAAAGAATGAATCTATCAGAAGCAAATTTGAAGAACATATTAATGTGTCGATTAAACATGGCTTTTTAATTTTATTTTCATTTCAAATTTCAAATATTATTTTTACAACTGAATGAACTGTGATTATATTTATTTATTTATTATTATTATTATTATTTTTTGTAAGAAAAAGGTTTGTATTACTCCGTTTTCTTCTTCATAATATTGCGATTCTTTAAACTGTTATTTATTATTTTTGTAAGAGAAAAATTCATTTTATTTATTATTATTTATTAACGTTTTTCTTCTCTCTAATTGTGATTATATGAACTGCGTGTGATTAGGGTCGGACTAAAGTATATCCGCGCCCCGGGCAGACTCTTTATAAGGCGCCCTCAGATTTGTATAATTACGCAAAAATTGAAGTTACAAGCCAGCTGAACCCAAATTTTTAGGGGCGCTAAAAATTAAGTTGTTCATTGCTGTGAAAAATATTTGTTGAGCAAAAATAAGTTTTCAACAAAAATTTTCAGCCCTCCTTGCATCTGGCGCCCCAAGCAACCGACTGTCTTGTAATTTCCTACTAAGTTGTTAGAATTTTATTTTATTTACGTACAATACGTTTTGTATTTTCATTTTTATGTTCCTAAATTGTTTTTGACAATAAAATTTTTAATTAAGTTCTATTTTTTTTGTATTTTCAATTTTATAATTGAAAAACAAGAATAAGAAGGGAATTTGGTAAACAAAATTAAACCAAAATTTATACCGGTAGATATTTGATGTTAGACTTAACTTGTTATTCGAACCGGAACCGTACCGCAACTGAAACGGAATTTTTAGACGAACCGAAACTGAAACTTGAACTTAAAATATTTACTTGGAACGTAACCGTAAACCGAAACGTAATAAATTTGGGTTCGACTCTCTGATTTAGACTGTGCGGACGCGGATATAGCACGCTTATCCGCACTTTATTTTGAATAGTTAAAATCGCGGTAGAAATAATCACTAATAGTCAATAGTGTCATTCTACAAAAACTTAATAATTGTTTAAATTAATTCAATTATATTAAGTTATTACGAATGGGTATATACTTTATTATAATGTAAACATGTCACGTATTCCGAACTGGGGGACAAATGAACTTTCGCGCTAGTCTTCGTATTCTATCGCGTTCCCTATTGCAGTATTAAAAGGGTAAAAGGACCACCCGAATACCAAGGAAGTGGTAAAAAGACGACTCAAAAGATGCCTCACAATGATCGTTAACGATGGCGAAAATTCAGGAAAGAGTATATCCAAAGATGAATTACCGATGTAATAAATTATTCAACTATAGTATTTTACGCGTAGCTATTAATAAGCTGTTGCTTTTCTCTGATTATCTGTATTAAAAATATAATCGAGGTGAAAACTTACTCTGTTATCTGGCTGTGGTCTGTGTAGTCCACCAGTTGGACTCCAATCGGTTTCTTGTCTATTGTTAGTTGAAGCTAATTTTTGGAGAACAGCTGTCCAGAACCATCCGTTGACTCTTGGTGGCTGGAGATCTGAACGTTCACAACCCTTGAAGTCACAGACACGACCACTGGTCCAGATGTACTTGACCTTATCACGGACAATTCTTGCCTTGATCCATTCGTTCTCGCTTTTAGTTTCGAGAGAAATGAGGTCCATGCAACGTTTGCGGCAGTAGTTACGACCGTCCAACCAGTCTTCAACGGTGTTCTTCAATGCAGGGTCTTTCCACGAGAAGAAATATCCTCTGCCTGGAAAAGAAAATATAAAATATATTATAAAGTTGTTAACAAACGTTTTATAAATACACATAATTAATATTTTATTTACTATCTTCATGGGAGCTTCAATCGAATAAAAGAGTGTAATGCTACTTAGATAGTATAGTAAGCGAAAGTGGAAGAAGAGACGCTGGTATAAATGTAAGAATATGCAAGACTACTGAGTAAAATAAAAATGAGCAATTTTAACGCGAATGTTAAATCTGTTTTTTAAGACCTGGCGAGTTACCGAAAAATGTAGTAACTAACTACAAATATTTGTTAATAAATATATGAGGACTATATTTGTTATATATTGGTCAGATAGTATAGCTTATAAATAGTCGTCGCATTAATATACTCGTATAATACATTTAAACCATAGAATTTTAAAATGTTTATTAACGTAATAAGATTTTGTCTCTTTATTTTTGTTGCGCCCCTTTGCTAAATTTCTAGCTACTCTAGGTCCGTTCTGCATAACTGTGTAGTATTAACTCTATATCGTGCAAGTTTTTTGTCACGTGACCACTGTGCACACTGTTCAAGAAAGTCAAAGAAGAACGCTTTGTTCAGATTGTGCAGTTATTGTTATTCTAACTTTTTTTTTTGTAAACAATTACATTTTGTGTGTTTGATTACATGAAGTCTGTCTCCTGCTACTTGTTTTGTACGATAATTTAAAAATGACGCATGAAGGTTTTGGGATGCTTTTAAGCAATATAATAGAAATTTTATTTGATTCGGAATACATTTCCGCTTGTATCCAGAAAATGTTTAGTCTTTTTGGGTGTATTTACATATTCCATCATGAAGTTCATATCTGTACTATTTAATTTGCAAATGCTGCAGGCATAAACAATGATATATTGTTTTCACTCATATTGTTTTGTAGAAATAATAACTTATATTTTTACCGCGAAAAACACTATTGCACAGATTGCCGCACGATCTGAATTTGTGACGATTGTGCAACACAAACTGCCCTGCACTATATTTGACGAACGATCTTCGTGCAGCACAGAGCATACAAAAACTTTATGTCGAACGTTTCTTGTGTAAATTATGCAGAATGTGTAGGTTATTAGCTTATGCCGAACGCACCTTCTATTGAATCTATAAGTAATTTTTATATGTTTACAAAATATTTAATGTAAAATCCAAAAAAAGATCGACGGTGGATAAAGGGACAAGTGACAGTCAAGAATAAAGGATGTGTAATTAAGTTTCTTGCCGGTCGCTATGGCGTAGTGGTTAGCTCATTTGACTGCTAACCATGGGGGCTCGGGTTCGAATCCCGGTGATGACATGGATGTTTGTATTTGTTCTATAAATTGATGTATCCATAATAAATATAAAGATATCCTGGTTAATGGCCATTGTAGCTAAGACCAAAAATTAAAAAAAAAAAAAAAAAAAAAATTAAGTTTCTTCTAATTACTTGCGGCCATAGGCAACCCTAGAAGACTGTGCATCAAAACAAGAGAGGGAAACGTTTAAGGAAAAAATAACACAATACCACACGGTATTTGTTTAATTTGGATCAAATATAAAATAATTCGTCTATTGTTCAGTTCCTTTGTATTATTTTAGAAGAATAAAGTAACTAGAAGTTACTTAGTTACATTCTGGCGCCCAACGTAGGGCCCCATAATATAAATAGACAATATACAAATAAACTTAGTAATGCACTAATTAATTTTCTTATAATTTAGAACCAACTATACAAAATAATAATATAAACAGTTCTGTCGTACTTTCTTGTATTGGCGCAAAGCCTTCTAGAGCTGCCTATGGTGTTATCAAAAATTACGTAGTGCTACAAATCGGAGCATTAAATATCGGAATTACATTGCAAATTAACAATTTGAAAAAATAACGGATTTTATTTTTCACGATATATAATTATCCAAAAAAATGGCAGTGTTATTTCGAATGACATAAAAATAAATAGTAAATGAATGATTTACTATTATACGACTTCGAAAATAAGGCAAAGCGAAACAAAGCAAACTGGAGTCTGGGTGTAAAGTAATTACTATGAAGTGTTCCAGTAATTAATTGCAAAAATATCACGCACTCTTCGAAGTATGAAATTAATATTGTTAATTTATAACTAGGGAACAGACGTACTTATACTCTAATCTTGAGTTAATACGTTTTCATAGACGTAGTTTTTAGAAATATAATTTTGAAATATTCTACAATCTGAAATTTTTTAAATAATTCAGAATAAAATTAATAATGCCAGTAATGAGTACAATTAATGATATAAATTTAAATAATCTATCTCATTAAAATTTTATCTTTACATAGGTCCATCCAACTAGCTAAGCTTTCGATTTTGATTTGTAAACATAGTATTCTTTTGGACAGTTATACCACAATATGCATCACAATTTTAAGGAAGGGAATTACATATAGTATTTAACTAAACACATTAGAATATATTTGCTGCCTGATATTTATTTTAACATATTTCTTAAAAAGAATAATTATGTCCGTTCACTACTTATAATTGTCGTTAATATTTAAATTATAGAATATTAATAATACTATGATTAAACCTCTAGTGCCCAATACTGCCTCGAGGCGGATCATATATAAATCGATCTAAAAATAAAATAATTTCATCGAAATGCCCGTGTCACCTACAAGCGACTGCACAATTAATCTCTATTTTAAATTAAACAATTTGCAAAAGTAAAGGGAATGTAATTCTTGAATAATATATACACCAGAAAAATAAAAGAATTATTGTTCTTATTTTAGCCATATAAACCTTTCGGCATACACAGGGTGTTTACGGTCTTCTTATTTCTTTTTTAATGGGCGATATTAAAGAAAACGATAAGCGATTTTACACCAGATAAAAAAAGGACTTATTTTATTGTTAAGAATAAAAACACAAATCTTTTATCTAAATGCATTTTTTTTTTTTTTATTGGATAAATATTTGTAGAGTTATGGCGATAAAACCCCAAAAATTAAATATTTCCCTTATTATTGACTTAAGTTCTTGCTGTTAAGTCAATATAACAGCAAAAACTTATAAAACAAATATTATTAGAATAAGTTAGATTAAGAAGGCAAATCTTTTATCTAATCGCAATTTTTTGATTGGATAAATATTTGGAGAGTTATGGCGGGAAAACTCCAAAAATTAAATTTTTAAATCTGCTTTATTAATGACAACAGAAAAAACTTATATCACAAAGATTCTTACAAATAGGAACACAAATCTTTTATCTAAATGCATTTTTTTGACTAGATAAATATTTGGAGTTATGGCGGGAAAACACCAAAAATTTTGAAATTTCCCGTATTAATGACAACAGGAAAAACTTATATTACAAAAATTGTTAAGAATAAGAAAACAAATGAAATTTGTTAGTTCGCAGGTTACTACAAGTTTTTCTAACATAAATTTATCGATTCCCTATAAAAATTTAAAAAATTAATATCTCTTTTATTATTAAACTTTTACTAAGTTGTTTTAAGGGTTTTCGCCTTCTTTTGTCCTGTAGTATCACTCATTAAATAAGAAAACCATAAACACCCTGTATAAACCCTTTTGGCACTACACTTTAGATTAAATTTGAATACAAATTTAGGATTAGTGACCCTCCATTAGCTTAGTGTAATTTTTTGGACAAGAAAAAATAATGGAACACTAGAGGGGTAATTTAAGTACAAAAAGTATTATTTATTATTATTAATACATTATTTAAAAATCATAAAATAACGTAATTGAACCAATTAATTAATTATATGAATATCTGATAATTATTTCGTTTTATATAATTGTATATTTTAATTGTAGTAATAAATTATTAAACTCACCATCGGGTCCACGTTCATGGATGGTTCTCTGAGCGCAAAGATGAGGTACTGGTGGTTCCACAATCCTTCCATTAACAAACTGGCCAGCTGCGTAACCAACCACCAAAGTCAAACCCAAAATAAGAAGCTTCATGTTTAAGTCGGTGTTAATACCTCCAACAACACAGACAAACTGAAGAAATTTCTATAAGACCCAGTCTTATATACCCCTACTTACCCTAGCGGTCAATGTCAATACCAAGTACAGTAACTCACATGTATTTCTTGGGATTCCAATGACCATTTAATATTGGTGAAAGTTTAAACAATAGAAAAACAGCCCAAGGTTTTTCAGCCTTATCTTTGAAGATGTATACAGGTAGGTAAAATTTCTGTGTCAAACTTTCTCCAAACTCAGGCGTTCTAGGCTCATTAAAATAATTCTTTTACACTATAATGATAAGTTTTGGTGCAGGCGACGATGCACCGAGTTACTTCATTTACTTTCATTGACCTTCAGGGGAATCTCATTATAAAATACTAGATATTATCTTTTTCAAAATAACTGATTGGAATGTTAATTGAGTTTGGTAATACCTGTTTAAAATTTTTGTTGACAATTGCATTTAATTTCAAATAGATGTTTCCGTTAATGCTTAATAGATACTTAGTATCACATTTTTACTTTCCAGTTACGGATTAAGGGAAGTATTGTAAAGGGTGTCATACAATTGCGCACCCAGGGGAGAAGCCCGGGCCCTCCTAAGAAGGAAGGAAATAAAAATAAAAACACACAAACACACTAGAAAATTTTAAAAATAGAGGATCTTTTTTTTTTAAGTCGTCACGTGTATTTTAGAAGTGAGGACTTTTTTTTTATGTCATTACTTGAAATTTAGAAGCGTGAACCTTGTTCATAATTTAATAATTTTGTCTTCCGGCCCCCCCAACAAAAATTCCTGGGTGCGCCCATTTATCCAAAATATATATACTAATTCTTCATTACTGGTGTCATATATAAAGTTTATATATGATTCTTTAAGATTTTAATAGGACTGGCGTATGCCGGTAAACATATTAAATATAGTGGCAGACAGTGGCGTAACTAGAACTCATAGCCCTCTATGCGAAATATAGCTTGGGCTCCCTTGATTTATAAAGCTAAAAAATTTATGTGAAGTGTGAATTTTCACACTTTTCAGCGTTTCTCAGATATTTAGTAAGTGAATGATGATTATTTGGGATGCAAAAAAAAATGTAATTTTTGTTTTAAATTTTAATTCGAATGCCTAATACCATTATTTAGGTTTCTAAATATGTGCAGTATTTTTTTTTTTTATATATATAGCAAGGTTTATTAAGATTTTGAAAATTGCGCCTATGGCTTCCATTGCTTGTTTTAAGTCATCACTCCGCCCCTCTGATTTTGTGTATTCAATTTCAACAATTTCCACTGGTTTTTAAATTTACGCTTTTAAAAATTAAATGCAACATTTGCCCAAATATAACTAGAATTTTGAAAAAATAATTTAAACAAAAAAAAAAAAATGCGAAAAAAAAATCAGAAAAAATTAAATTGCCTCGAGTCCGGTACCCTAGTATGCAAATTAGAACGCGAGACTGCTAACCATAACACCATAAAATCATGCTGGATTGCTTGGTTACATAAGTTATTAAATATTTTATATGGTCAAGCAAAAAACACAAAAAATGCGTTATTTTCGAAAATATAATCTGATCAAAAATTCCTGTTGTATTATTCCGGTTCACACAAATGTACATTACTTAGATTTTTAGTTTAAACCATCTGGGCTAGAGGGTGTGGGACAAAATTTTTTTTGCACATTATTGGCAAAAATCGCGTCAAAATAATTTATTTTGCAAAAATAAAATTTTGGTCGTTAATCCACGTACTAAGAGCTTTCATTTGATACCATAATTAAAAAAAAAAAATTCTATGAGCAGATATTTGGTTATATTTTTAGGGGGATATGTCTTTTAGATGTTTTGGTATTTTTCCTATGTGCGGGTTAAAGAGTTACATGCCAAATTTCAAATCTCTAGGATTAGCCGTTTGGCTACAATTTTTACCGAATAGACAGACAGACAAACAGAGAGACCGACAGACAGACATGACAACTCATGACAACTTAATATGACACAAAAATTTGTTAATAAATATTTTACGTGGTCAAGCAAAAAACACAAAAAATGCGTTATTTTTCGAAAACATAATCTGATCAAAAATTCCTATTGTACTATTACGGTTCACACAATTGTACATTACTTAGAATTGTTTAAGATTTTTAGTTTAAACCATCTGGGCTACAGGGTGTGGGACAAAAATTTTTTTGCACAGTTTTGGCCAAAATCGCGTCTAAATAATTTATTTTGATACCATAGTCAGAATTTAAAAAAAAAAAATTTTTTTTTTTTTCGATGTGCAGATATTTGTTAATATTTTTAGGGGGATATGTTTTTTAGATGTTTTAGTATTTTTCCTATGTGCGGGTCAAAGAGTTATATAAGCATGCCAAATTTCAACTCTCTAGGTTTAGCCGTTTAGTTACAATTTTTACCGAACAGACAGACAGACAGACAGACAGACAGACAGACAGACGACAAAATGACGGTATAAGGGTTTTTTGGTCATACCTACAAAACCCTATAAAGGTCTTCCCTTCTAAAATACAAGTAATGACCTAAAAAAAAAGTCTTCGCTACAAAATTACATTACGCTAATTATTTTTACATAAATTTGGCGCCCTTTTGAGCCTAGTAGCAGCGCCTGCATGCAGCACATGCTCTGAATGTGTGCTTCTGCCGGCCCTGCTTGGCATTTAGATAAATCTTTTGTGAATCTTATCATTTGGACAAAACAAATGAAATTTGTTAGTTCGCAGGTTATTATAGGGTAGTCGGCGAATCAAAATATATTAAATAAACACTTTTAAAATTTGTAAATCTTCAAAATGACTATCGAACACAAATTAAATATGACTTCAAAAGGTATGTTTTAGTAAAATAAAAGAGCGAAGAGCAATAATTCACATGCAAAAAAAATCTATTTAGTTATTTTTTCGCCTAAGTTTATCATTGAAGTTATGACGCAAAATGACCAACTGCGTTGATTGAACGACTGACCTATAAGTTTTTCTAACATTAATTTATCGCTTCCCCATAAAAACTTAAAAAATTAATATCTATTTTATTATAAAACTTTTACTACGGTGTTTTAAGGGTTTTCGCCTTCTTTTGACCTGTTGTATCACCCATTAAAAAAGAAATAAGAAGACCGTAAATACCCTGCACACATTATACGTATAACGCTAGAAAATTTGTATCGTTCGCTAATATAAATAAACAGCGATATCAATTTTATTTTTTTATCTTCAGTCTATCAGACCAATTCTGTAACTCAGTTACTATGATCAAAGTAACTAAGTTTGTCACTATGAGCAAGGTCAGTTACTATCATGAATGAAAGTCATTATACTTTTATAATATTTTATCTTGTAGTAACGTTACTACATAGTAACTTTTTACAGAATTGATCTGATAGTTGAGATTTTGAAAAATGGGAAAATTGAAAAATCGCTGTCCATGTCGAGACAAGATTATCGGATAATAATTTTGAATAATTTTAAACGTAGTTTAGTTACTAAAGAGTGTTATGAAGAAATGTTTGGTATACTCCCTGATGTTTGTTCATTGTTAACGATTATTTGAGCGGTGGTACGAAAATTTTTAATGTGCTGATTTTGAATTAGTAGATGACATTTTGGGCAAAATAACGAAATTGTAACTCCGGAAATTGTAGCTGCTGTTAAAAAATTGAACTAAAAATCACCATATAATATACAGGTAGATAGAGCAGACTCTCGAGATAATGTTGCAGCTTTGTATACAATTCTGCATGGTAAATTACATTTTAGAAATATTACTTTATAAATATTATCACATAGGTAATCCTAGGTCAGGTTTACGACATCTAGACATTGTGATGGTCAGTTGTCTGATTAAAAAACTATTTGTCAGCGTCTGACATATGTGGTCCTGATTACTAAATGCATACGCCGCATTTTCGTAATGAGGAAATATTTGTCATGACGAATGAATATTGGAACTGAGTTAAAGTTTCGTTACAAAAAGGCTGGATGAAACAGAATATGGAAGCAGTGGAACATAGCCAACTCCGCTGCACGTATTAGTCCACAAGGTGACGACCAAGACACTGACGCCAGATACTTGTAACGAAGGTGAAGCCAAGCAAGCAGTCACCATTTGAGCGGAAGAAGACTTCTCCAGGCTCCTCGATGGGTAGCCCCCGCCTCGGAGATAGGTCCAAGCCGATCATGGCCAACACGGGGTGGACCGAAGACTTCTCCAACTCCATGGACAAATTCAAACCATATATTGTAAATGTGATATACATATTTAATAAATTTGTTATGTTGAAACCAGGAGTTGTCTCAATCAAATCACCCACGTGACAATATTACTAGAAATATTACATAGCGTAAATATTATATATAATTATATATATATATATATATATATATATATATATATATATATATATATATAAAACTCTTAATACTCAGATAACGAATGAAACTGATTATCATGAAAATATTCTTAGACATGCAGCATTCTGTTGGCTTCTTACACTTATTAAATACCTACAAAACCATGAAATGTGTGAAAATTCACACTTCACACACATTATATATATATATATATATATATATATATATATAGAAGCCAACATAATCATTTTCATTCGTTATCTGAGTATTAAGAGCTTCCATTTCATTTTTTTACTAAACTAAATTTAAATAATTCGAAGATTTGCACCTTCTAATTCCGTTTAAACGAAAAAAAAAAAAAAAAAACAGACTGTAGGATATTTTAATGGACGAGTATTTTTTATAATTCATATTATCAATTATAATGGAATCATTAGTTAGTAATAATACTCAATTATCTCTATTTTCAAATTAACCCAATTCCATGAACTTTAGAGAAAGAAACAAGAGGGAATCACGAAGTAGAACAATCGTGAATTATTTCTTACAAAGGAAAATACTTCAGATTTTGTAAAGAAATAAGAGATTTGTAGCACGTGTTATTTTACATAAAATATTATATTTTCATAAAAAAACAAATGATAATAAATTACCAAATGACGATTATTTATTCATAAACTTTTTAAGATGGGAAAACGATTCATTTTTACTCAGTACATTACATTTATATTGTTAAAACTAGTAATAATTTGAGACGTTAATATATGCCTACGAAACCCTAGACATTTCTGTAAATAATTATATTCGTAAATTCTTAGAGAATAAATCTGCAAAATATTGTTCGTATCGGTTAAGGATATAGGCGTGTCTAGAGTTTCTCGTTTATGCCTAAGAAACCCTAACATTTCTATACGTAATTTTATCTGCAGTTTCTTAGAGAATAAATCTGCAAAATATTGTTCATATCGGTCAAAGGATATAAGAGTATCCTAGGGTTTTTTGTTTATGTCTACGAAACCCTAGACATTTCTATAGGTTATTTTATCCGCAGATTTTTAAATAATAAATCTGCAAAATATTTTTCATATCGAACAAAGGATATAGAAGTGTCTAGAGTTTCTTGTATATGTCTACAAAACTCTAGACATTTCTAGAAGTTGTTTTATCCGCAGATTCTTAAAGAACAAATCTGCAAAATATTGTTCATATCGGTCAAAGGATATAAGAGTCTCTTGTTTATGCCTACGAATCCTAGACATTTATGTATGTAATTATATTAGCAGATTCTTAGAGAGTAAATCTGCAAAATATTGTTCATATCGTTCAAAGGATATACGATTGTCTGCCAATCACGAGAACCCTAGGAAAAATTTACGTCACAATGTTATCGAGACTAACTACAGACACTTGCTAATTATATACACGATGACATGTCTCAATAAAAAAAAATTTAACAAAGATAATAATATTTTTTTAGGCTTCATGAAAAAGAAGGTCGTTCACCTTTCTTTGGTCCACCCTGTAATATATATTTCCATATGTCTTAAATTTCACCAATGTTTTCAAAATTATTTGTGTAATAAATTGTGAATTTTGACAGTTAAGTAGTTTTGTGTTAAAATGTTAAAATTATGGTAATATATTCTAAATCGCTGAAATAAATTTCTTTCAATTGGTGAAATCTTGCAGTTTTCAAGTTTATGAATGAACACTTATTGTAATATTAAAACAAATCAAGTGGAAATGTAAACAAATAATAAAAAACACGTCGAGGTCAGTCAAGGCGAACATGAAACGTTGTTTTTACTTTCGACCCTAAAGCTACAAAATATAATAAAAACAATTTCATGTATTTTGATGTAGGTAATGATACGATGAGGTATTTTCGGTATTTAAAGTAATATTTAGGTCATTCGTGTACCTTAAATCTACTGATACTCATTACGTTGTAGACCAGTGATTATTAACCTTTATTAGGTACGACACTCTAATACAAAATATAAAAAATTCACGGCACCTTAATATAAAATTTAAAAAATCTAGGCACCCTACCCATGGGCGTCGAGAACGAGCCCGGGCCCCAGTAAAACAATAATTCCGGAAGTAATAGATAATAGATAAAAATAAAACTGTGCATATATACACACACCGGCAAATTTAAAGGAACGGACATAAAAATCTAATTATTTTCCCTGTAGTGTATATATTGTTGATATCTCTCAGGCAATCTTCTAGTACGATGTTTTTTGGAATAATTGAAACTTGATTTACACCATGTGAAACCTGTTGAAGAAGAAAAAAATCAAAGATGTCGGAGTCGAACAAAATATGGTTTTAAGCAGAATAACTTTATTGTACATTTTGGACTTTGTTAATTATTTAATGCACTTTTGCTATCGCCTCTATAGCGTGTGTTTCCCCTACGAGCCCTTACGACTGCAGTCATTCGCCTTCTCATACTTCTTATGAGGTCATCAATCAGTTTTTGGGGCAATCTGTCCCATTCCTGAATCAGTGCGGCTCTTACCTCTTCTCTGTTTTGAACAGTGGGAATTCTTGACCGAAGTCTTCTGTCTAGCATGTCCCACACATGTTCAATCGGGTTGAGGTCAGGGAAACACGCTGGCCAACCCATTTTTGTTATACCCACTTGATTTAAAAAGTCTGTTTATTATCCTACCATTAAGACCATTTATTATCCTGCATTAGGGTGAAATTTTCTCTGATATATGTGGCAAGAGGTCAGCATGGTCTTGAAGAATATCTCTGGTGTACCTCTATCTGCAGTTAACGGTCCGCGTAGCAAAGTAGCAAAATCCAGTAGCAAAATTAAATGGTGCATTTTGTTCTCCTTGGCGTCGATACAATCTTTCCTTACTGTTTAGTAGAGCATTCAAAGCTATCTAAATATAGACTACAAACTAATAAAATAAAAAAAAAAAAAAATTGATGTGAAGCGTGAATATTCACACATTTCAGGGTTTCGCAGGTATATAATAAGTGAAGGCGGTATGCTGAGTGTGTAGGACAAATTTTACTTTGTAGTAATCACGGCAAAATGAACGATATTTTTAAAATAATTTATCGTCTGTTAATCATATAATAAGATATTTATTAAATTTACGCTCTTAAAAATTAAATACAACATTTGTCAAAATATAACTAGAATTTTGACAAAATAATTTCAACATAATAAAAATGCAAAAAAAAAAACAGAAAAAATAAATTCACTCAGTACTCGAACTCGAAACCCTTCGTTTACCAGTGCTCTAACGACACCAGTGCTCTAACCCAGCGTTTCTCAACCGGGGGGCTGCGGCCCCCTGGGGGGCTGTGAAAGCTTCGTTGGGGGGCCGCGAAGTCATACAAGATCGAAACATGAAAATATAATAAAAATGCACTCAATCTTGCAAGATATCAATTTTATCCATATTTATAAATATCTTACATTTATATTCATAAAAATATTCCTTTCATAACATAAATAAAATAAATATTCTATTTATTTTTATACATAATTTACTTATTTTGACAACTAATTTAAACTACAGGCTATTTCAAACGTTTAATTTGTCACTAGCTAACTTTATAATGAGTAAATGGGCTTTTACTAAACAAAATGAGTAAAAGCAATTCAATTGATAAAAATTACTAGATTTGAAAATATAGTTCCGCTTTAACCAGATAAACAGACTATAAGTAGACTATATCAAGGTAAAATAAATTGTATGTGTCGGTTGATGGGATTCTCTGACAATGGTTCGCGTTGGATGTACTTCAAGTATTTTCAAGTTGTACTTTGAAGTAGGTACGACTTGAAAGTGCAATATTTTTTATTATATATTTTTTAATTGCTCTCCGAGCTACAGATAACTCTAGAGTAAGGATACGAATGTGTTTAAATTAAAATGGAAGGCACTTTGAACACTTGTAAATAAAAATACTTTACTTTCAAGTCGTTATAGGGAATATGATCGTCATTTAAAAATATCACAGTTTTTTATCAACCGTAAAAGATTAAAAAAAAAATTTTAAGTAAAAATTGTTGAAAAGCTCTATTCATACGTACATATGACATACGTTCCCATTTAAAAATTAGAAATTGACCTTGATATCTTGTACTTTTTTTTGTACCCGGTTTTTTACAGAAAATTTCAATACTACCTTTCAATTTTGTGGATAAATTTTAGTTAAAAATTTTGTTCCTGTACTTTAGTTCGTGTTCCCATTATTTTGATACACCATAGTATAGGGGGGCCGCAGACAATATTTACATAATTTCGGGGGGTCCCAGGCCAGAAAAGGTTGAGAAACACTGGTATAACTTTTACAAGTCTTACATTGGTATAACTTTTGTACTTTGTGAACCAAAAACCACAAAAAATGCGTTATTTTCCGAAAACATAATCTGATCAAAAATTCCTGTTGTACTATTTCGGTTCACACCAATATACATTACTTAGAATTTTTTTAGATTTTTAGTTTAAACCATCTGGGCTACAGGGTGTGGGACAAAATTTTTTTTGCACAATTTTGACAAAAATCGCATCAAAATAATTGATTTTCCAAAAATAAAAATTTGATCGTTAATCCACGTACTAAGGGCTTTCATTTGATACCCTACTCATAATTTAAAAAAAATATTTTTGTTTTCGATGAACACATATTTGTTTATATTTTTAGGGGGGTATGTTTTTTAGATGTTTTAGTATTTTTCCTATGAGCGGGTCAAAGAGTTGTATAAGCATACCAAATTTCAACTCTCTAGGTTTAGCCGTTTGGCTACAATTTTTACCGAACAGACAGACAGACAGACAGACAGACGACAAAATGACGGTATAAGGGTTTTTTGGTCATACCTACAAAACCCTAAAAACATAATTTTCAATCTGTTCTTTTAAATTTGACGGTGTGTGTAGATTTGGTTTTTGATTTTTTTCTGTAATATAGTTGTAAATACATAAATAAAGTGTACAATCGAATCGGTTCTGGGGTCTAGACATATAAACACTATTATTTCAATTATTATTACGTATTATAATTATCCACAATAGGTTAAATAAAAATGTGTAGTGATTTGTGGACGCCCCTGACCATATCCTTATAATAATAATAATAATAATAATAATGCTTTATTGTGTCTTAAACATCCGTACATGTATAGACAAAGTCACAGTATAGAGAAGTTCTACAGAGAACATTTTAATTATAAATATTTCACAGAATTTGTTCAAAATATAAATTAAACTATAGAATTAGACAAGAGACTTATGTTTTTACGTGAAGTATTTGATAAATATTTGGAAAACTTTAATAACTACATTGAAAGAAATCTTCAACTGAATATAATGTATTTTTCAGGAATATAGATTTTATTTCTTTCTTAAATGAGGTAATATTGCTTATTTGTTTTAATGCAATAGGTAAATGATCATAAAATTTACAGGCATTGTAGCTAATGCTTTTTTCAAATAAGGCGGTATGGTGTTGATCTGCTCTAATATGATTTTTTTGTCTAGTATCATGAATGTGCGAAGAATTATTTGAAGTTAATAAGTGCAAGTTTTTAAAAGTAAAAATTAAAATTTCAAAAATATAAATACTTGGAGCAGTTAGCACTGCCAAAGATTTAAAAGCTGGCCGGCAAGAGTCTCTATTCTTTAGATTGACCAAGATTCTTATAGCTCTTTTTTGTAATATGAACACTCTCTTGAATTCGGGCAATCTTTCCCAGTACATAATTCCATATCGTAGTAATGAGTGGAAATTGGAGAAGTAAAGAGTTCTAAGAACAAATTCATTACATTTAGAGTTCATCACACTCAGAGCCGCAGTAAGGGGGGGGGGCGACGGCCCTGGGCGCACTAAGGAAAAGGGCGCTGACGAGCGTGACTAAGGGGCGCCATTACGAAGGTGAGGACCTTTCTTTTTGCTCATCACTTGGATTTTGGAAGGTGAGGCCCTTTTTTTTTTTGCTCATCATTTGGATATTGGGAGGTGAGGACCTTTGTTTTTTTTTGCTCGTCACTTGGATTTTGGGAGGTGAGGACCTTTTTTGTATTGCTTATTACTTATATTTATTTGCCAAGGGCGTCAAAACACGACTTTGCCCCTAGTGCAAGTTTTCCTTACTGCGGCTCTGATCACCCTCATTCTATAGAGTATCCTATTTAGCTTTATACAAAGCTCATTAATATGCAATGACCATTGAATATGACAACCAATGTGCACGCTGCGAATATTTGTTGATGAAGCTTCACGAAGAATTTCTATTGAATCGTAATCAATTTTTGAATGACTAGTTTTAAAAATTATTACTGCTGACATGGAGTTGTTTATTGTTGATTTATTTTTCTGAGTCCATACAAGACGAGTATTATAAAGTTTTGGAAGAATCCAGGGATTTTTTAATTTTCATCAAAAAATTGTTATCGGCGTAGGACATTAATTCCACCAATTATATATATATATATATATATATATATATATATATATATATATATATATATATATATATATATATAAATGACACATTTCAACCTTATAAGTAACACTTTCCTTGCCCCCTAAATAATGTTCTCCTTAAAGACTGCATCGTTATTGTAAATACAACCTGTGCCATCTTTAAAATAATATGTTATTCCAAACCTCTCGTGATGTTCGAAATCTTTATAATCACCAAACCTTAAAATCTTAAACTTATTTAATAGTTTACTATTTATATTTATCGATAACATTTGTATCTATAATTCAGGCATACGAGGGCTACCATTTAAGTTTTTACAAAAACTAAGAACGAAAAATTTTTTTTGGAACAAACTGTTTTATTGCTTTTCAAATTATTCCTCAAAAACCAAGCACAAAAAATAAACTACCTTCTTATAAGGAGGCATAGTAAACTATAAATTAAAACTAATATTTCTTCGCACTACACGTGAACACCCACTTGAACTGAAAAAGCCAGCCGCGAAGACATAAATATGCAAAAAATGTAATTATTTTAAGGCATTTTCCAAAAATTACCTCCAATTAGCTTGATACAAGAGCCACGGCAAAATTTTCAGCCAGAGACTGAGACAGAGACAGAAAATTTTCAGCCCATGTAAACTTGATCTGCCTTTGTTTGACGGGCTACAAAAAAATAAGTTGCGGGCCGCATGCGGCCCGCGACCCTACCCCACTTCTTATAGTTAAGCATCATAAGTGCCCCCCTAACCATGAGTCCTGGATACATACTGCGTCTAGATAACACTCCAAAGTTGTTATCACCAGAAAAGCAGCGACTTTGCTAGCTAAGTAATATTATTTGAGTAAAGTATTATCAGATTTAACTACTCTTATTTTAAATTCATCATATGGTGTACTTGCAGAGCCGGCGCCAGCCCATTTGACGCCCGGGGCAAACCAGTCAAACTGCGCCCTTTTGTTGGGTGTTCGCAATCTTATTTCAAATATATTCTTCTGATTTAGATGGTTGCAATTTAAATATTTTTACATTTTAACCTAATACTAATTATGGCTAAGTAAATTTGTTGATACAGTGGTACCTCGTCTTACAAACCTCTCGAAATACGAACTTTTCGAGGTACAAACTATTTTCATATCGTATTTTGACCTCTAAATACCTCTAAATAATGTTTTTCTTTTTAAATGAATCAAAGCCTGTTTCACATTATACGTTTTTAACTTTTTTCCCTAGTACTAGAAACATGCTAGATATATGAAGACCAGACACAAGAAAGTTGTTCATTTTTTAAAATTTAAAGGAAGATGATTTTCATACTAATCATGCGAAACAGAAAATTTCATAAATAAAATCTAGATTTTGGGTGGTGAGAATCTTGTTTTTGCTTATCACTTACCTTTATTTGCCAAGGGCGCCAAAATACAGTTTTGCCCCTAGCGCAAGTTTTCCTTACTGCGGCTCTAACCGGATCTACATAATCAGATTAATTCTGTAAAAAAATACTATGTAGTAACGTCACTACGAGATAAAATATTATAAAAAGTACAATGACTTTCATTCATGATAGTAACTGACGTTGCTCATAGTGACGATTTTCGTTACTATGTTCATAGTAACTAAGTTATAGAATTGGTCTGAAAATCATCGAGAATACTCTTGTAGTTAGCGTTTCTTTCATTAAATAAGACGATAAAGTGTACTATCATTGAAAATGGGACATGAACCCGTCCTCACTGAGCTGCTGGGGATACCAGGACTCCTAATTTTAAGACGGTACTGTCCCGTTCAAAATGGGACGTACGGTCAACTTACATATAATGTTCATTACGTTTAGACATAAACTGTACAATACATATACATCTTCATCAATTACACACTCTAATAGTTTGATAATTATTTTCTCATATTTAAAAAATAACACATGATCTGAAAGTTGTGTAATTTCACAATCGCAATTCTGTACAGTTCTGTATGTAAAGAAAGTATTTTCCAATAATTCAAACAAAGAAATAGGGCAGGTAAATAGTTATTTTGAAATAGATAATAAATAAAATTCTTTAGTTTCGTTTTTAAAAATATTTACATTATGACAAAAATTAGAAACATGCATAAATAAAATACACTTACTAATGTAAAGAATTTTAAAAATTATGAATGACAGTATTATTATTATTTCTAAAAAAATTATCGACACAAAATTAAACATTACTAAAACACAGGTGTAGTATTATTGAAATGAAATAAAGAGTACACATGTGGGCCCTATTCTGAGTCTTGTTAGTGTAATCTGTTCTTTCTTTCTGTGTTTAGATGTCCAATTTTGGGTAGTTTCTTTTATGTTTCTTAATTTGTTGATATTATTTGTGTTGGTTCATTCATTACTCCACTCTTCTTTGATTCTTGCTTTAATTATGTTCTTTTGATCTTCGGGTTGTATTGATATTTTGAGTTCTTTATCTTGGATTCCTTGTCTTGCGTTTTCGTCCGCTTTTTCATTCCCCTTTATGCCTATGTGGGATGGGATCCACACAAGATTTTTTGGGTAGATCTGTTGAAGTACACTAAGTGAGTCGGTGTATGTTATGTAGTATTTGTGTTGTTCATTGGATGTTTTTATGTGTTCTTTCGCCTTCTGTATGCTAAATGCCTCCGCTGTGTAGATGCTGCAATGGTTGGGTAGATGGTATCTATAGGTTTTATCGCCTATTATGATTGCTGATCCCGTTTGTCCATCTATTTTTGATCCGTCTGTATATATTTCTATTGCGTTGAGGCATTTATTTCGTATTTCGTGGTAAGTTTGCTTGTATATTTCAGGGCTGGTTCTTTGCTTAGGATATTTTGTTAGGGTTAGGCAAATCTGTGGAGAGTAGCGTCCATGGTGGGGGACAGTATTTGTCATACTTAATAATTTTGTGTTCGTTAATTTAAGAACTAAGAGTTTTTCATTCAATATCCTACATTAAATTTAAAAAAACATGTGCTTTTTCGATATTTAAACCAGTTCCTTTGCGACACAAGGTGGTATGCTTCTATAACTTAGCCTAGGTAATCTTCTAACATCTTTGAAATTCTATCATTTTTAAAGCACTTGAACTACCAAAACACAGCCAGTGGCGCACACAGATTTTTGGCTTGGGGGGGGGGTCCAATTATATACATAATTTTTATAAAGGAATATTACATATTTAAAACTTATTATGCCGGTCACCATGGCGTAGTGGTTAGTGTAGCGATGCACTAACTTCTAGAATGAGGGCTCGGGTTTGAATCCCGGTTATGGCATGGATTTTTGAAAAATAAAATGCATCTTCATGGACATAGTAGCTAAGTCCAAAAATTAAAAAAAAAAAAAAACTTATAAACAATAACAATGATTATGAAATTGATTGTAATATTATTTATAATCATTTTGGCAATGTTTTTATGAACATTTGTACAATGTATTTCAACGTAGATACACTTAAAATTTTGGTGCGGGGGTGATCTGGACCCGTTGGACCCCCCCCCCCCCTTGTGTGCGCCAGTGCACTCAGCATATATTCTGTTGTTTCTTTTTCTAGTTGAAAACTAAATTTCGCACAAACACCGTACTTGGCTCGGGTCTATATTAAAAATTGCTGGGATTAAAAAAATAGGATTACTAAAAACACTAAAACTGCCGAATTAGAAGAGAAATGTGATTTGGTGTGTTATGACGCAGCATCAAGACTCAATTTTTTATAACATTTGGGCCTCTTTTATCCTACCGACTCACGTCTACTACCTCAATCATGTTTTGTTTCCAAAACTGAGGAACTCATTAAAAGAATGCAACTATCGAACCATTGTAAATCCAAGAAAATTCAGGCTGAATTTAAAGCAATTTCCAAAGGTGCCTGAAAGTAGTGCTTCCCAAAGTGCAATGGGTGTTAACAGCGGTGTAGAGCTGCTGCAAGGAACCATTTTAATTTAAAATATTTTTTAATAGTATAACGATAGTCCAATTATATTTTTAAAACAAAACTCTTCTGTCAAAATAAAATAATATTGCTGAAAAGTTTAACAAGATAGAATCTAAATTTCTAAAACATTTTATTTTAATTACATTTATGGCGGGTTGCTAACGTAAGAGTTTTCTCTAACTCGAGTTAAAATCATTTGTTTTTGTATATTACAACATACAAAAACAAATGATTTTAACTCGAGTTAGGGATAATTCTGACGTTAGCAACCGGCCATTAGTTTAACAAAATAACTTAAGATTAAAATTTAACATAATCTCGTGCACATGTACTTACTATATTATTTATAAATTGTTTTATATAAAACATTTTATAGAAAGTATTAAAATGAAAACACAAAACAATTGTGAATACTAAATAATTTAACAAAAAATTAAAAAACAAAGGAAGTTTCCTTAAATATATTTTTCTTTTATCACATGTCCCATTAGAAAGTTAATGTTCAATATCAGAAAATTAATTTGTATATGAAATATCATTTCTTTGTAACATATTCTACTGTGTTATGTGTTTATTTTTAATATTAGTTTTCTAGAATAAAGAATTAAATACTTGCTAATAACTATTACCGTAATAAATTCGTTACTAGATAAACATGTATTTTGTTTACATCAATCATAATCATTTAAGAGCTTACGATACCACTTATTAAATTTATTTATGAAGCTACTAATAAACATACAGTTTATCACTCGTAAATTATCAATAAAAGAAATTAAAGGGTATTTCAAATGTGACACGTGATTAAAAATCTTACAATAATGTAAAGATTGAATTAATCTTTTTTAGCATTTATATATGTACATATATATGACACTTTTTCTATTTTATTTAATTTCCGACTTATATTTAGTTCGTTTAAAAGCGTTTATTTTTATTACACTTTTTATTTTTCTGACTGACTGTAGTTTATTATCCTATGTTTATTTTATAATTTGTAATTTTGATTGCATGAATAAAGTATTATTATATTTCTGACAACAAAATTGAAGCTACGAACTCCAGAGGAAGACCTTCTAACAGATGGATAGACCAAATGAAAGACTATACCGGGTCTAGAACTAAACTAGAAGCCTCAAAAATGCAGAAATGGTGCGAAATTGTACATACACGCTGAATCTATGTATTTAGATGAGTTAAATGACGTTCCCCAAATTTGACTGATGAATAATGGAAGAAACAGGACGAAGAACATCTATGATATGAGATTTGGGACAGCGATGCCATAAACGTTGAATTACACTTACCTTTGAATAAAGTTCTAGAATATTTTTATTCTTGCTGCGTCTCCTATATTTCCTACTTATTTTAATTCTACACTAACAAACATTCTGCCACATATTAGTGATGGTATAAGGATTTCTTGGCTATACATACGAAACCTTAAAAATGAAGACACCAAACATCTTTATTTCACCTTTAAAGAATTACATTAAATCAATGGTAAATTGGTGTCAGATATAAGTCGTTTTATTTTCTTGCTAAGTATGCTTTGTACTAGTGCTGGGAACCGAAACCGGTTTTTCGGGTACCCGGTTCCGGTTTTCGGGTAAAACCGGGTTTGTAATTTTTGCGTTACCCGGATACCCGGTTCCGAATGCCCGGTTTCGGATACCCGGTTACAGATACGTGATTCCGAGTTCCCTGATTCAAACTTGATATTTAGTACAGGAGTACCAGATGTTTACAAAATTTTACGATAGTACCTATTTAGGAATTTTAAATTCCAAACATCTTGTGTTAGATGAAAACGAGATACATATTTAGAATTTAGAGTATTCATTCATATTTTGTCTTTAATAATGACAACAAATCCTTGGCCTCGCAAATCCTAGCGTCGGTACAGAGTCTGTCTATTGGAGAATTTTGATAAGAATTCGTGTTCGCAAAAGGTACACAAAGAAGCGAAGAAGATCGCGTATTGTACACTGGAACATTAATAGTGATTAAATTTTGTAGTTCAATACATGATAATAGATTATTAAGAATTTTATGCAAAATTTTCATATCAGTCAAAGTGCGACGATCCTTTAGTGTGAGAAAATTAAACTCGGCGCAACATATAATTGATATAGTTGTAATATATCAAAAATATATATTATAAAGAAGTTGTTTAGAATTAAAATAAAGAAACGATCACTATTTTTTTTTTCTATTCAAAATTGAAAATGTACGTAACAAAAATCTTACGTAGTAGATGCACGTCAGCAAGTATTACTTAACGTATCTCAATCACAATAACCATAACTGTTATGATGCTGGAAACCGAAACATGTTTAACGGGTATCCGGTTCTGGGTTTCGGCTAAAACCGGTACGTAATTTTGAAGTAACCCGGTTCCGAATACCTCATCCCGAATATCCGGTTCCGATTACACGGTTCCGGATACCCGATTCCGGATATCCGGTTCCGAAACCGGGTAAACCCGAAACCGTTTTTTTTTTTGGAACCGGTACCGGTTCCGTCAAGATCGATTTCTGACAGCACTACTTTGTACGTTATATTTGCTACTTTCGCTACATCACGTGACCGCAGTGGCTACGATTTGTACGAGACGCGGAGAAAAAGATTAAATTGTATTTATATCATCAATCTTGTACAAGATGTTGGCAGGTAAGTTGCTCTGGGAAAGTGATGATTAGAGATGAGCTAAACAGTGATTTTTAAAGAAGGCCGTGATCAGTGACCGTATTTTTTCAATCACAGTGATTTTAAACGGTGACCGTGATCACTGTTCAACCTTCAGAACTAGCACTTAAATATACTTACTACTGTTTCACTACTGGTGATTTTTCACTTAAATGAACTTCTTCTGTGCTAAATCAAATTCACATTATTTTATTATTAAGTAATTATGTTAATGAATATTTATCATATACGCTATTCCAAACCTAGGCGGAACTAGATTTTCAAATCGGGTAACTTTTACCTATTGATTAAAGCTTTTAATAATTTTGTTTAGGAAAAGCCAACTTCAATGTATAAAAAAATAGCTGGTGACAACTTAAGAAAATTTAAATTCCATTTGGTTCAGCTTAACGGCGCGTCTACATCGAGACAACCTGGTAGCATGCGACATGTCGAACGGTCGCATGCTACCAATGTGCAGCGGTCTAATGGGAGCCGTGCGACATGTTCCTCGTTCCCGTTGCTTGGCGGTAAACATCAAAGAGTTTTCGTGCGACACGCTACCAGTTCTGAAAAGCCACATGTTCGCCATTTTGATATTTGATAGTTGTTATTATAGAAGTATTTGTTTTTTAAATTAACTAGTGTTGTAAGCGTTGCTGTATCAACAAAAATTATTTAGCAACATAAATTTATTTAAGATAAGTGAGTAAATATAGGTTTTGATAAAATAGAGTGTGAGAAATATTGATAAAAATAATAAAGTAAGGTTATGTTTTTGTTATGGAATTAAAATTTGTTATAAAATAGTATAAATTAGCTTGAGATTATTTATAGTTATAAAATGTAATAATATTTTTGCGATCCGCCATATTTATTCAGTAAACTGACAGATCTCGCAACAATAAACAGTAGCACGCTCCCAGTGTTGGTGTAGAAAATAGCTTGTCAATGCGACATGGTCTGACGGTCTCGTCAGACTTGTCGTATGCTACCATGTTGCCTCAATGTAGACGCGCCATAAGGGTTTGGAATAACCTATATTAACTGGTTAAAAAGAACATAATATTTATTAAAAATTGTGTCATAAACAATTTTATATCTGATCTAGGATATTTTTCATATACTTAACAAAGATATTAGCATCTCTAAAATTTTGATCTGGTTACTTTGGTGACTGTTGTGGTGTAAACAGACTTTGGCGTATCCGTGTGAACCAATACTACGACAATATTATAAATGTATTGTCAATATACAACATAAAAAATGAACTTTCACCGTTAGTTCCGTATTACAAAATGAGACAGATAATACCAGAATACGAAAAGAGTTACTATTAAAGTCACTATAAAAGTTCTTTTGGTAACGTTACTACACAGTAACTATTATAGTAACTTATTACAGAATTGATCTAAATTCGTGTTATTATTGACCTAATTTTTTTTTCGGAACTTACAAAATATTATCTGTCTCATTTTGTAATACGTAACTAGATCTGGTTACTTTGGTGACCATTGTGGTGTAAATAGACTTTTATGGAACCATTTCAACTTGTAAATCTGGCTTTTAAATTTTTGGTTAAGTTTCATTATATTGAGGTTATATTCACTGAAAAACTACATACCGGGTGAATTATTTAAGGAGCAACATACATGTTTCACATATAATGTTAATGAAGTGAGTTATTTCAAAAGCAACATAGCCATAAAACAAATGCTTATCGTATCCATAGAAAAGACAAAATATTATTTTTTTAAATATTTTTTGGACTTAGCTACTAAGGACATTATTATTTTTGTTTGTATGTAAATATAAACATACTAATAAAAATTCATTTATTGTTTCATTGACAGCTGTCACTGTCATACTGGTCAGACGTACTCTGCAGATATCGCAGTGATTAGTGATTTATAGTGCTATTAGTGAGTTACTATTCACAACAGTGAATTAGTAAGTGAACATATATTCCTATATTTGCATATGTAATCCTGCATTGACTAAATATACCAACTGGACATTTTTAAAAGCTAACACTAGCCATTGCAAATGGCTAGTGTAGCAACCCCTCATATGGAAACTGATCCAATAGCCATACATCCTAGAAGTGAGAACAGCAATGACTGGACCCAAGTTCTAAGCACCCGGAAACGACCAGGAGATCCGGAAGTCAATCGAACACAAACAAACAAAAATTACAACACACAAGAATTGAATGTGTCCAACAGATTCCAAGCCTTGGAAAACGAAGAACTCAGCAATAGCCAAAATGACAAGGAAAAGGAAAAGGTAATTACACCGCCGCCCATATTAATCCCTTTAGTAATGAATTATCATTCGCTAACAAATACCCTTGATTCTGTGGCCAAGGGTAGTTATGAATGTAAAATCATTGGTACAGACCAAGTAAAAGTGCTATGCAAAGATGCTGGAAAATACAGAATAATAACAAAACTTCTACAAGAAAATAAAACAGCTTTTCACACCTATCAGATAAAACAAGATAAGAAATACAGGGTGGTACTGAAAAATATGCACTACTCTGTAGACACCGTTGAATTGAAACAAGAAATAGAGAGCTACGGACATAAAGTTTCCAACATTTACAATCCAAAACATAGAATCACAAAAACGTCATTATCTATGTTTTTCATAGATTTACTTCCAGCGCCAAATAATAAAACAATTTATGATATTAAAACATTGCTACACACAAGAATTGTATTTGAGGCCCCATACGTGAAGCGGGAAATCGTGCAGTGTGCAAGATGTCAGAGATATGGACATTCAAAGGCTTATTGCTTTAGACAGCCAAGATGTGTTAAATGCGGACAAAATCACTTTACTAAAGAATGTATAAAAAGTATCGACACGGACCCTACCTGCGTTCTCTGTAATGGACGTCACCCGGCTAATTATAAAGGATGCTCCGTATTTAAGGAAATTCAAAAAAGAAAATTTCCACAATTAAGGCAGAAACCACAAGAAAATAATAACATTCGACAATCTCAAAGATCAGAGACAGTACAACCAGGTGTGTCTTACGCACATGTGGCTAGGACTAATGTTCAACAGCAACAAGACACAAATATCCAATCTCAAAACACCAAAGAGCCAGAATCAACCAATAACAAACTGGAACATATGATGATCCAGCTAATGCAGCGTATGGACACCATGTTAAATTTATTAACAACTATCGTGTCAAAAGTTCAACAATGCAACAATTAAACATTGCGCTCTGGAATGCCAACGGCTTGACTCAACATAGTCAAGAACTAAAAGTATTTATCTCCATTCATGACCTGGATATCATACTAATTTCCGAAACCCATTTCACAGAAAGAACATACTTCACTATTCCGGGCTATTCAATCTACAGTGCAAACCATCCCGATGGAACAGCTCAGGGTGGAGCAGCGGTCATAATTAAAAATAAAATTAAGCACTATGCGCTACCTGAATACACCAAAAACTATCTTCAATCCTGTAGTATAATGATAGAAGATTTAAGAGGGTCTTTTGTAATATCAGCCGTATACTGTCCACCAAAATACATTATTAAAAAAGAGAAATTTCAAGAATATTTTAGTAAACTAGGGCCTAGATTTTTAGCGGGAGGCGACTATAATGCAAAACATACTGATTGGGGATCACGGCTAATAACTCCTAGAGGCCGTGAGCTCTTAAAAACTATACAGCAAAATACCTTTGAACATTTGTCTACTGGAGAACCTACATATTGGCCCACAGACAGGAATAAAATACCGGATCTGCTCGATTTTTGTGTGGTAAAAGGCATTTCACAGACATATTTAAATGCCAAATCTTGTTTTGACTTATCGTCTGATCATTCTCCAGTCCTTATAACAATAACGACGCAATTCCAACAAACAGAAAAACCGCCAACGCTTTTTAATAGGAGAACTGATTGGGAAACATTCAGAGAAATTCTGATTGAGGAACTAACTGAAAAAATACCACTTAAAACTCCTGAGGACATAGAAAATGCAACAGAACACATTACCACTGCAATACAAAAAGCAGCTTGGTCTTCAACACCGGAACAAATAGCAACCGCAAACGACAAAAATTACTCAGAGGACATCAAAAATGTTATAGCAAATAAACGCAGGTTGCGTAGGCTGTGGCAAAATAATAGAACACCATTAAATAAGTTAAAATTAAATCGAGCTACAAGAGAGCTTAAATCCCTGCTAAGCGAAATGCGGAACAAATCTTTCCAAAATTATATTGAAAATCTTTCGGCCACTGCAGCTACAGATTATTCTCTCTGGAAGGCTACAAGAGGATTAAAAAGACCTAAAACCCCCTGCCCTCCGATCAGGAATAGAAATGGCTCCTGGGCTAGAAGTAACTTAGAGAAATCCAATACCTTTGCTGAACACCTTGCTGATGTATTTAAACCACACCCCAGTGAACTACCAATGAACGAAGAAGAGAAAATCAATGAATTTCTCGAAATGCCACATCAGTTATCTCTTCCAATAAAATCCTTCAAAAGCTATGAAGTAGAAAAAATAATTGGAGAAATGAGCCTTAAAAAAGCTCCAGGATATGATTTAATTACTGCGAAAATACTTCGGGAACTGCCGGAAATAGTTCTTAAAATCATCAGAAATATTTTTAATGCGGTTTTAAGATTGGGCTATTTCCCATCTTACTGGAAAATTGCACAAATTATCCTAGTACCGAAGCCAGGAAAAAAACCAGAAGAAGCAGCTTCATATAGACCGATAAGCCTCTTACCACTTTTATCCAAACTATTCGAAAAACTATTACTAAAGAGAATGCAACCAATAATTCTGAAGAACAATTTGTTGCCTGATCACCAGTTTGGATTTAGGCAGAGACATGGAACAACTGAACAGATCCACAGAGTGGTAAACATAGTTAATAAAGCCATACAAGAAAAGCAATACTGTTCAGCTGCCTTTTTGGATATATCGCAAGCATTTGACAAAGTATGGCACTGTGGATTACAATACAAACTAAAAAAAGAGCTCCCGCATACTTTCTATGAAATATTAAAATCGTATCTTACCAACCGATACTTTTTAGTAAAACACGGAAGCGAATACAGTGATCTGTTTCCCATTACATCAGGTGTACCTCAAGGGAGTGTAATTGGACCAATTTTGTACCTTCTCTACACGGCAGATCTCCCAACAACTGTAGACAGTATTGTGTCAACATTTGCAGATGATACCGCAATATTAGCTTGCCATGACGACCCGAATGAAGCCTCCCGACAGCTACAGGAAGTTCTGCATCTGATTGAACATTGGCTAAAATTGTGGCGAATAAGAGTCAATGAAAACAAATCCGTTCACGTTACCTTCACAAACAGAAGAGAAACATGCCCAAGTGTTACCCTTAACAACCAGGTTATTCCCCAAGCAGACAACGCAAAATATTTGGGATTATATCTAGACAGAAGACTGACATGGCGAAAACACATAAAAGCCAAAAGAACTCAGCTTGGACTGAAAATTAAAAAATTATACTGGCTTATCGGGAGAAGATCTCAGTTATCCCTTAAAAACAAGTTGTTGCTGTACAAAGTAATTCTGAAACCAATCTGGTCTTATGGCATCCAGTTATGGGGAACAGCCAGCAATTCGAATATAGATATAATCCAAAGATTCCAGTCTAAAACTTTGCGAACAATTGTCGACGCCCCGTGGTATGTAACAAACCACAATATACACCAAGACCTCCAAGTCAGCACTGTACGTGAAGAAATAGAAAAGAGGAGCATCAAACATTTGGATAAACTGGAACAACATCCAAACATCAACGCTATTCAACTCTTAGACAACAGTAACGCAGTACAGAGACTACAGAGATATACCCCTCTCGATCTACCGTTTAGATTTAATTAGATTTATCATCATAATCATCTTCATCATATCATTTCATGTCCATCCTAACATAAGTAAATGTACATATGTAAATATGTAAGTTAGATATATTTTGGTTATTGTCACTGGACAATATCCATTCAAGCTGTATGTGTATGTATAAACCATTTACTTATTGTTACTATGTAACAGATTGTAAATAAACAGAGGAGTCAAAAAAAAAAAAAAAAAATTTATTGTTTCTAATTTACTATTTTTTAGCCGCCTAGGAACTTGTCAAATAACTATTATATCTAATCAACACTGCATATCTTTTGCCATGGATATGAGCCTGTTTTCATAATTTGCTATGTTGCAAATGAAATAACTCACTTCATTAACATTATATGTGAAACATGTATGTTGCTCCTTAAATAATTCACCCGGTATATCAGATATCAAATTGATAAATAGGCAGCATAAAAAATGAAGTTTCCCTCTTGGTTACGTATTACAAAATGATATCATTGTATTTATGAATAAGTTAATATTGGACAGTTGTATAGTTTATTTAGTCTCGTTTTGAATTGTAAACTTTAAATATTAGTTTCTATTTTTGATCATTATATTACAATATTTCTGTTTTCTTCAAGTACACATTATTGTCAATGAATTTCTGCAATTCACCATCCTTGGAGATGATTGATGTACAGCCTGTTATAGCTACGTTTAACTAACATAGGTAAATTGTCTTTATTGATTGTATAAGATTGTTTTCTAGTATGATGTTATTGTTATAGCACCTGCAGAAGCCAACAATGTTGTTGGCGAAACGTTGTGTTTTGTTAAAATAAACGCTTCTTGTCCAAAAAGCTGAGTGAAATTATTTCCTATTTCTACCTATATTCAAAATTGGACGTTAAATTACTAATCTACTAAATATAATTATATCTTTGGAACAACTGAACAAATTTAAAAATTCTTTCAATTCTGAATTGTATTTGTGTACTAACCTTGTCGTTAATAACCTACGTTGTCACTAATAATTTCAAGAAAATGCGTTAAGAACAGAAAATACGGATTTCGTTTTACTCGCGCACACAAATTTCATGAACTACTGATCCGATTTTAATAAAATATAACAAGATGAATCAACTCTTCGCCCATTATTAAAAACTGGACAAAAAATGAGTATTATTCTGAATTATTTGTTCATTAACTTTTAAAGATGGGAAAACGATTAATTTTCACTCAGTGCATTACATTTATAATGTTAAAACTAAAAATGATGAGACGATAATTTTAAAATATATTTATTAAAATTAATTTTTCAATTACTTATATAATGTACAATATATTATATAATATAAAAATACGCACACGGAAAAAAGCGCTCATGAACAAAGCCGCACACGAAAAAAAAGCGCATATGGAAAAATATACACACGGAAAAAAGCGCACACGGAAAAAGGCGTACTTACACTATATCTCATATCAGTTTGAAATAAATCGTGCGAAACTATTACACAGTAAAATTTAATTGTTTTTCCGCTTTAATATATTGCGTTCACTTTTGTAAGGTCAAAACAGATTTGGTTATTTTGGTTATTTATATAGCGTAGTACCGACTTTTAAATGTAAATTTGTCATTTCAAAATATTCCTTACTCTGTAAAATCTACTTCGGATTTGTTGATTATGATCATTATAATTAAGATAGCATTTATCTTTATGACATATGTCAAATGTAATGACATTTTAAGAAAGTGAAATTTTTTACCATATTTTAATTTCGAACCAATTTTAAATTTACACAAATAAGTTGTCTTTACACAAATAACTCGGCCGGTAATTATGTTAACCATTAAAAAACCTAAAAATTATTCATTTTTACCAAAGCGTATTTTATTATCTGTCTCATTTTGTAATACGTAACTAACAGAGAAAGTTCATTTTTTATGTTGTATATTGACAATACATTTATAATATTATCATAGTATTGGTTCACACGGATACGCCAAAGTCTGTTTACACCACAACAGTCACCAAAGTAACCAGATCTAGTTTCGTATTATAAATTGAGACGGATTATACTCACTGCATTATATTTACGTTTTTGAAAATTTAAAACGTTAGATAATTTAAAACGTTAATCTTTATATATAAAAATGGATATTTGTGGCTATGTCCGGAAATTCTAACCCACTTCCAGATACGCTACCGAGTTGAAATTTTGCATACAGGTAGCAAATGGCTTCATCATAACTAGAAAAATCGAAAATCTCAAAAAAGTCCCATCAGAAACGAGAAATTAATAATTTTGTTTTTAATTACATTCGACCATTGGTATATCTATCACATATGCAGTGACCGGATAGGAATTTTCATTCAATAGTTGACTGTCTAACTGTATGAACATCGTGAGTGTTCGCTAAATATCGGAAGTGTTCGGCCCGAGAATAAACTTTATCAGAAGGTAAACATTGTAGAAAATAAAACCGGTGTTTGGTTACAGCTGATAATAAATTGTTATTGTTATTTAGCAAAACTTATGATTCGTGTATGTAGAGCGAGACATAAGCTGAATATCTGTTTTCTGGATAATTATTTTTAACGGAGTTTTCTTAACTTATTTTTATTATAATTATTTTTTTTTTCTATCTTTTTTTTACGAATATTGATTTAAATGCGATTGATAGCCATATTTTTTCAGTGTGGGCTACTTGCTCATTCTTCTATTTTTGTTTAAAAACATCTATTTTCTGTATCTATAAAATAGAAAATATTCGGAAATTGTAACCCACATATGGTACTGAGTTTTTATGCAAATTTGATGAGTGTGGAAATTTGGTTTACAAGTAGAAAATGCCGTCTGTATAACGATAAAAAAAAATCGCATTAGAAACGATATTCATGAATTTTGTTTTTATTTATATTTGGGCATTAACATAGTTTTGAGAAATATTTAGTTGGATGGCTTTAGTGCAGCTTCGGACATCGTGCATTTTCGTGCGTAATTGTTATAACCCGAAGCCTGAGGTTGCATTTAGTTTACAGTCAGTCTAACCTAAACAACTGTTGCGAACGGATGTATGTTTATTATCTATCTTTTTATATATATATAAAAGGCAGTGTCCTGACTGACTGACTGACTCACTCATCACCGTCCAGCCCGAACCCCTGGGCCTAGAAACTTGAAATTCGGAGAGTATATTCCCTTCATGACGTAAGCACCCACTAAGAAGGGATTTTTGGAAATTCCACTCCTAAGGGATGAAAAGGGGCGAAATGTGATTTCACGAATTCCTTAATATCTCTTAGGGTCGATGGGATATCGACTTAGTTTTTGGTTACAAGTATTACCCATACAAATGCCGAAAAACCAATTTCGGGATTTTGCCCTAATCAACCCCTAAAGGGGTGAACCTACAATCGGGGTGGATTATACATCCCGTTGTATTTCCTGTGTTCGTTTAGTTGCAAGATTACTTTTTAGCACATAGGTGTCTTTTTAAAATATCTCGAAATGGTATTGACAGTTTTTTGAAATTTCACCCCTAAAAGGTGAAAAGGGGTGAATTGTGATTTTAAGGATTCTTTAATATCTCTTAGGACCAATAATATATCGACTTGATTTTTGCTTACAAAGATTACCCATACAAATACCGAATCACCAATTTCAGGATTTTGTCCTAATCAACCCCTAAAGGGGTGGATCTACAATCGGGGTGAATTATACATCCCGTCGTAATTCCTGTGTTCGTTTAGTTGCAACATTACTTTTTGGCACATAGGTGTCTTTTTAAAATATCTCGAAATGGGTTTTACAGTTTTTTAAAATTCCATCCCTAAGGGTTGAAAAGGGGTGAATTGTGATTTCAAGGATTCCTTAATATCTTTTAGGATCAATAAGATATCGACTTACTGTTTGCTTGCAAAGATTATCTATACAATTACCGAAAAACTTATTTCAGGAATTTGTCCTAATCAACCCCTAAAGGGGTGGATCTACAATCGGGGTGAGTTATACATTCCGTCGTATTTCCTGTGTACTTTTAGTTGCAACATTACTTTTTAGCACATAGGTGTCTTTTTAAAATACCTCGAAAAGGTTTTGGTAGTTTTTTAAAATTTCACCCCTATAGGGTGAAAAGGGGTGAATTATGATTTCAAGTATTCCTTAATATCTCTTAGAACCAATAAGATATCGACTTGCTTTTTGGTTACAAAGATTACCCATACAAATACCGAAAAACATATTTCAGGTTTTTGTCCTAATCAACCCGTAAAGGGGTGGATCTACAATCGGGGTGAATTATACATCCCGTCGTATTTCCTGTGTTCATTAGTTGCAGCATTACTTTCTGGCACATAGGTGTCTTTTTAAAATATCTCGAAATGGGTTTGACACTTTTTTAAAATTTCACCCCTAAGGGTTGAAAAGGGGTGAATTGTGATTTCAAGGATTCCTTAATATCTCTTAGGACCAATAAGATATGGACTTACTGTTTGCTTGAAAAGATTATCCATACAATTACCGAAAAACGTATTTCAGGAATTTCTACAATCGGGGTGAGTTATACATTCCGTCGTATTTCCTGTGTACGTTTAGTTGCAACATTACTTTTTAGCACATAGTTGTCTTTTTAAAATATCTTGAAATGGTTTTGATAGTTTTTAAAAATTTGACCCCTAAAGGGTGAAAAGGGGTGAATTGTGATTTCAAGGATTTCTTAAATCTCTTAGGGCCAATAAGATATTGCCTTGCTTTTTGCTGACAAAGATTACCTATACAAATACCGAAAAATATATTTCAGGATTTTGTCCTAATCAACCCCTAAAGGATGGATCTACAATCGGGGTGAATTATACATCCCGTCGTATTCCCTGTGTTTATTGAGATATAAGGTTTCTTTTTGGCACATAAGCGTCTTTTTAAAATATCTCGAAATGGTTTTGACAACTTTTTTAAATTTAACTCCTAAAGGGTAAAAGGGGGTGAAATGTGATTTCAAGGATTGTTTAATATTTTTTAACACCAATAAGATATCGACTTGGTTTCTGCTTACAAAAACTACCCTTGCAAATGCCGAAAAACCAATTTTTGGATTTTGTCCTAATCAACCCCTTAAGGGGTGGATCGACAATCGGGGTGAATTATATATCCTGCCGAATTTTCTGTGTTCGTTTAGTTGCAACATTGGCACATAGGTATCTTTTTAAAATATCTTGAAATAGTTTTGACACTTTTTTAAAATTCCCTTCTAAAGGGTGAAAAGGGATGAATTGTGATTTCAAGGATTCCTTAATATCTCTTAGGACCAATAAGATATCGACTTGCTTTTTGCTTACGAAGATTACCCATGCAAATACCGAAAAACTTATTTCAGGATTTGGTCCTAATCAACCCCTAAAGGGATGGATCTACAATCAAGGTGAATTATACATCCCGTCGTATTTCCTCTGTTTATTTAGTTGCAACATTAATTTTTGGCACATAGATGTATTTTTAAAATATCTCGAAATAGTATTGACAGTTGTTTTTAAATTTCACCCCTAAAGGGCGAAAAGGAGTGAATTGTGATTTCAAGGATTCCTTAATATCTCTTAGGACCAATAAGATATCGACTTGCTTTTTGCTTACGAAGATTACCCATATAAATACCGAAAAACTTATTTCAAGATTTTGTCCTAATCAACCCCTAAAGGGGTGAACCTACAATCGGGGTGGATTATGCATCCCGTTGTATTTCCTGTGTTCGTTTAGTTGCAACATTAATTTTTGGCACATAGGTGTCGTTTTAAAATATCTCGAATTGGTATTGACAGTTTTTTTAAATTTCACCCCTAAAGGGTGAAAAGGGGTGAATTGTGATTTCAAGGATTATAAGGTATCGACTTGCTTTTTGCTTACAAAGATTACCCATACAAATACGAAAAGAAAATATTTCAGGATTTTGTCCTAATCAACCCCTAAACGGTGGATCTACAACTGGGGGTGAATTATACATCCCATCGTATTCCCTGTGTTTGTTGAGTTATAAGGTTTCTTTTTGGCATATAGGCGTATTTTTAAAATATCTCGAAATGGTTTTGACATTTTTTTAAAATTTAACCCCTAAAGGGTAAAAAGGGGTAAAATGTGATTTCAAGGATTGTTTAACATTTTTTAGGACCAATAAGATATCGACTTGGTTTTTGCTTACAAAAACTACCCATGCAAATACCGAAAAAACAATTTTTGGATTTTGTCCTAATCAACCCCTTAAGGGTTGGATCAACAATCGGGATGAATTATACATCCCGTCGTATTTCCTGTGTTCGTTTAGTTGCAACATTACTTTTTGGCACATAGGTGTTTTTTTTTTAATATCTCGAAATGATTTTGCCTTTTTTTTTTAATTTCACCTCTTAAGTGTGAAAAGGGGTGAAATGTGATTTCAGTAATTCAAATGCCGAAAAACATATTTCAGGATTTCGTCCTAATCAACCCCTAAAGGGGTGATTCTACAAACGGGGTAGATTATACATCGCGTCGTATTTCCTGTGTTTGTTGAGTTATAACGTTTCTTTTTTGCTCATAGGTGTCTTTTTAAAATGTCTCGAAGTGGTTTTAACAGTTTTTTACCTTTAACAAATATCACCCCTAAAGGGTGAAAGGAGGGAATTGTGATTTCAAGGACGCCTTAATATCTTCTAGGATCAATAAGATATAGACTTGGTTTTTGCTTATAAAGATTACCCATACAAATGCCGAAAAATGAATTTCAGGATTTTATCTTAATCAACCCCTAAAGGGGTGAATCTACATTCGGGGTGAATTATAGAACCCTTTGTATTTCCAGCGGTTGTTGAGTTATAACATTCCATTTTGGCATATATGTGTTTTGACAGTTTTCTTTCACTCCTAAAGGGTAAATTAGTATTTTTTTGTTAGAAATGAAAAATGCGGAGAGTACATTTTTCAGTATGACGTAAGAACCCACTAAGAAAGGATTTTTTCAAGTTCGACCCTTATCATGTGAAAAGGAGTAAAATGTTTTTTCACGGATTCCTCAATATCCCTTAGGACAGATGAGATATCGACTAAATTTTTTGTTGCAAAGGTTACCCATACACAAGTTTAAAAACAAACTGCAGATTTTATGCCAATGAGACCATCAATATACCGTAGCGAAGCACGGGTTTTCAGCTAGTCATAGAAATAAAATAATTATAAAACATTGAAAAAATAATAATAAAGAAAAGAAAGTCACATTTTTCTTACTTACTTTCACCAAAACCAAATATTTTTTTAAAATAATTATTTTTCTGCTACTAATAATTTTAATTTATATTATTTTTGTGCAAACATATCAATTAACAACTATTATCATCAATATACACTTCGGTAAGTTTCGGAATATTTTGTTACATTTAGGAATCTCGCTTCAAATTCGTTTTAGAAGACAGGCACGCACCCACGCAGGGACACATGTTGGGCTACTATATTATAGATAGAGATGAAACAGTTAAATAAAGATGAATTTAAATTCAAAGAATATTTTCGAGAATACTAACCAGTTGGAGAAACTTTTGTTAACTGCACTTGCCCATCGTCGGCGACGCTTAAAAATACGAGATGTGTAAATTAAGTAACCGGACTGATTTTTATTTTATTATTTTTTTATTCGAATAGAATTACATTTCAATATTGTCTCCCTCAAAATAACTTCCTTGGGAAGCCACACAGCGCTGGAGACGGTTCTTCTAATCCTCATAGCAGTGCTGGAACTCGCATACTGGAATAGCTTTCAGCTGGTCGGTTACGGACGTTTGAATGTTTTCGAGTGTCCCAAAATGACGTCCCTTGAGGTGATTTTTTTATCTTGGGAAGAAGAAAAATTCAAAAGTACTCAAGAAAATTTCAAGGAGCCACAGGAATGTTTTTGCTCCTGTGAAAAGTTTTTGGAACCATTATTGCGCAGATTTTTCTCATCCCCAATTCATCAAAAATCTGATGAACGGTATCCGAGCGGTAGTGTGAGTCAAATTAAACTCTTCCCTGATCATTCTGACTGTCAACCGACGATCTGAACGAACAAGATCCCGGATTCTGTCGACATTTTCATCGGTTTTTGAAGATGAAGCCCTTCCGCTGCTTGATTCATCTTCAATCAACTCTCTTCCTTCTCAAAATGCCTTAAACCACCAAAAAACCTGGGCCCTTGACAAAATACTGTCTCCGTAGGCCTGCTGAAGTTTTGCAAAAGTTTCCGTTGCACTGTGCCCAAGTCTGAAGCAAAACCTGATAGCACACCGTTGCTCGAAATGAATGTCACTCTTTTTTAAAACTGTTTCACGAAAAAAATCGCTACGGACAACAAAATTACTTTAGCGTATCACATGTTCACCTGCCGCCCTTCCAAGTCCCACATGTTGCCAGATCAAACGCTATGTTGCCAGTCCGGTTACTTAATTTACACACCTCGTAGTCACAATTTAAACAACATGGTGACGTATCTAGACAACGAACATAGTATACATACCGTATGCAGTTCTGTGTGGTCACTTATGTTGTCGATAATGGGAGCTATTTGTCCACACATAGCAAACATAGTGTATGAAGTACTTTGTGTAGCCTCAGCGCCTCATTAGTGCCTTTTAAAAACATAAGTGCAAAGCATGTCGAGGAAACCCTGTACTTAACAATTTTGTGTCCAAAGTTATATTTAAATAAACTTTTTGTTTACATTGTTTTATAAGAAAATTTATTTTTTATTCTAGAACATGACAAATATGTCATCATTTTAATAATAATTGCTATAAAAACGCAATTAAGGTATTAAAATGAATCTTAAGCACTTTTAATACTAAATATTTTTTCCTGACGGCAGTATTTGTTCAAATAATAAAATGAAGTAAATAGTAAAACACTTATCTATAAAATAATATAAATAAAACATTATAAACAATAATACTATCAATAAAATATTTTAGTATATGCAAAACAGCAAAATATTGTTAAAAAATAAGATCAAAAGTGCTTACCAAACAATTACACATTATTTCTATGGATACTTATTTATAAAATTAAAAATTACTGGTCCGATTAATTAATTTACTAATATACACCAGTCACTTGGGCAACAGTAAACTAAAATAGTGTGTTTCTTTTCTACAACATTCGCCATTGTTTTAAGGGAGACAATTCTAAAAATTATTACTGACATATTCGGCAAATCCTTGCATTTAAATAGAAAAATATTGACTCTAAAACGACTACTATACATCCTCCATCTACCTAAAAAGCATTACGCAGATTGTATACTGAGAAATACAAAACTAATACAGAGTGTTTTTCCGACGAGAACAGACCAATGACGTCATATGCGCAGAATTCGTGGTCGCTTTGTTGCCAAGCAACTGACGCGGTATCGTCTACAAACCGTATAACTATTGAATTTATATCATTATTTGGCGCACATACGATAACATCACTATTCTCGTGGGAAATACACTCTACAGGTATCATATTGAGTTGGAAAGTACGTTTCAATAAATAAATAAACTTAAATTTTTCAACCTTGTTAAGATCCTGCTATATTTCAATTTTTAAACCGCCTGTGTATATGAATAAAGTAAGGGTTAGAGCGAACAACCGGTTTTTAATTTGCAACGTCAAAGCAACCGGGAGTCCGCGTATACTCATTGCGGGCAATGTGTTCTATCCAATGAAACTAAAAAATCGCAGCGACAAAACAACCAATCTAACCTGCATACTAATTATATGTTCTTTTCAATGCGTTTAAAAAACCGTAACCACTTGCTAGATAAAAACCGGTCGTGGATGATAGGTCTTAGTTACAATGAAGTAGACAAGGTTAGCCTTATTCTTACGTCGCTTGCACAGATTATACGATCATGATATAAATTGTGAATAGAAACATGACTCACATAGATAATGAAATAAAATTACGTAGAAAACAACCACTAGCTTATCCTCTGTCTACCTAGAAAGTTATACAGAAAGTAATGGTAAAAGCATAGGTAATTCTCCATAACTAAGGTTTTAACGCGACTTTTTAAGTTCAAGACTTGCCAATTCATATATTCGTCTATGAATCATAATTATCATACATAATCATAATAAATTAGTACTATTAGGGTCGGTTTCTGAAAGCTTAGTTAAATATAACCAAATAGTTAAAAAATGGTTGCTATGGTTACTTATGGGATTGTTATATTCTAATCGAGTTTAGCCAAAAGATTAAACTCGGCTATACTTTCAGAAACCGACACTTAGGGCCGGTTTTACAATTCATAGTTAGTTAGTAGTTACCTGTTGGTTAGCTCAAATCAATGGTGAACGACATATTTGCTATATAATAATTACCATAAATTTCCACGGTAACCACTAGCCAGAGGCTTAACTACCGATTGTAAAACTAGCCGTTAGAGTACAAATTTTGACAGTTTAAATCGAGAGAAATCTTAATTTATTACAAAGTCAACCTCAGGCTATACAATGGTCTAAGGTCTACCCTAAATTTCAGCTGTGCTACTACAATTTGAAGTATAGTAAGATCTTTAATTCCTGAGCATTATAAAACGATAAACAACGGGTTTTAAAATATCAAAACTGTATTCCAATTCACAGCTGAAACTCCCAACTTAACAAAGAACCAATCAGATTACTTCGTTGACCCGAACTCACTAAAGGGATAACGATAATTCGTTGTGAACTTCATATTTGTTATTAAATCATTGGCGTGTAGAGAAAAACAGTGTTCATTTAATAATTAATTCGCATAAGGTGTTAAAAATCTACGCCTATGTGTACACGTTCTTGGAAATAAGTTTGATAACTAAATGTTTCAGACAAGTATTACATAACGCTCAGGAATTAGTGATCTCACTGTATATTAAACGTGTTGCTTGTGTTTGTTGCGGGCCACATCTGTCCCCCGGGCTCAAAATGACAATATGTACTCCAATTACTATGAACGTATATTCATAAACAAAGGATATAACACGTTTTGGTGGTGCGATTACAACAAATATCAACGCTAGAGATCGCGTAACGTAAGGAAAATTCGTTTGCTGTGACGATTTCACTACCGTATCTTTCCGGAATTTGAATGAATACCCGTTTAAATTTAAAAAAATATGGTAGTGTCCAATTTTTAGTGTTCGCAGAAAAATTAACCTATATAATTAAATAGTTCAGTTTTTCTGAAACAACGAGAAAACAGGATACACTTCCATATGAATGCCTACATAATTCTAATAGGTATTATTTTAAGGCATACGACTGGTTATGATGAGCATTTAACACTAGAGAACACATAGTGTATTGTACATCGGTTCGATTCTACGACATTACCGATTCTGCTTTCCTATGAATACCTGCATAGTTATGAAAATTAAAATATCGCTCCCGGTTTTTCGTTGCTCCAGAAAAACTAACCTACACTGGAAACGCGTCCATATGAATGCCAACAAAATTTTTGTAGGTGATTAATTTAAATCATGCGAAAGGTCGAAAATTAGTACCTATAATAACTCCACTTTTAGAAACGATAATTCAACACGACTTATCGCATAAAGCAGACCATACTTTAATAAATACAAAACAAATATATATACCTAATGGCCAAGTATTAAATAACGAAGAAAATACTTTGAATTTCTGTACATGAATACAATTGAACAATAATGAAATAGATAGGTTACGACTAGTTTGTAAGTCGTTTGTATAAGTGATACAACCATGAAATAAATTATAAATAAATTTAAAAGGAAATTAATAAAAACGTAAATCGTTTTTTATTCAAAGCACAAGTCTTAACGCGACTTTCGAAGTTTAAGGTCTGCTAAATAATATACAGGCATACTTTACGCTGTTTTGATCAATACGGCGCAACATCTGTAAGCACCCAGCTTAACGTCTGTAAGCACCAAGCTTAACTGAGAACACCTGCTGACATTTCGTCTAAGTTCACGATACCTTCGAAGAGCTTTGTTGGGTGAAATAATATATTTGTTAATAATATGGCTAAAAATTTGCAATCAGGAACGTTTTCAAATTCGTACAAATAATAATACTTTGCTCTGTTTCTTCGAGTGAAGCATGGTGGGGAAAATGGCGTCAACCTCAAAACTGATTTCCTGCACAAGTTCCGGTCACGATCCGGTATTTTATAAACTACTAACAAAAAATCCAGAGCACGACCCGATAATGTATACATCAACATTAAATTGAAGAAAATTACTACGATTTTCGAAAAATATTCAACTTAAAATTGTAGATTAATTCTCCTTTTAAGATTTTAAGACAATTTTGGTTAAAAAAAACATATCTAAATTTTTCAATACTCCGTAAAACTGATGTCAATAATGCGAATTACTACAACTATCAAAATTAAAACTCTGCCAGTTCATATCGTGACTTTAATAGTTATTAAAGAGTCAACCTGAGGCCGATAAAAACGATGCGACTGTATTTAACGCAGCGTTAAATTTATTACTTTAAAACGCGGCTGCAAGAATTTAAGTTACTAAAAACTCATATTCTGTTCGTTTCGATATCAACCGAATACTTAACGTAAACAGTTGTTACCCAAAGGCGATGTGTGACTCTAGTTAACCTATAAAATTTGAGTTACCATTTCTCAATCGTATTTGAATTTTTCAATGGAACTGTTATTATTGTCTGAATTATTAGAGTGATTCTTCAAATACCGATAAAGATGACGAATATATTCTGGATATACATTGTTCTGTTATAGTCATTCATACAGTGTTCATAATAAAAACAATACACACTTTCAATTATTTTCAATTTACTGCCGATTTGTTTCTATTCAAGTGGCTTAGAAGTAGCTGTAAGATTTCTTGACAAGGCGTCTTACTACCATCAGTTGTTTTAACGAAACGAACAGAATCTAGTGACTTTTCAGTAAACTGCATACAATTCAATTCAAACGAACAGAATATTTTGACGCTGCCGTAAACCGTAGACGCAAAGTAGCGAAACGAACAGACCTCTTGTGATACATCTGAAGTTTAAATAGTTATGGTAGTAGTTCGAAAAAGCTCCGTCTAATGGCGTGCCTACATTAAGAAAACATACCATGTATATGTTTTCCACAAGGTATGTCGTGTAACTACAATTGCGTGTCGAGCAACTGTAATTGTTTCAAGGACCTAAATTTGTCGGCCTTACGAGTGTTTCACGTTCGTAGTAACTATCGGTAAATATCAGACTTGTCATTCAACTTGAAGGAACAAGGAAATGCTCGTACAACAATATCGCATAACTAACAGACGATTGCTAAAGAACGAGTTAAATGTTTTAACTCAAGTAAAAATGATATGTTTTGGTATGTGGTTTTAACTCCAGTTATGCATAACTCGTTAACAGGCATAACAAGTTAGTTAAAACACTTTTCTAGTACTTTAGCAACCGACCATAAGTCGCTCCAGTCGACACACGCTATAATAAATACGAGCTATGGTCCAGTTACATAAATCGTTGTTAAGTCTGACAATGTAGTTAACTATGCATCATATCGTCAAGTGTTGTTGAAAGCATAGCTAAGTATGCAAATAATTATATAACATAAATCGTTGTTAAGTCTGACAATGTAGTTAACTATGCATCATATCGTCAAGTGTTGTTGAAAGCATTGCTAAGTATGCAAATAATTATTTTTCATAAGGACATTGTCAAATATTTGACAATGTCATCAACTGACGGCGTGATTATCTGACGAGATAGTTAACAATGCAATTGGGCCCTAGTATTTTTTCTGTACAGCGACAAAAAAACGTTTCTCCTTTTGCCCTTGGTTCTCCAATTTAAAATTTTATAGGCAGAGGCCTATAAAATATCCCTTTTTTAGAGAAAAAAGAACATGCTATTCGATAAGTGAAATAATAGAACTTTCGTTACTATTGTATTGCATACTAGTGGATTAAAATACTGTTAATAAAATTTGATAAAATGTATAATTGTTTAAAACACTTATTCCAAACTTATCCACTATGCTTTCATTAAAAAAATTGGTAAATAAAACTTAAGGGGAGGGGCGGTAAGCAATTTTATGTACAAATGGGCCTTATATGTCAGGGGCGACCATGATGGTAACATTTATGTACGTACATTATGACATTTCACTGTCATAATTTTACGCTCTTTTTATGCTCTTAACAACAATTAGGTTATACTAGTAGCAACTTAATGATAAAAAGCCATCATCAAATAACGATCATTATAACGAGACTGTTATTAAAAGCGTTGATTTGTGAAATATATGTATTTTCTCGCCTGGATTAAAACAGCGAATTTCTCCCTTACTAACATTTTCAACATGTCGTCACTATTTTAGTTTGCCGGCAGCTATTGTTTAGAATAAAATGTCCATAAAACAATATGGTCTTATGAACTGTATATACAATATTTTATAGTTCATTTCGCAGGGGTATCAATGAGTACAACTATTTTTTCGTACGCATACCGAAGGTTTCTGTAGAGTCCCATACAGCAGCCATTCTTTTCTATGGTTTGGAAACGGAATGTACGGAAATTTTTTTCACTATCTATATACGTTACTGCAGACATGAGAGGACATAAGATTATTTTTGAGTGGTCCAGGAAGTTGATCTGTAAAAGAAATGTTGTTATTAACTTCTAGGCAATAATAGAATACAAAGTGACCACTATACCTAGTGGTCACTAAAATGGCGGTGTATTTTATACAAAGTCATTAGGTAACTAACGCCTTGGTGCTTAATTGTTTAAACTAACTCTATTTGCCGTAAAACGAATCTAAAAGTATTGTGTACAGTCTCAATATTACTTCTAAATTTTATCTCAAATTGTTTATCACATTGTAAAAAAAAAACCACATGAGTTCTCTCGTTTCTACATTTCAACATAAATCTTGTGGTCTCGATGGTTCTTTAAGGACAGTGGCAGATAATAAATAACCAATAAATGCCTGTATAAAAAAATATTATTATTTGGTAGTAGATATTATTTTAATTTACTGGTATATGTTTATAAGATTAGATAACAAAAAGTTTGGGAAAATGTTTTATTCTTAAAATACTTTGAGCGGTTTTTATCTAAGAAAGCTATATACAGGGTTGCGATATATCGCTTAAATTTGCACCATTCAGTAAAGTAAAACTATTCATAATTTTAATGACATAAATGGTGTAATAGCAGTACCAAAACCAGATAGACCTAGAAAAAATGACTGAATTATTGATAAAAAAAAAAAAAAAAAAATGGTGTCGATAAAGAACCCTTATGCGTCATCATCTGATATAAAAAATTATTAGACGAAGGAAATGGACCAAACATTTCTTTAACTAGAATCAAAATTCGTTTTAGAGAAGCCGTCTTACGAGGCTGTAGACCTGCCAACAAACCTTTAATCGGGTCTATTCTGTATCTTAAAAAGTTAAAAATTAACCTCAAGGTCGAAGTTAAAAAAATTTAACCACGCTTTACAATATTTTGTTATTCTGTAAAACTCTATGGCGTTAAAATTTCAACCTCGGTGTGGTTAATTCAGTAGGTTATATTTGGAATATTAAGTCCAGCCAAATACATGGTGTTAACTATTAACCAGCTGTAATTATAACCTCTAAATGTCAAATAGCCAGAAAAAAACCATTTTTAGATTTAATCATGGCAAGTCTGTTTATTTTAAATCAATTATTACTAGAACAAATTGAAGATAAAGAAGTTAATAAGTGAAAAATTAATATAGGTGAATAAAAAATATATACAAATGCTTTTCAGGAGATCAGTTCGAATTAAACAAAAGCATCTGAGTGATATGACTGATCCCTTAAATTTATCTGAAGAAACATTATAAAATACTTTCATTTGTCTCAAACTTCCACGGAATATCTCGTTTTACAAATGTTCTTTTTTTTTTTTTTTTTGAAAAATCCGAAAAAACCAAAATATTTCCCGATATATTGCAAGTAAATATTTAAAACTTTAAAAGTATGTTACACTTATAAATTTTGATTTCTCTGTTTGTTTTAAAATTAAAATAAGGCAAATATAACCTGAAAATAAAAGTATCTTATTACAGAAGAAAGATAAGACAGAAAAAATATTGATACATTTGCATGTTATGGTAATATTATATTATTTTCTTTCTGCACCCATAATTATTTATATATAAATATTATACGCAACATAGATTTATTATACTTAAACGTTGTTAATTTATGATTCAACCATAATACTTGTTTACATTAAATTCACACTTACACTAGCAAAATACGTCCCTTGTAAATAATTTCACAACATACTTTTAACCAGAAGGTTAAAAAGTTAGAACTTAACGCTTGGGTTATAACTTGAGATACAGAATAAGAAAAAAGGTTAAAATTTTACCGCCTAGTTAAAATGTTACTTTTCATTTTTAACCAAATCTTTTTAACCACAAAAGATACAGAATAGACCCGAATATCTGCCAAAAATTTAAAGGTTAGATTAGAATTTGCAAAATAGTATATAAACTGGTCAGTTAAAAAATGGAAAACAGTCCTTTTTTCAGATGAGAGCAAATCTAGTTTGTTCAATTTCGATGGTATGAAGTGAGTTCGACGTCTTATCAACAAAATAATAGATCCAAAATATAGTAAACCAACTATAAAACACGGTGGTGGTAGTGTGATTGCATAGGGATATTTCTCGGGTTTCAGTACGGGCCCATTAATTATAATCAGTGGCATAATGGACCAATTTTATTATAAAGATATATTGGAATGTGATATGTTACCATTTGCCGAAGAAAACATGTCCCTAAAGTGGATTTTCTAGCATGATAACGATCCGAAACACACCTCCGGAGTTGTCAAAGATTGGTTAAGAGTGAATAAAATGAATGTGTTGAAGTGGTCAGTTCAAATCCCTGATTTAAATCCCATAGAGAACCTCTGGGGTGAAGTTGATAGAAAAATAAGAGCAAAAAATACAAAAATAAAGACAAATTATTTTTGGCACTAAGGGACACCTGGAAAAATTTAAATCATGACAAAGTAAATGTATTATTACTATCTATGAAGAAGAGATGCGCGGAAGTACTAAAGAATAAAGGATACTCCAGTCATTACTAACTGTTCTCAAAATTTAATTTACTTTTGTTATAATTTTTAATAATATTTATTTGTTTCTCTACTTTTTACTACTAAAGATGTATACGTTGCAGCCGAAATGTATATCTGAAATTAATAAAATAATTTGGGTAAAGAAGTAAAGTTTTTTTTGCTTTTTATTTTTCCTTATTTAAAATAAAATGGACATTTAAATTTGTATATGCTAGCGTGCCAGCGAATAAGTTATAACAAGCAATACCAGCTTTATTTAATACCTGTATTAATGTTTGGATTACCAATTTCTTACGTACATACGATATGAGTTTTTTTTTGTTATATCTATGGAACCCTAAAAATTATTCAGTTATAATATGGAGATTGAGAATAATGACATGCTATCTTTTTGCATTAAATAATGTCGAATCTAAATATAATAAAAAATTTGAATAAATAAATATAATTATATGCAAAATTCTAATTAAACATGAGTTTTCAGCTGATTAGAAAACTGAATGAATCAATTTCATGTGAATTAAATTTTTTAATATTAAGTTTGTAATGAATTTAAAATTATTAAAGGACAGTTCACAATGTGAAATAGTAAACCCTTGTCCTCATTTTAACTCCTCAAACATGATGCTTACAAAATTTTAACGATGTTTATCTAAAAATTTTCATTAAGAATGAAGTAAAATTAAAAGTCGCTTAGCATAGTTATGTAACATTAAAATTAAATGCAAGGATAAGTTATGCATTATGCAAACTGTGTTACTTGTCACGTGCTAGTAATGACAATGACTGTGACACAAGGATATATTGTCACTATGTCCGGATTAGAATTGTTGCGACATGTCTATATTTTGATGACAATATAAGAATTGGGTGGGTCAGTTTGTTTTCAACTGCATGGAAAACAATGGGTTGCATTATTCGGGCCGTCAAAATAAGCTTTATATTAACGACATATTAGATTTTAAGAAACACAAAGAAATACTCGCCAAAATATGAAGTTGACCGACAAAATATGCAGGTGAACGACAAATCCTGCACCGTTTAGAAACTAAACTAACGTCAAAGAAAGGTTATGTTGCCTGTCATGTTGAAGAATAGACCATATTAGTGTGTCGTCACATACATGTGCTGCCATCTGAGAGCTGAGTCCTTTTGAAGTTTAAAATACATGGGACATTACTTTTGTTACCTTAATTTTATAAATATTTTCAATTTTGGAGCATAAAATATGTATTTTTGATAAATATATACTAATATATACAGTCCAGACACTTTATATTATAGAATAATGATTTTATAAATATATAAATAAGGATTCGAAGATATATTTATAGGTTACGTTTTTAAATAATATGAAAATCGGAATATCTTTAGTATTTATTTAATTAACACTAAGTAATCATTAATATTTTGTTTTAGAACGAATATTGGTGTATTGTTTTGCTCCAAATTGTAACAATTACATCTACATTATTAATTGCAAATTTTTTCGTTTTTTGACAGATGAAAATGAAAAACAATAATGGAAAATTAAAAACAACATATTATTCCTTTAATGGCCGGTTGCTAAAGTAGGAGTTTTCTCTAACTCAAGTTAAAATCATTTGTTTTTGTATGTTATAGCATACAAAAACAAATGATTTTAACTCGAGTTAGAGAAAACTCTTACGTTAGCAACCCGCCATAAACCATTTAGATATGGCAAACACACTAATTGCTATGTTACTTGCCATAATAACGATTATTAACGTAAATTTTTCAAAATTAACCTGCAAAATAATATTGTTCTGCAAAAATTATGACATATTAAATTCTAATGTATAAAATAAGAATTTTAATAAATAAATATTGACTTGTAGTTTTGATGTGAAGCACTCTCTTACTTTGAAAACTTAATTTATATTTCCAAAATACAATTTAACAAAAAAACAACATGCTAAATTCAAATAAAAGGAATCCAACCGCGAGACGGCAGCACTGAATCCCATTTTGTGACGTAGTTACTAATATGGTCTATTCAAAAAAATATAATTTAGTAATTGGGTAGGCACAAACATTTTTTTCTTTTTATGGGGGATGACCATATCCTAAAAATATCCGTAGCGTAAAGATAATACAGTAGTGTAGAAGTTTTATATACGAAGGTTGCTACCATTGAATAAAAAGACTAAATGAAGGAGGCTATATGAATTTTTACTTACAAAATTTTCTGACGGAAATTATGTCATTCCAAATACAACAATTGCTTCCAATATTTTGTTGTTATATTATTGACGTATTAAAAAGTGATTATTGACATTTATTTTGATAATTTAAAGTATATTCATAATTTATAAATCTTAAATAAAAAACAGGGCTAAAATAGTTTTAATTATTTTACAATTTAATATAAAATTACGCATTTAACCTGAAATTTGACATCTAGTCAAAATGAATAGCTGGACTGCATGTGGACGATCAAGAACACAAAATGCAAAGACTAAAGGAATAACTTTTCATTCGTAAGTATTTTCCATTCAAATTATGTAAGTGAATTAATGAGATTTTGATAAATCTCAACATACACGTTACTTATGGACAATGGCGTACTGCCATCATTTTCTGTTATAAGTTCTGTATGTATTTATTTACTTGTGTGTATCATTAATTTTATAATAATAAATTACAGATATATAATAGTATTTTATTGATTGTTTGTAACTCCTAGCTTCTTTTGAAAATATCAAGATTGGTATTTTTTCTTTTTGTACCGAGAACAATTATTTTAATAAATTGCCCTACGCCACTGTACAGCCGGAAACCATTGTCCGCCATTTTGAAATACCATCCTGGTTTGTCCAATTAGCATGTAAACCTCCGTCCTTTCGCCTTTTTATTCAATAGTCGCTACTTAAGTTTTGCGATTTAGCTGTTGCTTGATAGATATTGGATTCGACCAGTTGTTTTTTAATTGTTTTTTTTTTATGTTAGTTTGTGTTACAAATAAGTTGAGTAAGTTGAGTACGATAAAGATTTTTGAGCCGTGATTTTTTGTTTTTACAGATGGCCTAACTAGACAACAATATTCGCAAAAATTAAAGCGATTGTTTGGCGATGAAACACTATCCTTGGCTATTGTAGAACGGTGGTTCAACGTAGTTCTAGTGTAGAAGGATTACTATCAAAGACGAACATCGTGAAGGCCGTCCTGTGAGTGTTACTCCGAAAACTATCGACGCTGTCCGGAATATGTGAAGTGGATAACCGCTGCACTTACAGGGATATTGAGACATCCTTGGGTTACCCACGACTCGAATCAATACAATCCAACATGAACATCTGGCCGTCAGGAAGTTTTGTCTCTGGTGGATACCCAGGTTAATATTCAAAAGAAGCCGCGTTTGGAGCGGAGCAAGAAAATGCTCATTCAATTTAACAACTCTGAATTAGGCCAGAAGCTGTCTACGACACAGTAACGGATAACGAAACATGGAATTACTGCTACGAACAGAAAGTAAATGGCAATCGGTTCGGTGGATCTTCCTAGAACAGCGGTTCTTAATCGGGGGGTCCCGAAATTAAAAGAAAAAATTTAATTTTTACCAGTTTTTGTTTTTAAGATTACAATAAACTTAATTATTAAACAATAAATTATTAAGAACATTTAAAATATTATTTCAAAAATTTTCTTGGGGGTCCAGAAAATATTTTAGGCTAGTTGGAGGAAACTTCCCGTGGCTAGTTGGAGGGTCCCGAGTATAAAGGTTATGAACCGCTGTCCTAGATGATGACAAACCAGTTAAAGTGAAACGTACAAGGAGCACTGGGTAAGAAAATGGTTTCTTCATTCTTCTAACATACGGATCATATTGCCTCTGTTCCACTGAAACACGTAGTCACTGTAGAATGGTGTACCACAATTTGTTTGTCAAATGTATATCAAAAAGTTGTAAAGGGTATGAGTAACGCGCTCTAGTTGACAGCGAGTCAACTAGAGATATCAACATAGGGAGACGCGGGAACTTGAGATTTCAGGGGATCAGACGGTTAAGAGCGAAATATGAGACTGTAAAGTGTTAGAGTTTGATTAGAATATTTTTTTATGAGACCTCTGAGTGAGTGTAATTTTCCAGAAATATGAACTGTATGGTGAGTGATGGTAAATAATATTTTTAAATCCAACAACGTAATTCCATACCTCTGACGACCGCTACTCCTCAGAAGACGAAGGACGGTCGAAGAGGGATACAACATCCACCCACCCCAGCTGCAATTTTTGCAGACAACCCTTCCCGAGGATACTGAAACGCCGTATCTAGGTCGCCAATACAGCGGTGTTTTAGTGGATTCATCACAAAGTACGCGACAAACGACCAAAAAGGAAAATCCTTCTTCTTCATTACAATGCATGACCACATACCGCAGGTAGGACCACCAAGTTCCTGATTGCTTCAGGAGTCCAAGAAATGACTCATCGCTTTATAGTCCCGACTTAGCGCCTGGTGACTTCTTCCTCTTCCCATTTATAATAATAATAATAATAGTTTCATTGACCAAATAACAAATACAAAGAACTGCTTTCAGTCAGTCAATACAATATTATGGGACAAAGTCATACAAGTTCATCAAAATTAACGTTGTTAAATTCATCAATTGTGTACAATGGTTTATTTATAAATAATGCTGCGTTCAGAACCTCTCAATTAGGAATTAGAATTAGTACTTAGAATTAACGTAAATGTTTGTTATACGAAACTGTACGTTACCGTTCACAACCTTCAAAATTAATACTTATACTTATAAATTAAAATTAGATGTTTGTAGACTGCAAACCCTTACGTTAATTTATAATTGACGCATGCGCAGTAAGCACTTGTCAACCTAAAAATTTCTATGACCATATTTTTTTGCTTCTATCCACATCTTTGTGTTTTCTATGTGTATAAATATACATTTTTCCTCTATTTCAACTCTTTTCAGAACCATGAAACACTCAAAAACTCATTAGCAAATGTAAACAGCTGCCAAATATCTATCGATAAAGTAGAAATCGATAAAAATATCTGTCAGTGGCTTAATTTCTTAATTTTTATTGTGAATGCTGCTTAATTTCTACGTAGAAATTTTATGATAAGTACTAATTTCACGTTAATTCTAATTTATAATTTGTAGGTTCTGAACGAAGCATAAGTGTTTAAGTTTAAGTTTGAATTTGTCTAGTGGTACAGTCTGTTCCAAACGGTTAAGCGGAACTAAATTTTGCAATCTAGTTACTTTCATCGTTTAAATCGTGATTTTCGACCGTTTTGTTTAAGCTTTGTAAATCATACTTACAATACACATTTTTTGGTTAAGGTTAATATCATTTTAAATTGTCATTTTCTTTATATTGTCACATAGGTAATCCTAGGTCAGGATTACGACATCTAGACATTGTGACGGTCAGCTGTCTGATTAAAAACTATTCGTCAGCGTCTGACGTATGTGGCCTGATTAAGAAATGCAACCATTGCAATTTTCATAATGAGGAAATATTTGTCATGACGAATGAATATTGGAACTGGGTTAACTTTCGGTACTTAATAGATGGATGTCGAGAATATTGAGGTAGTAGAACATAGCCAACTCTACTGCACATATTAGTCCCGAAGGTGACGACCACGACACCGACGCCGGATTCTAGTATCGAGAGTGACGCCCTGCACATAGTGACCATGTGAGTGGGAGAAGACTTCTCCAGGCTCCTCGACTCCCGAATGGGTAGCCCCCGCCTCGGAGATAGGTCCAAGCCGATCCTGGCCAACACGGGGTGGACCGAAGACTTCCCCAACTCCATGGACCAATTCCAACATTATTTTGTAATTGTTATATAATTATTTAATAAATTTGTTATGTTGAAACCAGGAGTTGTGTCTGAATCAAACCACCCACGTGACAATATTTTGATTTTTTGTATCATTCTTAATACAAATTTCCCATTTATTCATTTTTTTGTCATTAAAATATATAAAAAAATAATTTAATTTTGATATAGGTCATTCGTTTCCATGATTTCATTGTTGTAATTTTTAATTTTGACAGTCCAACGTGAAAAATGAAATAACCCAAGCTAGGTCCCTTGTCGTGACAACCTAAAAGAACGAAATTCCCATTTAGTTCCGCCTAAGCGTTTGAAACAGACTGTAGTGTAGTAATACTCTGTGGTAAAAGATTGTAAAATTTCACAGCAAAGTAATTTGAACAATTCCTGGATTTATTTAAGCGCAAAAACTTACCACGGATATTATTTTTACAACGCGTGTTGTGCTCGTGCGTTTCACTAAAAGTAATATAATTGTGTAAGTTTTTGCGTATAAACAATAGACACAAATAAATAAATAGTGAAGGCAATGACATTATTTTGAGCTTCACAAAAAGATCTCGACAATCCGCTCTAAAAGGAGCACTGGCGATTATTCTTACAACTTTACGTCGTAAGCTGAAAATTCTATTGGCTGCAGGTGAATGTCCCCAGATTATTAACCCATAGGTTAGGTGAGACTGAAAGAGGGAGAATATTATAAAGGACTAGCGGAAGTATCCGTTCTTCGCTATGGCATTTCACTACTTTCATTCCAAGAAAGTAGAAATAACGCTCACAACGTTAAAGTTTATATAAAACGGTAGGTATAGTAATTTTAACTACCGCTAGGCAGTGCAGAATAAACAACTAACCAGCAGTACCATCTCTTGACAAATTCCACAACTCTAACATATCTGCATTTCGGACTTCTGTTTGCCGTGTGATAACTCCGTTATTATTAATCTTTGATGTATAGTGTTAAATAAATTGTAATTCCACGTGAAATGGTTTAATTTATTATTCTTAATAATATTAAAATTATTAAAATAAATGATTCATCACTATAAAACTCCGATGTTATGCACCCCCAAACTTTATAATACAAAAACTATTACGTTTAAAAACAGAAAATTGTCCCATACACGATATCGGTACATGATAGGAATATGCTCCTTTTTTTAGATCTAGTTAAGATCTACATTATGTGAATATATCTCTAAAGGTTTAGCCTACGTAATGAATTCAAACTGCACGGAGAGTGCGTAACTGATGGTTTATTCCCCATAACGCCCCCTAGGGGAACACGGACGAAGTTGGAACCCTCACTAAAACCTTTCTTGGATTATTTTACCCCCTGTACTAAATTTGGCGAAAATTGGTCTATCCGTTTGGCTTGGCATAAAGAAGAGACAAACAAATTGATTTTTATATACAAGATAAAATGTGCAGATTAAAATTTAATAGCTCTGAAGCGGCGATAGAAGCCTACGAAAATCTCGTTTGTGAGGTGAACTGAATGATGGACCCAGTGCTTTCAGGATTGGTTTTACCGGATAAAAAATTTCATTAAACATGAAGGTAAATATTTTGAAAAACAATAAAAATATTTAAATAAACAAATTTTGTATACAGTATTTATTTGACGACTGGACAACTGGATAGCTATAGCTGGGTATTCATCAAGTACATCTCAAGTACGGTTGGAAGTCTCTAGATTGAAGCACGCGGGTTATTCTTTGAAAAGTTATCGAAGTTATAATTTTTAATATGTAATTTGATACAACTCACAATTTGATATCACTTACTAAATACCTACAAAACCCTGAAATGTGTGAAAATTTACACCACATCAATTTTAAATATGCAAATCTACAAGATAACTTTAATTTTCAAAAAAATCGCATACAGCCTCTTAAATAAGATATCCGAAAAAGAAATAACGGCAAAACAAACTTGTCACACAAATTGTTTCACAATTTGTAAATAAATCAAATTCGAAGCAAGCAAACTTTAAAATCCTTGTAAATACTTAGTCAAGTAACGTTAAATAAAATACAAATAAGAACGAGAATTTGTTAAACACAAATAATATTGCAAAATATGTGAAAATAAAGCATTGTACATTGACTTCGGTCCCAACCAAATTGACAATAATAATTAATTAATAATTATTGTATAAATGTGTAAAGAAAGTAAACTAGACAAATAAAATTTCAAAAAGTTGATGTGAAGTGTGTATTTACACACATTTCAGAGTTTCATAAGTACCTAAAGTTCTAGTGGATGCCAAGATATTTTAGATTTATCTTTCACTGTAGTTGCGAAAAATAGTGAAAACTTTTTAAGATCGCAGTACGGCAAAAGCTGGCCGTATACGGCCATATTGACCATTAAGACCATATACGGCAAAAGCTGGAATACTCGAGAGTGACATTAAACTGTTGCTTGTGTATTTGTTTACATTTGTTAATATGATATCAACAAAAATATAGTAAATTTATTAGTAAAAAATAAAAATCTCTGCCTGAAAAAGTGATTTAGGCAATTTAGGCAAATTTTGGATAGAGTACGTGCCTTTTTTCAATCTTTTCTTGGACGTAAAAAATCACTTTCCATAAAACACAACGTGCAAACGCGCATGCATGGGCTTGGATTTTTGCCCATTTTTAGTTTTTGGATCCATAAAGACCTACGATTCACTTTCTCTCTATATCCAAATGTCGTTTCAATTGATATTGTTTCCGATTTAGGAAAATTATGGAATGGTTAAGTGGGATTCTTCTTTATCCACGATTTACATTGCGCCACACAACAAAATGTTTTTTTTTTGTCATGATTCACAAAAATAACACAAAAAAACAAGTATTTCTCCATTGAACATAACAAAACAATGTCACTCCCATATCTTTCGAAGATCAAGATGTCGGGGCGCTTAAGAAGTTTTTCCCCTATAAAAAATGTTTGATTGCCAATTTTAGAATATTAATCCAATATTAATAGTTTTCATTTAATACCTTACATCAGTGGTTTCCTAACTTATTTTGTAGCGGAACGCTTATGTGATTTTCCAAAGATCGCGAAACCCTTGTCATAGCTATATTTGACTTAATCATACCTAAAAGTTGTAGGAAGGAGGTCGTTTAAAGACTCCAAGTGCAAACAACGCCTGTGATGCGACCAATAAACTAACTAAACACGAAAACGTCTACTAATGGTCAGTTAGTTGATATTTTTGGCGTACTGCAACGATGGCTATTTGCGCCCAACACAGCCCATCTAAATTACAAGAGTACATATTAAAACGAATAAATAAATAAATAAAATCTTATAAACATACTCAAAAAAAAAAAAAGAAATCTTGCACGGACGAACACAAATAAATAGGATAAGAGTCTGTCTAAAAATTGAACAGACGCAGAGTGATGATAACTTGCTTTAAAGAGCCCAGTTACAATAGAATATCACAGAAAATAATAAAACACATTAAAATAATGTGCAAAACTTCAGACATAAAACAGTAAGTTCGATTCCCCGAGGAAAAGTATCAGCCTGTCCATGAGTATCTTGTCGTCACCTAAAGTCTACCAATGGACACATATTAAGGAAGTTGGTTCGAAGATATGTTTATATCTTTAGTATTTATTAAATTAAAACTAAGTAAGCATTAATATTTTGTTTCAGAATGCATAATGGTGTATTGTTTTGCTCTAAATTGCAACCATTATGGCCACATTCATAAATGCAATTTTTTTCGTTTTCTGAAAGATAAAAGTGAGAAACAATAATGGATAAAATAAAAACAACATAATGTTCCTTCAAACCATTTAGAAATGGCAGACAGACATATTGCTGTTATTTGCCATAATAACGATTATTAAAGTAAATCTTTCAAAATTAACCTGCAAAGTAATATTGTTCTGCAAAAATAATGACATACTAAATTATAATAAATACTGACTTGTAGATTAGATATGAAGCATTTTCTTACTTTGAAAATTTAATTTATACTACCAAAATATAATAATAAAAAAAAAAAAAAACAACATGCTCAATTCAAATAAAAGGAAACAAACTGCTAGGCGGCAGCACAGAAGCCCATTTTGTGACGTATTTACTAATATGGACTGAATGCTCCTCTCTGACGCATTTAAATTTCCATTATTGCGTTTTGCTTCGCTGCGGCAAGAGTTCTTATTGGTTGATTTCAAATATTTTGTTCTGGCACAAATACCAAATAGTAATTGTAGTGATGCAAAAAGTTGAACACTGCTAAACTTTTTGCAGCGATTACAAAAGGAAATTGTGTTTTAGAAAAAAACAGACTAAGTTTTGTTGTTTGTTTGGTTTTCGTAGCGTAGGCAACAGTGTTTCAGAAAGATACTTGACAATCTATTTGACGTTTCATGTCTTTATTAACAAAAAAAATCAGCTGTGGCCACCACAGGACCGACCGCCATCACAAAGTACTTGTATAAAATACATTCTAGCAGCAGAGTAGAAATAACTTGGCCCAATATTTTCTAACAGAGATATAATTTATCATTTGTTATTTGGTCAATAAAACTATTATTATTATTATCATGACCATGGAAACGTAACATATACGCATGAAAAAATAGATTTTTTTCGAAATATTTTTCTGTTATGAAATATTCGCAAGAATGTTAAAATCGACACGAGTAAACTCTCTTTTCTAGTCAACCGATTTTTACCAAAAGATGATCGACTCGTGCCATTGATGTCAAAAGCTTAAATATGAAGTTTCATAAAAATCCTTTTAGCCGAATTTGCTCTGCACGTGTACACAGACAAACGGACGGACAGACAGACAGACCGACAAACATCATGCTAAAAATAGTCAAAACGTTATGTAGGGACCTCTATTCGTGGAGATCCATCGAAATCTCGAAATGTCAAAATCGGTATGTTCATAATACCTCCCTTATATATGTTGGCGGTCAGTAAAAAGACGTACTACATAAAATATATGAAAACAGAAATGCGTTTTTACATCTTTGCAATCAGTGTTGTAATTGATAAATTTAAAAAAATATGTAGATACAGATACGTAAGAAAAATATATATCTAGATACAGATAGATGTTTCTTTCAATCAAATTTCATTAATTTTTTTTTTTTTGACATTCCATACCAATTTAAATTAAAAACAAAATTTTACTTGACATTTTGACGCTTACAAATTAATTTATATGAAATATAAAAAAAATAATGTTTTTTACGTCCTTTAGGAAACACACCTTTACGAAATGAACTTAATATCCACACTAGAATGGCCGGCCCTTGGGTTAGGCCTCAAGGGATGCAATGCCTCAAAAAGATTATTAAAGTGTACTTAACATCACTGGATACTTTTGAAAGGTTTTAATTTGTCTTGCCCAAGGCTTCACAAAACCAAGGTCCACTGCCAAGCCACTTGTGCGGATATAATTTTTCATATGTTTTTAGTAAATTGGTCATCAAAATAGCAATAATATTTATTCAAAAACTTAGTTTTCATTAATAATGACCCATTTTCCTTAAGTGTTGCAGATAATACCTACTATTTGTACGGCCGTTCAAAAGCTACTAAAAAAGAATGGAAATTTCGTTCGCTTGGGTTGTTTTATGTTTCAGGTTTGGTATATGAAAATTTTAAATTCCAACAGTGAAACCATGATAACGAATGACATGTCAAAAATTTTGATACCTTTTTCCAGATTTTGTAGAAAAACAAATAAATAAATAGGAAATTTTTATTAAGAATGACAAAAAATTAAAATTAAATGAAAAGGACATTTTATAATGGCAATCAATTTAATCTAGAATTTGCAATGTGAGTATGATTTACAAAGCTTAAACGAAATGACCAAAAGTCCGAATTAATGGATAAAAATTACTAGATTTCAAAATCTAGTTCCGTCTAAACGTTTGGGATAGCCTATAGTTTCAGTATCTAGATACTTGTAACTAGATACCTTACAACATTGATTTCAATGACGTAAAACACACGACCAGTAATGAAAACCTAACTTACAGCTAAGTTTCATTATTAGAAAACCTTTTAAAAGCTATAATTCAATTCTTCACAAAATAATGATAATAATAAATTCTTACCTGTACTGTTCCATTGGTGAGCTGCATAAGAACAGCGGACGTGGTGCGACACCATTGGTGCAGATGAGGGATACGAGATAGTGTGTCCTGTTCCCGGTTCACCTTCTCACCAGCCATCATCAGGTGCTCTCTCATGTACCGGTGGAAGTATGACAGTAACTTCATTTTTTTCTCTACTGGTTTTGGGTAGTTATCCACAGTCATGTATGTTTCCGTTCCATCTCGCGCGATATAATGCACATTTCTGAAATTCATATTATAGTTAAGTATAAAAGTTAAACAAATACAAGACAAAGACAAAACGTAGATTAAGATTCTTTGAAGTATTAGTATACTAAATAAAAACTACTTTTTTTAAATAACTTTTTCAACAAGCACAAGATCGCACTGAATATTTGTTAAAGGGAAAATTAAAGTTTTGTGAATATGAATTATACTGAAATCTCCCAGTCAATGCACTTCGTCATTTGGCGTCATAACTTCAATGACAAACTTAATGGCGAAAAAATAACTAATCTTTTTTTTTTTTTTTTCATTTGAATTATATACTAATATAGCTCCTCACCCTTTTATTTTACTAAACCATACCTATTGAAATCATATTTAGTTTGTCATTTTGAAGATTTACAAATTTTAAAAGTTTTTATTTAACATAGGGACATTTGTATTGTTATCGCTAAATTTTGTTTACATTTGCATATATTGTACGTTCTGATTTGTTTTGACACTTGTGTTCACATATCTAACTTTTTCTATTTAGTTTGTTATTTATTTAGCCGTTTTGTGTTTAGTTACATATTTTCTTACAGATTTCTATTTTACACATTGCGTGTAGTGCATAGCTTTTTAGGTTAAATTCAACTTATTTTTATTTCCTTTTCATTGATCATATTTTTGGATCACATCAGTCCTTTTTAAAACTATTAGAATAGTTTATTTGTTTCTACTCTGTTCTCATTTATCAATAGTTCTGTACACGGGTCACGGCGTACGAATATTACATTCGTTAAATGGATGGCATCCATGGTACAGCGATTATTTTGATAGACAAGAATAGTATATTCCGTAACATGATTGGAATGAGAAAATTCGATGCGAGTGGAATATTCCGAGCACGAGCCGCAGACGAGCGCGAGGAACCACGAGCATCGAATTTTCTCTTCCAACCGAGTCACAGACCCTACATTCTCCACGAACACCAGAAAGAAAGAAAAAATAACAAATAATTATTTTAACAAACATTTTACCTTAACAAATAATTTATATTACATAACAAATTAATCAATTAATTAAAATTATTTTTTTTTATTATTTGTTTAATTTTAATTAAATTTGCCGCACATCGGCCACTATTTAAGTACTTTTTAGGAAGTTACGTTGCATTTATTTAATTTAAACATTGTATATATTTTAATGTAACCCTACAAAAACAAATGACAACAAATATGGAATAGTTATTCCATAACAAGTTGGTTGATGGAATACACGCAAAATGCATAAGATAAGTGTTTTATATAAATAGAAGAAAATAAGTGAAAATAAAATAGGACTGTTTATATAGTTGAATAGCAAAAAAAGCTCTATTCAAAATTATCATAACCTACTATAAGCTCCAAATGGAAAATTAAAATTGACCCAAATAAATTTAAAACAGTACACGATAAAAAAAAATAAATAAAAAAATGAGAACCTCTGTAAATTCATTATGAAAAAGTGCCTGAAGAAAGCGCAAACCAAAATGACTTAATATTTTAATTTTGGAAGTTATGAGCGAAAATTAAAAACTGGAAATTTTACATTTTAGTTCATACCTATGTATTTTTTTGGAGAATAAAGACATCGTTAAAATGGTATCTTAATGCGGCAACTTTGGCCTAATTTAAGCGACCTCGTATCTCTTACCGTTCTCGAGATCGCCATGCTTAACAAGTTATTTGGGACACCCTGTATAGTTAAACCGGTTTTTCATTTTGGTTAACAGATTTCAGAGGAATATAATAGAAGCGTTCGTAAAAAAACAGAAAAAAATATGTTTATAATCGTTCTCATTCCCTACAAATAAGTGACTGTACAGGGTAATTTTATAAGGTTGTTATTATGCAATATACGAGTCATTGTATGTACCGCTACAAATTTTCTGAACCGAATTACTCTTACATACCATCTTGTCTTCACACATGTTTAGAAAATGTAAAGTTATGTTAGTATTATTCTTTTTAAACTGCTTAAATGTAATTTCCTTAATATAGGCCAATCGGTCAGTCAATGCACTTAGTCATTTTGCGCCATAACTTCAATGACAAACTTAGTGACGAAAAAATGACTAAATCGATTTTTTTTTTGCATTTGAATTGTAGATTAATATTGCTCTTCATTCTTTTATTTTACTAAAACATACCTGAAGTCATCTTTAGTTTGTGTGTTCGATAGTCATTTTAAAGATTTACAAATTTTTAAAGTTTTTATTTAATATAGGGACATTTGTATGGGTATAGCTAAATTTTATATAATTTACGTTTGCCAACATTTTATAATACGTTCTGATTTGATTTGACAATTGTATACACATATCTATCTTATAGTAATTTCTAAAAACCTTTTTTATTTAGTTTGTTGATTATATAAATTCTTATACCTATCTTATAGATTTATATTTGATATTGTGTGCAGTGCATAGTTTTCTAGGTTAAATTCAACTTATTTTTATTTTCTTTTCTTTGATCATATTTTTGGATAACATCAGTCCTTTTTAGGACTGTTTTGCCTATTTGTTCTTATGCTTATATTTTTATTTCATTTCGATACAAGTGACAGCGTACGAATATCACATTCGTTAAATGGATGCCATACAAACGTACCTAATATGACGTCACAAAAAATGTAACTTTTCAAGTGACGCAACTGCACTGACTAGCCGACTACCCTATAACTGCAAACAATAGATAATAAATACTTACACTCCATTTGCTAACATAATAAGTTTAGTAGTATCATTAAACATGACACCGACGCCTTCATCACAAAGCTGATATCCAAATCCGTATTTATCTGAGTAATCGACCCACTTGGAGATCCAGACTAGAGGTTGAGCAGCTGGGTCAGTCATCTCATCGCCGTAAACGAAGTTTTCCCGTGCTGGTTTGCATCGCAATAACTGCGTCAGAAGATCTCGGAGGGTCTTCAAGCTCGCCTTATTGTCGAAAGCGGTAACTATTGATGGATGATGAGTACCACCTGCTGCTATTGAATCGTGAGGTGCTAGTTTCATTGGGGAGTCCGCCATGATATTTTCCGCTGCAAAAAGAAATGTTTTAACATTTTAATTTGGGTTCAAGGATGTAACTAATTAAAAAAAAAAAAAAAACATTTTTAATATATGTATGTTATTCTGTAATAATAAACTTTATTACTGCTTATCTAGGCGTTGGGAATCTATTATTTACTGCCGACAACATTGTAAAAGTCGCTATTTCGCTACATCAATTTAAGTCTTTTTTTCCATTCCGAAAAAATACATCTGCCCCCATGGTTTCATGATAAGGTGCATATTTATAAATAAGGTGGTTATAGGTTACGTTGTTTACAATTTTAACGTGAAAGGCAGCGAAACGCGCATCTGAACTTGCGGCGCCGCGCTTGTAACATTGCGCCTACGATACCATGGTACGGGTTTTTTCAAAATAGAGCGATCCTATGGTTGAATTTCTTGGTCCACGCTTTCAACACCAGAATGAAAATGATACATTAGTCACTGAACGTTGAGCAGTAAACATGGGGTGGGTGATTGAGAAAATTGTATCGCTGTAATTGCATTACACAAAGTTGGAAAGACGCCGGGAAACATTTTTTATTTTAAAATCTTTGGGTATCAATCGCCAGTTTTTGTATCGAACTATTAATCTGTTCAAAGATACTCAAAGTATTGAAAATCGGCAAAGAGGTGCCCGGACTCCAACAGTGTACGAACACCAACAGTGATCAAAGCCGTGAGTAACAGAATTCGGAGAAATCCACCCCGTAAACAAACAATCATGCCCAGAGAGATGGGTATTTCAACACAGAGTATGGTCCCGCGTTATCAAATCAGAACTAAAGATGGGGGGCTACCGACGAAGCACTGGCCACTTGCTTACTCCATCTTCTAAAGTCCATTCTACATTATACTTTTTTCAATACTATCCAAAACTCTGACGTCATTTCAACTTTTGATACTACAGAATATAGTGGGGGAAAAAATAAGAGATAGCGATAAATTTTATATCTTCCATCTCTTATTACTTTTTATTGCCAACTTAAAAATTTTTAGGTTCAGATGGCAGACAACAATTTGGTTATAGTAAACCAATTTATAAATATTGTTTAATTGTGCTAAGTTTATATTTAATTATATGATCTAAATAAACTTCTTATCAACTTAATAAACTACTAAAAGTTAAGTTGTAAACAAAAACTAAAAAGTTGGTGTTGGTACGTCTGAAAAGTACAGAACTGTCATCCAAAACTACCCCCGGTCAAATTTTTGATTGACAGTTCTGTGCGATTTGATTTAAATTAATGTCAATTTATGTTCTCATTTAAATAAGAAAGTTGGGTTCCATATTTGAAGAACCACTAATCATAAAAAATGTTTGTTAATAGTTTTGTAATAGACTTGCAAAATGGTATTTCTTTGCTAATTTAATCAACCTCGTAGCTCTTATAGTTCTCGAGATAGCAATGGTGACACACTTAGATTGAACACCCTGTACATATATATATTTAAAAAAAAAAAACACTGGCTAACCCAGTTACTACGCCCATGCCCTAGATGTAACTTTTTTTAAATTTCCCGCTATAATGTATTTGACCTATGTAAATCGTACTCGTTCGCAGCAAAATCTACTCACTTCTTATTTAAGACAGAGTATAGCGACTTTTATGCTGATTTATTATAGTGTAAATATGACTTTTGAATTTAATTTTTATAGTTTACACACAGAGTATGTGATCTCAGGTGTTTTGTAATAAATAGAAATTGTCAACCATTCTTTGCAAGTCAATTTACTTTTATAATATTACTTATTGTTACATTGAAAACGTTCAAAGAATAATATGGTGAAAGTATTCATTGTTACCAGAGGTAATATTAAATATTTATAATACATTGTTGGCAATAGGAATGCATACTAAGAAGGCTTTAATGCTACTTAGCTATTATGAATTTATTAGATGACTTAACATTGATTTATTTTTAGAATCAGCTCTGAAATTAAATTACTTGAAATTATTATTATTAACACATAAACATCCCAGTAGCAGGGACTAAGAAAAGACCGATAATAAAAACGAAATAAAGATATTAGTAGAAACATTTTAAATAACCTAAACGAAAACAGAAACGTATTTGTTTTACATTAAACCAGTGGCGAAGGAAGACCTCCGCTAGACTTGCCCTCCCATAAAAAAAATATATATATATTTTTTTTAATTTAAAAAAAGATGTAGGTAAATCTTCAAAAATACTATCAAATTATGTCCTATACAATTTTTTGTCCAAGGCTTGGTTTACTAGTTACGAATTTTTTTAAATTTTAATGTTTAATAACTTCCGTTTCCGGTTTCGGATTTTAATAAAAAACAATAAGGTTCTTCCCAATTATTAGGAGAATTTTTTAGTACCAGAACGAACTCTTTAAGTTAAACCGTTTTTGAGTTATCGTGTATACACACAGACACAAACACATACGGACGGCACTTCGAAAATAGGTTTTTTGGATTCCCTGGACCATGAAACGTGGTCATCAGTCAAAATCTCGACATCGAAAATTTTCGCGATTACAATACTTGCCCCTTATATATTAAGGTCGGGCAAGTAAAAACGGAACTGATAATATTTAATACCGGTTTAACTTAAGTCCGGTTTCTGAGAGCTTAGACGAGTTTAATCTTTTGGTTAAACTCGTTTACAATATAACCATCCCATAAGTAACCATAGCAACCTTTTCTGACCCTTTGGTTATAGTTAACTAAGCGTTTGCCCTTAATGTTCTTCAGTTCACAGAGTTATTAATAGATTAATATGATAAGGGAGCCTACACTAAATTTTTGCCTACCCTCTAAGTGATATTTTGAATTTCTGCCCCTCCCTATCACCCGGTGATATTCTGAATTAAGGTGGTTCAGTAAAATTTACTATTTAATAAAGATTGATGTAATTTTAGTTAGATTATAACTTCAAATTTAGAGTTTTAGGGGTTTGAATACGTTAATGTTAATACAAGTTATCTCGCAACTCGACAATTCAGCTGGCGTCAAGTCACTCCAACTTTCAACTTATAGTGGACTTAACGCCATCTTTCGGAGTCAGACAGATTATATACGACCTCCCGCAGCTATACTTCAATTTTTAAGAGAATTCTGATTAAGGACATAATAAAGACAGCTTGTAAAAGAATTACAAGTACACAGTTTGTCAGTCTGATCTGTTACTTGTTTAAGCATAGCTAGGACAAACGTCCATATTCCCTGTTCGTGTTTGTCAGAATTTACTATATGTGAGTTTGTCTTAGATTCTAGCGTTACTCTAATGGCCGGTTGCTAAAGTAAGAATTATCCCTAACTCAAGTTAAAATCATTTGTTTTTGTATGTTGTAGCATACAAAATCAAATGATTTTAACTTGAGTTAGAGAAAACTCTTACGTTAGCAACCCGCCATAAGTGAACCAATGGCATAAAACCTGGTAGGCGTGATTAAACTATAACACCATACACTTCGTAAATTACCTTAATCAGAGACCAGTGGTCTTTTAAAAATGATCTAACAATATATTAAGTGGAACAAACACCAATTGTTTATACCATGTGTTCAAAAAGAAATTACATAAGGGTTGGCTGTGGAAAAATAAAATAATGTGTACTGCAAGCTTTAACTGTCATCACTGTTGTCGTCATAAGTTTCTATTCAAAATTAGTTAGTCAATTGTTATATAAAGCTTGCAATAGACATTATTTTATTTTTCCACAGGCAACCCTTATGTAATTTCTTTTTGAACTCATGTTATTATTTCAAGTTGGAAATTGTCAACATGTTCCATCAAGAGAAAACAGCTACATCAATCATTACCATTATTATTATAATTACAGTTTTTGAATGGCTAATATGAATGACAACTGTTTGAAGGAATGAACGGAAGCGATTTTTGATAAATAACTTGTAGATTTATTACAACCGAGTTAATGATAGAAGAAAATTTTAAGATGTCATGCAAGGAGTTTAGCGAATTTTTATAAACCGAAAAGGAAGAAGTATTGGACAATGGGGTACGCTGATGATCTAACTCTGATGGCAGAGAATGAGCTAGAGTTAAAGAGGATGATGGTCAGAGCGGCAAGTACTTTAAAAGGAAAAAAACTGGAGATAAACAGAGATAAGACGAAGATGATGGTGTTTGGCAACGGGGGAAAGAGAAAGAAAATAAGATGGGAATGGTCAGGGTCAGAAATTGTAGAAGTGAAAAGTATGAAGTACCTCGGATACGTTCTAACGAGGAACAGAGTAATGAAAGCACGAATGGTTATGGGGAAGTTATGGAGCATAGGAGAGAAGAGGTTTAACGACGATATTAAGTGGAGGATGAAATTATTTGACGTGATACTGAAGAGTGAAGGAATGGGAGATAGTAGAAAGGGTACAAGAGGGATACATGAGATAGATTATGGGATTAGACAGAACGACCCCAGGATATATAGTGTGGGAGCCAATGAAGAGGGAAAAGCTGAGAGTGGGAGCCGGGGCGATGGCGGCGAGTTATGAGGAGAAAATCAGAATGGACGAAAGAAGGAAGATATTAAGAGAATTCTGGGAAGAGAGAATGAATGAAGAACAAATGGGTAAACTGTCGGAATGGGAAGATACAAGGAAAGTGTACTATTGGAGATGTGGGATGGACACAAGGGAAGCTGAACTAAAGAGAAACGGAGGAAGAAACATAGTAGAGGAATTGAGGAGAGACAAGGAGGTACAGGAGCAGGAAAGAACAGTAAGAATAGAAATTTAAAGGAAGGTGAAAAGGTATAGGAGAGGACGGCAGGAATACCTAAATATTTGAAAGGGAGGAGAGGAAAGGCAGGGGGCAGAGTTAGGAGGATTGCCAGATTAAGATGTGGAAATGAAGAACGGAGCAACAGGTATTGGGCAAAACCAGAGGATAGACTATGCAGAATGTCTAGGGAGGAGGGATGATCCTTGGAACATCTAACAAAAAGATGTGAGGAAAAGATAAAGGAACTGTTGAGTGAAGAAGGAAAAGGAAAAAGATGGGCGAGAGTACTCGAGGAAAGAAGGAAGGAATGCGGAGAGGTAAAGCAAAACTGAGAACAGGACGGAAGAGAGAGGCAAAGGAGGAGGAAAGAAGAGAGGGAAGAGAAGCGACAAAGAGGCGAAAGAGGAGAGAAAGAACTAGAGACAAGAAGGAAGGATACCGGAGATGGAAGCCCAAAAGGGAATAAGAAGAAAGAGAGGGACACCGGAGGAAGAATGAAGAAAAAAGAAATTCATATAAAATTATTGAATAAACTCAAATTTGTCATGATTTTATTGTATTATTATAATTATTTCTATTCTCATGTTGTAGCTAAAACCCTAAACGCAGCGCGGCCTAGGGGAAATAAAGAATTATATATAAACCGAAAATGTACTGGCAGATATTAAATATTTTGAAAAATGCAGCGGTAAATAAAAATATTGAAAATAATTATACGATTTTTTGTTTTAATTTAAATTTAAAAAAAAATGTTTCATTTAATATGTTATTTGATGTTAGTGTTTTACACACGAGAACCGACCAGTGATGTCAATGTATATACGCCAAGTAATGACGTCAAGCCAATGGCAATACGATTTACAGTCGGTTCTAGTAATTTATGTTTCTGCGCATTTAACGTCACGGGCGTTCTTGTGCGAAGCACAGTCTAACAAGTAAACTGAAAGTGTTCAATTAAGGGCCGGTTTAGGCGTAAATAGCCTTTGTTGCTGTGCGCCAAAAGAATTTAACTAACCAACTAACTAAGGGCCGGTTTCTGAAAGCTTAGCTAACTATAACCAAATAGTTAGAAAATTGTTTCTATGGTTACTTATGGGATTGTTATATTGTAACCAAGTTTAACCAAAAGATTAAACTCGGCTAAGCTTTCAGAAACTGGCCCTAAATGTATTAAAATAGGATGTTTTTTTTTAGTTACTCTTTTTTATTATAAAATCTGGCAACCCTATGTATTACTATGGCTCTTTTAAGAGTAAAGAATACGGATATTACGACTTTTGGGCTTGCTGACCTGTAGAATGATTATTTTGCTAGTCGTCTGAGCACACAATTATCATCAGTTACCACTCTTCAAACCAAAGTCAAATTAATAATTGAATTTCGAATGTCTGAAGTGTAATTTTAATACAGTTTTTATTAATTCAGACTTACCATTGATGACACTCATGTCGTTGAGTGGTTTACGTGCCATTGCAGTCTGGTCGAAGCGTGGTGCCATCGTTAAGCAACTCACAGGCAGACTCGGTGGCAAATATCCTGATGAGAAGAATTCATGCTTTGATAACTGCTCTACTTTGGGCCTGAACTTTGGTTCGGACTGTAGCATTTGCATTATCATATCTTTTGCCTGGGGTGTTAATGAAAGTGGAACTCTGTAAAATTATAATTTATTAGCGATGAAATTTTAAACATTTCAGGATTTCGTAGATATCTGTAGGAGGTACGACCAAACTTTTACTAACGTGAGCTATATTTTGTCTGACAGAAGCCGTTGGGGGCCACAAAAACGTCTAGTAAGCCGTAGAAGAGAAAAGACAGAAATAAGTCAACCTTTTCAAGCAGCGCCAAGGTGGCAAAATCGAAACTAATATAATAGACAATAACAACTTTTGACGTATTGTGATTTCATATCTAAAAGGAATTTAATACACTACATTATATTTTTATGTCTTGGTTTATCTTATATATTATCTTCACTAACAATAAGGGGATGTCTTGAAAGATGTTATTTATTGTATGTTAGCTTAGTTCAGCATAATACCACCAGGTAGAGTCTCTCTTATGACCATTTGTCTATATAGGGCATGTTATAGTTAGTTTCATTGGTTTAAGCAGAACTAGATTTTCAAATCTAATAATTTTTAAAGATTGATTAAAGTTCTTGATCATTTTGTTTCGCTAAAATCTACTTCAATAGTTAAAAAGTTAGCTAGTAATAACGTATCAAAATTAAAATTCCATTTAGTTCGGCTTAAACGTGGGGAATAACCTATAGAGATAAAATCAAAAACAAAAACTATTTATTATTTATTTTCTGCCTATTTTGAATAAATATTATTATTATTATTATTGTCAATAGAACTCAAAATAAAACACTCGGTAATGTTTCAAAATATTTTAATTTATTAATACGTATTGGAGTGTATCAAATTAATTGTAATAACTGTAACTTTATTTATATAGGTAGGACTGAACGCAATTTTAACATTAGAATATCAGAAGACATCATCGCCTGGGAGCTTCACAATAGTAATAAATCTAATGTTGCTAAACATATGATCAATAATAGCCATTCGTTTAGTTTTAATAATATCAAAATATTACATGTACAACCCAAAGGATTAAAATGGAAGCTTTAGAAGCGTTAGATATTAAGAAAGCCAGTTCCAGGAACATGGATTTAATGAATGAATAATTAGATCTTAGTAATTCTCCGCTTCTAGTCCCATTTTAACCCTTCGGTTTTCCTAATCGCATTTTTTCCTAATTGCTCTATTTATGATAGTATATATTTGTTCATTTTTGTAAACTCTTTGTATTCTGATTAGTGTTTATGAAACGGTTATAACCAAACCGCAAAACCGAGGTTTTCAGTGCAAAAACCGAAACCACAAAAAAAAAAAAACACGGTTTTCGGTTTATCCTTAAGAAATTAATCCTTAAGAAAAAAGATACAAAGGTAAGAAGAAAATCTCTCAAATGTGGCAACAAATGTATTATTCTTGAATAAAGGCTTTATTAGATTAAAAAAAAAATATCAGTAGATGGGTGCATAATAACCAACTAGACTTTTCTTTTTTATTAGATATCAAACATAAAGAAATGTATTGGCGCCAAACGCAATGCGCTTGGGAAAGTCAGTGCGCCAGAGTGCACTATTCACTATTAAAGCAACATCCACCTATGCCGAAAGAACATTTTCATTAAGCGCCAACTTCTGCACCAAATTGCGTTCACGTTTAAACGATAAACATTTAAATAGTTTAGTGTTTTTAAAAGCCATTTATTTAAATTTAAATAAACCTTGAGTTAGTATGCTGCATAGGTTGTAGTGTATAATTATTTTATGGTTTTTTATTAGTATTAGTTTTTTATTGTAAAGTATAATTCGCGACTCAAACTAACGTTGTCGACGCTGCGTACGACAGTTGATGGCCGACGAGAAGCGTATATGTCAGTTTTTTCTTAATATTTATCAGTTCAAACAATGTTTAGGCAAAAAAGCACTATATTTAAGTCACTATATTTAAAAATACGTCTTAATTCACATAAACTGTAGCACAACACACTACAAATATTATACAATTATACGCTTCTGTTTAATTTACAAAGCCGCCACCAAATGTATCACTGTTATTTGGAGTCGCGAATAGTGTATTTCAACACATAATAAAAATTTATTGATTTATTATAGACTATCTATAGTAGAAAAAATTTTAAACTTGAAAAACCGAAACCGCGGTTTTTGATTTTTAAAAACCGAAAACCGCGGTTTTCAAAAAATGCGGTTTTCCCGATACTCTAATTCTGATGATGGCCTCATAAGCCGAAATATGTATAAATAAATTAAAATATTTTGAAACATTGCCGAGTGTTTTATTTTGAGTTCTACATATTTTCAATATGTTTCAACGAGAGCCTACAACTGAATCTATTAATTGTATTATTATTGTCATTTTTGACAATTCAGCAGGTTTAAAGAATTTGTGTTTAATTATTTAGATAAAAAAACAGAAGAGTCAGAATCTGTATTGATGAAGGCGGTGGTCACATATCCCAACTTATTTAGTTTATAACTTTATTATTTTATTTATTTGAAGTTGTTTATTTAAATAATTGTGTCCATTTTATAAATAAATAAATAAACAAACAAACACGATTTATTTTTAAGAAAAACTAACTGTTTAAAGAACAATCAAAATTTGTTCAATAACTCTGTACTACCAAAGGATATGTGAGTAATGTATTCAAAGCCATACGTGTTTTTTATTTCGGCCTATTCTGACGAATTTTTTTAAGGACGTTATAAGGGTTTCTGGGTTATACTTAAAAGCCTAAAATTATAATAAGAAATAAAAAAAAAAAAAGGTAAAAAAATAAAACAGAATATTACCTGTATTCACACTTCTTAATCCTAGAATAAGTTTCCTTGAGTGTGCTTGTTTCAAATGGTGGTTTTCCGATCAGCAATGTGTACATAATACATCCGATTGACCAAATATCAACTTCAAAAGAATGTCCTTTTTTGTTTAATATTTCTGGAGCTATATAATTAGGTGTACCACAAAGTGTTTTTTTCCTTTCTCCATCATATTCGATTTTAGTTGCGAGACCAAAATCACCTATCTTAATCTGTAGTTCATCATTAAGGAATAAATTACCTAATTTTAAGTCTCTATGTATTATTTTATTATCATGGAGATATTGTACACCACTTAATATTTGTTTAATGTAAAAACGGGTTTCAGGTTCTGTTAGTGCTTTTCTACGTTTGTGTAACTCCATCATAGACTGCAAAGAACAAATTATTACATTAGTTCAAACAAAATTTGAATTAATATTTTAAATCTAATTTACATGTTATATTTTGCCGATAATGGAAAAAGAGATATAAAAAGTGGTGCGAATCGCTCAGTAAACCATTTCCCATTTTTTCTTATTATTATTATTTTTTAATTAAACAAAGTGGATGTTAAAATTGTACCTACTTGTAATATTTATTTAGGGATCTTTATATATAATTCCGTAGTGTTATTAAAATTCTGCGAATATTGAATGAAAGAACTCGGTCCCAGGATGTCGGTATACTGTAATAATAGCTGACGATACAGGTGATTGACACCGTAGTATGTTCCAATTGGTAATATGCTATATTGCTATATCCAATATATATTGTCAGTAATTATTCAGTATATAGAATAATGCATATGTAACATGTAGCCAGTAGTTAGACATAAGTAATTAGTGTAGATGTTAGATATGACTAAATTGTATTTAAACTCTAATTTATGATTATCATTTCTCGAAGTTAACCGGACATGGCGATCCTGCCAGGATAAATAACATAGTAGTGTTAAAAATACGTGTAAAAATAATAAGAACCACAATAAATAAGCGAAGAAGTGAAAAATGGGGAGCACAACTTCAAAAGAAGTAGTTATAGCACAAGCAGCGAGTGGAAATGCTCAAACAAAGATGAGTGGGTTTGAACTGACGGAGATTCTGCTCATAATACTATTAGTAGTAGTAATGCTTGCTTTCAGAAGTAAAAACAAAATTAAAAATAATTATTATTAATTTTAAATATTACTATTAATACATATATATGTTAAGACCAGAACTAGTTCTTGAACGTTCTTTGTAATATTTTACGTTAGCAACTATAACATAATAAACATATATGTGACAGATTGTAAATAGACGTAGTAATAAATAGAGGTCTGCACGGGCCTATTTTGGACCACCTTTACCCGGCCCGGCCCGTTGTTTCCAGTCCGGCCCGACCCGAGCCCGAAAATATTAATACAATTATTGCATCTACCCGGCCCAAACCCGACAAAATTTTAAATTTGGCCCGAATAAACCTTGTTAAAAAAATATTCTGATACAAAAATTGCTTACAATTTGTAATAATTATAAAACTAGAAATTAAAAAAAAATATATATTTTTTAACGAAGGTTTAAAAATATATTATTTAAAGGTATTATTGTTCTTCTCCGGCCTGGCCCGGCCCGAGCCCGAATATAATACATGTCAGTCGGCCCGAACCTAGGCCCACGGGCCAAGCCCGAGCCCGTGCAGACCTCTAGTAATAAATGCTCGCTTGTGCTTGGATTTGTGTTTTAATTGATGTTATTACATACGCTAGAAAGCGTATATCATATTTTTATTAGTAACAATGGGTAAAATATATATTATTTTTCTTTCCCTTTGATTATGCCATAGTTTCATAATATGTATTAGATGTATACATTGAATATTAAATGATTTTATCTATGACTCATATTTAGTAGGGCTGAATGTAAATATTGCAGTTGTCTTAAGCTTCATATATCACCACTGCCTAACGCGAAAACGCTGGAGAAGTACCGAATTGGCTAGGGGAATTGCCGAGTATTGAAAAGGCAAGGCGAAACGCGACAGATAAACATATTTATTGTGGTTAACTACGAGTTTAAGGTACGTCATCGACGTCAATATAGCGAAACGAAAAGCATTCATGTAAATTTTTCAAATATTGATGAAGAACTCGAAACTGGGTCATATCCGAATTTGGAGTCAGAAATAAACAACGACGAAGTGGAATTGGAGGAAACTACCGAGTTCCAAAACACCTACTATAAAGGATGCATTTTCAGCAGTTGAAACAATTCAGCAAATTATTATTATTACTATTATTATTATTATTATTATTATTAAAGGGGCAATTATGGATTAAAAATTTTCTTTTCGCTTTATTTCCTGATTATTGACTTATAAATATTTCACCTGTTATGGTAATAAATTGCATTTAAATTTTATTCAAAATTATTAAATGTCGTTGCTAACTTATATTATAAGAGATACGAAAAAAGTTACATAATCTGTCTCATTTTGTAATACGAAACTAGATCTGGTTACTTTGGTGGCTGTTGTGGTGTAAATAGACTTTTATGGAAACATGTCAACTTGAAAATCTGGCTTTTAAATATTTGGTTAAGTTTTATTATATCGAGGTTATATTCACTCAAAAACTATATACCGGGTGAATAGGGGATACACATAAAATTTGTATTTCCTTAAAACTACATTATTTTGATATGTTGATGTTAGTTATGTCACCTAACAAAACAAAAATTACATTTTAATTAATATTATAGCCAAATTTTTGAATTAAAATATTGTAAATTTGAAATAAGCCGACCACGGAGCGAAGGTTGCCGAGTAAAAACGACTGAGTATGACGTCAAACGATAGGGGTTTCACATCACAGATACAGCTACAACATAATCTTTACACGTGTGTGTATTGTATTGTTCGAGAGTTTTGTATTTGTTTTTAAACATGTTTTCACGCATTTATTATTAAAATGGCAGATAAAGATTTTGTTAGGGCTCAGAGTGATAATTTACCCAACATTGATGCATTTATGCTTATGGAATATATGAAAAATAATTAATGCTATAGTGCTGAAGAAATACGTGGTGTCAAAGTAATTTTTATTTTATATTCTATAACTTTATGTAAACAAACGCTGCAACTCTGTAAAATGTAAATATTTATGTAATTTAGATGTCAGAATTTTACTACATTGTTTACATGAAGTTACAAAACGTTAGAGGCATAATTGAAATACTGCAATATAAGTTATCTATTTTAATATAAAATTTAATTCGGTAAACATGTATAAATTGTTTTTATAGAATTAAACTTTATTTTAACTAAAATCACTCTAACTTTACATAACCTATAAAAGTTATACAAACAAATAAGTTCACAACAGACTATGTACGCCGGTAAGCTAGTAGTGTCATGCGTCAGTTAGAAGGGGTATGACGTCACACGTCGTTTTCGCGCGCTACATACATTTATGATTTTTTTAAGCCTTCAAATTAAAAAAAAAAAAAATTAAAAACTGTTTTTATGTTTATATGCAACACGAGGAATATAATAAAAAATTTAAAAAAATCATGCCTATCCCCTATTATTTAAGGAGCAACATACATGTTTCACATATAATGTTAATGAAGTAAGTTATTTCATTTGCAACATTGCAAATTATGAAAGCAAGCTCATATCCATGGCAACAGATATGGTGATTAGATTTAATAGTTATTTGACATGATAAAGTTCCTAGACGGCTAAAAAATAGTAAATTAGAAACAATAAATGAATTTTTATTAGTTTGTTTATATTTATATACAAGCAAAAATAATAATGTCCTTTGAAGCTAAGTCCAAAAAATATTTAAAAAAATAATATTTTGTGTTCTTTATGGATACGATAAGCATTTGTTTTATGGCTATGTTGCTTTTAAAATAACTCACTTCATTAACATTATATGTGAAACATGTATGTTGCTTCTTAAATAATTCACCTTATTAAAACCTTAGGTCCTTATCATTTATAATTTTCGAGAAAAGAATTTTTGTAAATTTAAAAAGAAAATAATTTTTTTTAGTATTTTTTTTCTAAATGTTACTTTTAAATATAAAGTATTAAAAAAAGCACTAAATGAAAAAAATAATAATAATAATTGTTGGTCCGTTACGTATGAGTTGAAACTAAATAGCATCGATGAATAATTCGCATATAACTAAGTGGACACAGCTTGTCGAGAGTCCGCTCTCAAAAAAACTATCGATAGTAAAAAAAAAAATCTCATATGGACACGTAGTTTATATAAAACAAATGATATTATGCGCTATCATCTGTGCAAAATTTGTATTTATTTTGCTGTATGGATTATCAATTTTTAAAAACCTCAATTAATTCATCAATCATTTGCAATGATTCAGATAGTTGAAATTTATGTAGAACTTCAGAAATATCTGAATGACGCAAATGCTGAATTTAACGTTATAACGAAACGTTCATTTATTGTTTTACAGCACATCTTCGAAAATAACACAAAGTGAAGTTTGGCTGTAGTAGTTTATAATCTCCCAAAATTACAGAAAATTTATAGAATAGTTAAAATTTGAGCATTATCAGAAATTAAACAGTAATATAATATTAAATTATAAAATAGTAAATAAATAATAAAAAAATCAACTTACTCTTCTCCTACACAATTCTAGAATAATATAAACATTATGATTATCTTCAAAGAATCCTTTGAATCCTACTACATGTTTATGATTAAGCGATCTATGAATGTTTATTTCTTGTGACATTTTCTCTCGTTGATTCTGTTTTGCCATAATTTTTTTCGACACAATTTTTCCAGCGTACACATTTTGCTTTCCTATTTCTGTTATTTCATAGCATTTGGCAAAACCACCCTTAAAAATAGAGACAAAAAATTACATTTTATTTCTATAAACAAACTTCAAAATAAGTAAATTCACACTCAAAACTAGGTTAAAAATTAAATAAAAATTAGTAAAAATGTATCTTGATGCTACTTGCAAGTTATAATTAGCCAATTGTGTACATGTGAAACTTTAAAACTTACCTTTCCAAAAAATCTTCCTCTTTTGTAACTTATTCTACTCCCTGCATCATAAATGATCTCAGGAATTTCTTTTACTGGTTCATCTTCTTTGGAAGCCATTGTTTTTGTAAAATCAACACTAATAACTCCAAAATTTGACTTGTAAACTTGGACACAGCAATTGTTCTGTCTTTTTGGTGGTAATCAGTTAACTGGATTTTGCCAGTTGAAAACTTTCAAAACAGACCAATCGACTAACGTTGTCTGGCAACCAATGAAATTCATTCGTTTCCAACTGTCAAGCTTCTTCTTCTTTTGTATTCCGTTCTTCTTTAAAGATTTGATAAGCGGCTAATTTTAAACGACAAAATTATAATTTTTATAAATTATGGTTACTTTTAATTATATTTATTTTTAAAGATTGGTTCTTATACGGCTTATTATAATTATTGTTTTATGCAGATAACCTGTGTTTATTTTCCATACATTTTTATTTTTAATCATTTTCAATATAAATTTTTAATATGAAATTTCCTTTTAACTTTTCGAAAGACATATCAGTGGCAGATTAGCTTATTATACTAAGGGCACGGTGGTCTCGGCTACTGTAAAAAGTAATGATCTAACGATTACTTTTAGTCAAAGGACGCTAGTCGCGACCTAAAAATCTCTAAAACCTAGACAATGGGTGCGTTTTGTTGTGGCAATTCTGGTTTCAGTTTAATCAAAATACGCGTTTTGTTGCGACTGTATTCTCATTCTATTCATTCTACTCAAGCGATGACTCGAGGCCGGACGACTGGAATGAATAAGTGTGGTGGGGATGAAAAGTAATATTTCAATGCAGTTGTCTTCATTTGGTTTTTAAATGTATTAGAATTAAATTTTGGTGTTACTGCTTCAAAATAATTTTTACTTTTACATATTTACTCATTTTGTGTCCTAAAATAAATATATACAGTCTGTTCCAAACGGTTAAGCGGAACTAGATTTTGCAATCTAGTTACTTTCATCGCTTAAATCGTGCTTTTCGGTCGTTTTGTTTAAGCTTTGTAAATCATACTTACAATTAACATCTTTTGGTTAAGGTTAATATCATTTTAAAATGTCATTTTCTTTATATTTTGATATTTTGTGCATTCTTAATACAAATTTCCCATTTATTTATTTTTTTGTCATTAAAATTTGTAAAAAAAAATAATTTAATTTTGACATGTCATTCGTTTCTATGGTTTCATTGTTGGAATTTTAAATTTTGACATTCCAACGTGAAAAATGAAATAACCCCAGCAAGGTCCCTTCTCGTGACAACCTAAAAGAACGAAAATCCCATTTAGTTCCGCTTAACCGTTTGGAACAGACTTTATGATTTTAATATAGTATTATTAAATCTAAACTTAAAATGTATGTACAATTCAATTACTCGTTTTAAAACATTACGTTCTAGAATATTTGCTTCAAATATAAAGTATTCTTATTCTGCATTTATTATTTAGATTGTTCTACTACCATATGACTTAACCTCCATGCAAATGTCATTCCATGTTTACTTCACGATCAAAATTGTCGTTTTCTTGCGCCTCAATACTAGTACTTCTAACCAGCCACCAACAAAACGTACCCAATGATAATTTGAATTTATTTTTCAAAAAATTTACTGACTAATTTACTGTCAAAATAATTATATATTTTTTAAAATAATTAATTTGTCATTTAATCATATAATAACTTGAATCTATTTTTCAAAATATTTTAATTTAACTTGTCAACTATAAGCGGTTCACTTTTGTAAGAACAAACTAAGAGGTAATTTTTTCAATAGTTTACACCAGGGATGGGGAGTCGACAGAAAAATTATCGACTCCCGACTCACGACTCCGGAGTCGGTATTTTTGAAAATCGACTCCGACTCCGACTCCCAACTCCTTTCACTGGTCAATTGTAATGTCTATTCCAAATGTTTAAGCGGAACTAAATGGAATTTTTATTTTCTCAAATTATCACGAGTTTACTTTTTAACTATCAAAGTGGGCTTTTGTTAAACAAAATGATACAAAGCTTCATTCAATCCTTAAAAGTTAGTAATTTCGATATCTAATTCCGCTTAAAGCAAGCAAACAGACTATACTTACATTAAATATCTTGGGTTGGGGCGAGCTGTTTTTATAAAATGTCATTTTCATTTCATCTTGACTATTGAGTCATTTTTAATACAAATTTTCAAATATAGTAGTTTTAAAAAAAAATTGTTTTGTGTTTTATATAAAGTCTGTTCCTTTGGTTTAGGCGGAACTAGATTTTCAATACTAGTTACTTTTACCGTTTGATTGAAGCTTTTGATCATTTTGTTCAGGAAAAGCCAACTTCAATATATAAAAAAATAGCTAATGACAACTTACAAAAATGAAAATTCCAGTTAGTTCCGCTTAATCGTTTGGAACAGACTGTACTTTATTTTTCATAACATGTCACTTTTTTCTTTTGACATATAGATTTTAGCTGCCAACATGAAACATAAAATAATCACAAAGCCCGTTACAACTTGAGAAAATAAAAATCCAGTTTAGTTTCGTTTTAACATAATAAACAAAGTATACAAAAAAAGAAAAATTAGATATTACTAAAAATTAACTAAATTTTTAACTGAAAAGCATGAAGGAAACGGGAATCGAATATTTTTAATTTCATTTTCGTTCATGAACAGAGAAAAAATGTCGTTCCTGTTCCCATTCTTTAACAAATTCTGGTAGTATGGTATTTTGCTTTCGCTTTCGGATTGTTCTCATCCTTGATAAATATGTAGTCAAAGAGTCGGGAGTCGATAACTTTTTCCGACTCCCGACTCCGACTCCGACTCCTCCAAAAAGCTTCGACTCCTCGACTCCCGACTCCCGACTCCGACTCCGACTCCCCATCCCTGGTTTACACCTTGTAGCTGTATGTCATGTTGGTATTAAATAATGTCACTTTTTTAAAATGTCGATCCATTTGACATATGCCATAATGAAAAATGATATCTTAATTATAATGATCATAACCTTATCAACTTAAAGTCGGTTTTACAGCGTAAGGAATATTTTTAATTGACATTTAAAGTCAGTAACACACCATAAAAGTAACCAAAATAACCAGATCTAGTGTGTTCTTACAAAAGTGAACAGCTTATAATCATATATAATCTGTCTCAATTTGTAATACGAAACTAGATCTGGTTACTTTAGTGACTGTTGTGGTGTAAATAGACTTTTATGGAAACATGTGAACTTGTAAATCTGTCTTTTAAATTTATGGTTAAGTATTATTATATCGAGGTTATATTCAGTCAAAAACTACATATGTCAGATAACAAATTGACATGTCAAAATTGCAATTGACATGTCAAAATTGTGATTGACATGTCAAATATTTGAAAGGTGCCACTTCAGAATTACCACCCTAAGATGATATTTTAAATATACAACATAAAAAATGAAGTTTCCCTGTTAGTTTCGTATTACAAAATGAGACAGATATAAGCTGTTCACTTTTGTAAGAACACACTAGATCTGGTTATTTTGGTTACTTTTATGGTGTGTTACTGACTTTAAATGTCAATTAAAAATATTCCTTACGCTGTAAAACCGACTTTAGGTTGATAAGGTTATGATCATTATAAATAAGATATCATTTTTCATTATGACATCTGTCAAATGCATCGACATTTTAAAAAAGTGACATTTTTTAATACCAACATGACATACAGCTTCAAAGGTGCAAACTATTGAAAACAAAATTCCCTCTTAGTTTGTTCTTACAAAAGTGAACCGCTTATTATCTGTCTCAATTTGTAATACGAAACTAAGAGGAAAATTTCATTTTTTATGTTGTCTATTTAAAATATCATCTTAGAGTGGTACTGCTGAAATGGCACCTTTCAAAACATTTGACAATTCATATTTGACATTAAATTATATGTCAATTTATTTTTTTAATTGAAACGTATTTTTATACAACCAAAATAAGAACATAATATCAGAAAATATGCATAAGAGACAACAATTAGATAAATATACAAAAAAATACATATATAACGCTTCTGGAAAACATTTAGAAAAAAATGGAACAAAATTAAAAAGAAGCGAAATTATAGACCTTGTGGCAGATATTTTTTCAGTAAATCTTGGTGTCCTTTTTGTTGTGAAATATAAAATAATTTACCCATTTCAATTTCTTTAGATTTCTGAAGGAGAAGTAAGAAAAATTTTAAATGAAGGTGCAGAAAATTTAAGACCCACGAACATGGGAAGAGATAATAATAAGAAAACAGATAGACTACATGTTTCGGAAAGATTTGCAGAGAAAAATTTGGGATTTACATTCAAAAAATGAATATTATTGTTTAAATATGTTATTAAATTTTACAAAAGAAGAATTAGATTTTAAGGGCAGCACAATAAAATGATAAATTATTATTATATAATGTGTATTTTTGTTTTTTATATTTTATCACGATATTTCATTGATAATCGTAATATTTTTTTACTATTATACGAGTAATAATCGAAAGTTTGATGAAATAAATATTAATATATACATTCAAAATATTTGACATGTCAATCACAATTTTGACATGTCAATTTAGTAATAACCTCAATAATGATGAAACTTAACCATACTATTAAAAGCCAGATTTACAAGTTCACTTGATTCTGCAAAAGTCTATTTACACCACAACAGTCACTAAAGTAACCAGATTTAGTTTCGTATTACAAATTGAGACAGATTATATAATATTTATTTTTCAAAATAATTAATATTAATTTCTCATCTAATGATAACATGAATCTATTTTTCAAAATATTATATTTTAATTATACGTTTAATTTATTTTTCACAAAATTTACTAATTTACTGGAGAAATAATTTTACTTTTTTCAAAATAATTAAAATTAATTTGTAATCGAACCATAACTTGAATCTAGTTTCCAAAATATTTCATTTTAATTTAATTTGCGAACTAATCATAAGTTGAATTTATTTCTCAAAAAATTTACTAATTCACTGTCGATATAATTTTACTTTTTTCAAAATAATTAAAATTAATTTTTAATCGAACCATAATTTGAATTTATTTTTCAAAATATTTCATTTTAATTTGTGACCTACAGTCTGTTCCAAATGGTTAAGCGGAACTAAATGGGAATTTAGTTCTGTTAGGTTGTCACGAGAAGGGACCTTGCTTGGGTTATTTCATTTTTCATATTGGAATGTCAAAATTTAAAATTCCAACAATGAAACCATGGAAACGAATGACATATGTCAAAATTAAATATTTTTTTTTACTTATTTTATTGACAAAAAAATAAATAAATGGGAAATTTGTATTAAGAATGACACAAAAAATCAAAATATAAAGAAAATGACATTTTAAAATGATATTAACCTTTACCAAAAAATGTTTATTATAAGTATGATTTACAAAGCTTAAACAAAACGGTCGAAAAGCACGATTTAAACGATGAAAGTAACTAGATTCCAAAATCTAGTTCCGCCTAACCGTTTGGAACAGACTGTATAACAATAAGTTAAATTTATTTTTCAAAAAATTTACTAATTTACTGTCGAAATAATTTTATATTATTATTTATTTTATCATGATATACAGTCATGTGCGTAAAAATAGCAGTATCAGAAAAATATTAGAATAAATACAAAATAAAAGTTGGTTTAAGTAATAACAAAGCCAAAATTTTACTGATATATTATATTTTAAAAACAACTTTATTATTTTGATAAAAAGAAAGTATTTTTGTCGATTCATTAAAAAATATATATAAAGTATTTGTAAAAATATGCTCATTACGCTGTTCATAAATATAGCAGTACACTTCATAAAATAAATAAAACTCATTTTTTATAAAAATCATAGCTTGAATCTATTTTTAAAAATATTTTAATTTAAATTGTCAATTATCATAACCTGAATTTATTTTTCGAAATAATTTTATAAAATATTTTATTTAATAAAATATTTTTTTATGCTCGAGGAGGATTTTTATAATTGAGTATTTCTTATTTGTTGAATATTTTTAATAAATACTAGTTTGTTAAATATTAATAAGTTAACAATATTGATGTAATCTATAGCTTTTAAATGCTTTTAGCACATTCTCACTCTTTTTCTCGTATTTATAGCATTTTCCTATGTTTTTTTACCCATTAATCTCTTCCACAACACCAAATATATTTGTTATTTTTACAAATTGTTTTTCATTTGGAAAAAATGGAAGTGAATGTTTCTCTCACTTCTTTTCCTAGAGTGACAACCAAATACACAGCAGTTTGCGTTATGACAACTGATTATAATACAAAATAATATAAAAAAGAATAATAGTTGCTATCAAAAGTTAATGTTACAAACAAACTGCAACATTAAAGTCTAAACGCGATACAAGCAACAAGAGGTAGTCACTAGTAAACAATAAACAGTTACTTGTACCACTAGTTCAAATTCTGTTCGCTAGGTGCCACTTCATAGTGCTGTTGAGCCCAATAGGCAAATCTATAAAGTTTTGATTTTGTCACTGGGCTATTTAAAGATATTCTTTAGAGAGACCATTCAAATATGTACCTGCAATAAATAACCATCACGCTCTGGAAATCTAATTATTTACCTCCACATTTATTCAAATATGTATCTACCTGTACTAAATAATCGTCACGGACTGGAACTATAATTATTCACATCCACATTTATTTAGGGCTCTTAGACGTCCCGGAAAATCGGGATTGTCCCGGTTTTGAGGTCTATGTCCCGGTGTCCCGAGACAGTCTCTCAGGACGCCTATTTGTCCCGGCTTTCCATCAATTGACAGAATTTAAAATTTTTTCGATGGACTTAAATAATTTTTCAGGTCAGAAAGTAAAGCGCCAAAAATTCTATAAAAGTTTTTAATGGCCCATTAAGTGAGGCATACTTCTGGTTCGTTCATAGCCAGGCCGAATCGGTCAATTTGAAAATATTACAAATTGAAGGAAAAAACAAATCTATAATAGACAGTGTTTTTTACCAAAACATGTAGAAATAATTTTGAAAGAAATATAAAAAAAATAACGTGAAGAATCTGAGCTACTTACTAAAAATGAAATTAATAATTTTAAAATGGAAGTTAGTAATTTCTATGAAACGTTTATTGAATATTTAAATAAGTGGATAAAACCTCTTGAACATTCTTCAATATATTCATGGATGGTTTTAAAAGAATAACCAGAATGGATAAATGTACAACAAACATTATATTACTTCAACAGTTAGAATATTGAAATAAATGAAAGTTATTTGTTCAACCAAATATCAACAGTGCGAAAAATTGTTGAACAAGAAATTGCAGAAAATAAAGACTGGAAGTCTAAAACCGCTTCAGAAAAGTGAATAATAGTTTTATCCAAGATGGATAAGAAAATTACAGAACAGTATTTAGATATTCTAAAAATTTGTGAATACGTTTTTTCTATTCCAGGCCACAATGCAAACGTCGAACGTATTTTCTCGCTGATGGAAATTCAGTGGACCGACGAGCGTAATTCGCTATCATGTGATACTGTAGAACAGGGGTCGGCAACTTTTTTGGCAATAAGGGCGCAATATAAATTCAAATGTTATTGAGGGCGCATAAAAACGTAAAATATATAAACACTCGTGGTTCGCAAGGTCGTCTAATCTAGCGCTGATCGCTCAAGTCGAATCACCAATAGATGCGATGTGGATATTGGGCTCAGTATGTGTGTGTCTCAATAGCGAGGGCTAATAAAAATCTCACCGAGGGCGCCGTGTTGCCGACCCCTGCTGTAGAGGCTACCGAACTCCCCCCCCCCCCCCGAACTGTGAGAAGTGAGGACCTTTTTTTTGCTCTTCACTTAAAATTTAGAAAGGAGGACCTTTTTTTTACTCTTCACTTGAAATTGAAAATTTTGTGCTTATAAAAATTAAGTATAATTGGACCCCCCCAAGCCAAAAATCTGTGTGCGCCCCTACTCCCGATTAGTTAAAATTTTTGGCGTACAGCATCAAAAGTCCCCATCACCCCGTCACTCCGTCCCGGTTTACTTTATCGACAATCTGAGAGCCCTATATTTATTTAAATATGTAGCTACCTGTACTAAATAATCGTCACGGATTGGAACTATAATTATTCACCTCTACATTTATTCAAATATATACCTACCTCTGCTAAATAATCGTCACGGGCTGGAACTATAATTATTCACATCCACATTTATTCAAATATATACCTACCTGCACTAAATAATCGTCACGGACTGGAACTATAATTATTCACCTCTACATTTATTCAAATATATACCTACCTGTACTAAATAATCGTCACGGACTGGAGCTATAATAATTCATCTCCACTTTTATTCAAATATATACCTATCTGTACTAAATAATTGTCACGGACCGGAACATATTTCATAATATCATTGTTACGAGCACAGACTATTATTCGAGAATATTGTATTTGCTTCGAAATATGTATATATTATTTATAAGGTATATTTTGTTATTATTTACATATTTAGACTTTTATTTATATTCTTGGAGTAGATTTATAGAAAACTAGCTGAAAACCCGTGCTTCGCTACGGTATATTAATGATCTCATTGGCATAAAATCCGCAGTTTGTTTTCAAACTTGTGTATGGGTAACCTTTGTAACAAAAAATCTAGTCGATATCTCATCTGTCCTAAGAGATATTGAGGAATCCGTGAAAAAACAGTTTACTCCTTTTCACCAGATAGGGGTCGAACTTGAAAAAATCCTTTCTTAGTGGGTTCTTACGTCGTACTGAAAAATGTACTCTCCTATAATTTTTTATTTTTATTTTATTTTTATATATTTTTATTTTAAAAATGTACTCCCGTAATTTTTTATTTCTAACAAAAAAATACTAATTTACCCTTTAGGAGTGAAAGAAAACTGTCAAAACACATATATTCCAAAATGGAATGTTATAACTCAACAACCGCTGGATATACAAAGGGTTCTATAATTCACCCCGAATGTAGATTCACCCCTTTAGGGGTTGATTAAGATAAAATCCTGAAATACATTTTTCGGCATTTGTATGGGTAATCTTTATAAGCAAAAACCAAGTCTATATCTTATTGATCCTAGAAGATATTAAGGCGTCCTTGAAATCACAATTTACTCTTTTCACCCTTTAGGGGTGATAATTGTTAAAGGTAAAAAACTGTTAAAACCATTTCGAGATATTTTAAAAAGACACCTATGTGCCAAAAAGAAACGTCATAACTCAACAAACACAGGAAATACGACGCGATGTATAATCTACCCCGTTTGTAGAATCACCCCTTTAGGGGTTGATTAGGACGAAATCCTGAAATAAGTTTTTCGGCATTGGTATGGATAATTTTTGTAAGCAAACACCAAGTCGATATCTTATTGGTCCTAAAAGAATTAAGGTATTACTGAAATCACATTTCACCCCTTTTCAACCTTAAGGGGTGAAATTAAAAAAAAAAATAGCAAAATCATTTCGAGATATTAAAAAAAAAAAAACACCTACGTGCCAAACAGTAATGTTGCAACTAAACGAACACAGGAAATACGACGGCATGTATAATTCACCCCTTAAGGGGTTGATTAGGACAAAATCAAAAATTTGGTTTTTCGGTATTTGCATGGGTAGTTTTTGTAAGCAAAAACCAAGTCAATATCTTATTGGTCCTAAAAAATGTTAAACAATCCTTGAAATCACATTTTACCCCTTTTCACCCTTTAGGGGTTAAATTTAAAAAAAATGTCAAAACCATTTCGAGATATTTTAAAAATACGCCTATCTGCCAAAAAGAAACCTTATAACTCAACAAACACAGGAAATACGATACACCAATTGTAGATTCACCCTTTAGGGGTTGATTAGGACAAAATCCTGTAATATATTTTTCCGAATTTGTATTGGTAATCTTTGTAAGCAAAAAGCAAGTCGATATCTTATTGAACCTAAGAGATATTAAGGAATCCTAGAAATCACAATTCACCCCTTTTCATCCTTTAGGGGTGAAATTTAAAATAACTGTCAATACCTTTTCGAGATATTTTAAAAAGACACCAATGTGCCAAAAATTAATGTTGCAACTAAACGAACACAGGAAATACAACGGGATGTATAATCCACCCCGATTGTAGGTTCACCCCTTTAGAAGTTGATTAGGAGAAAATCTTGAAATAAGTTTTTCGGTATTTATATGGGTAATCTTCGTAAGCAAAAAGCAAGTCGATATCTTATTGGTCCTAAGAGATATTAAGGAATCTTTGAAATCACAATTCACCCCTTTTCACCCTTTAGGGAGTAATTTTAAAAAACTGTCAAAAATATTTCGAGATATTTTAAAAAGATACCTATCTGCCAAAAATTAATGTTGCAACTAAACGAACAGAGGAAATACGACGGGATGTATAATTCAACCCGATTGTAGATCCATCCCTTTAGGGGTTGATTAGGACCAAATCCTGAAATATGGTTTTCGGTATTTTTATGGGTAATCTTCGTAAGTAAAAAGCAAGTCGGTATCTTATTGGTCCTAAGAGATATTAAGGAATCCTTGAAATCACAATTCATCCCTTTTCACCCTTTAGGGGGTAATTTTAAAAAACTGTCTATAATAACCATTTCGAGATATTTTAAAAAGATACCTATGTGCCAAAAAGAAATGTTGCAACTAAACGAACACAGGAAATACGGCGGCATGTATAATTCACCCCGATTGTAGATCCACCTCTTAAAGGGTTCATTAGGAGAAAATCAAAAAATTGGTTTTTCGGCATTTGCAAGGGTAGTTTTTGTTAGCAAAAACCAAGTCGATATCTTATTGGTGTTAAAAAATATCAAACAATTATTGAAATCACATTTCACCCATTTTCACCCTTTAGGGGTTAAATTTAAAAAAGTTGTCAAAACCATTTCGAGATATTTTAAAAAGACGCCTATGTGCTAAAAGGAAACCTTATATCTCAATAAACACAGGGAATACGACGGGATGTATAATTCACCTCGATTGTAGATCCATCCTTTAGGGGTTGATTAGGACAAAGTCCTGAAATAAGTTTTTCGGTAATTGTATGGATAATCTTTGCAAGCAAACAGTAAGTCGATATCTTATTGATCCTAAGAGATATTAAGGAATCCTTGAAATCACAATTCACCCCTTTTCAACCCTTAGGGTTGGAATTTTAAAAAACTGTCAAACCCATTTCGAGATATTTTAAAAAGACGCCTATGTGCTAATAAGAAACCTTATATCTCAATAAACACAGGGAATACGACGGGATGTATAATTCACCTCGATTGTAGATCCATCCTTTAGGGGTTGATTAGGACAAAGTCCTGAAATAAGTTTTTCGGTAATTGTATGGATAATCTTTGCAAGCAAACAGTAAGTCGATATCTTATTGATCCTAAGAGATATTAAGGAATCCTTGAAATCACAATTCACCCCTTTTCAACCCTTAGGGTTGGAATTTTAAAAAACTGTCAAACCCATTTCGAGATATTTTAAAAAGACGCCTATGTGCTAAAAAGAAACCTTATATCTCAATAAACACAGGGAATACGACGGGATGTATAATTCACCTCGATTGTAGATCCATCCTTTAGGGGTTGATTAGGACAAAGTCCTGAAATAAGTTTTTCGGTAATTGTATGGATAATCTTTGCAAGCAAACAGTAAGTCGATATCTTATTGATCCTAAGAGATATTAAGGAATCCTTGAAATCACAATTCACCCCTTTTCAACCCTTAGGGTTGGAATTTTAAAAAACTGTCAAACCCATTTCGAGATATTTTAAAAAGACACTTATGTGCCAAAAAGTATTATTGCAACTAAACGAACACAGGAATTACGACGGGATGTATAATTCACCCCGATTGTAGATCCACCCCTTTAGGGGTTGATTAGGACAAAATCCTGAAATTGCTGATTCAGTATTTGTATGGGTAATCTTTGTAAGCAAAAAGCAAGTCGATATCTTATTGGTCCTAAGAGATATTAAAGAATCCTTAAAATCACAATTCAACCCTTTTCACCCTTTAGGGGTGAAATTTCAAAAAACTGTCATTACCTTTTCGAGATATTTTAAAAGACTCCTATGTGCTAAAAAGTAATGTTGCAACTAAACCTACACAGGAAATACGACGGAATGTATAACTCACCCCGATTGTAGATCCACCCCTTTAGGGGTTGATTAGGACAAATTCCTGAAATACGTGTTTCGGCAATTGTATGGATAATCTTTGCAAGCACACAGTAAGTTGATATCTTATTGATCCTAAAAGATATTAAGGAATCCTTGAAATCACAATTCACCCCTTTTCAACCCTTAGGGATGGAATTTTAAAAAACTGTCGAACCCATTTCGCGATATTTTAAAAAGACACCTATGTGCCAAAAAGTAATGCTGCAACTAATGAACACAGGAAATACGACGGGATGTATAATTCACCCCGATTGTAGATCCACCCCTTTAGGGGTTGATTAGGACAAAAACCTGAAATATGTTTTTCGGTATTTGTATGGATAATCTTTGCAAGCAAACAGTAAGTCGATATCTTATTGATCCTAAGAGATATTAAGGAATCCTTGAAATCACAATTCACCCCTTTTCAACCCTTAGGGTTGGAATTTTAAAAACTGTCAAACCCATTTCGAGTTATTTTAAAAAGACACTTTTGTGCCAAAAAGTATTGTTGCAACTAAACGAACACAGGAATTACGACGGGATGTATAATTCACCCCGATTGTAGATCCACCCCTTTAGGGGTTGATTAGGACCAAATCCTGAAATAAGTTTTTCGGTATTTTTATGGGTAATCTTCGTAAGTAAAAAGCAAGTCGGTATCTTATTGGTCCTAAGAGATATTAAGGAATCCTTGAAATCACAATTCATCCCTTTTCACCCTTTAGGGGGTAATTTTAAAAAACTGTCATTACCTTTTCGAGATATTTTAAAAAGACTCCTATGTGCTAAAAAGTAATGTTGCAACTAAACCTACACAGGAAATACGACGGAATGTATAACTCACCCCGATTGTAGATCCACCCCTTTAGGGGTTGATTAGGACAAATTCCTGAAATACGTGTTTCGGCAATTGTATGGATAATCTTTGCAAGCAAACGGTAAGTTGATATCTTATTGATCCTAAAATATATTAAGGAATCCTTGAAATCACAATTCACCCCTTTTCAACCCTTAGGGATGGAATTTTAAAAAACTGTCGAACACCATTTCGAGATATTTTAAAAAGACACCTATGTGCCAAAAAGTAATGCTGCAACTAATGAACACAGGAAATACGACGGGATGTATAATTCACCCCGATTGTAGATCCACCCCTTTAGGGGTTGATTAGGACCAAATCCTGAAATAAGTTTTTCGGTATTTTTATGGGTAATCTTCGTAAGTAAAAAGCAAGTCGGTATCTTATTGGTCCTAAGAGATATTAAGGAATCCTTGAAATCACAATTCATCCCTTTTCACCCTTTAGGGGGTAATTTTAAAAAACTGTCATTACCTTTTCGAGATATTTTAAAAAGACTCCTATGTGCTAAAAAGTAATGTTGCAACTAAACCTACACAGGAAATACGACGGAATGTATAACTCACCCCGATTGTAGATCCACCCCTTTAGGGGTTGATTAGGACAAATTCCTGAAATACGTGTTTCGGCAATTGTATGGATAATCTTTGCAAGCAAACGGTAAGTTGATATCTTATTGATCCTAAAATATATTAAGGAATCCTTGAAATCACAATTCACCCCTTTTCAACCCTTAGGGATGGAATTTTAAAAAACTGTCGAACCCATTTCGAGATATTTTAAAAAGACACCTATGTGCCAAAAAGTAATGCTGCAACTAATGAACACAGGAAATACGACGGGATGTATAATTCATCCCGATTGTAGATCCACCCCTTTCGGGGTTGATTAGGACAAAAACCTGAAATATGTTTTTCGGTATTTGTATGGGTAATCTTTGTAAGCAAAAAGCAAGTCGATATCTTATTGGTTCTAAGAGATATTAAGGAGTACTTGAAATCATAATTCACCCCTTTTCACCCTATAGGGGTGAAATTTTAAAAAACTACCAATACCTTTTCGAGATATTCTAAAAATACTCCTGTGTGCTAAAAAGTAATGTTGCAACTAAACGAACACAGGAAATACGACGGAATGTATAACTCACCCCGATTCTAGATCCACCCCTTTAGGGGTTGATTAGGACAAATTCCTGAAATAAGTTTTTCGGTAATTGTATGGATAATCTTTGCAAGCAAACAGTAAGTTGATATCTTATTGATCCTAAGAGATATTAAGGAATCCTTGAAATCACAATTCACCCCTTTTCAACCCTTAGGGATGGAATTTTAAAAAACTGTCCAACCCATTTCGAGATATTTTAAAAAGACACCTATGTGCCAAAAAGTAATGTTGCAACTAAACGAACACAGGAATTACGACGGGATATATAATTCACCCCGATTGTAGATCCACCCCTTTAGGGGTTGATTAGAACAAAATCCTGAAATTGATGATTCGGTATTTGTATGGGTAATCTTTGTAAGCAAAAAGCAAGTCGATATCTTATTGGTCCTAAGAGATATTAAAGAATCCTTAAAATCACAATTTACCCCGTTTCACCCTTTAGGGGTGAAATTTCAAAAAACTGTCAATACCATTTCGAGATATTTTAAAAAGACACCTATGTGCCAAAAAGTAAACTTGCAACTAAACGAACACAGGAAATACAATGGGATGTATAATCCACCCCGATTGTAGGTTCACCCCTTTAGGGGTTGATTAGGGCAAAATCCCGAAATTGGTTTTTCGGCATTTGTATGGGTAATACTTGTAAGCAAAAACTAAGTCGATGATATCCCATCGGCCCTAAGAGATATTAAGGAATTCGTGAAATCACATTTCACCCCTTTTCATCCCTTAGGAGTGGAATTTCGAAAAATCCCTTCTTAGTGGGTGCTTACGTCATGAAGGGAATATACTCTCCGAATTTCAAGTTTCTAGGCCCAGGGGTTCGGGCTGGGCGGTGATGAGTGAGTCAGTCAGTCAGTCAGGACACTGCCTTTTATATATATAGATAGATAGATAGATAGATAATAAACATACATCCGTTCGCAACAGTTGTTTAGGTTAGACTGACTGTAAACTAAATGCAGTGCTGCCAGATGACGATAATGAAAATTCCCCATTACTATGTTAGTTTTTCCCTAAAAATCCCTAAAATAATATTTAAAAATTCCTGGTTTTTCCCTAAATATTTTTTATAAATTCCACATTTATCCCCGATATATTATTTAAATTCCCTATTTATCCCTAAAATATTTTCGAAAAATGTTTATTTAGTCCCAATTTTTTAAACCGTGTTGAAAGGTTAAAACGCAAATAATTATTAATAATATTTTTATATATACAGTCTGTTTCAAACGCTTAGGCGGAACTAAATGGGAATTTCGTTCTTTTAGGTTGTCACGACAAGGGACCTTGCTTGGGTTATTTCATTTTTCATGTTGGGATGTCAAAATTTAAAATTACAACAATGAAACCATGGAAACGAATGACCTATGTCAAAATTAATTTATTTTTTTTGTATATTTTAATGACAAAAAAATAAATAAATGGGAAATTTGTATTAAGAATGACACAAAAAATCAAAATATAAAGAAAATGACATTTTAAAATGATATTAACCTTAACCAAAAATGTTTATTGTAAGTATGATTTACAAAGCTTAAACAAAACGGTCGAAAAGCACGATTTAAACGATGAAAGTAACTAGATTGCAAAATTTAGTTCCGCTTAACCGTTTGGAACAGACTGTATTTTATTTTATTAAATTATGCAATATGGTCTATTCCAAACACTTAGGCGGAACTAGATTTTCAAATTTAGTATCTTTTACAGATTGATTGAAGCTTTTGATCATTTTGTTCAGTAAAAGCCAACTTCAATATACAGTGGAACCTCGGTATACGTCTGCTTTGGAATAAGTCATAACAGTTTTTCAGGTGTTCTTTGTTGTTGTATTAGTTTTAGGTTATTAAGAAGTGGCGCGCTTTCATTAACATTCCAAAAAACTGCATAACCTCACTGAACGTCGACGACAAACAACATAGGCAAGAGGCAAGACATACGCCACAAGGTCACCAAAAATGGAACAACCGAAACACTGCGGCAGACGGCAGCGCTATCAGTTGCTTGTTGTTTGCACCAAATTCGAATTTTAAATATGGCGCGTATTTTAAATGACATATTAACCAATAAATATAAATTTAATACTTCCGTTACTGCTCTATATAAAAGAGGCTCTTTGTTGTATAAAATCCCTAGATTTACTTAGATTTATATTTTCCTCCCTATTTCCCTAAAGTTTACAATATATCCCTAGTTTTAGGGACTTTTCCCCTAATCTGGCAGCACTGACTAAATGCAACCTCAGGCTTCGGGTTATAACAATTACGCACGAAAATGCACGATGTCCGAAGCTGCACTAAAGCCATCCAACTAAATATTTCTCAAAACTATGTTAATGCCCAAATATAAATAAAAACAAAATTCATGAATATCGTTTCTAATGCGATTTTTTTTATCGTTATACAGACGGCATTTTGTACCTGTAAACCAAATTTCCACACTCATCAAATTTGCATAAAAACTCAGTACCATATGTGGGTTACAATTTCCGAATATTTTCTATTTTATAGATACAGAAAATAGATGTTTTTAAACAAAAATAGAAGAATGAGCAAGTAGCCCACACTGAAAAAATATGGCTATTAATCGCATTTAAATCAATATTCGTAAAAAAAAGATAGAAAAAAAAATAATTATAATAAAAATAAGTTAAGAAAACTCCGTTAAAAATAATTATCCATAAATGGTTATTCTCGGGCCGAACACTTCCGATATTTAGCGAACACTCACGATGTTCATACAGTTAGACAGTCAACTGTTGAATGAAAATTCCTATCCGGTCACTGCATATGTGATAGATATACCAATGGTCGAATGTAATTAAAAACAAAATTATTAATTTCTCGTTTCTGATGGGACTTTTTTGAGATTTTCGATTTTTCTAGTTATGATGAAGCCATTTGCTACCTGTATGCAAAATTTCAACTCGGTAGCGTATCTGGAAGTGGGTTAGAATTTCCGGACATAGCCACAAATATCCATTTTTATATATAAAGATAAAGACTAGCAGTGTACCCGCTGCTTCGCTACCGAAATAAAGTAGTCGTAGCCCGCTTAGATCTGGCCCATTTCGAAATCGGTTCAAGACTGGTTGCTACGAATCGTTTTATATTCAAATATATTTATTTGTTTTAATCTACAATTGTATTAATATGTGCTTCTTATACAAATAATTTAAGTACGAATTTCTTTGTAAACATTGGTAGTACAGACATTTAATATCAACACGTATAAGTATCCCGATGTGCTAACCTAGGAAAATGCCCATGTGAGAATCATTGCCAAAGGCAGCGCCAGTCACGTAAAGCATTTTATGTTGCACCTTTCGAAATTATTTATTATAATTTTTATGATATTTATTATAATTACTTCGTGATTATTCCTGATTTATAAATCGTACCTATATAGATCAGAGCACTTTTTTTCGTTAGTAAATATTCTTGCCACCGAAGTAAGTTTTCTTCGCATTGCTTTAGGGGGTTACAATAATGTTCAATAGCGAATTTAACGTTGCAGTTGTCGTCTAAAATGAAAATAAAGAAAATTGTGATATATATCCTCGGGAACATTTTTGTTGCAATATTAAACCCAAAATTCGTTAATATAGGTATATTTTGAATATGTGTATCTTTTATAGTTTAAATATTTCTTAATTGATCGGAAACCTGGTGTCTTACCGCGATGATATATAGCTTAAAATCTTTCCAGACAAATTTGGAATACGCTGTTGCAAATAGCACTAAAATCGGTTTATCCGTTTTTGAGTTTTAATACATATACCGATTTTAAACAGACGCCTATGTGCCAAAAAGAAATGAAACAGGTCACTTGAAGGGTTTTATGAATATCCTTGAATCTAGATTTGCCTTGTATGGGTTGATCAGAGCAAAATACTGAACCTCGTTTTTGTACATGTGTATGGGTAATCTTTGTAACCAAAAACCAAGTCGATATCTCATTGTAGGTCTGAGATATTGAGGAATCCGTGAAAGAAACATTTCACCACATTAGGGGTCGAATTTAAAAAAAATCTTTCTTAAGAGGTGCTCACATCATGGAAGGAACATTGCTTCCTCCACGAATTTCATGTTTCTATGTCCAGGGGGCGTTCTATTGAATAAAAAATACCAATTTACCCTTTTAGGCGTGAAAATTTAAAAGAAAACTGTCAAAAAGTTTCTAAGATTTTAAAAAGACATCTATATGCCAAAACACAATGTTATAACTCAACATACATAGGAAATACGAAGGGTTCTATAATTCACTCCGAATACATAATAAATTTATCCCTTTAAGGGTTGATTAGAACAAAATTCTGAATTTAGTTCTTAACATTTGTATGTGTAACCTTTGTAAGCAAAAACTAAGTCAATATCTCATTGGGCCTAAGAGATATTGAGGAATCCCTGAAATCACTTAACAGCCCCTTAGGGGTCGTATTTCGAAAATTCTCTTCTTAGTGATCGCTTACGACATGGAGGAAATATACTTCTCGAATTTCATGTTTCTAGGTCTAGTGATTTGGGCTGAACGTTGATGAGTCAGTCAGGTCATGTATTTATATACATATGTATATAAGAAAATTTTATAAATGATATACCTATATACAGAAGAAGATTAAACAGAAAAGATTTGTTTATTTATTTATTTATATTATTGATATTGTAACAACTTCTGTTATACACATGTTTAATGTTAAGTCAATATTAAGAGATATTTCAAGTTTATAAGTAGCGCTCCTTCTGTCCCCCTAAATATTCAGAAGCTACACTAAACAGAAAATAATCGTTCTTCAATCAAAGTCTTTATAAATTATCTTTATAAATTGTTGATGTAAAGTAAATAATAAGCGAGATATTTCCAGTATTTTAGTTTTAGCACCTCCCCCATCTCCCTTCCCCTGCTTCTTAACCAATTGAAAAATTTATAGGATAACATGTATTTGTATTTTTATTTTAAACAGCTTTTCTCATGTGCGTTTTTGCTGTTAAGTCAAAAGTAAATGAGATATTTCAAAAGTTTAGTTTTAGGTTGTCCCTTCGTAACTCCCGTAAATCAATCCAATAAAATAAAAATCATTAAAAAAAAATATTTGTTTTCTTATTACAGTGAAACCTCTATCTATCGTTCCTCGAATAATAATTTTCCCGTATATATCGTTATTTCTTGCGGTTCCGAATTAATTTCATACAAAACACTCAAAAATAGATCGCATCGATCATTTCTCTCTGTATCATTTTACCGCATTCATCGTTTAAATTACGCAGCAAATTTCGTGTTTTTTCAAATTGAAAACTTTTTTTATGCGCATTCGATAACTGATGCCGAAAAAAATTTAATTTGTAACACCGAAAGAATATTGATTTCTTACGGCAATATAAAAAGCCAAAAAGCAAATGACGATGAAAGATTATATACAATACAAAGTATAATTTTTTTTGTCGGCATGCAGCTTCCTTTTTTATTTTGTTACGATATTTTTTATTTAAAATTTTATTTAGAATATATATGTACGTACATATTAAACATTTAAATATGTATTAATGTGTTTTTCATTGTTTTCCCGCATCCATAGTTTATTTCAATAGGTCCCTTCAAAAACGATAGATAGAGGTTTCACTGTATAAGCAATTTTTCTGTTAAGTCTACGTCTTAAGTGATACCATTTTTTTTCTTCTGATTTTCAATTTGCCTCCTTATATTGACTGTATTTCCTACCTATATACCAAATTCCAACTCGGTACACACAGATTTTCTGTTTTATATATATAAAAGATTTTACTATTATATTTAAACATTTAAATAAAAGAATAGAAAAAAAAAAAAAAAAAAAAAATAACAAAGTTCATAAAAATGCCCTAAAATTAAAAACCAGAAAACAGGTGCTCCACTTTAGTCTCGCTCTGCATACACTAATCAAAAATTTTACTAAATAACAATATATAAATCTTATCAGCTAGAGCAGAGTAATGATGAATCGCGCCGAACGACATTGAACGATGTTTCACGAACTTACTATAGTTGTCCAAACAACCATTGAAACGAAATTCCCGCGATCTCGCTGAGCGCATCATACATACTTCGATGGTCCAATATAATTAAAAAAAAAATTATTAATTTCTCGTTTCTGATGGGACTTTTTTGAAATTTTCGATTTTTCTAGTTATGATGAAAGCATTCCCTACCTGTATGCAAAATTTCAACTCGGTAGCATATCTGGAAGTGGGTTAGAATTTCCGGACATAGCCACAAATATTGTCTTTTATATATAAAGATTATTATTGTAAGAAAAAACCAAGTCGATATCTTATTGATCCTTAGAAATATTAAGGAATCCTTGAAATCACATGTCACCCCTTTTCACCCTTTGGGGCTGAAATTTAAAAAAAACTGTCAAAACTTTTTCGAAATATTTTAAAAATACACCTATGTGCCAAAAAGTAATGTCACATCTCAACAATCACAGGAAATACGACGGGATGTATAATTCACTCCAATTGTAGATTCACCCCTGTAAGGGTTGATAAGAACAAAATCCTGAAATTAGTTTTTCGGTATTTATATGGGTAATTTTTGTAAGCAAAAAGCAAGTCGATATCTTATTGGTCCTAAGAGATATTAAAGAAACCTTGAAATCACATATCACCCCTTTTCACCATTTAGAGGTGAAATTTTAAAAAACTGTCAAAACCATTTCGAGATATTATAAAAAGACACTTATGTGCCAAAAAGAAACCTTATAACTCAACAAACACAGGAAATAAGACGGGTTGTAAAATTCACCCCGATTGTAGATTCACCCCTTTAGGGGTTGATTAGGGCAAAAAACCGAAATTGGTTTTTCGGCATTTATATGGGTAATACTTGTAAGCAAAAACTAAGTCGATATCCCATCGGCCCTAAGAGATATTAAGGAATTCGTGAAATCACATTTCACCCCTTTTCATCCCTTAGGAGTGAAATTTCGAAAAATCCCTTCTTAGTGGGTGCTTACGTCACGGAGCGAATATACTCTCCAAATTTCAAGTTCCTAGGCCCAGCGGTTCGGGCTGGGCGGTGATGAGTGAATGAGTCAGTCAGTCAGGACACTTGCTTTTATATATATAGAGATAGATAGATAATAAACATACATCCGCTCGCAACAGTTGTTTAGGTTAGACTGACTGTAAACTAAATGCAACCTCAGGCTTCGGGTTATAACAATTACGCACGAAAATGCACGATGTCCGAAGCTGCACTAAAGCCATCCAACTAAATATTTCTCAAAACTATGTTAATGCCCAAATATAAATAAAAACTAAATTCATGAATATCGTTTCTAATGCGATTTTTTTTATCGTTATACATACGGCATTTTCTACCTGTAAACCAAATTTCCACACTCATCAAATTTGCATAAAAACTCAGTACCATATGTGGGTTACAATTTCCGAATACAAAGTGCTGGGTTTTGCCCTTTTTCCCGGCGTAACTAATTGTGTGTGGCAACATATTATTAAAAACTATTGTTAAAAAATAATAAAATATTTATACTTGAATACATAGAAATACAATTAGGCATATGTATAACCACTATGTAATTTTATTTTTTAAATTTGTACTTTAATTGCCTGGCAATAAAATATTTTATATATAATTTCCGAATATTTTCTATTTTATAGATACAGAAAATAGATGTTTTTAAACAAAAATAGAAGAATGAGCAAGTAGCCCTCACTGAAAAAATATGGCTATCAATCGCATTTAAATCAATATTCGTAAAAAAGATAGAAAAAAAAAATAATTATAATAAAAATAAGTTAAGAAAACTCCGTTAAAAATAATTATCCAGAAAACAGATATTCAGCTTATGTCTCGCTCTACATACACGAATCATAAGTTTTGCTAAATAACAATAACAATTTATTATCAGCTGTAACCAAACACCGGTTTTATTTTCTACAATGTTTACCTTTTGGTAAAGTTTATTCTCGGGCCGAACACTTCCGATATTTAGCGAACACTCACGATGTTCATACAGTTAGACAGTCAACTATTGAATGAAAATTCCTATCCGGTCACTGCATATGTGATAGATATACCAATGGTCGAATGTAATTAAAAACAAAATTATTAATTTCTCGTTTCTGATGGGACTTTTTTGAGATTTTCGATTTTTCTAGTTATGATGAAGCCATTTGCTACCTGTATGCAAAATTTCAACTCGGTAGCGTATCTGGAAGTGGGTTAGAATTTCCGGACATAGCCACAAATATCCATTTTTATATATAAAGATTGCCTGGCAATAAAATATTTTATATATAATTTCCGAATATTTTCTATTTTATAGATACAGAAAATAGATGTTTTTAAACAAAAATAGAAGAATGAGCAAGTAGCCCACACTGAAAAAATATGGCTATCAATCGCATTTAAATCAATATTCGTAAAAAAGATAGAAAAAAAAAATAATTATAATAAAAATAAGTTAAGAAAACTCCGTTAAAAATAATTATCCAGAAAACAGATATTCAGCTTATGTCTCGCTCTACATACACGAATCATAAGTTTTGCTAAATAACAATAACAATTTATTATCAGCTGTAACCAAACACCGGTTTTATTTTCTACAATGTTTACCTTTTGGTAAAGTTTATTCTCGGGCCGAACACTTCCGATATTTAGCGAACACTCACGATGTTCATACAGTTAGACAGTCAACTATTGAATGAAAATTCCTATCCGGTCACTGCATATGTGATAGATATACCAATGGTCGAATGTAATTAAAAACAAAATTATTAATTTCTCGTTTCTGATGGGACTTTTTTGAGATTTTCGATTTTTCTAGTTATGATGAAGCCATTTGCTACCTGTATGCAAAATTTCAACTCGGTAGCGTATCTGGAAGTGGGTTAGAATTTCCGGACATAGCCACAAATATCCATTTTTATATATAAAGATTTATGTAATTTGTCTTTACGCAATTATTTATTTTTTAGATTATCTGACATATAAATAATTTTTTACACCTGACAATTAACAGATCAAGATAGAGGACTAATGTGAGGCCAAAAGACAGCCCAGCTGATAGTGCCCAAAGAAGAAGTTTTTGATATTGTCACAATTATGGTATAATTGTGTTCTAATATCACAATTCCTTGAGCGGCCTTTAAGCCGTGTAGGTCAAGGTTGCTGACGTACAGTTTTGGAAATTAAAGAATGTGCTGAGTGTTACGCGTTTGTCAACATAAGTATTGAACTACATTCTAATGTGTTGATAAACATTATTCAATTGTGATGACTATGGTCTTTAATTGCTGCCAACAATTACACAAATGAATAATGCTTCCAAAACAATTTAGGTAGGACCTGACGTCATAGTGTCCTAGTTAACAGTTATAAAATGGTCTTAGCGAATAGAGTCGTGGTTAGTCATTCTTGTGAGCACGCTGCCCAAGGACCAGCCCAGCTGTTGAAGTCGGCAACACGAGATGTGAGTGTCGTCTACAGGGCTTCTCCACGTGTTCGCCTTGTGTGGATACCTGGGGTGTTTCGACCGATCCTGGAGAAGCCGGGGCAAGAACGAGACTTACATCAGCTTCTAACGGACAACACCAGCAGCCATTTTGACCAACAATTGTATTCTGATGTAAATTAATATTATATAATAAATTTTGTAGAAAAGATTCCGTTCTTGAATTCACACCATGACAATATAATTTTTAGACCTTCATATATGCATATATTTATAATTTTTATTTACGATAAATATTTATAATAAGAAACTTTAGCTCTGAAGTTTCATTGCTTTATTTAAACTCTTTTAGGCAAATCTCTCTTTTATATATAATAAATAATTTTTAAAAATTATTATTTTTTCAACTTTTTCCAATTTTCCATTATACTGAATTTATGTCGTATAAATAACGTAAGTGTATTATCTGCCTTGTTTATTTCAATATCTTATTAAGCAATTCCTTTTTTACAGTAAAAAAAATCATACTCGGTTTGCAGCGCTATCTGCTCTTTTCTAATTTGACATAAAGTATAGATTTTGCAATCTAGTCACTTTTATCGTTTGAATCGTTCTTTTTGTCATACTTGCAATAAACATTTTTAGGTTAAGGTTAATACAGGTAATTTTAAAATGTCATTTTCTTTATATTTTGATTTTTTTTGTCATTCTTAATACAAATTTCCCATTTATTTATTTTTTTGTCATTAAAATAGATAAAAATATATTTTATTTTTGACATAAGTCATTCGTTTCCATGGTTTCACTGTAGGAATTTTAAAATTTCACATACCAAACGTCAAACATGAAATAACCCAAGCAAGGTCCCTTCTCCTGACAACCTAAAAGAACGAAATTCCTATTTAGTTCCGCCTAAACGTTTGGCACTCTTGATTTCGGTTTTTATTTGGCAGCATTAATAACAATAATCAGGACATTCCTATATTATCATATTACTATGATATTTTCACAGAAACAATTATCACGCCATACTAATAACAAGGTGTAGATTTCAGACAGACAAAATAAGTGACGCATTTTTTTTTTTTTTTTTTTTTTTTTTTTTATTTTTGGCCTTTGCTGCTGTGGCAATTAGCCAGGACAATTTTTTATTTGAGAAAATTTCCATGCCTGAACGGGATTTGAACCCGAGACCTTCGCAACGCAGAGCAGATGTGTTACCACTGCGCTACGCCGGTCGGCAAGTGACGCATTAATGATAAAAGAGTTTAGAACATGATCCTTCGACCAGATATTTGGAATTACACTGTTGCTAAGCAAACTTTTAGTTGTTTTAGCAACTCTCAAACATGCAATTTTTTTGCTAGTAATCCATTTATCTTTTAATATTTAAATTGTCATTTTGAGTGAATATTTGTATGGGATATTGATTGAAAATCTCTTAACCAGAAGAGCATTTGCTTAGGTAACATTTAACAAAATAACAAGGAATTTTCAAGAAAAAGAAGAATCATTTAAAGCTGTCAGGCTAACTAATCAGAATCTTATTTGTGAGCATATTTTTTTAAATTTCAGACTAGGGGTCAACTTAATTGTGAAGACTATAGAGGCATAACACTGTTAGTATAAATAATATGTTTTAGCCTATAACAGGGGTCGGCAGCTTTTTACATTGCGAGCCACTTTCAACATACATTTTTTTCTGTATAGCCTGTTTCTTTGGTTTAAGCGGAACTATGTTTTCAATTTTACTCACTTTTACCGTCTGACTGAGGCTTTTGGTAATTTTTTTAGGTAAAAGCCCACTTCAAACCTTAAAAGAAGAGCTCATAACAACTTACAATAATGAAAATTCCAGTTAGTTCCGCTTAAACGTTTGGAATAGCCTATACTTCCTTTTTCAATTTTTATCTTTAATGATCCTAGGTTCTGCCGAGGAGATTTTTCTTCCTACTTGCTTCAACATACATTTATAGTTTGTCGTGACTTTAGTGGAATGAGTTGACTTCTTGACGAACAAGGTAACCCCAACGCTGCCGGGGTTTATTTTGTTATGTGAAAGATACGGATTAAATCAAATTTTGTAGAAACTTGTAATTGAAACTGAATTTACATCATGCAGACATGTTGTTGATTGAAACGTCAAACATTAATATTTTTGATATATTTTTTTCGTTCATAAACATATAGCTACTGGTCTATCATCTGTGTGGAAATATTTGTACTGCAGGTCGAATATATATAATGATATTGTCCAATTATTTTGGATTTTTTAATAAGAAAAAATGTATGCAATGTGTGTAAAGGATTGTGTTCTATCTCGTACCACTTACACACCAACTGCGCAAATAACTGTTATCACCTCATCTATAATAATAAAATTATAATTACTGTTTAGTTACTACTTGATAAGAAGCGAGCATTGGCTTAGTTGCATTCTCTGCCCATCTCTTCTCGAGACTGGAAGAACAGCAATAATTCACCATGTATTATATCAACAGTATCCTTGTAGTCACCATGGCTCTTTTAATATGGTCCATAGATGCCCAGTAAGTAAATGAATAAATACAGTAAACCATAGATTTAATGAACATTGATTAATGAACTTCGGGCCAGAGGCGTTCTGGAGGCATATCTAGGCTATTACACGTGCCCTGGGTGCAACGTTCCCTCTAAGCTGCGTGCGTGCGGAAAAAATAATTTTGCGATGCATGTTGTCTGCGAACCAGTGAATCAGCTGTTTAGTTCAGGTCTTCATGATGTCCCTTAGAGATGGATTAAATAGGTGGCCAGTGCTTCTTCGGTAAGTGGGACATACTCCGTGTCAAAATGCTCATCTCCCTGAACATGATTTTTTGTTTACGGAGTAGATTTCTCCAAAATCTGTTACTCACGGCTGGAGTTCGTACAGTTCGTGGGCGACCACTTCTTTGCCGATCTTCAATACCTTGAGTATCCTTGAACCGATTTTTTTTCAAGTGATATCGTTGAACCGATTAATAGTGATATACGCAAACTGGTGATTGACACCAAAGATTTTAAAATATTAAAAATGTGTCCCGGCATCTTCCCAACTTTATGAAATGCAATTATAACGATACGATTTTCTTTATCACCCCACTCCATGTTTACTGCTCAATGTTCAGTGACTAACTGATTATAACAATACAACAAAGTAGTGGGAGAAAAAAAAAGTTCCAGGTGTTTCTCTGAATTGTTTAATGTTTTGAATTTTATTAAAATAAACTGTCTATTAATTTGTGTAGATCTACTGTGGTGGACGAGAATATAACGCTGCAGGAGAAGGAGAATATAACATGGAGTATGTGTGAATGCGGTTTGTTTTCGACTACGGAGCCCACCCCTGAACAAGAACCTATCATTAAAATCAACCCGGTTAATGTGACCTGCCCTGACAATAATGATACCTGCTTGCAGATGTGTTTCTCTATTGCTATGTCTGCAAAGAAGAAAGGACCAGGCTTATTATGCGATAAACTTGGTGAAGCAGAGGACTTTCATGTAAGTTACATTTGAAGTTTAACAAAGACCAAAGAGATGTTTCCACGAATAACACCAATAAATTTTATATGAAAAAACAAATATGCATTTAAATAATATAAAATACAGTGGTTATTATATTACAGCGAATTTGAGACTAGGCAAATATGTATGGAATATATTATTGGCCAAATGACTACCTCTAGCCGCTATGCAATGCCGCGCTCTTCCATATTTTGTATTACTATTTTGCATATTTTCACAATAATCCATCAAAGAAGTTACGAAATTCTTCTTTGGCTACACAACTGGGGAAGTTTGGGAAAGAATCCGTAAACAATTTATTTTTAGTCTTTGGGATTATTAGCCCAATGGCTAGATATAATATCTGGATAACACAGAAATTATCAATACCGTCAAATATTAGAAATTTGTTGAAATGAATAAAATTCGTTTTTAAAAGAAAATTTGTTGATCAATTAAATTATCACAGCTAATATATACTAGTTCATCTCAAGCCTGTATACACCTACACTATTTTCAAATATTTCTTTAAGGGTACATTCGATTTGACGCTCCGAGCGTTCCGAGCACGTTCTGTACACTCAAACGTGTTCGATTTGACGCTCGGAGTACACACAATTGCATTCGTTTTGCGATCGAGCGAGCATTTAGAGTGCGCTCTTTGCGTTCAGGGTTTTAAGACCGAGCATATGGAGTATGACTTAAAAAAGAGGGCGAACGGCGGGAAAGAAATGAAAGTTTAAAATTAAATTATAAATAAAATAAAAATAATAGCCTTTGACAAATAACAATAGCCAATAATATTGTTATTTGTCTATAGCTACAGAGTACGGCCATTTTATGTATTTGTGACGTTCTGTAAACAGCAAAAAAATTATTAAAATACACCGTGCATAAAATGGAAAAAATTCATTAAATTAATTCATTAATTATTATTTCATTTCTTCATCATTGAAAAAAAATCAAGAAAAACCGAGGTATATAATTTTGATTCACGACTGACGTGAACTAATCTGACAGTAAAAACGCCGCCTAAAATTGTAGGGTTAGATTTTATAAACATTACGTCACAAGAACGCTCGCTCCGTTAGTGCTCTATTCATAACGTCACCATCAACTGTTCGCTCAGCGCTCGCTCTACTCTGTACAACTCGAATGCACCCTAAAAAACACATCAATGATACAGGCGCGCGTCCAGAGGGGCTCAGGGGCTTAAAATATTAAAATATTTTCCTGTTCTATCATGATAGATTTAGATAGAAATAGAATAGATTTAGACAGATTAAGTTTAAATCGCATGTGTTCATACTATACACGTGATGATACCAATTTCAAACTGTTTGCATTTTTACCTTTTTCTTTTTTTTTTTAAATTTGTCTTTATAATATTATTGAAATATGTAAAAATTAGAGGATTTTGTTTATTACTATTTAATATGTATTTGCAAAGTTTGTGTTTTTAGTTATTACTTTGTTAGTAAGTTGTTCAAATTATATGTATATATTTATAGACCTGTCCGTTTTGGGTAATACTGTTGGGCAGCAGTAATTAATAAATAAATAATACTCCCTCCGTTCCAAAATAAGTGTCCGATTTTAGTTTTTTTAATGCATTATTGTAATATAGATATTAAATGTATCAATAGTTATTTATTTCACTTAGTCCTCGATTTGGGTTTTTTTAACGCCACTCAATCATTACAACGCAAAGAGTCCCCCCCATCCAGTATTGATGAACTCATTGCGGCCGTGCATAAAACATGGGATGTAATAACCGCGGAAAAACTAGACAATTGTTTCATTACGCTGCAGAAGTGTATGGAATTGACCATGCTTCATAGAGAAGGTAACGATTACCATTACATTTAGTTTAGTTGTGAAAATATACGTTATATATCCGTTTACATAATTCTTTTTTATAGCTGAAAAAAAAAACAACAACAATTACTTGGAAACCGCCAATAGAATCGTTTTATTGGCAATGATAGAGTAGAATTATATTTATATTTATCCCAGGACAGGTGTTGTAAGCCAGTTGGTAGATTATTTTGTATGCAATCGTGAATAATGGAGTGCAAACAAGTTGGAAGCTTAAATTATTAAATTGGCAATAGCACAGAAAAGAATAGTTAAAAACTAAATAAATGATTATTGAAAGAACAGACAAGTAACATATCGCTTTAAAAGAAGCCATGGACAGTTTTTTAATCAAAGTTAACATTAAAATAGAGTAAACTGCCAATACTACATAAATATTTTTTAAATTACTTTTTTCCCCTACATATATCGAAATCCCTGGATTTTTGCAAAAATATATTTTAAAATATGAAGTTAAGCAAATGTCTTAATTCTTAAACTAAGCGATGGAAATAGATTTAAAAGAAAATTTTGTTTTCTGCCTTCTCGATTTTCAGAAAATTTATTAAATTAAGAGGGAAAGTCAATAATTAAGTCATAAAAGGCTAATAAAAAATACTCAAAGACATACTTAGCCGAAAACAAGTTTTATTTTTCAACAGAGTCACCACCAACATTAATACACTGATCCCATCGTTTTATCAATTCCTCAATAACTGCTGTATAAAAGTCTTTGGATTGCAGTCTCCGTCACATGCGTACCACTTGTGCAACATTGTTATCACCCGCGAAACGTTTACCACCACGATGCTTTTTTGTAAACCAAACCATGAGAACATTCTATTGCAGTTGCTATGCTGTCTATTGTAACCCGCCTGTTAGCTCGAACCATCTCGTCCCCACGTCAAATTGTTCATTGCATCATTTGCCATCTGAATGGGACGCCCAATTCGGTGCTCGCCAACAACTTTTAAGCGCTCTTAAGAGAATTTCTCGACCCAGTTGTACACTGCTTTACGCGACAAACACTCTTCACTGTAAACAGGATACATTTCCTTATGGATATCCTTTGCAGGAAGTCTTTTTGCCCACAACAAACGCTCAACAGCACGTTGCTCTTCCGCAGTATACTCTTCGAGCACAATCGCTATTTTCACTCTGATTGCGCACGCACACGGCAACTTTCACTTAAGTGTTATCAAGCTGGATTGTGCTGCCACCTAATGACACTTTTGGAAATAGCTCACTTTCCAACATCGGTTTGTAACCTAATTACTGACTTCCCCTCGTATAATGTGTCTACTTACTTATTTTGTTATATTATATTGTGAAGCCAGCTTCACGGTGCTACACTGCCTTTATTATTGTTATTATTTTATTTTTTGTGATTATATGTTTTTATTGTTAAGAAATAGTTTGGGTCTCAAAAAATTGCATGCGAGACTCTTGACGATGAAGGCCGGCCTTGTAAAAGAGGAATGGATAATGTTTCCCTTCCTTCCTTGCAGATATCGGATTGCTGAATTTTATTTTCTTTGTTATGCACATTATAACTAGTTATGTTTATATTAGGCTTCCATCTTCCTTCGTGGTTGTGATGATAAGGAGTGGAATTACACAGGACTAACCTGTCCAGAACCATTCTGCTGCCACGAAAAGAAGCCAATTCCCTGCCATGAACCTGAAGACTTCGATGAAGATGAGGATCTAACCACCATAAAACAAGATCCAGACCCTGAACAACAAAAACCCGCAACCGAAAAAAAGTTGCCAAGCCCTGATCAATAGACATCACAAATATAAGAGTCCGTTTCAATAGAGAAAGAGCCATTGACATCATTGTGTATCTGCGAAACATAAATGTTGGTGGCGGTGAATATTTAACAAAAAAAAAAAAAAAAAAACAAGTGAAATAAAGCTACTCAAATCGAACGACGCTAAAAGTTACCAGCCGACCTATAACTTGGCAACTAGCAAAAGTTTACAATTTTCTGCACATATCACGTCACGGAATTTTCTTTACTGAAACGGATTCTACTATGTGTTAGAACGCATAGATATGGATGAAAATATAATTATGTTGACCTTTCTATGAAATTGTTTATGAAAAACATTTATATTTATCACATCACATTGTTATTTGTACTTTTGAACTAATAATTCAGTTTACGAAATATTTTTTTCATATTTTTGTTCTTCTTTGGGCATTGCAGGAAAGGCGTCGAGAGGGGACCCGGGCTCGGTAAAACATTAATTCCGAATCCGGGTCCCAGGAAAATAATAATTCCACCCTACTCGGGGAAAACGATAATTATGGTCTCGATATCAGATAAAAAACTGCATGTAGCTAGAAATTGTTATTTATTTTTAGGGTTTTGTAGGTATAACCAAAAAACCCATATACCGTCATTTTGCCGTCTGTCTGTCTGTCTGTCTGTCTGTTCGGTAAAAATTGTAGCCAAACGACTAAACCTAGAGAGTTGAAATTTGGCATGCTTATACAATTCTTTGGCCCGCACATAGGAAAAATACTAAAACATATCCCTCTAAAAATAGAAACAAATATATGCTCATCGAAAAAAAAAAATATATATTTTTTTAAAATTCTAAGTAGGGTATCAAATTAAAGCCTTAGTACGTGGATTAACGATCAAAATTTTATTTTTGCAAAATAAATTATTTTGATGCGATTTTAGCCAAAATTGTTCAAAAAAATTTTTTGTCCCACACCCTGTAGCCCTGATGGTTTAATCTAAAAATCTGAAAAAATTCTAAGTAATGTACATTGGTGTGAACCGGAATAGTACAACAGGAATTTTTGATCAGATTATGTTTTCGGAAAATAACGCATTTCTGTGTTTTTTTTTTTTTTTGTTGACGATGCACAAAAGTTAGTTATATAACACGTTATATTGTAAAGCGTATCGTGGTCTAATGGTTACGTTGCTCGCTAGCTACACAAATTTCTAGGGTTCGCTCCCTGCCAGAGAAGTCAATTTTATTTTTTTTTTCCATTTTTATTTTGTTTAAATTAATTTGTCAAATTTCTGGTTATATTTTGGCAAATTTAATTTTTAAGAGCGTAAATGTAATAACCAATTGGAATTGTTGGAATTATATTTTCATTCTATAGGTCATGTATACGAAACCAGAGGGGCGGAGTGTATGATTTAAAACAACCAATGGAAGCCATAGGCGTAATTTTCAAAATCTTAATGAACCTTGCTATATATAAAAAAATACTGCACATATTTAGAAACCTAAATAATGGTATTAGGTATTCGAATTAAAATTAACAAGAACATATTTTAACATAAAATTTGTTTTTAAAGCTCTTAGATTAACAGACGATAAATTATTTTGAAAAGATCGTTCATTTTGCCGTGTTTACTAAAGAAAAATTTGTCCTACACACTCAGATTGCCGCTGTCACTTATTATATACCTGCGAAATCTTGCAATGTGTGAAAATTCACACTTCACATCAATTTTTTCTGCAATATAATATATGAGGGGCGGTTGTAAAGCAAAACTTAATTTAATTCTCAACATAGTCACCTTTTAGAACTATACACTTCGTCCAACGATTCTCCAATTTTCGATGCCCTCCGAATAATACGATATCTCGAAGCCCTCAAAATAGGCCTCTGTTTCAGCGATGACCTCTTCATTCGACCCATATCTCTTACCACCGAGCCATTTCTTCAAGTTTGGAAATAAATAAAAGTCGCAGGGGCCCAAATCTGGCGAATATAGTGGATAAGGAACCAACTCGTAGCGCAATTTATAGAGTTTTGCCATTGCGATTGCGCACTTCTGGATTGGTACGTTATCCTGGTGGAACAGCACTTTTTTCTTCGCCAAATACGGCTGCTTTCGCTTCAAATCTGCGTCGAATCAGACCAACAGCTCTGCATAATATACGCCCGTGATCGTTTTGCTCTCTCAATTATTATTATTATTATTAATGTTCTGCAATTTTTTAAATCTATTTGTGTGTTTCGAACAACTTTTATATTTATAAAGTTTTGTGTAGAAATGTTCAAATAATACGTCAACATTTTTTTCGACTTGATTACTTATAGTTTAGAGCCTTCGTCGAAAAATATTATACTTGATGATAATGAAATGCCACTTGGTACACGTATTCTTCACGAATATTGAATCATTTTTAGCCGTAACACTTATTTTCAAAACCGCGGCAGATTCAACATGGCGGCAATAATAGACTACCAAGTACAATAACTATAAGTAGTTTTCACAGAAGTGCAAAATAGCTAGTAACATATTTGTAGAATGAAGCTTTACCTACAATTTGCCTCATAGTACGCAAATATGCGTCAATTGGTTTTCAAGATAGCTTCTATAATGCAATTTGCTTGTTTGCAATTATATAACAGATTTTTTTACAATTAAAAACATCTTATTAGATAGATAAAAATTCGCTGCAAATTTTGATATATAGATTGTTATTAATTTTATTTCCGATTATTAGTTTTGTATAAGAAACTATTGAGAACTATAGGGTTGTGCGCCGCCTTAACACAGCCTCCAAATTGAATGATTTACATTCAATCTTGATCTTGTTGTATTTTTATTAAGATTCATTAATGAAAAAGTTTGTTTACAAATATAAGTTGAACTGAAGATTACTAAATATTTTTTTGCAAGTTTTTTAAATTTCCGTATTTTCCATCAATTCCAAAAATTCAGTTGCTTATAAAAATTGTTCAAATTTTCTTGCTGTTCTCGATATTTCTCATGTAATAATTCATCACATTGTTAATTAATTATTTCTAATTGTATATCAACAGGAACGTCATCTACATGTACAGAAACGGATAATAGTTCATATGGAGTACAGACGAGTACAAAAGCTGTAAATCTTTATAATGGAATCTTTTTAAAAAATAAAGAAGTATCGCGAATCCATTCGACCAATTATTGTTGGTCTCGTATGTTGACGAAACGTGCCCATGGTCCACGCGGAAGTAATCGATATAAACGCCACAAAGGGACCCAAAGTACTTGTAACAGATGGCAGCTAAATACATAAACAAAGTGTGCAATCTAGTTGAGTCTGGGGCTCGGACCTGTAAACACTTATTCCAATTACTATTACGTATTACAATTACCGACAAAGAAAGTATGCAACAAAATCTCAGATAATACAAGGTGTCTCAAAAGAAATTTTATATTTATTTAGCTTACTGCGTGAACGCAACGTATCCGAGGGGCGCGGGGGTTATGTCAATCGGTAGCCTGGCTCTTGGGAATTCAGTCGCTATGGAGCGTTTCTCGGGAGCAGTACAAGTAGATTTATAAAAAAAAATAAGGCCCAGTCCTGGGCCCTGCTGTCTGTCCAAGCCCCGGTAATTTTTACCGGCTTCCCGTCTCTCGACGCGCCTGACTCAGTTGGGTTGACTTTTGGCCTCACTCAAATACAGTGCGATCATTAAAACCTGATCGTTACATAATGGTAAACAATGGGTTTTAGAATATGGTAAGTACTACATATCATTTAATTCACATATCGTAATGATGAACCCTGGAAAACACACACGCGTACTACCCGAACTCCTTTAGCCAGGAATCTCATTTCAATTTGAGATCAGACTTCATATAATATCACAGGCTCGCTACCTAGTTGATAATAAATGGTACGTTTTAAAAGATAACGTATCGGGTTCGCTACAAATTTGGTACCCTGCGGTGGGATTTACTTAATTATGTCAAAAAATTAAGTGCCAAGCCAGAACATCCCGCGTATGACTTTATTCTACAAAATAGGCATACAGAGACTTATGACAGAAAACCAAGTGCCAATAGTCCTTTTGGCCTGAGGACTTTTGACATTTCGACATTTTGGGTGATATTGATTTTAATATGTCCGAAATGGCAAGTTTCGTTTTGTGTGCTGTTCCACCCTGGTGAGATAAAGATACTACGTTGCCTATCGAATACCAACATGGGTTACAAAGAACACTGGTCCCTAGGTTCGAGGATACTGTCATTTTTACTGACGGATCAAAATCCGGAACCAGGATTGGGTGTGCGTTCGTAGTTTTGAATCCACGCCAACAGTTTCAGTACCGTCTGCACTCCATAACGAGTGTGTTCACTGCTGAGCTGTACGCTATTTTCAAGGCCCTGTGTTTTGTTTCGTCAGAGCAAAGTCGGTCAAGTGTTATCTTGATGGACTCGTTGAGCGCTCTGAACGGTATCCAAGATTCAGATCCAGTGCATCCTCTTGTACTAAAAATCCGGTTGCTACTCTACAATCTGAATGCTCAGTATGTGAGGGTAGAGCTGTTTTGGATACCGGGACATGTTGGTATTAAAGGTAACGAAGCGGCTGATGAAGCTGCAAAAGCCGCCTCCCACAGACCTATGATTGATGTGAGTTTATATTTTCAGATGACGTAAAGAGTCATCTGAAATATCTGGTTTTAGCCAGGTGGCAGCATGAGTAGAGCAGTATACAGAACGTCAAATTGAGACAGATTAAGGGACACGTTAAACCATGGGGTTCTTCCTGCAGGATTAACCGCAGGGAGGAAACCGCCATTACACGCCTCCGAGGTGAAGAGTCCCCTATCTGTGAGACGTCTAACACATTTGTCTGTGTTACACTTTTTAACTGAGTGTGTATAGTTCGAGGATGTCAGGGAGAGGTTAGGCCTGTGCTATGACCTGTCAGTTGCTTTAGGTGACGACAGGGTACTCATGGACAGGCTGATACTCTTCCTGAGAGAATCGAACTTACTGTTTTATTTATGATATCTTGCACCTTATTTTAATATATTTTATTATTAACCTGTGATATTCGATGGTAATGGGCCCGTTTACAGCCTCTTACCATCACCCTGCGTCTGTTCAATTTTCGAACAGACCTTTTATATTATTTATTTGTATTTGTCAGTGCAAGATTTCCTTTATTGAGTATTATGCGTATTTTTAATGATTTTATTTATTTATTTATTGTCTAATTTATTGTTTTTAATATGTAGTGTAGTCATTTAGATGGACTGCGTTAGACGCAAATAGCCTTTGTTGATGTGCTCCAAAAAATTTAACTAACTAATTCTAAAATTTTATTATTTGAATACTTAAAAATGTTATTTTAAAATACCCCTTGTAAAAACGATGGCAACCCCTTTTCAAAGAAATTCTCGCGACGGATGATTTGTGTAAGTTTGTTCTATCTTTCCAGCGTTCTAACTGATTCGTTACATTTGTTAGCATGTATTTTTCTAAGTTCGGTAGTAATAATATTTTATTATTTCCATCTACAAAAGATGTTCAGGAATTGAAAAGTAGGTATTAGATCGGTATTATCGAATACTTAAGTTTCTGGTACTGTGCACCAAATATCTTAATTTGCATTTAAAGCTGTTAAGTGGCAGAATACTCTTTCATTTTTTTTTTTTTACATTCATTATTAATGTTAGCAATAATCTCGTACATATTAGTTGTGAATGGCGTTGTTATAAATCATTTTAATACGGATATAAACACTTTTAAAAGGAATAGCCAGTGATGGGATTCACCCGGTTCGCACCGGTTCGCTCGAACCGTTTGTTAAGAAATTTTAAGTTCGGCGAACCGCTTGTTAAAATACTTTAGATACAGGGATTGACAATCGCCGTCAGTTCAGCAGAAGCTGAAAGAGGTTTTAGCCTTATGAATAATATATGCACAGAAAAACGAAACAAACTGATCGTTTCAAATATAAGTAATATAATGGATATTAATTTGAATGGTTTGCCTTTAATAGATTGGGATCAAGTACCGATAGTGCTAAATTGGTTAAGAAGCAACAACAGTTCGGATGATCCTCGTGTAAAAACAAAAACGGAAGTAGAAGTGACTGAAAACCAGAGGGCTATTTGGCAATATTTAAAATAAATACATATCTTAATGTTTAATTTAAATAAATATACTATTTTGAATTTTGTGAAAATTTTGTGTTTTTACCAGGGATGGGGAGTCGGAGTCGGAGTCGGGAGTCGGGAGTCGAGGAGTCGAAGGTTTTTGGAGGAGTCGGAGTCGGAGTCGGGAGTCGGAAAAAGTTATCGACTCCCGACTCTTTGATTACATTGTTATCAAGGATGAGAACAATCCGAAAACAAAAGCAAATTACCATACTACCAGAACTTTTTAAAGCACGGAAACAGGAACGACATTTTGTTCTCTGTTCATGAATGAAAATTAAATTAAAAATATTCAATACCGGTTTTACACGGTTTCCTTCATGCTTTCCAGTTAAAAATTTAACAATACTAGTATTAACAGATTAATGATGTAGGATAAAGATTTTTGTTTTTAGTCATATCTAATTTTTCTTTTTCTGTATACTTTGTTTATTATGTTAAAACGGAACTAAACTGGATTTTTATTTTCTCAAGTTGTAACGAGCTTTGTGATTATTTCATGTTTTATGTTGGCAGCTAAAATGATTTTAGTAAAATCTATATGTCAAAAGAAAAAAGTAACATGTTATGAAAAATAAAGTAGAGTCTGTTCCAAACTATTATGCGGAACTAACCGGAATTTTCATTGGCTATAACACAAGTTGTCATTAGCTATTTTTTTTATATATTGAAGTTGGCTTTTCCTGAACAAAATGATCAAAACCTTAAATCAATCGGTAAAAGTAACTAGAATTGAAAATCTAGTTCCGCCTAAACCAAAGGAACAGACTTTATATAAAATACAAAACAATTTTTTTTAAAACCAACATTTTCCAGTTTTTTAAAACCAGCAATTTTTCGAAAATTTGTATTAAAAATGACTCAATAGTGAAGATGAAATGAAAATGACATTTTATAAAAAAAGCTCACCCCAACCCAAGATATTTAATGTAAGTATAGTCTGTTTCTTTGGTTTAAGCGGAATTAGATATCGAAATCTAGAATTTTAAAGATTGAATGAGGCTTTGTATCATTTTGTTTAACAAAGGCCCACTTTGATCGTTAAAAATTTAACTCGTGATAATTTAATAAAATAAAAATTCCATTTAGTTCCGCTTAAACATTTGGAATAGATTTTACAATTTACGAGTGAAAGGAGTCGGGAGTCGGAGTCGGAGTCGAAGTCGATTTTCAAAAATACCGACTCCGGAGTCGAGAGTCGGGAGTCGATAATTTTTTTGTCGACTCCCCATCTGTGGTTTTTACACAAATACCCGGTTGTTGAGCAAATTGAATCCCATCACTGGGAAAAACAGATAGATATACCAATAAAAACAGCTTTCAAGAAGAAACTACTGCTAATTCTTTACATAGTTTTATATGTCAATATAAAACTACATATAAAAGCTACAATTCCTGACATGGTAGACTAGATATCTATAAAAATTAAAAAAATAATTCTTACATAATACCTATCGTTGCAAAAATTATCATATAAACACTTTGGAATATTTTATCAGCCTCCCCTCTTCTCCAAAAATTATCTAATGTTGCTTAGTCAGTATATAAGGAGGTGTGAACTGTGATTCATTCTCTTTCTCTCTTCGCCCATTCTGCAGTTGAGAAGCAAGCCAGCAGTAATTCACCATGACTTACTACTTTACTCTTGTGCTCATCATGTCCGCTATCGTCCTGCCGCTGAAAGCTCAGTAAGTCAATTCAAAATAAATTAAATAAAATTGTAATTCTTCAAATTATTTATTTTAATTTGTGCTTCTATGGTAGTATACCGGATATAACACGAAATGGTTTATAGGCATTTAATATGGGAAATTTGTTTTTCCTTGCGCAAAAGTGCCTATTTTATGAGTAAAGAACATTTCTGTGTGTTTAGGGAGTAGTTATCCATCTAAGGTCCGGTATTTCCGCCTTGCTGTTATCTATAAGAATAACTATCAATGGGATAATATTATCCTCTTGATATTCACTAGGATAAATTGCTTTCTGTATTTCCAACTCTAGTTATCCCGTAGATAGCTATTCTGATTGATAATAATGTTTTATACTAGCGTCGGCGAATCAGTGCAGTTACGTCACACGACGTAACAAACAATTGCATTGTTCCAAACAATACAGTTGTTTGTTACGTATTGTGACGTAACTGCATTGATTCGCCGACGCTAGTAAACGATGTTTTTTTTTTTCATGTTGGTATTAGTAGCATGATGTTAAACAAAAAGAGACATATACGCGACTCGCACGAATAAAAGAGAGATAGATACAACTGTCAAAATGTAAAAATTTTATAGAAAATAAAACTACTGACAGTGTCAATCTAAAAGATAAAGAAGGAGCCTAGGAAAAAAAATATTATGTTCAATGCAGCAGACAGAATAGAAATGCATAAAACACTGAAAATTAAATACGACCGTTTAAGTTTTTTTTTTTTTTTTTTTTTGAGTGGTGTAGTATTTGACGTAATATTTGTTGGAACAGGATATTAAATGCATTTTTTGCTAAGCGAAATCGATTAATAAATTATTTCTTATCCCAATGGTTCATATGATTTGGTCTAACACGAACTATGTATGGTCATTCAAAAACTCTATAATTTCTTCATCATCGTCTGCTAGCAAATCTTCTAAATCAGAATCCATAATTTTCTTTTTTAAATTAAATGTAAATTATCTAAAAATAATCGACAATATTTTTTTAATTCAGTATAAATTAAAGTATTATCTGTCTCATTTTGTAATACGAAACTAACAGGAAAACTTCATTTTTTATGTTGTATATTTAAAATATCATCTTAGGGTGGTAATTCTGAAGTAACACCTTTCAAAATATTTGACAATTCATAATTGACATTAAATTACGTATATGTCAACTTACTAACACAAATTGTATAAAACACAAATTGACAAGTATTTGAAATATATTTTATACAACCAGAACAGAAATTATGAATAAGCGAAATAAGATGAAATAAATATTTGTATATAATTCAAAATATTAGACATGTCAATCACAAATTTGACATGTCAATTTGGTATCTGACATGTAGTTTTTGAGTGAATATAACCTCAGTATAATGAAACTTGATCAAAAATGTAAAAGCCAGATTTACAAGTTTACATGGTTTCAAAAAAGTCTATTTACACCACAACAGTCACCAAAGTAACCAGATTTAGTTTCGTATTACAAATTGAGACAGATTATAGATTACTAAATTATTTTGAATTTATTTTGATATAGGTAATTACACAATAAAATAGTACACATAATGGTAACAGGTGTATGTAATATGTATATAAAGTGTAGGTATGTCTAATATGTACATAATACCTGTTATATTATATATTTTACGTATATATGCTTATATTATGTACATATATTTATCAATAAAATGTTTTTTGACACCTATCTGTCAAAATCTGTCATTTTAATCCAATGGATAACATTTATCAATACCTACATGATGTGAATAACTTAGTTACTCTATAGATAAATAATTGGAAATACGCAAAAAATCGTTTATTCCCTTGATAACAACTTGTCCCATAGATAGTCAATTTTATCTATGGTTGGAAATACTGGGCCTAATTGAGGTAAATCATTCGCATTTAATGAAAGTAATTAGTAAAAAAGAAAATAAAAAATAATAAATTCATTATTTCATCATAAAATATAGAAACCGCCTCTTGGAATATTGTCCTTCCTTCTTAGGAAACTTTAACTAATTACTCGTATATTTTATTTATTTATTAATTTTAACTAATAACAGAATAACTGTTATAGGGACTCTGCTGTGGGAAAAGTGGGGAAGACGCCGGATGAAAACTTAGGCCGTTGTGAATGCGGCGTGTTCCCGACTCAGGAGCCGAAAGTGGACCAGATACCACTCATGAAAAACAACCCCATGAATGTAACCTGCCCTGCCGATGACACCTGCATGAATATGTGCAACGCTCTAGCACAGGCGGCAAAGGCTACGGGACCAGGATTGTTATGCGCTCAAATTGACGACATCGAAGATTTATATGTAAGTTAAATTTTAGTCTTATATTTCAGTGTTTCTCAGCAACTAAATCTATCCAGTCCGCGAAAATTTTATAAACATATATCTAATAGAACATCCACCCTCCCATGAAAGCCGATTGTCATCATTTGAATTCATCATACTTTTTTACTATCGCTTCCATCGTAATTTTAAAATTGCTGATGATGTTTATTTTATCTTATATTGAACATTGTAATTATTTATGTATATTTCAGGTTTCCGTCTTTTATCGTACCTGTGACGATCAGGGGTGGAGCTATTCAGGTGTGAGCCGCAAAGGACCAATTTGCTGCAACAGCAAGAAGTCGGTGCCCTGCAAGAATGATCTAGCCACTGAGCAAGACAATGAAATGTCTAACATAGCCGATCACCAGATATAAACATTATAGGTCTATGCCGATGATGATATAATTATGCCGAACCAGCTATGAAATGGTTTACGAGAAACATATATATTTATAATTTCATATTAGCATTTATCATTTTGTATTAATAATCTTTATCGCATTTAATTAAAATAAAGTTTTCTTAAGCATTTTCAGTTAGATTTATTGTTGTTCTCACTCACACAATTCCTCCATCCTGATCCGTTGTTAGGTTTAATGATGAAACCAGAAGCGTAATCAATATTTTTCCAATATTTGAGGAGGGGGAGCATTATAAGATCGTCCCAGCTACATATTGTTACGAGGGATGTTTCCAAAATCCTGGTAATTGTGATCATTTTGAATAATACTGGGCTAATGTCTAATGCTTTTAAATACACACAAGACCTCACAGGGTTTCCCAACATTGTTAGTCAATGTCGATAAGTACGATTTAGCCGAATACAAGCGTATTTTATACTCCTCGATCTGACTGACGCAACAACAATAGATGAGATTTATTCTAGTAAAAGTGATTAAGACTGATACATATTTGACAGTATAGATTATTTTGTATTAAAAATTTAAATTTAAGTTTTTTATATTACCGAATTTGAAGTTTTCGTTACTTTTTATTAAAAATTTAAATTTTGTTAGTAAATATTTATGCAATTTTTAAATAAAATATTGAAAAGTTATAGGTGCGTATTATGTTAGATTTTTATTTTTTTCCGAAAATTTCGCAGCAAATCAAGCATGCGTATTATACATGAGTGCGTATTTTACTCAAGATTTTACGGTAATCTATAGTCAAAAAACTTTTCTGATATTTTCGAAGTACTGATAACAAATACTACCTCCGTTCCACAATAAGTGAGCTATTAAACTTATTTAAAAATTCCAAAATAAGTGAGCTACAGTCTGTTTCAAACGGTTAGGCGGAACTAAATGGGAATTTCGTGCTTTTAGGTTGTCACGAAAAGGGACCTTGCTTGGGTTATTTCATTTTTATCGTTGGAATGTCAAAATTTAAAATTCCAACAATGAAACCATGGAAACGAATGACATATGTCAAAATTAAATTATTTTTCTTACATATTTTAATGACAAAAAAATAAATAAATGGGATATTTGTATTAAGAATGACACAAAAAATCAAAATATAAAGAAAATGACATTTTAAAAGGATATTAACCTTAACCAAAAAATGTTTGTTGCAAGTATGATTTACAAAGCTTAAACAAAACGGCCGAAAAGCATGATTTAAACGATGAAAGTAACTAGATTGCAAAATCTAGTTCCGCCTAACCGTTTGGAACAGACTTTATTAATAATTAAAAAATTCCCCAGCTGACTATTAGCAAACGTCAACTTAATAGCAAAAAATTCCCCAGGTGACTATGTTCGTAGTGTAGTACGAAATACTATAAACCGTCTCAATTTGTAATACGAAACTAAATCTGGTCACTTTGGTGACTGTTGTGGTGTGAACAGACTTTGGCGTATCCGTGTGAACCAATACTATGATAATACAAGGTGTCTCAAAAGAAATTTTATATTTATTTAGCTTACTGCGTGAACGCAACGTATCCGAGGGGCGCGGGGGTTATGTCAATCGGTAGCCTGGCTCTTGGGAATTTAGTCGCTATGGAGCGTTTCTCGGGAGCAGACCGCGCGTTAGGCGTGCGAGAGTTTTACAAAAACGGTGATTCGGCGACTGTAGCGCGTAGAAAATTCTGCAGTATTCGAGGTTTTCGCCACTTAAATGATGCGCCAAGCATTCCTCTCATTCGACATTGGGTTAAAAAGTTTGAAGAGACTGGTACAACGCTGGATAAATCAAAATCCGGGCGACCTAGGTCATCAAGAACGGTAGAAAACGTGGATAATGTTAATCAGTCTGTTCGTGACGACCCGAACCTTTCAATTCGGAAGCGCGCAAGTGCTTTAAATGTGCATAGATCATCATTACATCGCATTATGCACAAAGACCTAAAGCTGCACCCCTACAAAATTCAATTGGTGCAAGAATTAAAGCCCCAAGATGCCAGTCAGAGGCTTAATTTCGTAAATCAGGTGATTGAGCGATTTTCAACGTTTACCAACATTTTGTTTTCGGATGAAGCTCATTTTCATCTTAATGGCCACGTAAATAAGCAGAACTGCCGCTACTGGAGTGCAACGAATCCGAAACGCAAACATCAGAAACCCCTACATTCGCCTAAACTGACCGTATGGGCTGCGATGTCGGCGCGAGGAATTATCGGCCCTTACTTTTTTGAAGACGAAAGGGGGCTTGCAGTTACAGTGAATTCAGAGCGTTATGTGGAGATGTTAGACAACTTCTTGGTACCTGAACTGCAAAACTTTCCTGGCTATAACCAAAGAACATGGTTCCAACAGGACGGAGCAACTTCACACACGTCCAATATGTCTCTGCCACGTGTTCGTGAAATTTTCTCAGGCAAATTGATCTCCCGGAGAGGTGACATAAATTGGCCTCCACGCAGTCCAGATTTAACCCCTATGGACTTTTTCCTATGGGGTTATCTTAAATCTAAAGTTTACGCCAATAAACCGACTTCACTGGCGCATTTGAAAGAAAATATCCGTCACGAAATGGCAGCCATCCCTGAGTCCACATGCCGAGACGTCATAAGTAATTTTACTGTTCGATTAAATGAGTGCCGAGAACGCGAGGGTCTACATTTAGACGATATTATTTTTAAGAAATAAATCCCCAAAAAGTGTATTTTAATAATTAATAAACATTTTTTCTATATACGGCTTACTTTTTTTTTAATCGATCCACTAAATATAAAATTTCTTTTGAGACACCTTGTATTATAAATGTATTGTCAATATACAACATAAAACATGAACTTTCCCTGTTAGTTACGTATTACAAAATGAGACAGATAATATATGTTTATAGTTAAAATTTAAAAAAAAGTTATTACAGTGCAATAAATTTCAATAAAAATTGAAATAGCTCACTTATTGTGGAACGGAGGTAGTAATATTTTTAAAAGAAAAACTATGTATGCAACATTTTAATTAAGCATTACTTTTTAGTACCTATTTAAACTACTAAGTACTTGAAATATTATTAACTCTTTAAATGCAATTCATGGCAACATTATTCAAATTTGAATGATGATGGAAAGGTAAAAACAGTAAAATTAAAAAAAAATAATAATAATAATACAACAAAACAACGCTGACGAATAACAAAACAATCATAAACACAATATGGCGTTGGCGTTTCTCCTAGGGATAGCTTAACAAAATATGTAAATGTAAATTTGGTTACCCGTTATACTTCTAGAGGCAAATCCCTCTTCCATTTTCGCAGGGTTTCATGACAAACAATGCTGTTATAGAGGTTGTTGGCATATACTCACCATATTCACCAGTTTTGCCCCCCAGCGACTTTTACCTGTTTCCGAACATGAAGATATAGCTCGCCGGAAAAAGATTCACGTCGAACGATAGGGTCATCGCCGAAACAGATGCCTATTTAGAGGGTCTTTCGGAATTTGGATGGCTTGAAAAAATGGTTTGGATGGAGAAACGCTGTAAGAAATGTTGAGCTAAAAGAAGGCTATGTTGAGAAATAAAAAACGAATCAACCCAAAATAATGTGTTCTTCTATTGTTTTATAAGGAGAGGGTACCTACCTTCGTACCATATAATGAATTGTCTGAATCAGCTATTTTTACAGCCAGTAATTACTTTTTACGTGTTACATGTTTAGGGAAATTAGGTGACGCTAAAGTTTAAATATAATATTTTACGGACATTGTGTAATTGCTGAAAAGTGTTTAGTGACTGCCATAAATATTTACTTTTCTAGTTAAGAAAAAAGTGGTTTTTCCATTCTTCTGATCTCATGATTTCAGGATTATTAATTCATACAGGATCTCGGAATTACAAACCCTAAATATGACCAATATTTCTGCTTGAGTTTAATTTAAGTTTAAAATTGTCCTACGTTTTACGTTTATCTGAACGTACTTAATTGAAAAGAACGCAGTTTTAAAACCATCATGGTAGGCATATTAGCTAATATGGAAGGACCTTTTTGTTTTTTAGGTCATCACTTATACTTTAGAACTGAAAACCTTTTTTTAGGGTTTTGTAGGTATGACCACCAAAAAACCCTTGTAACGTCACTCATGTGTCTGTCTGTCTGTCTGTACGGTAGAAATGGTAACCAAACAGCTTAACATAGAAAGTTGAAATTTGACATGCTTATATAACTTTTTGATTCCCATATAGGAAAAATACTGACAGTTCCACACAACACATCCCGAGATAAATATAAACAATTATGTAATTAATAAAAAATCAGCTGTGGCCACCACAGGACCGACCGCCATTATAAAGTACTTGCATAAAATACATTCTAGTAGCTGAGTAGAAATAACTTGGCCTAATATCATGACCATGGAAACGTTACATATAAGTATTAAAAAATTTGAGAATTTCGAAAAATTTTACAGAAATTATTCGAAATTTTTCGTTTTATCAATAAACGTCTTAAATAAAAGTTATTAGCTATTGCTTTTATAGCAACTTTTGTTCAATAAATTTTTTCTAAATATTTTTCTGTTGTGAAATATTCACAAAAATCTTAAAATCGACACGAGTAAACTCCCATTTTTAGTCAACCGATTTTTACCAAAAGTTGATCAACTCGTGCCATAGATGTCATAAGCTTAAATATGAAGTTTCATAAAAATCCTTTCAGCCGAATTTGCTCTGCACGTGTACACAGACAGACAGACGAACGGACGAACAGACAGACAGACAGACAGACAGACAGACAGACAGACAGACGGACGGACAGACGGACCGACAGACATCATCCTAAAAATAGTCAAAACGTTATGTAGGGATCTCAATTCGTGGAGATCCATCGAAATCTCGAAACGTCAAAATCGGTATGATCACAATAACTCCCTTATATATGTTGGCGGTCGGTAAAAAATAAATATTTAAAAAAAAAAAAATAGTGGCATACCAAATAAAACCTCTTAATGCGTGGATCAACAAACAAATTTTTATTTTTGAACAATCAATTTTTTTTTTTTGGAATTTTCGCAAAATATGTGTCAAAAAACTTTGTCCCCCACCCTATCTCCCAAAGGGATTGATCTAAAATTATGAAAAAAATCTCCGTAATGAACATTGATGGGAACCGGAATAGTTCAAAAGGAATTTTTGATCAGATAAGTTTTTAGAAAAATGTCGAAAAGAGAGTCTGAGAGTCTGAAAGTCTGCGAGTCTGCCTATAACGCCTTTCGTACGCCAATCGTAACTATAAGATTTTTCGCCTACAAAATACAAGTTGTCTGAAGGGTTTGCCTTTTCGCCTCGCTGTCACGTCACCAGTGCTTATAGTAACCTAATCTGAAAAATCATGCTCTTTTTATCATTATAGAGTTATGTACGTCACTTATTTTGTCTGGCTGAATTCAACACCATGTTATTCGCTTGGCGTGGGAACTATTTCTGTTGTAAATGACTAAGACTTTGGCTTAGGTTTAATTAAACAATATTTTTATCGCTAACTTTAGTATTTCTGTTTTCTTGTTAATACATATTACTTAATAAATAAAAAATATAATTTATTTTGTAGGATAATTTCTTTCATGAACACTTCATATTATTTATATTACACCTAGTAATTATGATAATTATAATCAATTTATGTGTAAATATGCGAGAATGGGCGAAATTAACCTTAATATGGCAAAAAAAAAAATCTCATCGTTCTGATGTTATGTAGAGGATAGGGATCCTGAGGCATCGAGGTCGCATGCAGCCTCTTAACTTTCAAATTTTGCAGGACAAATCGTTTTATTTTTAGACCAAATCAAGTTACGAATTACTTCACTGGAACCCTTTCATACAAAAAAAAAAAAAACATATGTTGTCTTTAATCCGGTACACTTTCATCGTGTTTACTCATCTATATTTATTATATACACTGCTCAACTAAGTCTAACCAACAAAGATTCTTTAGCCCATATATTTAGTTGTAGAACAGTTGCAAGATCGTAAACCCATTCATTTAATTCACTGAACTTTTAATAATAAGATAAAACCAAAATAAACATAAACTTGCTTCAATAACACTAAAAAATTGATATGAAGTGTGAATTTTCACACATTTCTGGGTTTTGCAGGTATTTAGTAACTGAATGATGATTATTTGGGATGCCAAAACAAATTTTATGTCAAAATATTTTTTTATGAATTTTAATTCGAATACCTAATACCATTATTTAAGTTTCTAAATATGTGCAGTATTTTTTTTTTTTTTATATACAAAGGTTCATTAAGATTTTAAAAATTGCGCCTATGGCTTCCATTGGTTGCTTAAATCATAAGCCCCGCTCTCTGATTTCGTCAAACATAGAATTAAATTATATTTTCAACACATCCCACTGGTTATTAAATTTACACGTTTAAAAATTAAATGCAACATTTACCAAAATATAACTAGAATTTTGACAAAATAATTTAAACAAAATAAAAATGCAAAAAAAACAAAAAAAAATAAAATTAACAAGATTAAAATTAAAGACAAAACCAACTACGCTACTAGAGCTTAGTTATCTGGTATGTTACATAGCGAATTATATATTTAACATATTTTAGTTAAAAACGCAAAAAATGCATTATTTTCCGAAAACATAATCGGATCCAAAATTCCTGTTGTACTATTCCGGTTCATACCAATATACATTACTTAGATTTTTTGCAAATTTTTAATTTAAACCATCTGGGCTACACGGTGTGGGACAAATTTTTTTTTGGACAATTTTGGCAAAAATCGCTTCAAAATAATTTATTTTGCAAAAATAAAATTTTGATCGTTAATTCACGTACTAAGGGCTTTCATTTGATACCCTACTCAGAATTTTAAAAATATATTTTTTTTTCGATGAGCACATATTTGTTTATATTTTTAGGGGGATAAGTTTTTTAGATGTTTTAGTATTTTTCCTATGTGCGGGTCAAAGAGTTGTATAAGCATGCCAAATTTCAACTCTCTAGGTTTAGCCGTTTGGCTACAGTGTGACAGAAGACAAAATGAAGACATAAGGGTTTTTTGTCATACCTACAAAACCCTAAAAACAATGCTTTGAAAATTGAACACTTATTTGATTATAAATTTTGTCTCGGCGTACTCAAAATTAAATTGTATAATAACCTTTGAGGGTTCTGTGCACATTGTTCTTGTAAGATATTTTTGAAAGCTGCACGGGTATGAATTTCATCCATTGGAGGTGAAATATTTCTTTGAAGCATATCCCATGCATGTTCGATGGGACTTAGATCCGGAGACTGGGCTGGCCAAAGCAAAACGACAATATTCTCCTCATAAAGCACAGACAAAAGGACACACAACAGGTGCGAGTACTTGATCTATATATTTATTTTGGTCTATATTGCCGTTCAAAACAACGAGATCGGCTCTATGATGCACAATGATGCCAACCCAAACCGTCAATGAGCCACCTCTAAAAGAATGAAGTTCCTGAATATGTTTTGCCAGTTCTAATACACTAGTTGCTCGCCATACTTTTATTTTTCGTATAACTGGGCGAAAACTGAACCGGGACTCGTTTGTAAATAAGATGAACCCCATTCTTGTTCAGTCCATTATAGTCGTTTCTGTGTCCAAGTTAAACAAGCAGCGCGATATCCAACGCGAAGTGGTGAAGCTCTTATTGGACGTCGAGTATATAGTCCAGCCTCATGTAGCCGTCTTCGTATAGTTGGCCCATTGAGCCCATTGAGTAAACCAATACTCAATGGGCGTTCTGCAGTGTCCCAAGAAAAATACGCGCCGTTTCTGTCCTCCGCCGTCTAGCTTGTAACACTATAAATCTGTCGTGAATAGCAGTAGTTATCCTTCCACGTCCTTTATACATTTCGGTCCCATCCTCTATATCCTGATACCATTGCCATAACCGACAAATTAGTAACCGATGTGTACCTAGACACCTCGCCACTTCATTTTGCGAAAAACCACCTTCTGTCATACCATAGCCCGTAACTTTTCGTTATTAGATAAATGCCGACGCCCCATAATAAAATTAGTCAAAACTACAAAATTTTAACAATTATCAAATGCGTTAGTGAACATACGCCACATTTGTTATACACAATAAGACTGATAGATGTAGGAAACATAACTAAAAATTAGACTTCTTTCACGTTAGTGCCATTAAAACCAAGAAAGGCTAGCTCTAACTTTTCTATGAGGTGCTATGACGACTAAAGATTTAAACGCAAGTTGATTTAAAAATTTATCTTGGCTACAATTGAAGTTACATGTAAAACAAAGCTTGTTGCTTAGACTTAGTTGAGCATTATATATTATCAGGGTCGTTCTTGGGTTGTTGGCATTGACGTCATATAAATAGACAGTGCATGCGATGTGGGGAGACAAATTCCGCATGCGACATTATGAATTTTGTGGCACATAGTCGCATACCTATAATCAGGCAAGACTAGGAACCAAGTATCATGCCTCATGTCGTTCAGTGTTGCCTCAGTGGAATAGCGCCTTTACGCTTCGAATTGTTGCCGCATCCACCATATTCACCAGATTTGGCCCCCAGCGACTTTTACCTGTTTCCAAACATATAGCTCGCCGGAAAAAGCGAATACAAAATTCAATAATGTCGCATGAGGAATTTGTCTCCTCACATCGCATGCGCTTTGTCGTCTATGATTGTAGCATGCGTCTAAAACGATTCCATTCAGGCAACTTCTGTTTGGTGCAACATATCTTTACAAACAGTCGCGGCAGCTGATTATTTAGTAATAGCTCTGAATCGAAAAAAAAAAAAAAGAAGAAAGCCACTGTGGTGGAGAAGAGAACTACATGTTGGTGGTCAAGAATCTCATTATAATTTATACAACAACTTGGTTGCTGACGATGAAGCTTTATTTCAAAATTTTACACGAATGAGTAAAGAAGATTTTGAGTATTTGCTTGAGAAAGTCTCACCTACTATAAAAAAAATATGATACCAACTTTCGTGAAGCAATACCACCTCGTGTCAGGTTGTTAGTGACATTGAGATATTTTGCTACGGGTGATAGCTATCCAACACTTATGTATCTTTTTCGGATATCTGAGCCAAGTATTTCTCGAATTATTCCAGATGTATGCAGAGCTTTGATCGACGTTCTATATGACTTTGTCAGGAGTGCTTGGATGTTTCTAAAGATGCCACAAAAGATAGAACAGTGTAACTATAGTCAGAGCCGCAGTAAGGGAGGCGGAGGGGGCGACGGCCCCTAGCGCACTAAGGAAAAGGGCGCTGACGGGCTTGCTAAGGAGCGCCATTGCAAAGATGGAAGATGAGGACCTTTTTTTTGCTCGTCATTTGGATTTTGAGAGGTGAAGACCTTTTTTTTGCTCTTCACTTGGATTTTGAAAGGTGAAGACCTTTTTTTCTTGCTCGTCACTTGGATTTTGGGAGATGAAGACCTTTTTTTTGCTCATCACTTAAATTTTGAGAGGTAAGAACCTTGCTTTTATTTACCAAGGGCGCCAAAACACGGCTCTGTCCCTAGCGCAAGTTTTCCTTACTGCGGCCTGACTATAGTTGCTGTGAAGAGGTGTACTCGAGGGTGTACTAGTATGAGTAGGCATATTCTCGGTCCCAGAAGATAGAACAGTACCACAACTACTACTTTCATAGTCGTGAAGAGGTGTACTGGCATGGCTAGGTGCAATCTCAATATCATATTTACCCATAGCTGCTTCAAATAATGTATTATTTATTATGTGCTTAATCATTTTTAATTCTAATGTCTTTATAATCACTTATTTTTTTGTTCCATAAATCGGGTGAATTATGGTAATTTTCAATAAATAATGTAGTTCTTTTATTATTCCAGTCCATGTTCGCACGATACAAGCCGCACGGATCCGCTGACTGTTGGATAACAACGACACTGTTCATGTGGTCCGGCAATAACAATCAACTTGTAGCATGCGACAAGGAGACTTGTTTCTTGTCGCTTCGTGTTCGTTCAGTGAAAAGATGTTGCCTAAAAGTTGCTTCAGTGGAACTGCGCGTTAATTCATGCATTTACGCCATCGAAATGGTTGGTCTCGCTATTATCTGTAATGCTCGGACATATTCGAATAATCAAATATACAAAGCTCACTCCTCTTTGGTTAGTGTACTGTACTATAAACTCAAATCGGCCCGGTCTTTTCGTGTTCGTGTTGAATGTGAATGTAGTAAAAATATGTTGAAAATACCCTTTTTACGACTGAGATTTGTTTTGTTGTGTCATGGATAATGGATACCCATACTGATAATTACAATACGTTTGATAATAACGAACGTGTTACAGACCAGTTTATAATTATAAATATTTAACGATTCTAATAAGGCAGATGAAAAAGTTTATTTAGTTTAATTTAAAAAGTTCGAGGAAAAATTATACATTTTCTTTTTTGCATATGATTGTGTTATACAAAAATTGATACTTAATAATTTTCAAATTAATTACACAGCAATTTTTTTAAACGCTCATTTAAAAAACAAAAACTATTTGTACGATTTTTTCTTGAAAATACGATCATTTTGAAGTGTTTGTACGATTTTTTCTTCTTCAACATCTGGACACACTGATTATATCGTACAAGTGTTGGTATGTATGTTCTATTCGTCTTCTGGTGTATCTTCATTTTGCCGGTAACGCGGATAGAGGAAAATGAACCGCCGTATTATCCGGGTGATATTTTTTTAGTGCTTAGGCTAAATTTTTTTTCGACTAATTTTTATTCATAAGAATAATGCATTGTTTCCCCGAATCCGTGGCGTTGATTGTCAACAAATTTCTAAAAAGCTGAACATATCAGGGATACTTCAACGACACGGATCGTTTTTAATTGACGATATAGGAATGTGTTATAATTCAGAAGATAAATTTAGTACAAAACTAAATCGAAAAATCTGCAATCGATTTTTTTTAATAATCGCTGAATTGTGTAGAAAATAAGAGATTACGTATTTTTTTGTAATTCTCAAGATTTCAAACATTTTTGCTGACCATAAAATTACCTTACAGTTAAAAATGTTACTGAACTGAAAATTACTAAGTAGGTAATAATCGAAAACTAAATATTATTTCAAACATGTAAAATATTATTTTAAGTTGTAAATATCTTTCGATTAATTAATCGCCAGAGTTTTACAATTCATACCTAAACCAAGCCCCACTATATTTTGAGTGTAAATTGACAGGTGAAATGACAACTTAGTTTTCTATATAAAATGACCACGATATTACTTTTATATTATTTTAAAAACGTTTAAAATCGTTTTTAAGTATGTATGATTTTTGATTAGTTAATCGAGACAATTTTGCATAAATTCTTCTTAAGTTAAACCAAGACTCACTGTATATTCTTTTCCACAGTTATAATGACATTTTTTTGAGGTTATTTTTCTAAGCATAATTCTATAAAGATTAAATTTGCTTTAATTTGCATAAAAAGTGTTAAACTGCTGGAGGATTTAAGTTAATTTAATTACAGAAATGTATAAAAATACATAAAATTGAATAAGTGTGTTCAAAAAGTATTTTGAAAATTTTTAGCTATGAGATGAGACAATGTATTTGTTGTTAAATTTTTACATGGAGAGAAGATGGAAAGTCTTTATTGATCTATTCGAAATGTACGAAAGTAGTTTTGGTTCAGGTTTATCGAATATTTGTATTGAAAAACCTATCATCAAATTTTGCCGCTGCAAAATTTTAGTCTCTCCGATAAAAACTATATGCTGTTATATAAAATGATTACGTATGGTTTCAAAATAAAATTCTAAAACTGAGCTGTCTGTGTAGTTTGTAATCCGAATAGTAAGCACTGCTATTAATAATATATACCACCAAAGGGGGTGAAGGCCGGCGTAGCCGGGCTGAGGCCCCTAGTATATAATATATGGAAGATCTAGGGCCCAGTACTTCGTAACATCAAAAATATTGGTTAGTACCGATGTGCACAAATACTTTATTTCATTACCTAATGGTGAAAAACAAAAGAAAAAGAAGAAAAGCATCAATGTTGGGTAAATTGTCACTCTGAGCCCTAATAAAATCTTTATCTGCCATTTTATAAATTGTTTAAAAAACAAATACAAAACTCTCAAACAATACACTACATGACAGCTGTCACTGTCAAATAGATCGGACATATTTGATGGTAATAATGTTTCGCAGTGGTATTGGTATAAATAAAGACAGGCACTATATTTAATTGTTATTTAATTATTTAATTATATTAAATATTGAATTGAAACACTACATGAATAATTATTTTGACATATTACTTTTATCTACAATTGTTTTTCATGGAGTTATTTGATATATAAAATATAATGTTAATATATCAACAATATTTAACAATATTTATTAAATGAATAAATAAATATTTCTGTCGATCTCTCAGTGTTTATAGTCAAATTAGTGGGTTATATAGTCCAATAGTATATTATAATAGTTAATAAGTGAACTTTTCTTTGTTTATTAATCATATTTACTGTAGTGCAAGTATTTTAGTGCAATAATAATTTTTTGTGTAAAACATGGAAGAAAGTAGCGGGGGTGGGGAACCCCCGGACATCTCCCTAAGTCTCTCTGACACAACAAGATCTTTCCTCGAAGCTATGGAGGTGGTTCACCAAAGCTCGTTCTTGTACGAACATAATTCACAAACGGAACAATGTGGTAATGACAACAATGAAATGAAATCTGGACAGAAACGTAGAAATGTAAATAATGGTAACATTTCTATCGTACAGACTAAGAAAATAAACATAACAGATTCAACTACCGTTAATGAGCCTATTAATACCGAAAAACCGATTTCTTCAGTTACAAATACTGTAGACGTCCCTACTACGTTACATATGGAAACATCTCAAAATAGTAATAAAAACGGGTATGAATTTAATAAAAACAACAGGTATGAAAAAGTCGATAAAGGGCCATACTTTATGTTAATTGAAAGTACTAATACCGATAGTAACATCGGTCTATTGCACCATATGAGCCTCGGTAAATTACTTATTAATACATTTAAGCTGAACAACAAAGACTTAATAAACATTACAAAAATGGGCCGCAACAGAATAAAACTGGAGTTAAGTGATCCAAAATTAATCAACACTATTTTCGATTCACATATTTTACAAAAAAATAACCTAAGAGGATATATACCTGAAACCATTCTATTCCGAAAAGCGGTTATTAGAAACGTAGACCCTTCTTTAACTACAGAGGAAATATAAGAAGTTATTGAATCTAATATTGTAATCTCCAACATACGACGAATGACAAGGAAACTTGATAATAACTCCCAGATAATAAATATCCCAACAATTGTACTAACCTTTAAAGGACAAACACTGCCAGATTTTGTTGCTATATATGGTGCAAAATGTAAAGTTTAACCGTATATTTACAGTGTTAGGCAATGTTCTAATTGCTTACGATTTGGTCATATTAGTCGGCAATGCAAAAGCGGCACTCGCTGCCCAAAATGTGACGAAAACCACGATCTAAATCAATGTGGAAAAGCTGATTGTGAATTATATTGTATTAATTGCAAAGGATCCCATGCAGCTACGCACAAAATATGTCCGGTATTCTCTGAACAGAAATCAATTAAGAAATATATGGCATATAATAACGTCGGTTTTAGGGAAGGCAAATCCCAATATAGATCGTTCGCACAAGTGACAGCTAATTCCTCCACCATCAGCTCTAAAGATTTTCCGTCACTGTCTAATAAATATGAAACCCTAGCAATATTAAACGATCAAGATGATCCGGACATTGTTGCCAATCCGGCTTGGTTTTCCAAGCCTCGCAGTCCTTTTGCTTCACGTATTTCGTCATCTTTTATGAAAAAACTTAAGACTTCTTATAGGGCTCCTTCTAGTACAGGACCGATCCGTAGGGAAATCCCAAGAAATCCATATCCCCCACAACCTCATTTACTTAATAAAAATACTTCTACAAAAGTCACTTTTGTAGAAAACTCAGACAAAGAGGAAAATATCTCGTTTCCGGACGTTGAAACAGCAATTTTTTCGATTTATTCGTTAATTAAAAATATTATTTATGATAAACAAGGAGCCTCGATTAGCTTTGATCAAATCATGGACTGCTTTCGTTCTTCTCTTCTTAAAAAATAAAAATGGACCATTATCATTCAATGGAATGTTCGTTTTATCAAATCAAACAAAAAATTTTTACAAACCGTTCTATCTTCTCATAAAATTCATTGTGTCTTACTGTTAGAAACTTGGCTAAAACCAACTGAATTTTTTAAAATATCTGGATATAATATTATTCGTTGTGACCGCCCAGATGGATATGGTGGAAGCTGTATACTTATTAAATCAGGTATTCCTTTTCAGTCATTATCATTAAGAAACTCTCCTAATTACCTACAAATTTGTGCTGCTAAGTTATTTGTTGATAATAAATGGGTAACAGTACTTTCCTTATATTGTCAACCTAACCACCGTATTTCCAAAGATAAATGGTTTGAAATCTTTTCTAATATACATGGATCTATGATTATCGGAGGAGATTTTAACGCTCATCACTGTACATGGGGTTGTGAGATTGACGATATTGAAGGCAAAGAAATTCTCGAGGCAGTTAATGATCTTTCTTATACGCTATTGAACGATGGGTCTCCCACACTAATGACTAATCCAGGTCAACGCAAATCGGCTATAGATTTAACCTTGTGCACTTCTAACTTAGCAACTGATCTTCTGTGGACCACAATCAAAGACACTATGGGCTCCAATCACCTTTCAATAAAAATTGTGTATAATTGTACAATAAATAACACAATTAAAATTTTCCCCAGTTCTTCTTGAGATATAAAAAACGCTGATTGGTCATTATATTACCTTCAGTCAAAAACTTTGGCCGAAACTATCAACTACGAGCAATTTAATACTCTAGAAGTAGATGAAAAATATAAAATTTTCATGGACCTGGTAAACTGTAGTGCGTCAGAAGGCATTCCCGAAAATCATCCAAAACAAGTTTACTCTTTTAAATGCCGTCCCTGGTGGGACAATGAATGTAGAATACAATCCATTGCCACAAAAAATGCTTTCCAAAATTTCAAAAACAATTCTAATGTCGAAAACTACATTTTATGTAAAAGAAAAATCGCAAAAACTCGTTTTCTGAACAAACAGAAAAAGAGAAATTGTTGGCAAACATTTTGCAATTCTATAAATCTTAAAACTTCTCTCTCAGATGTATGGAAGAAAATTAAAATTATTAAAAAGGCCCTCTCCGACAAGGTGTCCTTGTATCCTTTAAATTCTAACTGGTTATCCGATTTTTTCTTCAATCTGACATCTGCATCTTGTCAAGAAAACATATCCTTTAACAGTAACATCATCGAAAACCCACACTTGGATTCTCCCTTTTCGCTTACTGAGCTATATCATAGCTTAAAACAAACTAAAAATTCTTCTCCAGGTTTTGATAATGTTCACTATCCAATCTTGCAGAATCTCGATGCGAAGGCAAAAATTCTTATTCTAAATATTTTCAATGACATTTGGCTCAACAGTAAACAAATTCCAGAATGGTCAATTCAATACATTATTCCAATATTGAAGCCCAACAAAGATCCAAACACTGCTTCTTCATATCGACCTATATTGTTATTCTCCTGCATTACCATAACTTATGAGAGACTTATAAAAACTCGATTCGAATGGTGGCTGGAACACAATCGATCTCTTCCTCATTACCAATATGGATTTAAACGTGGACGTTCAACAATGGACAATTTATCTACTTTAATTTGTGATATTTATACAAGCAATACCAACAATGCTTATCTAACTGCGACATTTATGGATATAGTAGGAGCTTTTGACAATGTTTCTGTCAAAATTTTATATAAAAAAATGACAACCATTGGTATACCCACTTTAATGACAAACTCAATTATCAGTCTTATAATGAGTAGAGAAGTCTTCGTAAAATATCAAGGGATTACCGCAAGGTTTAGTCCTTTCGCCTATTCTTTTTAACATATACACATACGATTTACAATATAACTTCGGCCCCAATATCAAAATCATACAATTTGCAGACGACATTTGTGTATATGTTACTTGTTTAACTTATTTGTTATGCATATCAGAATTGAACAACGCAATAAAACAATTCAATAACTGGTGCCTTATGCACGGATTTTCTTTGTCTCCAAATAAGACATGTGTTACGATATTCACAAGACACCGATTTCAGATTCCATCTTATGTTATTTTGGATCAACAGCAGTATCATATCCTACTGGTCGTAAAATTCCTGGGTCTAAATATAGACTGCAAATTAACCTGGAGAGCCCATGTTAGGTATATAATTAAAAAATGCGAGTCTAGGTTAAATGTTTTACGAGCTATTACTAATTTCTCATGGGGAGCTGACCCAAAAACAATGCTTATACTATATAATAATCTTATACTATCCATAATTGACTACGATTCGTTCTTATATGGTGATGCGTCCGCAAATGTCTTAAATCCTTTGAATACAATCCAAAACAAGGCGGCGAGATTTGCATTGGGCGCAATGCGCTCCACGCCAACAAGTGCCCTATTAGCCGAGGCCCAATTAATTCCTTTACATCTGAGACGTAAAATTTTGTGGTTCAAATTCCTATTTCCTCGCGTCCTTTCAAATTCAATTATACCTGTATCAAAATTAGCTTCCAGTATTTTTACATCTTCTTATTGGAAGAATAAACCAACTCCAATCTTAATCGAAAGCTTCTTACATATCGTCGATGTGATTTCTCCACAACAGAGGCATCCCATTCTTCCTTGCTTCCAGGCTGATTATTCATATTCGCTTCCTAATAATTATTTCATTCATGATATTATGTTACCTAGCAACAATGAGCTTTTCCTTAAAAAGGTTGAAGAGAAGTGGCCAAATAGTTATCATCTATATACTGACGCTTCTAAAACGGCCAAAGGAACTGGTTGTTCATTTATGGATCCTATGAAAAAACATTTTCAAAAAATTAAACTTCCTGACTACTACTCTATTTATTTTGCTGAAATGATTGCAATAAAATTATGCCTAGAATATATACAAAATAATTTGAGAAATCATAATAGATATATAATATTTACAGACAGCAAAAGTACAGTACAAAAATTAAAATATCCCAAGATCTTGCATAAAAATTCTATCTTAATCTACGATATCATTCAAATTATTCATCTTCTCAAGGATCTAAATGTTACAATCAAGATAATTTGGATCAAAGGACACTCTAACATCATCTTCAACGAAGAGGTAGACATTTTGGCAAAAGAAGCCATAATTACAGGAATGCCTTTGGACATTCCTATTGAAATAACTGACGCCTATAGTTTATACACTAAATTCATCAGAAACTCATGGAATGAAGAATACCGAACCAGCTTGACATCAAAGGGTTCCTTTTATGGTTCCCTTCAACCAAATATTCCTTCTTCCAGATGGTTTACTTCGGACATGGACAGAAAGTTTATCACTACGATATGCAGAATGCGTTTTAATCACACGAAAGTCAAACAACATCTTCACAGACTAAATTTGATCCGAAAAGCGGCTTGCACCTGCGATCCAAATATTATACAAGATGTGAACCATTTAATATTTGCTTGTCCGAAGTATAATAGAAATTCTATGTTTAGTCAACTAAGTCAACAAAATCTTATTTTCCCTACCTCAAGTGCATTCTTTTTACTAATAACATCAATCTTTTAAAAATTATTTATGAATTTATAAATTTTAACAATATACGAATATAGTTAGTAAATAAGATAGATTATGTATATTAATAGGATACTTGTATTATTTTTTTTAATAACATTTACTTATATATTATACCTTTTATAATTGTATACTTATCTGGTTAATAGTCAATGAAACTAAGACCAATAAATTCTAAATTAATAATAATAAACAATACACTATACACCCTAGAGCTGGCAATAAAAATTTTCAATCGATGGATTGATCATTTGATTAATCGAAATGTTATAATCGATTTTCGACTAAATTGGTAAAAAAATAATCGATTAATCGATTATGAAATAGAAAAAAAAAAACCTGTTCACTAGCCTACAAAAAAATGGGACAGTCTTAATGTTTGTATTTTCAAATTTATTATCAAAGGCTGATATAAAATCATTTTACCGTTTTATTAGGAAAATAAGTAACGGAAGGTAATACAATGTCTGCATAAACATATTTTTTTTTTTTACAAACAGGCTGTAACAATAAATAATGCCCGTTTGAACGAAAACTATATAATATTGATATTGCATATTAAGTATGTAAATTTTAATAAAAATAATTCATTGCTAAAATAAATTTTGGCATTTAGTTACCCATCTTAGAGATTTCTAAACTTCTGCAAGTCTTTTTTGTGCAATAAAATTAAAATGTGGCCGGAAAACGTAGGAGCTGCGCCATTATATGAAGATGACAGTTGTATTAGAATATCGCTGGTGGTTTGGATGTAACCAAAAACTCTATTAATTATACTATAAAGCGTCATCAGCGAACAGCATCCACGAACCACAAGACATTTGACAATTTCATCACTAACTGTCCAAAGACGACTGAGGAAACAAGGGCTTGTACCCAGAAGACCTGTAACTTGCCTGGCTTTAACACAAATTATCGAGGTGGAAGATTGCTTTTCGCACGTGAGCATTTTAATTGACTGGACGCAAACTATAGCAGTATATTGGGCAGAAATGAGTAGCGGGTAGGTTTAATTCTCCAGATGGGCGAGAACGAGTGTTCTGAAGTAATCTAGGGACTTTATTGAAAAGAAGAGAGAAAAGTCATTTTACCGACCAGTGTTTCAACAAAACTAAGTAATTTCTTGAAAATAAAATAAAACTATCGATTAATAATAAATTAATCGAAACTTTATTTATTAAAAAATAAAGCAATATTTATTAAAAAATATCGTATGATTAATCGACTAATTGAAACAAAATAATCGATTATTTCAATATTCGATTAATCGTTGCCATCTCTAATACACACGTAAAGGCTTGGGGAGCAGGTAGTCTGGGCCGTGTAGGTTCTGACGTCATGCTCAGTCGTATTTACTCGGCAACCTTCGCCCTGTGGTTGGCTTTATATCAAATTTATAATATTTTAATTAAAAAATGTCGCTGAAATATTATTTAAAATGTGACTTTTGTTTTGTTAGGTGACATAACTATTATTAACATATCAAGACATATGAACATATGAACTTTTAAGAAAATATAATTATCCCCTAATGCGTATCCCCTATTATCCCTAACTCAAGTTAAAATCATTAGTTTTTGTATGTTGCAATATACAAAAACAAATGATTTTAACTTGAGTTGGAGGAAACTCTTACGTAAGCAACCCGCCATACATAAAATTTATTTATCAGTGTATCTATTATGTTTTGAATAGTCTATTTAATGATTCAGGAATAAACTTGCTATATTTATTTATACAGGTGTATCTCAAAACTTTCCTAGCGACCTACGTATAACCTTTAAAGGTCATTTATTGTAAAATGTATACCTATAAAAGTTGCAACCCCACATTTTTATAGCACGAAACTCCGCTGCTACGCTTACATTTCTTGTAGCTAAAGAAGTAAATAACAAATAAACTCGCCACCTGTGATCTAAAAGCATAACTAAGAAATGATTAATAAATAATAATTCTATGAATAATGAATAGTTATACGAGGTACTAAATTTCTCAGCTCCCCCACCAAAACTATTTTATTCACAGATTCAGATAAAAAATGATATAAAAAGGATTAGATCATTTCTCGCAATAGTTTTTCTTTAACTTTTGTAAACTAAAAAAGTGCAGAATGGTTGACAAAAAAATGATCCTTCGTTTTCTTCTGATTACACTTGTGTTGAAAACAGCATCAGCATCGTAAGACAATAAATATATTATTTCTTAAATTGTACTAGAAAATTAATATTTATTACTGTAAATTGAATCAGACTTTTTGGAATAGGTAAAACCAAGATACCCTTATGCTCAGTGCCGTAACCAGAGTTGGGCATTTTGTTACTCGAGTAAATGAGTAATGAGTATTGATTAAGATATTCATTATTCCCGGTCGAGAGTGATGAATGATATTCATTAATCGTTACTTTTGCTTACTTGGGAGTAAATTACTCATCACTCATCATTTATTACTCGAGTATTACTATAGAATATTGTCAATACTTACGGCTTAAAGAATTGATAATGCAACAGGTATAATGTAGCGGGTTTCTTAAAAGTGGAAAATTATTAAAGTTAAATTCTGATCCGAAATCACGTTGTCTCTTTTTTAAAAAATTGGTGCACTGAGGATTTTTTGTCTAAGAGTGTAAGTGAACTTGCAACGTTTCATACACAGTATTCGTAAATTTATCCATTGGGAAAACCTGACATCTATACAGTATAAATTACACAATAGACTTATAATTAGACAAAACTACAGACGAAAAGTGAGAACCTGATTTGAAATTTTGAATGAGTAATGATTGGTGAATATGAGTAAAAGTAATATTCACGTACTACGAGTAATGAGTAAAGAGTAAAAAAAAGTTTTATGATTGATGATTAATTAATGTATCACTCGAGTGATGCCCAATACTGGCCGTAACTAGCTTTTCATGTGCCGTTTGCAAGGTTACATATTTGGAACCCATTTAATAAAAAAAAAATTATACTCCCAGTGCCGGATTAAAACCCGCAGGGGCCTGTAGGCACTCCAATTTTTTGAAACCCCCTATTACAAAAGATATAAGATAAATATAGGTTGATTATAATAATATATAAATATTACAATAGTCAAAAATATCATTAAACTTAAACATAAAATTATATCACTGATTTTTATTTTTCATTTTATAACTTTAAATTATTTCTTTAATAGACTTTAAATTTTTCTGTTTCATAATTTTTTAGTTACAAAATTATTCCGAATAATTTGGAAGTCTATGTTTTGCAGAACATCGTTTTCACTGGCCATAATAGCAAGTTTAATCGTATTTGTGTCATGGATGACCGAAGACAATTTTTCAAAAATTTTCACTTCAGAAAATTTCGCTCGCCAATAGCAATCATAAGGCATCTACATTCTTAAATCTGTCATAACATTTGGGAAAATTGTTTGCACTAGTGATGGGCGCGTGAATAAAATTTTGTAACGATCATGCACGCTCACGAAGGCAGATTCAAAATTACACAAAAGCACAGGAAATCATAATTTTAAAATTTCACGGGCACGCGTATTTCGTGACTCACGAGTGAATCGTGACTCATGCGTGAATCGTGACACGCGTGAATTTTTTCACGTTAGAAAGGCCAACCCACGTCCCTCCCGTAAATTCAACTTCAAATTCAACCTATCTAACTTCATTTAAATACACTGGAATTATTAAAAAAATCAGCTGTGGCCACCACAGAACCGACCGCCATCGCAAAGTACTTGTTTAATTTATGCTGCTTTATCAAAAAATGTCTCAAATAAAAGTTGTTAGTTATTGCTTTTATATTCTGTTGAGAAATATTTGCAAAAATCTTAAAACTGACACGAGTAAACTCCCATTTCTAGTTAACCGATTTTTACCAAAAGTTGATCAACTCATGCCATTGATGTCAAAAGCTTAAATATGAAGTTTTATAAAAACCCTTTTAGCCGAATTTGCTCAGACAGACAGAGAGACAGACAGGCAGGCAGACAGGCAGACAGACAGACCGACAGACATCATGTTAAAAGTAGTGAAAACGTTATGTAGGGACCTCAATTCGTGGAGATCCATCGAAATTTCGAAATGTCAAAATCGGTATGATCACAATACCACCCTATATATATTATATATATTGGCGGTCGGTAAAAATTGAAAAACCTTTTTTTTGTGATTCTAAACTACAAACCGTAAAATATAATTCGTAGGCACTACTAGGGCAACCTGAACCACTGATGGTCTGCGGAGAAATTTGGACATTATTTGCAATTTTCATGTTTATTAAACTGTTTCATTATATCGTGATTCGTATTCGTTTTGCCGACACAGGACCACTGCACATTTTCGCCTTATTAGCGATGACAGTCATCAAAGATAAATTCCACTCGTCCTCATGAAGATCTCATTTTTGCCTCTGCGTAAAAATTGAGTACCTAGTGCTGAATGTAAAGGCCATCAATATTTTGATCCCATTTGAAACAATATATTTATATGAAAATTTGTTACGGTAATCAAAAACAAGTACCGTTGCCGAATTGAAATACAAACGGTCTCTGTGATGCAGTGACATCATTAGAGTCAAGAATCCATAAACTTATTTCAAACAAACAACACCAAATAGCGCACTAATAATTGTGTTATAATTAAACAAGTGTAATTACAATTTCATATTAATAAAATGGAACTTTTATGAACATTATTTTTGTACATTATAGTGGTACACAGGATTCAAAATTTTAAGTTTATTGGTCCGTGAGGTCCGGAATGGTTGGCGATTGCTGCACTAGACTATGAGTAGAGTCCTGCGCGGATACGTTTTTTTGTATCCGCATCCGCATATCCAGGATTTGCATCCGCAACCTTCTTAAATATACATATCCGCATCCGCAAAAATATCCGTACAATTCACACAACAGGATTTACTGTCAGTTTCGCAATAACTAACATATTTCACCTTATATGGCATATCGCTGTTCTAAAACACTGCTGAATTTTTTTAAATTTTTTCACATTACATATTACTGGGTCCAGAAATATGTTTTCTATCTAATGTCGTACTGAGACATGTTGCTTCATCGTAGAAAGCACAGAACATCACGTAGAAAGAGATACAAAACCCAGCATAGATAAAGATTGAAAATAGACAATTCTTTCTTCTTATTCCTTCAACTAAAATTTAAACTTGTACAATCATGAATAAAATGTTTATGTCGTGAGTCGTGACACGCCGTGATTGCACGCACGACGTGTCACGACAAATTTTAAATCACGCTGGAAAGTAAAATATTTATCACGTTCACTCACGATTTTACCGTGAACGGCCGTGTCACGCAGTGACGCGGAAATTTCACGGCACGCGCCCCTCACTAGTTTGCACCATATTTTCAAAAATCAGTTTGTATGACTTGAATGCCGGCACTGATTCATCAGTATCTTCTAATTGGAACAAAATACTTAAAATGTACCATTTCAACTGCAAACGTCAACTCGATATCCGCTGGATGATTGTCTCTAAATCGGTGGGTAGCTTCTTTAATTTAGTCATGCGATTTCAGCATGCGACGGGAAAGCTCAGCACACAAATTATCTATTATTGGCAAGTATGCTCTTCTCCCTCAACATCATTGTAATATCATTTTATGGCGCGCACACATCTGCTTTCATCAGTATACTGCGTATCGGTTTTGTAGCCTTCTTTTAATATGTATCGAACATTTTTCTTTCCGATTTTAAATATGTACAATTACTTAAGAAATTTAATGACTATTTGAAGTACAATTGTTTCCTGTTGTAGCGTTTTGCTGACTTTATCAATTCTGTTTAGAATAACAGCCCAAAAGTCTATTATTATTACATTTTCTCTTTTTGATAAATCATTTAAGAAACCTTTTTTGTTAAATTATGTTTATTTTGGGGTGCTTCAAGTGCTTGGTTATTTACACCCCGTGGCAATATTTACATGGTACTACATTAATTACATTACATATTAAATTAAAATACATGGATTATATTAAATAGTGGTACTAAACTGTTTTTTAAGCAAATTAGTGTCTTTTAGGAACTGAATTATTTTTGCACTTATTTCTAGGTTATCTGACAGAGCTTCCATTATTGTGTCTGGCACTTTGTTACATCGTCTTTCTACGTCGTATTTTTCACAGTCTATTAGGATATGTTTAACTGTAATGGATGTTTGCATACATCGCATATGTCGGGATCAGTCCTTTTAAGTAAATGCTGGTGAGTCAGTAGCATGTGTCCGATTCGTAGTCTAGTTATAGCGGTTTGTTCTTTTCTTCTTCCTAGAATACTCCAGCGACCGATTTTTTTTTTTGACTTCTCTCAGTTTATTACCTTGGACTGCTTGCCAGACCGAATTCCATTCTTCGAACGTTTTTTTCCTTAGGTAGCTTTTGAAGTCGTGTTGTGGGATTGGCATTTGTAGTTTTTCAGTTGTTACTACTTCCTTGGCCGCTTGATCAACCTTTTCGTTGCCAGTAATTCCTGTATGCGAAGGAATCCACAGTATTAAAATTTGTTTTCCATTTGTTATCGCACTGTGTAGATTATCCTGTATTTCTTGAATAATGTGGTTTTTGCAGTATAGTTGTTGCATACTTTGAACAGTGCTTAAGGAATCAGTCTGGATAGTGTCATTTTTCGTCTCTCGGTTATCTTGCTTTGTAAATCGGCTTGCTTCGAGTATACTGTATGCTTCAGTTGTATAAACACTTATTAAACTGGGCAGATGGAATTTGCGTATTTCGTCTCTAATGAGTAATGCAACTCCAGTTTTGTTGTCCATCTTGGATCCGTCAGTATAGATGTGCACAAATCCATTGTACTTATTTGCTTATTTTGCTATATCTAAGAAACCTTTATTCTCGTATATTGTTTCTATCTTCTGATTTGCATCGTTCGCAATGACCTGCAAAGCATTTCGAAAGCTGCTGAAGCCGTGGGTTAACGCCTTGGTAACGTCAGCTTTTGTATACCTGCTTGTGCCAGTCGCTCTCTTTAAAACTATACTAGATGCCCCTTCAGTATCTATATTTTCAAGACATTCAAGCATAATTGCCCAACGGTTAGTTATTGCCGAAAAGAAGTATAGTGCTTGTACCAATCCAAAAAATAAAACATTCTTTTTACAAAACAAATATTTCTTTGTGTATCATATGTAAAACTTTTTTTAAATAAAATTAATATTTTTAATAAATATATTTTAAATCTACCGATGCGGGGCCCTAAAGAGTCTGCCTACAGTGCCTAATTGGTAATCTGGCACTATATACACCCTCTACTCCAAAATAAGTAGCCACTTCATGAAAATTTATTTGTCTCACAATAAGTGTCCTATTAGAAAGAATACGTTCGCACCTTTAAACATCCAAACGGTAAAATGTATTTCTAATAGTAGGGAAGACTGTTGTACCTTGGAACACTTATTACATTTTCTAAATTATCAGTTATTAACTACAGTTAAATAGTTTTTAATTAGCAATTATTAGCTTTTTTCGTGAAAAATAGTACTCATAAATAACTACAGTGAATTATGGTTTAATAATTCACTGTTTACGGCCAATCACAAACCTACTTTTCCATAATTCACTCTCGCTGATCCAATCATATTTGACAATGGCAATGGGAGGGGCCAAAACTGCAGTGGTAGCAGGCAACATGGATGATGCTATCCCTTCCATTAAAACTATCAAGTTTGAGTCTAATTTATTTGTTTAATAGGGGTTGGAAAAAGTATAGTATTACATTCGCGATTATGACCATTATTCACTCAGATGATTTGCGCCACTCGCCTGCGGCTCGTGGGCTCAAACGTCATTTTCGTGAATAATGGCTGTCATAATCGCTCATATAATAATATACTATTGCTTTTTGCTTTATTAACTAGTGCATTTTTTATTTTATTATTTGTTTTATTTTATATAATTATTTTCTAAATCCTTGGTACGAAGTGTTCCATGGTACAAATTGTCGTGTACCCTAGAAGAGTGTTTCCCAACCATTTTTGCATCACGGACCTCCTGTAATGTTTTTTCTTGGTGGACTCCTATACAGGGGGGTCCAAGGGCATCCATTTTATTTTTATAAAATGTATTAAACTTATTTTTGTCGTCGCGGTCTACTTTTTCAGTGACCGCCTACTACATGTTTTCACACTTATAGTGCGAAGAAAGGTTAGTTTAAATTTGTAGCTATAATTATTTTGATAATGGCGCATAATTAATAAATAAATATTCTTTGATGCAATAAATATATGATCTTTAAGTTTACTGTGCCTTCTTATACATGTGGGGAGCCTCCTTTTAATATAACTGAAATGTCACGGTTGGCTGATTCATTTGAATATAATATTAATATACTTCATTTGTACTTACTCTGTACATCTCTCAAACTCAGGATCTCCCACATACTCAGTTCATAATCCGCGAGCGGTTTTGGATATGAACCCCGCCCCGGGTACGCTAGTTGGTTGCACTGAAAAAATTGACGGTTGTTGAAATAAACTCGACATTTTAACTAACCTACTTTAATTACCATTACGAGTTTAATATTTACAGTACTTACAAACTAAAGATACAGTTATGATGATAACAACTAATCCAAGTGAAACACATATTCACAAGACTCAAACACTTGAGAAGCTCTGTTGCTATACATGAAACACTAATTTGTCCACTGGACACCACAATCCACATTATTTACTTGGTTACTAGGGTTTCTGGACTCGACTCGAATGGACTCGGACTTGTCGAATATTTGGGTAATTAGTCGGACTCGGGACTCGACTCTAATACTCGACGAGTCCACGTTTTTAAAATTTAGTAAAAACCAGTAAATTCAAAAGGTGCTTTCTAGAAATGTTTTGATAGTACTCGTTAGTATTTCTCAAATATTTCTACCCAGTGCCGGTTCTAGGGGTTATGGCACCCCGATTCAAGATTGATTCGGAGCCCTTAAAAAAAAAAGTTGACCAGAAATTTGTTTGTTCTATACAAAAAAAAAAGAAGTCACCCACAAATTCGCTTGTTCTCTAAAAAAGTCGACCAAAAGTTTTTTTTTTAATGGATAAATTAAATTTGTTTAATATCTTTTAAGAAAGTCAACCAGAATTTTGTTTGTTCTCCCGCCCCTATTTGCCAATATTTTCCTCTCTTAAGGCCTGCCACCGGGGTTATGTGCACCCTTAACAACCCCGCTTGGCGCGGCCCTGTATTGACACAATATATTTTCATTAGAAATTATGAAACAGGTAATAATAAAATACTTAAGTGCTTATAAGTATTACATTATATTTTTAAGTGTAAATAGTACGCATACATATAATAATGTGAATTTCTTTTATCGTGCAACATTGAAATTATTATAATGCATGCTTTCCCTAGTAACGATAAGCTATTTTGACAGCAAATTGCCCTCCATTTATTTTGCAATATAGGGATAAATATTCATTGAAAAGGCTAAACATTTTTTATTGAAAATACAATTATTTAATACAAAAATAACAACAAAAAAAAATCATCTAAATTAAATGTTCAAAAATACCACCATTAACTTGCAAACATGAGGCGATCATAAAAAATTAGTTTATTTATTATTTACCCTTGTGGGGTGTCAGTCAAGGCCGGCGCTAGGATTTGCCAGGCCATGTGCGAGAAGAGCAAAAAAAAAAAAGTTTACTTCCCAGATCCAAGTGAAGAGCAAAAAAAGGTCCCACCTCTAAGTGAAGACCATGCGCGAGGCCTGTTGTTGAACCGCGAGGCCTGCTGTTGACCGCGGGGCCATGTGCCACCGCACATGCTGCACATGCCTCGCGCTGGCCCTGGTGTCAGTAGTAATAAAGTGGAAATTGGAATATTCGCTATTTTGAGATACACCATATTAGCAAATCACCATCGATATATAGCAGGAATTGATCTGAACTAATTCACTGATTTTATGCAACTGAATTCTAAGTTTTATACGTCATACAAGCGATACGAATAAGCACTAGTTTTACGCGTATAGGTACCTGGAGCCCGAAAATAAAAATTACGCCCCGTTTTGTTTACGCACAATTTTTTCTTTACAAAGAAATTTCAATTCTTTGTAAAGAAAAAATTGTCGAAGACTTTTTGTTTAGCTCGCCAGTATAAAAACGGCGCCGCTCAATCGTTCGTGGCGATGGCGCCCATTGTGGAGCTGGCATTGCTTTGGTTTATGACTTTAAGATTGTAGTACACAAGTTTTATTCACTTGTGATTATAATATATCTATATGAGTAGACTTGTTTAAAATATAATTCTACTAGCTGAGTACCCGTGCTTCGCTACGGTTTATTGACGGTTTGCCATCATCGTGCAATTATTGTAAGTCATGATTCTTTATAGATCACATTGCTAACTCTCTCCTCAGGTGTAGATTCACCCCGTTAGAGGTTCATTTGTGTAAAATTCGTAGTATGTTTCTAAACATGTGCACGGGTAACTTTTAAGTTATAAAATGAATGTTATAACTTAATAAACACAGGAAATACGACGGGTTGTATAATTCATCCCGATTATAGATTTACCCCTTTAGGGGTTGATTAGGAAAGAATGCAGAAATAAAATTTTCGACATTTGTATGGTTAATCTTTATAAGCAGAAGCCAAGTCGATGTCTTATTGGGTCAATCCGATATTAAGGAATTCTTGATATCACATTTCAGCCCTTAGGGGTTGAATTTCGAAAAATACCGTCTTAGTGGGAACTTACGTCATACAGGGAATATACTTTACGAATTTCATGTATCTTGTCCAGAGGACGTTCTATCGAGTAAAAAATACCCATTTACCCCTTTAGGGGTGGAATTTTTAAAAACTGTCAAAATCATTTCGAGATATTTTAAAAAGACACCGATATGCCAAAAAAGGATAAACACAGGAAATACGAAGGGTTGTATAATTCACCCCGACTGTAGACCCCTATAGGGGTTGATTCGGCCAACATCCTGAAATAAGTTTTTCGTATGGGTAATCTTTGTAAGCAAAATCCAAGACGATATCTTATTGGTCCTAAGAGGTATTGAGGAATCTTTGAAATCACATTTCACCCCTTTTCACTTCTTAGGGGTGGAATTTCGAAAAATCCCGTCTTAGTGGCTGCTTACGTCATGGAGGGAATATACTTCACGAATTTTATTTATCTATGTCCAAGGGATGTTCAATCGAATACAAAATTCCCATTTACCCCTTAAGGGTGAAATTTTAAAAACTGTCAATACCATTTCAAGATATTTTGAAGACACCTATATGCCAAAAGGAATTTTATAACTCAACAAAGACAGGGAATATGATGGGTTGTATAATTAACCCTGTTCGGAAATTCACCACTTTAGGGGTGGGTTAGAACAAAATCCTGAAATAAGTTTTTCAATATTTATATGGGTAATCTTTGTAAGAAAAACCAAGACGATATCTTATTGGTCTGTAGAGATATTTAAGAATCCTTGAAATTATATTTCAGCCTTTAGGGGTTGAATTTCGAAAAATCCCGTCTTAGTGTATGCTTACCTCATGGAGGGAATATACTTTGCGAACATCATGTATCTATGTCCAAGGGATGTTCTATCAAATAAAAAATATCCTTTTACCTCTTTAGGGGTGAAATTTTGAAAAACTGTCAAAACCATCGAGATATTTTAAAAAGACATCTATATGCCAAATAGGAATTTAATAACTCAACAAACACAGGAAATACGTCGGGTTCTATAATTCTCCCCTTGTAGATTCACCCTTTTAGGGGATGAATAGGACAAAATCCTGAAATAAGTTTTTGAACATTTATATGGATAATATTTAGAAGCAAATATGAAGGCGATATATTATTGGACCTGTGAGATATTGAGGAAACCGTGAAAACACATTTTACCCCATTTCACCCCTTAGGGGTTGAATTTCCAAAAATCATTTCTTAGGGGGTTGTTAAGTCATAAAAAGGATATACTCCCCGAATTTTATGTTTCTCTGTCTAGACGACATTCTATCGAATATAAAATACCAAATTACCCGTTTAGGGGTGAAATTAAAAAAAAAGGTCAATACACTTAAATATTTTAAAAAGACACCTATGCCTAAAAGAAATGTTATAACACAACAAACACAGAAGATGCGAAGGGTTCCATAATTCACCCTGATTGTAGATTCACCCCTTTAGGGGTTGATTAGTACAAAATCCTGAAAAATAAGTTTTTCAACATTTATGTGGGTAGTCTTTGTAAGCAAAAGCAAGGCGATATATTCTTGACCTAAAAGATACTGAGGAATCCGTGAAAACACATTTCACCCCTTTTAACCCCTGAGAGGCCGAATTTAAAAAAATTATTTCTTAGGGGGTTCTTAAGTCATAAAAGGAATATACTCCCCGAATTATATGTTTCTTTATCTAGACGAAATTCTATCGAATAAAAAATACCAATTTACCCCTTTAGGGATGAAATTTAAAAAAACGGTCAAAACACTTTCTAAATTTTCTAAAAAGATACCTATATGCCAAAAAGGAATGTTATAACACAAAAAACACAGAAGATGCGAAGGGTTCTATAATTCACCCTGATTGTAGATTCACCCCTTTAGGGGTCAATTAGAACAAAATCCTGAAATATGTTTTTTAATATTTACATGAGTAATCTTTGTAAGCAAAAACCAAGTCGATATCTTATTGGACCTAAGAGATATTAAGGAAACCGTGAAGCCATATTTTACCCCTTTTAACCCCCTTTTCACCAACTTAGAGAATGAGTTTCGAAAAATCCGTTCTTAGTGGGTGCTTACGTCATGGAGGGAATATACTCGCCGAATTTCATGATTGTAGGTTCAGTGGTTTGGGCTGGGCGTTGATTATGAGTAGGTAGCTTAGTTACGATTTTATATATATAGACTAGCTGAAAACCCGAGCTTCGCTACGGTATATTGATGATCTCATTGGCATAAAATCCGCAGTTTGTTTTTAAACTTGTGTATGGGTAACCTTTGTAACAAAAAATCTAGTCGATATCTCATCTGTCCAAAGAGATATTGAGGAATCCGTGAAAAAACATTTTACTCCTTTTCACCAGATAGGGGTCGAACTTGAAAAAATCCTTTCTTACGTCATACTGAAAAATTTGCTCTCCAAATTTTTTATTTCTAACAAAAAAATACTAATTTACCCTTTAGGAGTGAAAGAAAACTGACAAAACATATATATGCCAAAATGGAATGTTATAACTCAACAACCGCTGGAAATATAAAGGGTTCTATAATTCACCCCGAATGTAGATTCACCCCTTTAGGGGATGATTAAGATAAAATCCTGAAATTCATTTTTCGGCATTTGTATGGGTAATCTTTATAAGCAAAAACCAAGTCTATATCTTATTGATCTTAGAAGATATTAAGGCGTCCTTGAAATCACAATTCCCTCTTTTCACCCTTTAGGGGTGATATTTGTTAAAGGTAAAAAACTGTTAGAACCATTTCGAGACATTTTAAAAAGACACCTATTTGCCAAAAAGAAACGTTATAACTCAACAAACACAGGAAATACGACGCGATGTTTAATCTACCCCGTTTGTAGAATCACCCCTTTAGGGGTTGATTAGGACGAAATCCTGAAATAAGTTTTTCGGCATTTGTATGGATAATTTTTGTAAGCAAACACCAAGTCGATATCTTATTGGTCCTAAAAGAATTAAGGAATTACTGAAATCACATTTCACCCCTTTTCATCCTTAAGGGATGAAATTTAAAAAAAATGTCAAAATCATTTCGAGATATTAAAAAAAAAACACCTATGTGCCAAAAAGTAATGTTGCAACTAAACGAACACAGGAAATACGACGGGATGTATAATTCATCCCGATTGTTGATCCACCCCTTAAGGAGTTGATTAGGACAAAATCCAAAAATCTTTTTTTCGGTATTTGCATGGGTAATTTGCATTTGCATTTGTAAGCAAAAACCAAGTCGATATCTTATTGGTCCTAAAAAATGTTAAACAATCCTTGAAATCACATTTTACCCCTTTTTACCCTTTAGGGGTTAAATTTAAAAAAATTGTCAAAACCATTCCTAGATATTTTAAAAATACGCCTATGTGCCAAAAAGAAACCTTATAACCCAACAAACACAGGGAATACGACGGGATGTATAATTCACCCCAATTGTAGATCCACCGTTTAGGGGTTGATTAGGACAAAATCCTGAAATATATTTTTCCGTATTTGTATGGGTAATCTTTGTAAGTAAAAAGCAAGTCAATATCTTATTGGTCTTAAGAGATATTAAGGAATCCTTGAAATCACAATTCACCCCTTTTCACCCTTTAGGGGTGAAATTTAAAAAAACTGTCAATACCATTTCGATATATTTTAAAAAGACACCTATGTGCCAAAAATTAATGTTGCAACTAAACGAACAGAGGAAATACGACGGGATGTATAATTCACCTTGATTGTAGATCCATCCCTTTAGGGGTTGATTAGGACCAAATCCTGAAATAAGTTTTTCGGTATTTGTATGGGTAATCTTCGTAAGCAAAAAGCAAGTCGATATCTTATTGGTCCTAAGAGATATTAAGGAATCCTTGAAATCACAATTCATCCCTTTTCACCCTTTAGGGGGTAATTTAAAAAAAATGTCAAAACTATTTCGAGATATTTTAAAAAGATACCTATGCGCCTAAAAGTAATGTTGCAACTAAACGAACACAGGAAATATGGCGGGATGTATAATTCACCCCGATTGTAGATCCACCCCTTAAGGGGTTGATTAAGACAAAATCCAAAAATTGGTTTTTCGGCATTTGCAAGGGTAGTTTTTGTAAGCAAAAACCAAGTCGATATCTTATTGGTGTTAAAAAATATTAAACAATCCTTGAAATCACATTTCACCCCTTTTCACCCTTTAAGGGTTAAATTTAAAAAAGTTGTCAAAACCATTTCGAGATATTTTAAAAAGACGCCTATGTGCCAAAAAGAAACCTTATATCTCAATAAACACAGGGAATACGACGGGATTTATAATTCACCCCGATTGTAGATCCATCCTTTAGGGGTTGATTAGGACAAAATCTTGAAATATATTTTTCAGTATTTGTATGGGTAATCTTTGTCAGCAAAAAGCAAGGCAATATCTTATTGGCCCTAAGAGATTTAAGGAATCCTTGAAATCACAATTCACCCCTTTTCACCCTTTAGGGGTGAGATTTTAAAAAACTATCAAAATCTTTTCGAGATATTTTAAAAAGACACCTATGTGCTAAAAAGTAATGTTGCAACTAAACGTACACAGGAAATACGACGAAATGTATAACTCACCCCGATTGTAGATCCACCCCTTTAGGGGTTGATTAGGACAAATTCCTGAAATACGTTTTTCGGTAATTATATGGATAATCTTTGCAAGCACACAGTAAGTCATATCTTATTGGTCCTAAGAGATATTAAGGAATCCTTGAAATCACAATTCACCCCTTTTCAACCCTTAGGGGTGAAATTTTAAAAAACTGTCAAACCCATTTCGAGGTATTTTAAAAAGACACCTATGTGCCAAAAAGTAATGCTGCAACTAATGAACACTGGAAATACGACGGGATGTATAATTCACCCCGATTGTAGATGCACCCCTTTAGGAGTTGTTTAGGACAAAAACCTGAAATATGTTTTTCGGTATTATTATGGGTAATCTTTGTAAGCAAAAAGCAAGTCGATATCTTATTGGTTCTAAGAGATATTAAGGAATACTTGAAATCATAATTCACCCCTTTTCACCCTATAGGGGTGAAATTTTAAAAAACTGTCAAACCCGTTTCGAGATATTTTAAAAAGACACCTATGTGCCAAAAAGTAATGCTGCAACTAATGAACACAGGAAATACGACGGGATGTATAATTCACCCCGATTGTAGATCCACCCCTTTAGGGGTTGATTAGGACAAATTCCTGAAATAAGTTTTTCGGTAATTGTATGGATAATCTTTGCAAGCAAACTGTAAGTCCATATCTTATTGGTCCTAAGAGATATTAAGGCATCCTTGAAATCACAATTCACCCCGTTTCAACCCTTAGGGGAGAAATTTTAAAAAACTGTCAAACCCGTTTCGAGATATTTTAAAAAGACACCTATGTGCCAAAAAGTAATGCTGTAACTAATGAACACAGGAAATACGACGGGATGTATAATTCACCCCGATTGCAGATCCACCCCTTTAGGGGTTGATTAGGACAAAAAACTGAAATAAGTTTTTCGGTATTTGTATAGGTAATCTTTGCAAGCAAAAAGCAAGTCGATATCTTATTGGTTCTAAGAGATATTAAGGAATACTTGAAATCATAATTCACCCCTTTTCACCCTATAGGGGTGAAATTTAAAAAAACTACCAAAACCTTTTCGAGATATTTTAAAAAGACTCCTATGTGCTAAAAAGTAATATTGCAACTAAACGAACACAGGAAATACGACGGAATGTATAACTCACCCCGATTGTAGGTCCACCCCTTTAGGGGTTGATTAGGACAAATTCCTGAAATAAGTTTTTCGCTAATTGTATGGATAATCTTTGCAAGCAAACAGTAAATCGATATCTTATTGATCCTAAGAGATATTAAGGAATCCTTGAAATCACAATTCACCCCTTTTCAACCCTTAGGGGTGGAATTTTAAAAAACTGTCAAACCCATTTCGAGGTATTTTAAAAAGACACCTATGTGCCGAAAAGTAATGTTGCAACGAAACGAACACAGGAATTACGACGGGATGTATAATTCACCCCGATTGTAGATCCACCCTTTTAGGGGTTGATTAGGACAAAATCCTGAAATTGGTGATTCGGTATTTGTATAGGTAATCTTTGTAAGCAAATAGCAAGTCGATATCTTATTGGTCCTAAGAGATATTATAGAATCCTTAAAATCACAATTCACCCTTTTTCACCCTTTAGGGGTGAAATATCAAAAAACTGTCAATACCATTTCGAGATATTTTAAAAAGACACCTATGTGCCAAAAAGTAATCTTGCAACTAAACGAACACAGGAAATACAACGGGATGTATAATCCACCCCGATTGTAGGTTCACCCCTTTAGGGGTTGATTAGGGTAAAATCCCGAAATTGGTTTTTCGGCATTTGTATGGGTAATACTTGTAAGCAAAAACTAAGTCGATATCCCATCGGCCCTAAGAGATATTAAGTAATTCGTGAAATCACATTGCACCCCTTTTCATCCCTTAGGAGTGGAATTTCGAAAAATCCCTTCTTAGTGGGTGCTTACGTCATGAAGGGAATATACTCTCCGAATTTCAAGTTTCTAGGCCCAGGGGTTCGGGCTGGGCGGTGATGAGTGAGTCAGTCAGTCAGTCAGTCAGTCAGTCAGGACACTGCCTTTTATATATATAGATTATCAGATTTTTGGCGTGTCATCAGATTTTTAATTATAAAAGTGTTCCGAAAGGTAATTTCGGCGCCCTGATGCAACGCATCCTTTGCTTACCGTGTGGAGCCGGCACTGTTTCTACCTTAAGATAAAAAGCGATTAAATATATCTAGTAAATAAAGTGATTAATAAATAAATTTCAGTACAGTTAATTTCTTGGAACGACCACAAATTTCAGTTGACAATCTTGTGATGTAATAAATAATTCTAATTTCAACAAATTTTGCCGAGTCCTAAAAACTCGAGTTTCTAGAAACCCTATTGGTTACTTGAAATAGACTCGACCGAACACTCTAAATGTCCATGATGGACAAAATCTCACTGGCCTTAAACTTGTATTAACCTCAGTGTAAATTGTCACTTCACACCAATTTGAATTGTCCATCTTTATAATCTTAAAATTCATGTGACAATTTATTGGTAATAATTAAAGACCGGTAAAAATATGCAACGGTACTTTTGCCATAAGCGTGTTATTTTAAACTTTATTTTAACAAAAAACCAACAAAAAACAAAAAAGTAAAACACTTGTATAGCAATGAATTCTTATCTTAAGAACGACACCTCATTATTTTGGGATTATATCCAAGATAGGTAATTCCGGTCACTTCGTTGCCATTGGTCAGTTTTTGATAAGATATTAAATTTTTATATGCTACACTATTTGTCAGCGGGGCACATTACAAATATATATTATAACATTTTATTTCTACAGATAACACATGTGCCGCTTTTTATCGAAAAACACCTAACTAAAGTACCGTTGCATATTTTTGCCGGACTCTAGTAATAATTCAGATAAGAAATGATTAAAAAAGTAATCAAATCAGTACAGGTTTTTTATTTTACAATTTATTTTTCCTGTAAAATCCAGCATTCATTGTAAAAAATTAAATATTGCTAAATATAAAAACAATATTTATGTAAATAGTAGAAGGTAAATACTAGAAGCAAAAGCTATCACTATTGTACATGTTCTAAACACAATGTAATATATTTTTATCAACGACAATAAAACAAATTTTAAATAAAGATTAAAAAAGTAACCCAATATTAAAGTTTATTTTCAAGAAGAAGATTAATTGTTATTTATGTATATATGGTCTGAATACATCTAATATTTATTTGACATTTTTGTGAATTGCTACAGAATTTACGATGCCCTTTCCATGTTAAGTTTACATAGGGTTCAAGTTTCACTAATAAACATGTCTGCAAGTGTCCCTTTATTAGAAACAGATTAATTTTTTTATCATTTAATATTTCACGATAATTAGATAATTATATTGATTTATTTATGAAATTTTATTTCTAAAACAATACTAAAATTACTTCCCTTAAATACAAGGTAATTTATTTGTGTTTGGACTTTGAGAAAAAAAATAATCAATTTGCTCTTATGGGTCACGGACCGCTTTGACATCACTCGCGGACTCCTGGGGAATTATTTTGTATCATTAAATACTTCACCACAATTTGATAATTATATTGATTTATTTATGAAGTTTTATTTCTGACACAATACTAAAATTATCTCCCTTACATACAAGGTAATTTATTTGTGTTTGAATTTCGAGAAAAAAAAATCAGTATTGCAATTATGGGTGCATTATGGACCCCTTTGACATCAATCGCGGACCCTTGGTTGGGAAATGCTGCCCTAGAACATACCCTCTTGCACCTTGAAATGTACATTAATTTTAACTAGTATAAGTATTAGATAATTAGTATTTATTATTTATAACAGAGTAGAAGGGCCAAATAACTTATAATAAAATATTTATAATTGTATTACAAAACTGTAATATTTTTATGAAAAAATGAACATAATTCATTTTCATTAAATAAGTTCTAATAAGTCAAATATAGGGTGACCATTCGTCCCGCATTTTGACTCTGCGTCCCGCATTGTTACTTGTCCGCAAAATGTCCCGCATTTTTGATATTTGTCCCGCAAAATGTCCCGCATTTTTAATTCTAACTAACTTTACATCAATTTAACTGTCAGTGCTCTACTTTTCCTATAGTTTGATAATGATAAGTTTTGAATTTTGATATTAAAATGTGTATATTTACATTATACCATGAGTTCTGAAAGAAATTACATAAGGGTTGGCAATGGAAAATAAAAGTAATGTCATCAGCAAGCTTTAGAATTAATTAACTGTCATGACTTTTGTTGTTGTCTTAAGTTTATATTGTTATATAAAGCCTGCAGTAGACATTATTTTATTTTTCCATAGCCAACCCTTATGTTATTTCTTTTTGAGCTCGTGGTATATGTAGTTATCAGTGTAATTTATTTTTTTTGGTGATATTTTTTATTCAATTGTTAATTTTTTTGTCGCGGTAATTAAATTATACTAGCCACAATTGTTAAATCGTTTAATACATTTTTGTTATCTTTTGTACTCCTTTCCTCTCGTGTACGCAGAGCCGTGTTTTGGCGCTCTTAGCAAATAAAAACAAGGTTCTCACCTACCAAAATCCAGTGACGAGCAAAAAAAAAAAAGGTCCTCACCCTGGACCGTCCCGCATTGCCTTCTCAAGAAAATGGTCAGCCTAGTCAAATACCAAGTCAGAAATTTTATAAAAGTTTACAAAAGTATGGCAAATATGACTATTTTAGATTATAGGAACTGAATTCAAGCTACAAGACTTTTTATTCCGAGGTACAATTTGAAGTTAAATAAATGTTTATTTATTAGAAGAGGGTGCTTAAAATGAAATGGTTATGTCTGGATGTCTGGATAATGGATCTGGAACTGGAAGTATTTAAAATATTTTCCTAGTATTTCAAATATTTCAGTATTATTTCAAATATATCCCTAGTATTATTATTATTAATTATTTAAAATATATTATTTCTAATACCTTGCTGGGTATTTGGTATCTGAAATACTTTTACTGAATATTTGGTACAGCTCTGCATATATGAGGGCTATCTTTTAAGTTTTTACAAAAACTAAGAAAAAATAATTTTTTTTTTTTGAACAACTGTTTTATTGCTTTTCAAAATATTCGCCTATTTATACACTTTCGCAAGCGTTCAAACCAATTCTCGAAACATTTTTTCCACTCTCAAGTTGGTATCTCAGCGATTCCCAAACTGTGCGCCGCGGCGCCCTGGGGCGCCATGACTAGCCTATAGGGGCGCCGCAAAAACGTTCCAATATTCCATTAACTGCGTTAATTAGACCAATGTTTTGACTTGGGGCGCCGCGAAAAAATTCTGATACATTAAGGGCGCCGGGAACCGAAAAAGTTTGGGAGCCACTTTGGTATTTCAAAAACATAGTTTTCGAAGTCTTCAACAGCTTCTTGAGGTGATGAAAATCGATGTCCACGTATTTTTTGTTTGACATTAAAGAACAAAAAAAAAGGCGTTAGGGGATAAATCAGGTGAATACGGACAATGAGACATTAATTCGATGTTTTTCTCTTTCAAATAATCAATTGTTTGACGTGCTGAGTGGGAGCTTACATTGTCATGATGAAGAATGATGCGACGTTTTTGGTTGTTTTTCGTTTTTTGTCGATGACTTGCAAAATGACTGGCAAACAAATAGTTGTATACCTTTCAGCATTAACTGTACTCTGATCCTCTAAAGGAATAGTTGCGACATGTCCAGTACAAGCTAAGAAACATGCGATCATTTTTTTGGAAGTGCTTTGTGAACGAACAACTTTTGTGGGTTTCAATCACAACATGAGCCTTTTTTGAGCTTCGGTCAAATTATGCGGAATCTATCGGGAACAGATCTTTTTCACAGCTAAATGTTCATGCAAAATCAAATATATTGCAGTCTGTGATATGCCAAAGGATGCCTCTATCTCACTCTATCAACCGATTTTGGTCGACCTGCATGAGATTCATTACTGACGGACGCACGACCACGACGAAATTCTGCAAACCAATTGTAAACAGTTTTTTCTGATGGTGCTTCATTACCAAAAGTTGAACGAACCGAATCTATGCATTATTGTTGAGTTAGGTCTTTACTAAAATCGTAAAAAATCATCCAATGAAAACCTTCACGAGTAATATCCATTTTGCACAAACTTGTTTTTTAAACGCTCCCTGTCAACAAAGTTAGCGGTCAATTTATACGCTGCCACTGATTTTACAATATCAAATGTCAAATTTTACGAATATAGTAATGACACATTTCAATATTGCCATCTAGTGATCATTTGTAAAAACATAAAAAGTAACCCTAGTAAAGCAATTTAATCACGTGACCTGCAGCATTTTAAATGTCAGTCATAGGGCACACAATCACGTTGTTTAACACGTTAAAGCATAGGCGTTTAGTATTTTATGTGATTTTTGTTGTTATTTATAAACATTTAGTAAATAATATTGATATATTGTGATAATATATTGATTATATTCAGTCTAGAAATTAGAGCTGAAATACAGCCATTTTCGTGAATTTATCGTTTTTATTTATCACAAGTAAGTGCTGGCACCTGGCACTGGAAGTATTTTACAGCTGGACTAAATAATAGACATGAGTACATTTTACAAAATTGAAAGGTGATATTAGAGATAGATACCCTCAAAAATGTGTTGGATAATAATGTTGAACTTAATTCGAAAGACATACCAGCAATGACAAATATGGACAGTGTGGCATATTTATTTTTATTAAATAAGATTTAACACAATATTCATAATAATTATAAATTAAAAGTCCTACCGAAGTACAAGGTGTTTCAAAAGAAATTTTATATTTAGTGGATCGATTAAAAAAAAAGTAAGCCGTATATAGAAAAAATGTTTATTAATTATTAAAATACACTTTTTGGGGATTTATTTCTCCAATTTATGTCACCTCTCCGGGAGATCAATTTGCCTGAGAAAATTTCACGAACACGCGGCAGAGACATATTGGACGTGTGTGAAGTTGCTCCGTCCTGTTGGAACCATGTTCTTTGGTTATAGCCAGGAAAGTTTTGCAGTTCAGGTACCAAGAAGTTGTCTAACATCTCCACATAACGCTCTGAATTCACTGTAACTGCACGCCCCCTTTCGTCTTCAAAAAAGTAAGGGCCGATAATTCCTCGCTCAGACATCGCAGCCCATACGGTCACTTTAGGCGAATGTAGGGGTTTCTGATGTTTGCGTTTCGGATTCGTTGCACTCCAGTAGCGGCAGTTCTGCATATTTACGTGGCCATTAAGATGAAAATGAGCTTCATCCGAAAACAAAATGTTGGTAAACGTTGAAAATCGCTCAATCACCTGATTTACGAAATTAAGCCTCTGACTGGCATCTTGGGTCTTTAATTCTTGCACCAATTGAATTTTGTAGGGGTGCAGCTTTAGGTCTTTGTGCATAATGCGATGTAATGATGATCTATGCACATTTAAAGCACTTGCGCGCTTCCGAATTGAAAGGTTCGGGTCGTCACGAACATACTGATTAACATTCTCCACGTTTTCTACCGTTCTTGATGACCTAGGTCGCCCGGATTTTGATTTATCCAGAGTTGTACCAGTCTCTTCAAACTGTTTAACCCAATGTTGAATGAGAGGAATGCTTGGCGCATCATTTAAGTGGCGAAAACCTCGAATACTGCAGAATTTTCTACGCGCTACAGTCGGCGAATCACCGTTTTTGTAAAACTCTCGCACGCATAACGCGCGGTCTGCTCCCGAGAAACGCTCCATAGCGACTAAATTCCCAAGAGCCAGGCTACCTATTGACATAACCCCCGCGCCCCTCGGATACGTTGCGTTCACGCAGTAAGCTAAATAAATATAAAATTTCTTTTGAGACACCTTGTAGAACAATTTTTTTAGTTGTGCGGTGAGCAACACGACACTGTCAGGCAGCATTTACTATTTTTTATTAAATAGTGCCCTGTGTAGCAAAGATTTAAACATGGTATCCAGTCTGGATTATTTATATCTTCAATATTAGACAATTTTCCTAAAGTGGTTTTAAATATTTCAAGTGAGACTTTTTAGGGTTTTGTAGGTATGACCCTCAAAAACTTAATAGATTTAATATAGAAAGTTGTAATTTGTCATGCTTATACAACTCTTTGACCCACTTATAGGAAAAATACTGTTTAAAAGAGTTTAAAAAAAAACACATCCCGAGATAAATATAAACAATTATGTATTTAATAAAAAAAAATATTTTTTAAAATTTTGAGTGGCATACCAAATGAAATCTAGAAACAAGACGTGGATTAACAAGCAAATTTAAATTTTTGAAAAATCAATTGTTTTTATTGGATTTTAGCAAAAAATGGCTAAAAAAGTTCTAGTCCCGCTCCCTTTTACCCAAAGGGGTTAAACTAAAAATCTAAAAAAATTATAGATAATGTACATTGATCTTAGCCGGAAACGTTCGAGAGCAATTTTTGCTCCGATTGCGTTTTTGAAAAATATTGCAGTTTTTGTGTTTTTGACTAAATTAATTATTGTTTTAATTCATGGCTAAATAAGGGCTAATAATGTTATAATTTTTTTGTATTTATGGCTAAGATAATGTGTGTATTTTTATGAAATAAAAATATAATAAAAAAATTTTAACAGCTGAGGACCGAGTTTTGAACACCGCATCAACATTGTTAATAAAACAAATATTCGTAGACATCCAGTATTATGTTGGCTTCTTACACTTATCAAATACCTACAAAACCCTGAAATGTGTGAAAATTTACACTTCACATCAATTTTTTAAATTGCTTTATTTATTTATGTAAATTATATTGGTTGGTACTGCACCTAGTATCTTCAAGAACACACCAGAAATAAAATGTTTACTACAAAGAAACGCAGGCTTTATTTTAGATTTTGTGTAGGTCCTCTCTCGTCAATACCTTGATCCACTGCTGGCGCCTTTTAATTCACTAATTATTTTAATTAGGTTTATGTGTATAGTTAAATATGCTTGGAAATCGATGAAATGACACCTGATCTCTACCCTCATGACTTGCACCCCCCCCCACTATACAAAAACTTGGCATATTTAACGTTTTTATGTATAATCCCATATGCGTCAATGCACTGTCCTATCTCTGTCAATTTTAAATGCCTGTTTGACGGTTGTAACATCACACTAAAATGATCTACCAGGTCTACAAGTATGAAATGCGGATTTTTTTAAAAAATAAAACACAATAATCTCATAACAACAGTAAAAGTTTATTTATTCGAAGTATTCTCCATTAGAAGTTATACATTTTTCCCATCTTTCAGGCAATTTGTGAATACCTCGCCAGTAGAACTCTTCCCCTTTCCCCGCAAACCATTCATCTAGCCATTCTTTCACATTTTCATATGAACAAAAGTGCTGCTCGGCAAGTATGTGACCCATCGATACGAACAAGTGATAAATTGAAGGGGCCAAGTCTGGTGAGTAAGCGGCATAAGGTAGCACTTCCCACTTGAGTGTCTCCAATGTGTTGCAAACTGCTTTTTCCTTATGTGATGGAGCTTTAACGTGAAGAAAGATTACCATGTGCAGTCTTCTTTCGTATTCTGGTCGTTTTATGAGCAGCGAATGGTTCAATTCGATCAGTTGTTGTTGGTAGCGATGGGTATTAACTGTTTCACCAAGTTTTAACAATTCATAATAGACCACACTCTTTTGGTCCCACCAAGTAGAGAGCATTGTCTTTTTGCCAAAGCGATTCGGTGTAACAGTTGATGTGGATGGTGAGCCTGGGTTCACCCATGATTTTTTGGGTTTGGGATTTTCAAAATAAATCCATTTTTCATCGCCAGTAATGATACGATGCAAAAAAGACTTTCTTTTGTATCGTGCAAGCAAAATTTCACAAGTGTTTTTGCGTTTTTCCATCTGCCTCTCATTCAATGCATGTGGAACCCATCTGCCGACTATTGAATCTTACCCATCTCTCGTAGGCGATTGGAAACATCTTGTTGACTAACGCCTAACTGCTCTGCTAGTTGTTTTTGTGATTTACTATCGTCTTCCTGTAGCAATGTTTCCAATTTTGTATTATCATATTTTTTTGGAGGTTTTCCATGTTCTTTGTCTGTAAGATCAAAGTCACCATTTTTGAAACGCCGAAACCATCGTTCACACGTATCTTGTGATGGAGCTTATTCACCATAAGCTTCTCGAAGCAGTCGGTATGATTCAGCAGCAGTTTTTTTTCAAATGAAAACAAAACAGTAGTACTGTCCGCGTATGCTCTTTATTTGGCACAAAATTTGACATTTTTAACACAGTAATACAAAACTATATGATCACTTTTCAAATTATAACCTATACGCATTTGACACTTAATGATAACTTAACAAAATGCCATATGTGTTGAAACTTTGAAGTATACACTCTATTTGCGCGGCAGGTTTGAAAATAATCCGCATTTCATACTTGTAGACCTGATATATCACTCAAAAGCCGTTATATGATAGAGAAGGTCGGTAACTTAAAAGTTGTTCTAAGATACATGATGCTCAAGGTACAAAAGTCTCCCCTACACCTTATTGAAGTACTTAAGTAATATTAAAATATTATGTATTCCAAAAATTTTAAATAAAGTTGTGCGGTGCACAACGGCGCCGAAGCACCAGAGGCGCCAAAACTTCAAGAAAAAGAAAGATAATATGCTTTTTTAATTATAAACAAAAAAATTGTTCCTTACAATAAAAAAAAATAAATAAAAAAAATCAGCTGTGGCCACCACTTCGGATCAGCTGTGGACCGACCGTTACATATAAGTATGAAAAAATAGAATTTTTCAATTTTTTTTATCGTTTTATCAAAAAGTTGTTCGTATTGCTTTTATAGCAACTTTTGTTAAATCATTTTTTTCGAAATATTTTTGTTGTTAAATATTCGCAAAAATTTTAAAATCGACACGAACAAACTCCCATTTCTAGTCAACTGATTTTTACCAAAAGTTGATCAACTCGTGCCATTGATGTCAAAAGCTTAAATATGAAGTTTCATAAAAATCCTTTTAGCCGAATTTTGCTCTGCACGTGTACACAGACAGACAGACAGACAGACAGACGGACGGACGGACAGACAGACATCATGCTAGAAATAGTCAAAACGTTATGTAGGGACCTCAATTCGCGGAAATCCATCGAAATTTCGAAATGTTAAAATCGGTATGATCACAATACCTCCCTTATATATGTTGGCGGTCGGTAAAAAGAAAGAAGGAGGAAATACGAATTTTTACATGCATGGTTTTCTGGCGGAAATACGTCATTCCAAATACCACAATTACTGTTAATATTTTGTAGTTTACGTATGATCGGTATGATCACAATACCTCCCTTATAAATATTGGCGGTCGGTAAAAAGCAATGAAAGGGAGGATATTCCGAAAATCACTTGAAGAGCGGTGGTCATAAATTCAGAAAATACTTGAAGTGTAGGAAAGGCAGAAAATGTGTAACAAACCGTCAGTATTATATGAAAATAAGTTGGATGTTTACATTTCGCGTGACCCGGAGAAATACGGATCAAACCCGGAACCCGGACACAAACCTGTAAAACGCGGAACCTCCGTGTCAGATCCGAAGAGGTTGAGGTTTTTGAGATCGTGCATCCAAGATATTTGAATCTATCAAACCTTTTATTTGCAGATCTTCCTGGATTTCTAGGTCGTTAATTTCAGAGAACTATTTCCGGAATATTAAGGTGACCATACGTCCCGAATTGACCGGGACAGTCCCGAATTTCCAACTTGCGTCCCGAATTTTTACAGGCAATATTTGTCCCGAATTCGGAATTTTTGTACCAAATCTTCCCGAATTTTAGAAAAGGTACTTATTTTCAAAATTTATTTTTAACATGTTTGAACTAAAAATATTTTTACAAAATTTGAACTAAAAAAAATCTACCGAAAGAGTTGTTTTCTTGATGAACAGCTTCCAGGACAAGTGACAAGACTCAACTTAATGTAGACACATTAAAAGCAATATTACTGATTAAAGTAAATTATGAAGAAAACTGTAAGTATTTTTATAAAATGCTTCAAAGTAAAAAAGACCTACTCAGAAAAATCCATAGTTTGGAAAAATATAAAAAGTTTTCTACTGAGTAATTTTAATGAATAAATTTTGAATTCATTTTAAAAAAATACTGTTTTTAATAATTTTCCTTTTAATAATATAATAAATGGAAATTTTTATTTATTATAAATTATAATTATTTATTGTATATAATTTGTATTTAAAAAAATGAGTTTAACAATTATAATTGAATAATTACCCCCCGTCTATGATCTCCAGTCCCGAATTTTGAACTAAAAAATATGGTCACCTTAGTAATATATGTGTATAAATTGTCCAACATAAGGAGATCTTTTTGCTGTCAGATGGGCGGGCGCTCCTACGCTCTACAGGCCGTCGTTTTGAACCGAGAGACTCAGTGGCGTTCGTAATATAAACTCTGAACTGAAACTATTAATTTGATTTACGATTTAATTTACTGTTATTATATTAGCAAACTGTGGTGGCTTGTGGAAATCTCTAATGGAAGTATTGCAACCAGAAATATAATTGAGATTTTCTTTTAGGAAACAAAATCATTAAAAAGATGGACATAAAAAATTTCTAACTACATACACGTTTACAAATAATATCCTATAAAATAAAGAAATATTACATTTGATTATTTAATATGTATTAGTCAAGTATGTAGAAGAAAATAACCTTTTATATACTGTACAAAACATGCGATATCCTTCTTTCGTATTTTTGCAATTGTTATATGCGTTTTCTATTTTATTTTTATTTTTTTTTTAATTTACTAAGTTCTAAACGAATTTGAGTTACATTATTTTTTGCATGCACACAACTTCATTAAAAAATAATGAAATATTAAAAATAAAAATATACCTGTAGTCAAACGTACACTACGAAGCTTTTAACTGCAAACGTATGCACCTCCGACACGAGGTGTACTTCCTATATTCCACCATTACGCTTACTTAATACCAATCGCCGTATAATAAGCAGTTGGTGCTGCCAAAGCACGTAGCACATCGAGTCACTGTATATCGTAACTAGTGCTGGGAACTGAAACCGGTTTTTCGGGTTAAATTTTCGCGCTACCTGGATACTCGGTTCCGGATACTCGGTTCCGGACATCCGGTTCCGATTACTCGGTGCCGATTACCCGGTTTCAAATACCCGGTTCCGAATGCCCGGTTCCGGATACCCGGTTTCGCATACCCGGTTTCGGATACCCGGTTTCAAATACCCGGTTCCAGATACGCGATTCCAAGTTCCTAGATATTCAGATCTCCTAAATTAGATACCCGGTTCTAGGGTAGGGAAATCACCAGAGGAATTCGAATGAATACAAATTCCCGATGTTGATGTAAGGAAACTGTAAACATAAATATATTAAAATTAGTGCTGGGAACCGAAACCATAAAATAAACTCAGACAGAAAATAGTGCACTTCCTAAATTCCTAGCCATAGCCATAGACGAGATAATTTTAGTGCTGGGAACCGAAACCGATTTCTCGGGTACCCGGTTCCGGTTTACGGGTAAAACCGGGTTCGTAATTTTCGCGTTAACCGGATACCCAGATTCGATTACCTGGTTCCAGTTACTCGGTTCCGGATACCCGGTTTCAATTACCCGGTTCCGGATACCCGGTCCCGATCACCCGGTTCCGGATACCCGCTTCCGAAACTGGGTAATTGGGTAAACCCGAAATCGTTTTTTTTTTTGGATCCGGTTCCGATTCCGTCAAGATCAATTTCCGACTAAGGACAGCACTAATCGTAACTTATAGATAAACTATTTGTTTTACGCACGATGCAGAACAGTGACAGTTCTTAATTAAAAATTTAAAAAGAGAACGAAAGCCAAAAAAATTATAAAAGCCGATGATGGTGCTGCATTTGACCTTGCAGCATTTATGTACCAGTTGCCACTGCTCGCAATCCCATCGCAGAATATGGGCTAAAAAAAATTATTTATTTTATTGAACAATTAAATTAGCATCGCTAATATCATTGTACCATATATACCAATCTCTATCCAAGGTGTATAAGCTACATTCTTTACAAATATTGCTTCAAAATCATTTGAACCAATGCGCACCCCGCGGGTGGTTATAGGTTAGAACTTCTACCCCCCCCCCCCGTCACGACTGTGTTAGGCTGTACTTAGGTACTGATAATTACCACTGTTGTAACAATTGCGAATATGAGTGGCCAGAAAAGAAAATTGAATACGCTATCATTATCTGACAAAGATGTTAGAAGCTTAAATATGAAGTTTCATAAAAATCCTTTCAGCCGAATTTGCTCTGCACGTGTACACAGACAGACGGACAGACAGACCGACAGCCATCATGCTAAAAATAGTCAAAACGTTATGTAGGGACTTTAATCAAATATTGTAAATTACATATGTATTTACTGCTTTGTCAGTTTATGACGATGATATGCATGTAAAAATGTCTTACTCTAATAAAGATTATTATTATTATTATTATTACAATTCGTGGAGATCCATCGAAATCTCGAAATGACAAAATCAGTATGATCACAATACCTCCCTTATATATGTTGGCGGTCGGTAAAAACCGCGAAAAAATTCTGAAGAAAGCCGAAAATGGTGTAACCAATGATCGCAAACGTTTTAAAATCTGTACCTACGAGAACATCGACAAAGTTATTTGATTTAATGTAGTTATATATTTATTTACTGTCAATAAATTGAAATGAAAGCGTTATTTTACTTATTTTATAATTATTTGTTACTCGAATTTTCCATACCTCGAAATTTTTGCAGTGAACTATAATGATTCGACTTAGGGTAGTTTGACTGTATTAGGAAATATTTGAAATATATACTAAGGAACTATTCGGAATATAATAATAATAGGAAAATATTTTCAATACTAGGGAAATATTTGAAATACTAGGGAAATATTTGAAATACTAGGCAAAATATTTGAAATATGTACTAGGGAAATATTTAAAATAATGAAGAAATATTTGAAATACTAGGGTAATATTTTAAATATTAGGAAATATTTGAGATATTTACTAAGGAAATATTTGAAATATTAGGAAATATTTGAGATATTTACTAAGGAAATATTTGAAATATTAGGAAATACCTAATTGGCAAACTTTTAAAGTATATCAAAAACTGACATTTTCAGACAACAAATATCAAATACAACGGTGAAAATATTTGCAAATCCAAATACAAAGAGCATTTTTTGAAGTATTTGAAATACGAGAATGTAATTGAAATACTTTTTCAAATATTCCCAGACAGGGCCGGCGCTAGGATTTGCGAGGCCATGTGCGAGAAGAGCTGCGGGGCCTGCTGTTCAGATCCAAGTGAGGAGCAAAAAAAAAGGTCCTCAATTCCATGCGCGGGGCTTGTTGTTGACCGCGGGGCCTGCTGTTCAGCTCCATGTGAGGAGCAAAAAAAAAAAAATGTCCTCAACTCCATGCACGGGGTCTGCTGTTCAGCCCCATGTGAGGAGCAAAAAAAAAAATAGGTCCTCATCTCCATGCGCGGGGCCTTTGGAGGCGCGGGGCCATGTGCGGCCGCAAATGCTGCACATGCCTCGCGCCGGCCCTGTTCCCAGATCTAGTTTAGTTTATACGTTTAGAATACAAAGCTAAGAAGTTGAAAGTTAACGAAACAAATATGTACTGCTACCTATAAGAGTCCAGTAAAAACGTGTTTTTTAAATACTGGGGGGGTCACCCATAAATGTAAAGGTCTTGTATTACATTACTTTCCTTCTAAAGTAAAATTAAATTAAAAATTAAAAACCTGATGGGATTTTTTAAGTTATTTTGGAAAAAAAGTGTTTTTTTTTTGGGTTATTCCTTAGGCATTAAAACTGGTCACGTGTGACTCTGTTTTGGACATTAAAGTTTTAAAATTATTTTGGGACGAAAAGGGTTAAGTCCTAAACAGGGGCGCACACAGGGGTGGTCCAGTAGGTCCGGATCACCCCTAAGATTCCAGGCGAATGTTTGTAATTATACCATAATAAGTAAAAAAGTTCAAAATATAGTGGATATATAAGCATACGAAATGTATTTTTATGAAACGTCGTAACATCAGTATATATTATTTGAAGAATTTCTACTGAATTTATCAAAATGTAGTAGTAAAATGCTTTAACATTTAACAAGAGGAGCTTAAAATGTTTATAAGTGACTAAAACCTGATGATACCCTTTATACTTTTTGCTTCTCACCAAACAAATAGGTGTTTTACTAAGGTGACCATACGTCCCGAATTGACCGGGACAGTCCCGAATATCCGCCTTGCGTCCCGAATTTTTTCAGAGACAATATTTGTCCTGAATTCGGGATTTTTGTCTCCAATTGTCCCGATTTTTAGAAAAGGTACTTATTTAAATATTTATTTTTAATATATTTCAATGCAAATTATTTTTACAAAGCATGAACTAAAAAAAATCTACCGAAAGGGTATTTTCCTTGATGAACAGCTTTTGGATAACTGACAAGACTCAACTTGATGTAGACACATTAAAAACAATATTACTGATTAAAGTAAATTATGAAGAAAACTATGCGGATTTTTATAAAATGCTTCAAAGCTATAAAAGACCTACACAAAAAGATCCATAGTTCGGAAAAATATTAAAAAAATTCTGCTGAGTAATTTTAATGAATAAATTTTGAATTCACTTCAAAAAAATCAGCTGTGGCCACCACAGGACCACCGTCATCACAAAGTACTTGTATAAAATACATTCTAGCAGTAGAGTAGTTATTATTATAAAAGACAGTAGCGAATTATATTACGTTGATAATTTCATAATGTGAATTCATAATTTACGATAACCATGGAAACGTACCTGCATTGATCCAAATAAAAGTTGTTAGTTATTGCTTTTATAGCAACTTATGTTAAATACATTTTTTCAAAATATTTCTGTTGTGAAATATTCGAAAATATCTTAAAATCTACACGAGTAAACTCACATTTTGAGTCAACCGATTTTTACCAAAAGTTGATTAACTCGTGCCATTGATATCAAAAGCTTAAATATGAAGTTTCATAAAAATCCTTTTAGCCGAATTTGCTCTGTTCGTGTACATAGACCGACAGACAAACAGATAGATAGACCGACAGATAACGTGCTAAAAATAATCAAAACTTCAGGGACCTCAATTCGTGGAGAGCCATCGAAATCTCGAAATGGCAAAATCGGTATGATCACAATACCTCCCTTATATGTGTTGGCGGTCGGTAAAAATACTGTGATTTCTAATAATATAAATTAATTATCTGTGATTGGAAATTTTTATTTATTATAAATAATAATTATTTATTGTATATATTTGTATAAAAAAATATTAAACAATTATATTTGAATAATCAACTCCCCCCCGTTCTATGAGCTCCCGTCCAGAATTTTGAACTAAAAAATGTGATCCCCTTAGTTTTACAAGCCTAGTTTTACGGACAGCCCCTAAAAAAATCTGGTGCTCCCCTGGTCCTAAACACAATTGTATTACAGATATCAGTTTCCTACATACGCAGAAGAGGTTCGTGGTATTGCAGGACCATGCGAATGCGGAGTATTTCCAAGTTACGAAATCAGTGCAGATGAAGAACCTCTTTTAAGTAATATTCCATTGAACGTTTCTTGTTCAGAATCATTTACTTGCACAAATATATGTATAAAACTCGCTGCTTCAGTTGGGGCGGCAGGAGTTGATCTTCTGTGCGCCAAATTAGGACAGATCGAAAATTTAAAAGTAAGTAACTACACATTTTACTATAAATAAATTTATAAACACTACTAGCAGAATACTCGTTCTTCGTACGGAATAAGTTCATGCGGACACCGTTATTTTGGACGTTTGCCATTGCTGATAGTTCTAGGCTAGAATAGTATAATATAATGAGTAGTAGTATCAAAAAGATATAATACTTCATGAGTTATATAAAATATTTTCGGACGTTTCGGAAACTGCTCAACAATCTGTTTCCGTCTTCATCACTTCGCTATAGATAATTTAAAACGTTAATCGTAGAAATAAAAAAAAGAAATAAAGCATTAAAAAAATAATACTAAAGAAAAGAATGTCACATTTTTCTTACTTACTTTCATCAAAACCAAATATTTTTTAAAATAATTATTTTTGTGTAAACATATCAATTAACAACTATTATTATCACGCGTTATATGTCAATATACATTTCGGTAAGCTTCGGAATATTTCGTTACATTTCGGAATCTCGCTTCAAATTTGTTTTAGAAGACACGCACCCACGCAGGGACACACGTTGGGCTATTATATTATAGATAATCTGTATTTTAGAAAATTACGAAAGAATAACTTATGGTGAAAAGATTTTTATATGAAATGGTTGGGTATTAATTCACAGCACTTACGCGTCCAAGCTAGACTCTTAAATAATTAGATTTGCCTTTTCGAAAAACCGAAAGCGATGCAGAACACTAATAAAATGTTTATAATTAAAAAAATATATATATATTTTATATAATAAGTATATTAGGTTATTCCGTTCCAAAACTATATAATGTAGAAGTTATTGGGATAAACGGTGGAGGAAAGTAAACTCAACGATTACTGAGACCCAATATTTCGGTCAAATTTTTTTGACCTTTTTAAAGGGAAAGTAAAATTTAAGAGTGTCCTCTGGTGTTAAATTTTACACTAATGACTAGATAATTTAAAAATTTAAACATAATATCACAACAACATACAAAATTCTAAATATCACAGTCTATAAAAACGGTTATAAATTTGGTTGGGTCTCAGTAATCGTTGAGTTTACTTTCCTCCACCGTTTATCCCAATAACTTCTACATTATATATTTTAAATATATGTATATAATCTGTCTCAATTTGTAATACGAAGATCTGGTTACTTTGGTGACTGTTGTGGTGTAAACAGACTTTGGCGTATCCGTGTGAACCAATACTATGATAATATTATAAATGTATTGTCAATATACAACATAAAAAATGAACTTTTCCTGTTAGTTCCGTATTACAAAATGAGACAGATAATAGTTTCTTAGCTTCGTACTGAATTAAGGTGGAATCCTCATTTGTTAAGTTGACACGAGCTCACATTTTACTGATTGAGGTTGGCTTTTGCTAAACAAAATAATCAAAAACCTAAAAGCGTTAAAAGTTACTATATTTCAAAATATAATTCCGCATGAAGCTAAGAAATAAATAATATAATAAATAACACAAGCTCCGAATGCTAACACTTCTTGCACAACTGTTACGTTACAACAGCAATAGATGTTTGCTTCACTCATTTCGAAGCGCTGAATCGGTAGGGGCGCTTCTGTTGTGTTTGATGATCGAAGGACTAAAAGTAAAAGACGAAAATTGATTTTCAAAATACTATAATATAAATTTATAAAATTGAATTTTAATTCACAGGCATCACTCTTCGTGCGTAGCTGTTATCAGGAATGGAGTTTTACGTTAATGAATAGTTCAATACCAATTTGCTGCAAGGATAAAAAACACATCCTTTGCAAGAAATACAAAACTCCAAGTTGGCGGGATCAACCGTATCAAAAGAGGCTTACACCGCACATGATGTCGGTAATGCAACAGTCACCTCAGGTTACTCCTAACTCGCCATTTGCAATCCGTCAACAATATCCTATCTCATTCCCATCAATACGTAATGAAGGATCAGTTTCAAGAGAAAACCAAGAGAGAGAACCATTCGGTTCCAATATAGAACAAATATACTCACCGAGAGCTAAAAGATCTGCAGCATCTATAATAGATTGTATGCCTCCAATGTACTCACCACTTTCTAGATCAAGACATCCTAGATCTGTCCCAAATCAACCAATACAACCAATACAAGATCTGCCAGATTTGGCCACGCCTATCCGTAAAATAAGATATCGAAGATCCAATCCAAATTCAATAGTTTTTGAATTGCCTGCAGGTGTTTTACCAGCTCGTAAAATGTCAACCGTTTCCAGATATTTGGAATTGTTCCCATATATGCGTGAGGTAACTAGAGTTCGAAAATCCGAAAGACCTGTCACAAAATCTGAAGAGAGGGAACAAACCTCCATGGTAGCAAAACCAGCTACACAAAAAGTACCACTTAAAACTTCGGTTACATCTATAAATAATAACACCGAAGCCATAATTATAACAGAAATAAATCCCGATATACCTGTGTCAACTGAACAAACTAATATCGAGTAAACAGCTACATTAGCTTCGTTCGCGGATGAATTTTCTAGCAAGGTGCCGAATAAGGAAGAACTTAACAGTTTTAAGCTGCATGTCCGATTTGATACCTAGATAACATGAATGTAATTACGGTATAGTAAATGATGGGAACATTTACTTTTTTATTAGTTTTTCATGTATTTAAAACAATCCTAAATTTTTTTATTCACAAAGTGTAGTACAATGTAGTAACAAAGCTTTTAAAAATGATCAGCTTAAACCAAATTCAGTAGAAGTTCTTGCTACCTTCAAACACATCAGACTTGCTAGAAACCGCACAGTAATTGTCCGAAGGCTACCGTGAACAAGAAGCATCAAGTCAGAATCAGGGACTACTACATCCGCGAATTTCCAAAAAGAATATTGCGCACGCGCTTGGTATTTCATCCTGTAAGAAAATGCATCGGCAAACGAAGCTATACTCCAAATTTGTTAGTCGCTGTTAAAACAGTAGTAAAATAGATTATGTGGATTTAAATAAATTTATTCCATACTTGCAATACACTCACATTGCTTATATAAAAATGTAAAAAAAAATATGCACTGAAATAAATTGATAAAACATTTATAAAAATTTTGATTCCCCACTTGAAAACCTGTTGTCTAAAAGTTGGGCTTTTTTTAATATGGCTTTCTTCTGGGCTTCATCAAATCGGTTTACTTTTAGGTCAATGTCCCTGTCGAATGGTCTTCTTTCTTTGGGTTTATCACTCTCCTTTTCCTAAAAGAAAAAATTATATACTAATTATATAATCGGAAGAGTTTTTTATGTCTGCAAAAATTTCCAATAAAACATTGAACACAAGTGTTTTAACAACAATTATTTTCACTTAAAAGAAAAGAGCCAATTAAACTAGCAACATTAACTATCTAAAAAAATCAAGCAATATTCGAAAACAAACGTGCAACACTAAACGATACAATTACATATTAAGTCATTTGGTTCGAAATAAATTTTGAATATAGATGCACTTGTAAGCTGCGTTCCCCACTTCTTATTAACATAGTATGCATATAGCCAGAACTGATATTCAACTGGTACGCACTGCTGGTTGTTAAAATATTACATACCGGTTGTTAAAATTAGAATTGTCAAATTTATCATCGTGTTAGCATACCAGTTGTTAAATATTTTGGATATCAACCCTGCTTGTAGCAATCTGCCGCGCATAGCCGCAATCTGTTTGGTACGATGTACAAAGCTAATGACGACCAGGCTCATGACGGCGTGGTACCTTTGATAATAGTAAAGACAGAAGACCTTTCCGTTTACATCAAATATTATGAAAGTGTACCAACAGTCAAAATACTTCAAACTTGCTAACGATTTTAGTAGAAAAAATAAATAAAAATGCCTGATGTGTAACACAATCATCAAAATGGTCAAGAAAAATTTGATGAAGTTGGGAAAGGAATTTGATTGTTGTTTTATAAACATTTTGTTAATGGTGTCGTCCGTGTACGAGCATTCGACAGTTCTTTGGTACAGTCGAGCGCAAGTGTTGCAGATGCTGATGAAAGTTTGCACTCTTGCGTGATTTGGGTTCGACTCTAGTGTGGAACTGTTTTATACACGGGAGGTTAAGGCACACACGACGGTCATAATTACATGGTGTGGTTTTATGCGGTAACAAATGACCATTATTATCTTCATTTCATTGAATGTCCTTGAACCATATTGATGAGTGTATATATATGTAATACTAATAAACAATTCTGCAATTTTCATTTATTTGTGTTGAGTGTGCGGAGAACAACTTGACCTTACTGAGTATATACTCTACTGAAACCTCCCCCATAACCTGAGTCATGTTGGTATTGGCCCTTAATTTGTGAGATATACAACGTTAACAATGATTTTACTGTACACCAAATAAAGGAAAAATAATAATGTGATAAAAGAATGTGAATTTATTGTTCACACTGATCTAATCGGTAATAGACAAGCCACTTATGGCCTGAATATATTACTTGCATTAAGCTGTACAGCGCCAGGTAAGTCATTAAATAATATTAAAATACATTATTACAAATTCCAAAAATAATTCTAAACATTCTGAAAATATGAATTTCCTTCTTAACCAACCGAACATTCCAAATAGATATTAACAATGTACTATCAAGTACATTATAGACAAGGGTCCATATTCAGGCCAATATTATTTAACATTTTTGTATACAACATACCAGAACTAATGGACGCTAAAATCGCCATGTTTGCAATTAGGACCAGCAATAATCACAAAGAGTCGTGATCAAAATGATGCAGTTAGAAAACCTCAAGAGAGTTACGACATTATAACTGCATACTTCAAAAAATGGTGTGTTAAATTGAATGTATGTAAATGCAAAGTGAAAATGTTCACATTGAGGCAAATAAAAAAAATTAATAAAATAAATAAATAATAATAATAAAAACCGGATATAGTCATTAATAACGACGTAGTCCAATGGAACCCACCGGATAAGACAGTAAAATACTTGGGAGTGCACATGGATGACACTAACGTGGAAATACCATTTAAACAAAAATTTACAAGAAGCGCAAAGTAAGCTGACATTTTTATAAATAGACGGACAACACAGAAAACAAAATGGTCTGTATTAATACATAAAAGCATCCTAAGACCAACCCAAACTTACGCAAGTGCAATATGAGGTGCTACACATCGCACATACATAAAGAAGCCCCAAAAATTTCAAAAGTCTTAAGAATAGCAACCAACAGCCCATGGTACGTTAGAAACAGACACATCCACGAAGAACTAGGCATTACCGCAATAGAAGACTTTATATAAAAAAAAAAAAATAAATAAAAACTTTTTTAAATAACTAGGTAAAAAAAATATATACACAAGACTCAAACGAAAATTAGCACGGGGCTTATGAACAGAAATTTATAATAACACCAGTAATGACAGTGACATTAATACTGAATAAGTAGTATAATTTAATTATAGTATAGTGAAGTAAAATAAACTAGTGATAGTGGAGTTCAATGAATACACTCCCGCAACGTCTTTAAAAAGTGAAAACAGACGCATATCATCAAAACCGTGTGTTACGTCAAGCACGTAGAACTAGTTAGCCATTCAATTAAAAAAAGATAATACCTATTTTGTTCTATTATTTACTTTGGATAAGAATTTACTACGATGCACATGCGTAGTGCAACAACCATTATAGTAAAATTACACCTCTACTTTGTTGATAAAATTAGGAAATTAGTAAATTTATTTTCAAAATATCGTTTTTCGACTCATATAAAAGTGTACACAGAGAACTTAAGGTATGCAAAATAGGTGAATGGTGTGTTTCGGTTGTCATTTTGGTTTGGTGTGCTTCGGTCAGTCTAGGGTTACCAGAAGTTTAAAGTGTGTAAAGAGAATTATTCAAATTTAAATCGAAGACCAAACTGTCGTAGGTGGTCATTCCATTCTTGAACCTGGTATTATAGTTCTTTTCTGGTTGCAGCCGCGAGCATGATGCCATTGGCATAAAATATAGTCCACGGTACGCGGTGCTGTAGGTCATGGGTGATCGTGTCCATGACAAGAATGAATAAGAGTGGCGACAGACCTGAGCCTTGGGGGTACTCCAACTTTTACAGGAAAACTATCGGAAACGACAGCAGCATATATTACTGGGCTACTGCTATTTGTGTAGAGTAATCGAAAGCATGGTCACGCAGCGCATACCATTTTGGTTGATGCGGAACTCAATCAAACGCTTTCTCGAAATCAAGAAAAGGTATATGCAATGGACTTCCTCTTTCTCGATGCTTTTCCATTAGCATGCGTGCTGTAAAAATCGCATCAGCAGTGCTAGAGCCCTTAACGAAACCACATTGATTGAAACTAATCTGAACGATATCCCGCACACGTTGATCAAAAATATGCTAGAAAATTTTCATTGTGTGAGGGAGAAGACGTATCGGTCGGTAATTAGAGCATTCTACTAGAACTCCTTTATTTTAAAAAATGGGCACAATGATGCTCGTGGTCATCGCGTAAACCATCCAACTACCACAGATCTGCTGGTAGATTGTCGGAGCCTGGTGCTTTCGAGTTCTTTATATTGCTGATAATCGCTGTTATTTCCTCGGCAATTGTAGTGGGAATAGGTCCAGCGTATGGCAGGCCTTCTGGAATCGGTGAGTGTGGAAACTCTGTATTAGAGATTTCATCAAAATGCTCTTGCCAGTGTTTTAGGAGCTGCTTCTTTTCTTCTGAATTAATGTAAAGATGTGACACTTAAAGTCTAATCAAATCAAATGTCTACAATTCATTTTATCTCAATCAACTGATTGAAATCATCGTCGATTTTCGGACAAAATTCTAATCTTTTTAACTCCAAATACTGTTCGTAGATTTTTTTTTTTATTTCACGTTTATTGGATTTATTACTAAGGTAATTAGTCAGGACAATTCTAATTTTTCGTTATGAAGATTCCATGTCTGAACAGAATTTGAACCCGAGACATTAGCAAAGAAGGGCACGTGTTACCACTACGCTACACCGGTCAGCGTCTTTTTGTTTTAATAAACACCATAAATACAAATCACGTGGTGTAAAGTCCGGTAAACGTGGCCTGCTTTCTGATACTTTATCGTAAACCTCAACTACCGTAGTGAAAAAATAATCACACTATTAACGTGGTAGGTCATACTGACCACCGATATTTATTTTAAAATATAAAATTTGAGAAAATATTTTATTTCTTAATGCCTTTTATTAGACAACTTGATTGAAGGCTTTATAAGGGAAGTAACACAACAATACTAAAATTATATAGTTTTATTAATTCACAAAAGGTATGTTTAAGTTGTAGTAGGTGTAAAGTCAGCTACATACACGCATGTAAGTCGGTCAACTTGGATTGAACAGACTAGATCGACAGATTTGTGTGTAAAGTACGTTCAAGATAACTATGAAAAGACGTCACAGTTGTTATTTGTTTACAAATGTCAAACAAGTTAGGATATATTCACAGCTAAAAAGAGATTGAAAACCTACATTTCCTGGGGAGTAGAGGGGCTAATATGAATTATGATATAGAGAAAAAACGGGGACGCCAAAAACTCCTTACTGTCGGCTGTGCTCCTGGACACGCTGTATATACAAATCAGAGAAAATTGTCTAATTATAACTTGACCAGGTTGGTTAAATATTATTTTCTATATTCGCTTATTTACGCATAATTTAATAAAAATAAGTATGAGGTCGTATATTTTACTAATAAAATGTTTATTTATATATTTTATTAATACGGTTATTTCTTATACATTTGTTTTTATTTCTTTTTCTTATCAGTTATAGAGGTGAAAAAATGCTAGTGCCATTAATCGGAAACCATTTATGAGCTGCTATAATAATAAAAAATATAATAAATTACCATACCATGCAGTGTTAGGTACGAAGTTAATAAAAAATTAAATTATGCCTACGTAATGATAAAACCATTCACTATTTTTAAATTCTACGTTCTAGTAATGAAGAGATATTAATACATTGAATGTTAATATAATAATACGTAGAAGTTAATAATAATAATAAATTATGTCTGCCAGAGAAGTAGCGAGATAGTTGGATAGTTAGTTAAAATTTTTGGCGCACAAAACAAAGGCTATTTGCGCCTAACGCAGCCCATTTACATGACTACAGTACATATTAAAAAACAATAAATTAAACAATAAATAAGTAAATAAAAACAGTAAATTTACGCATACTTAATAAAATAAATCTTGCACTAACAAACAAATAAATAATATAAAAAGTCTGTTCGAAAATTAGAACACACTCAGGGTGATGGTAAGAGGCTGTTCAGGGGCCAATTACCATCGAATATCACAGTCAATAACTAGGAACACAGTAAAATAAGGTGCAAGACTTCACACAAAACAATAAGTTCGATTCTCTCAGGAAGAGTATCAGCCTATCCATGAGTACCCTGTCGTCACCTAAAGCAACTGACAGGTCATAGCACAGGCCTAACGTATCCTTGACATCCTCAAACTGTATACACTCAGTTAAAAAGTGTAATACAGACAAATCTGTGTTACACGTCTCACAGATAGGGGACTCTTCACCTCGAAGGAGGTGTCCATTGGTCTACCAACAGTGACCTATACGGAGGCGTGTGACAAGTAGCTAGATATTTTTTCACCTGATGCAAATGAAAAAATGCGCATATCCGTATAAGATTTTATTTTTGTTTTTAAATCGAATATACGCAATAGTACGCATAAATGCGGCCATACCCATTGTTAAAATTTTAGGTTTCCGTACCCGTTGTTAGACATATGTAAAATTATCACCACTCTAGTGGAAATGTGTGTTCTTTCATCCAGCGTATAATTTTTGGTGCGTTTAACATGCTAGGAACAGATACCTCGTTCGATGTTGTCCTTCGACATCGGGTGTATCCGTGTATGCAATATATCAGAGTATGCAGAGCTGATATTCAGAAGTAATGCACCATACGCGCGAACCTATTCTTGAAATACTGGCATTCCGTACCGGTTGAAAAAATGGATAGTAGGGTAAAGGTAGAAAAACGATTTAGTTCATTTAACGTTACATATGATTATTTATATTGTTGCACTTACACCTATATCCTATGAAATGAAAATAAATGTCATATTCAAAACGGCCAATCATCAATGACAGTACGCACGACATCCATTAGAAAATTGGCCACTGCTTTCTTCAACGATTGCTTTAGACTCTCCAAATTAGAATGTTGTTTGCTACAGGCAATGTCCTCCAACTGACCACAATTTGTAGTCCAGCGAATTTAAATCTGGACTTCCAGAAGGCCAATCTTCAGCTCTAATGAACTCCGGTGTGTTATTTTCCAGCCATCGCTGTGTGGACTTTGCCTTGTGAGCTGGAGCAGAATCTTGCTGGAAGATCCAACGACCAGAATTATATATGGTCTCATTAAGAGGCTAGACGACTTTGTCCAAAATGTCATCTTGGTATGATTTTGCATTTGTCTTACACTCTAAACACAAAAATGTAGCTCAGTAATCCCTTCATACGATGCACCCCACCAAACCATCACAGATACTGGATGATGACCTCTTTGAACTCTGTAAATATCATGAGCCGCCTCTCGAGAGCTATGTGCGTACATCCGGACATTTTGCTTATTAAAATTATCTTCGATGTTGAAAATGTTTTCATTGAAAAAAATAATTTTGTGATGCATGTTGTCTGCGTACCGATGAATCAGTTGTTTGGCTCTGGTCTTCCGAATGGCGCGTCTACATCGAAGCAACATAGTGGCGTGCGACCGTTCGACATGTCGCATGCTACTAATGTACAGCGATCTGATGGGAGCCGTGCGACATGTTGCTCGTTCCCGTTACTTGGCGGTAAACATCAAAGAGTTTTCGTGCAACACGCTACTAGTTCTGATAATCACATGTTCGACATTTTGATATTTGATAGTTGTTATTATAGAAGTATTTGTTTTTTAAATTAACTAGTGTTGTAAGCGTTGCTGTATCAACAAAAATTATTTAGCAACTTAAACTTATTTAAGGTAAGTGAGTAAATATAAGTTTTAATAAAATAAAGTATGAGAAATAATGATAAACATAAGTAAGGTTATGCTATTGTCATGGAATTAAAATTTGTTATAAAATAGTATAAATGCCAAGACTTATGACAAGTAACAATTCTTCAAAATCGCTACAAGACATTCGAAAAAAAATTCTAAATTCTCTGTTACTTCTATATTTTAAATTTAAAGGATCTGTGTCGTCACTCAAAAGATCCTTAATTAAATCACTGGCACTATATATATTTTTGTTTTTCAGCAAACGACGGACCAAAAATCATCGCGTCTGTCTCCGCTTTTTTTTGCCAACATAATTCGTCTGTAATTTAATATACACAGAATTCCAGCAGCGGCGATTATTTTATTTCTGCGATCCGCCATATTTATTCAGTAAACTGACAGATCTCGCAACAATAAACAGTAGCACGCTCCCAGTGTTGGTGTAGACACTAGCTTGTCAATGCGACATGGTCTGACGGTCTCGTCAGACTTGTCGTATGCTACCATGTTGCCTCAATGTAGACGCGCCATGAGAGATGCAGTAAGCAAGTGTACAGTGCTTCTTCGGTAAGCCCCCATATTTAGGTCTGATTTGATAACGCGGGACATACTTCGTATCGAAATACCCATCTCCCTGGACATAATTTTTTTGTTTACGGAGTGGATTTCTCCGAATTCTGTTACTCACGGATTTGATCACTGATGGAGTTTCGTACATTTCTTTACCGATCTTTAATAGCTTGAACCGATGGTGCGATACACAACCTGGCGATTGATATCCAAACATTTAAAAATATTAAAAATGTCTCCCGGCGTGTTTCCAACTTTGTGTACTGCAATTACAGCGATACGATATTCTTTATCATCCCACTCCACGTTTAATGCTCAACGTTCAGTGACTAACTGATTATAACACAACCACATAGGAGTGGGGATTACCCAAAAAAAAGTTTCAGGTGTTTCCCCCAATTGTTAAGATTTTGATTCACCGATTTTGTGTAACAGTATTTATAGCGGTACTAGGTTCATCCCAGACAGAGGTTAAAGGTCGGTTATGTGGTAGCCACTAGGCTTCGGCAAAATGGGCTCCTGCTCTCAATATGATACAATTTGTTTAACCTTTGCGCCTGTCAAAAAGTCACCAAGACCAGACCTAATACCCAACATCGTTCTAAAAAATCTCACCCCTAAACTCCTAGCCTATGTTGCATCGTTGTTTAATGCCTGGCTTAATGTTAAACTACTTCCCAAAACAATGGAAAACAGCAAATATATTGTTATTTAGTAAACCTGGCAAAAACAAACATTTTCTCAACAGTCAATCAGTCTATTAAATAGTTTCTCTAAACTTTTGGAAAAGGTAATACATGTCCGATTAGAAAGAGAACTAGAATCCATAAACACAATATCAACTTTCCACTTTGGCTTCAGAAAATGACACAACACAACTCAGCAACTATTAAGGCTAACCGAATTAGTAGAAAAAGGCTTCGAAGACAAACTGCATACTACTCTCGCATTTCTTGATATTGCACAGGCATTTGATAAAGTTTGGATTGATGGATTACAAACTATTAAAACTAAATCTACCAAATTACCTCAATTGAATACTCTTTTCTTTTCTAGAGGACAGAACGTTCTCAGATAAAAATAACGACACACATTCACCACTAAAAAAAATAAGGGCAGGGGTTTCATAAGGAAGCATTTTAAGCCCCACACTATTAAACATTTTCGCCATAGATATTCCATCTAATTTGGGAGTGATTGCTATGTTTGCAGATGACACAGCGATTATAACACAGGACGAATGCCTTGATATAGCTATTAACGAATTACAAAAAGCAGTGACAACGCTCAATGGCTCTGCCAATGGCTCAAAATGTGGAATATTTTGCTTAACACTGACAAATACGAATGCAAAATATTTTCACTCAAGAGAATCTCACATCCACAACAGATTCGAATAAACGAACAACCAATATGTTGGAGCCCAACAACAGTAAGATACCTAGGAGTGCATCTCGACGGACGACTTACATGGACATCTCATATTAAAATGAAACTTCAGGTAGCTCATCAAAGACTACACCAGCTCTTCCCCTTGATTAACAGAAAATCGAAGCTCAAAGTAAAATGTGCCTTGCTACTTTATAAATCGCTAATTCGACCTCTGTTTATGTACGCTTGCGAAGTCTGGGGAAATACCTCCAAAACCAATATCCTCAAACTACAAACGCTGCAAAACAAAATTCTAAGCATAGCAGTCAATGCCTCATGGTTCATACGGAATGATCAACTTCACCAGGAATTAAATATGCCAACTGTAGAATCATTTATTAGAAAAGTTACCAAACGTTTTATAAACAATATAAAAAATTGTGAAGGTGCGATAACCTACAACATTGGCTAAAAATGTATACACTTTAGACTGAAAAGACAGCTACCTCAAGACATATACAACAGCTGTAATGACAGTGACAGTGACTTAATTTAAGATTAAATATTAGCATAGATATCAGAAACTATATATACAACAGACATAAGTGATACATTATAAGTTACATTACAAGTTTGTCCCATGTTATTAAGCTAGTTTCTTTTACTTGTTCCACTGCTGTGAATAACATTTCTTTTTGTTGAACCAGCAATAAATAGATTAAAAAAAAAAAACTTTGCGATTCCAAGAAGCCTATGCTATCTGACATACAGCGCGTGTTATCATGGATCTTCTGCGAGAAATATTTTCTGGACATATCAAATCCTGCGATACCAAACTGACCGCTAAGATCACCCGAATTAACAGCACCAAATTTCTTTTCATACGGCCAATAAAGACCAAAATGTACGCCAACAAATTGTAGACAACAGACTTGTAGAATGATATTAAAATAATGGAATTATTTGCACCTCGAAAAATAGCAATAAAAAATATTATGAAGCAGAAAATTAAAATTAATAAAATCTTATTACATCAGAATGTTATTCATAATTAAATATTAATCAGTTTCAAACGCCGCCCTTTAGTGACGTTGCTGGCCACAGTAAGTGTCTTAGATGCGCATTATTTTTTCATTTTCGTTGATTTTTAAAACAGATGATCAAAATATAAATTTTATTAATTATTGTTTTCTTAATATTTATAAAAAAAAAAAAAAAAAACTCTACAGGTCTACTCAGTAGCTAAAGAAGAATATTAGTGACATCTGACTTCTGACTTCAGATTGCTTTACCAATTAACCAAGAGTACAATCAATAAAATAATACTTGTAATATTCACAATTTTTACATTATTTATTTAAAACTTTAACTCTGATGGTATACTAAAATAATATATAAATAACAGGCCCAATGCTTAGAGAGGCGTATAACGGCAGAGAAGGTAAGTTCTTCTTTTCTAGACCTCCGGCCATAGTTATGAAAGACACGTAGTATGACCTTTCGACCGGTCCTATTATCCGGTTGTACATTCATTTTAAGTATTAAATACTTGAGGCTGACTCGACTCCAGAGCTGACTGCACAATATCGGAAGTTGAAGATTCAAAAGGATGTTGGGGAACCCACGTCCCTGTGCCCTGTATACAACCGATTTACCACAGACCCCCGGCAAGTCTCTGATGATGTATTACTTATTTATATTTGGGCGTATATTGGCCAAACATATATGCATTTCATGTTCTACAGACTTCAATCTTTCCTTTGGAATTAATATCCAAAATGATTCTAATGAGGTGTGCCTCAGGGAAGTGTGTTACGACTTTTATTCATACTGTATATTAATGATTTACCTAACGTAGTTCACAAATGCAAGATTAAACTGTTTGCGGATGATGCTTTATTATACTACTGTCATGAAAATGAAGATATTTTAATAGAAAATATAAACGGAGCTAAAAACTATTAGTGGTTGGTTAAATATAAATATATTAAAGCTTAACTATGCTAAAACCAAATCAATGTACATAACATCTAGGGCAAATAAAGTAAAATTCACAGAAAGAAATCTCAAAATAGCAGTAAATGAATACCATATAGATTATGTATCTGAAATAAAATATTTAGAAGTTATAATTGATGAAGAACTCAATTTTAAAAAACATGTCGAATATATAACTAAAAAAATTGCAAAAAAAAGTAAATTTTAGTGTCAATTTAACAACGTGGGCAAAATTAACATAATAACATATATAATTCGATTGTTTTGCCTCATTATAATTATTGTGGTACAATTTTGTCTATGTGCAATAAAACGCAGTTAGATAAATTACAAAAATTTAAAACAAGGGCATGCGATTTATTTTAAAATATAACAGGTACACAAGAGGGTCTGATATGTTGAAATGTTCGAGTTGGTTAGATGTAAGTCAAAATATTTATATAAATATGCTATGCTTTGTGTATAAAATTTTAAATAACTTAGTTCCCAGTTACTTGAATGAGAATGTTAGGAAAATTTCTGATGTACATAGTTATAATAAAAGAGGTAATGATAAACTATATATTAAGAAACTAACACGAGCGAACACGAAGGGCTTTATCTTTGATGAAGGTTTTGTTAAATTTAATGGATTAAGTTTGGAAGTCAAAAAGGCAAATAATCTTAGAGAATTTAAAAGAAAAACTTAAGTGTAATATTCTGTCAGATATGTAGTTTGTTTTATATAAAACTGTGATTTAATGTATCGAATTGTGATGTAATTTAATTCAATTATTTTTCATATTGTATTTGTTGAAAGCATTATTATTATTATGGGGTTTGTCAGGTCTTGACAAGCGTCCACTAATCTCAAAGAGTGTAATATGGATCTTACTAGCATTAGCTAAATAAATAAACTATTATTATTATTATGAAAATTCAGAGTATTTCATTAACAACGTACGGTCATTGCGAATATCTATTAATTCCTCTCCTTTATAGTTTAATTCTAATTTATTAGGATTGGATGATAATTCCACGAACAGATTTCGTATCCGTCAAAACTATCAATATCTGGAAAATAGTGGCAAATCTTTGCTCCCAGTGATGTGAAGTGTTCATAAATCAAGTTAATTATGTTTTCTTTTGTTTTAATTGTTCTTGTAAACATTACCAAGTTGCCTTCATTGACTTTTATTTTCCAAAATTTTATCTTGTATTTAAAAGTTCTAATTTTATCGGACGATTTTAACAAATTTCATCTCTTCCTTGCATGCTAGAATTTACTTAATTCAATTCTATAAATATATCGGTTATATATGCAAATTGAGTAAACCAAAATTCATTTTTCAACAATTCACAAAATTCAAGTTGGTTTTCTTCAAAAAAAATTGAGTAGTTCTACTTTTCGTAAACACAAATCAATACTCGTCTGTTAGACAACCATCTGACAGTATGAAGACGAAAGTTCAAATGCTCAGATCCAAGTTCTTCACACAGTTTTGCGAACACCCTACTAATGATTTGCCTACTAATGATTTCATTCAGAACAGTTGACAGCACCTCTCCTAGTGTTTTTGAGATTAAGGCTTGTCGATGTAAAAAACAATGAGTAGATATGATAGGAGTAGTTTCCTTTTTGGCAAGTGACACAAAACCCTTTAACGGCCCAACCATGGACGGTGCACCATCGGTACATAATCCGACACATGATTTCTATGATAAATCTATGGATTTCAAATATTCATTTGAAATTTTTAAGATTAAGAACGCGCTATACCGAGTAGTGATTTTAATACGATCGGAAGTTAATGTAGGAATCCGCGAGTTTTACCCGTTTGGATTCATTCAGTTTTGTAAAATTTTATTGTGTGTATAAAAATACATAGGATGCTAAATTTCAGACCACGCTCTAGCACCCTTACAAGTAATGAACGGCTTCCACTTTGAGAACCACTGGTCTAAAGCAATCGTTGAAGAAAGCTGTGGCCAATTTTCCAATGGATGTCATGCGTATTGCCATTGATGATTGGCAGTCAAGTTTAAAGGCCTGTGTGAAAGCGAAATGGAGAGCATTTTAAATAAGACATTTATTTTCATTTAATATGATATAGGTGTAAGTGCAACAATATAAATAATCATCTATAACGTGCACTGTTTTTTAGGGTTTTGTAGGTATGACCAAAAAACCCTTATACCGTCATTTTATCGTCTGTCTGTCTGTCTGTCTGTCCGGTAAAAATTGTAACCAAACGGCTAAACCTAGAGAGTTGAAATTTGGCATGCTTATACAACTCTTTGACCCGCACATAGGAAAAATAGTAAAACATCTAAAAAACATACCCCCCTAAAAATATAAACAAATATGTGCTCATCGAAAAAAAAAAATATTTTTTTTAAATTCTGAGTAGGGTATCAAATGAAAGCCCTTAGTACGTGGATTAACGATCAAATTTTTATTTTTGCAAAATAAATTATTTTGATGCGATTTTTGCCAAAATTGTGCAAAAAAAATTTTGTCCCACACCCTGTAGCCCAGATGGTTTAAACTAAAAATCTAAAAGATTCTAAGTAATGTATATTGGTGTGAACCGAAATAGTACAACAGGAATTTTTGATCAGATTATGTTTTCGGAAAATAACGCAATTTTTGTGGTTTTTGGTTCACAAAGTACAAAAGTTATACCAATGTAAGACACTCACATGCAAGGCGTGCGATAGCTTAATGGGTTAGAGCACTGATGTCGTAAGCTAGAGAACGAAGGGTTTCGAGTTCGAGTACGGAGCGAATTTTATTTTTTCTGTTTTTTTTTGCATTTTTATTATGTTGAAATTATTTTGTCAAAATTCTAGTTATATTTTGACAAATGTTGTATTTAATTTTTAAGAGCGTAAATTTAATAACCAGTCTTATTATATGATTAACAGACGATAAATTATTTTAAAAATATCGTTCATTTTGCCGTGATTACTACAAAGTAACATTTGTCCTACACACTCAGCATACCGCCTTCACTTATTATATACCTGCGAAACCCTGAAATGTGTGAATATTCACACTTCACATCAATTTTTTATTATAATCCAAACACTTTGTAATAATATTTATTTAATTATTTAAGGACTAGGTATATCCAGTGCTAATATTCCAAATATGTAACAACGGGTACGATATAAAAAAATATAAATTACACTGGTCAACACAATTTTTGCTGACTTACATCTAAGACTTGTTTCTTACTAATTTGGTGCTGCTGAACTCAAATATTACATCAGTTTTTGCGTATCACATCAGTTGTGGCCACCACAGGACCGACCGCCATCATAAAGTACTTATATAAAATACATTCTAGCAGCAGAGTAGAAATAACATGGTCTAATATTTTCTAACAGATATTATTTATCATGACCACGGAAACGTTACATATAAGTATGAAAAAATTGATACTTAGAAAAAATTTCGAAAAAGTTTTCAAATTTTTTCGTTTTATAAAAAAATGTCTTAAATAAAAGTTGTTAATTATTAATTTTATAGCAACTTTCGTTAAATAATTTTTTTTAAAAATATTTTTCTGTTGTGAAATATTCGCAAAAATCTTAAAATCTACACAAGTAAACTCCCAGTTCTAGTCAACCATAGAACAAAAATTTAACGTGATAGGTAGAAACTGTTCACATTTTTGAAATCAGCACCCCAAAATTAGTTAAAAACAAGTATCAGATCTAAGTCAGCAAAAAAAAAAAAAAAGTTTAAATTTGTTGGCCAGTGTTATTAGTGCGGCCATTTGCTCAAAGTAAAAACTAAATGAACTAAATTATTTTTTTACCGTTTACTCTACTAGCCATTTATTCAACCGGTACGGAAGTATTCCAATATTTTAACAATCGGTTCGCGCGTACCTTTACGTCTTAAAATAATAAATAAGTAATAGGTTTCCAGCGCCTATATAAGCGTATAAGGGCAAATAAGGTAAGTTCTCCGTTTCTAGACCACCGATCATAAACATGTGAGACACATGTTCACTGTGGCGTTTCAACTAGTTCTATTATTCCTTTATACTTCATTTAGGTACTCATTTGAAGTATTAAATACTTGAGGCTTCATTTGAAATATTAAATACTTGAAACTGAGTTGACTCCAGAGTTGACTGCACAATATCGGAAGATAAAAATTGAGATGTGGGAGATTCAAATCCGCATCCCTGTGCTCCGTAGACAACCGTCTTACCACAGAGTCACAGCAACTCTCTGATGATTAGGGGTTGCATTAGGGGTAAACGGTTAACCGGTTTTACCTACCAATATGATTACCGAAATTACCGGTAAATTTTTTAAAATATTCCGATAATTTCGGCAATTTTTTAAAATTATATTGTTTAAAATATTACGCCACGTACTTTCCAAAATTGTACATATATTGTTTAGCATTCTTTCTATTATTATGTATACAGAATAAGTTTCTTGGTTTATTATCCATAATAAACCGATTTAACTAAAAATAATCTGCCGACCATTCTTGGGTACGACAATAGCTTCATAAAAAAAAATGTATGTTTAAAAATGCAGATTGTCTAACAATAGCATAATCCGAAACATGTGTCAGATATTTTAAGAAATTTACGAACGATTTTTTCAACTAAAATCATGTGCAAGAAAGTCGCTGATTGATTTAAATATTGATGTTATTTTTTCAGAAGATAAAATTAATGTTATAAGAATGATAGTATCTGCATTACAGCCAATAAAATTGACTATAGAAGCTTTAGGTGCAGCTGATTGTACATTAATTAATGCTGATGTTGCTATTAAATTTATGCTGGATGAACTGTCTTCACAAAATTCTAACTTAAACAGAGAATTAAAGTCAGAATTAATTAAAATAATACAAGAACGTCGCACAAGTATATTGGATGTTCTACAGTTTTTACATAATTTTTCAGAATTTAGAAATATGGTTATAGAAGACGACTATAATTTATTCAAATTAAATAAATCACAACCAGCACGAAAGTGGTTCTCTGTAGGTGTTAACTCTTTTTTTTTCATTTCTAGAAACAGTTATTATTAACAAAAATTGTTATGGCACTAGTTCTGGTATTTTTTATAAGCCTCGTATGTATAGACAATTTTCGGGTTTCGTAGGTATAACCAAGACGCCCTTATATTGTCACTCATGTGCCTGTCTGTAAGTTTAAAATTATATTTTACTGTCAGGTATCAAATCAGATTTCTTCATACGTAGATTAGGAAACGAGAAGTAAACTTTAAAAAACTTTTTTTTTGCAATTTCTGTAAAAAAAACTGTTCCACACACCCCATAACTCTGAGTAGTTGGCCAAATATGAACCAGAATAGTAAAACCGGAATTTTTGTATGATTTTTTTGAACAATATCGATTTTTTTGGATCGTTGACAAAAGTGGTATTTCTTATTTAATTATTACATGATATTAAAAGCTCTTAATCGTAGATATGGAGAGTTTTTTTTATTATTTAATTTTAATGAACTTCTTTACAAAAATATTTCCAAAAAATGCTGTCCCATGCCTTGTAACTGAGAGGGGTTGGTTTAAAATCCAAAAACAATCATAGCGCTCAGATGTAAACCGAAATAATACAACTGGAATTTTTGGTAAGATTATTTTTATTTTTCGAAAGGTATCGAAGTTTCTGCATTTTTGAAAAAAAAAAAACGTATTCTTAATACTTATTTTAACAAACGAAAATAACTTTCGAAATATATTTAATCCGATTAAAGTAAAAACTGTGCCATAAAACTGTAGACCCCCAGACATATAGTATTTGTCCTTTCTGTTGGCAGCCTACACTTACTAGGTACCTACAAATCCACGAGATGTGTGAAAATTTACAGTTTATATTAACTATTATATTTAAAATGCTTTAAGGCCCCCAAGAGATAAAAAATAGTTTTTTTAATTTTTTCTATTAATTATAGTTTAGTACAGCGAACCCAACATTATTTCGTCAAGGAAACTTTATTACAAATTTCCAAATATCGAAAAACCCTTGCCATATTTATTATTAAAGGACACCTTATCTTATGGAAATCATAACATTTTCACAGAACTCTAGGGTTCCGCAACACAAGTTGGGGACCGATGCTTTAGAATTTAGAAGATGTTTTAGAAGGTGCTATGCGAGAGATTTTTCTTTGTATTGTTTCCAGATAGAGTAGAATTAAGCTGAGTCAGCCAAAACATGACAATCCATATAAAAAGAACCAATTTTAAAAGTACGGACTAAAGTTTGATAAGAACTGTGTTATTTTTTGTTAATATACTGAACCCAGTTATAACAATACTTCAAATAAAACGAAACCTTTTTTGCTATATAAAATGCTGAAGTTTCCGGTTATAACCAATTTTTAACTATAAAGAACTTCTCCGAAAGTGAAATCGAGAGCAATGAGATAATTAAAAAGAGATTATCAAAGACTACTTTGCATTGATTCCAGAAAATGAACGACAAGAAAAGCTTTCTGCCTTTGGAAAATTCGTTTTCAAGAGTGAATCGACTCATAGTCCTAGCAGCTACTGTTTTTCTGTATCTCATAAATTTCAATGTAGCCTTCGTACTATATCGTAATTCCAACGATATCAAATGCAATTAGAAATATTGAAACCATTTGTTTTTTTTTTTAGTCACGGAATACTCCACAGAGCATTTTTAATAAACTAGTCGAAGTGGAATTACATATTAACAAAATTAATTTTAACCAAGAAAACAAACCAAAATATTTGAATTTGTAAGATTTTGTAAAATTTATATAATAATAATAATAATAATAAATTTATATTGTTACTTACATTATTTACGTTACTTTTTTCTTTCTTTGTTCTTATATTTTGTGAATGTAAAAAGAAAAATAAAAGAGTTAAATCAGACGTTAATGTTTTTTGTAACTTATCATTTAAAACAATGCTTGGTTATAACGAATCGTTTTTGTCGGTCCCTTGGAATTCGTTATAACTCAACACAATATATCGACACATCCAATGAAGATTGTAGTTTGTCCATTTTTTTTTTTTTTGTGATAACAGTATTTTATTCTACAAAAATTATAATTTTGTGAAATAAGATTACATTTCGTGGAATCATGGACTTTCATGGAAAGATTACACGATATTCTAAAATTAAAATTAGGGTTGTACCGGTTAATCGGCATATTATCGCTAATTCGCAATTTTGCCAATTAATCTGTATCGGCTTGTTGGCCGATTAATCGGTTTTGATAATCGGCCTTTCTTATTATAATTATTATTGCTCGACACGCACGCTAAAGCAAGAAAACCACGGGTGACAATGAAATTTGATAATTATTGGATTGAACATGTAATAATTCAATAAAAAATGCACTAAAAAGTTAAAAATATTTTTGTTTTCGGTTATCACGAATATCACGGTCATATGACGAAATATAAATCATAGGCCGCCCAAGAAATCCTTTAATTGAACCACAATCCTCCAAAATATTTTCTATATATATTTCAATCTAATCATATAAAATGCAAGTGTCACTAAGGTAAAAATCATTCTATGATTTAAGAAAAACTTTAGGTTTGTTCAAGTTGAAATTTATAAACAAAACTGAACTGTTTTTTAAGTTTTAGGACCGTCTTCAGAAACGTTTATAATTGAATTTAATGATGATAATAGTGCATAATGATCATTAAATATTTTTTTTGTATTCATGAATGCACTGATTTGTAATGTCACTGTCAAATATTATTCACACCAAACATAGTAAGAACTAAGTCTGAACCAACAAAAAGTATAATTAAGGATCCTTTTGAAATTCAGTATTATTATGGATTCGTCGTCTGATTCTGACATAGAATTTATAGAACAAGTTATTAATATTTTACTAAGATCTCGTTTATTTCGAGACCGAACAAATCCATTTGTTCGATGTTATTGAATTTAAATTAAGATTCCATTTAAATAAAATTACTGTTGCAAATATATTACAAATTATTAGGGAAGATTTAGAAAAGGCCACGATGAGAAACATGCCTATAACACAAATTAATCAGTTACTAGTAACCCTAAGATATTTTGCATCAGATTTCACATTGATCTGTTCAGTTTTTTTACTCTCTATTGTACATATGTATTCTTTTAATATATGAAGTAATAAACTGCACTCGTTAGTAGTGAAGTTCTTACATTTTTGCCTTTTTTCCATTTTGTTAATGCAAATGACAAGTGACACTGACAGCAAAATTTTTTAATTTTGTTTTTGCAATATTTTGTCTTGACATAAAATAGTAAAAAAATGAAAAACATCCCTAGTAATTTTGTACTACAGTCTGTTTCAAACGCTTAGGCGGAACTAAATGGGAATTTCGTTCTTTTAGGTTGTCACGACAAGGGACCTTGCTTGGGTTATTTCATTTTTCATGTTGGACTGTCAAAATTTAAAATTACAACAATGAAACCATGGAAACGAATGACCTATGTCAAAATTAAATTATTTTTTTATATATTTTAATGACAAAAAAATTAATAAATGGGAAATTTGTATTAAGAATGACACAAAAAATCAAAATATAAAGAAAATGACAATTTAAAATGATATTAACCTTAACCAAAACCAGTGATGGGCGCGTAAGTTACATGATGTAAGTTACCTCATTGTTGACGCGTAAACAATGATGTAAAGTAAACACAAAAACTCTTGTAAACAATGTAAACATTGTAAACAATGTAAACATTGTAAACAATGATTTAGACATGCGCACTTGTTTTGAATTACAGAACCTCATTTTCAATACATTTTTATAAATAATAAAATTTTAATGAAACGATTTATAATGAAAAAGTAAGTACATAAAATTAGGACAAGCCAATATACATATTAATAACAATCGAATTTGCATCATTATACAGGTGTTACATACAAATTAGTAAATATGAATATGAAAAATAAAAAACTTGTTTCTTTAAAAAATTCAATCTATTTTTTTAAATAACAAAATACATTAAATTTCCCCTTTAAGAAAATCAGCCTATATTTTTTAATAACGAAAAGATTTATTGCAAATTTTGCATAACGCCCTATATTTTCTTTCATTTTCTTTAATTAAAACAAAACCTAGTTCTTCAGAACTATTCCTTCGGTTTCTTCCCACCATTTTTTAAATAAATTTATTGTTTTGAACGTATTTATTCGTATTAAATAACTAAAACTAACCTCATTATTTGACAGTTTAAAAAGTTTACATTGTTTACATTGTTGACAAGTTTACCAATTGTTTACATAAGTTTACACGTAAACGTAAACAATTAAAGTTTACGTGTAAACGCCCATCACTGACCAAAACATGTGTATTGTAAGTATGATTTACAAAGCTTAAACAAAACGGTCGAAAAGCACGATTTAAACGATGAAAGTAACTAGATTGCAAAATTTAGTTCCGCTTAACCGTTTGGAACAGACTGTATGTTCTTTACATAATTACTCATTTGCATTATGAACATAATGAAACGTTTCATTAAAATTTTTTCATTATTTTTATGAATAGCAATAGAAATATTATAACCATTAAATATATTACGTCTGTTTCAAACGGTTAGGCGGAACTAAATGGGAATTTTGTTCTTTTAGGTTGTCACGAGAAGGGACCTTGCTAGGGTTATTTAATTTTTCACGTTGGAATGTCAAAATTTTAAATTCCAACAATGAAACCATGGAAACGAATGATTAATGTCAATGTCAATTATTTTTTTTATATATTTTAATGACAAAAATATAAATAATTGGGAAATTTGTAATAAGAATGACACAAAAAATTAACATATAAAGAAAATGACATTTTAAAATGATGAAAAAAATTACCAAAAAATGTTTATTGTAAGTATGATTTACAAAGCTTAAACAAAACGGCCGAAAAGCACGATTTAAACGATGAAAGTAACTAGATTGCAAAATCTAGTTCCGCTTAACCGTTTGGAACAGACTGTATGTTCATTACAAAATGTACGATTATGGACAGTTTTATGAATATGGCCCTTGTGTATTTCTAAATGAAATCATGTAATCGTATAATATTATGTAGATTAGGTTAGATATATTTAATTTGTCATTTTTGTTAATAAAATCACGGAAATTTTAAACATTTAGGACCGAAGAAAATGCTGAAGTTTGCCCGCATCTGGTATATAGCAATAAATCATACAATCATACAACCCGTACAATCAGAAGTTTTATACATGTATCGGTAGCCTGCAGATTCCATAACAATTATAAATGATAGCGGCCGATTAATTGGTAATCGGCCAATTTATTGATCGTTGCAACCGTAATTTAAATTACTAAATTCAAAAAAGGAAAATACTGAGTTATGACAATTTTCGTAGGATGAGTCTATATGCATTCATGACATTAGTTTTTCCAGGCAGATTGTTTGAACGAAATTATATTGGTTAAAATTACTGGTAGAAATGTTAAGCTACCCCTGAGTAACTGTATTGTATCATCTGATTCAAAAGAAGTTTCATCAACGCTGGCCAAGGAAGAGAATGATAAACATACAATATATGTTATTCACGATGTATGAATGCACAGGCATTTTTGCAATGCATTTCGCAAGAATTTAATGCAAGGCATTTCATATACGCTTAATCCCATTCAGTGGGTGCTTCTTGTTATGTCTCTATTTTCAAAGATTGTATTAAATAGTCATACATCGTATTATATTTGAATGAATCATATTAATTCTGGCAAAAATTTTAAACACGTAACCAACGAAGGATGTTAAATTGGGGCTCGACATGGGATATGCTAACAATACTTTTTTAATAGAGAAAAACCAGAAACGATTTATGATTTGCACTACGACAATTACCTGTTCCTTGCTCTTTTAACCAGTTAAGACCAAAAATTTAAGAAATGTTGCCATTATATATTAAGCAAAAACATTTATTTCGGATTAAAATACTAACTACCATCACCAAAAACACATGCAATAAAAATTTGTTCACCTTTTTCTTTAATTTCTCTTGATGTAAATCAATAAGTGCCTTATCTCGTTTCTTCTTCTTTTTATGTTTATTAACAATCTCCGCTTGCTCCTCATCTCTTTTGGCGATATGTTCTAATTCAGCTTGTCTCTTAATATCTAACTCGACTTTTTTACCCTGTTTCTTCTTTTCTTTATCCTGAGGTGTGTCAGTCCAAGATGATCGATCACTCATATCAGGACCCTGTTTACTTCGAAACTGTCTTGCAGTTACCCCAAGACTCGTTATACTTTTCACAGCGGGTAATTCAGTCATCCATTCTTCTCTAACGATTTGTTTAGAATCAGAAGGATTTAAAGCTTTTAGTCTCATTTCTAAAGCTCGTTCTTCAAGTAGTTTATGTGATAAATTTGAAGAATGTCCTTCAGGTACAGGACCTATCATATCATCATCAGAATCTGAATTTCTGAGCTGTTCTTGTGTATAATCAACATTTTTTAACATTTCTCTTAAGTGTGTTGGTATGCTAGGCCCTATAACACTTTCTTCTTTATCTGTAGTACGTTTCTGAAGATGTGGTGGCAGTGCTGGACCAAAACTTGAAGCATCTTCATTAGTGGACTGTTTATTTTGAAGATGAGGCGGTAAGGCTGGTCCAAATGAATTATTTTCTTCTATTACTAATTTTTTAATAGGTAATTGTGCACCTACGTTATTTTTATTATCTGATTCTACAATTAGTATATTTTGAGAACTAGATCCACATGAATCTATTTTTATATCTGATCCTTTTGGAGGTAATTTTGGACCAATATTTTCTTCACTATCAGATTCTGAGTCTTGTATTTTTTGAAGATGAGGTGATAAAGTAGGTTCAAATGAATCATTTTTACTTGAACTTGATTTTTTGAAAGGTTCTGGACCAATATTTTCTTCATTATCAGATTCTTCTATATTTCTTTTAAGATGCAGGGGTATAGATGGTCCAAATGTATCTCTTTTACTAGGTTGTAGACTTACGCTTTCTTCACTAGCTAATTTCTTATTTACGTTTTTGTGAAGATGTGGAGGTAAAGATGGACCAAATATATTTTCTTCTTGTGAATTATCTGATATTTGTGGGGCAAGTTCTTCATTTGTTTTGTTTACTTTCTTTTGAAGGTGAGTAGGTAAAGTAGGTCCAAACGAAGCACTATCTATTTTTCCATCTGATTTTCTTTTTTCTTCCAAGATGCCTTCCTTTTTAGACTTTTTTCTCTGACTAACTGAATCTTTTTCATCCGAACATTGCTTTTTATTAATATTATGATGGGTTTCTTCTTTTTGTGAAACTCTATCTGACATTTTCTCAGACTGTTCACAACTGTCAAGTTTTTCTTTTTTGTTTTGTTTTGTTGGTGACACTGCGACATGATCTATTTTATTAACTATATTTTTTTCAATTGTATCTATTTTCTCATGATCAGATGTATCACTATCTGAAATTTCAATACTTGTATTTACCGTTAAATACTTTTTTGGACTATCAGAATATTTTTTAGAACTTTCCCAATATCTAGAACTCCTATCACTAATTTCTAAATTTTTGTCATCTGTGTGTTTATATCTATCTTCATCAATATGTTTTCTTGATGTTTCTTCTTCTTTATACCTAAATTCTTCACTACTTCTGTGTTTTTCTTCTTTTCTACGTGACTTATGATGTTTTCTTCTTTCTCTTGAGTCTGATCTTTGTTTTTTCTTTTCTCTTGAGTGTGATTCTCGGTGTTTGTCTTTCGAATGTCTATCTTCAACAGAGTAACTTCTTTCACGAGATCTGCCGCTTGATCTGTCTGTCGATCTATCACTTAATCTATCCTTCGATCGATTCCTCGGTCTTTCTGAATGTCTTCTATCTAACCAAGATGAATGAGATCTTTTTGCGTCGTGATATCTGTCTTCATTGGTTTTCCTTTTACTAGGTAAGTCTGTAGTCCTTCTGTATGATATATTTACTTCAGGTTTTCTTGTACTGACAGTCTTGAAACGGATACCACTTTCTGAATCGGTGGAGTCCTCATCTGATAGTTGGAAGGACATTATACCTAAAAATAAATAAACATTAGTGACTTTTTAAGGTTTGGTTGAAAACATATGAGTTAACATATACAAGCGTGCAGAATACCAGATACTGCACTGCACACACAATCCAACCTTAAAATAAATTACATGAAAGTAAAATGAATACAATTAAACATGGATGCATTATTTTTGTTTTCTTCGGTTAACAACAAATTTCCTCGGTGATATTTGAATTCTGCAATTAACTCTTTTATAAATAAAGAACTTCACATATAGATTAGTTTGGTAGGATATACTTTTCTAAGTTTAGCATTAACAGAGCTGGGAATATTTGAAAGAAAGTATTTGAAAAAGTATTTTAATTACTTTCTGGTATTTGAATTACTGCATTTCAAATACTTTAAAAAATACTCTTGAAATTTGCATTTACAAACACTTCGTGGTATTTGTATTTGATATTTGCTGTCTGAAAAGTCAATATTAGAAATATTTTAGAAGTATATCAAATATTTCCAAGTATTTCAAATACTTTCCTGATATTTCAAATATTTCCAAGCATTTCTAATCTCGCTAGCATTGCAAATCTTCCCTAGTATTTCAAACAATTTCCTTTTATTATAAATACTCTCATATTTCAAATAATTTTGTCACAGTTTGGACCAACATGGAACCCAAAGTATGAAGGTAATTTAGGAACCTAATTTCCCTGTAAAGGAATAGTAACTGGTGGAGACAAAGAATTTATTTCACTCACTTGACACCTTGGAACTGACTATTTAATAAAGGGGGATCGAAAAAAGGGGGAATCCAGTACAAATTACACATCAGACTACAGGGCGAACTGCAGGGCCCGGGACTGGGTTATTGTTTTATAAATCACTATCCAATTTTATTATTTGTGATTTTTTTTGCATAATTTTTTGTCTGTAATTGTAATACGTAATAATAATTGAAATAAGAGTGTTTATAGATCCGAGCCTCAGACCGGATTTATCTACACATTTTTATATTTATTTAGCTGTCATCAGTCATCATTATTTTGGATTTCTTTTGGTGTTTCTATCGACAGGGCCGGCGGAACGCACTCCGCCGGTAATGCAAGGTATTAGGGCGCTTGATGCCAGGGGAGGCGCCAAAGTTATAACCGGCAATATTATATGAGGACTTTTTTTTTAGATCTTCACTTGAAATTTAGAAGTGAGGACCTTTTTTTTTAAGTCTTCACTTGAAATTTAGAAGTGAGGATCTATTTTAGGTCTTCACTTGAAATTTTGTCCTGTCTGGGGCGCTCCATTAAATCTTTCCTACGGGCGCCAAAGACATTCGCGCCGGTCCTGTCTATCGATCACAACCGCGTGAACAATGAGCAAAACAATAAAGAACAATTTCTATCTACGCACAGTTTTTTGTGTCATCAAACTCGAAATTATCGTTTACAGGGCGGGGGGGGGGGGGGGACGTAGCCTGGGTCTGCACTCAGGCTTTAATATCACATACTCCCTCCGTCCGAATATATGGTATACATTTTGATTTTTTTCTTGTCCGAAAATATGATATAAATTGTTCATTTTAATTAATTAGATTGATTTTATTTATGAAATAGTTACAAACATCTAGTAAAACAAAGAATACTACAAAAACTTTTAATTTAACAAGAACGTGGTTATCTCTACAACTTGTATGGAACATGACAATATTGTTCGTAATCGTCCTTTACGATGAAGTTTTGCCTTATTAATGTGCGGAATCTTATAGGAATATCCTCCTTTTTCTAACGTGGTTGCTTCCAAGTTTGCAATGTTAGAAAAACATTATCAAGGTAACCAGTCTAAAACCAGTAATTGAAGCTGTATGTCTCATGCCTAGTTGCATAAAAGTCTGAAAACTATACTTCATTTTTATTAAGAATGGAGTGTGGGCAAGGTAGGAGCTATTTCGATCTTGTTTTTAATTGGGTAAGGACGTGAAAAAGTTTACACTGTAGAAAAATAGATTTCTGTCTCAACTTATTCTATTTTTCTCTATTTATTTTAACCCAAATTTGTAAACATATTACAGTGAACATATTACTACCTATTATTTCTAATAAGTAAAATGGAGGTATATGTTTAAATAATGTTAGAATATACAAGCCAGTGAATAAATAGATTTGAAATTAATTTAGAATATATATATTAAGAGAAATATTTTAAAATGCAGTCGTCTGAAAATGAATTAATGTACGTACGCCTTTGGTACCAAACACAACATTTGTTTTGCTGTCAACTGTAATATTCTTTGCTGTCAACGAGTGCCATATTAATAATTTGTGTTGCCGTTATATGTATTTACGTCCATATTACTTTTGTGTCATAGCGTCGATTAAATATAAACTTGAAGTGAAGAAGAATCCATTGATGATTCGGACTGATTTCCAATATTATTTTATATATTTTTCTTAATTATTTTTTATAAGTTTTGTATAAATAATAAATTTTAATTAAATTTTCAATTGTTATATTATTTCTTATATGTGACAGGTTTGTATAAATAATATATTTTAATTAAATTTTAAATTATTTGAAAATAAGAAAATAAAATTATTGAACTCATTTTTAATTATTGAACTGTTCATTTATCTATATTTTACAATTTATTTAGAAATTAAGAAGAAAAGGAGGAGGAAGAAGAAAGAAGATAAAATGGGAATGGGGTGGCTGAGAAATAGAAGAGGTGAAGAGTATAAAATACCTAGGTTATATACTAACGAGGAACAATGGGGCTGAACTACACATAAGGGAAAGAGTAAAGAAGGCAAGGATAGTCATGGGGAAGATGTGGAGTATAGGAGAGAGGAAGTTTAGCGACGATATTAGATGGAGATTGAGGTTGTTTGACGCCGTGGTGAAAAACATCCTGCTATATGGGGTGGAAATTTGGGGATGGAAGGAATAGGAGAAGGTAGAACGAGTACAGGAGAGGTATTTAAGATGGATCTTAGGGGTAGATAGAACGACACCAGGGTATATTGTAAGAGAGGAACTGAAAAGGGATAAGATGAAAGTGGGTACAGGGAGGAGGGCGGTTAAGTACGAAGAGAAAGTTAGAATAGAAACAGACAAAAAAATAATGAGGGAATGCTGGGAAGAAAGAGCCAGAGAGGCACAGAAAGGAAGATGGTACGCATGGGGGGAGATGAGAAAAGAGTATTACTGGAGATGCGGAGTGGATGCGACAGAGGTGGAAAGGAGAAGAAAAGACGGGATAAGCGTGATTGAGGAGTTGTGGAGGAGGGATAAGGAAGTGGGGGAGCAAGAAAGGACAGTCAGAATAGACAATTCAAGGAGCGCAGGGAGATATAAGGAGGTCAAAACTATAGGGGTACCAAGCTACTTGAGGGGAGAAAGAGGAAGGTCAGGAGGGAGAGTTAGGAGGATTGCGAGACTAAGGTGCGGGAATGAAGAGAGGAAATAGATATTGGAGGAGACAGGAGGATAAGATGTGCAGGATGTGCGGGGAGGAGGAGGAAGATATAGAGCACCTCGCGAAGAGGTGTAGAGAGATGACAGTATGGTTGGGGAGCACATTAGACCTGTTGCACGAAGATGGAAGGGGGGAGAGGTGGGCGAGAGAATTAGAGGCAAGAAGGATGGAGATTGGGGAAGGATAACAGGAAGGGGAAACGGAAAGAAGAAAGAAAAGAGAAAAAATATTGTAAAATGTAAATTGTATTGGATGTTATTGTTATGTATTTTTGGATTGATTGTTTTATTTTTTATTTTATTTTAATTTTTTTGTAAATGTTAACACCCTGAACGCCGCAAGGCCTAGGGGAATAAAGAATAAAAAAAATAGAAATTAAGAATAATAACAATTTTACGCATTTAAATTATAACTTTTTTAAAAACATTAATTTTGAAACGTCAAATTTGAATTTACCGCAAAATTTATTTAATTTTAAATCATAAACTATGATTTAATACAGTGCGAAAGCGGCCGCGTTCGCAGCGCCATCTACTTCGTTCTTTATTTTTTTTTTTTTAATTTTTAATGGCCTTTGCTACTGTGGCAATTAGCCAGGACAATTTTTGTTTGAGAAAATTTCCATGCCATAACCTGGATTTGAACCCGAGCCCCCATGGTTGGTAGTCAAATGAGCTGACCACTACGCCATAGCGACCGGCAACTTCGTTCTTTAAAAAAATAGAGTATAGATGTAAGCTAAAACTCATTAAAAAACATTGCGTTGCTAGGCAATTTTGTGTTTCACAGCGAGTTTTAGCTTACATCTATAGTTTTAAGACTTTTATGCAACCCAGCATAAATATATTTATTATTTTGTCTATTTTGTTACATTGTATTACTTGTTGTTTTCTTTTTGTGTTATTATGTTTAATATCTGTTCTTGTTATGTATGGCCTACTTGTCAGCAAATATATGAATAATAATAATAAACATGAATTTAATTGAAAACAGTCTCATTAGCAGAACATCGGAAGAGTCCTATGGTAAGTTTTCAAAATAGTACAAATTATAAAATAGCGGCATTAAAATTAAATATATTTCTAAAAGCATATTTGTAAACAGAAAACTGCCACTGATATAGAAATATTTTAAAATGATATTGTCTAAATTGAATTTAAGGTTATAAATTATCTCAAAGTAGATAATATTTTTTTATTACTTTTACTATTCTGATGGTTTCTTATCTACTAAAAATTATAAATCTTTGTAAATCAATGTTTTATTGTGTTAGATAGTAAGTATACGACATTAAAGAAAAATCCGATATTAAATTTATTAATTTATCGATAAGATATTAAAAATTGCTTTTTCACTATGTTACTTGTAATTATGATGTCATACAAAACACTTGAATTGATGAGGTCATTTAAAATTCGCATGTCATTTAAATACTCTCTATACTGGGTGTTCAAAAATAAATAGACTTTGTACATGCCGATTCAAATTATTTCTTAGATCTAGAATATTTTAGGGGAAATTATAAGAACCGATTTTCCGCGAATTACTTTTTGTTGCAAGAATGGACACGAGCACATCAACCAAAATCTTCAAAGTAGTACCAAAAGGACGAAGGATGAAATTGATGATAATGTTACGATTGATGTCTGAGGGAATGTATTCAAGGAAATTACCTAAAGTGCATTCACAAGAACTATGAAATGATGTCATACTTCGATAATTTAGTTGCCAATATTAGAATATAATCAGCGTTACCAACCGTACCATAAAAAAAGTATACCATATTCACTATTTGTACCATAATACCATACTGTAACGAAAAATACCATCATTAATGCGTTTTTTTTTTTTTTTTTTTTGTCAAAATCAATTTTATTAATACAAATTTATGCGTTTCCTAAGCGCCCTGCATCTGGTGGCGATTTTCGGAAGATACGAGAGTGACATTGTTTTTTTTTTGTTCAATGGAGACATGCGTGTTTTTTGTTGTTGTTTGTGTTTTATTTTTGTGAATTATGGCAAAAAAAAAACAATTATTTTTGTTGTGTGCCGCAACGTAAATCGTGGATAAAGAAGAATCCCACTTTAACATTCCATCTTTTTCCTAAATCGGAAACAATATTAATTAAAATGACATTTGGAGGTAGAAAGTGGATCATAGGTCGCTATGGATCCAAAAACTAAAAATAGCCAAAAATCCAAGGCCATGCAGGCGCGTTGCTTCGTTGCATTTTATGGAATGTGATTTTTTACGTCCAAGAAAAGTCACTTACCCCACCCTAAATTTACCTAAATCATCAGTTAATATATTAAAAGGCACTATATTTTTCAGAGATTTTTATTTTTTACTAATATATTTACCATATTTTTGTTGATGTTATATTGACAGACAGTCAAAAAGAATTAAAAATACAATGAAAAACTAAAAATTTCCTTGAAATTTCTTTAGAATGGTATATTATTACATATTTTGTAAATCGTAGATTACCTTTAAATAAAAAAAAAAAAGCACAAAAAACTCAGAAAATACAACTCGTGTTCATTTTTATCATGTAAATAAATACACAACTGACAGTTTAATATCACTCTCGAATGTTCCAGCCTTTGCCGCGTATGGCGTTGCGATCTTAAAAAGTTTCCTCTATTGGTATCGAACTCGTCAAAACTCGTGACGCGATTACATATTTCAGAGAAAACATTCGTAGTTCCCCCATTATCTGGGATTTACCTTCGCGCGCGTCTTTTGTTAATCAATGCCATATTTTTATTTTACAAATAAGTAATATCGTAATATTCTTTAGAGTTTTAATATCAGGAATATAGCATGAATGACATTTGTAGTGACCAGTGATTTTTTCTCGACCAAAGAAGTACGATCATAAAAAGCGAACACGCAAATGCCATCCATGCAACGCTCTTGTTGGATTTTTAATTGTACAAAGTAAATATATCCCAAATATTTAAGTGCATCGAAACGGAATTTGTTTTCTTAAGATGTCACAAGCTTTTTTTTAAGGATTGAATGGGACTTTTCTTAAACAAAATGGTCAAAAGCCTCATTCAATTGTTAAAGGTTACTAAATTTCAAAATCAAGTTCTGCTTAAACCACAGAAACAGACTATATCTCATTATAATGTGCAATGAAAATTGCCCTAATTTATCACAATATAATACTTGTTTGATTTAAAATTTTTGTACTGTATTCAAATTTGCAATTAACAAAAAATATGATCCAAAAATCTCTTTTGTAAGTACAATATTTATATTATAATTTTGTATAGTTTTTAACGTTTAAATGAAGCTGTTGATTATTTTGTTTAGCAAAAGCCCTGTTTGTCTTCAAACGGTTCAAAGAGAGCTCGTGACAACTTAAGAAAATTAAATTCCATTTAGTTCCGCTTAAACGTTTGGAATAGTTGGAAACGTTAGGAAAATACCATAATTTCTAGCCTCTGATACTATAATGCAAGAAGTAAGGGTTGGGAACGCTGAATATAATGTAACTATAGGCTATTCCAAACATTTAAGCGGAACTAACTGGAATTTCCATTTTTGTAAGTTGTCATGAGCTCTTCTTTTATGGGTTGAAGTAAGTTTTTGCTAAATAAAATTATCAAAAGCCTCACTTAATCTGTAAAAGTAACTAAAATTGAAAATCTAGTTCCGCCTAAACCAAAGAAACAGACTTTATGTTGAAAATTCCGTAAGCTAAACGTCTAAAATAAAAGTGTACATTAAATTTCTTGAATTTTTGATAAATTGAAAAAAGTCTTTATTTTCCTGAGATGAACGCTCTTAATACTAAAATTTAACAAAAGTAAATTGTTATTCAATAACAATAATAATGATAATAATTCTGACACGATTACAGTAAAAAGTAAGTCCAAAAAATTTCGTCACTCAACATCTACAAACCCTGACATGTGTAAAAATTTACACTTCAAATATATTTTTGAATTAAAGATGGTAAATTTTAAGGTCTATAAAAATTATACTTTGTGTACAATGAAGAAATGGTAGACCTTATTTTGTTAATAATCATGTGTTCTCACCACTAAGATAGCACGCAAGAACAGAAAATTCGTACTCCGTTTCTAGGTGTCCGGCACAATATGAAAGGTACGTTGCAGTAGGCGCGCACCCAGTGCAAAGAGCATAAGAGCTTGATCCCCCTTCAAACACGTTTTTAAAAATATAGTCTTCCGAGCCCTCTGAGAAAGAATTTTTGGCTTCTGAGTCCCCACCCACGTAAAAATTTAAGGCGTGCCCCTGTTTGTCATTGACACGTTTGAACTGTTCCTATTATCCCTGTATAAACAAGGTACTTATTTTAAGTGTTAAATACTTGACGTTAAATTAACCCCTGAGCTGAGTGCACAATATCAAAAGATGACAATTGCAGAGTGGTCCAAGATTTAAACACGCATCCCTGTGCTCCGTAAACATTTTACCACTAAGCCACGGCAATTTGGATAATATCGGTTGAATACTTTTAGTCACATGAACTCTGCATAGATAACAGGCCAACCAATCGACAATAAAGTGGAAAAAAACAAACAGGAGCAAAAATAAACTGAATAATCTCTAAATATTTTTGTATCACCCTGTATGTAATTTTGTCGCCTATATATAATAAGTGAATGTCCCAGAGTCAAGATTTGTACAATATTTAGATAAGTGATAACACAACCAAGATAACACAAATATAGGCAAGTAGGTTAAACTAGGTGTAAATATTACAATATGAATAAAAATCATTTTCATTAAAAACTTTTTATATCCTATAAATAAATACAACATATTAAAAACATACAATAAAAATATCAAACAAAATTAACTTTTTAACATTTTCATAATTTTTTGACTACTATATTTTATAGATTTAACAGCACCCGCAGTTAAAATGCCTTTTAAACTCTGCCGAACAGAAGATTTCCACACAATATCATTTATACATTGTTCAACAATAGCACCACAATCTGGATCGTAAGCAATCGCACGTAAAACATCTTCAGTATCTTGTCGAAGTACCCCACGATTCCAAAATCTAATCAATGCTTTCTGTGGCCACCTCGGTAATTGATTTAGATGATGCAATTTTGCTAACGGGTTTGTATCTTGACGACAATGTAACATACACTCTGAATCTGAATTCTGAGTAGTTTTTAAGTTATCTTGACATGTGTCAGTTAATTTAGTACTCTGTTTTTCTAAATTTATGTCAGGGAAATCAACATAATCATTTAGATTTTTTATTAATGGTCTATACAAGTTCCGAAAACCTAGTAACTGTGGTTTAACGATATTTGACACTTTGTTTTTATTTTCACCAAATGTCATTCGAAAGTCACCTCCATAACTTAAATTTGAGATAACGTAGTAGAATTCATACTCAGTAAATGACTCTGGTAAGATTAACAACGCTGCATGAACTGCTGATTGTAGGTTAATTTGTAACGATGCTTGTAATTCAGCATTTGATGGATGTTTTAAAATTTCTACTGGTTTATGTAATCTACCAGCTAGGTACACGTCAGACCATTCTAATAAATCAGTCACTAAATCTTTTCGAGATATGACTCCATACTTGATCACCACATCTTCGATGTTTACTAATGTATTAAAATATACTTTTGCACCAAAATTTTCTTGAAATTTAGAGATAAAATTGTTTCCAAAATACTTCAGAAAGCTATAGTGACTTGGATTTTGTGCAAGGTTTTCCTCATGCCACTTCGCGGAATTTTCAACACAGTACACTAAATCTATCATGTTACGTTTTCCTTTTTGGTTCACTTTTGCAAGTTGTCTTTTAACACCGGACCCATACGCAAAACTAAATGATAAATTCTGTGGAAATCTTAATAATATTCTCCTTAAAACAGGAGAAATAGTAGAATGAATTTTACACATGATGTACACAATATAACCTCACTTTTAAATGTCAATAACTGCAAGAAATATTATGTATTTCATGATTAAAATTTAAACATGGGGTGTGAAATGTGTTTGAAACAATTAAGATAGTATTTAAATATTGTCTGACTGAAGTTTCAGGTATTTATCACATAGATATTTAAAATAAACATACCTTTCTATCATGTCCAATTATGTGACCTTGGGTTTATATCTGTAAACATCCTTGAATTTACTTATCGTTCGTCATTGGTCATTCATGTTCGTTTACGAATAATTATCATTTATGACTGATAAAATAAGAAAGAAAAGAGGAAATCAACAAAAATGCTATGTTATGTGTTTACGCAATACGAATGACTACACAATTTTTTTAAAGTAATAAATATTTCGTAATACCATACAGGTACATGTGCCTTCATAAAGAGTGCCAGAATAGTTGATATTACTCGTTTTTTTCAATACTTTTTAAATAATTATAGGAGAAATAGATACTGTCGGTAGATATACGTATATTTATCGATAATTAACGGAAAATAGTATTCATTGCATGTGAGGTAGGACAGACAGTGACATTTCAATATTTTTTTCTGAACTAAATTTGTTTTAGATAAATTCATCAAGAAATCTAAATGGGTTTATTATCAGAAGGTAACCCTCTTTCATGGGAAGAGACTAAAAAATATGCAAATCATGTTCGAGAGCATGGAGTGACACAATTTATAAATCTTTACAAAAGATTAAGAGATCGACAAGGTGATGTACTAAAATGGGGTGACGAAGTAGAATATCTCATTCTTAAAGTTGATGATGATAAACAAACTGCTAGAGTAAGTTTGCGGGCCAAAGAAGTTTTAGCAGAATTGAATGAAAAGGAATTAAGTGATCCGAATGGTGTGAAATCGTTGTGGAGACCTGAGTACGGTGCTTATATGATTGAAGGTACTCCTGGTAAGCCTTATGGTGGATTATTAGCACATTTTAATATCGTTGAGGCTAATATGCGGTACAGGAGAGAGGAGGCAGAAGAAGTACTTAATGATGGAGAGATACTTATGTCTTTAACAAGTTTTCCAAGGTATTTATTTAAGAATTAACCATTTAAATAATGCTGTATTTAGATTACCTTGTATTCTACCAACCATTCACAATAATTAATTGTTGCGATGTATGACAGTGACATTAATGATGATGAATTGAAAGTTATAATAAAAATCATTTCTTTTTCCAGACTAGGTTGTGCAGACTTTACGGATCCACCAATTGTTCCGACGCCTGAGGAAGGATATACAAGATCTTTATTTTTCCCAGATGAAGCTATTTTTCCTGGCCATCCAAGATTTAAAACACTCTCACGAAATATTCGTCAGAGGCGAGGTGAAAAGGTTGCCATCAATTTGCCAGGTCAGTAATAAGTCATACTGTAGGCTATTCCAAACGTTTATCGGAACTAATTGGAATTTTTATTTTATCAAGTTATCACATGTTCATTTTGTAATGATTGAAGTGGGCTATAGGCAAATGGTTATAAGAGAGACTCTATCTGGCGGTATTAAAAACTAATCTAATAGACACTGAATCGACTTTTTTCAGGACATCTTTAGACATACCCTATTATTATTAGTTAGTATATTAGTGAAAATAAAATAAGTATAAGAAAGCACAAATCAAGACATAAAAATATATTTAAATTCCTTCTAGATGTCAGATTACAATAGATCAAAAAGTTGTTCTTGGCTATTAGATTAGTTTCAATTTTGACATATAGGGGCAGAAATCTTTAAAAAAAATTACCTATAAGCTATTCCAAACTTGATTTTCCTAAGTTGTCATGAGCTGTCTTTTTAAGGTTTGAAGAGGGCTTTTGCTAAACAAAATGATCGAAAGCCTCACTTAATCGGTAAAAGTTACTAAAATTGAAAATCTAGTTCTGCTTTAATTAAAGAAACAGGCTATATTGCTAAGTAGCCCAGATGTTATGTGTCAGATAAAAAGTCCTGAACAGAGTAAAGTCCATTCCACATTATACTTCTTTCAATACTATTTAACTCTGTCGTCATTTCAACTTTTGATACAACAGAATATAGTGGGGGAAAAAATAAAAGACAGCGATACCTTCCGTCTTTTACTACTTTGTGATACTCTTCACTGCCAACTTAAAAAAATTTAGATTCAGGCGACAGCCAACAGTTTGGTTATAGAACCAATTCTAGTAACCAATTTATAAATATTGTTTAATTGTGCTAAGTTTATATTTAATTATATGTTCTAAATAAACTTCTTATCAACTTAATAGACTTCTAAAAGTTAAGTTATAAACAAAAACTAAAAAGTTGGTAGTTGGTACGACTGAGAAGTATACAACTGTCATCCAAAAATTTGACCGGAGGTAGTTTTGAAAATAGTGTAGTTTGTAGTGTAGCATCGAAAGTTGGAAGGAAGTATTGTGTTTCACATTATACTTTTTACGTCAGTACTACGCAAAAAAGTATAATGTAGAACGAACTTAATACGCTTTCTGTAATAGGAAAGATTTTACTTTATTTAAATTGAAATTTTGATTTCAATAGTTTGCACCTTTGAAATTGTATGCCATGTTGGTATTACAAAATTGGTTTAAAATGCCACATAGGGGAAACTTCCTAAATGCCCTGACATCTGGTGGCGATTTTCGGAAGTTACGAGAATGACATTGTTTTGTTTTGTTCAATGGAGAAATACGTATTTTTTTGTTTGTGTTTTATTTTTGTGAATCAAGGGAAAAAAAAACAATTAATTTTGTTGTGTGCCGCAATGTAAATCGTGAATAAAGAAGAATCCCACTTGAACATTCCATAATTTTCCTAAATCGGGAACAATATCAATTGAAATAACATTTGGAGGTAGAGAGAAAGTAGATCGTTGGTCTCTATCATACACAAATATCTCTATGGATCCAAAAACTAAAAATGGGCAAAAATTCAAGCCCATGAATGCGTGTTTGCTCGTTGCATTTTGAGCAACTTTTAATAGTGATATTTTACTTCCAAGAAAAGACTGAATAAAGGCACTTACCCCACCCAAAATTAGCCTAAATTATCAGTTCATACACACATCGGCAAATTTAAAGGAACAGATTGAAAATTATGTTTTTTTTTTTTAAATTTAATTATTTATAGCCTATATGTAGATAGCTTTGAATACTCTACTAAACCGTAGGGAAAGATTGTGTCGACGCCAATGAGAACAAAATGCACCATTTAATTTTGCTACTACTGTAGCTTTTGGTGGAGGTTCAATTATGGTTTGGGGTGTAATATGTTTGGGAGCTCGCGTAGAGTTAGTGGTGATTGATGGCGGAGCGTTAACTGCAAATAGGTACATCAGAGATATTCTTCAAGACCATGTTGTACCTTTTGCCCCATATATCGGAGAAAATTTCATTCTAACATAGGATTATGCGCGCCCACTGTGTAACAGACTTTTTAAATCAAGTGGGTATAACAACAATGGGTTGGCCAGCGTGCTCCCCTGACCTCAACCCGATTGAACATTATTCCAAAAAACATCGTACTAGAACAGGGATGAGCAACCCGCGGCCCGCGGGCCGCATGCGGCCCGGAGTACTTTTTTGTGCGGCCCGTCAAAGCTTTTGTCTGTCAAATTTCAAAAAAGGCCATTAAATTACAGAAGATACATATATATTTTAAAGCATAAATAAGAGCAATATAGAGCAATTGGTTGCAAAGAAGCAATACCAAACTTCTCATTAAAATTTGTTTATGATTTTTTCCCCATAATAATTATCTTTGACTGTTTTTTTATACCTAGCATTTCTATTATATGTTTTATTTGTGTATTTTTTTTAAAAATAATTTTGTTATTTTGTTAATAAATAGATAATTTGTGTTTATCATCTTGTGTTCATATTTTAATAAATTTCGTATGCGGCCCGCAGGAAATTTTTAAATTTCTAGTTGGCCCGTAGTAAAAAAAGGTTGCTCATCCCTGTACTAGAAGATTACCTGAGAGATATCAACAATATGTACACTACAGGGAAAATAATTAGATTTTTATGTATGTTCCTTTAAATTTGCCGATGTGTTTATATTAAAAGACCCTTCCAGTTCTTCAGGCGGAGATTTTTATTTTTCACTTATAGATTTACCATATTTTTGTTGATATATTGACAGACAGTCACAAAGAATTAAAAATACAATTTAAAACTATAACTTTCCTTGAAATTTCTTTAGAATAGTATATTATTATATATCTTGTAAATCGTAGATTACCTTTAAATAAAAAAAGGGCCTAAACAAGCTTGGAAAATAGAAAAATACAACTTGTGTTCATTTGCACCATGTAATCAAATACACAAGTGACAGTTTAATGTCATTCTCGAGTGTTTCGGCTTTTGCCGCATATGGCGCTGCGATTTTAAAAAGTTTCCCCTATTATTAATGTGTCATTTCATTTAACGCATGTCATGTTAAAAAATGATATTTGAGGCGTTTTCTTTCGTAGTGAACTAAGTACAAGTGAATAAAGTGAAACTGAAAATTATTTTTACTTCATTTCAGTACAGTTGAGAAGACCAAAAGAACATTTTTTTTTGAACATACATTTTTTCATGCACAAATGTCTAATCAGGATCAACATAAACTTTATGATTATTGAGCGAATGTCAGAAAACATATTTTGCCCGTTTTGCATCTCCCTGCATCTTTATTTAGTTCTAAAGTATATGTAATTTGTTTTTCTTTTTCCAATAAACATATTTTTCCAGTGATAATATTAATTGTTTACATGTTTATTTATGTTTTTGAGGTTAACTGATTAAATTAAAAAAAGTAAGTACCTAACCGCAAAATTTTGTGTGCTTGAGGGGCAGGGGGAAGATAACCTCAATCACTTTGTTCAGGTGAAGGGGGAACTGAACGAATTTAGAAAGAACAAATAAAAAAATAATTTTCAGTTATGTTCAGTACGAACGAAAACGCTTTTTAATTATAATGATATTAACCAAAAATCTGAATGCTGTTGTACATTATAAGGGTGTTTTTATATGACACTTAAAATCAGTAATACACTGTAAAAGTTACCAAAATAACCAGATCTGGTTTGTCAAAATTTTAATAAATTCAGAGTAATACACATTAATGTGAACCGGAATAGTATGGTCAGAATTTTTGATCAGGCTAGATTTACGAAAGTATTGTTTTTTTTCCTCTTAGATCTCTGTAGTCTAACAAACATTAGTTTTCAAATATCTTTTTATTTTTGCACAAATATATTTTAAAATTTTATCGCCCACCAGAGTGCTTGGTTTAAATCAGTGGTTTTCAATTTCTTTTAAATGACGGCACCAATGGTGGCGTAGCGGGGAATCCGGGGCGCTCGTCTAAATTGTCTATTGTCTAAATAAACTCCCAAATCCTTTATAAAATTTACTTTGGTTAACACAGTTCCACCCATATTATAATGAAAATTTTCAGGTTGATATTTTCTAGTAAACGATATATGCTAACATTTACTAGTATTAAGAAAAAGCAAATTCTGTTGACAGTAGTTAAAAAAATTATTCAGATCATTATTTAAAGCAAGGCAATCGTCTTCGGACTTAATTTTACAATATATTTTTAAATCGTCAGCATATAATAGAAATTTAGCTTTTGTAAAGCATATATTAATATCATTAATAAATATTGTGAATAAGACTGGCCCTAGGTGCGATCCCTGACCAATACCAGAAGTTAATTTAATAAAATTTGACACACAATTATTGATAGCGACCGCCTGCATGTTTAGTTTGGAAATTGGTCTATAATTAGTTACATCTCTCTTCGATCCGCTTTTAAATACAGGGGATACTAACGCTTGTTTCCATAAATCAGGAAAAATTCCTTCTTGTAGAGATTTGTTAAATAGGATATAAAGTGGTTCAGTTAAGGCAGGAGCACAATTTTTTATAAAAATTGGTTGTAGTCCATCAGGCCCAGGTCCCTTGCTAAGATCGACATGTTCTAAGAATTGTGATATTTTAAATTTATTGATATGAGAAAAATTTATTCCCTGCGACATTGTTTCTGTACTCTGTTGCATATCATCATTAATCAAAATTCTGGGCTCAAAGTTAGATTCAAATGACTTATTAAATAGTTTACATATATCAGAATAATTATCGACAGATTCATTATCAAGAATCATATTCTGTGGGATATTAACTGTTTTCTTTTTAGCTGAGACATAACTCCAAAAAACTTTTGGATTTGTCTTCAAGCTACTTTCTACAGATTTTATCCAGTCTGTATAGTCTCTATTTATAGCAACAATTAAGATTTGGCTACAATATCTACTGTATAGACAGACAAGTGAAGCTATAAGGATTTCTTGGTTATACCTACAAAATCTTACTGCGGGCTACCAGTTGAAAAACACTGATCTAGATGGAAGCTCGTGATTTATTTTTTCAAAGTTTATTCGAACTGAAAGATTTTAATAAGTATCCACAATTTGTTAACACTTACTAAATACCAATAAAATCCTGAAATGTGTGAAAATTCATAATTCACATCATTTTTTAGGGTTTTGTAGGTATGACCAAAAAACCCTTATACCGTCATTTTGTCGTCTGTCTGTCTGTCTGTCTGTCTGTCTGTCTGTCTGTCTGTCTGTCTGTCTGTCTGTCTGTCTGTCTGTCTGTTCGGTAAAAATTGTAGCCAAACGGCTAAACCTAGAGAGTTGAAATTTGGCATGCTTATACAACTCTTTGACCCGCACATAGGAAAAATAATAAAACATCTAAAAAACATATCCCCCTAAAAATATAAACAAATATGTGTTTTTTTATAATTCTGAGTAGTGTATCAAATGAAAGCCCCAAGCATCCACGTACCAAGTGGATTAACGATCAAATTTTTATTTTTGCAAAATAAATTATTTTGAAGCGATTTTTGCCAAAATTGTGCAAAAAATTTTTTGTCCCACACCCTGTAGCTCAGATGGTTTAAACTAAAAATCTGAAAAAATTCTAAGTAATGTACATTGGTGTGAACCGGAATAGTTCAACAGGAATTTTTGATCAGATTAGGTTTTTGGAAAAAAATGCATTTTTTGTGATTTTTTGCTAATAATGTACACAAGTTATAGCTTTGTAACAAGCAACACTCTAACGTGTGTGCTGGTCTAATGGTATTAGGCGTTCGAATTAAAATTAACAAAAAATATATTTTAATATAAAATTTGTTTTCGCATCCAAAATAATCATCATTCACTTACTAAATACCTGCAAAACCCTGAAATGTGTGAAAATTCACACTTCACATCAATTTTTTTTTTTAAACATAATTTTTTTGCTAGTTTATATGAATTGGCTACTTATTAAGTATTTAAATGCTTTAAATAATAGGGTTTAATATTTTATACCTGAGTAAAGCTAATATGAAATGACTTAATAAGTTGGACAGTAATTTAAATGCTGTCAATTGTAAAGTATGTATTATGTTTATCAAAACACAAAACATTTTAAAAGTAATTTTGCTTTGATTGCATAATTTATGTATGACGCAAAAGAATTATATGACTTCAGAAATTGTCGAACACAAATTAAAAAAAAAAATCTTATTGAACGTTTGTTAATCAATAAATCTTATTGATTAACCAGACATGTTTTATTATTTAGAGAAATGTTATTTTAATAATGACATGACATTTGACCTTCACCCTATTAAAAGTTATGTCTGGTTTACACGTGGTTAGTAGCTAAATCAAGTACAGGCTATTCCCAAACGTTTAAGGGAAACTAATTGGAATTTTCATTTTCCTAAGTTGTCATGAGCTCTCTTTTTAACGAATGAAGTGGACTTGAACAAGTATCAGTTTAATAGTAATAGTCATAAAACAGGTTCTAGTGAAAAAAAGAAATGTTGAAAAAGTACTACATTTTACTTGTTTTTTTCCTGATTTCTTTTTATCATTCATAGGAATGTAATAAAATATATTTGTTATTCCAAGTGTAAGTGTAGAATATATTTCTGTACAAAATGAGGGTTATGTTAGAATGTTTAAATAGTAAATTATACAATGAGCATTTAATGATAACCATAAAGACACGAGTATGAGAGTTACGACACGAGCTTTAGCGAGTGCCGTAATGAATACGAGTGTCTGTCTTAATGGTCATTAAATGAGAATTGTATACACTATTTTTTCTACGACCAGTTGGTTTTTAAAAAGTTCCCAACTAAATCTACAAACTAAATTAGTTGACAGATTTTCTGGGTATAAATTATAGTTGGCAACTATATTTGTATTACATTTAAATAGTAATAATTTTGTATACATTGAAATAACTTGTTTTTACTAAAGTCACTGAATTATACAAAGTAGCGTAAGCCTTTGAAGAAGCCGACAGACCCCAGGGTTTGATTAGCAACATTGCTTCCCCTATTAAGCAAACTAAAGCAGCAATTTTTACGTTTTTAAGTTTGCGTCTGCGCTGTCACATCTCTCTTTCTTGCTCTAATTTAATAACCTCCTTTGTCAGCGGTTTGAATATTTAAGGTTAAGTTTCATTTAAATTTATATATTATATCCATTTTATTTAATAAATTTAAAAAAAATAATTGAAATTGTACCACAATTTTGTTATAGTGCATCTTTGATTAAAAAAATCATTATTACAATGTTTAAAATAAAAAATTTAGTAGTTCTAGTTTCTTATTTTTTTACTGTTGGAATCACTAAAAATCATTTGTGTTGGCGACATTTTTAGCCCCAGTATGGCCGCCGTTGCGCTACTATGTATAATCTAGTGACTTTAGTTTTTACTATTTATACTAAAATATATATTTGATAATTAATAACTGCAAAGTAAGTAATAATATTGTACATAAAAAAAAATACATATGAATAGATTTATATATACAAACAACACAAAATTGTCATCAGTATCATCTGTCAGTAGCGTATCATCACCATCCGCAAGCAGTATTTCTGACAGTGATAATGATGAAACTTCAAGAATAGGTCAGCCTAGAGAATTTCTTTTGAGGATTTTGCTTTTTTCTTTAACTTTTCATACAATAATTTTAATTGGGTACTGCTTCTGTTGCCATTTTGAGCAAACGAATTAAATTCTACGGCAATTATGTCCCAATAATTTTGTTTTTCAACAACTCTAACATTATCAGTTTTTTTGTTCTCCACTACATTTTTATACATATGCACTACAGGCTACTCCAAACGATTAGACGGAACTAACTGGAATTTTCATTTTTGTAAGTTGTCATTAGCTATTTTTTTATATATTGAAGTTGGCTTTTCCTGAACAAAATGATCAAAAGCTTCAATCAATCTGTAAAAATTACTAGATTTGAAAATCTAGTTCCGCCTAATCGTTTTGAGTAGACTTTATATCTATTAATTGTTCTTTTTCAATTTCTGTTTAATTTTTGCCTGTATCTAGTTTTTTTTTTTTTGCCATTTGAAATACTTTTTTATTTCTACTAATTCTTTTTTCACTGTCAAAATTATAGGTTATAAACGTTGAAGTGTTAAAGCTACAACAGAAAAACCGCGAAATATAGTATAGGCATCTACCGATCAGTTTTATAACTAACGTACGGTCGGTAAATCTTGAGACTACATTATTTTAGTTGTGAACTAGTTAATTAGTTGGCTGTCCTGATTTATAATACCGAAATTAAATAACTTGTTATATTAGTTATCAACTAAATTTAGTTTACAACTTGTTAGTTGGACCTTTAGTTAGGTTTTTGTAATACCGGCCTTTAAGCAATTAATTTACAAATAGCCAACAATTAATTACTGGTATAGGCTATTCCAAACGTTTATGCGGAACTAAATGGAATTTAAATTTTCTTAAGTTTTCACTAGCTAATTTTGTATATATTGAAGTTGGCTTTTCCTAAACAAAATGATCAAAAGCTTCAATCAAACAGTAAAAGTTACTAGATTTGAAAATATAGTTCCGCTTAAAGCAAAGAAACCACCTATAGGTCATCTTATGTTATGGCGACTAGTAACTAACTGTCAGAATTCTAAAAACCAATACATATCGGACAAATATTAATTGTTGAGTTAATGTGAAGTTTAAGATGAGGTAAATTTAATAAATGATTCTTTAATCCAGATATTAAGGCTGTAGTTTGTGAAGTAAAAAATCATTCATTAATTTTACCTCATACATTATGGATATTGGTCTTCCATCTTATGTGGAATTTTAGTACTAAATACCAAAATGGTATTTTCGGATTTTGTCAAAAATTTGCCAATAAATGATAGTTCCTCTTTTAATATCACTCCTCACTTATTATTGATCACGAACATCAAAAATGTATGTGACAAAAATTTAATAAAATTGTAATATTTCGCTTATTATTTAAGTTACAGCAAAAATGTATAAAACGTACCAAGTACGGGTTTCTCAGTTTATTTAGAATATAAAATATTAATTTTACTTAAATATTAAATATATAAATGTTGTTTAACGTTTATCTTGTCTCGTAAACATAACATAATTTTTTATTTTCAGTGTACCAAGATGAGAATACTGATATACCAGTAGACGATTCTCATCAGAAGAGTCACGCAGCGTTGCCTGATCATGTGTATATGGATGCCATGGGTTTTGGAATGGGTTGTTGTTGTTTACAGTTAACATTCCAAGCTTGCAACATTGCGGAAGCTCGAACTTTATATGATCAACTTACGCCACTATGTCCAATCATGGTATGACTTATTTCTATTTTTTGTTATCTATTTATTTATTTACTTAAGTTTATACAGGATAAAGTTACCTAAATTTCACAATATTAAAAAAAGAAAAATTACAAAAAATATATTTAAAGAAAAATACATAATAAGCAAGACCAGAGAAAACTATTTATATTATTTTTAAATACGATGTAGGACGAGCACATAATATCCAATTCCGGGGCTATGTCGTTATAGAGCTTGCACATTCTGTCTAGGCTGGAGTTGAGTCCGTAAGATATTCGGCGCCTGGGCAGGTGGAATAAATCCACGTTCCTTGGTGGGTATGGTGCAAGTCTCTGGAGGAACGTCAGTGATACCGTTCACTATTTTGTGGAGTAGATATAAGTCGAAAATCCGACGCCTATCTTGAAAAGGTTTCAAATTTAGTGCGGAAAGTCGTTCACCTCTCGGTATAGCACTGTAATGAATACCCGATTTATACAGTGCATAATTATAGAATTTGACTTGCACGTTTTCGAGTCTGTGAATCAAACTTTGTTGAGTTGGAGACCATATAGCTGTGGCGTCTTCTAACTGACATCTTACTAGAGAACTGAATAAGACTTTGATGATATGTAAACTCCTGAAGTTGTCAGACTGTCCTTTTAAGAAAACTCAACATGCGGAAGGAGTTGCTGATAATTGCGTTGATGTGGGCAGTAAATTTAAGGTCGCTATTAAATAAGACGCCCAAATCCCTGATATCTTTGATTTGCCCTAAAGGTGTATTGTCTAGTGAATACACAACGTTCCATGGTTCTCGTTTTTTAGAGAAATTGATATATTTGTACTTGGCGATGTTTAACCACAAGTTGTTTGCTGTGCACCATTGGAGATCCTGTTGCAACGCTATATGATCAGCTGCAGTAGAACTAATCTTGAAGATTTTTAAATCATCCGCAAATAATAAGAAATTGCAGTGTTTAATATTAAATTCTTTATTGTTTACATTGTGTAAATAGTATATTCTGTAACAAGGTTGGAATGAGAAAATTCGATGCGAGTGGAACATTCCGAGCGCCAGCCGCAGGCGAGCGAGTGGAAAAACGAGCAACGAATTTTCTCATTCCAACCGAGTCACAGACCCTACTTTCTCCACGACCACCAAAAAGAAAAATAAATTAACAAATAATTATTTTAACAAACATTTTATGTTAACAAATAATTTAAATTACATAACAAATTAATCAATTAATTAAACTTTTTTTAAAATTTATTATTTGTTTAATTTTAATTTAATTTGCCGCACATCAGCCACTATTTTAGGTTAGGAAGTTATGTTGCATTTATTTAATGTAAACGTTGCATATATCTTAATGTAACCCTACAAAAACAAAAGACAACAAGTATGGAATACTTATTCCATAACAAGTGATGGAATGAAATACATGCAAAATTCATGAGATGATAGGTGCTTTAGAATAACATTCCAACTCGTGTGTTAGAATATTAACTTTCTGTAGTCAAAATTGGTTTAAGAATTGGTAAATTCTATAGTGGTCGTGGAGAATAGTATATTCTGTAACAAGGTTGGAATGAGAAAATTCGATGTGAGTGGAACATTCCGAGCGCTAGCCGCAGGCGAGCGTGAGGAACCACGAGCAACGAATTTTCTCATTCCAACCGAGTCACAGACCTACTTTCTCCACGACCACCAAAAAGAAAAATAAATTAACCAATAATTATTTTAACAAACATTTTATCTTAACAAATAATTTATATTACATAACAAATTAATCAAATAATTAAACTATTTTTTTAAATTTATTATTTGTTTAATTTTAATTTAATTTTTAGCACATCGGCCACTATTTTAGGATAGGAAGTTATGTTGCATTTATTTAATGTCAACGTTGCATATATCTTAATGTAACCCTACAAAAACAAAAGACAACAAGCATGGAATAGTTATTCCATAACAAGTGATGGAATGAAATACACGCATAATGCATAAGAAGATAAGTGCTTTAAAATAACATTCCAACTATTGTGTTAGAATATTAACTTTCTGTAGTCAAAATTGGTTTAAGAATTGGTAAATTCTATAGCGGTCGTGGAGAAAATATGTTTCAATTTTACTTCAATTTCCTCTAGTCAAATTCGTATGATTTTTAGTGTTTCATAGGTCAATAAACGCAAGCACAGAGTAATTTTAACGCACTCCTACGACCTCTGGGCTTGCGTCTGATGATAGTAAACTGTTGAAAATTACTCTACGAATCAGTGGCATAACCAAGGGGGGGGGCTAAGGGGCTGCCCTCCCCTTGGGTAGTCAATACACACTCGCACGTATAACTATAGGGACATAATTTTTACAATGTTACATGCAACGCATCACCTTTCAGGGCTACACAGTACTGGCAAATGATGCAATGCCACCGAAATAGCGAGTCCCCATCTAGGCTTACATTTCTGTTCATGGGCAGCGTTGTCAGGTTGGGCGATAAATCGACGATTGGGTTAAGTTTTTTTTTAGTTTTGCGACCTCAAATACAAGCAAGTCGCTGGGCGATTGTTTGGGCTCCTGATAAATTTGTTTTCTCAAATCATAACAGTAAACTTCAAAACAAAAAAAATAGCAACAGACCCAGTTATTACAGAAAAGTATATCAATTTAAAATTTAAATATTGCCAGTAAATTTTAGTTCGACAACGAAAATTCAAGAGACAAAAACGTAGCGTATTTCAAGTGAAACCCAGGAAACCGCAGTTCTTGCATGTTTGATGTTTATTTTGTATTTTGTATGGTGTAAAATAAAGAAGAAGTTGACGTTCAGTGTGATATATTAAGAACACGAAAATTCATACCTAAATTAATATAATTATATTTATGTTTACCATTAGAATTTCAATTCATTGAATTTGTGTTACGTGAAAGGAACAAAGTCCATATCCTAACGCAGTGCGGAAGTAGATAGTAATTTCTCTTTTTAATATTACCTGACTGCGACTTAAATATGAAGTGACTTTTTAATGTTGGCCACGGCCGCACCAAGCGGGGGTCTTAGGGATACCAAGTACCCCAGCGGCAGGCCCTGGGGAGCAGCAAATTAACCCCTTAACGCGCACAAACGTATTAATGCGGGCGCGCAAAACCGGCCAAAATGTGCAGACCCGTATATATACGGTCTGCGTCGCAATTTATGTCGCTAAAATGTTCACATTCGAATATATCCGGGCATTGAAAATAACTTAATAAAAACCGAGAAAAACATTCAATTTATTGATATTCATCATGTAATTCTGTATTGTAAGCTATAAAGCTTTTTTATTTGGGAATAAAATATGGCCTTTTAGCAGGGCCGCCCCTAGGCGGGGACAAGTGGGGCGCCTGCCCCAGGCCCCGCGCGATGGGTACAATATTCGATCTGCAATGCGATTCAAAATCCACTATAATTATTTATCCACTATTTTTATTGAATTTTTAATAATTTTGCATTTTTTAAAAATATTTATTGAAATTAAGATCCAAATATGTATTTTCTTAAAGAAAAAAAAATGATTTTTTTTGGTCTTTTTTTTTTAATTGTGCGTTAATGGGTTAAATAAAATTGTTTTATTATTTGCTAAATTTGGCTTTTTAGGGGCGGAAATTTTTGTGTGGCACCTCGGCGCCATAGTACCTTGGCGCAGCTCTGAAGTTGGCTAATCTACACAAAATACAACAGCAAATGTCAAATTTGATTATGAATTATTGACAAATTCATTGTCAAGTTCTAATAAAACTGACATTTTAAACTGACAGATTATCTTAACCTACGAATTTTATAAAATCCTGATTTACACTGTAACTGGTAACTGTAAAAAGGAACTGGTCAAAAGTCCCATTTAATCATTAAAAGTCACTAGATTTCAAAATCTAGTAAATCTACAAGATACGAAGAATACCTACTCATCATATTTATTACTATAAAATTGTTAAATTATTGGGAAATTATTGTTCATTGGGATATTCATGTAGAAGAAGATGAAGTAATGGATGAAATGAAGAAATCACCTCAACGATTATTGTTATGATTATTTATTGATTATAACAGGTCTGGGAAAAAGTTCGTGGCGTTTTTGCCGATAGAAGGCGCCAATTGCAAATAACTCAGGAAACACACATCGCAGCGACACCACTAAGTACTCGTTGGAAAGGTGACAGTTCGGGCGTTACTTTGAGTGTCTAAACATCAAAATTTGTGCAGTGGTTGGAAAGTTGTTTGCGTTTGAAAATGGAGAAAAGTTATAATTAATAAAAAGCAATATTATTACGACAAAGGGAAGAACGCTGCGCAGGCTTGTGAAAAAATTTGTGCTGTGTACGGTGAAGGTACTTTATCAAAATCTGCTGCGCGGAAATAGTTCGCTCGCTTTCGTTCTGGTAATTTTAATGTGAAAGATGACTCACGCTCTGGTAGTCCAATCACTGAAAATGCGGATAAAATTCTTGAAAAAGTTCAGCAAGATAGGCATATCAGCAGTGTCGATATTGGTACGGAGCTAGGCATTGACCACAAAACTGTTTTGAACCATTTACGGAAAGCTGGCTACAAAAAGAAGCTCGATATATGGGTTCCTCATGAGTTGAGCGCGAAAAACATGATAGACCGAATTAACATCTGCGATGCGCTACTGAAACGCACTGAAATTGAGCCATAACTGGTGTTGAAAAATGGATCACGTACGACAATCGGAAGCGTAAAAGATCGTGGACAAGGGATGGTGAGCCGTCAGAAGCGTTCGCGAAGCGGAGATTGACGCCGAACAAGGTGATGCTGTGTGTGTGGTGGGACTGGAAGGGAGTCGTCCACCCTGAGCTACTTCCAGTTGGTCAGACGATTGATTCTCAACTCTACTGTGGACAAATAAAGATATTACGCCAGGCAATTGAAAGAGAACGGCCCAAATTGAATTCTAGGAAAAGTGTTGTCTTTCATCATGACAACGCAAGACCACACACTTCTTTGATGACCCGTCAAAAATTGCGAGAGCTTGATTGGGAAATTTTGTTGCATCCACCGTATAGTCCAGACATAGCACCCTCTGACTATCACCTATTTCGATCTCTGCAGAATTCTCTCAATGGAATTAAGCTGGTTTCAAAAGAAGCCTGTGAAAATCACTTGATTCAGTTTTTCAGAAACCACAGAGTTCTTCACCGATGGCATCATGGCTCTATCCGAAAAATGGCGAAACGTTGTCGATAATAATGGATCATATTTGGTTTAAATAAATTCATTTTCACACTATAACAAAACCAGTTGAATTTTACTTAAAAAAAACGCGAAGATCTGTTTCCCAGACCTGATATATTCTGCTAATAATTAAATTACTCTGTTCTATTTTGTTGTTTTTTTTTTTTTTTTTGTTATTATATAATATTTTCTGTTGAAAATATAATTATAAAAAAAAAATATTACAAAATCTGGGTGCTTTGACAATTTTAGCAAATTGTTCAGTGTACCGTCAATTTAATGAATTTGAAAAATCTTGTATTATATACCCATGTAATCTTGTATATTGTGAACATTAACATATATTTTTGTTTATTTCAGTTGGCTTTGACAGCAGCATCACCGCTGTACCGTGGTTTTATAACCGATGTAGATTGTCGATGGAACGTGATATCCTGTTCTGTAGATTGCCGTACTAAAGAAGAACGTGGTATTGAACCACTGAAAGAGAACAAATTCGTTATAAATAAATCTAGATATGATTCTATAGACTCATATCTATCGCCTCAGGGAGAGAAATACAATGATGTTCCTTTGATTTTTGATGAAGCCATCTATCGGAGACTACGTGATAATGATATAGATCATTTATTAGCACAACATATTGCACATCTCTTTATAAGAGACACTGTTTCTCTGTTTTCGGAGAAAGTACATCAAGATGATGAACAGGATACGGATCATTTTGAAGTAAGTCTCTATATATATATCATTAGATAAAACGCCCTACGACTTGTTCCGATTCACAGTCTCCACTGTTGTATAGGGGAAAATGGAGACGCAGTTTGTTCTTTTTGTGATAATTCGATTTTTTTTTTACGAAAGATTTCTTTGTAGGATTTTGTCTGCCTGTCTGTCTGTCTGTCTGTCTGTCTGTCTGTCTGTCTGTTCGGTAAAAATTGAGCCAAACGGCTAAAGCTAGAGAGTTGAAATTTGGCATGCTTATACAACTCTTTGACCCGCACATAGGAAAAATACTAAAACATCTAAAAAACATATCCCCCTAAAAATATAAACAAATATGTGCTCATCGAAAAAAAAAAAAAATATTTTTTTAATTCTGAGTAGGGTATCAAATGAAAGCCCTTGGTACGTGGATTAGCGATCAAATTTTTATTTTTGCAAAATAAATTATTTTGAAGCGATTTTTGCCAAAATTGTGCAAAAAATTTTTTGTCCCACACCCTGTAGCCCAGATGGTTTAAATTAAAAATCTGAAAAAATTCTAAGTAATGTACATTGGGGTGAACCGGAATAGTACAACAGGAATTTTTGATCAGATTATGTTTTTGGAAAAAAAGCATTTTTTGTGTTTTTTTTGCTAATAATGTTGAAAACTTATAGTTATATGACACACTAAACTGTAACGTGTATCTTGGTGCAATGGTTACGGTACTAGCGTTCTGCCCAAGAAAATGAGTTCGAATCCCACGAGTAAAGACAATATTATTTTTTAATTTTTTTTTTTTTTGCATTTGTATTTTGTTTAAATTATGTTTTCAAAATTCTAGTTATATTTTGGCAAATGTTGCATTTAATTTTTAAAAGCGTAAATTTAATAACCAGTGGAAATTGTTGAAATTATAATTTAATTCTGTTTGAATTTACACGAAATCAAAGGGAGGAGCTATGACTAGAAACAACGAATGAAGCCATAGGCGCAATTATCAAAATCTTAATGAACCTTGCTATATAAAAAAAAATACTGCACATATTAAGAAACCGAAATAATGGTATTAGGCACTCGAATTAAAATTAACATAAAAATATTTTAACATAAAATTTGTTTTTAAAGCTCTTAGATTAAGAGATGAGAAATTATTTTTAAAATATTGTTCATTTTACAGTGAATACTACAAAGCAAAATATGTCCTACACACTCAGCATTCCGCCTTCACTTAATATTTTTAGATTATATATCTATCTAAGAGGAATTTTTTAAAAATTTTATTGAACCTTTCTATATAAAAAAAAAAAAAATACTGCACATATTTAGAAACTTACATAATGGTATTAGGCATTCGAATTAAAATTAACAAAAAAAAAAAAATTATTTTAACATAAAATTTGTTTTGGCATTCCAAATAATCATTATTCACTTACTAAATACCTGCGAAACCCTGAAATGTGTGAAAATTCACACTTCACATAAATTTTTTTACTTGCCCGACCTTAATATATAAGGGGCAAGTATTGTAATCGCGAAAATTTTCGATGTCGAGATTTTGACTAATGACCACGTTTCATGGTCCAGGGAATCCAAAAAACCTATTTTCGAAGTGCCGTCCGTATGTGTGTGTGTCTGTGTGACTGTGTGTATACACGATAACTCAAAAACGGTTTAACTTAAAGAGTTCCTTCTGGTACTAAAAAATTCTCCTAATAATTGGGAAGAACCCTATTGTTTTTTATTAAAATGCGAAACCGGAAACGGAAGTTATTAAACTTTAAAATTTAAAAAAATTCGTAACTAGTAAACCAAGCCTTGGACAAAAATTTGTATAGGACATAATTTGATGTATTTTTGAAGATTTACCTAAATCTTCTTTTAAATTTTATTTGTATGTATTTTTTTTAGTATTATTTTTTTTATGGGAGGTCAAGTCTAGCGGAGGTGTCCCTTCGCCACTGGTTTTAAATTTAATTAATGTAATTTCTTTTTGAACTCATTTCACATTAACGAAAACAGATTTCTCACAAATGAAATATAATTTCACATTAACGAAAACTGATTTCAGACAAATGAAATATAATTTCACTTTAACGAAAACTGATTTCACACAAATGAAAACTGAATTCACATATACGAAAATTAATTTATCTGGTGTGAAATTAATTTCAACAAATGCATCAGATTCAAAGGTTTTTTTATTCCTTATAATATTAAATATACTTTTTAATTATATTACATTTCAATAAGGTCTTATTCACGCAATGATACATTTCATAATATCGTTCAACATGGTTTGCATATCCAAGAAGATGTTGTTGTGAAATCTCTTGAATTGCCACATTAGCAATGTCTTCCAACATACGCATTCGAAATTCTAAAATGGTTGGTGCTTGATTGTTAACACGTGTATAGTTCAATATGTCATGCATTCAGCCCTGAATATGCCGTTTTACTGATGATTTAAAGGAACTCCTCATCAATTCAATTGGATTAAGTAGGTAAGAGTACGGAGCAAGACGCACTATTTTTATGTCTTCTCCTGGTCTAAGCACACTCTCAAGATTTGAATGGACAGGTGCGTTGTCAATAATAAATGTTGGACGTTGAATTCCTTCATCATCACATGTTCCTATTAACTGACGCAGCCACGCTTTGCAGTCTTCCGCTCTGTAAGAACCACGTCGGTGCTCTAACGCCAAAACGCGTGCGGAACTTACTGCACCAATGCAATTAAGGTTGCTTCCTTTACTTGCCGGTATGACTATTCTTGCTCTGGGACCAATTTTTGACCTACCTTCCTTTCTGCGGCAGTATAGGTTGAAATTAGTTTCGTCAATCCAAATTAATGTTCGACCATTCGCTCTGTTTTGCAAAATATGATCAACATAATTTCTTCGCTTTTCTTTATTTTCGTTGGAATTCATATTTTTAATATGTGGCCTAAGAGCTTTGACCGAAAATAATTTACCATGCAGCCAGTTTTTGATAGTTTTATGGCAAACACGAACTTAGAATTCGTTATTACCACGATCATGTATATTTTTTAATGTTAACGTGCAATCTGGCTCAATCCATCTTACCAATGCATCTTCAATTATTGGCGTTTTTTTGTAGACCCACTACCACCTTTGTTTTTAGAAAGAACTTGTCCTTTTTTTTATCCATTCATAGGCTGTACGTATATTCACCCCTAATGCATTTGCTGTTTCTTTCCAATCTTTGTCTTCTTTATTACATTACTGTGTTTTATTTCAGAACATCCAATCGACAAACTGGCAAACAATGCGTTTCAAACCACCACCTCCAAACTCAACAATTGGTTGGCGTGTCGAATTTCGTCCCTGTGAAGTTCAAATAACAGATTTCGAGAATGCGGCGTTGGTTTGTTTCGTTGTACTGTTAACCAGAGTGATACTGTCGTACCAGTTAAACTTTATCATTCCTATTAGTAAAGTAGATGAGAACATGAACAATGCACAGAAGAGAGGAGCTGTACTTGATCAAAAATTCTGGTTCAGGAAGGATATAACTACATGTATTAGTCCACCTGAAGCTAGTAAATGTTGCCCAACGAAGAACTGTGATGTTTATGAAGCTATGACAGTTAATCAAATTATTAATGGAAAGGTTAGTTTTTATTTTTACATATCAACCCTCGATTTCACACCATTTGCAAATGGGAACATTATCCTTTTAGTCTTTCCAGATGAACTACGAACCCAAGCCCATAATAGAAAAAAAAAAAAAAAAAAAAATTAAACTATTTATCAATATACTAGTGCACTCGTTGCCAACTGTGTTGGCAAACACATCATTACCTTAATGTGGAACTTGCTCGACACCTCAGACTTCTTTCTCTAGCCATACGTCTTACTTCATCCAATTCAAATTGAATCAGCTCTTCGCCCATTATTAAAAACTGGACAAATAATGAGTATTATTCCGAATTATTTATTCATTAACTTTTTAAGATGGGAAAACGATTCATTTTCACTCAGTGCATTACATTTATAATGTTAAAACTAAAAATGATTCCAGATGTTAAATTTAAAATGTATTTATTAAAATAAATTTTCCAATTTCTTATATAATATAAAAATACGCACACGGAAAAAAAGCACACGGATTAATACGCACACGGAAAAAAGAGCACATGGAAAAATACACACACGGAAAAAACGTACTTACACTTAATCTCAAATCAGTTTGAAATAAATCGTGAGAAACTATTACACAGTAAAATTTAATTGTTTGCCCGCTTTAATATATTGCGTTCACATTTGTAAGGTCAAACCAGATCTGGTTATTTTGGATATTTTTATAGTATAGTACTGACTTAAATGTAAATTTGTCATTTTAAAATATTCCTTACGCTGTTAAATCTACTTCAGATTTGTTGGTTATGATCATTATAACTAAGATATCATTTATCTTTATGGCATATGTCAAATGAAATGACATTTTAAGAAAGTGAAATTTTTTACCATGTTTTAATACCAACATGACATACAATTTCAAATTTCAAAGGTGTTTCAATTTGTAATTTTTAGCAAAATATTTTAAATATTTCGAACCAATTTTAAATTTACACAAATAATTTGTCACCTAATGGCGCTGATCTGAATGACCAAACTCGACAATTAATTTTTGGTAAAAATTATTCATTTTAACCAAATCGTGTTTCACTCACTGCATTACATTTAGATTTTTGAAAATTTAAAACGTTAAATAATTTAAAACGGTAGTCGTAGAAATAAAAAAATAATAAAGCACTGAAAAATTAATAATGAAGAAAAGAAAGTCACATTTTTTTCCATACTTTCATCAAAACCAAATATTTTTTTTAATAATTATTTTTCTGCTACTAATAATTTTAATTTATATTATTTTTGTGTAAACATATCAATTAACAACTATTATTATCACGCGAATATGTTAATATACACTTCGGAATATTTCGTTACATTTCAGAATCTCGCTTCAAATTTGTTTTTGACGTCATAGCACGCACCCACGCAGGTACACGCGTTGGCGTATTATATTATAGATTTTTATTTGTGATTATGTTTGCAGGAAGGTGAATTCCCTGGCCTAATACCCATGATAAACAGTTACCTAAGTGGAATGGATGTTGACGCAGATACACATTGTACGATTCAACAATATCTTAAGCTGATTCAAAATCGCGCATCTGGAGAACTTTGTACTACCGCTACTTACTTCAGAAATTTTGTTACAAATCATCCTGAATATAAGTAAGTAATTAAATTCCTATAGAACCTATATATCTAGTTTACTTATTCGTAATGAAATAAGTATATTTGTTTCTATAAAATTTTCCATACGCATATACAAAAGGGTATTGGACTCAACAATGGCCGATGGCGGCGTTGTGATCGCCGTGAAACACCTGATCGAAACGAATAATGTGAAAGTTATCCTCATTTGTTTGCATGTTAAATTCGATTTACAATGAATAATTAACAGCTATTCTTACTAAATTATTTTAATTTTTTATGTGCAACACCTTCTTCTAAACTGTGTAGTTGAAGGAGAGGAGTTGTTAAACGCCGGTCGTGTTATATTATATGGAATATCGGGAAAAAATGATGAGCACCTCGACATTTGTGAGTTATGTTTACAAATAAGCAGTCTAAAATCACCACCTCACAAAGTCATTGGAAAATTAAAACTGCAAGATAGCCTGTACCTATAAATCGCAACCTTTGTTAGAAACTCGCTGCCTAAAAAAATAAATCAAAAACGAAAGCAAACACTTCAGTGAACCTGTATCAGAATATCGACATACAAAATTTGAGACCGCATGCCCTAATCCTGTATTAAAGTTATACGGGTAGATATTTATTTATGCTCGAGAAGGATTTTTATAATTGAGTATTTCTTATTTGTTGAATATTTTTAATAAATACTAGTTTGTTAAATATTAATAAGTTAACAATATAGACGTAATCTGTAGCTTTTAAATGCTCTTAGCAAACTCTCACTCTTTTTCTCGTATTTATAGCATTTTCCCATGCTTTTTTACCTATTTATTTCTTCCACAACACCAAATATATTTATTATTTTCACAAATTGTTTTACATTTGGAAAAAATGGAAGTAAATGTTTGTCTCACTTCTTTTCCTAGAGTGACAACCAAATACACAGCAGTTTGTGTTATGATAACTCATTATAACACAAAATAATATAAAAAAGAATAATAGTTGCTATCCAAAGTTGTTGTTACATACAAACTACAACATTAAACGCGATACAAACAACAGGAGGTAGCAGCTAGTAAACAATAAACAGTTACTCGGGCCACTAGTTCAAATTCTGTCCGCTTGATGTCACTTCATAGCGCTGTTGAGCCCAATAGTAAAACAAATATCATATCTGAGAAGGGGAGAAAGGAAATTCTAATTCAAGATGGACCTAAAAGGGCTAGAATTTCTATGTTCCTTGAGAAGAAGATGGAAGTTAATTAGACGAATGGAAAGTGCGGGAAAACGTCCAGATATCTGCCGGATAATGAATTTATCGCCTTCAACTGTAACTACCATTATGAAAAATGCTGATAAAATCAAACAACTCGCTCAGCAAACTACAAAAGTAAACGATAAGTCCGAGTCAACGAGTACTAAGTCAAATAAAATAGCGTTATAGATATCCTTTATGTCTATTGTTTATTTACTTGGAACCCAACCCTGTACCCTATCTATAATAAGTTAAGGCACGTTTACATTTAGATACAAGTATAAGGACTTGTACAGAGCAGTCAAGAAATCTTGTCCGTTGTGGAATACTTGACAGAAACATTTAGTTAAATGTTTTAAATGGATTTTCTCTATGACAATCTGAAACGCAGATAGTCATGTGTAAATCCCGGCGAATCATCAAAATTGGTCGCAAAACCCAATCGCTTCGGAAAGAAGTTTCTTCTGCATTTGGTGGGATATCAAAGGCGTGCTTTATTATGAGTTGTTGGAACCGGGTGAAACAGTTACTGCGGACTGCTATCAACGTCAATTAATGTTTGAGTCAAGAACTGGAACGAAAATGCCCGTATACTGGCAAAGGAGAACGTCCAGTTAAATTGTTGCATGACAACAAGCCGCACATTGCTTCCAATACTAAAGACACCATACTGAGTCTTGGCTGGGACGTTAAGCAGCACCCGGCGTATTCACCAGACATTGCTCTATTCAATTACCACTTGTTCCGGTCGATGCAACACGCCTTGTCCGATATGCACTTCAAATCAGTGGATGAGATCCGAAAATAGCTTGACGACTGTATCGTGTTCAAAGACGTAACATTTTTCCGAGATGGAATTCATTAGCTGCCTGAAAGATGGCTTAAAGTTATAGAAAGCAAGGGCGAATACTTTGACTGAAGAAATTTAATTTAATTTCTTTTAAAATAAACCTTGAATGTAGCTGAAAAAATTTGATTATTCATTTGTACACCTAATACAAGTCAATTTGAGTTGTATCGCATCAAGTCCTCATACTTGTATCTAAATGGTAATGAGCCTTTAGGTTCATTTTACGCCGGTTCTTCTAGGAACAGAACTAAGGCATATATCGATTTCTACCTGTATTATAATATTATAAAATATGTACAAAGACTGCCATCTGTAAAATCAGTGTAACCGTGATTTTTACGTTTTCTTTCTAAAAACTGACTTCACAATCACCGTATGTGAAATATTCCTCATATCTACTCTAAACCCAAATTTTAACTAACTAGTTAACTTAACCAACTAGTCTAAACCTATGCAGAACACCGATTTAATTCACATATCTAATAATATAATAGGCGATAGGCATGATTTTTATTTTATTTTTTATTATATTCCTTTTGTTGCATATAAATATAAAAAACAGTTTTGCATTTTTTTTTTTAATTTAAAGGCTATTTTTTTTATATATAATTCTAACGCGCGTGAAAAACACTCCGATTGCTTACAAACTTGGCTGTGACGTCACACCCTACCCAGACTACAACCTGCAGCCTACACAGTCTATCGTGAACTTATTGGCTTGTATACCTTTTATAGGTTGTGTAAAGTATTTATATACTTTATTATACTATAAATTAAAATATATAAAACATGGAAGATCCAGGTCCCAGTACTTCGAAACATTGATAATATTGCTTAGTACCGATGTCCACAAAAACAATTTATTTCATTACCTAATGGTGAAAAACAAAAGAAAAGTAGGAACAGCGTCAATGTTGGGTAAATTGTCACTTAAAAATAACAAAATCTTTATCTGCCATTTTAATAATAAATTCGTGAAAAATTGTTTAGAAAACAAATACAAAACTCATACAATACACTATACAAGCTAGAGATGACAATAAAAATTCAATCATTTGATGAATCGAAATGTTGGTAAAAAATAATCGATTATGAAATAAAAAAAGAAACATATACACTGGCCGACAAAAATGAGACTTAATGTTGTATTTTAAAGGCTGATAGAGAACATAATCATTTAACCGTTTTATTAGGACAATATAAATAATGTAAGGTAATATAATGTCTGCATAAACAAATATTTATTTTTACAAACAGGATGTAACAATAAATAATGCCCGTTTGAACGAATACTATATAATATTGATATTTTAGATAATATTGCATATTAAGTACGTAAATTTTAGCTGCGCCATTATATGATGATGACAGTAGTATTAGAATATCGCTGGTGGTTTGGATGTAACCAAAAACTCTATAAATTAAACATAAAGCGTCATCAGCGAACACCATCCACGAGCCACAAGACATTTGGCAATTTCATCACGAACTGTCCAAAGACGACTGAGGAAACAAGGGCTTCTATCTAGAAGACCTGTAACTTGCCAGGCTTTTCTCGCAAATTATCGAGTTTTTGAACTGACTGGACGCAAACTATAGCAGTATATTGGACAGAAAAGTGTAGCGGGTCAGTTTAATTCCCCAGATGGGCGAGAACGAGTGTTCTGAAGGCCTAGTAATCTAGTGACTTTATTGAAAAGAAGAGAGCAAAGTCTTCTACCGACCAGTGTTTCAACAATAAAACTAAGTAATTTCTTGAATTAAAATAATATTATCGATTAATAATAAATTAATCGATTAATTATTAATTAATCGAAACCAAAAATATTGTATGATTAATCGATTAATTGAAACAAAATAATCGATTATTTCAATATTGATTAATCGTTGCCATCTCTAATACACACGTATAAGCTTGCCTTGGAGTAGGTAGTCTGGTCCGTGTAGGTTCTGACGTCATGTTCAGTCGTATTACTCGGCAATCTTCGCGCTGTGGTCGGCGTTATTTCAAATTTATAATATTTTAATTAAAAAATTTCGCTCAAATATTAATTAAAATGTGTTTTGTTAGGTGACATAACTAATATTAACATATCAAAAAAATGCACTTTTAAGAAAATATAAACTTTGTGCGTATCCCCTATTTTATATATTTATACCTTTTTTTAAAGTATTTGTTAACTTTTGTTTCAGGAAAGATTCCAAAGTGACAGAAAAGATAAATTACGACTTAATAAAAACATTGAAAGCTATTCAGTCGGGTGAAATGAATTGTCCTGAGCTGTTGGGTAAAAGCATCATATCCAAAACAAAAGAAAATGTGCCAGCTGTTTTAGCAAATGCAGAAAATTGCGTTAAAGTATAATCCACGTAATACTTTAGTTTATAGCTTTATTATTATATAGTTTAATAAAAACATAATTTTTATCATATATACATATTGTTCATGGTTTAAAATCATTTATTTTAGGTATTAAACACGAATTATGTTTGCTAGTGAGAACACAATGTCAGTTAATCTGATTTCAGTTGTTTGTTAATTATTTTGAAACATGTTGTTGAATTGGGTAATTATTATTAATTCAGTTAGTTGATAGCAGAGGTTCAGAACGAAAGATATGGCGTGCGGTCCGAGTTGAAGTTTTGCGCCTGTTGACTGATACAGTCGGGCTCGGACGTCAGCAAAAAACGCGGGAACACAAGCCAAGAAAGGGTTGTAATTGAGATCGGACGTCAGAGCAAATGGATGCAAGTCAAATGGTCGTAAGCAGTGGCGTATCCTAATTTATGTATGTCATGGGTGCGCAGAGTATTAAACACAATAAGGGCCGAGAGTTCCAGTTGCTAATAAACTGTTCAATAAATTTATTAGCAACATAATTTGTTTTCCGAGAGTTCCATCCCGAAATAGTTATTAGGTTGCTAATTAATTGGCTTATTTGTCTAATAACTTATAGGCAACATGAATTGCTTAATAAAGTAACATATAACTTAAAACAAGTTCGCAAAACGTGTTAATATTTCAATTTTAATTGAAAAACAGTATAATTTTAAAAGAATATACAAATGTGTAATTTTTATACATTCATATTTTTTCTATAATGATTATTTTAGTGTTTTATTTACATTTTAGTTTTATTGCTGATAAGTTTTATTCATATTGTTTAAGGAATGTAAAATAAATCAAAATATGGTTGTCTTCTTATTTTCAATCACTTTTGTATTATAAAATGTTATTTTTATTACTCCTCTTTTATCTATATTATCCTCTTCTTCTGTGGTAAAATTTGTTGAACGCCGTTTAATTGTCATTTTAACAGTAACACAAAAAATATACGTAACGTTATTAAATGTAAAGTCAAACTATTTAATGTCAAAATTTCATCTCACTTTAGCTCTACAAATTTACGCATAGTTCTATCCCTCTTGCACCGTGTTACTATATTCATATGAAATACCAATAAAAAAACAAAATATGTTGCTAATAAACTATTAGAAGGATTTTGTAACTTTGAAATCACCAATAAATTTATTAGCTTCATAAATATATGTGTCTAATAACTATTAGGGAGTTTGTTAGGAACTGGAACTCTCGGCCCTAAAAAGCAAAAATATATTATTAACATGTGACTTTTAAATTGGTTTATAAGAAATAGAGTATTTTTAGAAAATAAAATTCGTTTTCTATAGATAAAAAGTTCAAAAATTGAGCCTTTCTTGATCTTGTTGTGTGGTAATTCGATCGAGGAGTCGAAACTTTTTGGAGGAGTCTGCAGTTGGAATCGAGAGTCGGAAAAACTATCGACTTCCGACTTAAATATAATTTTTTTCAAGATCTTACCGACAACGAAGACAAAATAACGATATTATTTGAATTTTTTAAAGAACGGAAATGGGAACAACATTTTGTTTGTTTTTTTTTTTTTTGTTCAAGAATGAAATCGAAATAGGAAATATTCAATACCGGTTTTCCATATTCTCCAGTTTATAATTTGATTAATTTTACTTGTATTAACAGATTAATACAATGAGGCTGTAAAGATTTTTTGTTTTTACACATATCCATTTTTATCTTTTTCTGTAGGATCTGTTTGCTATGTTAAAGTGGAACTAAATGGAATTTTTATTTTCTCCAGTTGTAGTGAGCTCCGTGGATATGTCATGTTTCATGTTGGTAGCCAAAATCTTAATGTCAAAAGGGAAAAGTGACATGAAAAATAAAGTATATAAAATGAAAATATTTTTTTTATCTGGGAAAAAGTTCGTGGCGTTTTTTTTTTTTTTTTTAGTAAAATTCAACTGGTTTTGTTATAGTGTGAAAATGAATTTATTTAAACCAAATATGCTCCATTATTATCGATGTTTCAACAATTTTTCGGGTAGAGCCATTATGCCGTCGGTGTAGAACGTTTTTGGTTTCTGGTTGAAAAACTGAATTAAGTGGTTTTCACAGGCTTCTTTTGAAACCAGCTTAATTCCATTAGAGAGAATTCTGCAGAGATGGGAATAGGTGATAGTCAGAGTGGATGCAACAAAATTTGCCAACCAAACTCTCGCAATTTTTGACGGATCATCAAAGAAATGTGTGGTCTTGCGTTGTCATGATGAAAAACAACACCTTTCCTATTATTCAATTCGGGCCGTTCTCTTTCAATTGCCTGGCGTAATCTCTCTAGTTGTCCACAGTAGAGTTGAGAATCAATCGTCTGACCAACTGGAAGTAGCTCATGGTGGACGATTCCTTTCCAGCCCACCACACACACAGCCTAACGTTCTTGTTCGGCGTCAATCCTTGCTTCGCGAACGCTTGTGACGGCTCACCATCCCTTGTCCACGTTCTTTTACGCTTCCGATTGGCGTACGTGATCCATTTTTCATCACCGGTTATGACACGTTTCAGAAATGGCTCGATTTCATTGCGTGTCAGCAGCGCATCGCATATGTTAATTCGGTCTATCATGTTTTTCGCGCTCAACTCATGAGGAACCCATATATCGAGCTTCTTTTTGTAGCCAGCTTTCCGTAAATGGTTCAAAACAGTTTTGTGGTCAATGCCTAGCTCCGTATCAATATCGACACTGCTGATATGCCTATCTTGCTGGACTTTTTCAAGAATTTCATCAGCTTTTTCACTGGTTGAACGACCAGAGCGTGAGTCATCTTTCACATTAAAATTACCAGACCGAAAGCGAGCGAATTTTTTTCACAAGCCTGCGCAGCTTTCTTCCCATTGTCGTAATAATATTGCAAAATATAGCGCAATTTTTCATTACTTTTTTCCATTTTCAAACGCAAACAACTTTTCAACCACTGCACAAATTTTGATGTTTAGACACTCAAAGTAACGCTCGAACTGTCACCTTTCCAACGAGCGCTTAGTGGTGTCGCTGCGATCTGTGTTTCCTGAGTTATTTGTAACTGGCGCCGTCTATCGGCAAAAACTCAAAATCTCATCAATTCAATTACATAATATGAATAGAAAACGAAAAGAAATAGAAAACTAAACGAATAAAAAGTTATTCCTTTAGTCTTGGCATTTTGTGTTCTTGATCGTCCACATGCAGTATAGCTAACCATTTTGACAAGATGCCAAATTTCAGGTTAAATGCGTAATTTTATATTAAATTATAAAATAACTAAAAACTATTTTAGCCCTGTCTTTTATTTATGATTTGTAAATTATGAATATACTTTAAATTGTCAAAATAAATATTAATTATCACTTTTTAATACGTAAACAACAAAATATTGACAGTAATTGTGGTATTTGGAATGACATATTTCCGCCAGAAAAGTATGCATGTAAATATTCATATTTCCTCCTTCATTCTTTTTACCGACCGCCAACATATATAAGGGAGGTATTGTGATCATACCGATTTTGACATTCCGAGATTTCGATGGATCTCCACGAATTGAGGTCCCTACATAATGTTTTGACTATTTTTAGCATGATGTCTGTCGGTCTGTCTGTCCGTCCGTCGGTCCGTCTGTCTGTCTGTCTGTCTGTCTGTCTGTCCGTCCGTCTATCTGTCGGTCTGTGTACACGTGCAGAGCAAATTCGTCGAAAAGGACTTCTATGAAACTTCATATTTAAGCTTTTGACATCAATGCCACGAATTGATCAACTTTTGGCAAAAATCGGTTAACTAGAAATGGGAGTTAACTCGTGTCGGTTTTAAGATTTTTGCGAATATTTCACAACAGAGAAATATTTCGAAAAAATGTATTCAACAAAAGTTGCTAGGCCAAGTTATTTATTATTTTTACCGACCGTCAATATATATAAGGGAGGTATTGTGATCATACCGATTTTGACATTTAGAGATTTCGATGGATCTCCACGAATTGAGGTCCCTACATAACGTTTTGACTATTTTTAGCATGATGTCTGTCCGTCTGTCTGTGTACACGTGCAGAGCAAATTCGGCTAAAAGGATTTTAATGAAACTTCATATTTAAGCTTTTGACATCAATGCCACGAATTGATCAACTTTTGGCAAAAATCGGTTAACTAGAAATGGGAGTTAACTCGTGTCGGTTTTAAGATTTTTGCGAATATTTCACAACAGAGAAATATTTCGAAAAAATGTATTCAACAAAAGTTGCTAGGCCAAGTTATTTATTATTTTTACCGACCGTCAATATATATAAGGGAGGTATTGTGATCATACCGATTTTGACATTTAGAGATTTCGATGGATCTCCACGAATTGAGGTCCCTACATAACGTTTTGACTATTTTTAGCATGATGTCTGTCCGTCTGTCTGTGTACACGTGCAGAGCAAATTCGGCTAAAAGGATTTTAATGAAACTGCATATTTAAGCTTTTGACATCAATGACACGAGTTGATCAACTTTTGGTAAAAATCGGTTGACTAGAAATGGGAGTTTATTCGTGTCGATTTTAAGATTTTGGCGAATATTTAGCAACAGAAAAATATTTCGAAAAAATTTATTGAACAAAAGTTGCTATAAATACAATAACTAATAACTTTTATTTGAGACGTTTTTTGATAAAACTAAAAATTTTTGGAAATTTTTTTTAAATTTTAATTTGTCTCAATTTTTTCATACTTATATATAACGTTTCCATGGTCATGATAAATAATATCTCTGTTAGAAAATATTGGGCCAAGTTATTTCTACTCTGCTGCTAGAATGTATTTTATACAATTACTTTATGATGGCGGTCGGTCCTGTGGTGGCCACAGCTGATTTTTTTTATGTATGCCGGTACTTTTCCATGGTTATCGTAAATTATAAATACACATGAATTTGTCAACGTATTATAATACGGTATTGTATTTTACAATAATAATTACTCTGCTGCTAGAATTTATTTTATACAAGTACTTTGTGATGACGGTCGGTCCCGTGGTGGCCACAGCTGATTTTTATTCAATGCTTCAAACCAACTACGAAATCGTCATACATTTTTGTGACACCTACTAACGACATGTATAAATTTTTTTACACGGTTGGAGTGTACTGGCGATAAAACATCAAACGTAGAGTATTGCCAAAGCTGTCAAATAAAGAATACGAGAGAATTTGGAAAAGAGACGGCTTTACAAATCCAGGACATTTACTGATGCAGGACAAAATACCAAGTCCGGGACTGTCCCGGTAAATCTGGGATAAATGGTCATTCTATATATGCAAACCTAATTTATTATGCCCAGGCACATGACGACGTGGCACATTTGTTAATAGTAAAGACAGAAGACCTTTCTGTTTACTTCAAATATAAAAGTAACAAAAAAAGTTCAAGTAATATAAAGTATGTATTAGTTCTAACAGTCAAAATTGTTGAAAATAAATTATTTTAGTAGAAAAATGAAATAAAATGCCCGATTTATAATATAAATATGAAATTTGTAACTAGGAATAATTCTGTTTATTTATTTGCTTTGGGTGCGCAGAACACCTTGAACATATAGGGCCAGTTTTTGAAAGCTTAGTTAACTATAACCAAATAGTTAGAAAATGGTTGCTATGGTTACTTATGGGATTGTTAAATTGTGACCGTAGTTGACCATTTGCTTATAGTTTACTAAACTTTCAGAAACCGGCCCATAGAGTATACGCCACTGTATAGAGTATAAGTCACAGTATTACGTATAATAAAAAGAAGAATGTATGGGATATTTTTCTGTTCAAACTGAAATCAGATAACTGATTTAGATTTATACACTTAAGGGTGCAATTAAAATTTGCATTATGAGAGTAGATACACAAGTCTTAACATTTTATTGATTTAAATAAAGTTATTGTTGAACTTTTGTATATAGGATATAAGAGAGTGAATTATTTGTAATGAAATCAGTATTTTTATATATTACGGGTACCCATAAATAATCAATTATTTAATCAAAACTCAAAATTATCTACTCCTATTATTATTATTATTTTATTTTTTTTAATCCAGTACAACACTTTTAAACTTTATCAAAGTGCTAGCAACCTTACCGATAATCTGAATGCTCTATTGGAGCAATACATTCATCCTCAATAAATTAATTATTCATTTTTGAGCATTGAACGCTTGAGCTTGCCAGATTTTTTTTTCAGCAAGATTTATACTTCATTTTATGGAGACCAAAAGTCCTATCCCTATAAGCCAAAATTGTACAGAAGTTCTAACTTCCAATTAGTGAAGAAATAAGAACATGCCCTTAATAAATGAAAGCTTTGTAAGTTTATCGAACATCTCACAGCTTCGTGCTGTTAGGCTTAATATTTCATGCTTTTCGAGAAACGAATGGGAAATTGGTTTCTCGCAGTCAAATAATTATTTTATTGGTGATCATAGCATGATCCATGCATCTTCTTCAATGCATCATAAATTGACCTATCAGTTTTGGATAATATAAAATTAAAATAGCCAAACGTACACCATGTATATGTATATTGACTGGTCAAAATTGACCAATGATTGCGCGGATTTAGATTCTCAACAAAATGTTATCCTAAAATTTAAACTTCTAGATATTATGTTTATCTACAGTCCGGAAATGGTGGCATTAATGTTGCGTTTAGACTACTTTTTTTTTTTGTTTTTTTTTTTTATACAGGGAAAATCTTTTATAGACACCATAATCAGGTAGTGTCGAACTCTCCACAAGTGGCATACCGACTAAAAACCCTGCTTGCCTCTTCGCCGACATGGGACTGTCGTAGTGGACTATTCTTCATGACGGAGTGGCTAGTTCTTCCTGTAATCTGTCTTGATTCTTCCTGGTTCTCCTATATCGTTCGTCCGGTAATCGTCCTAGAGTCAGGCCGGAAAGTCTGTCGACTTCTACCACCAGATCCCCCACATTACCCGCCCGTTCGTGGGCGTCCGTCTCGTGTTCTCGGACTTGACCTGTTTACCAGGTTATCCAGTCCGAATATAAAGCGTCCCCGACGAAGACTCCCGTGGTTATACGCACGGATCCCTCCCGAGGCATAGCTAAGGTGACTACATGGCATACCCACACTCTCTGGATACGGGTGTCCATAACCCGACCTTTGAGCTGCCTTTACAATCCGCGAGCGATCCTGTGGGTGGCCCGGCGGCCTAGGACTCCGACTAGGTTCACTGTTCCTCTGTTCCTGTCTCTTCAGTGTGTTCTGTATCTGTCTGACAAGAGTCTTGATGGTCATTCTTCTTGAGTCTGGACTCACGAGCCCGACTCCGTCCTCCTTTCCCCTCCGAAGCGCACCGAGAAGACACCGGACTTCTATCTCGTGTTTCTGACCTTGACCTGTTTATGAGGTGCGCCGGTCCGAATACAAGGCGTTCTCGTCAGCGGCTCCCATGGTTTTAAACACAGGTCGCCAAGGCCTCGCCAGGTGACTAGAGGTTTGCCCCTGCTCTCGGGCGTCGGTTTGTCCCTGATGCGGGTGTCTATAACACGACCTTTGAGCTGCCACTTTGCTCACTCAGGCGATCCATCTGTAGATTGGACGACGGGCTTACCCTGCCCAGCTAGGTCGCTTCGACTCGACTCTGTCGCTCCCTTTCGTCTGCTTCCTTTACTTTTAGGATGTCAGTCATCATCCGCCTCACTGACTCCCAATTCTACCTGGACTTCACCATCACTTGCAGAAGATTGTGTCAGGAACTTGTCGACGGCAACCGTCGCTCAAGTCCTTTCTCCGTCCCATCTTCCGCATGCGAAGAGATCCGTTTGGTGAACACTCTAAATGATCCAGCGTTTAGACTACTTAAAGTATCCTGTACATCATGAGTTTATAATATTTTTCGACTGCAAGAGCACCATCCAAAAATTTAGTTATCCTCGATTCCGGAAAAACAACTATTCGCCAATTTATGATATAATTAACTAAAATTAGTTAATTAATCTTGCGATCAGTGGTAAAATTATAAAAATACGCTGGATTAAAGGCTACGCAGATTTTGAATGCAACAACAAGGTCGATCTTCACACGAATATCGACTTTGGCACCAATGAGAGAGAGTTGTAAATGAATCCCTCTTAAATACCCCTCTGAATCTAAGGATTTCGTCTTTTCATAAAATCCTCTCTAAAAAAAAAAAATTATATAAAGGCCCACCACCGGATTAAATAAATAAATAAGTAGCAACCGGGGCGGGGAGAATGCAAAATTTTTAAGTGATGGCCGGTGGGAAATCCAAAATCTGCAAATGATTACTTAGGGAAATTCCTACTTTTTCAAATTATAACCGAAGGGGGAACCAAAATTTTCAAGCGATGACAATGGGGGCGGAAATCGAAAATTTTCAAGTGACCAATCCAAAAGTATAGCAACTGTACCGACCCCAGCCCGAATAACATGACTCCGACAACAAAGGCCCAATTTTTTTCCATCGACCCCCGAGTCCGAATCAACTCCTGACAATGTAATATTGTGGACCCCTACTCTAAACAGTAATGAGATTATGCCAATCTTCAAATCTTCCATATACAACCAATGACAACAAAAATACATAGATTCTCTGCAGTTCAAGGTATCATACTATGGCCAAATTCAACCCGTCTTACATAGAAAACTCTGGTTTTCTTCACACCAAAGCAGGTATTTTATATGCACTCTTATCCGACTGCGATTTAATAAATCTTTTTCACCACAGCATCTGCATAGAATTAATATGGTTATTTCTCATTTCTGTCCGTGTGATAATTTATCTGTCAGCGACTCGAACCACTTATTATTTGAATGCCCAAATTCATTTACGCAGTCCTATCATATTCATACAAAATTAAAATGTCCTCACCTACCAACATTTAGACGGTTCTTGCTACTAACTCTATAGATGCAGAGTGGCGCACGGCAGACGCATGGATTTGAAAATGGAATAAAACGCAGACTGTTACAAAATTACCAAATTTTTTATTTTTTCCTGATTCATTAACATGGGAAATTTAAGTTTACATGGTTTTGAACAAAGTATCGGTCAAATGGCGCCCCCTACACTCCACGCACAGAGCAAGCCTTTTTCTGAAGTTTTCGTGCATTCTGTGAAGCATTGCCACAGGAATTTCGGCGATTTGGGCTCGAACATTGTTTTTGAGGGCTTCCAGGGTCCTGGGACGATCGTTGTAAACTAAGGATTTTAGGTATCCCCACAGGAAAAAATCACAAGGGGCCAAATCAGAAGAGCGCACTGGCCAGTTCAAATCGCCTCTTAATGAGATGAGGCGCCCGGAGAATCTGTCTCGCAAAAAGTCCATGCAAACCCTTGCTGTGTGGGCTGTGGCCTCGTCCTGCTGAAACCAGACATCTTTCAGTTCCATCCTTTCCAATTCAGGCAAGAAAAAATCCTGGATCATGGTCAGGTAACGTGCAGAAGTAGCCGCTCGATCATTTTCTTCAAAAAAGTAAGGGCCGATGATCCCAATTCTTGAAATTGCACACCATACTGTGCCGCGGCATTTCACCCTGTAGGGGTGCTTATGAGTGCAGGGGTCTTTGATGGAGCTCCCTAGGATTCGTACTGCTCCAATAGCGCATATACTGCTTATTGACACATCCATTGAGGTGAAAATGTGCCTCGTCAGAGAAGAAAACGATACCGTCTCGAGGCAACGCAACAAGCATGTTTTCACTAGCGAGTTGTCCGGCTTCAAAATCACGTGGCTTCAACCATCTTGCAGGGGTGCAAATGAAGATGTTCACAATTCGTTGAATGGAACGTCTCGAAATGTCGAGGGCACCTGCCTGTTTCCGAATTGAACGCCTGGGATATCGTTCGATTGCACCTCGAACCCTCTCGATGTTTTCCGGGGTAGAGACGGTATTCTGAGGCCACCCTTCTAATCGTGGACACGCAAGAATTCGATTTAGACCGGGAATTCGGCCGCGGGGGGCGATATTAAACCTTGGACGGAAGGCACGCAGCACGCGTACGTCGAGCGGACGTTTGAAAAATAGGTCTGCACACAAAAAACACGTTGTTCAACAGACCACTCCATTATGGCGACTGAAACCGTGTGGAACATAAACTTCCCATCTCCCTCTTTCGAACCCCCTACCTTCAACCTACTAGGACCGTTAGGAAGGGAGCAATGCCGTCTTCAAATCCATACGACTGCCGCGCAACCCTCTGTATTTTAAAAAATATTTTTAACTGTATTCAATCAGAAAATCTCTGCCTGTATTACCTGGCTAATAGCCAAAGTTGCTAAAGCCAACGACAAAAGGAAAAAGAAACGCGATTCTAATTGTTTAGTAGATAGTTCTTTGTAAACCACCAAAAACTTTTAAATGAATATGTAAAAAAACTAAAACACGATACATTATACTTGTATTGACAGTAAAAAGAAATACATTTTAATCGAAATATTCGCCATTATTTTACATGACTTTGCTCTATGATTTGTCTAGTTTCATAACAATTAAATGGTGTTTTCACTGAATTTCATTACTCAGGCGAATGAGTTGCTGTTGGTAAAGCTCCGAGTTAACATTCTAGCCAGATTCTAGCAACTCGTAATACATCACACCTTTAATACCTCACCAAATACACAGTAACACCTTTTTGGTGAGAATATTTGGTTACGAAGTCGGTGTCGACGGCTGCCGCTTTTAACCCACGATTTTATACGCATAGAGTTATAGCACAAAACCCAATTCTTCTTTTTGAATAAGCATTTCTCCTTGTCGGCAACGTTAACATAATATGTTGCTTTTCGGACGCTATCATATTCACTACTATTTTGTGGGGTTATTTCATCTGTTTTACTAAGAATTATAGTGCATTTTAAATGGTAAGATTGGTATTTCATTATACCTCAAGGTGACAAAAAAAATGATAAATATAAAAATATAGTTTCATTTGCGGCTGAAGTTTCTTGCAGTTACGGAATAAGTTTACGAATAAATATACCGCGAACGCTGAATATGTCTAACTCACATGTTTGACTTACGGTGTTGTAAATTTAAATGAGGGCGCTCAATTTATTAACCAAATGCAACAAAACAAACAATGCACATGTGGCTGACTAGGAATTCTCGCTCTTATCTACAAATACGTTCGACTTGCTACGAACAGATTATATAATTGTCAAAGGCTACCGCGAACAAAAAACATTTGTTTGGCTGGCGCGATGTTGCGTAGTGCTCCAAACTGTAAAAACCTTTATCCACGAACGAAGCTAATAAATTAACTGCATACTTAACAAAAATATAGTATTAGACTCGTCTTCATGCTATTATGGTTGAACTAATACCAACATGAATGTTCCTGTTCAAAATAATTGATTACTTGTGGGTACATCCATTGTGTTCGATGTTTTAATTGCATTTATTTTAAAAGTTTAATATGTGTTTTTACGTTCATGAAATTGTTAAGCATTTTAGCATTCCTGTGTATAATGAGAATTTATAGTACTTGACCAATTCTTTATTATTAAATAAAATGTTGGAAAGCTTCATTATTTTTCATAATAAATTAAGATCATTTATTCACCTTTTAGTACAATGATTCCCCACATTTTATATTCACTATTTGTGATAACGGCTGCTTTCCAGGCTATGTATTATGCGCACCGCGCTGCAAACCCGTGCGACCAAGCACGTATCATTTTCATTCTGGTGTTGGAAGCGTAAAACAAGAAATTCAACCAAGAGGATCAATCTATTTTGAAAACAAAAAAAAACGTACCATGGTGTCGTAGGCGCATTGTTATAAAACGCGGTGTCGCAAGTTCAGAAATTTCAACTCTGAGCGCTGGCCGGGCATGCGCATTTCGCTGCCTTTCACGTTAAAATTGTAAGCAACCTAACCTATAACAACCTTATTTATAAATACATATAATGGAAACAGTTTATCATGAAACCATAGTGGCAAATGTATTTTTTCGGAATGGTGAGATCTGAAGCGAGACACTTACATTAATTTCCCACAAAAAAAAAAAAAACAAATTGATGTAGCGAAATAGCGACTTTTGTCGGCAGTAATAAAGTTTATTATTATGGATTCGGTTTCAAACATCTGGTCTGCAGAAGTGTCATGCAGTGGGTATACTGGTAAGACCACAAGTACATACAATGGTAATAAACCCCCAAGCAGGATTCAACAGAATCATCATTCTAAACTGTGATGTCAAGTAAAAAAGCTGTGTATTAAATTCTTCTCTTGTAATTGAAGTAACTGTCTGTGTCTGTTTTCAATGTCTCATTTCTTGCAACAAGTTAAAATAATCTCCCTGTTGCCTTCTGTTTCTATATATATGGGACGTACCCAGTGGTGAGCTATAGGGGGTTCGCGCGAGCTCTTTGTTAAATTATTCTATGATTTGCGAGCCCCTTGTTCTTCTTGGTAACTATTTCTCAAAAAGAAAATATAATACCTTGAAATCATTTTCATTACATACATTTGTAAAGCGACGAAGTCATGCCCATCAAGCAATGACGATTAAATTTGGAATATCCCGTCGCACAACAACATTTTTTGAACTTATGTACAACCACTCGAATTCTCACGATAAAGTACGAAGCGCGTGACGTGTTCCCGAGGCTTTTCCATCGCAGTACGTATTCCGTATTCGGAAATACTGTATGGCAGCTTCTGGCATAAGTGGTAAATATTTTCTTGTAGTAGTACTTTTAGTGATTTTTTACAAATGGCATATTTTTTCTTTATTTTATTTTATTGTATTGTTTGTTCTATTCTTTATTCATATAATTGTTTTTTTTTTTTGTATAAAATAAACCATTTAATTAACATTATTTTTGTTTGTTTTTATATGTCAGTCGTAATGACACATTGTTAGAGTACTAGTTCATGCGATCCTGGAGGAAAAAAAGAGCGAGCCCCTTGTTAAAAATTTCATAGCTCACCACTGGGTAGAAGGATTTATATTTGCATGTCAGGATGGGGTGCTTAGCACGCTGGCATTTCGTAAAAACATTTTGCAGGAAGATATTGCGCATACCTGCAGAGCGTGTAAAACATAGCCAGAAACCCTGACGCATTTATTATCTGCCTGCCCCTTCTATGCAGTGTCATGCTATATCTACCGGCACAATGCTGCTTTGCGCGTTATATACTACCACCTGAGACTGCACTATGGCATCGACATTTCACGTGTCCTGCCTTACAGTCCTGGGGACGTTGAGGATGTGGTGGAAAATTCCAGATGTCGCATTTACTGGAATTATTCTATCCCCACTCCTCGACCGCTTCAAGCGTCGAAGCCAGACATCGTTCTGCTGGATCACCAGACACGCGAGATGTTCGTAATCGAATTCTCGTGTCCAGCAGAGAAGAACATTTTTTAAAAGAGGTCGAAAAACGAGAGAAATACTCAGACCTCCTGTATGAGCTTCCGCAAATGTACCCGTAGCACAAAATTAAGGTTGTGGTTCTGATAATAGGAGTCCCCGGCGGGACGAAGGCGTTTTTCGAGCATGAACTTAAGATCATACCTGCCTGCAGACCGGTTTCCAGCTCGTTGGTCTGCAGTGTGCAAAAATCATGTTTGCTTGGTTCTCTGCGCACTTTGTGGACGCACGGCGTAGTGCACTAGCCGCTGCCGCATATCTCTAGGGTCTGAGATGCGGCAGTGTGTATTTTCCCCGTCAGGTATTCGCGTATGACGTGCTACCTTGTGGTAAGCCTGAAGTGCACTACCTGGCGGAGAATAGTTTAAGACCTAAACCACTACCACCTATATATATATTCCATAGGCTATTCCAAACGATTAGGCGGAACTAAATGGAAATTTCGTTCTTTTAGGCTGTTGTCACGAAAAGGGACCTTGCTTGGGTTATTTCATGTTTCAGCTTTGGTATGTGAAAATTTAAAATTCCAACAGTGAAACCATGGAAACGAATGACATATGTAAAAAATTATAATACATTTTTCAAATTTGAAAGACAAAAACATAAATAAATGGGAAATTTTTATTAAGAATGACAAAGAAGTGTTCACTCTGTGACATTTATACAAACTAATGCAGCCGGTATAATAAGTAACTTTAAAAATTATGTTGGTAAATTAAATACAGTCAACGCTCACTTAACGTACGGCCGCTTAACGTACGTTCGATGTTACATACAGATATATTTTGGCAATACGCACGAACGTATAAATATCCTCACGAACGTACATTTCACTTGGACCCATCGGCGAAAATGCGTGTAGATTTCCGTAACACGCAAATTTTGACGGACAAACAAAATGGGCGTATGACTGAATAGATTATAAAATTTTATGTACTTTTTTATTCACAAAAAAAAACTAACAATATAGTGAATAGAAAATAAACAAATACATGCATTACATACAAAAATTATCCATTGTTGGTATTTTTTGTCAAAAATGTGTCCACAGTTAATTAAACTAAAGCCTTCTTTTTTTCCTGATACATAACTTTGTAACAAGCAATACTACAATTACATTGTTTCTTCTTTCCAAATCAGGGTCCGAATTATCTATTAATTCTACCATATTTTCAACCTCTATTTCTCTAATAATTCACAAATTCCCAGCGAATGCCCAAATTCACAAAGCGGCGATTATACGTTTGTGCGGACAAAGTGTACTTTCATGCGGACAAGTGTATATTCGTACAAACATGGAGAAGCAATTTGAGTACCAAAAAATCGTAATCATATACATTTATAAAGAAAAATACCGTCCGGTTAACGTACAACACATTGAGAACGCATTAAGGCTGCGTATAACCCCCAGAGGTTACCAATTTCTTATACAAAACTAACGATCGGAAATAAAATTAGTATCAATCTATACATCAAATTTTGCACCGAATTTTTATCTATCTAATACGATATTTTTAATTGCAGAAACATTTATTGTAAAAATATTATCGCTCAATAACTTAATAATTGACATCAGTAAAATTGTTCTGTAATTTTTTAAATCTACATACGGGTTTCAAATAACTTTTATATTTATATAGTTTTGTGTAGAAATGTTCAAATAATACGTCAACATTTTTTTCGACTTGATTGCTTATAGTTTAGAACCCTCGTTGAAAAATATAATACTTGAGGATAATGGAATGCCACTTGGTACACGCATTCTTAACAGAAATTAAATCATTTTTACCCGTAACACCTATTTTGAGAACCGCGGCAAATTCAAGATGGCGGCAAATATAGACTACCAAGTACAATAACTATAAGTAGTTTTCGCAATAGAACAAAATAGCTAAAAACTTTCTTGTAGAATGAAGCTTTAGCTACAATTTGCCGCATCGCACGCAAATATGCGTTGATTGGTTTACAAGATGGCGTCTATTATGCAATTTGCTTATTTACAATTACGTAACAGTTTTTTCTACAATTTAAAATATCCTATTAGATAGATAAAAATTCGCTGCAAATTTTGATATATAGATTGTTATTAATTTTATTTCCGATTATTAGTTTTGTATAAGAAACTATTGAGAACTATAGGGTTGTGCGCCGCCTTAAGTACGTTAAGTGAGCACTGACTGTCACCAGCCTCTTTATATGACTAGAGGAAACGGTCGTCCTCATAACCTACCTGTCAGCCCTTCCAGTTAGGCCGGAAGCATTCATTTGTTGCAGTATTCCCCGGTTCTTCACGCTACCTGTGCGGGTGATTTGGCAAGCTTGTCTGACCTGGTTGTCGGAGTATAATGGGTTCTGTGATACCACCAGTCCCTACCTTACCTCTCGTACCGAGACCACAAACTCCTCGTTTAAAGGCTACGCAATCTTAAATATGACAAGGATTAGTAATAATTCACCCTCGGTTGGGATTTAAATGCACATCACGGAAAATGTTTCTGCAGTCTCTATGGCAACAGGAGCAGATGTTCCAGTATGGACCGAAGCGGAGGTCTAGATTCATGGAGTACGGAGAAAGGAGTTCTTCTGGGAGTTGTAGAAGCAATGATGCCTCTATGCTGAGATGAGAATTTTAAATGCCTACTCCAGAATAAAAGTGTATTAACTGACATTATTCCAAAAATACAGAAGAGCAAATAGAACATCAAACCCTAGACCATGCAAGGATTTAATATTATTAAAGCAATATTAATAACAATAGAAATAGAAAATTGCATTTGAAAGATGACCTTATACAAATATATTAAAACAATTATAATAAATGGAGTTAATACACTCTTATTCTGGGGTACCTACTTATAATTTAAGGTAATGCAATGCAATATCTTGGGGAGATTATTTCTGATTTTAACTCGAAACATTTTTAAATTGTTTTTAAATATGATTTATCCAATATGGGTGTTTTTGATATATTCAGAAAGTGATTGATGCCGTCTAATCTTTTTGAATTTGTTCTGAAACCAATCGATAAAGTTCAATCTGTTTGGATATTTAATATTGGTCTAAAAACTGAACAATAATATACAATAACTTTTTTAATTTAAAATTATTTTGTCAATTAACCATTTTTTTTTAATTGATGACTAATAAAATTTGTCTACGCTTTTATTAAATTAAAATTTAGTTTGGAAAATAATATATATATTTCTTACTTTAAATTATTTTGGAAAGAAAACGATAACGTCCAAACTATTTGGATGTTTCCAATTTGTCTGGAAACTGATCTATGATGTCCAATTTTTTGAAAATTTGATATTAGTAAATTAATGGATAATATACTGATTTATTGAAAAAATTGAAATTATTTCATGCCTAACAATGTTTCTTTTTTAAAAGATTTTGTAAATTTTATTTAATTAACTAGAGGTATGACTCCGTAAGGTTGTCTGTCGAGAATAGAGAATCGGGTTCAATCCCCAGACGCCATTTAAGAATTAACATTTCACACCCCTGTGTACTCTATCTAGGGGTTTACTCAGTACTCATTTATTATTAAAATGAGTGTTTATACAGGGATAATAGGAGCAAATTGTCACCTAGGCATTGGGAACCTATTATTTGTTTATTATTTATTTAAACTGCATAGTAGTTGAATATATTTCCTGTGTAGGGCGTAAGGGCCCCATTTACCAGGTATGGGCTCACCTGGTAAATGTTTACATCTTACGTGGGAAATTACAAAAATAATATATTTTAGAGTCTCAACATTAGAATATTTTCAGATAAATAAATAAATAATAATTACTTAGAATTGAATATTTGTAGAAAAAAAGTTCAATCTTGAAACAATAAAAAAAAATGTTTTAACAGTAATTAGTTGATAATTTTTTTGAAAAGTATAAAGTTGATTAGTTGACAAATTAACATTTTTCTGAAAAAAATAAATCATGTTGATAATAAATTACTTTAACTAAAATTTTTTGAAAATAAATTCCAGTTATGGTTAGTTGACAAATTAAATTTAAATATTTTGAAAAATAAAAATTATTTTGTTTATAAATTAGTAAAGTTTTTGAAAAATAAATTCAAATTATGATAAGACGGCAAATTAATTTTACATATTTTGTAAAATATTTAAATGGATTATATATAAAAAAGCAATATTTGAAATGATCACCCTTATTATTATTATAAGGGTGCAAAAAATCCCCAATAATTGAAAAAGGATAGGGCTTTCCAAATATTTTCATAAAATTTACTTATCTTTTTCAGTTTTTCAGATATGGTGTTATTTGTAAAAGGGTCTCAAGCTCTGAGAATGGTACCCTAAAAACAGTGAAAAAATTCGAACCTTCAACTTTTCTATTATTTCTCATAGTTTTCAAAAAAAAAGCATTTTTAAATGTAAATATAGCGGGGCAGTCTAAAAAGGGCTGTACCATTTGCACCCGTATCTCAAAATATTTGAAAAATTCAGGAATGATAGACTGAAATCTTGCCATTCCAAAAATACTTAACTTAGATTTTTATAATTTTGAGTATTTTATAAATTAAACTTTTAACGAACATATGTATGTTCACAAAAATAGCAGTAGTCATTTTTCTGGTCCCCCAAAAAATTTGAAAAAATCAAAATCAATAGAAAACAGTTGGGGCTTTCTAAATATTTTGATAAAATTTATTTATCTTTTTTAGTTTTTGAGATATGGGGTTATTTGTAAAAGGGTTTTCAGCTCTGAGAATGGTGCCCCAAAACAATTTAAAAGATTTAAATCTATAGAATAATAGGTGTCCTTTTCAAAAACTTTAAAAGTTTTCTATTAGCTTCTATAGTTTTGGAATAAAAGCATTTTTAAAATATACAACTAGTGGAGCAGTTGAAAAATAGCTGTAGCTCTTGTACCCATATCTCAAAAAAATTCAACAGATAGAATAAAATCTTCCCATTCCAAAAATATATAACTCAAATGTTTATATATTAACTAAATTTTTAACGAACATGTGTTCACTAAAGTTGCAGTAGCCCTTTTCCTGGTACCCCAAAAAATCTGAAAAATTAATATTGATAGCAAAATGTTAAGGCTTTTTAAATATTTAAGATATGTGGTTATTTGTAAAAAGGTCTCAGGCAAGAAAACTGGTATCCAAAAAAAAAAAAAAAAAAATCTGTTACTTTTCATACTTTCTGAAAAATTGCACTTTTAAAATTATCAAATAGTGAGGCAGTCGAGAAATGGCTAGAGCTCGTGTACCCGTATTTCAAAAATTTTTAAAAATTCACAAATGATAGAATAATGCCTTTCCATTCCAAAAATATATAACTCAAATTTTTACTATTTTGTGTTTTTTATAAATTAAACTTTTAACAAACATATGTTCACAAAAGTAGTAGTAGTCCTCTTCCTGGTACTTTGAAAAAATCAATATAAATAGCAAAATCTTGGGTTTTTACTTGCCCGACCTTAATATATAAGGGGCAAGTATTGTAATCGCGAAAATTTTCGATGTCGAGATTTTGACTGATGACCACGTTTCATGGTCCAGGGAGTCCAAAAAACCTATTTTCAAAGTGCCGTCCGTATGTGTGTGTGTTTGTGTGTGTGTTTGTGTGTGTGTCTGTGTGTGTGTCTGATGATTTCAACAGTTTAACTTAAAGAGTTCGTTCTGGTACTAAAAAATTCTCCTAATAATTGGGAAGAACCCTATTGTTTTTTATTAAAATCCGAAACCGGAAACGGAACTTATTAAACATTAAAATTCAAAAAAAATCGTAACTATTAAACCAAGCCTTGGACAAAAAATTGTATAGGACATAATTTGATGTATTTTTGAAGATTTACCTAAATCTTCTTTTAAATTAAAAAAAAAATTATGAATATTTTTTTTTTTTATTATTTTTTTATGGGAGGGCAAGTCTAGCGGAGGTCTTCATTCGCCACTGGTTTTAAATATTTTTTAAAAATTTATCTACCTTTTTCAGTTTTTGAGATATGTTGTTACTTGTAAAAGGGTCTCTAGCTCAGAAAATGATACCCCAAAAAAATTGAAAAAATTAAAACATACAGAGTAAAATGTGTTTTTTTTTTCAAAATTATTATCATTTATAGTTTTCGAAAAAATGTATTTTTAAAATATACAAATAGTGAAGCAGTCGAAAAATGAAATTAAATAAATTTGAAAAATTTAGCAATGATAGAATAAAATCTTTCCAATCTAAAAATAAATATGGTACTCAAATTATTACTATTTTTGGTTTTTTATAAATTAAACTTTTAACGAACATATGATCACCCTTTGGTGTTACTTTTAACAGTAGTCCTTTTCCTGGTTCCCCAAAAAATCTGATTGATATCAGTATTGATAGTAAAATGTTAAGGCTTTTTAAATATTTTTATAAAATTTAATTAACTCCTTTATTTTTTTAGATATGTGGTTATTTGTAAAAGGGTCTCTAACATGAAAAGTGGTACCACAAAAAAATTGAAAAAAATTAATATCTACAGAATAAAAGGTGCTTTTTTCAAAAACTTTCGAATTTTTCTATTATCTTTCATAGTTTTTGAAAAAATGCACTTTTAAAATGATCAAATACTGGGGCAGTCGAGAAATGGCTGTAGCTCTTGTACCCGTATCACAAAAAAAAATGAAAAACTCACCAATGCTAGAATTAAATCTTTCCATTCAAAAAATATATCATTAAAATTTTTACAATTTTTGATTTTCCATAAATTAAACTTTTAATGAACATATGTTCACAAAGGTAGCATAGTCCTTTTCCTGGTACTCTAAAAAATCTAAAAAAATCTATATAGATAATAAAGTGTTAGGGCTTTTTAAATACTTTTATAAAATTTATTTATCTTTATCAGTTTGCTACCTTTTACAGTTTTGGAAAAAAAAAATTGAAAATAATATAAAGAGTCGAAATACGGCTATAGCTCTTGCACCCGTATCTTAAAAAAATCAAAAAAATGATGAATAATAGACTGAGGTATGTCCTTTTCAAAAATAAAATTATAAATTTATAATTTTTTTAGAAATTTTTCTTTAAACGAACACATGTTTACAAAAAGAGTCCTTTTTTGGTACCCTAAAAAATATTAGAAAAACAATATTATAATATAAGTAGGTTGAGGCTTTTTAAATATTTTCACAAAATGTATTTATTTTGTTTGGTTTAAGAGATTTTTATTTATTTGTAAAAAAATCCACAGATCCCAAACAGGAACCCAAAAAAAAAAAAAAATGGAAATATTCAAACTTATAAACTAAAGAATGCTCTTTCCGAAAACACAAAGATTTTTGTTGCTTTTTTCAGTTTTAGAGAAAATGCATTTTTAAGGTGTACATGAAAGGGGGTAGTTGAAAAAGGGTTGAAGATTGTGTTCTAGTTCCCCAAAATATCCCATGAACATAATTCTATAAAAAAAAATTCAAAAAAATTAAACTTACTAAATGGTACCCCAAATATTCGCATAATTATATATGTATGTATATTTATATGTAAATTGTTATTCCATTTTATAACATGTTTATTTGTATATTACAAATTAATTATTAATAAAAAATATTGAAATAATATTGTATTTTCTTCTGAGACCTACTCCCATTAATATTTAAGAACATCCTGGCGAAAAGTGTTAAAAGTGTTGCTAAAAACTATGTTTTCATCAAACACTCTACACCAGTGTTTCTCAAACCTTAAACAGTTGCGGACCACTTTCAGAATTCCACACAAACCGCGGACCACCAACATCAAGAAAAACATTTTTTTTGCGTAAAGGCCCATTATTAATACTAATGAAATGTTGTGTGCGCGGACCTCCAAGAACTGACTTGTGGACCACTTGTTGAGAAACACTATCTACCCTTCTTAAAGTTTGAGGACACTGGAAAAAGGCTGGAATAAGATAAGTATGAATGAGATATTTAAATAAAATATTTAAAAAATCTGTGGCACAGAGGTGTTGAAATTTGAGGGGTTGTCAGTAGTCTCTAATAAAAAATTATGCTCCATAAGAGGGATTTTTGATATACAGGCCACATAAACAACCCCCGTTTCGTTATGATACCACCAATTCAATTCTCCTGCACTGCGGGTTACATACATACAATAAAGTCAACTCGCTAGTGTTCCAAACAAGAAACACGATTATATTCGAGTAAAATGAATTGTGTCCAGCAAATTGGTACCAGGAGACTAGGAATGCGAAGAGGTAGCTAAGGGTTTTTAGGGATTATCTCGAAAACTGCAAAGGCTAGGGCCTCCAGATTTGGCACAGCTCTTCAATAGGGCCCTTAGTATATGCCATTAAAATTTCACCCCCCCAATTCTTAAGGTTGGGGTGATATTAAGCACTTTTTATATCCCACAACCCTTATGAGTTAGAGGGTTGGTTTAGAGGGCAGGAACACCCCTGTGCTCCGGGTTGCATAGATACAGTAATATACACTCGCTAGTTCTGCAAACAAGAAACACGATTTTATCCAAGTAAAATGAATTGTGTCCGGCGATTTGGTACCAGGAGACTAGGAATGCAAATACGTAGCTAAGAGTTTTTAGGGATTATATCGGGAACTACAAGGGCTAGTGCCTCCAGATTTGGCACAGCTCTTCAATATGGCCCTTAGTATATGCTATTAAAATTTCATCCCCCTAATTCTTAGGATTGGGATGTTATTATGCACTTCTTATATCTCACAACCCGTATGAGTTAGAGGGTTGGTTTTCGGTACGTAGGTACATCACGATCTACAGACCTTACAACCATCAAGGGTGCCCAACAACCATTATAGTTTATGAGATATTTAATTAATAATGTTCAGTGACGTCACATAGTAGAGCGAAATTTTTATTTTATTTTATTTTATTAATAACTCAAAAATCATAAGGTTTGTAGGGCTCCCATTAAGGCTGTAGGGTCTTAAGATCTTAAAGTAAGTATGTACCGTAAATCAACAATCTATTTTTTAAGGGTTGCGAGATATAAAAAAACCTTAATATCACGCCTCCCTTAAGGGTTAGATGGATGAAATTTTAATAGAATATATTAAAGGCCCTAGTAAAGGGACGTGCCCATCCTGGAGGCACCAGCCCTTGTAGTTTTTGAGATAATCCCTAAAAACTATTAGCAACCTCTTCGCATTCCTAGTCTCCTGGTAGCAAATCTCCGGATACTTTGAAATATGTGTAAAAATTATTTTATACAGTATTTCCTGACGAACAAAAATTACCGAAAAAAATAATGTACGAAAGGGTAGTAGAACACAAAAAACGTATCCTCACAAGTTTCATCCCCTAATTTCAACTCTATAAATTTATTTTCCGATAAAGAAATTTTATTCATCGACGGTATATGGCCACAGAGTAAGGGTTGTTTTGGGGAATCATGAATTTTATTTATTTAATATCTCGAAAACTAGAAGGGTTCCCTTAGTGGTTGTAGGGTACTTATACCCTTCAGTACCTATCTACTGAAAACCAATGGTCTAACTCTTAAGGGTTGTGGAGATTAAATAAATAAAATTAACAGCCCCTATTCTGTGCCCATCGAAATGTTGCAAAATAAATTTTAAGGGTTGAAATTAGGGGATGAAACTTATAAGGGTATATTTCAAGTGTTCTACTACCCCTATACAGCAATATCATCCACCTATTTTTTCGGATATTTTATCTGTGAAAAACATTGTTCTAACACATTTCAAATCATCCGGCGCTTTGCTACCAGGAGACTAGGAATGCAAAGAGGTAGCTAAGGGATTTTTGGGATTATCTCGGGAACTACACGAGCTAGAGCCTCCAGATTGGGCACAGCTCTTTAATAGGGCCCTCAGTATATGCTATTAAAATGTCATCCCCCTAATTCTTAGGGTTTGGGTGTTATTAAGCACTTTATATATCTCACAACCCTTAAGAGTTAGAGGGTTGGTTTTCGGTACGTAGGTACATCATTACCCACAGACCCTACAACCATCAAGGGTTCCCAACAGCCCTTACGGTTTATGAGATATTTAATTAATAATGTTCAGTGGCGTCACATATTAGAACGAAATTTTTATTTTAATTTGTTAATAACTTAAAAACCATAAGGGTTGTAGGGCTCCCATTTAGGCTGTAGAGTTCTAAGGTCTTATAGTAAGTACGTACCGAAAACCAACCACTTAATTGTTAAGGATTGCGAGATATAAAAAACACTTAATATCACGCCTCTTTTAAGGGTTAGAAAGATGAAATTTTAACACAATATACTAAAGGCCCAGGTGAAGGGACGTGCCAAATCTGAAGGCCCTAATTCTTGGAGTTTCCGAGATAATCCCTAAAAACCCTTAGCTACCTCTTTGCATTCCTAGTCTCCTGGTACCAAATCGCCGGATGATTTGAAATATGTTAGTACAGTGTTTTTCACAGATTAAATATCCGAAAAAATAGGTGGATGACATTGCTGTATAGAGGTAGTAGAACACATGAAATATACCCTTATAAGTTTCATCCCCTAATTTCAACCCTTAAAATTTATTTTCTGATAAAGAAATTTTATTCATCGACGGTATATGGCCAAAGAGTAAGGGTTGTTTTGGGGAATCATGAATATTATTTATTTAATATCGCGAAAACTAGAAGGGTTTCCTTAGTGGTTATAGGGTACTTATACCCTTCTGTACCTACCTACCGAAAATCAACGGTCTAACTCTTAAGGGTTGTGGAGATTAAATAAATAAAATTAACAACCCCTATTCTGTGCCCATCGAAATGTTGAAAAATAAATTTTAAGGGTTGAAATTAGGGGATGAAACTTATAAGGGTATATTTCATGTGTTCTACTACCTCTATACAGCAATGTCATCCACCTATTTTTTCGGATATTTAATCTGTGAAAAACACTGTACTAACATATTTCAAATCATCCGGCGATTTGGTACCAGGAGACTAGGAATGCAAAGAGGTAGCTAAGGGTTTTTAGGGATTATCTCGGAAACTCCAAGAATTAGGGCTTTCAGATTTGGCACGTCCCTTCACCTGGGCCTTTAGTATATTGTGTTAAAATTTCATCTTTCTAACCCTTAAAAGAGGCGTGATATTAAGTGTTTTTTATATCTCGCAATCCTTAACAATTAAGTGGTTGGTTTTCGGTACGTACTTACTATAAGACCTTAGAACTCTACAGCCTAAATGGGAGCCCTACAACCCTTATGGTTTTTAAGTTATTAACAAATTAAAATAAAAATTTCGTTCTAATATGTGACGCCACTGAACATTATTAATTAAATATCTCATAAACCGTAAGGGCTGTTGGGAACCCTTGATGGTTGTAGGGTCTGTGGGTAATGATGTACCTACGTACCGAAAACCAACCCTCTAACTCTTAAGGGTTGTGAGATATATAAAGTGCTTAATAACACCCAAACCCTAAGAATTAGGGGGATGACATTTTAATAGCATATACTGAGGGCCCTATTAAAGAGCTGTGCCCAATCTGGAGGCTCTAGCTCGTGTAGTTCCCGAGATAATCCTAAAAATCCCTTAGCTACCTCTTTGCATTCCTAGTCTCCTGGTAGCAAAGCGCCGGATGATTTGAAATGTGTTAGAACAATGTTTTTCACAGATAAAATATCCGAAAAAATAGGTGGATGATATTGCTGTATAGGGGTAGTAGAACACTTGAAATATACCCTTATAAGTTTCATCCCCTAATTTCAACCCTTAAAATTTATTTTGCAACATTTCGATGGGCACAGAATAGGGGCTGTTAATTTTATTTATTTAATCTCCACAACCCTTAAGAGTTAGATCATTGGTTTTCAGTAGATAGGTACTGAAGGGTATAAGTACCCTACAACCACTAAGGGAACCCTTCTAGTTTTCGAGATATTAAATAAATAAAATTCATGATTCCCCAAAACAACCCTTACTCTGTGGCCATATATCGTCGATGAATAAAATTTCTTTATCGGAAAATAAATTTATAGAGTTGAAATTAGGGGATGAAACTTGTGAGGATACGTTTTTTGTGTTCTACTACCCTTTCGTACATTATTTTTTTCGGTAATTTTTGTTCGTCAGGAAATACTGTATAAAATAATTTTTACACATATTTCAAAGTTTCCGGAGATTTGCTACCAGGAGACTAGGAATGCGAAGAGGTTGCTAATAGTTTTTAGGGATTATCTCAAAAACTACAAGGGCTGGAGCCTCCAGGATGGGCACGTCCCTTTACTAGGGCCTTTAATATATTCTATTAAAATTTCATCCATCTAACCCTTAAGGGAGGCGTGATATTAAGGTTTTTTTATATCTCGCAACCCTTAAAAAATAGATTGTTGATTTACGGTACATACTTACTTTAAGATCTTAAGACCTTACAGCCTTAATGGGAGCCCTACAAACCTTATGATTTTTGAGTTATTAATAAAATAAAATAAAATAAAAATTTCGCTCTACTATGTGACGTCACTGAACATTATTAATTAAATATCTCATAAACTATAATGGTTGTTGGGCACCCTTGATGGTTGTAAGGTCTGTAGATCGTGATGTACCTACGTACCGAAAACCAACCCTCTAACTCATACGGGTTGTGAGATATAAGAAGTGCATAATAACATCCCAATCCTAAGAATTAGGGGGATGAAATTTTAATAGCATATACTAAGGGCCATATTGAAGAGCTGTGCCAAATCTGGAGGCACTAGCCCTTGTAGTTCCCGATATAATCCCTAAAAACTCTTAGCTACGTATTTGCATTCCTAGTCTCCTGGTACCAAATCGCCGGACACAATTCATTTTACTTGGATAAAATCGTGTTTCTTGTTTGCAGAACTAGCGAGTGTATATTACTGTATCTATGCAACCCGGAGCACAGGGGTGTTGAATTGGTGGTATCATAATGGAACCATGAAACTTAGCTTGGTGGTAAAACAATTGGCTAATAAATAGGGACGTGGGTTCAAATCCCGATCTGATCAATTATTATCGTGTCCTGGAATATTAAAGGGGGCGCAAGCTGTTGGAAGAAAACGTCATTTTCAGAAACTCACTTTCAACACCTTTTGCCAGGGTGTTCTGAAATATTAATGGATGTAGGTTTTAAAAAGAAAACAACAGTATTATTTCTATATTTTTATTAATAGTTGAAGTGTAATATACAAATACATTTAAATATCTCATTTATTCTTACCTTATTTCAGCGTTTTTCAGTGTCCTGAAACATTAAGGGGAGGTGTAGGTTGTTGGAAGAAAAGACTACATTAGTTCTATATTTTTATTAAGAATTAAAGTGTAATATACAAATATACATGTGATAAAATGAGGTACAATATGTATATAAAAATACATAATGACATGATAATAATTTTAAAAACAGTATACTTAAATCTACCATCTACTATATATTTTTTGGGCAACCAGAAATAAAAACTACAGTAACTTTTCAATTACCCCTTTTAAATACATCTAAAAAATGCATTTTCTGTAAAACTAAAAGAGATAACACAAATCTGTCAGGGTTTTTGAAATAAGAATTTCTTAGTCTATAAGTTTGAATTTCTTGATTTTTTTGGGGTACCAGTTTGCGAGCTAGAGCCCTTTTTATAAATGAACTCATATCTCAAAAACTAAACAACATAAATACATTTTATGAGTATATCTGAAAAGCCTCTACCTTATTCTATTAGTGGTGATTTTTTCAGATTTTTAGGGGTACCGAAAAAAGGACTAAAGCTCTTTTTGTAAACATGTGTTCGTTAAAAGTATTATTATTTTTTAACTAAAAAAGCTAAAAATTTGGGATTGATTTTTTTCTAAAGGACAGGCCTGTCTATTGTTCATGATGTTTTTAATTTTTTTGAGGTAGGGGTACAATAACTACAGTCATTTTTCTACTGTCCAACTTATGGTAATTTAGAATTGCATTTTTTCAAAATCTAAAAGTGGTAATAGAGATCTTTTAAAATTTTGTAAAAGGGCACCCTCCAATCTAATGTGAATTTTATCAATTTTTCTGGGAAACCAGTCTCAGAGAAAACGTAAAAAAAATATAAAAATTTGAAATGAGCCGGCTTCAGTCTATTACTGGTAATTTTTACAATCTTTGGGGTATGGGTGCAAGAGCTACAGTTATTATTCTACTGCCCCACTCGACTTATGTTTACAAATTAATTTTTACCAATACTAGCCTAGATAATAAAAAATTATTTCTGAAAAGAGCACGACTTTAACCTAGGTATAAGTCCGAATTTTTTCAATTTTTTGGGGGAACCATTCATAGAGTTAGAGATCCTTTTACAAATGATCATACATCTTAAAAATGAAAAAAGATAAATCAAATTTGTAAAAATATCTTAAATATTTGAAAAGAGCTGACTTCAGTCTATCACTGATAATTTTTTCAAATTCTTTGGGGTACGGGTGCAAGGAGTATAGTTATTTTTCTACTGCCCCACTTTACGTATTTTTAAAATTAATTTTCACGTAAACTATCATAGGTAATAAAAAAATATTCGAATTTATGAAAAGGGCAGCACCTTATCTACAAGTTCGAATTTTTTCAATTTTTTTAGGGTACCATTCCTAGAGTTAGGAACTCTTTTACAAATGATCCCACATCTCAAAAATAAAGAAAGATAAATCAAATTGTAAAAATATCTGGAAGGATCATACCTTTTTCTATTAATTGATTTTTTTCAGTTTTTTTTTTTTTTTTTTTTGGATACCAGAAAAATGGTTACAGCTATTTTTTCGAACACATGTCCATTCAAACAAAGGATTTTCAAAAACTATCTGTGGTACTCCGAAAGAACTTAATGTGTTCTGTGGTACTACGGAAGAAATAACTGCTAAATCAAATAAAAATAAAATTCCACCGACAGTCATACATAGTGTAATAAATAATGATATTATTGTTAAACTTAAGGAGCTAACCAAAGGCGAATTTAAGATAAAATATAAGGGCAACAGGTACATAGTACGACAATCAACATGGAAAAGTATTAAAATTCGCTAATGATATCAAGTATGAACATCACACCTACACACCGTGGCAAAATCGATCACTAAAGCTAGTTTTAAAAAATATATCACCATGCATAATTCGGGAAGAGATTACTAAAGATCTTAAAAATAAAATCCTTAATCACTTCTCGTGATCGCTGAAGACGGAAACAGATTGTTGAGCAGTTTCCGAAACGTCCGAATATATTTTATATACTCATGAAGTATTATATTTTTTGATACTAATACTCATTATATTGTACTCTTCTAACCTAGTACTATCAGCAATGGCAAACGTCCAAAATAACGGTGTCCGCAAAATCCTTAAAGTTAACTACATAAAGCAAATAACTAATAGCGTATTGGATTGGGTGCTCTACTCAGAGCCGCAGTAAGAGGAGACGGAGGGGGCGACGGCCCTGGGCGTTGACGGAATTGACTAAGGGGCGCTATTGCGAAGGCGAGGACATTTTTTTTGCTCGTTACTTGGATTTTGAGAGGTGAGGACCTTTTTTTTTGCTCATCACTTAAATTTTGGGAGGTGAGGACCTTTTTTTTGCTCATTACTTAGATTTTGGGAGGTGAGAACCTTTTTTTTTTATTTGCCAAGGGCACCAAAACACGGTTCTGCCCCTAGCGCAAATTTTCCTTACTGCGGCTCTGGCTCTACTATGCACTCAGGTCAGTCGGCGAGCAAGTTTCCTATTCGATTGGGCGAGCAGTTGCTCTAGAGTTGATAAAATTCGTATTCGATTGGGAAAGGTAACTGAGCTGAGAGTGCACGCAGTGCACTTTTTCTTGCTCTGGCTAAAGAGTCAGAGCAGCGTCGAGCAATGTGGCGCGTTGCGATATTTGAAAGCTAGTATGTTTATTAGAATTAATTGAATCTTTATAAAGTAGTGATATTTAAGAAGTTGAAAGAAAAGTAGCAGTTTGAAAAGTAGCAGAGAGGTTGAAAGAAAAGTAGCAAGTAGTGATATATCTTTTTGTATAATAAATCAAATTAGGAAATTGAAAGACATGAAATAATTTTAAAAAAGTAACATTTTGAGAATACAAACAACGGATTGTTGACGAAAATCAGTCTGTCGGGTATGATACTAAATATAATTGTGTTTTATCCTTATTCAGGCATAATTGGTTAGCGTTAAACCACACTTCAGATTCAACAAGCGCAGTTGAAATTTCTTCGTAAATGTTGGTGGTATTGGCATTACGGCAAATTATTATATCGTCCGCGAAAAGAACACAGTTAGCAAGTGATATATTACTTGGTAGATCTTCATTATAAATTAGAAAAAATAGAGGTCCTAAAAAAATTCACTGTATGTATTAGAACAAGATGTATCCAAAGAAAGGCATATTGTGTATTAGAATCCAGGCGCAAGGATCTTCAGGAGTTAACTATAACCAAATAGTTAGAAAATTGTTGCTACGGTTACTTATGGGATTGTTATATTGTAACCGAGTTTAACCAACAGATTAAACACAGCTAAACTTTCAGATACCGGCCCTTATTGTTTGAAAAGAATATATTTTTTTATATTTTGGTGGTTCCTCGTATATAGAATCTTAAAACAAGTTATAGGGAATAGGTAAAGGAAATGAAATACAACAAAAATAAATGCTTTTTCAAATTTATTTACTTTTAATTTATGTATACATCTGTACAAGCAGATCTCATACTGACTGATTAATAATTTTATATGTATTTTAATATATTACAGGTTATTCTTAGTGTCTAGGGATCTCAAAAGTCGTCATTATGTAATTGACTGTACAGTATTACTGAAATCATGCGGGATCTGAACTTGGCGTACATAACTATACTAATATAGTAATATGTAAACAATTCAAAATCAACAATAATTAGTTTACATTATACAATAATATAACATTAAAGCGGATGCATCTGGATTGGTACATTCGCGGTAAGACTGCACGTGATACAATATTGAGCCCTATCACAGTGTTATTATAGTATTCCCGTTCCGCCCTTGCCCTTACGATGCCTGGCTTTACCGTACATTACTCTACTACAGGAAGAACAAAGATAAATAGCACTATCTCATCAATAGTGACAGTGAGCATACCTTCCGACAAACACACGCGAACCCAATCGAACCTCCAATAAACACAACATATAACCGGTCACTCATCAAATTTCACCATTTACAAAATACAACGTTTCAATATTACACACAAGATAAGCAAGAATAATGGTATTATGACATATGTGTCAGTGCAAATATTAAAATACTTTCATTTGTGACATTTCTATAAAACTCATTTTAGTCATTAAAACATGACTGTTCCAGACAGTGACTTCCGGCGTCCACTTAAGGTACTATATCGCTGGAACTACCTGCCGCGGCGGTTGTAAGTAACGGCTGGCTCCAACTGTTTTTGAGATTTTATACAGGAACTATTTCTTCAGCTTTTTTTTTTTGAGATTTTAAACGAGAACCATTTTGCTGAAACTGTTCGGCAGTCATCGACTGTGACATGATAGTCTGATTCCCATTGCCGCGTCTCTACCGCTCTAGAAGCAGTGCAGCAGCTGCACTGGCGACCAAGGGAAAGCCATTACATACTCGCATTAAATCCTGTTCCAAATGATGTGACATTATGTCTTATGTGACAATGTAAAAAGACAATAATTTTATACAATGGATTATTAAATTTACAGACAGTGAAGACGCAACAAATTATTATAATACCTTCAGACCGCTCTTGCCGATAAGCGTATTCATTTTCTTCTTCATCCTCTAATAAAAATGCTATAATAGTGTCTAAGCCTGTCTTCCAAATCATCACGGTGTTTACCCTCCCAAAACTAACAGCCAACTGAATATTTACCCTCTAGTAGTGCAGTCGGCTGCTACGGAGGGCAGTTTCAACGAAATGTCTTAGCAGTCACTGGTAGACGTTACGGTTGGCTTTGCAGTTCCAGCGAAATGCTACCTTGAAGTGACCATAGACAGTATTCTTAATGAACCGGTGACCATTTCAATGACCATCGATTGTGTATCGGACATGGCCTATGCAGTGGTCAGTGTTAGTTTTATATCTTGACAGTGGTTCCTTAGATGTTCTAATTCTTACGTTTTGTGACCGCCTTAGTGGTTTTGTTTCTTACGGATGTTTTTTCTGAATTTGACTGTTACTGTGAGTGAAAAAGGTTTAAAACCGCTGTACTTAAAGATGTCTCAAAAAGATTGAACGTCACAGGACTATTATAAGCAAACATTTCTATTATTCTTATATGCAGAGCTTCACAAATCGCAGTCGTATAAAAAGTTACTCGCCGTCGGTAGTAGTGTTACTCGAAATCAGACTCGGTGCTGTAGTTTTTAGTCGCCAAGTGAAAGAATCTCGTTACCAATGGCGCGCAGGCTATCGGATTTGTCGAGTCCTGCTTATATTAATATGGTAGTTTTTGAATATTGTATTATTTTTACGTATTGAATTTTATTTAAAATTCTGTAACAATTACGGTGTTTTCTATTACATTAATAGTATGTACCGTAAATATAAATATTTGGTAATGATTTTTGTTAGTAGAGTACGTTCAAGTTAACTTCATCAAAGGCGAATATTACCAGTCCCTTGCGCAGAAACGAAATTTCGTCCATTACATTAACAGCTAGCTTAACATATAAATTATAGTTGATTATTTAAGGGTCACTTTATTCAAATGACAGTTCTGTTTAAAACCATAATCTCAATATTTTGTGGTGTTCTGCAAATTACTAGTGAATATTTATCAACAATATTTATTAAATGAGATACTTTTAACTGATTCACCGTTGGTTGGAAGCCATGATGAATTTATCATGGATTATTTGAACAGAGGACAGTTTCGCACCATAAAAAGTAATGGGGGTGAAAACCGAGAAAAATCAGGACTCAATTTTGGTTGGTAATCTATTTGCCAAACTTCAGAAATCGCGTTTCAGAAATAATTTTTTAGCAATTTTGTATGTTCGGAACTAAAAATCGCATTCTTGGTTGAAATCAGGTATTTACGGTACTTACTATTAAAGTTTATTTATTTATTTCTTTAAAATTTTTATTAAACATACTTAATTTTGAGAAAATTATATAATTTCTCTTATTATTATTTTTGTTATTACATAATCTCACTTCTGAATGTCAAAAGCAGCGACATGGTGGCAAAATAAAAGTTATGTATATTATAGAATATAATCTGTTCGGAATCAAAAAGTAGTAATCATGCAATATTCACGTAATTTTCACGGTAATTTTGTCGAACTCTCGTCGTTCGTTGGCTATTGAACCGTTAATTTTATGCGACAGTAGGGTAGCGACTTCAATCTCTCACGTGATTTCTGCATTTCGAACAGGGCACAGTACCCTTATTTTATCCTATAGATGCGACAAATGATATATTATAACGAACTGGAACATTTAGTCTATTTGAGACACCTGTATTAGAAACTCTGTGGAATGGCATAAACAGTTGCGCTTTGTATGGTGCACTCAAGAAAGCAATGCATATACAGCATAACCACAGATTCAGTTAAATAAATAACATTTATACAATGTTCCATTACTCAACAAAAGTAACTGCGGTTGAAGTTTCCCGTTCCGAAAGTGTACGACATTAACCTGTTCAGGTTTCGGAACGCGGTTACTGAAAATTTTGGTTACTTTTTTGTAACCAAACTAACCGTGGAAATATAGCGGTTAGTGTGGTTTTTCCTCCCACTACAAACTTCAAATCTAATGTAAACTACAAAATGCGAGAATTTCACAACAATTACTATAAAGCGAGATTCAAGTGGAGGGAATTAATCGTTTCTTTGTAGTGCAAGTAGTAAATTATAATATTATTTTACTATAGTCTATAATTAAAACAGTAAGAATAAGTGTAAGGAACTGATTTTTAGTAATGTTGATCGTTGTCGTGTGACAACCGTTCCGTAACAAAAACGCGTTTTCAGGTAACCACTGGGTAACCACAACTTACCACGACTGTACCGTAACCGAGGCCGTGGTAGTTAGGTGTGCAGTTACGGAACATTGTATTTATATTAGCGGTGGTATTGAATATCTTTGAATTAGACATAATATGGTAACAATACGTTTAAAAAAAAATTATGCCCTGTAATGTAGCTTTACTATATTAAAAATGGTTCTTTTGGAGAGCACTCTCTTCTTTCCTAAATAAACATGGTCTCCGTAGACGTACCCATATTTCTTAATTAACTTTTTTAAGAACTGAATAAAATCTCTTTGTCTACTGCAGAAATGTCACATGAGATGTTATTGAATATTTTTAAAATATAATACGATCAAAACTTAATATGGTGAAACTTGGTGATAAACCTATTAAACAATTCCCATAATACAGGCAGATTGTGTGATGTACCATTTATAAAATATTGTTAAAGGACACTTCGACAACCTACAATCCAAAAAAAGCTCACTGAACAAAATAAACCCATTAAAAAAAGTCATAACAGAATGTTTTCCACACCCTTTACAACCTTGTCAATTATAACTTAACAAATTGCCAATTATCGTCATTTTTAATCATTAAAAATATATAACTATAATTTAAAAAAAGAATTAAACAATGGACGTGAGCCAACAAAAAAGGCCCAGAATTCTACTTATGAGGAGATTATATTCACTGAAACATGCAAGATTAGCTTATAAACTTTGTAGAAATAATTATAAGAAAAATAGATGTAAAACAATCATCCTACCAACAAAAATAAAAAACAACCAAACTTTATTTTTGTGTAATTAAAAGGGAGCGGTCAATCTATGTGTTAATACTGTATAATGATATTTAATTAAAAAGAACAATGTTTTTTTTTTTCAATTAAGTAGGATTAAAACGTATTATGACCTAACTTAATCACACTCTATTGAAGCCACGTTAACTCCTAATAACTTTGTTTGGACAGTAAAAGAAAACACCCCGATTTCATGATGCTTTCACATACATGTGCGAAAAATATCAGTGGTATTTATTCTATTTAAAGTAATATATTTATGTAGTTGCATTACATTTATAGTATTATCTGTCTCATTTTGTAATACGGAACTAACAGTGGAAGTTCATTTTGTATGTTGTATATTGACAATACATTTATAATATTGTCATAGTATTGGTTCACACGGATACGCGAAAGTCTGTTTACACCACAACAGTCACCAAAGTAACCAGATCTAGTTTCGTATTACAAATTGAGACAGATTATATAATATATTTAAGCTGGCAACATAGAATTTTTTAAATAAATATGTTAGTTGCCTTTTAAACAAACCAAAAACATCATTTTTCTAGTGTTCGTAAAAACAGCAGTGTCCACAAGTTTTACTAAACTAGCTAACCAAACAGTTTTATTCTTGAATAAATTTTTGTGTACATTGAAAAGTAAATTGAATTTATATTTAAAATCACGGAAAATATTAAATATCTTTCTTATCTTTTTAGTAAAAATGGGTATGGCTAAACAATGCACACAGGAGAAACGTTAGTTCATTTTACAAATGTTAAATTCTGGTAAAACTTATAAAGTTATTTAGAATGTGCTAGGATGCTCCCCTAAAATGGTATCTAATGTCAAAAAGTGGACTCTGAAAATCGGGGTCGGACATCTAAAACTTTGCCGACAACAGAGAGAAAAATTGTAAGGTGTGCAAAATTAAACCCTTTTATTACGTTTACACAAATAAAATACGAATTAGACCTGTAAATTTCTGCACCAACTGTAAGTAAACGCCTTATAAAAGCAAATCTGAAAGCTAGAAGAAAAATTCCGCTGTCAAACAAGAGACAACGGGAAAATAGAATTCAATTTGCCAAAGAACACCAACTTTGGCCACAGTCAAAATAGCGCAATATTCTTTGGTCTGATGAACTAAAAATTGTTTTATTTAATCCTTGTATCTGCCAAAAGCAATATGATAATATTATGATAATAATCTCCATGCACGAACTACAATCCTGAGTATACTACAAAGACAATAAAACACGGCGGCTATAGTGTTATGGCATGGGATATTTTTCTTGGAACGGAGTGGGCCATATTTTCTTGATTAAAGATATAATGGACGCGAATGTTTATGTCAGTATCTTGCAGTATGTCATGTTTCTTTTTGCAGAGGAGGAAATGCTTTTAAAATGGATATGTATGCAATATAATGACCCAGAGCAAACCTCGCGCAAAGGTAAAAATTTGTTTAATGAAAATAGGGTTACTGTTATGGGTTGGCTAGCTCAATCTCCGGATTTAAACCCGATAGTGAACTTGTGGGCAAATGTAAAAATTAAAATATCTTCTTCAAAACCTGCTATCAAAGAAGAATTATGGAGAGAAATTGAAACAGCTTGGAAATCTATTCCCTTGGAGAAATGCCGGTAGCTAATTGATTCTATGCCGCGAAGATGTGTAGAAGTAATACGAAAAAAGGACATGGAACCAAATATTACAGATATAGAAAATTTAATATTAAAATGAGTTTTATTTATTTTATGAAGTGTACTGCTATATTTATGAACAGCGCAATGAGCATATTTTTACAATACTATATATATATATATTTTAATGAATCGACAAAAACACTTTCTTTTTCATCAAAATAATGAAGTTGTTTTTAAAATATAATATATTAATAAAATTTTAGATTTTTTATTACTTAAACGCACTTTTTTTTTGTATTTATTCTAATATTTTTCTGATACTGCTATTTTTACGCACATGACTGTATAGGGTCACCAGGCGATTTCGGCGGGAATGTCCTGATTTGGGAATTCAGAGCTCGACTCCTGATACACATCTGTAATTCACGATACAGGCAGAAAATTTTAAATATCGGACATAAGAAAGATATTATAATTGTAGTTTGTTAATGATTATTGTGAATGGCTGAAAAAACGAACTACTGCTGAAAAACTTGTACGCTGAATTAATGGTAAAAGAAAATTTTAAGATTACGTCAGAAAATTAAGATTAAAAAATTCGTGAATTTTTAAAAATCGAAAATCCACTTGTGAATGTATTACGAAAACTGTAAAAGTAAAAGAAAATTATTCGGTAAGAATATTGCGTTTTTTTTATTTATTTATTTTTTTATGCATGTTATTTTTTGTAATAAAAATGTAAATGTAATCAGTGGGATTCTGAATGTTTGCGTTAAGTCACTACAAAGGTCAACGTTAGGTCACGGCAGTTTCTGTCTAGTTGCGATTCTTAACGAAAGTTTCCGTGCATATTAACGCTGAAAGTTTGAGTTAATTGACGCCAGATGACACGCAGCGTTGAGAAGTAGCTTGTACTAATATTAACATATTCTAACCTCTAAAATTCTAGATTTGAAATTAGAATATAATTAAAATTACATCTTTATCAAATAACGCATCTGACTGTATATTCTACTACAGATTACATAAAAAAAGTAGTAAGCAATAAAAATGCTTATAGAAAAATTATTTTATTGAACAAAATCACGAGCAAAAATTCTAAAAATTACTTGGGAACGGGGGAGATAAAATTTAAAATTTAGAAAATAAAGGTTTATTGGCCCCCGGGGGGTGCTTATGCAAAAATTTTAAAAATCACTTGAGGACGAGGTTGGTAAAAAAACAGAATATTAACACTTGAGGATGTAGAAGGTAAAAATTCAGAAAATAAATTGGAGGCAAAAGGAGACAAAATTTAAAAAAATCACTTTAAGGGACAGCAGAAGTACAAGAAAAAAATCATTTGAGAATGGAGGGAGGTAAAAATTTCGAAAATAAGTTGGGGCAAGGGGGGGGGCAAAAATTCTAAAAATCACTAAAACCGGGGAGGTGGCACAACAAATCACTTGGACATCGTATGCAGAAATTCAAAAGATCACCTGGGGACGGAGGGTAATTCAGAAAATCACTTGGTGATGACGAGGGACAGAAATTCAATATATCAAATTGAGGAGGCAAAAATTTAGTATCTTCTGTGAGTATAAATATATGACAGCAATTATATAAATGAATACAATTATAAATTATATAAATAAAATTTATTTTTATATTTTCTATAATAATCAGAAAAAGAAGTATGGAATAACTGGATTGTAAATAAAAAACTAAATTGACAGTTTGAATTATTTCAATTGTCAGGAAATACTCTTATTTGACTGGCTAAATGTAAAACATGTACAAAGATTTACAGAATGTATTAATGTTGTCGTGAATTAACTGTGGACAGGTCACTCTGAGATTTGAGAATATCGATTTGACATTTTTTCGTAACTATGGTGAGAGTTAAACATAGGGGAAACTTCCTAAGCGCCCTGACATCTGGTGGCAATTTGCGGAAGATACGAAAGTGACATTGTTTTGTTTTGTTCAATTGAAAAATACGTGTTTTTTTGTTGTTTGTGTTTTATTCTTGTGAATCATGGAAGAAAAAACAATCAATTGTGTTATGTGCCGCAATGTAAATCGTGAATAAGGAAGAATCCCTCTTAAACATTCCATAATTTACCTAAATCGAAAAAAATATCAATTGAAACGACGTTTGGAGGCAGAAAGAAAGTGGATCGTAGGTTTTTATGGACCCAAAAACTAAAAATGGGCAAAAATCCAAGCCCATGCATGCACGTTTGTTCGTTGCATTTTATGGAAATTGATTTTTTAAGTCCAAGAAAAGACTGAAAAAAACACTTACCCCACCCAAAATTTGCCTAAATCATCAGTTGATATATTAAAAGGCCCTTCTACTTTTTCAGGTAGAGATATTTATTTTTACTAATATATTTACCATATTTTTGTTATTATATTGACAGACAGTCAAAAAGAATTAAAAAGACAATGAAAACTAAAAATTTCATTGAAATTTCTTTAGAATAGTATATTATTACATATCTTGTAAATCGAAGATTATCTTTGAATAAAAAAAAAAAAGCTCGGAAAACAGTAAAAATACAACTCGTGTTCATTTTCACCATGTAAACAAATACACGAGTAACAGTTTAATGTCTATTCCAGTTTTGCCGCATATGGCGCTGCGATCTTAAAAAGTTTCCCCTATTAAAAGTAACTAGATTTCAAAATTTAGATCCGCATGTTGTAAAGAAATGGACTTTATCTGATTATTGTTATTTACTTGCTTTTTATTTCATCTCTATTTCTTATTATACCTCAAAAACTAAAAATTCTTTTGTTTTGTATTTTTTAAATTAACATATAGTCTATCACAAATGTTTAAGTGGAACTAAACAGGATTTTTATTTTTTAAAGTTGTTACGAGTTCAATTTTTAAATATTGAGTGAGGTTTTTGATAAACAATATGGTCAAAAGTCCCATTCAATCCTTAAAAGTTACTAAATGTAAAAATCTAGTTCCACTTAAACCAAAGAAATTGACAGTTGTCAAATATCATATTAAAAAAATATTTAATTTCAGTTAAAATATTTGTTATAAAATAAATAAAATGAGAAACGTTGTTCTTTCAAATGAATCTACCATGACCAGTGAATATAATCTCCCATTTACTGTCCGCTAAAAAACACGGCTTAAATTACGCCGCGAAAATAAAATCTATGTAACTATATATATTTGTATAATATGTATATACAGCTAAAAAAATACATTTTCGCAGTTGCAAGAAAAAATATTACTCTTAAATTGATATAATCCATTCTAGATACATATATACAATAATCATATCCTATTTGGGATACTGAAAAAAAAAAAACTTAAAAAAATAATAAAAACATGTTTATCATTCGTTACATTAAATAAACATTCTACTGCAACATACATTCAAAGAAAAAAATAATTAAACAATTTTACATAAAATGTTTAACACAGTGTTTCTTAAAGTAAAGGTGTCTAGTTTGAAACCACTAGTGCTAAGTTAAGCTCAAACGGATAATTCAATATTGTCATGTAATCATTAAGTGTTACGTTTTTATGAAACACTTTCTGATAGGTACTATTTTTAATGAACGCAATTTAAATTGTAACCTATTTTCATTATCTAACTTTCATTAGACCGAAGTTCCAACGTGGCATTTTCAGATGGACCCCAATTCTATGACGGATCTCTGGAAAATACAATAAAAATTCGTTAAAACAAATGCTCGTACAAATTATCACATGTTTGGATCCACAATGTACAAACGTGTAAAAATCATTGCATGTAAAGGTGCGAAGGCTGTGCACGGATTTTTGTGCACAAACAACTTTCTTGTTTGTGCGCGTAAAATCGCGTTCCACCTATTTCAGTTATATCCACGCACATACCACTTCACTCAACAAGTCTCCGGTCTGACATATATATGGCAACACTTTTGACAGACCCAGTGGCGTAGCGTGGTATTCTTGCGCCCGGGGACAACCAGGTAAATCAGCGCCCCTAATTGAAAATCACCTTATCGTTCTTAATTTCGGCGCCCCTTGAATGCCGACGCCCAGGTAATTTGTCCCCCCCTCGCTGCGCCACTAGACAGACCCATATGATTTCTGGATAGTACCAACCTCTAAACGATACGTATGAAAATTTCATCAAATTCTGACAATTAGTTTAGAGGATACAGTGGTTTTAGTGACTCCAGTTTTATAATTTTCAAAAGAATGGATAAAAAAGAATTTCGTGTGTTGATTAAACATTGTTGTTTGATGGGAAAAAATACTGTTGAAGCCAAACAGTGGCTTAATAAACGTTATAGAGACTCTGTACCAGGCAAATCAACTATTACTGATTGGTATGCTGAATTTAAACGCGGTCGTCCAAACACCGATGATGCTGAACGCTCTGGTCCCCCAAAATCGGCATAAAAAAAAGTCCACAAAATAGTTTTGAAAGACCGTAGAGTGAAGTTGCGTGAGATAGCTGACATCTTAAAGATATCAGAAGGTAGTGTATTTACAATTTTACACGAAAATTTGAGCATGCGTAAATTACTTTCGAAGTGAGTGCCGCGTTCGCTTACACCGGACCAAAAACAACAACGCGTCGACGATTCAGAAGCGCTGTTTGGAGCTGTTCAAGCAACATAAAACGGATTTCTTGCGTCGGAATGCGACAATGGATGAAACATGGATCCACTACTACACACCTGAATCAAAAAGATCGTCAGCTGAGTGGATAGCAGTCGGTGAAAGTCGTCAAAAGCGACCAAAAACTCAAAAGTCAGCTGGCAAGGTTATGTCATCCGTATTTTGGGACGCGTATGGTATTTTGTTTATCGACTATCTTGAGAAAGGTAAAACTATCAATAGCGAATACTACATGGCATTATTGGATCGATTGAGTGTAGTAATCACGAAAAAACGGCTTCACTTGCAAAAGAAAACAGTGCTCTTTCACCAAAACAACGCCCCATGTCACAAGTCGATGAAAATGATTGTTAAATTGAATGAATTACGCTTCGAATTGCTTCCTCACCCACCGTACTCTCCAGATCTGCCCCCCAGCGACTACTAGCTTTTTGCAGACCTCAAAAAGATGCTCAAGGGAAAGAAATTTGACTCAAATGAAGAAGTGATTGCCGAAACCGAGGCCTATATTGAGGGCAAAAACAAATCGTTCTACAAAGAAGGCATCGAAAAGTTAGAGGAGCGTTGGAATGAATGTATCACTCTTGAAGGAGAGTATGTTGATAAATAAAGTCGAATTTCTACAAAAAAAAATAGTTTTTCATAGTTAGACCGGAGACTTATTGAGCGACGTGGTATTTATTTTAAGTAAGTAGTGTCAACGATGGCGGAAAATAATGTTGCATTAACAAGTGCAGCGTACATAGTAATGCACTTACTTAGTAAAAAACGAAAAGAAAAAACGAAACAAACGGTAGTGGATGACACAACTATAAATAAGCAGGGAAATATATAAAGTTTGCTAGCAGACCTGCAATGCAAGAAGTTAGTGGACAATTTCAAAATTTTGTTCGAATGCCAGCGGCAGAATTTGAACTACTCGTTAATAAAGTTCGTCACAAAATTGGGAAGAAAGCTACAAGATTTAGAAAGGCTGTTCTCGTGCATTACCGATTAGCCATAACCTTACGTTTTTAAATTATGGGCAAACATCTCCCAAGCATCAACCTTTTTATTGATTGAAAAATGATTTTCGTGCTTAGCTCCCGTAATACAGGATATTTTTCATACTCATCAATGAGTTGCAGGGCCGACACATTATTCCATTCCATGTTGAATGTTTACTTAAATTTACGCGCACAATTATGTATCTGCATAAACCCGTACACATTGAGCGCACAAGTTCTTTGATCTTATCGGTGGGACCAATAAGCTACGGATAGCATTCGTGCACGAAAAAGAATACACGCGCACAAATTTTACCTCGCACTCCTGAGCAATTTTACACGCACAGCGTTCGTGCGCGCATAAATGCTCTAATCAGTACCCGTCTTAATAGACATGTAAATTTGATTAATTATTGATATTAATTTGGTCTTGACCAGGGTGTCAAAAGCTCACGCTACGCCTCTATCAGCAGATCGATGCAATTATTTTTAAACTCTGTCATTTCAACTGATGCAATTTTCAACCCAAAACTTACCGCGGTCAAATATCTATTTTTTATGCGGACCGATGAAAATATATTTTAAATATATTTTAATTTGTATTGTATTTATTTATTTTGTAAAATATAAAACAATTTCATACATAGGGTGCAAGATAGAGGGAACACGCTTTTACTCGAAAATACGATGTGTGAGCAAGTCGGGAAAAATATTTTGATGACCAAAGTTTACCCAAAGAATCAAATGGTAGTATTGAAATATTCCGGAACCGGTTTGTTCTGAAATAAACCGAAAATACGGCATATTAGGCATATTAAGGAAATCTTGGTTTTTTAAATGGGAACGTATATCGTTTAAGTTATGTTTGGACAGAGCTTTTGAAAAGGACATTTTTTATTTAAACATATTATTAATATCTTTTACGATTTACGAAAACTTGTACTCTCCAGAACAACTTGAAAGTAAGGTATTTTGTATTTACAAGTGTTCACAGTACAATTTTATTCCAACACTATCGCATCCTTAATCTTGGCTATCTGTAGCTTGCTATCGTAGCTGTATGTAGTATAATAATAATTACAAATACTTGCAAATATTATTTTCCCTTTTGTAAGAATAAACTAAGAGGAAATTTTGATTTCAATAGTTTGCATCTTTGAAATTATATGTCATGTTGGTATTACAAAAATATTTAAAAATGATACATTATTAATACGATATTTCATTTGATACATTTCATGTTAAAAAATTATATCTTAATAGAAGATATTAAAAGTGACATTAGCAACACTAGTGCCAGTGTGCTTTTGTCAAACTAATCTTATAAATATGTATCTCATTTTAACTTATAATAGATTCATTCAGTCTTTCATTCAATTCTACAATGATTTGCTATGTTACCTACCTTGATACTTTATCCATGACACTTTTAAGCCTTTGTTCGGTCACTGAAGGTATTAATTTTTGCACCATTTCCCTGATAAATGCTTCGCTAATTCCTGGGCTGGTTCTCTCAGCAATTTCGAAAGCATTCTTTAATTCTTCGATAACGTCCGTGCTCTTATGTGCTAAGTCGGAACTACGTCCGTTGTAGTGATGCTTTCTTTGAAGCTGCAAATAAATAAATTAAGATAAACAAATTAATCATCTATATTATAAATTGCACAGTACATTGCAAGTACACAATACATTATAATATTAATACCTAATGAATTAGAATATTAAAGGTATTAGAACACAGTTTTTGCCGGTGGATATCATAAAAATTGTTTAAAACTAACGAACATTTTAAGTGAAAATTATCCAATTTTACAAATAAACAATAAAGTAAAGCGATCTGTGTTAATTAATGCATAGAAATAACTTAAATGAAAAAAAAAAAAAAAAAAAACAGACTGCAACGAAACGCGGAACATAGCAGTTTAACGTAGGATTTTAAATAAGTGCGGAAATTGGCTCTAGTATATTTTAGGGCAAAAACACAAGAATAAAAAGTTGTTCAAAATTAGATTTTATACTTAAAAAAATCTAAATAATGATAAATAATAAACCTATCTAGATAATGTTAGTGTTGTTGAAAAACAAAATTATTGGGACATAATTGCCGTAGAATTTAATTCGATTGCTCAAAATGGCACCAGAAGCAGTACCCAGTACTGATGACATAACCTGTAAATTTTGTGTTGTTTATATATGTAAATCTATTCATATATTTTTTTATGTACAATAATATCACTTACTTTGCAGTTATTAATTATCAAATATATATTTTAGTATAAATAATAAAAACAAGTTATTTCAATGTAAACAAAATGCTTACTATTTAAATGTAATACAAATATAGTTGCCAAATATAATTTAGTACCCAGAAAATCTGTCAACTAATTTAGTTTGTAGATTTAGTTTAGGGCACTTTTTTAAACCAACTTTTACAATACCGAAATCTATGGGTTAAATAGACCATATTAGTGTGTCGTCACATACATGTGCTGCCATCTGAGAGCTGAGTCCTTTGGAAGTTTTTGACTGGTTTAAAATACATGTGACATTACTTTTGTTACCATAATTTTATGAATATCTTCAATTTTGGAGCAAAAAATAAGTATTTTTGATAAATATATAAATAAGGATTCGAAGATATATTTATAGGTTACGTTTTTAAATAATATGAAAATCGAAATATATTTAGTATTTATTTAATTTACATTAAGTAATCATTAATATTTTGTTTTAGAATGCATACCTAATGGTGTATTGTTTTGCCTCAAATTGTAACCATTACAGCTACATTCTTAAATGCAATTTTTTTCGTTTTGTGACAGATGAAAATGAAAAACAATAATGGATAAAATAAAAGAAACATATTGTTCCTTCAAACCATTGAGCTATGGCATACACACTTATTGCTATGTTACTTGCCATAATAACGATTATTAACGTAACATTTTCAAAATTAACCTGCAAAATAATATTGTTCTGCCAAAATAATGACATATTAAATTATAATGTATAAAATAAGAATTTTAATAAATAAGTATTGCCTTGTAGTTTTGATGTGAAGCATTCTCTAACTTTGAAAACTTAATTTATACTTCCAAAATACAATTTAACAAAAAAACAACATGCTAAATTCAAATAAAAGGAATCGAACCGCGAGGCGGCAGCACTGAACCCCATTTTGTGACGTAGTTACTAATATGGTCTATTGCCTTTGCAAGTTTCCCCATGTATGGCCCCTGGTTAATACCAACGTTTAAAATTAATCTAATGAGTGGGAAATTTAAATACCTATCATCAATCATTAATGAACATTCTGTATATCTTATTAATTAATAATACTAACCTCAGAAATAAGTGGATATATAACTCCTGATAGACAAGGCGCGCGTATTTCATTCTTGCTCGAACTATTATTTGAATGTTCACGAGTGAGTGATCGTCTCGAAGACTTCTTTTCGGTGGATTCTTGTGGTTCTCCTCGGTGGTCCAGTGGACTGAGCTCTCGAGAAATTCTCTTCTCTCTCTCTTTTGTATCTCTATCTCTGTCCCTGTCACCTTTGTCTTTACGATTATCTGCCGGTAGAGCTGGTAGAGATGACTGTCTCGACTGAAACAAATTATATTAGATATAAGATGTTATGTCAATGAATAATTCTGTTGTTAAAAGTACTACTACAATATGTGTGTTGAATATCCCTCAACGATAACAACAGAACGCTACAAGAAAAAAAAAAAAACCTGACAACATAAAATATTATACTATTTCGGTTTCGTAGGTATCAAACTCTTATACCTTTTCTGTCTGTCCATTGGTCTTCGGTACAGTAGAAATTGTGACTAAACAGGTAAACTTAGGGAGTTAATATTGTATATGCAAGTTATATAACCTACTCCTCATGTCATTAAACTATATTGTAACATAACACTTGCACTCGTACAAGTTATTTACTGACTACACATTTCTCATGTTGAAATACAACACAATATTGTCATACGTACACGAAATACTAGATAAAGATAGATCAACATTTTAGTTAGGAAATGTAATAATTATGTTTTTTATAATAGATTAGTTTAAATATTCAAACAGTTAACATCGGTCAGCCTTAAATCAGCCAGTCTCATATCATGTTAGAATTAGTGTAATGTAGTGTAATAAAAAGTTAAAATAAAGAACAAAGAACAACATTGAACTTTATTTGCATATACAGGGTAAAAACGTGCATATACAGATAAAATGTCATACAATGTGTACCAAAATGAAGGGAACACGATTTTTCTGATGTGTTTCTACACACAAAAAAATACTTCAAATAAAATATGTAGGGCTTTTAGCAGGCATTATGAATTTTGACTAATATGAAAAGAAAAGTTATAATTTTATGAAACATATCCAATTTTTTTAAATGTAGCCTGTATATTATTATTCTAAGATATGCTATTGTACTTTATCTCCTAAAACTGTCAAATTTATCATGTCACATTGATTAAGTTTCATAAAGTCTACCAAAAACCCTATAAATTACATTTGAACTATTTTTTTACATCTCCGAACATATCAGAGAAAAATTGTATTCCCTGTATCTTGTTACAACGTGTATATTTTTCTTCGACCCGCACATAAGAACAATACTGAGATTTCCAACTGGGCAAGGTTCTGAGTGACCGGTCGCACCTTGAACTGGACATAAATCAGATAGGTAGTGTAATCAGAGAGTCGAACCAGACCTGAATCGAAAACCCAAATTTTTAACAGAACCGGAACCGTAACTGGAATGTAAAATTGCTCAATTTAAAAACCGAAGCTGGAATGAAATAACTAACGGTTAATTTCAGATAAAAAAAAAATAACATATTGCGATTCTACGAACTGTTATTTATTATTTTTGTAAGAGAAAAGTTCTTATTATTTATTAACGTTTTTCTTCTCTATAATTGTGATTATATGAACTGTGTGTGATCAGGGTCGGACTAAGGTATTTCCACGCCCAGGGCAGATTCTTCATACGGCGCCTCTAGATGTGCATAATTACGCAAAAATTAGGTTGAAGTTATTAATCAGCTAAACCCAACTTTTTAGGGGCGCTGCAAATTAAGTTGAAGACTTTGTTTTGTTTATTGCTGTCAAAAATATTTGTAGTGCAAAAGTCTTCAACCAAAATTCTCAGCTCCCTTGAATCTGGCAACTGACTGTCTACACACCCCCTTAATCCAGCCCTGTGTCTTATTAATTATTTTTGTAATTTCTTCCTAATTTTTTACAATTTTATTTTATTTACGTCCAATATCTTTTTGTATTTTTATTTTCATATTCCTAAATTGTATTTTGTTTTCGTTTTTCACAATAAAATTATCAATTTTTAATTAAGTTCTATTTCTTTTGTATTTTCAATTTTATAATTGAAAAATAATAATAAGAAGGGAATTTGATAAATAAAATTAAACAAAAATTTATTTCGGGAGGCATTTGATGTTCGACTCTATTTTAACTTGTTATTCGAATTGAAACTAAACCAGAATTTTTAGACGAACCGAAACTGGAACGATAAACATTTACTTGGAATGCAACTGTAAACTGGAACGAAATAGATCTGGGTTCAATTCTCTGATAGTAATGTGGTATTTTATAATCGTTGCATAATATTTTGGTCTTGGAAATTTCACGTGTATTTATAACTTAACGTAATCTTGGAAACATACCTACATACTTGTGAAAATAGATATTTAGAAAAATTATTGCAAAAATATAAAGAGTCACCTATAAAAATGGTGTACCAAAAAAAGTCTCAAATGAAAGTTGTTAATTATTGCTTGTATAACAACATTTGTTTAACAATTTTTTTTGAAAAAATCTCTGTTAAGAAATATTTATAAATCATGTTAAAGTGAAATGAGTAAACTATTTATTCCGGTGGATGATTCTGTACCAAAAGTTGTTTACATTGAGATATTCACGTCTGAAGCTTAAATATCAAATTTCTAAAAAAGCCGTACAACCAAATTTGCAAATTTGGTGAATCAAAGCAGTTGTAGTTTTCAAATGAAAACAATACATTGTTTTAAATATAATTTTTCGGATGAACCGGAATGTTTTTCATGAACACTATGTTCAATAATTTCACAAGCTGGAACGATATTTTCCATTCATTTAAAGAACTGAAACACCATTCCGGTTTGTTCCGGTACATTTAGAGCCTTAGTCCAGATGAAATCTTCTTGCAGACCACAGTTTGGGAACTCCTGATTAAAACTATTGGTACGTACTTTGGTTACTTTTTTTTTAAATTACAATTTTTACAATTACTTACTGGAGTTGCTTTGTCTGGTCTATAGTGATTAAGATTGGCATCTTTTGGTGGTGACTTGGCCAACGTTGGACCGGAACCATTTTGAACTTTGTGGGATATTTTGTGATTGGGCGTAAGTTCTTCAGGGGGCGGTTTTATAGAATGTGGACCTTTTACTGTCAATATCCATGGTTCATCCATATCACTCTCCTGTTTTGATTCCTCACTAGAATAAAAATTTCATTTTATTAATTAACTGATTTATAAATTCAACAAGAATGTAATAACAATACGAAGTAATACTTACGAATCTGAATTTTCCGACTCAGTTTCACTTTCTTCACTTCTCTGTGATTTCCATTTCTTATACCTATCAATAAGGTCTATTAAATATGAATTCTTTTTGGCCTTCCTTATAAAAGGGAATTTAAGAAGTTCCTTAGCAGTAGGTCTCTGAAAAAAAGGAAGAACCAATATTAATAACAGTTTTAAGAAATGCATTTACAGAAATATACTAGGGTCACGCTAAAATGATTGAGAATAACCAAATCAGGTAGGCCGTGGAAAACAAAAGTAACACGAGTCATTTTATGCAGGTATTTACCTATCATTTGTAGTTAAGTTGTAAATGTTAGGTTAGTTAGAACTCAATTGATAATTTGTACGTTGTGAGTCAAAACATGGGATTAACCATCGAGCATTTTCGAATCCTGATTTATTATGATTTAAAAAAGGTTAAAGCGCGTATGAGTGCAAAGAAAGTTTAGACTCAGTTTTTAGAGAACAATCGCCTGCTTTGGCTACAGTTTACCGCTGCTATAACGAATTTGAACGAGACAGGAATTTTGTTCAACACCAAAAGGACAAGGGTGCCTTCCTACAGCTCTTATAGAAAAAAAAAAAAAAATGCTGCTGTTAAGATAATTGAAGCAGACAATAAAGCCTCTTATGTGTTAATAGAGCAAATTAAGACTGGATCCTCAGCTATTACTATATTCGATTGAGGAATATATGGCAATGAATATGGATTTTTAAATGTGTATTGTACAAATAGATTTAAGCTAGGATAATTATGTTATTAATAGCTATTGACTAGTTGTAATGGTGGGTTTAGTCTAAATTTAGTTTTAGTTTTAGTTTTAATCTTATGTTTTAATTTTAACATTAAAAGATATACTATCATATCGCTACGAGCAAGTTCATACAACACATTGATTCAGTTTTAGTCTTAAGGTTCTTAAAACCGACCTTGAGAGTTAACTAAAATTCAACTTTTCTTAGCACTAAGATTAAAATCGCACGAATGCGCGTGCGAATGTTCCTTTATGTTACATATTTAAAAGAAACATTAAAACAATTTACAGATCTAAAGGGCTTGCAATTCTTGAATAATAAATACGCCAGAAAAATAAGAGAATTATTGTTCTTATTTCACCCATATAAACCAATTGACATAGGTAATAAGATACAGTTTAGGATAAATTTGAATACAAATTTAGCATTAGTGACACTCCATTAGCCTAGTGTAATTTTTTGGCTGAGAAATAAAAATGGGGCACTAGAGGGTTAAAATAAAATTCTAAAAAATATTAACTATGTGTTTTATTCTTAATAAATTTAACGTGACCCGAGGGTCATTATACTACGAGGTATATAAAGAGACTCAGTCATAATTTTGCGGGACACCAGTTAAGAACTACTGATGTAACCAGTAACATGTAGTTGACCAACTCGTGCACCATCACGCCACACCAGACGGTTGACCTAACATTACGAAGTTATGATATGATTATTCTAATTTAATTAAATCCTTAATTAACGCAATTTAAACTACATTGAACTATACAAGATATAGTTTAATTGGTACTTATCTATTCGTATGTTCATTTATACAACAACTACGACTACATAAATAGTCGAGACAATATTGTTAGGAAAGCTGAAGTGCAAACCTTAGTGTAAATGGAAACAAAGTCGCCCTAAAACTATCTGGATAAGCACCATACAGACTGATGCAGAGAAAATAAAAACAGGCATTTTCGGTATTAACATGTTAAGTTACCTTAATATCATCATGAATTAGTCGATTCATGCACATAGCATTTTCTGCATTGCAAATATTATTTAGTGCTTTTTCTATAGTATTGTTTACACGTAACGCTGTAAGGGGGGTAGTTTTGATATTGTTTCAGAAATAAAATTCAATATAATCACCCAATTAGAGTAAAATATTAAAAATATTAAATGTTAAAAAATAATTTATTTCTTAGAAAGGGCATTTAAGATAAGGGTAGAAATGTTTATTATTGCAACTTGAGACTTTTTTAAACTTAACATGAAAAGGAAATAGTAAATTGAAATATTGAATAACAACTCTGTCAATAAATTAGAATAATAGTAAGGACCACATGGGAAAATCTATTAATCTCTGTCTTAAAATAAATATTAGTTTGGTTACTTATCTGAGTTATCACCAATAAATGGTGAATTTTAAAATATTACAAGACGGACAGTCAAGAGGGTGTGAAATGATATTATACAGTTGGGCGATGTAAGCCGCTCAGGGTGGTTCTCTTTTTATAGGGTAGTAGATTTTAAACCGTCATTACGTTCGATATTAAAGGGAGTTGAGATTAAACCGTCGTAAGGGTAAGTCATGTTTTAGAGTTGAGTCAAAGAGTGAAGATGTTAAGTCGTGTTTTAAGTAGAGTGCAGTTTAGACAGTCATAAGGTGAAGACATAGAGGAGTGGAGTTTGTTCATTATGGGTTAGAGACAATTAGTGTGTTCGGTCGGTCAAGTAAAAATGTAAACAAGTAATTCCGTATTTGCGTTAATGTAGTGTTAGTTAGTCAGTGTAGTGTCCAGCTAAAGACTAGAGAGACAATATTTAGAAACATGTGAGAGACAAATAATTAATAGACTGGTGGAATTAGTGGTTGAATTAGTGTTTGGTGAAAAGAGTCTCTCGAGTGATGCTGCTGTAAATGTATCTCTGATTTGGATTTAGCTGTCGTCGTTAATTTGTAATTTACATTTGTTTAAATAAAAAATGCATCTATGAAGTTAGCATTCTCACAACAGGAAAGGGATTCCGTATTGGTCTGAGGTTACCTTAAGTCATACATTCTGGACGCAGACGGGTAATATGCTAATTTATATTATTTAGAATTTTGTATAAAAATGTTGTATCAATATCAAGCAATACTCGTCTATCTTGTAAAGATATAAAGTTCACACTATTATCTGCAAATCTATAATTGAAGTGATTGATGAATTTACTTTGAACATGTTGACTTCTTTTTACGTAAAAATACTGCGTACTCAAACTTAAAATAGAAAATTCTAACTGACTTTTAATAATTATAAAATACAGGTTCTGTAACGCATTGCTATCTTAAATGGTCTGCTTGTCTTTAAGATGAAACCTAACGCGACGTAACTAAAAAATGCATTGCATTATAATTTTACGATTTTCTTACGTAATTTTTGCAATTTCATCATATGCACGAAATAGAAATGAACTATTTATTTTAATTAGTAAAAATAGAAAAGGAACTTACATTTTCTGGATCTTTATTTAAACACGCTTCCACAAAATCCTTAAACTGCTTCGTATAATTTCCTGTCAATTGTGGCGGATTATTTTTTGGAATTAAAAACAGCACCCTCATGGGATGTAATTCTGAATTAGGTGGTTCTCCTTTAGCTAATTCAATAGCAGTAATTCCCAGCGACCAAATGTCTGCCTTCGAATCATATGCAGATTGTTTTATAACTTCCGGCGCCATCCAGAAAGGTGTTCCAACGAAAGTGTTTCTTTTACTTGTGGTATTGGTTAGTTGTCCAGCAACGCCGAAATCAGCTAGTTTTACATCTCCCATCTCGCTGAGTAGTACATTTGCTGCTTTTATGTCTCGATGAAGTTTACGTTCACTATGGAGATAATCTAAACCTTTTAATACTTCTCGGAGGATGATGGCTATATGCATCTCTTCGAAGCTACCAGCTTTCATCAGGTCCAAGGCGGAACCCCCGCCGAGGTATTCCATAATAATCCATAGTTTAGTGCCCTGCAAAAAAACAAAAATAAGTAAATTAAGATTTAACTCAGTTTCATGATATTATATAGTGAAAACCGATAAGGTCACAATAAGTTTATTATAGGCTTTCTGTTAAAATATTTTTAGCGTTTCATAGGTACAGTCAGCGCTCACTTAACGTACGACCGCTTAACGTACGTTCGATGTTATGTATAGGTATATTTTGGCAATATGTCTGCACAAACGTACTCTTCACTTGGACCCGTCAGCGAAAATACGTCAGTTTTCCGTAACATGCATATTTTGACGGACAAACAAGACGGGCGTATGTCTCAATAGAGTATAAAATTGTATGTACTTTTTTTATCACAAAAAATATTAACAATATAATGTATAGAAAATAAACAAATACATGCATTACATACAAATATTACCTATAAAATACCTATAAAACGAAATATGTAAACTTGCATCTTGAAAAATAACGTAAAAATATAGTAATATAGCTTGTTTTTTGGTTTAGGCGGAAGTACATTTTCAAATTTAGTAACTATTATCGATTGATTGAAGCTTTTGATCATTTTGTTCAGGAAAAGCCAACTTCAATATACCATATAAAAAAAATAGCTAATAACAACTAAGATTCGTTCCAAAAGAACGAATCGTTGCAGTGAATTGATACAACCGAGTCTTTTAATAAGCAGCAAACGAATCTTCTGTACGTGAACTCACGAAATAATGCTAGCGAGTGGCGAGTGTGACTCCATACGGAACGGAACGAGGTTCGAGCACAGAGCTCAGGCTGGTGGCTGTGTAGTGTGGAACACACGTACATCTGTGTCTATAGTCTGTTATGTAAGCTCAGTCTGGATGGGCGAACTTAGAACATGATACGAGCGAAAGCTGAACGGCAGACTCGAGACACTGCGCAGTACAATGTGTGTACGTGTACATAACACGTACGCGTACTATGTGTATTGACACGTTCTCCGTTCGCGAACTACTAGCGACTGTCTATCGTTCACGGACGATGCATCGATGCTTTGATACGAAAGCTAGTAACTCGAAGCTTAGCTCTGAGCTCTGAGCTCAGAGCTGAATATGTGAATTGTGCGAGCTAAGATTTTTGACTCAGTCACAGTTTGCAAACGATGTTCGCACAAGTTAAAAATACAACAATTAATAATGATTTATTTAATAACAAATTTATTAAAATATAAATATATCAATTACTAATAAATGCCATGGAGGCATTAGTTTTCAATATGCCCTAGTATTTTTTAAATAATTATACAAAATAGTTAATTATCTTAAATATAACAAGGAAAAATTACTGTAATGCACTTTAACGCGTTCATTTTTTTGTTTTCCAATGGTGGACAAATTAATTAAAATTAAAATTGATAAATAATAATTTTGATAAAAATAACTAGTTTAGTATTATACAAAGTGTCTCAAAAGAAATTTAATATTTATTTAGCTTACTGCGTGGTTATGTCAATCGGTAGCCTGGCTCTTGGGAATTGAGTCGCTATGGAGCGTTTCTCAGAGACCGCGCGTTATGCGTGCGAGAGTTTTACAAAAACGGTGATTCGGCGACTGTAGCGCGTAGAAAATTCTGCAGTATTCGAGGTTTTCGCCACTTAAATGATGCGCCAAGCATTCCTCTCATTCGACATTGGGTTAAAAAGTTTGAAGAGACTGGTACAACGCTGGATAAATCAAAATCCGGGCGACCTAGGTCATCAAGAACGGTAGAAAACGTGGAGAATGTTAATCAGTCTGTTCGTGACGACCCGAACCTTTCAATTCGGAAGCGCGCAAGTGCTTTAAATGTGCATAGATCATCATTACATCGCATTATGCACAAAGACCGAAAGCTGCACCCGTACAAAATTCAATTGGTGCAAGAAGTCCCAAGATGCCAGTCAGAGGCTTAATTTCGTAAATCAGGTGATTGAGCGATTTTCAACGTTTACAAACATTTTGTTTTCGGATGAAGCTCATTTTCATCTTAATGGCCACGTAAATAAGCAGAACTGCCGCTACTGGAGTGCAACGAATCCGAAACGCAAACATCAGAAACCCCTACATTCGCCTAAAGTGACCGTATGGGCTGCGATGTCGGCGCGAGGAATTATCGGCCCTTACTTTTTTGAAGACGAAAGGGGGCGTGCAGTTACAGTGAATTCAGAGCGTTATGTGGAGATGTTAGACAACTTCTTGGTACCTGAACTGCAAAACTTTCCTGGCTATAACCAAAGAACATGGTTTCAACAGGACGGAGCAACTTCACACACGTCCAATATGTCTCTGCCACGTGTTCGTGAAATTTTCTCAGGCAAATTGATCTCCCGGAGAGGTGACATAAATTGGCCTCCACGCAGTCCAGATTTAACCCCTATGGACTTTTTCCTATGGGGTTATCTTAAATCTAAAGTTTACGCCATTAAACCGACTTCACTGGCGCATTTGAAAGAAAATATCTGTCACGAAATGGCAGCCATCCCTGAGTCCACCTGCCGAGACGTCATAAGTAATTTTACTGTTCAATTAAATGAGTGCCGAGAACGCGAGGGTCTACATTTAGACGATATTATTTTTAAGAAATAAATCCCCAAAAAGTGTATTTTAATAATTAATAAACATTTTTTCTATATACAGCTTACTTTTTTTTTAATCGATCCACTAAATATAAAATTTCTTTTGAGACACCTTGTAGTAGAGTACTTTAGTATTTTGGATTCCCCCACTAAGAGCAATGAACGCAGGAGAACTACAGAAGTATGTATACTGTTCTCAGCTCCCAGTACACAACTATACAAGAACAAAGTACAGCGTGACGTATACAGTAAACACTAGATTTATTGAACGATTCGTTCCAAAAAACGAATCTTTTCAGAGAGCCATTCTATACTGAACGAATCTTTAAAAAGAGTCGAATTACCCACCTCTAGTATGAAGGCACGGGCCTCTTCACTCCGCAGAAGTAACGGTCCAAGTATAAAACCTCCACGGTGACCCAAACCAGCAAATTTTAATTAATAACGTTATAATAATATAGTCGCTATTCGAGCTCAGGACTTAGAGCATGGTTACCTCTGGATTATTAAAGTCGATTTTATTTAGGGTAATCTGATGTCTCGGTTCTAACTACATTATCCCGAAATATGAAAACTGTTTTCGGCAAACCATTTGTCTTGCTTTTACACACATTTGTCAAGAATATACAGTAATGCTATATTCCTTTTATTCAGTTTTATTGTTAGTACTTGTCTTTTCAATAAACAGGATGCAACAGGATGCTAAGAAAAACATTTCAGAAATAGGCGGTAAACACGATTTAAACAAACTTCTGTTTCTAATACGTAACGAACTCGTGTTCTGTGTTAAACATCCAGTCATTCGTGAACGTCTTTACAGGCTCACCACCTTTTCAAGTAAGTATGTAATTTGTTCAACGGTGTGAATAGAGAAAGATGTTTTAGTTTCCTTGAATAAAATGCGTTTTGTGTTTTCCCCCTCTGTTTCTTCTGTTTTTAGGGTTTTGTAGGTATGACCAAAAAACCCTTATACCGTCATTTTGTCGTCTGTCTGTCTGTCTGTCTGTCTGTCTGTCTGTCTGTCTGTCTGTCTGTCTGTCTGTTCGGTAAAAATTGTAGCCAAACGGCTAAACCTAGAGAGTTGAAATTTGGCATGCTTATACAACTCTTTGACCCGCACATAGGAAAAATACTAAAACATCTAAAAAACATACCCCCCTAAAAATATACACAAATATGTGCTCATCGAAAACAAAAATATTTTTTTAAAATTCTGAGTAGGGTATCAAATGAAAGCCCTTAGTACGTGGATTAACGATCAAATTTTTATTTTTGCAAAATAAATTATTTTGATGCGATTTTTGCCAAAAATGTGCAAAAAAAATTTTGTCCCACACCCTGTAGCCCAGATGGTTTAAACTAAAAATCTAAAAAAATTCTAAGTAATGTATATTGGTGTGAACCGAAATAGTACAACAGGAATTTCTGATCAGATTATGTTTTTGGAAAATAACGCATTTTTTGTGGTTTTTGGTTCACAAAGTACAAAAGTTATACCAATGTAAGACACTCACATTCATAGCGTGCGATGGCTACATGCGTTAGCGCGCTCTTAAACTGGTTGGAAAACGAAGGGTTTCGAGTTCGAGTACGGAGTGATTTTTATTTTTTTTTTGTTTTTTTTTTGCATTTTTATTATGTTGAAATTATTTTGTCAAAATTCTAGTTATATTTTGACAAATGTTGTATTTAATTTTTTTATTTTATATTGTCTTATTATATGATTAACAGACGATAAATTATTTTATAAATATCGTTCATTTTACCGTGATTACTACAAAGTAAAATTTGTCCTACACACTCAGCATACCGCCTTCACTTATTATATACCTGCGAAACCCTGAAATGTGTGAATATTCACACTTCACATCAATTTTTTTCTTTTCTTTTTTGTAATCTGGCCATCCAAGATTTATTTATACAAGTTGTAATAAATATATTCGAATATTTTTTTCAGCGTTGAGTCAACAAGTTTAAATACTGCTGGTATATATGAACAACTATATATACTCAGGGTGAAATAGCGAAACAGGACATCGCCATTATTTTCTTTATTATTAGAGATACCAAAAAAATAACAAGTTGTAGTAGACAAAGGGAGACATCTACTTATAGAAGAAAATATTTTTTTATATTAATGGTTCTCAAGCTAGAGCACAAAGTTATATTTTTATAAATTAGATTATACATATATTTTTGTGGCGACGTTTGGTTTATGACCCATCCAATATAATTTTTTATTACACATTTCCGTCAGGTTTATAATGTTTCTTTAGTATTTTTAAATTCTAATATTTTTACAAGCTTATTCATTTTACATTCTGTTATTTACAAAGTTTTATATTTTACAAATTGTCACGTTTCGTATTTTTCTTTCCTAGAAACCATCTATCCCAAAGGGTCCTAAGCCATCTAGCCGCTACGGTTACTCAGCTCTTGAGTTAACAATATTATACAGTTATTGGTACATCTTCGAGCTGTTCACATCTCATATTCAAATTCACTCTCAAATACAAAATTATTAAAAACTCGTAATACTGGCATATTTCATTTAAAATCCTGCGTACATTATAATCCCACATTTTAAATACATTCGATAGCGTATTTTTTTTTTTTCTGACTTCAACCAACCTTATATATTAAAAATATTGAGAAAAAGTCGATTGAAATAAATTTTTACTTCTAATATTTTATAGTATATCAAGATTATAATTACTCCCTATAAATAATTTTCTAGATGATTTTCATTATTTTCTAAACATAAAGCCATTGGATTTAAAACAGATTCAGATGTAGCTATAATTATTGTTTTTCGTGTCAAAGCAGTGTAAGCTTCTCTAATTCTGTCTATTAAATTGTGTTTAGTTGTAACTAGTATACAGTATACTTTATCTTTAAGGTATCCCCATAAAAAGAAATCCGGTCCGTGGCACGACTAGGACCATTAGTAGCTATCCAGCGATCTTGAAATATTTCGTGGAGCCGTTCATAAACTCAACCGTTTTAATTCCAATCGATTTTTTCTTAATTTTAGTCAGTAAGGATAGAAAATGTTTATATGGTTGAATTTAGAAAAAAATACGCTATTAAATTGTACCGAATCGTTTAACCCAGTGTTCTTCAACCTTTTTGCCCCCGCGGACCGGTGAAAATAGGATAAATATTTCGCGGATCGGCTGAAAGCTAACACACAAATAAAAACCAATATATATAGTATTTTATTATTAGATAGGTATATGTTATACAGTTATATAATTACAATTTTTAGTGCGACATCTGCTGCTGCTTCTTTGTTAGAAAATTCGATATACCTAGCTGTAGAGTTGTTTCTGAGAGACGAAGCGCTGCTTTAACATCCATTCGATTTCTCTGTTAGTTTTTTATTATTGACATAAAATCTTTTCGCACAAAGAGGAAGTCGAAAAAATGTTTAATAATTTGATAGCATTATAACTCTAAAGATGAATATTCTTTTTATAGCGATTTCCAAAATTGAAACAATGATTGCATTTTATGTCTGGACACCAGAGTGACATCACAAGACAATTCGATCAGCTTCTCTTCACGAGGATCAAGTACACATGACATTATATCTTTCAAGAATGGATTATTAATCCAGAGGTTATCTTTACGAGGATCCTCATTTACAGGGAAATAATTATTAAAAATTTCAGCTAATGGTCTTAAATGTTGACTTATTGTTGAATATGACTTTCTGGTTGACATCAGCAGCAATCAAAAATTCTTCCAAAAGTGGAAACATTTCTATATCTTCCTCTTATAAGCGACTGTTCCAAAGAGCTAGCTTCTTCAGAGGTATGAAAAATAGACGCGAGAGGCGTTGTATTGCTGCTAGTAAATATTAAATAAAACATGTTTCGAACGAAAGTGAGCTTCTGCGTCGACTAAAAAAATGTGCTATATACTCGTGAATAGAAGTGTGCATTTACATGATTCGGTCGAAATATTTCGCGGACCGGCAGGAATTTTCTGCGGACCGGCACCGGACCGCGGATCACGGGTTGAAGAACACTAGTTTAACCCACCCAGATAACGCCTCTAAGACTTTCGAACGCCACCCGTTGTGAACCCTTTGGCAACTTTTAGCATTTTTTGAGATTTTAAAGTTATATTACAGTAAGTATTTTAAAATTCAGATAATAGAAAAATGGAAGCCATAAATTACAAAACGTAACTACAATATTATTTTATACATTTTTATTCCAGGAAATTGTATTAGAACTCTTATATAAACACCAGTTTCTTTGAAGACGAGGTCAAAAGTATTCGGCCCGGCTCGCAGAAAGATTTAGAATTGTTGAAATATTAGATGCTATGAGTCGATTTTTTGGTGGTTTATTCGATCCTGTTTCTTTTGTTTTATTAATTTTTATATATATTTATCATTAACATTAAACTAATTTGTAAATCTTATATAATAATAAATTCTTAAACTTAATTCACGTGTGTAACCATTCACCTCTAAAAACTTAAAATTGATAAGTTACCCAGACTAACTACAAGATACCTTATCCGTCGGTTGGTCAGTACTATTACATATCATTTAATTCACATATCACAATGATCCGAACTACTTTAGTCAGGAATCTAACTTCAGTTTGAGATCATAGTTTGCACATAGGCTCGCTACCTAGTTGATAACAAATTAGACGATTTAAAGTACTAGGGGTATTTTTTTAAATTAAAAAATATGTATAATCTAATTTAAAAATGAATAAGTTTGTGCTCTAGCTTAAAAATAACTGATACTAAAAAATATTTCCTTTTACAAGCAGATGTCCCGCTTTATCTCCTAGAACTTTTTGTATCTCCAATAATAAAGAAAATAAAGGCGGTGTCCAGTTCCGCTGTTACACCCTGTAGAACCATTAATTCTAGATACCTATTCGTAATATAATAGAACATTTTTTAATATTTCACAACGAGATATGAATAATGGATTACTAAAAAAAGAGTTCAAGACAAACTCCAATAATTCTTTACACAAGTTTTGCGGTTGCAATAAATAGTATCACGTTTTTGAATGTTTTTGTTTCGTTATGACGTGTGCCGTTATTATTAATATCGACAATGAATGACTTATCCTAGTATAACTGCAATATATTATTCTCGTTGAATTTCAACATCAATATAATCTTGTTAATAGCGAAAGTTTCGATTGGAAATATGGGTTCTGGCTTATACGATTTATCGTACTTGGACCTCATACATCAAAGTAATAGCTCTGCACACATCAACGACAAATATTTGATAGTAAGCCATTTATAAGATACATAAGACTTATAGACAAATTGTTTTCATTAGTTAATAATTTGTTATTATAAACATATCGGAAGGTACACTGACATTTGAGATAATCAGGGTTTCAGCAGTAGCGTATAAAGAAAACAAAAATCACAAAAAAAAAACATGTAAATATGGTATTAATTTCAGGAAAGCCTCTGGTAACATTGTGCGTTACGAACTCTGGGGAACAATTGAAGAATTTGGCATCCCCAGGAAACTTATCAAGATGGCTATGGTGTGTGTATCGGGACCCATAAGCAGAGTTAAAGGATAAATAGTAAATAAGACACTTGGTTATATTCCACCAAATATTTTATTAAAACTTGATATATATTTCGGCTTGTTATAGTTAAAGGAGGAAACTTTCGGAGAGCTTTCTTAAAAGGTCAAAAACGGAGACGCCACCTAGCCTCAGTTGGTTAAACTCGTGTTGAAGAGACCTAGTTACCAACCACTGTGGTCTACAGCTCAATGGGAAACACAAGAATTTATGCAGATGTTCTGAATATTATTTCAAATATGGTTGAAGATGAAGTATATCTAACTGACCTGACTAACGTCGAAGCTCGAAAAGTAGGTTTCAACATTAGCAATGAAAAAAGCGTCTCACGGCAGACGCAATCACGAGATGACAACCTACTTACAAATTAATGTAGAACACTTTTAAGAATGCTTGTAATTTCAGAGCACCATAATAAATCAGGTGAATCTAATACAGCAGGAAATGAGAAACATATTCAAACTGCTAATGCATCTTATTTTTCACTCCGTCCTCTTCAAAACAGCAACATCAAGATCAGCCTCTACCAAACTATAGTACGCTCCATACTTAAGTACGACTCCGAAATATGACCTTAATAAAGCGAGATTGAGAACAACTTACCGTTTTGGAAAACTAAATATTACGCTGAATCTGGTCCCATTCAAATTAATGGTAAATGGAGAATCCAAATGAGTTAATCTTAATATCTGGGAATGAAAACTGGGAATATCTCTTGGTGATAGGGAGGGGCAGAAATTCAAAATATTACTTAGGGACCGGAAAGGCAAAAATTTAGTGTAGGCCGTTTAAAAATTATTTTCGTGCCTGATATGGCCCGCAGGTCTTATTTTGAACCCCATTGCAATAAAGTAATAAATATATGACAAAAATTATACTAATTAATGCAATTATAAATTATATAAATAGAATTTATTTATATATATTCTATAATAATTATAAATGTACTTTGGAATATCTGGACTGTAAATAAAGTAATAAACTGACAGATTGAATTAATTCAATTGTCAGGAAATATACAGATCAATTCTGTGAAAAGTTACTATAATAGTTACCGTGTAGTAACGTTACTACAAGATAACTTTTATAGTGACTTTAATAGTAACTTTAACATTTTTCGTATTCTGTAATATCCAACTGTAGTGACGTCGCTATGAAAGTTATATCTTCGTGACAGTTACTGAGAAAAGAATGAAGTTAGTTACAGAAGCGAAATACGCATGCGCATTGCAGATGACTTATCTTAACAGACGACAGTTGCGGTTAAAAATGTTAAAATATTGTATTACTTGCAGTATTTTGTTGTTATATAATATATATTATGGTATATACATTTATAAAATATTTAAAAAAAATGAGTAGATTTAAAAAAAAAAAAACGGAATGCAAAGACAAATTCTCGACAATAGAACCAGTGGCGCAGGCAGGTGGGATTTGGGGGGTTAGAACCTCCCATGAAGCTGGATTTTTTATTACTTCGATGCATTTTCCTTGTTTTGTCATTACTTCCATACGTCTCATTTTATAACCCTCCCCCCTCATGAAACTATTTTTGCGTCACTGAATAGAACTTTTGTTAATTTTTTTTAAAAACAAACTATTTTTTAAATAATTTAAAAAAAAACTAATATTAAAAATGAGAGATTGTACAAGACTTTTTGATCTTTAATATATTTCATCTCCTGCATATAAACATTTACCTACACTCATACATATATATTTTATATATATTTAATTTATATAATTTTCATTACTATATCTTCTTACTATATCTTCTTCATTTTCTATTATATCTAAAAATTACACTTAAAATCAAATGTCCGCCATTTTTATCTTCATAAGAACTAAGTTATTACTTATAAACACCAGCATTTGGTAGTTACTATGATAGGAACTTTTATATTAACATGTTACTAAATATTGTAGTAACTTTTGTCTTACGGAATACGAAGTACCCCAAAGTTACTATGATAGTAACTGACCTTGTTCATAGTGACAAATTTAGTTACTATGATCATAGTAACTGAGTTACAAAATTGGTCTGATTGTCTGTTTCCTTGGTTTAAGCGGATCTAAATTTTGAAAACTACTTCTACCTCCGTTCCACAATAAGTGAGCTATTTCAATTTTTATTGAAATTGCAGAAATCTCTTTAAACCACTAGTAAATTTGTTCAGTTCATAATTGTACTTAATTAATGTGTAGTTGTATCAGAATAATTCATTAAAAATGTTTCCATTGTTGAAGTTCTTAAATTTTTTTAATAGCTCACTTATTTTGGAATTTTTAAATAGGTTAATAGCTCACTTCTTGTGGAACGGAGGTAGTAATTTTTATCGACCAAGTGAGGTTTTCGATTATTATGTTTAGCAAAAGCTCACCTCAATCAATAAAAAGTGAGCTCGTGAAAACTTACAAAAAAAAAAAAATCATTTAGTTCCGCTTAAACTTTTGGAATAGTCCATACTTTTATTTCATTCGTTAAATTTAAAACATGTACAAAAACCTGCAAAACGTATCAATGTTGGCTTGAAATAATAATGGACAGATCACTCTGAGATTTGTGAATACCGATTTAACTTCTAATCGTAATTATGGTGAGCGTTATTTACCGTCCATGTAACTTAACGGCAGCATACTGTAAAAAAGTTATTAAGTCTTGATTTTTAACATTTATTTCATGACAATAAAATATATGGCTATGGGACACTGGAATTATACGTGTTTTTCTTGTGATTTACTTGTGTTTAATCAAGTTTTAATACCTTTTTTAATACTGGGTTCACCACAATGATTTATTAGAGATGCATATTCTATGCACCAGACTAAAAACATAAAGCGGTTCTAGTAATTTGATGTTCAATGGTTTTTCTAAATTATTTTTTTTATTTGTAGAGTAAAATACTTCATCGGTCTTAGTTTAATCTCTTTCGTATCTCTTATAATAATAATAATAATAATAATAATAATAAAGAAATTAGCAATGTTTAAACAGTTCCCAAAAACACCCGGTATATTCGGCATCTCTTCATTAATTTACTCATTTTTATTCCTTCAATATTTTATTTATTATTATTATTTTATTTTCTTAATATTGTGGTATTGGAAATAATTGTGCAGAAAATAAATCTCCGCAGTTACACACGTGTATATATACATATATATGTACTTACTTATCTTAACTTGTCATACAACATTGTTTGGATAATAAAATTAAAGTATGACGCATTTTCCGCGAGTAATAATTAAGATTACGTAATTTTATAAATGCCGAAAGATATTAATATTTAACATATCATTTACTTTATGATGTCGATTATAAAATAGCGTTGTCCATATGTGTCTTTTTATTGTTTTTACCATACATGTTTTATTATAATTACCGGTCTTATAGATAAGTTTTTTAAAGGATGCATTTCGGGTTTCGTATATATAACCAAGACACTTTTATACTGTGTTTTATGTGTATGCCTTGATGTAACATTGAATTTTCCTTACATACGAGATTACCTTTTATGTTTTTTCAAACGACCATTAAATGGCAATATTGAAATGTGTCATTACTATATTCATAAAATTTGACATTTGTTATTGTGAAATCAGTGGTAGTAGTCTAGTGCCTACGCACCATATTTTACGTTGATACTGCACTTGATGATAATAGAATGCCATTTGGCACACGTGTTCCTTATAAAAATTAAATCATTTTGACCCGCAGCACCTATTTGTGAATCGAGGCAGATTCAAGATGGCGGCGAAAATAGTGCGCCAATTACGATAACGATAACTAATTTTTATGATAGAGCAAAATAGCTAAATACATATTTGTACAATGGACTTTTAGCTACAATTTGCCGCAATTAGACGCAAAAAAGTGATTTCCGAAATGGCTAACGAATTTCGTATGATATTGCTCGTTTTCTATTAATTTATTGCCGTAGATTACGAATATGTTATCAAAAACGCAAAAAATTTTAATTTTGATAGATTATTTTCTCAATTTCGACACATGGTGATATACTCTATCACTGCAAATCCGCGTATATTAATATTTTGTTTCAATTCTTCCTAAATCTATAGGGCATATCCTTGGCTACAAGAATATGTGCGGAATTTTTATCTGCGTGGTGCCAAAATTAAGGTAGCGGCCGAAATATGTAAAGTCTCAACTTCGTATTATTTTGACACTCTTTATATAGTTTTTGACCAAATCGGACCTGTAAATTACAAAAATGAAATAAAAAATGGCATATGACTTGTTATTATTCGGGTTTTGCCCGAAATGAAATAGAAAAATTTACATATCCGACCGGAACGGTTGTAAATTATGACATTTAAGTAAGATACTCTATGCATATACGGAATGCATCAATTTGCTTGGGTTTGTTCGCAGCACCTGGTCTCAAATGTAGCTGCTTTCGAAATAACGCTCGAAAATCGAATTTTGCTATTTACATCAAATTTGTTGAGTTGTATATCAATTTCGGGTATATTGAAGTCGTAGATTTCGAAATTGGAGTTAGTTTAAAGATTTGCATATAAGATTGTCTTTTGCCCGAAAAAAATAATTACATGTATTCTTTACATAACAGTGAGATCATTACACGACAGTTAAGTGCCTCCCCATCCAAAAGAGTAGTATATAGTACTTCCGACAAAATAATATAGATTACTACACACTTATTAACTTATTTATTACTTGAAAACTATTCTTTCGAAAATGGTTACAATATTCTCTGATATTTTTACTAGTTATCAGAAGAACATTCTAATGTGTTGATAAATCCTCTATATGTGCCAATAATACTGAATTCCTCTATTACTTAATTGTATACAAAATGAAGAGATTCGATGAATTCTTATTCAACAATAGTCTGAACCGAAGTCAAAACCAGATGTGAAACATTATTTTGCATAACTAATTGAAGAAAAGTTTTAAATAAACCTTAATTTAAGAAATAATAAGTAATTAATAATTATTAGGGAACGGACGTAACAAGCCCCTGAACTTGACACTTTAATACGTTTTCATAGGCGTAGTTTTTAAAGATATAATTTTGAGATATTTTACCCTTTTAAAATTTTAAAATAAACCTAAATTAAAACTAATAACGGCAATTATCAGTACAATTGATGTCATGAATGTACATACTCTATTTCACTAGAATTTTATCTTTACATAGGCCCACCCAATTAGTGAGTCTTTCGACTTTGATTTGTAAACAAATATAAATTATTTTGTAGGGTAGCACTGGAAGTCAGTATAATTAGCAAACATAGCGGAACTACCAACACATTCAAATGTTGTCCTAATAACTGGTAAAAAAATCAGAGAATATTTTAAACATTTTCGAAAGAATAGTTTTCGGCCACCATTAGAATCGTATTAAGTGTGTAGTAATCTATATTATTTTGTCAGAACTGCTATTTACTACTCTTTTGGATGGAGAGACACTTCACTGTCGTGTAATGAATCTCACTGCTATGTAAAGAATACATGTAATTATTTTTTTCGGGCAAAATACAACCTTATGTGTAGCAAATCTTTAAATTAACTCCATTTTTGAAATCTATGACTTCAATTTACCCGAAATTAATATACAACTCAACAAAATTGATGTAAATAGCAAAATTCGATTTTCGAGTATTATTTCGAAAGCGGCTTCATTTGAGACCAGGTGCTGCGAACAAACCTAAACAAATTGATGCAATCCATATATGCATGGAGCATCTTACTTAAATGTCATAATTTACAGCCGTTCCGGTCGGATATGTAATTTTTTTTATTTCATTTCGGGCAAAACCCGAATAATAACAAGTCATATGCCATTTTTTATTTCATTTTTGTAATTTACAGGTCCAATTTGGTGGAAAACTATATAAAGAGTGTCAAAATAATACGAAGTTGAGACTTTACACATTTCGGCCGCTATCTTAATTTTGGCGCCACGTAGAGAAAAATTCTGGACATATTCTTTTAGCCAAGGATATGCCGTACTGATTTAGGAAGAATTGAAACAAAATATTAATATACGCAGATTTGCAGTGATAGAGTATATCATCATGTCTCGAAATTGGGAAAAAAATCTATCAAAATTTAAAATTTTCGCAATTTTGATAACAGATTCGTAATCTACGGCATTAAATTAATAGAAAACGAGCTATATCATACGAAATTCGGTAACCATTTCGGAAATCACTTTTTTGCGTCTGAGAATGAATTATGGACGGTATCTTGTAAACTAAGTGACGGAAATTCGCGTACGACGCGGCAAATTGTAGCTAAAGGTCTATTGTACAAATATGTATTTAGCTATTTTGCTCTATCATAAATATTAGTTTTCGTTATCGTAATTGGCGCGCTAGTTTCGCCGCCATCTTGCATCTGCCTCTATTCAAAAATTGGTGCTGCGGGTCAAAATGATTTAATTTTTATAAAGAACACGTGTGCCAAATGGCATTCCATTATCATCAAGTGCAGTATCTTTCGACGTAGGCACTAGAAGATAGCTTATAGTGAATGTTAAAAAAAACAAGTTTGTGAAAAAATGGATATTACTCGTGAAATTTTTCGTTGAATGATTTTTTACGATTTTAGTAAAGGCCTAACTCAACAACAATGCATAGATTTGCTTCGTTCAACTTTTAGTAATGAAGCACCATCAGAAAAGACTGTTTACAATTGGTTTGCAGAATTTCGTTGTGATGGTGTGTCCGTCAGTGATGAATCTTGTGAAGGTCGACCAAAATCGGTTGTGATTCAAAGAAACATCGATGCTGTGCGCAATATGATCGGCATGTGACTTACCGTGAGATAGAGGCATCCTTTGGCATTTCGCAGACTGCAATACATTTGGTTATGCATGAACATTTAGCTGTGAAAAAGATCTATTTCCGATGGATTCCGCATAATTTGACCGAAGCTCTAATTTGAGCTTCGGTTGAAAAATTCAACCTAGGCACTGCAAATACAACATCGTTACAGGTGACGAAACTTGGATTTATTCATGTGAACCGGAAACTAAGCAACAATCCACTGTTTGAGTCTTCCAAGATGAACCGAAATCCACAAAAGTTGTTTGTTCACGAAGCACTTCCAAGAAAATGATCGCTTGTTTCTTCGGTTGTACTGGACTTGTCGCAACCATTCCTTTAGAGGATCGGAAAACAGTTAATGCTGAATGGTATACAACAATTTGTTTGCCAAAAGTCATCAACAAAATCAAGAAAAACAACCAAAAACATCCCATCATTCTTGATAATGCAAGCTCCCACACAGCTCGTCAAACAATTGATTATTTGAAGGAGAAAAATATCGAATTAATGCCTCATATCTCATTGCCCGTATCCACCTGATTTATCCCCTAACGACTTTTTTGTTCCCCAATGTCAAACAAATGTCGAACAGCGATTTTGATCACCTCATGAAGCTGTTGAAGCTTTCGAAAACCATGTTTTTGAGATAACATCAGAGTGGAAAAAATGTTTCGAGGATTGGTTTGAAGGCATGCGAAAGTGTATAAATCTTAAAGGCGAATATTTTGAAAAGCAATAAAACATTTTCAACAAAAAAAATAAATAAAAAATCTTTCTTAGTTTTTGTAAAAACTTAAAAGGTAGCCCTCGTATTGTATGTTGTTTGAGTTAAAATCTAATAAATTCACCATCAGCTAAATATATGTAATAATCCCAAAGAAACCCAGCTGTTACGCCCTTTCCGAAGAAAATTAATTATTCTTTCTAATTTTTGTTGTACTAGGAAGAGAAAGTAACTGAATGAGGCGCCACACAATATCACTTTTTGCCACACAAATTATTTCGCAATTAGTTTGAATTGTCTACTTATAATAAAAGAGTTCATGAAAGGGATCTTTTTATACTAGACAAATATTAAGAAAACTAAAAGACTTTTATTTTATAAAACTGCCATTATGGCTGGGATAATTTAACTAATCTTTGTGGCGGAGTTGAATAACATCATTATGAGAGACAAAAACGTATATTCCAAATGACCTAGCATACAATAAATTGGAAAACAACGCAGTTAATAAATAAGAATATACTAGTGGCCTATGAAAGATATTTTGTATATGAAAGATACAAAAAAAATTATTGTTTTTCATAATAAAACAGAAATAAACATTCGAAATAATTATTCGAAGAACATATCAATAAAAATTAAAATGATTCACAATATTTTTTATTGTAATTTAATGTGTACTGCGTAGTTATATTTTTGTATGTAACAGTAAAATTCTAAAATACCAGCCCGCTTCGACTGGGAAACACTGATATACAGTAGGTGGCCAAATTATTAGGGCCAGCACACTCCCCCTGTAATTTTCAAGTTTAAATGCATTTTGTGAGAAAATAAATTGTCTTTAAATCATTTTTCTTCTATATTCTTGTTGCTGGCATCATTATTATTTTAAAAAGCGGGAGATCGCCAAGGAAACCATCACCACCAAGCGGCAATTTATAGAAACCCTTATCAGAGAGTGGCATCACAACCCCAATCTCCGACACAACGCAAAAGTCTGCATAGAAAGCATGCCCAAACGCCTGGAAGCCGCAATCGCAGCAAAGGGTGGCATTACAAAATATTAAGATTTTACTTAATTTGTTAAATTAACACTTTTTATACAAAAATTAATGATTATGAATAAGAAATTATGTCGTTTTATATTCTAAATAAAACACTCTAATAAATAAAAATAAATACGAGACCCAAAGCCACTTATTTCCTCATTAAATTCATTTGAAAATTACAGAAAATCTGCACTGTCCCTAATAATTTGGCTACCCACTGTAGCTTATGTTACTCAGGAAACTCTAGGATTCAGAAATTCTAAAATTCTTTTAGGGGTATATCATCACTAATAGATTTTCACATATCAGTTCATTCATTAGGCACACCAGGCCCTTAAAGTTGAGAAAATCTGATATGGTCTATATTAGGAATGTGCAACATACAGCCCGCGAGCCGGTTCCGGCCCGCGATAACTTTCCAAAATTACAGTGAATCTGTCCCGTAAGTAATCTTTGTTTTCAGAGATCAAATGCGGTTAAACGGTTGATATTGTTGTGGAACAAGCGCCATTTTCTCTGCAAATTCTCTGCAATCAAACTACTTGAGCTACAGGAGAATTCAGATTTGAAGTCAAAAATGAAGAACATTTTACTGATTGAGTTGTATACAATTTTCCGAAACTCATAGCTTTTGCTAAGAAAAGAATAACGCCCTTTGGAAGAACTTACAAATGTGAGCAGTTATTTTCGCGGTTGAAGTTCGTTAAATCAAAAACAAGGACGCGAATAACGGATTCACACCTAGAAAACACGTTGCGTGTTGCTACATCAGTTGTTTCCCCGAACATTGACAAACTGGTGAGCAATATGAAGTCCCAACCGTCCCACTAAAATTAAATAAACATTTTATTCTTATTTAACAATATTTATGCATTATAACAGATTTTTTATGTTATGAATTTGCATATTTTTTGGTATAGTTTAGAAAATTTAGAATGTTTTATTTTTTAATAAGACTATTTCAGTGAAGAAATTTTAAAAAAACTGCCGATTCTAGAAAAATCTCCTTAAAAAGTTCTGGCCCGCGAATGTATTTCAGATTGCTATCCGGCCCTCGGTCTTTTGGAAGTTGCACATGCCTGGTCTATATTATTCAGGATAGTCTAGGGCAGCGTTTCCCAACCTTTTTTCATGGTGGACCGGCAAGAGACTTAGAAAAAATTCGCAGACCGGCAGGTTTAGAAAGTAATGTGTATCGCAAAAGTTTTATATTTTGTATTGCACTGATTACAAACAGAAAAAAAAAAACAACAAATAAAAAATCACATATAAGTAGTGAAAAAGAAACAAATTATTATCTAAGCAATTAATACCTAACAGTAGGTATATCCCCCACATAACGGAAATAGCCATCGTTGCTGTGCGCCAAAAATTTTAGCTAACTATACCCCCACAGATCATAAATTTCTCATATAATACTATCAATGTGAAATAAAATTAGTAACAATCTGTTCATCAAATTTGCAACGAATTTTTATCTAAGACATTTTTAATTGTAGAAAAAATATCATAAAAAAACTTCATATTAGGTATTAGACAACAATTTACTGTAGTTTTTAACATATTTGTGGTTTTCAAATAACATACACTACCGTCTACAAGTTTAATCGCACCTTACAAAAATAAATTAAACGCGTTTAAAATTCACAAATAAAATTAATTAGATAGAGGTCGTGTTGCGGTTCAAAAACCACGTCTTACGAACCACGTCCATAAAGAAAAAAGGTAAGCTTGGGCCAAAGAGCATAAAAATTGGACGGTAGAAGAACGGAGCAGAGTGCTTTAGTCGGACGAATCAAAATTAAAATTTTTTGGCAATAAACGCCGATCATTTGTTCGTCGTCGGCCAAAGGAAAGGATGCTGGAACAGTGTATTACCCAAACTGTCAAAAATGGAGGTGGTAATATAATGGTTTGGTGGCGATCAAGTTGGAAGAATCGTGAAAATTGACGAAAAAGGTGTATTTGCGGATTTTAGACGAGATGTTTTGAATTGCGGAGCAGAACTGATTGGTGAAATGCTCGTGTTCCAGCAAGATAATGATCCCAAATACACTGCTAAAGTGGTTAAAGAGTACCTAAATATAAAATCTGAAGAAGGGCTCGTAAAGTTAATGACTTGGCCACCACAAAGTCCGGACTGTAACCCTACAGAATTACTATGGGATCATTTAGATAGGGAGGTGCGAAAAAAAAACTCCAAGGGGTAAAAATGACCTTTGGACATCACTCAAAAATATTTGGAACAACATTGATGGCAAATATTTAAACAAATTAATTGATCGCATGCCGCGTATTTGTCAGGCGATTATAAAAGCTATAGTGGTAATTTTAACGAAAATTCAACTTGAATATTACTATTTAATTTTATGTGTAATTTTTAAGGTAATTATAATTTTTTGAATAAATTTTATTTAACAGACCTAAAATTATCTATTTATTTTATTGAAACCCTAAGTCAACGATATTATGACTATGTTTCTTATAAAAACTACTATTAGGCTAGGTGCGATTAAACTTATGGACGGGAGTGTATATATTTATATAGTTTTATGTAGAAATGTGCAAATAATACGTCAACAATTTTTTTTCGACATGTTTGTTTATAATATTGATGGATGTAGACAGTTGTGGACTTTCGCAAAGACAAAAAAGACAATTGTCTTGGGCCCGTAATTTTCAAGGGCCCAACGAACCCTTCCCCTTTACCCTTACCCTTTGAACGCCTCTAGGTTGAGGGCCCGTAAATCAAAAATGTCTTGGGACCGGCGAAGGCTTAATCTGCCACTGGATGTAGCTGTTTTCATTTGATCAGGGATCAGGGCTTAAAAAACATTATTTTTGTCAGAACGAAAACCGGAGCTGAACAGAAAAAAATATCGGTTTATTTCGGTTCAGATAATGTTTATGGGAGTAAATATAAAACACATTTTATTTAAGATTAATTTTTAAACTGATGAGCAGAAAAAAAAATCGTATTTTTTTAAAACTGATAAGTAAAAAAAATGCCCTTCTATTATTTCTGGGGGGGGGTCCCCCCTGGCAGCAGCCTTGGTATGATTATTACAAAATAAAGAATAAAATGTTCTTCTAAATTATAGTAGAAAATAAATTTCTAATACAAAACCATTTAAAAATTTATCACTCGGAACTGAACCGAAAATAAAAAAAAAAACAAACGTTATTTTTGCCGGAACGAATACCGATACCGAAAAAAATAACGGTTCGAAGCCCTGCTTTTGATGGAACAAGATCTTCTTAACTGTTTTAAATGGAAATAATTAATTCTGTGGTGAAGAACACTTATACTTAAACCCACAAAGGGAGTTCCAATGTAAATACAAAATGCAATAACATTCGATGAAATTAGAATGAATTTCTCATTTGGAGTTAGTCACGTATCTTTATTGAATACAGCGCTATCATTATTATGCCTATAATTACATCGTGACTCAATTACAAAAACAAATAAATATAACTGAAGTAACAATAAAGGCAAGTCTGCTGATTACACAGACGAGTTTCACTTCACAATTGTCATTCATTAGTCGATGGGACGAGTGATCACAGGACTATTCGTCCACGACACCCGGAACTCTGTCTCAAAGACATGCTTCATCTAATTGGGACGACTGAAATTATGCTGCGTATTCATACTCTATAATGCGCTTACATAGTGCGGCCAATATTACCCAGTAATCATATAACGTGTAATTTAATTATCAAAATTAAGTTTATTTATTATAATATAGTAAAGTTTGATGTAAAAGTACGGGTGCATTATAAATAAAAATTACAAATTAGATCGAAAATTGGAATATTCTAAAAATGTGAACTATAAATTATCCCTCAGGGCTAGTATGAATTTAGTACTAGCTGGAGTGCCCGTACTGTATATGTCTGCTGTAACGTAAATGATAAGTGAAATATTTCAGTTTCAAGTAGAACACAAAATAATCGTTTCTTTATTCGAAACTTGTATTTTTACACTTCATTCTCTTTTGTATATATTTTTGACGTTAAGTAAATAGTAAATGTGATTTTGTTTACAGGTAACTCTCCCCATAGCTAAATATATATCTTAATAAAAACTGTATTGAACAGTGAGGAATAGCATCTTTTCTCATATTCATTTTTGCTATTTAGTAAATGATAAATTAGATATTTCAACCCTATAAGGCTACGGTTACAGTGGAAGCGTGTTCGCCCGAAGTACAGTTCGGGCGTATTAGCGCGTAAACGGGCATATTTGCGCGTATACGAGCGACTAGATAGGTGGTGTTTAGTTCTAGCAGTTATTTTAATGACAAAAAAATAAATAAATGGGATATATTTGTATTGAGAATGCCACAAAAAATGATATTAACGTTAACCAAAAAATGTTTATTGGAAGTATGAATTACAAACCTTAAACAAAACGGCCAAAAAGTACAATTCAAACGATGAAAGTAACTAGATTGCAAAATCTAGTTCCGCCTAAACGTTTGGAATAGCCTATAATGCTCCAATTTCTTAGTAATATAGAAAATATCAAGAATGTTTGCATAATAAAACAGGTTAATTTTGACACAATTCGCCTTTGAGTAATTTTATATATATTTTTTTCTTCATTACATTAATTAAAAAAATACGTCACTGTTATTCACGTACCACCAAGTCTTCTTTCAGGTACCACTAGTGATACGCGTACCACCGGTTGAGAACCACTCGTGTAAACCATTCATATGTTGTTTTGTTTTTTATTATGTTTAGAACATGGAAAATTAAATATTTCTCCTTATCGCTAACTTTTAATTCAGTCGCCACTTCATCCCATAATTTACGTGATTGATCAATGGTAAGTTTTACATTTTTGATCCCATAACGATCTTCGATCAAAAACTAAAAATATTAATTTCTCAATATTTATTTTGTATACATAGACTGTACCACAGGGCAAGTAAAACAAGTGGACTGTACGGAGATAAGAACTGTAGGTAGAATGCATACTCGCGCGAACGAAACAAACAATTTTGAATTCAGCTATTCAGGCGATTTACAATACACAGATGTGTACTTCTACACGCTAGAATTAGTCGCTCGAATGCGGGCGAGTACGAGCGTAGTTCGCGCGATTGATAAGCTTCTACAGTACCTAAAAACCTGTGTATTTCTACACGCTTGAATCAGTCGCGCGAATGCGGGCGAGTACGCGCGACTTACTGTTCGCGCGAACACGCTTCCACTGTAACTGTAGCCTAAGGAGATGCTTCCGATCCTAACAATTATCGCCCTATATCAATAATGCCATCATTAACTAAAATATTAGAAACAGCGATTAAAAGTAGGATGCTGGCATTTCTTGAAAGACACACGGTGCCTAATCAGTTCGGCTTTCGTAAACTCAGATCTACATCTAAAGCAACTATTAAACTGATCGACGAATTATTAGAAAGCATCGAAAAGCAACTACGCGTTGTTGGGACGTTTGGCAATCTGTGCAAAGCTTTCGACTGTGTCAGTCCCAACATACTACGTGATAAATTTGACTATTACGGTATACGTGGCGAAGCACTTAACGTAGTTACAAGTTTCTTAAAAAATAGGGAATAATGTGTCTTCCACAGCAATGTTCTGTCGTTGATGAAGAGCATTAACATGGGCGTCGGGCAAGGCACAATTTTGGGACCTTTAATTTTCAATTAAAGGTCCCAAAATTTTTAGTTTTTAATTAATGATCTACCACACAATATGCAGGCCATAACTATGCTCTACGTTGACGACTCTTCATTTATAAACCATGGAGTCCACAGTGATGATACTATGCTAGCCGCAAATGTAACCCAAGATCAAGCTCTAAAATGGTTCACTGGTAACAAATTGTGTTTGAATACTGCAAAAGCCAAAACAATTATTTTTAGCTTAAACAGGATGTTAAACAAAAATACCCTGTACACTGAAAATACAGTTAAGTTTCTTGGGTTTAATTTGGACTACCAGCTAACGTGGAAAGAGCATATCCACGTATTATCTATTACGTTTAATAGAATTTCGTATATGCTAAAAAGAATGACCTGATGTGTCTCGGACGACACCGTCAGAATGTTGTACTATGCTTACTGCCATAGTGTACTTTCCACTGAATGGACTCGTATATTTAAAGTAAAAAAAAAGCTATACGCATTTTAGCGAAAGCCAAACGATTCGCACATTGTAGGGATCTATTCAGGGAACTCAACATATTGACGCGTCCATCACTGTACATCTTAAATGTACTTTTGTACATTAAACCAGAACATTCATAATTATAACACTAGGCAAAAGGAACTTTTTCGGACGCCTTTGTGTAGATATTCCACGACCAAACAGTTACCGTCGGTAATCGGAGTAATCCTGTATAATATGCTTCCTCTTCAGATCAAAAATCTTAACAGAAATATATTTAAAAAAAGAATGAAGATATTTTTTTCTAACCGCGCATTATACAGTGTTGACGAATTCCGTATCAGTATTACTGAACTGGCATGAAGTGCTAAATTTCTGCACCTAGACTTAAGTTACTGTATAATTAATGTACAAAAAACTTTAATAAATTATTATTATTATTAAGTAACACTCCCCTTGCCTCCTAAATAATATTTTTATTAAAAATTGCCTTGAAGTGAAAAAATTAAATGTTTCCTAATATACATGTATGATGTTAAGTAAATAATAAGAGAGATATTTCAAGATTCTAGTTTTAGGGTGCAACCCCATAGCTCCCCCAATACATATACATATCAGTCAATAAGAAGAAAGATATTTCAAAAGTTTACCTGTAGAGTGTCCCTCCGTAACTCCCCAAATATTCATCTAAATGAAAAATGCAAAGAAATGAAAGATTTATTTTCTTATTATAATATCTATTTTGTCATATATGATTTTGCTGTTAAGGCAATAATAAGGGAGATATTTTAAGTGTTTTAATAAACAGCTTTAGCTCCGAAACACCCCCCTAGAATTAAAAGTTTGAAATGCCTTATAGCCTATGTTCGAATCCTGGTTGTACTATATCATTATATAAAATTACGTGAAAATATGTGCTGCCGTTTTTACGTGAATCTCGAGCAGACATACAGACGGACAGACAAAAATTGATTTTTTTGCGGATATTGTCTTATAACCAATGAAACATGTTGAAACCAAATATGAGGGCAAAAAAATAAAAAACAGATAAAGCCACTAATTTTAATAATATAGATGGGACGTTTTTAGGGTTTTGTAGGTATTATCAAAAAACCCTTATAACGTCATTCATGCGTACGGTCGAAATTATAGCTAAACGGCTGAAAACAGAAAATTTAAAATTGGCTTGCTTGTACAACTCTTTGAACCGAATATAGGAATAATATATAGAGATTTTAAGTAGAATGTCAAATGAAACCTCTTAATGCGTGGATAAAAAAACACATTTTTATTTTGAATTTTTTTTTGGGCTTTTCGCCAAAAATATGTCAAAATATTTTGTCCCCCACCTTATTTCATAAAGGAGTTGATCTAGAAATCTGAAAAAATCTTAGTAATGTACATTGATGGGAACTGGAATAGTTCAACAGGAATTTTTGATCAGATAGTTTGTCGAAAAACATCAGATTTTTTTTGTCGTTGAAAAAATAATCATTTTTTAAAATTTATTGTGTGGTATCAAAAGAAATCTCTTAAAACGTAGATTAAGGAAACCTGTACTAAAATAATTACTGTCTGAATCAGTAACCTACGAAAGGCATTTTTGATCAGATTGCATCTTAGAAAATATTGCAGTTTGTGTGACTTTGCCAAAATTAATTTTTTTTTAACTCATTCCACAATTATGACTAATAATGTAATGATTTTTTTATATTTCTGTTTAAGGTACTGTATTCTTCGGAAATTAAAAATATAATAAAACATTTTTAACAACTGAAAATCGAGTTCATGCGTGTAAGCTCCGCCTACTATTATACGTCCTGATTCCAGCTATTGTTTAAATGATTTATTTATTTTTTGTTTTTTCTTGTTTTTAAGGTATTAAACAGGAATAAATCATTTATAGTAGTGAAATACTAATAAAACAAATAACATATTGTTAATAATAAGAAATACGTTTCTAAAATTGAAAAAAAAAGAAATGAAGCCATAATTCTTACTAATTTACTGAAGACTTAGAAAGAAAGCAAATGCTGAAAGAGTCAATGGCATTTTTTAAATTAAATTATATTGTGAAACGCAAATTATTAAAAAAAAAAATAAAGCTTTTAGTACTCAAATAACGAACAATAATGATTATTAAAAAACTTTTAGAGGTATACAGGTAACGATACTCGTATCTGAACTGAAAATGAGAGTCAGATTGATTGACATTAACTAAATTATTTGTTTAAAAGTAAATAGAAAAGAAAAACAGGAATAAAATAGTAAAATCGTTTTCGGATAGCTTACTAACATGACATTTTTCCACTCGCAAAATGCGAACAGCCGAATGAGGTTTTCGAAGGTTGAGCATATCAAAAAACTTTTGAATTATTTTTCGTCAACTAACCCATTAATGACCAAGCAATTAAAAAAATGTATGTTTTACAAACATTTTATTGCAAATACTTAAAAATACATTAATTACAACGTTTGAATGAAAAGTAATAAGAGATGGAAGATTTAAAATTTATCAGTCTCTTATTTTTTTCCCCCACTATATTCTGTAGTATCAAAAGTTGAAATGACGTCAGAGTTGGATAGTATTAAAAAAAGTATTGAAAAAAGTATAATGTAGAATGGACTTTACAAAGATAGCAATGGTGAGCCACTTATTAATAATTAAGGTATAATATTGTTATTAATTTGTAGTTATTATAATTTATTTTTTACAAATTTCAAGTCAACTATTCAAGTCAAATTTCAATATTTTTCGAAAATGTTGGTGGTCCCTTCATGAGGATCCCAAGGCCTGTGTCAAAATTCGCGACCGTGTGTACGATTAATAGTAACTGATCCAATATTTAATACTACTGATAGTGATGCCATTTTCCATTCTCTCTTGGGACACTGTAGTATTTTCATCAATCAATAAATCAACTAAATATGGGTTAAAAGATCTATCAACGTCACGAACTATACTCAAATGACAGAAAATTAATCATAATTCGTGCAGAGATCATGACAGTAATATATAACGGTGTCAAATAAAATAAAGTAATATTAGACATACCTTAAGATATGAACCGAAATACTTTGTGACGAATGGACTGTCACATTGTGATAGCACCATAATTTCCTGCTGGATATCTTCGATCTCATCTTCAGCTTCTTCAAGGTCGATTATCTTAATAGCCACGACCTGTGTCGTCCTGTTATCGATACCTTTGAATACCTCACCGAAGGACCCTTTTCCTATTCGTTCTTGCTTTGTGAATATTAGCTCGGGGTCCACCTTCTGCAACAAATAAATATGCAATGATTAGTATTACAGAATTCACATTTCAATCATTTATAGAATTACACATTGAAAAATTACAAGTAGGAGAATCATAATAGTTAGTTATGTTATAAGGATCGTAATGTCAGTCATTATGGTACTAGGTGTGAAAATTATAAGGAGAGGCGTTAGCAGAGTCTGAAAACACGACGTGTACCATAATGATAAATTACGATCCGAATTGAATACAGCATTTTATCTGTAGTGTAATGTAATAAAAAATATATATAAATGTATGGAAAATATGTACTAGATCGTACTACTTTAATGTATAATTTATGTAAAAATATTTATCCAATAAATTCAAATTCAAATAATGAAGAAATAAAATATAAATAAAAAACCAGTATGCTATTTTAGTCGTGTCCTTAGTAACATACAAATGATATTGTAACTAATAAACTATGTATACATATCTATCAAATAATTAACAACTTCAAACACTCAGATATCAATTTCAGCAATGTTCATCATGTTCATCCTCATATAACCACTAGGCAATCAAACTTATTACATGTAACTAGATTTTTAAAAAAAATATCTATTGTCCAATTAATGTATTCAGTACATTGAGATGATGGTCGCTCACTTGTAAAAAGGAAAAAGTTCACAGAACCATAATTTGATTTCAATAATTAAGTAACACGTAAAAATGTATTGTTGGTTAGGTTAATTTTTAAGTAATTTCTAAATAATTTAAGGTTCTTGTAATAAAAGTTCTTGTTTTCTTAGAATCAAATAAAGTTATTATTATTATACAAATTAAAGTTATTATAACCGGCCACCATGGTGTAATGGTTAATATAATGGCTTGTTGACTGTTAGACCAGAGTGGCTCGGGTTCGAATCCCGGTGATGGCATGGATGTTTGTATTTATTGTTCTAAGGTTTAAAATTGTATAATTAAAAATAAAAACACATGTTTCCTGGTTAATGGCCATAGTTGCTAACACCAAATGAATAAATTTAAAAAAAAAGGGTATAGAAATTTAGAATTTGATTTCGCTAGTTTTTCAAGATAAATTGAACAAAAAATTTATAATTCGGACATAAGTTTACCATCTTACATAGAAGAAAAAGTTGAAAATTTGATTTCGCCACTTTTGCCAGAAAAATCACGATCAATGTATGAGATTGCGTTAAATTTTCATAAAGAATGGTGCATTCATAAAAAAACGCGAAGAATGTTATAAACAAAAAAGTTTTGCTCGCGTATTTTGAAGAGTTAGTTAAAACCAAAATATCATCTTAATATAAAAATTTCTATTAAAGCTAAATGCTAATACAGCTTGAATTGTTCTGTTTCTAATTCATGAATTCCAATATGGTATTGAGACAATGAATTCATTATGGTACCTAGTCTATTAAAGTATGTCATTAAGATGAAATTAAAATTGACGTTCATAATAATACCTTATAGATACAACTCATTGTGTTGTTAATGGCTATAAATCTGACGTCAGAAAATTAACTTCTGGTGTTCCCTAAGGTAGTCACCTATGGCCACATTTGTTTAATATTTTTATAAACGATATAAATATGGGCTTTCATAAATGCAAATTTGTTCTTTATGCCGACAATTTAAAAACATTTATGCAAATTTTAAACTTTAATGATTGTAACGACATTCAATCTGATTTAAATAGACTATCCGAATATTTACAGCTAAATAAATTAAATAAAAATATTTCAAAACGTTCAAAAATATATTTTACTAGAAATAGAATCAATAATTTTAATATAATCTGTCTCATTTTGAATAAGTTGTTCACTTTTGTAAGAACAAACTAAGAGGGAATTTTGTTTTCAATAGTTTGCACCTTTGAAGCTGTATGTCATGTTGGTATTAAAAAATGTAACTTTTTTAAAATGTCGATCCATTTGACATATGTCATAATGGAAAATGATATCTTAATTATAATGATCATAACCTTTCAAACTAAAGTCGATTTTACAGCGTAAGTAATATTTTTAATTGACATTTAAAGTCAGTAACACACTATAAAAGTAACCAAAATAACCAGATCTAGTGTGTTGTTACAAAAGTGAACAGCTTATATAAAAAGAGAGATTTGGCTAAAATAGTTTAAACAAAGCAATAAAACAAACAATATATCTTCAGAGCTAAAGTTTCATATTTAAATAATTATTGTAAATAAAAATTAAAAATATATGTATAAAGTCTGTTCCAAACGGTTACGCGGAACTAAATTTTACAATCTAGTTACTTTCAGTTAGTTAGTTAGTGTTTAAAATAGTATAATCTGTCTCATTTTGTAATACGAAACTAGATCTCGTTACTTTGGTGACTGTTGTAGTGTAAATAGTCTATTAAGGAAACATGTGAACTTGTAAATCTGGCTTTTAAATCTTTGGTTAAGTTTTAGTATATCGAGGTTATAATCACTCAATACTACATATGTCAGATAGCAAATTGTCAAAATTGCGATTGGCATGACAAAATTGTGATTGACATGTCAAATATTTTGAAAGGTGCCACTTCAGAATTACTACCCTAAACTGATATTTTAAATATACAACATAAAAAATGAAGTATCCCTCATAGTTTCGTATTACAAAATGAGACAAACAATATTATTGCAGATTTCATCTCTAATGTTACTTTTGTTAAAGATTTGGGAGTAACTTTCGATCAAAAATTAATATTTGACATACAGTAAAATCTCGCGTATAATACGCACGTTTTTTTTACTGATTTACCTTATCGAATATCAAGAATATCAATAAACATATTTTTCCGGAAATTGTACTCTTAAAAATGGGTTGCGTACTATACACGAGTGCGTATTATACGCGAAATTTTACAGTACATATTGACAATATTATTAAAAAAGCTTATAAATAGTTGGCGTTTGTTACCAGAATTTCGACAAAATTTAAATCGCATAATAAACTGATTTATCTCTATTTTTCTGCAGTTAGAGGTCAGTTGGAATTTTGCTCAGTTGGTCTTCACAATATCTTGTATACATTATTCAAATTGAAAATGTACAAATAATATTTTTAAAATATATAAATTTTAAACTCAACAATATAACAATGTATATTGATATCAGTTTTTCTTAAAAGATTTTCAATCTTAATTGATAGCCCTGATCTTTAAAGTAAATTTAATATTCGTGTTCCCTCTCACAATATTTAAAATAACGCTGGTAAAATGGTCCACTGAACGAAACCAAATAAATTATAGACGAAGAAAGAATATTAAAAATACTGAATTTTTAATATTTTCTAATAATAGAATAAATACTGCATATTGCACTTGATTAATTGTATATCATTAAACTTAAATACATTTATTAAGATGAATAATTTTTCCGACATATACCCTTGTACCTTTGCATTAATTAAAACATTTGTCATTAATTTTATAAGTGGATAAACCTTTTTGTTGTTTTATTTTTTCATTGTGATACTGTTGTAATTAATTTGTAAATTTTTGAAGTGAAAATTATATAAAATCTTTATTGCCATGTCTTATTACATAAAGTTATTACATATCAGAACATACATATTCCTAAGCTACTATGTACATTTTTTTAATTTATTTTTTAATATGTGAACTTTTACATTATATTTACCACTAGATCTTGAGTGTGGTAAAAACAGGCATGAAAAAACACACATTATTTGTTGGTAATATACGACCGACGTACAAGTTTATGATAAATTATGGTATTACATTTTATAAATGTACTTATACAAATGATTTCAATATTTACAATAGTACGTGTTTGATACGTTTATGTTTGTATTTTTTATATTTTAAACTATCGAGATTGTAATATCCAAGCTGTTTTATTAATTCGTTATTATTTGTAATACATTTCTCAAATGTATTTTTTGTTAGTTTATGAATAAAATCTTTAATAAACTCAATATTTAGTTCTTTATGCATTTTACTTATCAAAGTCCATCTGGGATAGTTACCAATAATACGAAGACATCGGTTTTGTACAACTTGTAACTTGTTTATATTGAAATCACTTGTATTGCTCCATACAGGGGCGGCGTACGTTAAAATTGGCCTTATACATGCTTTGTATAATAATATTTTGTTCTTAATACTTAGTTTACAATTTTTATTAAATATAGGGTTGATTTGAAACATTGCTTGGGACGCCTTGTTGCATACATTTCTAATATGCTCAGAAAAATTTAATCTTTGATCGAGTGTAACTCCAAGATATTTTACGAAATCGGACCAATCAATTTCTTCATTTTTGGTTTTAACATTTTGAGTTATATTTGGTCGTCTTTTGGTTATTAATATTGTTTCGGTTTTGTCCGTGTTTCATTTTGTTTTCCATTTAGCGAAATGGCTGTTGAATTTAAATGCCGACTGTGTAAGCCTGTTAACCATTGTGTCAATTCTCCAGGATGACGTGAAAACTGCAGTGTCATCCGCATAGAGGGCTAGTTCCGTATTTGCTATTTTTGGTACGTCTGTAAGAAAAATTGTGTACAAGCAAGGTCCGAGTATAGAGCCTTGGGGGACACTCGCTACAATGTTTTTTATATTTGACTGTTGATTATTAATTTTAACTATGAATTTTCTATTTTTTAAGTATGAATTGATAACATTAATGATGTAAGTCGGATAATTCAATTTTATCATTTTATATAGCAGCCCATTGTGCCACATGGTGTCAAAGGCCTTTTCAATATCAAATAATATTACCCCAGTATATTTATTTTTATTGAACGCGTCAGTGGCATAATCACACAGCCTAATCAGCTGGGTGGTGGTTGAATGATAGTTCCGGAACCCAAATTGTTCAGGGAGTATAATATTATTTATCTCGTTAAAAAAATCTAAACGTTTTTTAATTATTTTTTCGACAACTTTACTGATGCCTTTCAGTAAACTAATTGGTCTGTATCTAATTGGAAGATCTGGTGATTTACCCGGTTTAGCTACGGGTATAAACGTTGCTATTTTAATGTGTCCGGAAAATGAGTAAATTTTAGAACCATGAAGTGAAAATTTCTTTGGGCAAACCACATACAGAAAGAGGTCATATGAATGAAAAAGGTCCTCACTTCCTACGACTCTGCCCAGGGCCCCAAGAACCGCAGGACAGGAAATAGAGAAGTTGCAATAAAAGAACACTGTACTCAAAGTCATGTAACATAAAGGAAATGCAGATGATTAAAGTGGATAGGGCACGTGATGAGCATAATTTAAGAGAGAACTATAAAGAGATTCTAGAAAGGAAGACTAAACCATTAACAAATACAATAGAAAAAAAGTTTTGGCAGCAAGTGCTGAATAAAATATAATGCTAATGGTAACGTTTAAATTATGTTGCTTGAAATATAATGAACTACTGCAGAATTTTATTAATAATTTTACTGCCATTGTTCATAAAAGTTCTAAATATAAAAATGTTACGGAGGCCGCAATGTTCTGACATTACCATCAAATATAAAATGTCAGGTCATCTATTTTTTGTGATATTGACAGAAAAGTTATGACGTGTGAACCAAACTGTTGAAAACTCATTCCGCAAAAAAACTTTCCATAAATGAATACGACTGGAACTACTTATAGATCTCTGGAAAATAACTTCCGAACTAAAATAACTTCAAAATTAAATTTAAAATTAGAAATTTGAAGAAAAATTTCATTCGACAATCGAAAATATAATTTATTCGATATGCAATGACGTGACTAATGAAAATACGTTGGCCAAAGTGAACGTTTTATGAAAATAAAACTACGGCAAACATCAATTTTTTAAACAATTTTTCCCGATCATGTAAATCCGTTAGTACAAAACGAAAAGTTTCGATATAAAAATAAAAGATTCGCATACACACCGGGTAAATCTATCGACAGAAAACGATGAAACTCACTCTTATATTACCATAATGAATTCATTGGTGGGGTAGTTGATGTTTAAAAGATAAAAAATTGATGTGGTGTAAATTTTCACATATTTCAGGGTTTTATAGGTATTTAGTGAATGATAACAAATTGTGGGTGCATATTAAAAATCATAATCTTCGCTAATTTTGAAATAATTAGTCCACGTGCTTCCATCCAAAGACTAACAAGCGCACTTAATTACGAGAGGCGCGCGCATCAATACAAATATTGTTTTGTAAGCACGGTATTTCAAGCAAAAAATTCGATAACTTTCGAAATAATTATCAGATCCAAAATTCCTGTTGTACTACTCCGCTTCATATTAATGTGCATTATTCATATTTTTAGATTAATCTCCCTGCGTTATAAGGTATGGGATAAAAGCTTTTTAACACATTTTTGGCAAAAATTGAGTTAAAACAAAGAATTAAAAAAAAACTACTTTTATTTCCTTAATCTGTCTTAAGAGCTTTCATTTGAAACAACACAATATATTTTTAAAAAATTATTAATTTTTTCAAAGACAAAAATTCGGTACTTTTCGAAAAACTAATCTGATTAAAAATTACTATTGAACTATTACAATCTCCCTTCCTATTTTTTAGATTTTTTTCGGATTTTTAGACCAACTCCTACGAGAAATAATAATTTAAAAAATAAAATGTTGCTCATTTATCTACGTTCCACGAAATTTTATTTGATACCATAATCACATTTTTTAAAAAATATTTTATTTCTTCGATAAATATAAATTTATCGTTTTGAAAATTGTTTACAATATGGGGGTTAAAGAACTGTGTATCTACATGTCAAATTTCAACTCTCTAGGACTAGTAGTTTCACCAGAAAATCTACTGTATAGAGAAACACACGTGAGTGACGATATAAGGATTTTTTTTATAAAACCCTAAAAAGAAAATAACAAAATGGCTTTTAAATTATTTTAACTTTTGGATGTAAATGTTTGGATTGCAATGTATTGTTACAATAATAGCAATCTAAACTAACTAAACAAATGTAAATACTCTGAAATTCAGTAATTGACACATTCTCAATGTTCAATCATATTTCATAGAACGCAGTACGTTGTTGTGAATGGTCACAAATCTCAAATAAAATATATCACCACAGGAGTACCACAAGGGAGTCACCTCGAGCCTTTTTTTATTTAATATCTTTATTAATGATATAAATAGTTGCTTTCAATTTTCTAATTTCCTTTTATATATTCCTTTATTATTATATTATATTATATATATTCCTTTTATTGCCGACGATCAAAAATATATATAAAATTGCTACCATACTAAACTGTACCAATTTACAATCAGATCTTAATAGGTTAAATGAATATTTAAAGTTAAATAAATTAAAAATAAATATATCGAAATGTGCTTCTATCTATTTTACAAGAAACAGAATTTTTATTGATTTTAATTACCTCATCAATAATGATAAGATTGTCTCTGTTTCTTTTATTAAGGATCTTGGAGTAGTTTTTGACAAAAAATTAATATTTGACGTACATATGGACGGAATTATAAAAACATCTTATAGAAAGTTAGGATTTATTTGTAGAACCGGCAAGGAATTTAAATCATACAAGACTCTTTTGTCCTTATACTGTTCTATGGTAAGAAGCCAGCTAGAATTTTGCTCTGTATGTTGGTCACCTCAATATTATGTTAATATTAATCGCATTGAGAAAATACAGGATAGATTTATCAAACATATTAAATTCAAATATTCTACTGATATTAGCCTTGTATCTTTGGAAAACAGAATAATAATAACTGATATCTGTTTTGTATTCAAAGTTATTAACAACATATTTGACTGTCCAGATCTTATTAATTAATTTTATCTAAGAGTTATACGACTCATACGGCCAGACAAAATAATTTGTTTTTAGTAACATATGCTAGAACAAACTCTGCATTCAATTCGACTTTGAACCGTTTAGCTTTGAACATAAATGAATTTGCTAGCATTCGGAATTTTCCCGATATATTTTCAGTCAGTATTGCTGTACTAAAAAATTATTTAAAAAGATTTTTAATTTTTTAACAAAATTTATACTATGTATTAATAAATACTGGCAATTTATATGTAATTTTTTTGTAAATAAGGCGCTACACTTTTATTTGTCTTTGGCCTGTTGTGTAGCCAAATTTTGAAATAAATTCTCAGCAAGATGCTACACTAGTCGTATCATAGTGTACCTGCTTTCACACTTTTGGGTAATGTCTGAGACGTTCTTATGCGAGAGTATAGAACTATGGTCTCCATTATGGTGCAACGCAAAGGAAGCTTACATTTAGATATAGACAGTATCTGAGAAAAAATAGTTGCATGCCTGAAAATTGAGACCGCTGTTGTCTGAAAAATCGCGCGAAGTCAAATTAAGCGTAGCATATAAAAACCAACAAGCTGTTAGGATTTAAATATTTAAATTAAAAATGAACAAGAATCTTAAGATCTTTATATCTTTGGAATTATAATAAATGGGTTACTGTTATTATTAAATAAAATTTAAAAATGCTAAGTTTTAAAAATATAAAAAGACATTTTTCTTTTTGGGGCTTGGTTAAGAACATTCAATATGTGGTTATTACGTTATAGTAAAATTATTATAGATCTATAGACCTACAGATTATGTAAACAAAATTGTAGAACATATTTTCTTTAACCTTTTACGTAGTATTAGATTAATACGCATAAGAGAATAAAAATAGTGAAACGTGAGTAGTAAAACCACGTCTTAAAGAAATCAGAATCTCATTAGCGTTTTAAATGCATGTGCAAATAATTGGATTATGTCCTCATAGCTGAAGACTATCAAGTTCCTGAGTTCTTGTTTTTCGTTCAGAGACCTTCATTACCTTCCTGTATTATTAACTAAGCTTTATTTGATATACCTAGTACATAAACACGATTCTAAGGGTTTAGGACAAGAAGCTTACTGCTTACGACAAAGTAATGAATACCGTTAATTGATTTAAGAAATTTTGAATTATTATTTTCTTTCTACGCATTAGGTAAATTATAAAAGTTGTTCTTCTATTTTGCATTCATAAGCAAGTCATTATGAAACTGCATTGAGTGTTATAATGAGTTTCATTATGACACTAAACATTTTACTTCATAAAATTGGTATAATTGGAATGAACACCTGCAAATTTTACAAAACAAAAATTCGATAATTAAAGTATCAACAAGAGAACGAAAAAAAAAAAAAAAACGCAAAAAAAAAATAAAGACGCTACACAAGAAGCCTGTTCGTGTTTATCTTAGTCCGGCCCTGGAAGTAGTCCATTGTTTGCCACCAGTATAAGTTTATGATAAACGTTGTAGTTCATACGTCAAAATGCGGCAAGCGTACATAACCTAATTCTTCATATGATACGAGTTTTTTTCTTTCAAACTTATAATACGTACACGTTTATATACATCAGGCACGCACACAGAAAAATGGTCTGGGGGGGGGGTCTAGTTCGAATAAAAACCATAATCCATCTGCTAGAGCAAAAAGTATGCTGGACAATTGGTGAGTACTTTATTTAATTTGCTTAGTATTGATGAACTGAGCGTGATCTGAGCATTATACCTTACCCTTTACTTCCAACGAGCAAAATATTCGGGTGTAGCAGTTCACTGAGCAAATGAGCTTGTTTAATGTTTATACACGTATCCTTCAAATAATGTCAAATGACAACATAAAAAACAATGATAGTATTAAATCCCGCTCACCTTTTCAAAACGTACTGATTAATTTATAAAGTGAGTGTTCAGTTATTTCAGCTCAGTTCAATTTTGTACAGTGAGCTATACAAGATAAAAAGAATGCAGAAATGTACTATTTGTTTCCTGGCAAACTCTACGAGGGGTGTTGGATGTCAGTGACTTTTTTTTACCAAAATGGGACTTGTTTTTTAACATGGTCTCCTTTTAGCTCGATACATATTATCCAACGATATTCCAACTTCTTTAAGTATTCCAAAAGGTACGTTTCAAAAGACCATGTTTTCGCAGTCCCTGCGCATACTGAATCCCAGGATCTAGCCAGCTTTTGCCTTTTTGCTCTACATGAGGTTTCTGTCCTCGCTGAGCTGGCCTCAGGACACCTGCGTTATTCTTTGATAGATGTACCGCCCCAGTCAAACTCCCAGCCTGGAATTGTCCTCGGATCGGATCACGCTGGAGCACGTACGGCTTTCGGCGACGGCGGGTTACGGAAAGGCGCGGGCGCCCGCGCGCGCTGAATCGCGACGGCCCCTGTGAAGAGATCGAACACCGAGCGCAAAAGGACGCGACGGGACCGGCCGGCCCGCCAAAAAGTACGATTTCTCGAACTGTGTGTTTCAACGATGATTTCCTCGTTCGATGCGAATCATTTTCCAGCGAGCCATTTTTTCATTTTTTAAAAGAGCAGAGGGAAAATCTTCACAATAAGATAGATGAGGGAACAGTTCGATTCGACCAATTTGACCGTTGTAATTGCGAACGAGTGAGCTGATGCATTGTCATGGTAGAAAAGAACTGTTTTCTTCGTCAATTGGGGAGTAATCGATTCCATAAAGTAGCATAATATTGTCCTGTGATCGTATTTCCCCTTTACAGATAGTAGATGAAGATTATGCCTTGCGAATTCCAGAAAACCATGGCCATGACCGTTTCGGTCGAGGGAACCCTTTTTGCCTTCTTCAACACGTTCTCGAGGAGAAATCCACTGTTTTGACTGTTCTTTCATTTCTGGTTTACGGTGATGGATCCAAGTTTCATCAACGACTATGAAACGCCTCAAAAACTCACTTGGATTGCGCTTGTACATGTGCTAACGTTGTTTCGAAATGGTCACGTGTTTCTGTTTTTGATCTACTGTGAGCAAACCCATCTTGCCGATAGCTTTTTCATGCCCAAATGTTTATACAGGATATGAAACACACGTTCGTCTGAGATGCTTAACATCTTGGCTATCTCGCGTGTGTTCAGTGGGTGGTCGTCCAATACAATATCATGAATTTTGCTGACCATCTCTTCAGTTTAATACTTTTTAGCTTTCCATCAGTTTTCTTAATAGTTTTTTCCACGCAAAAGGTAATGCTTTATCAACACACGGAAATCAATTTTTTCCATTGTAGCAAATAAACACAGACTTATCCGCTTTCGAACGTTGTTAAAAACGTACTATTTTATAGATATATTTGAAACTTAGTGTGAATGTCGTACAAAATAATACTAAATGTAAATAATATCAAAATTGCGATTTGACCACCACCTTTCATCAAATTCACTGTCTCATCAACAGTAGCGTCACTAGCGTAGGGGAGAGCTTCGGGCCAGGTTTGTACAGCGACCATTCTGTTGTATATTTTTTGTCAGTAGTTCATAGCTGTGATGGTACCACCTATTGAAAGTGGTATAAAATGATGACAATTTATATTGCGTGTGGAATCGGTAATATAGGTTTAAACAGCCAACAAAAGAGAATTTGTGAAACGATTTACGAGAAATTATATTTACTGGTAAGTTCAAATCTTAATTATGATTTTAAATAAATGTTATTTAAATTCATAAAGTTAAACATTTTATATCAACGTCTACACTGAAGTAGATAGTATTCGGTAATATTAAATATATTTCGATTAAACTCAGCATGGACCAATAAGTTTGGCAAAAAAATTCGTTTTAAGACACAGTGGCCACGTAAACTGCATCATTAGTGGCCAGTACTTCTTTCATTGAAAAAGGGGTGACCACAGTTCCTCAATTTTTATATTTATTTCAAAATTGTTTCAGGGAAATTGCCGCGTACAAAACCAAAAAAACCTGGGATTGGGAAAATATTGTTTCTGAATAACCCAGGCAAGAGAATCACTATCTATGATATCGCAAAAAAATTAGATGACGTATATTCTTTTGATTTTTGTTAAAAAAAAATTATTTTGGCATTTAGAGCAACTGGATTTTGCTATGTAATAAAGAAATATTTAGTAAAATTATTTCATGGCTACAACAGTAACGGATCTAGTTCCAGACGAATGTAATCGCGTACAATTGCTACTAATTCGCCATCTATTAGTCAATGTTTTCGCCAGGATACACCAGAAAGATATTGATTAGTCCACAAATTATTAAACCGTATCCAAAAGTTTGGCACGTATAGGAAAAAGAAAGTAATTTCAGCTGAAGGTATAATTGTTCATTTACCTAAACCGAAAACAGTAGGTGGTACTGCTAGAACATCCAATATGATTGTTTTTCTTATAAATTACACTGTAAGCTAAAACTAATTCTTTGTTATTAAATTCTTTGAAAAATTGTTATTTTATACTACGTTTTTTATTTATTAATAAAGATAAGTTAATTAATCAAAATATTTTACTAACTTTCCCAATGTATGACCACAGTACCATACACACATTACCACAGTACCAGCAAATACGTACAGTGGCCATTTATGGAGACAATTTTAAATTGTGATATAAATCATGTTTTATAAACTTTACCCAATATTAAATGACAATATAGTGCTGCTTAGCGATAGTAATGTGAAAGACTTAGGTGTACTATTTAGACACGATTTTAATTTTAGTGACCACATAGACAATATAGTGAATAGTGCCCTTAAAACTTTAGGATTTATACTAAGAAACAGTGGTGGTTCTAAGATATCTACAACTTTGTTACTGTACTGTGCACTAGTTCGACCTAAATTAGAGTACGCAAATACAATCGGGAGCCCAAAATCAATGTCCCACAAAAATCAAATAGAAAAAGTGCAAAAGATATTTGTAAGAAACCTGACCCTGAAATTAACCGGAACATATCCTTTTCCTATCTCATATGCAAACCAGTTAAAAAACCTAGCTCTCAATAATAGCAAGAAATTTCAAACATTAGAATGGAGACCCGAATGAATCCACACTTTGAATTTCGCGTTTAAATTATTTAATAATAAACTAGATGCCCCAGAACTTCTTCAAAATTTAAATATTCGAGTCCCTGACATAAGATTGAGAATTAAAAATGAACAATTTTTCAAAATTTCAGAATCTATGTCACCCCTGAACAAAATGCTCAGTCTAGTAAACAAGCAAGTCTCTGATAGAGATGTAGATATCTATCTGTTTCTTATCGTATCTTACTATTTTATTCTTTATTTTATTCATTATTAGTATTTCTATATTATTGTTATTGTAATTATTGTATTGTATTTTTTCCCCAGTACTATCTAACTACGTACTATAGTTACTGGTTTTAAATACATAAATTAGCAGATTAATATCTACCTAGTGTTACTTTAACGCACTTAAAAAATTGAGATGGTAATTCAGATACTTTTTGACAGATAATTTTGTTGAAAAGTGGCCACTGTACCAAGCTCTCCCCTAATCGCCGCCCATCATATTGCTGCACTTTGCCCCCGAAAATATAAATTTGCCGCCCGGCTGAGATGCACCCCTGGGTTGCGGGGGCCCTACTTATCAAACACCCCTCGCACAATCGATGTAAAAGAAGTTGTGAAGCAAAAAAAAAAAAAAAAACTATTTCAAGGGCAACATTTATTATATATTCGCTACGCCATTGCCATTTAGTAAATATTTTTACAAAACAATATTGTTATTCTGAACAACATCATTTATAACCAATATTCAATAATTCACAATTGAAATTTCACTTTTAGAAAGTAATTGCACATTGTAACCTTGAACTGTTGAAGAATATTTACCTTTGCAAAAGTATGTAGTCATTGTAACTAAAGTCACCTCGCAACTTTTATTACAGTATTCAGTGACCAATCATAGAGGAATACTCATTAATTAGCGCGTATAACGATGTTTCAAGTGGTATGTCGCATGCATACACAAGATGTAGGTATACAAACTTAGAAACTTACGTAATTATGCATGAAAAATGAGGTATACCGTATGTAACGAGCACGTTTTCCAACCACTTGTAAACGTAGAGTCAAGAGGACCTCAAGGATTTCTCCATCTCAGTGATTACTACAATTTTTATATTTTAAACAAACTTTTCAGTATACAGATCATTCAAGAGAAAAACATAATATTTTATAAAGTAACATAATCAGTAATACCATGTGTTCAAAAAGAAACTACATAAGGATTGGCTGTGGAAAAATAAAATAATGTGTACTGCAAGCTTTAACTGTTGCATAAATTAAATAGCTATTTGAAATATTGAGAATAGGGGTTTCAATTAATTACTTATACCATGAATTAAAAAAAAAAAAATAACATAAGGGTTGGCTGTGGAAAAATAAAATAATGTCTATTGCAAGCTTTATATAACAATTGACTAACGTTTAGGCACAGCCTTTGTAATCATTAAAATTGGAAAATATTTTTTATTTTTTTAAAATTATATTGTTTTATTTGCCATTAGTCTATACAACCATATTAGCCAGCTAAATACAAATTTATACATTATATACAATATATTTTTTTATTTCACTGGTACAGAAAAATAAACATAAAAAACTTAAGAAGCTGTTCAAAATGACCAACGTTTTCCTGCAGACACAAATTTACTCGTCTTTTCATACTATTAAAAGCATTTATAAGAATTTGAGGAGTTATATTGGCACACTGTTCGGTAATTATGTTTTGCAGTTCCTCGAAATTGTTAATTGGAGTCTTGTATACATTATTTTTCAGATAAGGGAATATAAAGTAATCTAAAATAGTTGTATGGTGATCTAGGTGGAAATTCTGGATTTAAACGTAAACTAATTATTCGATCGTCAATTGAATTCAAGGTGAATTCAGATGGTCTCTTGAGCGGTGTGGTCAGTTACGCCATCCTGTTGGAAGTAGCCTTGCTAGAGCTCATCCACATGAAGCTGATTAATAAATTCACGTACAATATTCCGGTATCTTTGAGCAGTAACAGTTTCGTGGAAAAATATGGTACCGAAAATACGTCTCCGAGACACAGCAATCCAAACACCAACTTTAATTATTAATTAAATTTTGTTGGAACCAGTGACAATACACAATTCGCCTATTGTTATTTGCTGCCAGCAACTCATGTAAAGCAAGAATTTTGTATGGGAACAGCTGAAATCTTTTTTGACAATAGTACGGCAAGTTCCTAATGATAAACTGGTCTCTTGCTACAGTGTACGTAGTGATGTAGTGGGTTGCTCGTTCATACGTTGACGAACATCATTAACTGTATTTTGAGTACGAACTCTTGGCCTTCCAGTTCTATCTCTATGAGTAATGCTCTCTGTATCTTGGAATAAATCAACACATCTTCTAAGTGCGCTGTTAAAAACTCCTTCAGGGAAAGCAATATCTAGAAATTGTAGCCGAAACTGTAAATCCATTCGCCGAACACCATTTCGAAAATCATACATTTTTTGTGTTCTATTTAAAAACCATTATAATTGTAGCTTAATTGAATTTTCAATAGAAACTTATGGCAACAACAGTGATGACAGTTAATTAATTGACAATTAAAGCTTGCAGAACACATGGTATTTATACAAGTTACTAGCCAATAGACAATGGCACCCAAGATTTTCCAAACGTAATGTTGACAGACCTCAAAAATGGAGGTTGAATGATATAAAAAAAAACCTAGCAGGTATAAATTAACACGTAGCTAAGGAGAAGAAAGTTTGGAAGGGGCGGCCTATGTTGACGAGTAGACAAAAATGTGTAAGTATAAAAAATATAAAATGTGTAAATATAAAAAACATTCAACACATTCAACTTCTGCTGGTTGCTTCGCTAATTAGATACCTACGAGACCATGAAATGTGCAAAAATTCACACTTCACCTCAATTTTTATAGAATAATTATATTCCCATTCTAAAAATATCGACATAAATTATAATAATGAAAAAAAAAAAAAACAAACTAAAATAACAATAATTCAAACAATTCAATTTTGTGAAAAATTCGCAATATTTGATGAAATATTGCATATGTATATCAGGAGACCCAAACGATCTAACCAAAACGCATGGGAAATATCTTGTACTAAAATGGAAAAAAAAAAAACAATGTATTCCTTAGAGAGTCTAAGTTGATTTGCGTTCAGCTTAATGGAAGAAACCTTTATAAAAATATATTTATATATTTTTATACTTTTGAATACTCAAGGATAAAATAATTCAGCAGAGAATCTTGAAAGAGCTCGCATTTGTGTGGCAGCCAGAGCCGAGTATTTGGCTATGATTATATTCCAGCAATAACTGCCAAAACACAAGTCCAAAAAATCTACCACCGGCCGTAAAGACACTTTACGCACGCATTACAGTATTTAAAATGGCACTTCTAAGCTGAAACTGTCAATGCTAAAAAATATCGTATGTATACTTTTATATTATAAAATATGTTAATAAAAAATATTAGTAAATGAAAATAGTTCTGTAAAATACATCAACTCAACTGGCTTTAATTCAAAATACCATAATAATCGACTAAAACACGTAAATTCCAAATATCTAATAATACAGCTACTGGTGTTGCCATGGTAACCAGTTGTGTGGATTTCTGGTACTAAGGGTGGCATATGATATTAATATTATCGGTGTTAAGCGTGTTCTACATTATACTTTATTCGTCAATTTTCTAAACTTTTTTCTTTGAACTAGAAGTTGTCAAAGTTTTAATACAATTTATTTTTCAATTTTTTGGTAGAGAACGAAATTCTTACACGTGTTTCAGTTTATTTAAAGTACCAACATAAAAATATAATTCATATCTTGTCAAGTGTTTATAACCTAGCTATTAGATTTGTAAAATTACTGATTTACGTACAAAACACAATTTATATATTCGCTTATTCAAACCAATGATCAACAAAACACTATGAAACACGTGGTAATACAAAATATTTACAAGCGTAATTTTAATGTTGGTACTGTTGTTAAAAGTGTCTACTGCGCATGCCAATTGAAAATACTTTCAAGAAAAGTTTCTCCAAATCTAGTTTTGAATAAAGTTGACCTTGAGTACATAAAGTGTTCTACACTCTACAATTTCACTGATTATTTCTAGTACGAAGTTCTAGTCAAAGAAATAAGTATGAAAATTTGACGCGAATTGTATAATGTAGAACACGCTTTAGAAAAACTGTTGCATGCAATACGGGTGTAAAGGATTCTCGTGCTACCATTTTCGGCACTCGGTTGACGCTTCAATCGAAAATTCACAATCGATCGAAAAGATATCCTTTACTGTTTTCTGGGCGTTATCTATTTAAAAGTTATCAGAAAAACCGTATTATTCCTTATAAGAATTTTTTAACGAGTAAATGATATTTAAATTAAAAATGCACAAATATATTATTTCAAATTATTTTATTATACAAATATAGTATTTATTATTAATATTATTACTTATTAATTATTATAATTCATTATATTTGTTGTAAGCAAACTTTGCACTGTATAGATATTTATATGACATAACTTGTAATATTTCGAAAAGTAATATTTAATAAAGTTTAATATATAGGGTCTATTATTATTATTTTTTGGGGTTATAACTGGGTGTATAATACACTTTACGCGCGCCTTTACAAACACAGTTCTATATAAAACTCAATGATGTATTTGAGCTACTTATACCCAACGTATGTCCGTAGTTGTTATATTCGTTTGTTATATTTGAATATATTCCGATAAACCTGTATGTTTTTTTATATGGAGCGCTTCTATTGCAGCTGTGAGTAGAGCAACTGAAAGAAGACAATATTTGGTTCTCACCATCTAAACCAAGAGCAATGCCTAATTTTTATGATCTTCTAGATTGAACCATACCCTTTACTAGTGGGCGTCGGTCAAGCAAATCCTAGCCAAATATAGTACATACTCATTACACATGGGAATTGCGGCTCAGTTTGCGGAACCGGACCAGTGGAGGTCGTTCAGTTTGCTGAGCCGGCTCATTGATCCGGCTAAGTAAATATGTTCCCGAGACACAAGTCGGTCAGTTGTCGGTCGTTCGTTCAAGACGGTTGTTGGTTTGCTTTATGTAGGTAGAATGTCGCTCAGCCCCGGCTCTTGCATTATATGAACAAGTTATATAAATAAAGATCTATAGAAGTGAATTATCTAACATTTTTGCCGGGTTAATAGTAAACAAACAATTCACTTTATGTCGCTACTGTAATTTAAACCAGATGTGTTAAGTTTATGGCGATGTTTATTGCCCTTATAAATCGGACATATGGGATTTGGGCAATATTTTAAATTTTTTTATATAGTATGGTTGTAAGAAAGTACACACTAAGCCTATTAGTTTCAAATAGACTGCCCTGCAAATTGATGACAAAATACAATTTATGATAACAAGCCGAGTTCTCGCCAAGTTCAACATGACATCGATCCAGTGACCGTGAGCCGGCTCATTTTAATTTGGTGAACCGTGTCACTTCGGTCAGTGTAATGAGCCGGCTCAGTGAACTGGTTCGTTCATGAACGACCCATCTCTAGTGCTCTATCAATTTTTGTAATGTTTCTATGTGCTGTTTTATATATTAAATCTGATCTAAATAACTGAATTTACGACATATATTCTGTTGATTGAACCGTCAAACGGTTATTTCTTGATATTTTTACCCAAGTATTTCAGATTTGTTACTAATATTAACGGCGGTAGAAAAAAAATTGTATGTAATACATGTGTAAAGGACATTTTTCTAACTTGTACAACCATTTTCGGCACTTGACGTATAACTCGTGCAAAAGACCCCTAAAGTTTTATTGTTTTGTATTTATTATTTATCTTCTCATTATTTTACATGAAAGTTATAAGGTTCGTTTCTGGCCACCCTCTATGACCAGTATTGAACTCTATTATTAGTCTAATCAATGTTTCATTAACCTATATTTAATCTAAGACAATCCATCTATTCTAAGAATAGAAATGAATACATAAAAAAAAAGATTATTTACCTTTCTAAATTTAATCCAAACACGCAATTCAAAAATAAACAAATCAATAGGTAATAATAATTAAATGGGAAAATGTGATTAATATAGCTATATTTTCCAATAACCTTCATATTGTATATTTCAACGTTCCACAAACTTACGTGCCCTATATTTATGAGAGTAAAATTAATGAACCCCGATATAGACAAATTCTCCGTTATCTGTTCATGAAATTGCTCTTGTACGAAATTAAGTTTTTAAGTATGAGTACTTGTACTAATCTCTACCGAACATGCAATGCTTCATGTTATATGTATATATTCAAATAAATTATTAACTGGAAGAGGTTTATATTAGCGCGTAATAAACCAAATAAATTAAGATTAGACGAAATAAATATCGTTATATAAATACATATCTCAAATGGTCAGCATATAAAAGTAAAACTAATTTCATTTAGCGTAGATGAATCTTTAACGTTATCGTCATCATTTATATTGGCCTGCCAACCTTTATGAGTCTTTCCCCACTTAGGTCTTTAAATCATTTTCCATCTGATGATAGCTTTAGAACGAATTAGAGCCATTTAGGTATAAGTTCTCCTGGATTCGTTTAATTTTTTGGAAGTACCCTGTAGCAAACTAAGATTTTAATGTATTGGATAGTTAATAGTTTCTTTTTTATCGCCTAAAGATCGTCTTCAGTATAGGTCAGCCGTCTTGAAATTTTCTACTCGTACAATTTATGACTGGTGTGGTGATCGAGTAGCCTCTTCTACAGTTTCTATTCTCACCTCAATAAAGGTAAGTCCCCATAACAAATAGGGTTAGGGTTAATAGAATTCTATTCTATCATTCCAATAACGCAATTTTATCGGAGGTTGCCAAGTAACCAGTTTTTTTTTTTTTTTTGTTTTTGTTTCTTTTTGCCAACTGTAGAATAGAATTCCATTACTCGTAATCCCACCACAGGTCTGACGAAAGAGAACCATTGGTCCTCCGATGAGCGCGGAGTGTATGTGACGTCCACAGCACTACACGTAAAAAATTATACCCATAAATTTTATATTAATAATAAATATTAAGATAAAAGTACACCCAGATAGGAATATAAGAGGCAGAGTAGGTAAGTTCTTCGTTTCTAGACCGCCGGCCATAGAATACGAAGTACTTCACGGAAATAGTTTGATCTACAGAAACCAGTAACAGTATCATTATTTACTCCACATTTACATGAAAAAATAATATATTACTAGCAGACCGGTTGCCAACAACGTTGGCAAATTGATATCGAATAAAAATTAATATACCGTATTTTTCGGACCATAAGACGCACCTTTTTACATAGAAAAATAAGGTCAAAATTGGGGTGCGTCTTACGGTCCGAAGTTATGACGATTATACGAGGTACGTTAAGTCAGAGCGCATAAAATAGAATCCTACGAAAAAGATTTTAAAAGAAATGAATACAGAATCAGTAGCCTTTTCTGGAGGCTTTACAAGTAAATTACAATCCAAGGGTTGTAATGTCTATAAATAAAAAAAAAAAAAAAACAATTTATGCGGGAAGAATGGAACAAGTGGATAACAAAGCCAAATCACGATGTTACAACAGGACGCATGAAACGGACAATTTCAAACAGGTGAAAAGGCAATATCTAATGCGTCTAAGGTTGCATGGTGAAAGAGCGGAATCCTCAAAAGATAAAAGCAAAATAAAGGTAATAACGTGGAAATTGGCCGATACGCAAGATTAAGATATTCAAGTTACCCGTGTACGATCCCAAAATCATATCCCAAGTTCACCCGTATCAACACTCATCAAAATGGTCAAAGAATATTCAATAAATACCCAATGAAATTAAGAAAAGAATGTTCGACTGTTACCCCATAAATATCCCACAACTAGCATGTAAACAGGGCCCCGCGCGTGTCAACCGTTCTTGTGTAAACATTCACGAGATTGCTCTCCACTAAAAGCCTACACCGCGCGGGTTTGCAATCTTCGACAATACTTGAGGCATTTGAGCTCGACTCTAGTTTTTGCTATATTTTTTGCGCGGTCCCATCAAGGCCCGCGCAAGAGCGGTCAAAACATAACGCATCGACCCGTCTCATCATTAACAATATCTTTATAATATAACAAATTGACATCCCATTCCCAACTACATTAAATATCTCTAGACCATTTGATGAGTTTATTTTATCGTTCATTTTTTTTTTATATATATGGCAGCCAACATATTTACGGACCGTATTGTGATCATACCGATTTTGACATTTCGAGATTTCGATGGATTTCCACGAATTGAGGTCCTTACAAAACGTTTTGACTATTTTTAGCATGATGTCTGTCGGTCCGTCTGTCCGTCTGTCTGTCTGTCCGTCCGTCTGTCTGTGTACACGTGCAGAGCAAATTCGTCTAAAAGGATTTTTATGAAACTTCATATTTAAGCTTTTGACAATGGCACGAGTTGACCAACTTTTGGTAAAAATCGGTTGACTAGAAATGGGAGTTTACTCGTGTCGATTTTAAGATTTTTGCGAATATTTAACAACAGAAAAATATTTCGAAAAAATGTGTTTAACAAAAGTTGCTATAAATGTTTTGAAATTTTTTTAAGTATCTATTTTTTCATACTTATATTTAACGTTTTCATAGTTATGATAAATGATATCTCTGTTAGAAAATATTAGGCCAAGTTATTTCTACTCTGCTGCTAGAATGTATTTTATACAAGTACTTTGTGATGGCGATCGGTCTTGTGGTGGCCACAACTGATTTTTTTTTTTACAATAGTTTTAATAAAATATAAATATCAAATTTAATGGAATGAATCATATAATTTTTGAAAATATTAATTAAAATGAAATGTATTTTCGCAAATTTTAACAAAAAAAATTACTCAATGAAGAATATGGTAGTAATTCCTTAGTAATTCTTGTAAATTTTTCGACTTCGAGAATTATGGAACTCTTTTTCACAACAAGATTGTCAGTAACTTGCTACAAAGAACCATGGCATGACAAATTGAAGTTATTTTGAAAAATATACAGTGAATTTCTTTTATCCTGGAATATAGGTTTTATCATTACTATGTTAATTGAAATCTGACAGCAATGTAAAATTGCGATTCTTTTAATTTACAACATAAGCGATTTAACATTGCTGTCAAAATAATTTGTCGTTACTAGGGAAACCAGGCATAATAATAATTTCAATGTTGCAGGATAAAAGAAATTCACTGAATGATTAGCAGCTGGAGGGTAAACAGCCTGGTAAACACATAGTTTATCAGGAATTCATCAATTTGATGGACAAGTTTAATCAGGTGAAAGAATGTACATGAATCCAGATGAGTGAATATTTTCCACTTGCAATTTGTCAAAACATCCTCTACAGAATGTTTAATGTGTGGCCTGATATAATCGTGACGATTCAATTATAGTAATGGTAATTATGATGGTGTTACAGCCACAGATCGTGTTCTTAAGTGAAGCTATAACTGAATATTAGTTAGCAACATTTCTGTCAGAAATTACGCCCTATAATTTGGTAAAATTGACCCCAGTGAATTGTTGGTGTGTTGATTCTTCTCGAAAATGCAAGGTCACAAATTATTTAGATGATACAGCTGTGGCTTTACCCTAGCTTTACACATGCTTTGCCGACGACTTCGTACTTTTCAGAAGATCCACAACATATTGAGAGAATGATATACCAACTTAATTATGAATACTAAACAGTAGTGGTCGGTTTCTGAAAGCTTAGTTAACTAAAACTAAGTAGTTGCTATGGTTACTTATGAGGTTGTTATATTGTAAACGAATTTAACCAAAAGATTAAACTCGGTTATGCTTTCGAAACCGGCCCTTAGTCATACAATGAACTACTCAAAAATGGTCATACTAACGAATAGTTCCCAAGTAAACATTAAAATAAATAAATTTAAAAAAATACATAATAATAAAATTAATTGTGTAAAGCAAAACAATTTACCTATGGCAATCCACTTTGTGCGCAAATTGAGAGGCGTATAGCTGAAGGGTGGAAAAAAATTCTGGGGACTGAAAAAAGGGATGAAGGCAAATATATCCATTACAATTAAAAGTAAGGTGTTTAACTTTTGTATAATTCCCGCACTTATTGACGCCAAAATTGCTCCTTGTCTCAAAAAAATTAAGAAAAACTGGTAGTTACTTAGAGAAAACTGGATCCATAATCTAAATATGGATCTAAAGATCCATACTCAGAGTAAGACACCGAGACAAAATACTAAATAGAGAAATCCATAAAAAATTAAAGATGTTACAGACTGCTGTAGAAGATTGAAATGGAGATGGGCAGGACACCTAAATGACATGCGGTGTACGAAGAAAACATCTTTATGGTCACCAAGGCATCTGAAGAGATCACGAGGAAGGAACAAGATAAGATGGAGACACGACATTATTAAAATAGCTCAGGATCGCTCAAGATAGGATACAATGAAAGGACATATAGGAAGCCTATGCCCAAAGATTGGGATAGTTTTAGGCTAGTTATTATTATTATTATTATTACAGCTGCTGCCCGAGATCTCTTGCAGTTTAACTCCATTAGAGAATTACCATCAACCATTCCCACTTCTCACAACGTTGGCAAGCAGATGCTAGTTGTTTTCAAACTGTCAACCTTTAGTGAAGAAGTAAAGGTAACTCAACGCCTACCACAACATTGGGTAAAAATGATATCTTCAAGAAGAATATTTTGAACATTTATATCGAAGCATAGTTAGGAATATAAAAGGGTTTAAGTTTGTTATTTTATGCAGTACTTTTTACAAATGGTAATAACAGAAAATTTATACTAAACGAATACTTCAATATATCTAGGTCGAGACAATATTTTATTTTTTAAATATAAAATACTGGCAACATCCTTGAATACCTATACTTTAAAACACGATCTGCAATTTGACTTAATCTATTTAATAATTTGTTTTTAACGGTTGAGAGAGCACATAAAATCAAATCAGTTCAATGATGCACAAAACCCTGAGGCTGTATCCGCCTGGTAACATCTCGTCACTTCCCTACATCATCATTATTGATTTCCATTCCTTTTCCTATTTTCTTCTTACATTCCGTGACCTTATTTATATCAATTTGGTTATTTTTAACTGCGCCAGATACAATACATCAAAATGATATTTACTAAAATAAACTAAAAACATTTTATGAATTCAATCAGGGAAATATGCAATTATTTCTATTTTTAACCAACAGCTCAATACTTACAGTTTAAATCCTATTACCTGAATTTAGTTTTAATAATAATTACACTCAGCATTACAACCTAGTTATTATTATTAAATTATTGTTATTATCTGATTTGAAGATTGTGATGTACAATTCAGTTTTTTAAACAAGTCTTCAATGACAAATGAACGAAGTAACGACCAACTTATTTGTATATCTCTGTATCGTACATGCCTTACAAGCATGAGCTAGAGAAATATATAAATAAGTTGATTGTTGATTTATTCATTTGTCATTGAACAGACTTCTTTAAAAACCTGAACTTTATATTTGTTTTGGTTTGGAATTTTTGTAAGATTTCGATGCTAGAATTAGCGGTGTGCAGATATCCGTATGCATCTCCGCGGAAGATTAGCAAAAAATAAAAATTCGTATCCGGGTCTGTATCAGTTTTTCCTAGGCGTATCTTAAACGGATATCATAGATAAATTCAAATTAGTTGTCATATAAGCTTGCGTTTAAAAATGCTCATGATGGTGTAAATTTTACTCTGGCGTCTAAATTAATGTTTAGTCGAGCCACCACCAACAAGTAATGTAATACTTGTTGGTGGTTTTCAAACGGTATACATTAAATATTAGTGTAAAATTACTCTAATCAACGACAATGAGTGATTTTAAACTCAATTAAATTGTGTGTTAGTAGGCATGTTTTTGTTTGTAGGAAACGTGCGACACATCAACAATCGTTTTAAGGTTCGTTGTTCTACTGTAGATCAGTATCTGTGGATTAGGACGCAAATAATTCGTATCTCTATGTATATTCGCGGATCTGGCTTTTATATGAACCGGCACAAAACTAGTTAGAATTACTCATGGCACTCCAAAGTGGTCGTCCGTAAGTCCATATGGGTTTCAGAATAACTTTGTATTTATTTCTTTTCCAATTACATTTTCTATTTTTATTTTCCAATAAACCATCAACCAGAATAGCTGGCTGGTTTTTAATATTAATTGCTTCCTCTTAATGCTAATGTCTTGTTTCCACGTTAACCGTCTGTTAAAGTGCAGACCGAGGCATTTTGCACCATTCTTTGAGCCACATTTGAATCTTGTTTAAGTTTCTTGTAGGAGGCGGAAAACATAACAATAGGGTCTTCGTGTGATGCCAAAACCGTTGGATTGTCAGCAAATGTTGACAGGATTGTATTTTTGGTTATTTTTAGACTTGCTGTGAACAAAAGGTATGAAATTGGTACAAGTAGGCTGCCATATGGTACAGCAGAAATAATGAAGTATAGAATAATGAAATTATTACCCGTTCTGACTAGAAAAAATCTATTGCAGACCATACTTTAACTCATACGCCATATTACTGTTAGGTAAGAGAAAAGTTGGAAGTTTGGAAAAGCACCATCACAGACTTAATAGATAGATAATTAATAGATGATATTTAGTATGTTTACTGACGATGAATGCATGGCATTCGTAATGGACATTTAATTAAATAAATGTATAGTGAAGAAAAGGTGCTGCTTATTTATGCCATTTATAAAACCTTCACGTTTAACAATTAACTACCATAGATAGGTGCTAATAATTTGTATTAACTATACAGCTTGCATCAACTGCCATTTTATTTTAGTTCAGTTTTGACAGTTTTTATAGCCAGTGAACACGTGGCAAATTGGTTATGGAGCATTTTATGACTCAACAAAGTGGCGTTAATATTAAAACGCACTACGAAAATCAGTCTTCAGTTACAGCGAGCCTCAGAAAATTTCAACTTCAGCGGTTATGTTAACAAAATAGCCACTATTGGGGGCGCCGAAAATCTCCAAGTGATTCATCAGAGACCAATGCACCCTAACAGAGTGATAGTGTGGTATAGAATTTGGTGAGATGTAACTGAACTGTATTTCTTTTAAAACGCTGATGGTAACGTTGTTAACTGTGAAGTGCGATAGCTATGACATGACATGATTCGAGCAATTGTTGTCAGATCAATTAGATGAATTGAATTTGGAAAACTCGTGGTTTTAGCAAGACGTTAAACAAGACGAACCACATTTGAAATTTTGAAGAAAATGTTTCTAGACCAATTAATCTCCAGATGCGGTGGCATTATCTAACCGCCAAGATCTCTAGGTTTAACTGCTCCAGACTTTATCTTAAAGGAGGTGTCTATGCCAATAAGCCAACGTTAATTGAACAATTATAGAACCATGTTAGAAAAGAAAGAGTTAAAGTATTGTCTCAAAATTTGTGTAAATGTTACATGAAATGGTCTTGAAGGCGATCACATTTGGCGAATACATAATTGCAAAATACAATTACGTTACAAAATACAATTAGCATTTATATAAAAATATTTATTGTTTTGTATTTATTATAGGAACTGTTTGAAATGAAAGTTGTAAGGTTAATTTTTGGCCATTTGGTATTATACCTTACATAACAAACTATTAAGAAATATTTAGAATATTTCCCTTGAATACTTCTCGTGATACTTTGCAATATAACTTATTTACTAAATGTTGTAAATCAAATTGTAAATTTACATGGAGATAATAAAAATGTGATAAACTGTAAACCTAAAATTATCACAAGATAAATAAGTAAGTAAATCTAGATTACATATTTTATAATCTGCACTAAAAAGAATACAATAATGTAGATCTAAGATTATTTTTTAATATTGGTAATGAATAATTTGTAATCTAGTAATTATCTAGAAATAATAAAATATATCTATTATCATATTTGTTATCTTTTAGCATCTTCGACGATACCTTTCTCAGAACAAACTTCAATATAGGCCAATGTTATTAATGTTTATTTTTTTAAATTGAAAAAGTAGTAAGATTAAAAAACCGGTACGTTGATTTTTAAAATTTTTAATCAAGTTCGTGCCTGCCAGGTTTTGCCAGGAAAATTATTTCGTATTTACGAAAAAGGCAATGAAATGTAAAAAGCTCCTAATTGTTCGATATGTGATACTGATTTGTCTGTCACACAGTTGTTCCCAATGCTTTCAATTCGAGGATATCAGGGGTAGGCTTGGCCTGTGTTAAACAAGACGAGTTCTCTGTTGGTGAAACCGGGTACATTATTTTTGAGTAACTCGGTTTCGGATACCTGGTTTGACATACCTAGGTTCGGATACTGGTTTCGGATGCCTGGTTTCGGATGCCCGGTTTCGAATTCCCGGTTTCCAATGCTCGGTTTCGGATACTCGGTTTCTGATGCCCGGTTCCGGATACCCAGTTCCGAATACCTGGTTCCGAATACCCGGTTTTCGACTCGGGTATCCGAAACCGATTCATTTTTTGGAACTGGTTCCAGTATGGTCGATTTCCGATAGAACTAGTTACTTATATTATATACCTATGCATATACTATTACTAGTTTTGAACATTTTAAGTAGCAAAAGACATTTTAAATCAGTTTTACTTAACTATACCAACCTTGGCTACCCACTTTATCGTCTACCTACATAATTTCAAATATAATTGTTACAGAATTATTTAAAACACATTTCTAAATAAAATTATATGCATATCTGCATAATCTCGGCATTTCTTTTTATAGACGCATGACGTCATGTCTTGACGATTTAATACTTAGACATGACGTATGATGCAGACGTCAAATGCAGTATTGCACATACATGATTGATGTAAGCACCAATATTATTTTTATAGTTCCGGACAGTATAGTTGGGAGGTCGAATAAATCAACTGAAGGCGGATCTAAAATAAAACCGATCCGATAAAATTAGAAATGAATGAAAATAAATATATAGCAGCTGCAAAAAGATCGGAATTCCTTTATTTTATATGAATCAATAATAATGTCATTATTTGCACCACAATTCCTTTAAAACTAAGTCTTCAGGCAGCTACGCACGTTTGCCAGTATCATAAAGCATTTTTAGATACATTGCAGCTTCAAAATGTTTCAGGAATTACTTTATTTTATATAAACCAATAATAGTGACATCATTTACATCACATTTTCTTCCAAACTAAGTCGTTAGGTACTGCCTACGTTTGTCAAACACCATAGATCTGTTGGAAACATTACAGGTTTAGAATGTTTCCGAAATTTACTTTCTCCAACAATGACGTCCATTCTTGACGGCTTTAATTATATATTCAACCATAACTGACGGCTTCAATTTACACCCCCACAAATCGATATCCCAGAACACAAATGTACATACATTTTTATAACTTGGGCCATAATATTTTCCAATCCTAGCTAAAGATTTGCTGAGTAGTAAAAGCAATATGCGGCCTAGCGTTGTCTTTTCTGTCCCATTTGGTTGGCCAAATGATTCAGGAGCTGCCTACTGCTCTCGGCAGTAATTGTTTTAACCTGACACATCCTTTACGTCTCAATAGATGCATAGAAGGCCCTTTTCGGCATGTGTTCTGTTTTCCCATTGATGTTGACGTAAATGGTTGATCAGGGTTTACCCATCAATATGTGCCTTGAGAATTGTTGTACATAATTGATTTTTGTTGCCGGTAATCATTTTCTACAAACTTTTCTTACATTATTTTTGGGGTGCATGTGCCGAGCAATGCTGTGCTCGGACAATTCACCTGACACCTTTCCGAGTTTCTGAATTTATCCATCTTATTCAATCATCTCGAAACTGTTGCTCGATTAACTCACTGTTATTCTACTAAATACTTGTATCTGTGGCAGATTTTTATTCAATAACACAAGTCTACACAGATTTTGTGCCTGGGATTTGAGTGTGTGATTATTATAGGTCTAGTGATACTAAAATGAGAAAAAATATGTTTTGCCAAAAAAGTTTGCTTTTGCAGCTAGGAGAGTACCATTTAAAATTTCAAGAAAGTGTATTTTTAAGAAAGTGAAAATTTTTAGTCGAATGACTTAGGTTGCTCAGATGATAAAAAATTGAAACAAATATTGCTTTATAATATTGTAATCAACTTTAATTATTAAATTTAGTTGAAAAACAAAAAAAATAAATAAATAAAAAATATAGTTTAAAAATAAAGATTTTTACATTTCTTACTATCTTCAAAGGAAATTTCTTTGACTAAACCCCAAATATAGTCTCCCATCATATTTTTATTATATTGGCCTTGATACCGACGTTCAAATTCCATAACGTCTTGATGGAAACGTTCTCCTTGTTCCTCTGAATATGCTCCCATGTTGTCTTTGAATTTATCTAAATGAGCGTGCAGCATGTGAACTTTGAGAGACATCCTGCAACCCATGGCTTTAAAGTTATTCAGCATACTAGAAACTAGCTCTTGATAGTTTTCTGCTCTGTTATTGCAAAAAAAAAAACCGTAGACTACTGCTTTAAAGTTTTGAAAATTCTTCGCTGTCCAAAATTTTTTTAATCTGTGGGCCACAAAGATTCCATCGTTAACTTTAGCTTCTGACAACTTTGGAAAAAAAATCTCTCAAATATATGAAAGCTTCGGATTTTCCAACCAACCCTATCTCAAATTGTTTCATCAGACCCTAACTTAATGTGTAGTGGTGGCATCAGCACATTTGTAGGCTCAATTATGGGCTCTCATTTAACATTTTTCCTCCCCACCTGAAATTCTGTTCTTTCCGGCAACGTTTGTCGATTGTAGTGGGTGGCATAAGCTCTGCTATCTCATAAACAAAGGTAGCGTAAGTTGCCAGTTATATTCCTTGTACTTTAGGGCTTCTGGTAGAATTTTAACACTGTCGTAATTTTCCTTGAGATGTACGGAATGAGCAGCCGAAAGAGATGGAAATTTATTACCATTATGAAGTAAAACAGTTTTTAGGCTTTTTGTGGAGCTATAGATAAACAAGCGCCATTCGCTGAAAATGCAAGATATTCCAATTTCTTTAAATAAACCATTTACGTTTTTACAAAAGCAAAATCCATCTTCCTTAGTAAAAAAAAGTAGAAAATAGATCATGTCACTTTCTTTGATCAGTTATTTTGACATTTTTATTGAGCAAATCACACTGTCTCAGTCGAGAACCCAAAATCTCTGCTTTACTTTTGGGTAAATTCAGATCTCTAATTAAATCACTGAAATCTTCTGCTGTAATGAGATGAGGTACTGATGGTTCCTGTGATGGTATAAATTCTTCGTCGAATACTGCATTTGAACTTTCAGATGAACTTGTTTGAGTATTTGGTACTTCAGTACCAAATACCCCCCACCCCCGCTTTGTCGCTACAAAACATCGTAGATAGTTTACTGCTACTGTCAAAATTAAGGAATCGTTATTATCTCTCCCAAGAGTACAAAAGCAAACTTTGATGAAAGTGTTTACATTTTTTTTATTGTTTTTATACATGACAAATAAAAAAATGACGGACTAAACTCAGGCACAAAATTTTGTTTTGTTTTTGTTGACCAGTAATAATGCTTGTAAATCATCGGCCTGCAATATTCGTAAAAAAAAAAATCAATGAAAAATGCAAAGTGTAAAAAAGAAAAAGAACGTCAAGTAATTTAAATTAAAACATTTTTGGTACATGGAAATCAATGTTGACTAGAAAAAGGACGTAGCTTGGTTTCGTTACGATATATATAAATTGAAACACTCTGTATATGTATATTTGATACTTGGTAAACGTGTGATCATGTTTCTTGTTAAGGAATTCAAACGGTGACAACATATTGTTATAGAATACAGTCCCTTATCCGAGACCAATATCGTCTACTTTTTATTTTTTCGTTGATTTCTGTTTTAATCAAGTACTTCCGATCTTAAATGAAAGACATTTCTATTTGACGCGTGGTTAATTCAAGGACTTTTCCTTCCGTTAGTCTCAACAAAAGAATTTTCCGCAGCGTGAGATTCAATGGGCTGTCAAAGTTGCAGAACTGAAGCTTAACTAATAAGGATAAATTTGCAAATCTTCTTTATACTAACAACCGTATATTTCTCTCTTTTGCGACAGTATGTTACTTTAACCCTTTATCGCCTAATGGGTTATACATGTCCAGTGCCTAGTATAAACATATTAACCATTGTCCCTTTCGTATTAATAGTATGTACCGTGAACAAGATTTCAACCAATAATACGATTTTTCGTATTTTTCGTTCTGAAAATATAAAATTGCTGACAAAATTTTATTTACGGAACGCGGTTGCTGAAATTTGAAAGATTAAGCAACCAAGATCGAATCCTGGGATTTATCGATTTCTTACTCCCCTTCACTTTATTATGGGTCAAAACAGTCCTCTATTCAATTAATCCATGATATTTACACACACATTTGTACAGATCACTAAAGTATATTGAGGTTATATTTTTAAACAAAACTATAATTTGAACAAAGTGTCCCTTAAATAATTAATTACCAATAAAAATCATATTTAACCACAAATTACTTTCTCAATTTACATGTTATTCTACATTCAAAATGCATGCTCAAATTGTACATAGGCAATGGAGACAAAGAGGAACAAGAGTTAGCAATAGACAGAAAAGATTAAGAAGAAATGACAGAAGACAGAAATGTATCAGAACATATTATTGCTAATACAGGAAGAAAGCAACGCGATGATAATTTCTATTGCACTTTTATTGATATTATAACCCAACCTATTGAAAATATATTGTTCCGCTAATGAATTGGATGTATTCCTCAAACTTTTTCCCAAAAGTTTGATAACGTACATAGCACAGTGAACCAACAAATGACTTGCTATTCTTCAGGAAAAGAAACGTGGGAGGGTTGAGAGCTCGAATGCTGGCGAAAAGGCTGTAGTCATTGTTTAGTAATTAGCTAGCATAATTAAAAAATTAGTATACATGGTTTTTATGATAAACAAAGCAAATAAAAACAAAATGTCATTAAATAAGTCAGCGAGAAAGGGTTAAAAACCTTCGTATTAACTAACACTTTCTTAGAAGTCTTTATGTTTCTTAAACCTCATAACTTTCATTTGGTGACTCAATATTACTATAAAATATATTGTCTGGAGTCAATAACTCTGTTAACTGTAACGCCGCAGATTTAAAATAATGTTTAAATGTCACACTATGATAATCAATTCAGTTTAACCCAGATAGTATGGTAGTGTTATGTAATGAACAACAAACATATATATGTACATATGAACACACCTTTAATGATTTCGAGGAAGTTCTTATATGAGCACGTCAACCTTGAACGATATTACCGACAATGTTGACACTTTTTAACCTTTATAAGGCTTCATAAACATTGTTATAAGTTTATTAATATAATCTATTAGAACAAAAACTAGAACACAGAATAGAAATGGAGAAACTGATTCGAGAATGAATACAAACAAAAGTGTCGTGCAAAAAAGAAAAGAGAAACAATTATGTTACAGAACGCGCAAAATAAGATGAAACCCCCAATGCGCAATAGGGGATACGCATAAAATTTATATTTCCTTAAACCTACTTTTTTTTTTGATATGTTAATGTTAGTTATGTCACCTAACAAAACAAAAATCACATTTTAATTAATATTACAGCCAAATTTTTTAATTAAAATATTGTAAATTTGAAATAAGCCGACCACAGCGCGAAGGTTGCCGAGTAAATACGACTGAGCATGACGTCAAACCCAGACAGCCCAGACTACAACATAATCTTGACGTGTGTATATTGTATTGTTCGAGAGTTTTGTATTTGTTTTTAAACAATTTCTCACGCATTTATTATTAAAATGGCAGATATAGATTTTGTTTTGGCTAAGAGTGATAATTTACCCAACATTGATGCTTTTATGCTCATGGAATATATGAAAAATAATGAATGGTACAGTGCTGAAGAAATATGTGGTGTCAAAACAGACTTGTAAGTAAACCATTTATGTATTCTATAACTTTATGTAAACAATAAACGCTGCAACTCTGTAAAATGTAAATATTTATGTAATTTAGAATTTTACTACATTGTTTACATGAAGTTAAAAAACGTTAGAGGTATAATTGAAATACTGCAATATAGGTTATATATTTTAATATAAAATTTAATTCGGTTAACATGTATAAATTGTTTTTATAGAATTAAACTTTATTTTAATTAAAATCATTCTAATTTTACATAATCTGTAAAAGTTATACAAGCAAATAAGTTCACGACAGACTGTGTAGGCTGTAAGCTGTACACTGGGTAGGCTGTACGCAGTACACTTATGTAGGGTATGACGTCACACGTGGTTTTCGCGCACTACATACATTTATGATTCTTTTAAGCTTTCAAATAAAAAAAAAATGCAAAACTGTTTTTTATGATATATGCAACACAAGTTACCTATTCATGAACTGCCTTGTACTCGATGTATCTTGTAGTATATACAACAAAATGTCATCATACAATTGTGGTGTATACCAAAATTAACTATTGATAGTAGACTTGTGATAAGTGAGCCGTTGATGAACTAAATCTATTTTTCTCACGATGTAGCAACTTCTAGCCTGAGAGGGACGATACATATAAATACATTTCTTGTTAAAAATATGCAACTTAACATAAATCTATACATAAATTTATGGAAATATTCAGTGCTCATTAAAGATTTATATCTTTAAAGCACAATTAAAGATTTATACGTATCAATAATTATAATTACATAAAAATTTGCCTTACAAAAATTATTTATTAATAAACGTATAATAAATGATATCCACAAAGAATACTTTCAGGTATTTGAAGAATCTAATGCAAAAATACCTTACAAAGACATACTTGTTTATTTCTGTAGCGTTTCAATGTATTTTGATTCGACGTTTCTATGGTTTTTTTGACGTCAGAAAAAGTATCTGGAAACAAGAATAAAAGGATAAAAAAAGATGCTTTTCGAAGTGTAGGATTTTTTTACAATAACTCCTTTCTAATTGTGTTTGAAACAAATTATAGGCTAGCATTGAAATATACTAAATAATCCTGTCTAAGATAAATCATTCGAATATGGAGCCATAGAGAAATATTCAATGAAAATCTATGGAGATTAATAATCCAAAAAAATTAACATAGATCTGGAGATAGGAAAGAGAAAAATTAAATGGCTTAGCCACACTTAAAAAGCCCCCATTATGCTCGTTCATAATAACGTCCATAACATAAACGCATCGCATATACATAAGGCGAATCAATGGTGTATCACTGTTTGCTTATAGTACGAACATTTGTTTATATTAAACAGACAATATACGCCAGTGAAATAACCTTATGAACCTGTGCTCTAGATCAGTGATTCCTAACCGCGGATCCGTGGACCGATACCAGTCCGAGAATTTTTTCTATGTCGCTTGCCGGTCCACCATGGAAAAAGGTTGGGAAACGCTGCTCTTATAAATGAGGCTTATAATAAGTCTTCCATCGCAGTGATGGGAACACAAAGCAAATTTCTAAAAACTGATTCAGGCGTACTAAGTCTTAAGTATATGTTCTTTTGATTGTCCACTGGTTGAGGTTCTAAATGTTTCATGGACTCTACTGGAACTTGCATTGACAATAATTTAAGAACGATTTTTAAAATATGTTAAATGAAACGATTTAAAAATATTTTATACATAGTACCGTAACAACCGAAATTTTTCTTTAAAAAATATATTAATAAATAAATTTACTAGATTATTAACATATGCTTTTATTCATTTTCACGTTACTGGCGTATACGTTGTTTTTCAGCTTGTGAAAAAATCTCATAGTTTAGCTAGTGGCGAGGAAGAATGCTGCATTTTCCTCATTAAAGTCTGCAATTAATTTTTGCATACTTTGCAAAATTCCTATCCAGATTTTTCCACAAAATGCATACTCTGCACTAGCATTTTGTAAAGTTTGTTCACAACATTAAAGCAAGAGCCAAACAAAAACAACAACTATATGGTCAGCCCAAGACGTTCCAAATTACCGATTATTTATGGATACATTATTTTCACCAAGAATAATAAAGCTTGATTTGTGTTTTTAAGGTGTAAATCTGGAATGAACACTGCACAATTCTTTCGATATACGTTTATTAAAAGTAATGGAACATTGTAAAGATGTCTGTTCAATGACAAAATGAATGAAGCAATAACCAACTTATTTATAAATTTCATGCCTTACAAGTATGATTCAAAAAGAAATATACAAATAAGTTGATTGCCGATTCGTTTATTTGTCATTTAACACACTTCTTAAAAAACTGAACTTTACATTCGATGTCATGAAATTCTCTAATGGCAGTCGAAATGTACATCGGTACTACTTATGTTCACTAAGTCGATGCAGTCCGTGGTCTAGTGATAGGTTGACTCATGTTGTAAAAAGCTTAGAAAATTGTTTTAGCACTGCATAGACTTGGTGAGTAGTTTGATCAAAAAATGTACGGACTAGCATCATAACTATCTATAATATAATACGTCAACGTGTGTCCTTGCGTGGGTGCGTGTGCACGTCTGTCGTCTAAAATCTAAAACAATTGAAGCGAGATTCCGAAATGTAACGAAATATTCCGAAGCTTATCGAATTATATATTGACATATAACGCGTAATAATAATAGTTGTTAATTGATATGTTTACACAAAAATAATATAAATTAAAATTATTAGTAGCAGAAAAATAATTATTTTAAAAAATATTTGGTTTTGATGAAAGTAAGTAAGGAAAATGTGACTTTGTTTTCTTTATTATTATTTTTTCAATGTTTTATTATTTTTTTATATCTACGATTAACGTTTTAAATTATCTAACGTCTTTAAAATTAGTTGGAAATATTTAAAATATTTTGGTAAAAATTACAAATTGATACATTCTATAGTTTGCACCTTTGAAATTGTATATCATGTTGGTATTAAAACATGGTAAAAAATTTCACTTAAAATGTCATTCCATTTGACATATGTCATAAAGATAAATGATATAGTTATTATGATCATAACCAACAAATCTGAAGTAGGTTTTACAGCGTAAGGAATATTCTGAAATGACAAATTTACATTTAAAAGTCAGTATAATCCGTCAATTTGTAATACGAAACTAGATCTGGTTACTTTGGTGACTGTTGTGGTGTAAACAGACTTTGGCGTATCCGTGTGAACCAATACTATGATAATATTATAAATGTATTGTCAATATACAACATGAAAAATGAACTTTCCCTGTTGGTTACGTATTACAAAATGAGACAGATAATAATACACTATAAAAGTAACCAAAATAACCAGATCTGGTTTGACTTTACAAAACTGAACGCAGTATATTAAAGGGGACAAACAATTAAATTTTACTGTGTAATAGTTTCTTACGATTTATTTCAACTAATTTTGATATAGTGTACGTACGATTTTTTCCGTGTGTATTTTTCCGTGTGCGCTTTTTTCCGTGTGTGTATTTTTTCATGTGCGCTTTTTTGCGTGTGCGTATTTTTATATTATATAAGTAATTGGAAAATTTATTTTAATTAATATATTTTAAATTTAACGTCTCAAATCATTTTTAGTTTTAAGATTATAATGGTAATGCACTGAGTGAAAATGAGTCGTTTTCCCATCTTAAAAAGTTCATGAATAAATAATTCGGAATAATACTCATTATTTGTCCAGTTTTTAATAATGGGCGAAGAGTTGATTCAATTTGAATTGGATGTATTAAGTTAGGCGTATGGCTAAAGAAAGAAGTCTGAGGTGTCGAGCAAGTTCCACATTAAGGTAACGATTTGTTTTCCAACCCAGTTGGCAAAGGGAGCACTAGTTCTAATAATAAGACGTTAATTTATATTTAAATTATCACCTTAGAAATATTGCCCTTATGTGGCTACAATCGCTGCCAGCGTTTTTTAACACATTTATAGCCACTTTTTGGAATCACTTTAGATCAGTGTCCGTTTTTTTCTTAAATCTCTTCAATTGTTTGAAAACTGTGTCCTTTTAAAGAACTCATAAGTTTTCGCAAAAAAAAGCTTGAAATCTTCGTGTAGCGAACGTATTACAAACTTTCCGTGCATAGTCCGAGAGTGAAGCATGCTACGAACTTTCAGTTAGGGGGTATTCTAAATACACAATGTAATTCATTATTTGCAAAGTTTCGTAGAAAAATTCCGGCATTACTGGGTTAAGAATGTTAGGTTAGGATTATGTCGAGCGATTGAACTACACAAAAATGTTACACGGCGTTTTACCTTACGCGATATATTACAAGCAGAGTGACCAGGTCTCAGGGTTTCAACATCGTTTCTTCGGGCTCCGGGTTTTGTTATAAAATCTCCGGGTTACGCTAATTTTTTCTAAAATTAATGTAAATGGTTTATAGCAATGAAAATAACATAGTTACGATTCATATAATTATCGCAAATCTCGCGCGCAGTGCCTGCGTATATCTGACTCTTTCTATTTCCGATCGCGTCAACGGTTAAAGCCGATTAGTCGGATATATAGAACCTGCAGCAGTCGCCGACTATTTGACTGTTCTGTGTCATCAACTGCTGCACTTGGACTATCAACTGTCAGCCGGTCGTGCGAGTCAGACAGTAGCGAGTGGCAGTTGATGGTCGATAGACGTTGTTAGTGTTTTAGGATATAAAAGCAAAATTGAATAATATATATTTTTTTAAGTCTCAGTGTTTACCTAAACTGAAATCTGGTCACCCTGATTACGAGGTCGTTTCGCTAATGTGGACTCAGTTTTAGTAGTACTTTGTTATGACTGGCGATATTGGTCAAAATATCTTAATGACCCGTATGGTTTTTACTTTTTCTGCAGCCTCTCTAACAGCCGATCGTCGATGGATTAATTCACGAACCTAGATAACCCTTTCGTCGGTTTTAGGAATTGAAGGCTTACCCAAGCTCACATAATTTTTGATTGAATTTCTACCATTTTAAAAACGCCTGAACACGCAATTCAACTCGGAGCATCTTAAATCTGTTTTCAAACGTACACGTAATTCTGTCAACGTTTTTGTTTGAAAAGTTTGAAATCAATTTTTACACAGACACGCTGAATTTCAATCAGGACCAAGCGCGCACTCAGTTGTAGGACTCACGGGCTTGAGTACCTCCCCAAGAACTCAAAAACACGTGGTTTTTATGCCATTTTGTCAAAATATAGGTCATCACTCGTATTTTGGAAGCGAGGACCTTTTTTTTGTTTAGATCATCGTATTTTCTAAGTGAGGATCTTTTAGGTCAACACTTGCATTTTAAAAAATACAGTGCTTTTGGCCAGCACTTGTTGCCGAGTCATTTCCCGATTCCTACCCTTTTAAAACATTTTTTTCTTCTGAGCCCCCACCCCAAGAAGGATACCGGTGCGCACCAATCAGGCCAATTTTAAAAATCACTGAAATAAAACAACTTAGCGAAACAAATTCAACTCTCAAATTACACCATCATATCAAGCCGCCATTTCTGTATCAAACCTCTGTATGTGCAAGTTTTAGGGGAACATCCACTTTCGGTTTCTAAACGACACTTAATCTTGGTGCAAAATGAAAGTTCGAAGGGGAAAATAATATATTGTAATATAGCAATTATTGTATTACTGATGATTTATGTCATTAGAAAAGAAAAATATGTGTGGTTTTTATCGACATTCTAACGGTATATAATAATATACATGTGTTAAATATATACATCCGACAAGGATTATATGTAAATACTATGTCTGTCTGCGTAGGTGACATATCACGACCTTTTATAATATTACGGTTATCTTTCATAAGAAAGTTGTCAATTGTATTCACTTTATAACATCATTAACTATAAATATACGAATATCGGAAGATACGATGGGCGGTTGAAAAGTAATCGGCCTAGGCAAGAGATGGCGCCACCAATATCAAATCAATGTTGTTTTTCGTAAATCCTAACCTTCAAATGACTACTGTAACATTTTCAACTAGCTGCGTAATTTAGTTTGTGTTTGACAGTCTTTGAAAGCCAACCACTTTTGCATTTTTACAAAAATGAATCAAATCGAATATCGTGCAGAGATTAGATACTTATTTTTGAAAAAGAAAATGAAAAGATCAACACCGAATTGAATGGTGTTTAAGGGAACTCTGCACCTTCGCTATCAACAATTAAATATTGGACTACTGAATTTAAACGCGGTCGTAAGAGCATTTTTGATGATGATCGTCCAGGCCGTCAAAAAGAGGTCATCACGCTAGAAATGGTCGATGAAAACCATGGAATGATAATCGACGATCGACGAGTGTTTTAGAGCGAGATAGTTGAAGCTATGGGCATCTCAACCGAACGGGCGCTCAACATTTTACATGAATATTTGGGAATGAGGAAGCTCTCTGCCAGATGGGTGCCGCATTTGCTCTCAGTCGACAACAAATGCAATCGTCTGACCATTTCGAAAAAATGTTTGGCGATATTAAATCGAAATAAAAAGTTCTGCGCCGTTTAGTAACTGTGGACGAAACATAGATCCATCACACAGAGACCAAGGAACAGTCGAAAAAGTAGACTGCTCCTGGCGAATCGAAGCCGAAGAAGGCCAAGGTGGCTCTATCGGCCAACAAAGTCATGGCCACAGTTTTTTGGGAAGCGCACGGTATCATTCACATCCACTACTTGGAAAAGGGAAAAACGATCACGGGCGTGTATTATACAGATCTGTTGGACCGATTCGACGCCGATTTGAAGCGTAATCGGCCGCATTTGGCGAAGAATAAAATACTATTCCACCAGGACAGCCCACCGATCCACTCCAAAAACTCGTAGCGCAAAACTCCATAAATTGCGCTACGAATTGGTCTCTCATCTGCCAGATTTGGCCCCCTGCGACTATTATTTATTTCCAAACTTGAAGAAATGAGGAGGTCATCGCTGAAACAGAGGCCTATTTTGAGGGCTTCGAGAAATCGTATTATTCGGAGGGCATCGAAAAATTGGAGAATCGTTGGACGAAGGATATAGTTCTAAAAGGAGACTATGTTGAGAAATAAATCGAGTTTTGCCGAAAAAGTTATGATTTCTTGCCTAGGCCGATTACTTTTCAACCGTCATCCGTAATTTTCAGTTAATATGAATCAATACTTCAGTTTCATGTAGGCTACTCCTACCTATGTAGGTTTAACTAGATTTAGGCTCCCCATACGCTCAAAAAACACGTATTTAAGGGGCACATTTTTGTTTTGTAACTGAATGTGTTACAACCATTGTCAAAGTTGCAATATTGTAACTTTGACAAAGGCGAGAGCCGAAACTGCAGTCAGGACATCAATAAAAGATTCTGTGAAAAAAAAAAACAATGTTTTTATTTAACAACCCTTTATCTGTAAGTTTCACAAAGTTAAACTGTCGACTATTCAATATACATAACCATCTACATGCAACAAAGAGAGCCCTCAAAGAAACTTGTTAGATTTGTCTTAATACAAAGTAGAAAAATTCTGCAAATTGCAATGCAAAAACTTTTAGAAACCCCTCTATTATTTTACTGTCACTGCATTAAACCAGAAAATGAATAAGATTACTTATCTAAAATGCATTTAAAAAAATCAAAAGCTAAACTTTATAAATGCAATTCTGTCATATCTAGCTTTCCGTATTTCAAATTTACAACTTTTATAAAAAGCATATTTAATTAACATGAAACGCAAATGACAGAAATGTTTAAAAACTTCAAAGGACTAAAATAAAAATACTGGGAGAAATATTGAATTAAACCATTAATTCAGTAAAAGGCTTTTACCTTATAAATTGAGCCTTTCACAGTCACAATTTCAGTTTTAATTTTCACCGTATTAAATTGCTACAAAATTTTACAGCTAACAGAGCAAAATATCAAAATGGTAAGTAATAATAATACCTAGTTTTGCCATAAATACTGTTACAAAGCTTTCAGTGAAATTCTACAAGATGCTTAAAGATATTTTAATTTTCTTTCAGTAGATAATGCATAGACGCATCTTAAACAAGAAACACAAATCAGTTTTCAAAATGACCACTTCTGGCTGTTACACAGCTCTTAAGTCTCTGCAGCCACATGTCAATAGAATTACGAAGGGTTTCTTGAAAAGATTTTGAATAATATTGGGCAGGTTTACAACTGCCAGAACGACATGGTGTACATTATAAGTTCACGAGAAGCTTGTGAGAAAGCGCCGATAATCCAGAGGGGCCATTACCCTGCTTCAACTATAGTTTTATGGGGCGCGAACTATGACGTACCGCCAAGGTATATTTTTACGAGAAAATGGTAAAAATGTCGGACAAAGTTGTAACGTTTGAAAAGAAAATTTGTTTATTTTATAAACAAATTTAAAACTGTACGCTAATGTCCAGCAGACTACTTCATAAAATAAGACAATATTGCATAAATTTCGGTAACCATGATTACAAAATAATATACAAGTAACAAAGAGTCATTTTTTGGGGGATTCGTGAAAATTATTTGTAAGTGGACGCACCTTCGTTCACAGCATAATAAAATAAATATACTGTAAAGAGTATTTTATAGACCTTTGTAGGGATTTTTCTGAGAACGCAAAAGTGAAAAAGAACATTGAGTTCCTACGATATTTTGGGATTAAAATCGTCACTTATAAAATTCACTTTACTGAGAACCGCATTACATCTTATGGTAAATAATCATTTTTTTTTTTTTATTCTAAATTTATTTTTGGTATTTATATAATTTTTTTTAATTTTTCGATTTGCAATCACAATAAATTATATTTGTTTTGGTATTTACTATATTCATTATATACCAAATACCTCATATTAGGTTAGGTTTCGCCTAGTGAGATTGATAAAGTCAGTCTTCATTAAAATCTATTAGTCAGTCCCAATTATTTTATTTCAGACCAATTGGCGCCCTTTTATTTTTTTTACTGTTATTTAAATTTTTAACCGCACGACCGTCTCGACTGTTTAAAGGCTAGTTGCCAGAAGTCCATCCTAGTCCACCTATAGTTGGTGAATTATAGGTCACAAAGTATACGAAAAAATCGTGTTGAAGTCGATAGTTAAAGAATTAAACAACTTTCTCTTCGTTGATCACCACTGGAGCTTCCGGCAAGATTCAGCGACAGGCCATAATACGAATGCTGCGCAGCAGTGACTTGAAAACAATTGCTCCTACTGATTGGTCATCTAATTGCTCTCACCTCAACGACCTGGAGTGCATAATTTGGTCCGAACTTCAGAACATATCTTGCAAGAAGACACCCTAAGTTTAAAGCTCTCTCTGATTAAGGCCGCAGAGACTTAAACGATGTGTAACGACCAAAAATGATCATTTTGAAAACTGATTGGTGTTACTTGTTAAAATGCATCTATGTATTATGTGGTATGAGAAAATTCAAACATCTTTAAGCAAAAAAATATTTGTACCAAATTACGTACATCTGAGTAATTCACTCAGTTGTTAAGCGATGCTTAACACAATGAAGGCAAGTAAGTATATGATTATATCCGTATATTTATCAAATAGAAAAATCATTAAAATATAAGGAAAATTTTAAAATTTGGATTAACTATCGATAAACGGGCAAAAAATATATATACCGCACACAATCTAAACGTAAATTAGCATTTAAATATTAATCTAAATCTATAAATATTAGATAATAACTGTATAGATTTCAGATATGTCCAAAAGTAGATAAGAGCAACCTTAAAAAAAAAAAAACACTCGCACGCCCGCGTTTTAAGAATGCGCAAATATCCTTTGCGAGTATATTATCAGAAGGTGATTTTTTAAAAAGTTCTTGGTCGCTATTTTTATATATATATATATATATATATATATATATATATATATATATATATATATATATATATTAATTATCAATCATAGAAACACAATATAAGTAAAGACATATTACATATTTCACAGTTTACATTGTCAGTATATAAACAACAACAACTATTATATGAATGACTATATCCATAACAACGCACTGGAAATATCAACATGAGGTTCCATGTTGCTATGGATGTTTCCAGTGCGTTGTTATGGATATAGTCATTCATATAATAGTTGTCGTTGTTTATATACTGAAAATGTAAACTATCAAATATGTAATATGTCTTTACTTATATTGTGTTTCTAAGATTGTAAATTAATATTGTTTCTAAAAAAATAAATGATAATATATATAAAAAATATCAAGAACTTCCTTATAATCTAACAATTTGATTTTCTTCATTTTTAACAATTATTGTATTCATCGTTTTTTGTGTACCCGAACCATTAGTGCTTTTCAGCAATGCTGGTTTACTCGGTTCCGAATACCCGAGAGTCGAACCGGGTATTTAGAATAGCAGTGTATTGGTTAGGCATTTTTATGTTTTACATCGAGTTTTAGCTTATATCTAGTTTTAGATTTTTATGCAACCGGGCATTAAAACTAGATGTAAGCTAAAATTCGATGTAAAATACAAAGCAATGCATTGTGTTGATATGTATTTTTGGGATTTACATCTAGTTTTAAGAATTTTATGCAACTAGGCATTAGTTTCAGAGTGGAATACTTTATCATTCCGAATTTAACCTCCTCCATATGTATATATATATATCCAGATCTTGGGATCGGTAAAAGTTTAAATTAAAAAAAAAAAAAAACAACATTTAAAAAATACAGTATATTAAGAACACTCACATTACTAAGTTGTTCCCATAATAGAATACTTACTACTTACTCGATCAATTTATATTCAACCCGAGACAATGTTCTAATTTTAATTCATACATTAATCAAAAATCACTTGAAATACATTAATGTTAAAAATGCATTGAACACTCGAATGGAATGAGGATAACCTGGTCATTGCAGGGTTAGTAACCCTACGACTGTGCATGAAAGCTCGTGCAACATGGCAATTAACGCTAACTTATGTCCCGTTTGTAGGGCAACAGAGGCGCGTGCTCCCCGCATTGAAAACTTCACGAATTACTAATAATCTACTCGGAATCAAGCCGCTGACACGCGAACTTTGACCTCCCGCTCTTTGATGCACAGAAATTGGGTGAAACAGACCGTTAACAGATAAAATAAAGTGCCGCTATATTTAAAGACCCTACATTTTACGGTTCTATCTCTATTTTGGATATCACAACAAAATCTAAAATACTTAAATAATAATAATATAAAAGAGATAAACTGTTTTAAAAAAGAAAACAATTACGCTCAGTGTAGTACAAGATCAGTACAGTATTTTCAAAACGTTTCAATTTAGTGTTATGAAATTCTAAATAAATTACACTCGGCATAAGCTGCAACGTGGTTAAAAACTAACTTTATAACTCACATTGGCCACCGATTTGGTTTGGCAAATTTTGGCCCGTGCTTCAGAACATAGTTTGCAAGAAGAACTACCCTAAATCGCTCCCTGATGAAGGCAGCGGCAGTTTTTTTTTCTGTAGACCCCCTTCATAGTTTTATTGACATGCGGCCCCAGTAATTTTGAAAACTATTTGGTGTTTTAGGTTGGTGTTCTCCGAAATTCTAAATAAATTACACTCGGTGTAAGCTGCAACGTGTAAGCTATAATAATTAAATAATCTTAGTCTTACAATTTGTGTAGAATTTAAAAAGTGTATATAGTATGGGGCACGAAAATAACAAAACAATAATCACAGTAAAACAGTATCTGTTGAGGGCTAGCGCTTACATGAATGAGCCATAAATTCGAAATAATTGTATGCTTCACCTGCATAATCATCACTTTCATTTATCTTATTGTGACTATTTGAATCGGTCAGGAAGGAAGGAGGCGAAATGAATATAGGTACAGAAAACAAATGCACGATATTCTAATTTTGAAACTGTTTTGTCATTTTTATTTTGCTCGAAATTTTTGTGTCTGCCAGTAACTACCCCTGAAGTGGTTTGAGGATGTCGAAATTTAAAGAAACACTGCTCTAGGTCATAGGCACCGCATTTTCAAACACGCTTTATATTATTTTCAAACAATGTAAATTAATCATTTTATTTAGATTTTATACGGTATTTTAGTTTATTTTATTGCATAAGCATGTAACTTTATATCTAAATTTACGCTTGATATACCATTAGAGTTTATTTCGTTGTTTTCTTGTCTGGATCTCAGACATCGTAAACAGCCTCGTAAGACTCAATAAAGAATTACGATCCTTAAATATTTACTTAATAGAGGGGATTGTTTACAGGATACTAATCCCAAACCTCTACTATAGAATTTCTTATGGGATTCCAAAGAATGTTGGATTTTATAACGTTAACCTTTGCTCAAAGCACGTTACTTTATATAAAGAACAATGAAACGGAACGAGTATTTTTATTTATTTATATGATAAAAATGGTGCTAATTTCTTACAATATATGATGTCGTAAACATACATTGAAGATGCAAGATAGATTTAGGATTTTTTGAGCACAGCAACAATGGCTATTTGCCAGGGAATTGAAACTGAATTTATTTAGGTTCAAGTTCAATATATTAATTTCGATTGGGTTTGAGGTTCAAGTTCAATAACATAAATTTTTTAGGTTCCACAACCTAATTTTGATGTTTAAGTTTTGTTGGCTTTAAAGTTGTATTAATCGTGTTTTAACCGTACATAATTCTTCAATTTCTACGAGTATATTTGTACATTAAATCAGCTCTTCAATTCAAATCAATTCAATTAATAGTCGACCAACCACTGAAAGTTTTTGTTAACCGTTGTAATACCTAATAAACTAAGAACAATAAAATTTGACACGAAGAAATGACCATTCTCGGGAACAAGAAGAGAACAAACTTCCACTACCAGACTACGACTTGGACACACAATAATTACACAGAGCTACAAAATGAAGAAAGAAGATCTCCCATTGTGTTGTATGACTGCAACACAATTATTACAGTACTACACCTTATTACAGAATGCACCAAATATGACACAATAAGACATACACACCAAATACTTCACACCCAGCAAGACGCACTTAACGACAAAAACAAAAAAAATCCTACATACATTTCTAACATACACAAAACTGTACAGACAAATATAGACTACCACCAATATACATACAAATATAACCTACCACCAAAATACCCACACAATGAAATATAATCAACAATATGTTATAAAATACAATACCGGGTACTAATAACCCAAGATGTTGATGTACCTTGAACTACTTGACCTAATATTTACGAATAATTTGGCCAGCTAAAGCAACAAAAACTTCTTATGCACAATCAGAAGTAAATAGTGAAAATATAAATAACAAAATGTGTAAGTAGAACAGGGCCATATGGAAGGGCATCCCTTTCATGAAGTCTAGCCAACGGTATTCTAGGGCAAGCATTCAACTGGAATATCCAGGGAGCAGTGCCAAGTGGAGTACAAAAAGACAGAAACATTAAAAATTATTGGTGTCAGGCAGGAAAAGCAAGGAGACATAACAGACTGATATATAGCAAATGTTTTAAGTATATAAATACTTTCGAGGATAAAAGGGGTAGTTTTTGCTAATTGGGATCGCTGATTACGAATCTGATTTAAATTTTTCTCCATCCTCTTCCAATATATTGCAAGATTTTACCTCATACATTATGAGCATTTCTTGTCATCTTATGTGCCATTTTGGTACTCCTGCTGAAAATAGTGTATACCTAATATCATTTATTATTAACCAATTCTTTTGAATTTTTATAAATATTTGCGGTGTTGTAAACAGTGGGAACCTATACTGGCTTTTATGCTGTTGGTTCTCCTTAAATAAAATATAAAAAATAAATAAAAACAGTCCGGATTTTCGAATTTTTACTGTAGATGCATTTTATCGTTTTAAAAATGATGTCGTGTTATAATTCTTACTCTGTGTAACATTTCCTTGTGTCTTTTTACAATAAAATAAAGTCACTTTTCATTAAAGTCACTTTTACATTCAAGTAATTTTACTTTAATGTACCCTAAATTCGTCAATATCGCCTCATTCTAGATGACTGCACGTTCAATTTTAGTTAGTATCTATAGCTATCTGTAGTCTATTCATAGACGACAGTATCGATAAAGTTAGATAGTGCATGTATTCAAAATCAGAACATGTATAAGACAACACACTAATTACCATATCGGTGAATTAACACGAACGTATTAGCAACGCAATAAACGTGTGCACGCAAATCCCAAACGTGTTTGTTTTTCATGCGTCTCTCTCGAATTATATCGTATGAATCTATGACTGGCGAACATGAAAATAATAACTAGAAATAGCAGCTACATTTACTGAATTACGGAAAATGGTTGTTTTTCAGTTTACAATCTGGTCAGCCTTCCATAACACTGGTGTACATGAAATTGCTCTCCGAGATAAATTTGCTCTTTTCGTTTATTAGACCATCTACCTTTAAAAAGTTTTTATCACCCTCGGATTTTTTTCGAATATAGGTACGTGAATTAAAATTTAAATGAATTGTTGTTATACAAAATAGTTATTTATGTAATTAGTGTGTAAACGAGGTCTTTCAATCGTGTGCTAATTTTCGCAAGGGGCGTCAACCGAATGCCAAAAGTGGTAAGACGACATTGAAAAGAGTCCTTTACAGACGTTATTTGATTGTTGTTGGATACAACATTTTTTTCTAATAACGAAAGTATTAATACATATTAATAATCCCTCCTGGATTTTCATTTTATTTTTTATTATATTTCTTTTGTTGCATGTTACCATAAAAAACAGTTTTGCATTTTTTAAATTTTTAATTTGAAGGCTTAAAAAAATAATAAATGTATGTAGCGGGCTAAAACGACTCCGACTGTTTACAAACTTGGCTGTGACGTCAGAGCCTACCCAGTCTACAGCGTACAGCCTACACAGTCCGCCGTGAACTTATTTGCTTGTATAACTTTTATAGATTGTGTAAATTTAGAGTGATTTTAATTAAAATACAGTTATTCTACATGTTTACCGAATTAAATTATATATTAAAATATATAAAATATGGAAGATCCAGGGCCCAGTACTTCGAAACATCGAAAATATTGTTTAGTACCTATGTGAAAAAATACTTTATTTAGAACTCCACAAAAACAATTTATTTCATTACCTAAGGGGGAGGTACATGGCTGGGTGGGAAGTGTTGGAGGACTTGTTGAGGCCATGGAGTAGCATGAGGCTTATAGATGTTGTTAACTGTTGTGTCACCAACTTATGTAGTATAATGTCACCCATTTTTTCAAAAATTATTGAAAAACTTGAAAAACTTGTATTGGAAGATGCCCGTTTGAAGAAAAAGCAGTTTGCAGAAATGGTTGGAATATTATCTTCAACTGTTTTGAATATCCTCCATTAGCACCTAAGGATGTCAAAAGTCAGTGCAAGATGGGTGCCGAGAATGTTCATGCCGCTTTAGAAACGACAGCGCGTCGAGTGTTCTCGAGAGTTTTAAACCTCTGCAGAAAAAAACAATGTTTTCAAACACCCCCAACAAGTGCAAGACTTGTTGGTACGGATGGTATACTGCTGGTCGACTATAAAAATAAGGGTGTCACAATAACTGGACAATACTAGGCTGATCTGCTGAAACAGTTAAAAGAAGCTGCAAAGGAGAAAAGGAGAGTTTTTGCAAGACAACGAACCCGTGCACAAGAGCAATGTTGCGGTGACTGCTATTTACAACTGTGGTTTTCAAACTTTAAACCACCCTTATTTGTTCTCGAAACTGAAAAAAGAGCTTCGAAGGAAGAAATTTACGAGCGACGAATAAATCGACAAATGTATTAGGGTTAAGGGAGAGTAAGTATATTGAAAAGGAAAAATAATGTTTTTTTTTACCCTTCTTCCCTCCATTCCGCGAACTTTTTGACGTCCCTTCGTATTTCATTTGAACTATTTTTTTTATTTAATTTTTTTTTGTACCTCCGAATACAGTAGAGAATAATATTCGTTGATTTATGTCCGCACATTCTAAAGTAAGGTAAATTTTAAAAAAATTTCATGAAAAGTTCGGATTCTTGGGTTGTCCGGATTTCGGGCATCCGGATTTTCTAACTTTTTGGGCCTGAATTATTATAAAATAGGATATAACTTCTGAAATCTACTCTACCGTGTGTCTCTATTTATAATGACGAAGACCTAAATGTGAATAAACTGACATGAAAACTGATGTTTTAATGATAAAGTCCAGGTCTTCGTAAATAGTTGCTTTCACTGAATAATGGCGTAATGTATAGTCATGCCAAATTAAAGACTTCTGTGGACACTCGATTCAACATCTTAGAGCAACAGTCTTAGTATTATTTAAATTTTTTGTAACATTAAAAAAAAAAGATTAGATCAGATTGTAACTATGTATTTTTTACCTGCTTTGACTAAAGTTAATGTCATTCAAAACAGGATATTTTGAAACATTAATACTTTATCAGTTTCTATGCACATTAGTCATCTTTAAATTTGTGCACTCTGTATCCATAAATATCATATGTTACCTTGATGTTATATTAAACATTTGTCATTTCCTCACATACTGTGAATCACACCACTATTTCGTAATTTCAGAACTATTATTATTAAGAAGACTTAACTAAAAAGGGTCGGTCGGAATAGTCAGAGCTAAGCTAATCAGATCAAACAATGTATACTAATTTAAAAAAATAAGTCTTAAGGATTAAAATACTAATGTCATAGAATCACTCTATCACACCCTCAAATAAAATTAGATAGATGTCAAGTGACAAAAGATCTAGTGAGTATTATCATACAAGACACATGGGATAAGCTGACAATACACAGAGCAAATGAAAGACTTTTGTGACTGAGTTTATAAGTAAGGTACACTGACAGTGCCCCAAATAGATAAACTGGGTTAATTGGAACTCGAAGCTGTAGTGGGATTACGCGTAATAGAATTTTATGGTATAGTTGCAAAAAAATAGTTACTTTTCAACCTCCAATAGAATCGCGATGCTCTACTGCCGTGGCTTTTCAAAGTATAGTGGATATCGTTTGTAAGGACGTTGAAGGGAACAATGAAATGCTTTCGTTATAACCGTAGGTTGCTAAATCCAAACACTATAAATACGTACAAATGTTGAAAAATATGTACATTTTATTTATGTTAGAAAAGAGTACATTTACATTAGTGCAAGAAGCTTAAGCAACAAAAACAATATTCAAGTGTTACAAAACATAAAAAAAAAACAAACTTATTTTCCAAACAACTTAACACTTACATAATTTTACATACGTATGTATATATGTATACATATTTAAATTTTAACAAAGATAACTGTCATTTTGGTTTGTTTTTGTGATTTTTGGTTTTCTAAAAAGTTTTTTTCAATAATTTTTTCAAAATATCAATGCAAAATCTGTATTAGCCCCTTTTATATTTTGATTAAACGCGAAAAAACTTGAATTGTTTCAACTGCTGAAATGCATCTTTATAGTAGGTGTTTGGAACTCGTATGTTTCTTCCATTTCCACTTCGTCGATGTTTATTTCTGACTGTAAATTTGGATCTGACCCAGCTAAAATTTATTTTTCCGTCATTTCCTCCTCCGTTTCGAGTTTTCATCAATATTTAAAAAATGTACATTAATGCTTTTCGTTTCGCCATATCAACGTCGATGACATACCTTCAACTAGTAGTTAACCATTGAATGAATATGTTTATCTGTTGCGTTTCGCTTTGCCTTTTCATAACTCGATACTTCCGCAGCGTTTTCACGTTAGGCAGTGGTGATCCGTCGTTATAAAAGATAATTTGACCAAAATTTCAAACCATTTTTCGTCGTTATATTAATTTCGGTGTAATATCTGATGCCGTTATAACCTTAACCGAAGTCTCACGTATAAAATGTTTCGTTTCTGTCCGGGACTTTGAAACTTCGTCGCAAAAATCAGTCTTTTCACCTTCAGATAAAGTGGCTGGTAACGTTATCTGACGGATAGAAGCAATACAGTCTTTCCACCTTATAAACCAGATAAAGTTATTCCTACGAATAAACTATGCTATCTAGCAGATAAGTTATTTGGTAGTCAAGCAGCGAATAAGTAACAAATAAATGCTATAACTGTTAAAAAATTAATCGATTTCTCGGAACAATAAATTGCAAAATGGACTTGAAAAAATATAATTTGTTTGAATTTTATTAATTGTAGAAATAATGCCTTAACTCCAAAACAACAGTGCACAAGTCCACGGTGAGAAAAAAATTGTAAAATACGTAAAAATATTCAGGGCCGTGATATCCACCTTTGGATAGAGTGTCCGATAAAAATATCTATCAGATAAATATTTTTTGGTAACTACCTGATAACTATCTGGTGTCATTTAAATTGCTCTACCTAACAGATAAGTTATCTGCTACTTTTGGTACCTGATAAGTGTTCTAACCTATTTTTGTAACATCTCCAATGTTTAATTTTTCTTCATTAAAGTGAGTAAAAATCAATAAGTTGTTTCCAAAAAATTTTTCGAAAAAAATACTATTTTTATTGTTAGATGGATTTTGGTGCAATAGACGATTTACTTGAAATTCAACAATTAGAAAACATGTCATTAGTCACAGAAAACAATATGAAATTCGAAATAGAATAGAAAATTTTGACACATGCTATGATAATCAGTGTTATGAAAGGTACCGAATGTCCAAAGAAACTATTTTATATGTATTATCGTTAGTAGAAAATTAAATAAAACACAGAACCAATAGGTAACATAAATTTGTATCAGAAAATAGTTTCAGTAGTCATTAATAAGTATTTTTATAGGAATTTTGCAATAACTCCTTTACAACAACTTTAACAATTAGATTTTATGCAACTGTGGCTGTTTTCAAAATGTGGTATGAGATTTCGGTGGTATACATAGAACAACGGCACGACAAATTATAAAACGTGTCACATTATCCCTTGCACAATTCAGACCACAGTTTATATCCATGCCTGTAACTGTTGAAGAAAAGGCTAATATTAAAGGAAAATTTTACAACATTGCTCAATTCTCAAGAGTAATAGGTGCTATTGACTGCCACATACGTATACAAAGTTCAGGTTAATTTATTAACCGCTTAACGCCCGATTTTTTAAGTGGATTATGGTAAAAAAAATGCAATTTTTAATATTCCTGAAATTTGAAGTATATACTTTTTTAAACGCATTAAATGAATTATAATAACAAAACCGATTTATTTAATATTTTATTTATGTATATTGTATACTTCATATAAGATAGATTAACGTTCCTATCAAAAAATACACATTTTTAAACTAAAGTTAGTAAAAAAAAATGACAAATATTAAAAATTACACTTATTTTAATTACAACAATGGCATATTTTCTAATTATTTTTTTCCGTATGATATTTTTTGAAACAAGAAGCAGGACAAAGAGCAACGTCGCGCTCTTTACAACAATATTTTGTTTCTTTTCTTAACTTTTTACCCATCTCATCTTTTTTGTGGAACATAATACACAACGTTTATAAGGGATATTATTTCCCTTTGTAGGGGGGTTGAAGTCAGGAAAATGTCTTTCCGTCAATCTTAGTGGCCCAAATTTCTTTGGACGTCCTGCCTTTTTGATAAATGCACTCCAATGATATTTTCGAATAATCTGTTCCACTAATTGTATTCTGAATTCTAAATTATCCATTCCACCATTATTTTTTTTAATATAAACTAAAAGAGTTGAATACTGTTAGATCTAGTAAATGCATAAAAAAATTATAAAAAATGCATAAAAAAATGTTTTCCCTCTTTTTCTTGTAATCTCGTAATCGTGCAATTGTTGATCCAATCGATCGACACCACCCATGGTATTATTATAATCAACTACCAATTTCGGTTTTTTTATAAACTTACCCTCTTTGTCTTTTTTTATCATGCCATTCAGTGGCGGCGCTAGCTCTTAAAATCTGGGGGGGCCAAAAAAATTTGGAGTAAAATTTGGGGGGGACAGGAAATATTTTTTTATCGTTTACATATGAAAATACAAGTAATTACCTACAAAAAAAGGTCCGCACTTCTAAAATATATTTTTTCCAAGCAATTCTAGGGGGGGCAACTGGGGGCCAGAGCAACTTTAAGGGGGGACCGGGCCCCCCGGACTCCCCTCTAGCGCCGCCACTGATGCCATTTCATGACCATTACTTTACGTCGTATGTAAATAAATGAAACGCGTCCTATCACGTCTCTAGAAAAATTGGGAACAGGGAACAGAATGCAACGAGTGCGTTGACGGCGTTCGGACGGCGCTATCTGTCAGAAGAAAGTTAAAACCAAGCTGTCGTACGCAAGTGCACAGAATGTGTAACGTGCTAGCGGCGTTCGAACGCCGTTGATACTGAATGTTCGTCAACTTCCAACTTTTGACGTCGTTGAACGTTGACGCAGTACACCTAACCTCAGTTTTTACTGAATGGTAAAGTGTTTGTATGTATAAATAACTTGCATACAACATAAATAACATCACACACAAGTCTTCATCATCCATTTTACTTTTAATAAAAGAAAGCGCACGTATAAACACAGATATAGGTTATGACGTGACACTTTGACGGCGTTAAAAATTATTGCATTGTGTGCAGGCGAAAATTCTCAACGGCGCTAACGCAATGCCGTCGCAAATGACGGCGTAGCGCGCTGTGCATTCTGTTCCAGGCATAAGTATTAACACGACATGTGCGTCCTATCAGGTCTCTGGGCATTTCTGCCTACGAACGACGCGCGTCCAGTCACGTCGCTGGGCGTTAAGCGGTTAAGTAAATTTAGTAAACATTTTTTTTTTTTTTTAATTTTGCGTTTGTAGGCGGTGACAACGCAGAAATATTCAGAAACAGAAAAGGATACTACTCTATAAACATACAAGCAGTTTGTGATCCTAATTATAAAATCAGAGATATAGTTTGTCGATGGCTAGGATCATCACATGATAGCTACATTTTTAGAAATTCACAATTACGATTGCGATTTGAAAACGGAGTAATGGGCAACGATTTGCTTTTAGGCGATAATGGGTATCCTCTCTGCAAATATCTAATAACACCTATGCTCGACACTCGAACACCAGCGGAACGCTTGTTTAATAATAGTCAAATAAAAATGCTAATAGTTATCGAACAAACTTTTGGAATTTGGAAGAGGCGCTTCCCTGTTTTATCACTAGGGATGAGAAATAAATTAGAAACAATACAGGCAATTGTTGAAGCAACAGCAGTTTTACATAATATTGCTCAAGAACGTGGTATCATATCATTATATGATACCAGAAATAGAAGAAGTACAAATAAATGAAGAATTTAATGACATGGAAGTAAATAATGAGAACCATGAGTGTAGACAACAATTTATTGACTATTTTTTTTGTTTGTTATAGTAAATAAAATTAAAAAATTCTGATCTGTAAAATAATTTTTTATTTACTGCAGCAAAGTGAATACACATGATTCAAGAAACTCTCTCTCTCTTTCTCTCTCTCTCTCTCTTTCTCTCTCTCTTTCTCTCTCTTTCTCTCTCTCTCTTTCTCTCTCTCTTTCTCTCTCTTTCTCTCTCTCTCTTTCTCTCTCTCTCTTTCTCTCTCTCTCTCTCTCTCTCTCTCTCTCTCTCTCTCTCTCTCTCTCTCTCTCTCTCTCTCTTTAACTAACGTATAATTTGTATAAGGCTGCCCTTTGTTTTGATTTGCAGCAAACTCTGAAACCTACCAACTTACAAAAATTTATATCAAGTACTTGATAACTATTTCCAAGATTTTAAAATATTGATATCACGAAAAATGTTATCTGACGAACAAATAAATTATCTATAAGATAGTTATACGGAGCTTAATCCAGAAGTGGATATCACGGGCCTCAGTGTTACCAATCTGAGGATTCAATATGTCAGTCTCATTATTCGCCAGATAACTATCTGATAAATTTGAATTGAAAGACGGAATGATATTTATTCAACAGATAAAATATCAGATAACTTTATCTCTCAGATAGTTATCGAGAAGTTTATCTGAAGGTGGAAAGACCGGGCCTTAAGGTTTTAACTCGAGTCAAAACTACATCTGAAAACATATAATTTTAATTTGAGTTAGGGATAACTTAAATTAAAACATTTAATTAGTTCTTTAGCGATCGGCCGTAAGACATTTCATACCTTTGGCCAAATTATAATTCCCAAAATACCAGCAAAACAGATCAAACCTTCTAACAGGCATATCTAGTCTTGGCCTACAACTACCTCTAAACACCTCAAACATTCTAAATAGTAACAACATTGAAATTTACAATCTACTCTACAAATTAAAACACAAAAACCGCTGCCAACCTTATCCCAACCTTTGTATTATCCAAATAATTAATAACAATACTGGTTAATGGCCTCAGACGCCAGGACCAAAAATAGAAAAAAAAAAGAAAAAAAAACTATTTTCTACATATTTTTATTATGATATTTATAATTTTAATAAGGCATAGGATTAATTTTTTCAACGATATTAATCAACTGATGTTAGATCATCTTGTACATTTAAATACCTGAACGACTTTTATATTCCTTTCAATAAACGATAAATTTCTTATTTATGGCACTAATATTCCAGAACGCAAGGTTATCCAGTCTACCATATTTATTTCCTTGTACATCACATCACGTTCATTCTAACTAGGAAATATAAATAGTTGCAAAACATCTATATACTTGTAAAATATAAATATTACAGTTCTTTATGACAATTATTTGAAGAATTTTATCGTACCTCCGCATCCACAAATATAGTACTATATTTTTCTAAAATTAATAAATAAATAAAGCACTTGGTTAGTTTAACATATAAAAGTTTAATAATACTCTAGATGTATTTCGGCAGTGACGCCATCAACAGTTCAAATTACAAACTAACTATATTTTTATTACAATTATAGTTCGGGTTTGCTAATAATAGGAGTTTTAACCGATCACCAATTAAAACCAAGATAAGAGCTTATTTCGTGTAACAGCCAAGCATAATGATACTATTGACCCATTATGGTACCGAAAAATCGGCGGACTGTGTAAATCTAGTCGTAAACAGAATTTATTCATAGGTTGTAAAATATATTAAGTTTTTCAAAATTAGTTAACGTTAAACTTCTTTTAAGAACATATATGTTTTTCTGCTTTCGTCATATCAACAAACAGATGAATCGTGAACAATTATATTGAGATAATGGAACTCGTTCCTTAATAAGCAACTTGTTAAGATCTTGTGTAATTCCTAAGACTCCTTCCAGCGGGTCATGAAGTATGAGTTCCTAGACTTCAGCAGGAGCAAAGGGCTGCAACTTACGATTTCCATCTATTGATCTTATTTTTGACAAAGATTTTAATATCGTTCCCTGATTTTATCTTGCTCTTATGCTACTTTGATTGTCTTTATGCTTCTTTGATACTGTGCGTCTCCACGTGACTGGTGGCCTGTCAACCTTTATTTTTCCTTGAGATCCCAGTCAAGTACTTTCTTAACGATTTTAGAATGTGGTTTTCTTAAGGATTCGCTCATCCATCCTCACATTCGCTTTAGATATTTGTTTTATGGGTTCTCGCTCGTAGTTTCTTATTTAATATTACTTCCGGTCAGAATTTACGAAAGATTCTATGCAAGCATCTGGGGTCTATTCTGTAAGCAATCGTTTTTAGCGTATCCTGTCGAAATTTCCGATTTTCAACACCTTGCGTTGATATTCAGTAACTGTGTCGCTCTTGAGAGGAGACAACAAGTTTGATTCAAAATGTATTTTATATATGGAAATATATATGATATTTTTGTTGATATTTACAAAAAATGATTTAGTTACGGCGCAGGGATATATATTTTATGAAATGTTAGATGTACTGAAAGTGGAGAAGACATGAGACTTAGTAATTTAATGAGCATACCAATTTTTTTTGTAATTGTTTCTATGTTATTTAACTTATTTCGGTTATTTAACTTATTTATATTATTTATGCTAACGCATAAGGTTTAACTTGTTTATCTTATAAGATAATTCTAATAAAATCTATATAAACTATTGTACGACTTTCAACCATTGCTCCAGTGGCATCTGTTATCTTCTCCATTGTCATCCTACAGTTAATATTCTCGAAGGAATTTGGTATATTTTTTAAATTATTATTAATATTTTATAAGACTTCTGGTATTTCTATTCAATATAACCCCTGTTTCACACGTATGCGGTTCCATTCGGTTCTGTTCGCTTTCGGTTGCAACCGAAAACGAATGAAACCCTATCACACATACATGGTTCTCACACGGTTCATATTAGGTTTTGTGTTTTCTCCCGGAACACAGGCTCAGTCGCCTAGCGAATAGTGATCATCAATGGAGAGAAGTCAAGTTGTTGCCATGTTGTTTCTCTATAGAAGAATAAAAAAAATTGATGTGAAGTGTGAATTTTCACACATTTCAGGGTTTTGCAGGTATTTAATAACTGAATGATGATTATTTGGGATGCCAAAACAAATTTTATGTCAAAATATTTTTTTATGAATTTTAATTCAAATGCCTAATACCATTATTTAAGTTTCTAAATATGTGCAGTATTTTTTTTTACATAGCAAGGTTCATTAAGATTTTGAAAATTGCGCCTATGGCTTCTATTGGTTGCTTAAATCATTAGCCGCGCCCTCTGATTTCCTATACATCAAACAGAATTAAATTATAATTTCAACACTTCCCACTGGTTATTAAATTTACGCTTTTAAAAATTAAATGCAACATTTACCAAAATATAACTAGAATTTTGACAAAATAATTTAAACAAAAGAAAACTGCAAAGAAAAAAAACAAAAAAAAAATTGACAGGATTCGAACTCTAGTTTGCAAGTTACCTGTTTAACAAATTAGAAAACCAATGACTAAACGCACATCGCCATGAGCGCTGACGTATCAACTTGGTTACATAGCGAATTAAATATTTAACATATTTTGGTTAAAAACACAAAAAATGCATTATTTTCCGAAAACATAATCTGATCAAAAATTCCTGTTGTACTATTCCGGTTCACACCAATATACGTTACTTAGAATTTTTTCAGATTTTTAGTTTAAACCATCTGGGCTACAGGGTGTGGGACAAAATTTTTTTTTGCACAATTATGACAAAAATCGCATCAAAATAATTTATTTTGCAAAAATAAAATTTTGATCGTTAATCCACGTACTAAGGGCTTTCATTTGATACCCTACTCAGAATTTTAAAAAAATATTTTTGTTTCGTGGAGCACATATTTGTTTATATTTTTAGGGGGATATGTTTTTTAGATGTTTTAGTATTTTTCCTATGTGCGGGTCAAAAAGTTGTAGAAGCATGCCAAATTTCAACTCTCTAGGTTTAGCCGTTTGGCTACAATTTTTGCTACACCAAACAGACAGACAGACAGACAGACAGACAGACGACAAAATGACGGTATAAGGGTTTTTGGTCATACCTACAAAACCCTAAAAAACGAAGGAGGAATACTAGAATTCATTGGGAGCACCCTCTCATCACTTTACGGCTGGAATATGGAGCATTCTACACCATTTTTTAATTACTTCAGGATGTCAACGAAATCATTTGATGAATTACACGTGAAACTAAAGAACTTGATCTACTAGAGATCCACTCGCTATCAAGTTAAAACAAACTGAACCGTGCGTGTATGAACGCCTTGATTGCTTTCTGTTCCCTGGACACGAGTTCGCAACTTGTAGAAACCTAATGAAACCTGTTCGTGTCGAAGGAGTATTCGGTGCTCTACTGTTTCTATTAGGTATCGAATAGAAACCGAAGCACCGTTTCACACTTGTCGGCAGCGACCGAAAAAGAACCGAAAACGAACCGAACCGAATAGAACCGTATACGTGTGAAACAGGCCTTACAAGTCTATTCAAACTGACCACAATATGTCAAAATTTCAAAATGGTGGCCACTTATTTTTGATAATGCCGAATACAAAACATCAGATAGGAGATAGTGCAGTGTGCGTAGGTGACAATACAGTGTCCATAGGTGACAAGACAGAGTGCAAACGACTGTCGACAAGATACAGAATACATTCCCTGTTAAAGAACATCTGTAATTCTTTGTAGATAGTGAGCGTGTACTTCCCTGATGTACAGAAACCATTTAGTCTTTTATATAATTTAAATAAAAGATTGCAGTTTTCTAACTATATACATTTTATTGAAACTTGGAAATTAGATACATAAGTATAAAAGATACGGTTGTTCTGCAGAACCTGCAGTGGTATTATGATGAGTAGAATCCAATTCTATCATGGCCAATAAAGTGATTTAATTGGCGGTTGCCAAGTAACTATTGTTTTTTTGCCAACTATAGAATAAAATTCTAGTACAGTAATACCTCGTTTAACATTAGGGATGCGTTCCTCAAGAACATTACGTTAACCGAATCAACGTTAACGGAGGAAGAAATAACACGCGAAGGATAGGGATAGGTTACTAAATTGAAAAAAAAAAAATATTATTTAATTTTTATTTTTTATTTAATAGATAGGAACAACTGACAATAGCTTTTCTTGACAAATTTTAAAGTATAAAATTAGTATGCAAAATTAGCGGTTATACGTAAATAAACTGAAAAGTTGTGACATTTTAATTTTTTGACTAGAATGAATCAAGGGTCGATTGTGTTGCTTGTCTCTTCTTTTCTCGTAATAGCTCACTGTAACATGTTAAAGCATTTAATACAGTTCTTTTTACAGCACAACTTCGTGAAAAATCTGGATCATTTTCGGACAAAATATCTACTGAATGAGACACCTGACTCAGGCAATCGGACAATATTTTTGTTGTTAAAACTTTAACTGGCGGCTCTTCCATATCAATGCCAGAATTGGCATCTTCTCTTACCAAATTTTCTTCTGTCAGTTCTTGCAATTCTTCATTTGTTAGCGGATTGTCGTTGTCATCTTATAGTAATGTCTGAATATCATCAGCGTCAACTTCATTGAAATGTAATTGGCGTGCCATTTCAACAAGTTCATTCTGGATTTCATTAGCAACTGTCGCCCAGAAATGACGTTATAGCGAGGTATTGTTAACGGAGGTAACGTTAAGCGAGGTATTACTGTACTTGTAATCCCAACACTGATCTTGATGTTTCTATAAAGGTGTTTTGTTTTGAAGAGCGGGTAGAAGTACAATGAATTAGTAGCTTTTTGCTTTTGGTTCATCTGTTCATGTTTCGTACATGTTTATAAATGGGTATATTACGTATTAAAAATTATCTGTCTCATTTTGTAAGACGTAACTAACAAATAAAGTTCATTTTTTATGTTGTATATTGACAATACATTTATAATATTATCATAGTATTGGTTCACACAGATACGCCAAAGTCTGTTTACACCACAACAGTCACCAAAGTAACCAGATCTAGTTTCATCTTACAAATTGAGACAGATAATTTTGACGGATTATACTATAGTTATTATAAAAGATATAGTACAAATAATTAAATCAAAATTTAGTTGTCAACATATAAAACGAAGTAAAAAAATATCCGCCTCTCCAAGAAAATAAACTAGGACAAAATCTGCTTGGGTTTCGTAAGGAATTAAATCATTTTATCTTTTCTCATTGCTATTCATGTTTGTCCTTGTGCAACGAAAATAGTTCTGAACATAGAATATAATTCAACTCGTAAGACTCTACAAACTAATGTTATTTAACAGTATATAGGACAGAACCCCGGAGAATTTTCCCATCACGAACATTATGGTAACTTTCTATGTGACATAGAATAACTCAAATTTAATTTAAATTAAAATGTATAACTGGTTGGGTTATAAAATGCAATTTAAATTTGATACAGTTTTAAATTTGTTTAGATTTATGGCGCTAAGTGATGAATTTTTAAAACCTGAGTTTTTAGGATAATTGACATTTAAAAACCACAAATAAATTTGGTTTTTAAAATTTTTGGAACGTAATACAACGTTTAAAAATTTAGAATAGGCAAAAGTAAACCCTTCAAATAACAACTAATGTAATGTATATAAAATTAATGGAATGGCGTCACTATTTTATTATTAACTAGTAAAGGTATTTGTATCTGTACGCCGATGCAATAATCGATAAGATTTTGATGATATAAATGATAGTTCATATTTACTGCAAACAATAAATAAATTAATAGAACTTTCGAACGCAATATTACATTCGTTATGAATAAATATGCAAAATGTCTCTATCAGTACAATACAGTACACATTTAAGTCGTAAAAAAAAATTAAAAAATAGAAAAACATCGAGTCATTAACTATAACCTTGCTCAAATTTAAACAAATGTGTAAAATTATCAAATTTTAATTTGTACCTAACTAGCATGACTCATATTGTAACCTTAAATGATAAAATTAACAAACACAAAAAAATAAAAATAAAACAAAGATTCGCATTCGTACCATGTCAGTGGCAGCTCTAACGAGGGGTCCGGGGGGGCCCGGGCTCCCCAAAATGTGCTCTGGCCCCCAGTTACCCCCCCTCCCCCCAGAATTGCTTGGAGAAAAAGTAATTTTAGAAGTGAAGAACTTTTTTTTATGTCATCATTTGTATTTTCATGTGGAAACGATAAAAAAAATTGATAAGTGTGAATTTTCACACATTTCAGGGTTTCGCAGGTATTTAATAAGTGAATGATGATTATTGCCAAAACAAATTTTATGTTAAAATATATATATTTTTTTTTGTTAATATTAATTCGAATGCCTAATACCATTATTTAGGTTTCTAAATATATGCAGTATTTTTTTTATATAGCAAGATTCATTAAAATTTTGAAAATTGCACCTATGGCTTCCATTGGTTGTTTTAAGTCATAACTCCGCCCCTCCGATTTCGTGTATTCAAGTTCAACAATCTCCAATGGTTATTAAGTTTAAGTTTTTAAAAATTAAATGCAACATTTGCCCAAATATAACTAGAATTTTGAAAAAATAATTTTAACAAAATAAAAATGAAAAAAAAAAAATAAAAATAAAAATTGATTCGAGATCGGATCGAAACCTAGTTTGCAAATTAGAACGCGAGAGCGCTAACCATTAAACTATCAAAGCATGCTGGGTTACTGGCTTACATAACTTATTAAATATTTTACATGGTCAAGCAAAAAACACAAAAAAATAGTTATTTTCCGAAAACATAATCTGATCAAAAATTCCTTTTGTACTATTCCGGTTCACACAAATGTACATTACTTAGAATGTTTTCAGATTTTTAGTTCAAACCATCTGGGCTACAGGGTGTGGGAAAAAATCAAAATAAATTATTTTGCAATATATTTAAATTTGGGGATATGTTTTTTAGCTGTATAAGATAAGCATGCCAAATTTCAACTCTCTAAGTTTAACCGTTTGGCTACAATTTTTACTGAACAGACAGACAGACAGACGACAAAATGACGGTATAAGGTTTTTTTTGGTCATAACTACAAAACCCTAATAATAGAGAGCCAATTTCCAACAGTTTCACCAAGTCCAAGCAATTTTGCTATCACTATAGAATTTAATAAAAGTACGGATTTCGATAAATATCACAGGCTTGCGAAGGTAAATTGAATTAATATACGACAAATGAGATTTATGAATTAAAAAAAAATGAGATTATTTTCGCCTACCAAGTATAGATGCTATAAAATTCAATATTTTGTGGATACTATTCAGTCTTTGTCACTATCGCATTGCGCTTAGAATCTTTTAATCTTTCTAAGGATCTTTTATTCCTGTACTGGACTTGAATTCATGCGACAGCATTTCTATACAGTTTCAATTATAAGTTTCTAGCTCCATCAGAAGTTAAATCTTGATATTGAACTACTGAGCAAATTACTCAAGAAACTGATGCTCAAGAACCCATCCTTGCCATCCAAAGAGCTTAATCTTTTTGATACTTACATGTTTGAGATACGTAAATGTTTTCTAGATTGTGCTTTGAAATAACGTGCAAATTACTCCATAATAATAACAATAAGTTCACATAACCTAAGTGGCGCATAGGGCATAGAAGTTTTCAGTTTCTAGACATCCGGCAATATTTAACCACGTGGTCACCGTTTTAACCTTACCACAAAGCTACTTAGCTCATAAGTCATGTATAAAATAAATTAATGAAACTTTCCGAATTTTAATGAGTGTCAATAATCTCATTTTAATTTGTTTCTAAATGGTGTGACTCACTAAAAACATTAAAATAACACATAATAAATAAAATAAACTTACTGATTCGCAAGTACCATATCCATATTTGGGTTGAACTTTCTTATCCATAATTGGTGCCGCCCACGAATTCGGTCTCAATTGTCTCTTGTCCGCATGTTCCCTAAGTTTAACATCCTCTTCATTCCCCTTAGAAAAACTCCGCGCTAAGGGGAATTTCATTTTATGGTTCTGGGTCGACCACATATTAGACCACAAATAAACACTATTTTCACAACACCCTATTTCACATGACGCTCGTAAACAAATATACTTCATACACTGCTTGTCCCAAGGTAATGAGTTATACGTATACTACAACAGTTACTTCAAGACTGACTATGCACTGTGCTCTTCCTGTAATACCTTAATTAGTTAGGGTTAAATCCTTAGGGCTACGTCAAAAATTTATGTTTCCCTCTTGTTTTGTGATTTCATTTAAAAGCTTACATTTTAAGTAAATTTATGCGGATAAAATTAATCTTAGTATAAGTTTATGCTAAAAAAAGTGATCTCTGTAAAAAGAAATTTGACGTTACGTTTTTTAATTTAAATAGGAATAAAATTAATGAAATAAATCTTCGTTTTGAAGAATTAATAATTTTACTAGAAACTTGAATAAAGGTAAAAGGTTCCTAAATGAACACTTGATGAAGTTTCCCTTGTTTTTACTCTTTATTTTAATTTACTAAGTGCAGGGCCGGCGCTAGGATTTGCGAGGCCATGTGCGAGATTGAAAAGAAAAATTTATATTGACGCGGTGGTCAAAAAGTGCTGTCCGCTACCACGCTATTTTTACATATTAGATACTCCTATAATGTTTCAAATGTATATTTTAATGAGTAATACATTTAGTGAATGGTACATTATTTTTTTTCTGTGGCATCTATCAATAACAACTTTCGGCTGTATGATTTTCTCTCGTATTCGGGGAATCACAGCGCTTCACAGCTGATGCAAAGCGCCCCACCCGTTTTCTTGTTTCTAATTTCAGCGCGCTCGAAAACTACATATATAATTTAGATGAGAGTTTGGTGTACGCGAGTACGCGCGGTACAGAAAGTTCGAAGCATGCGCGAGGCCTGTTGGGCCGCGAGGCCATGTGCCACTGCACATGCCTAGCGCCGGCCCTGACAAAGTGTCTCATTTGAACTTAATACCAATTAAAGTAAGCCTATACAGTGAAAACCGTTTAACTTGAAAAAATATTATGGTCCCGACCAAATGCTGTGATTTCATACATTTATTTTCTTTCGACATTAAGAGGGCGCAAAACCCTATAGTTACCAATAATTTCTAATTCAAAACTAATAACCTGAAATAAAACAAATAACAATCTATACATCAAAATTATGTTAGGCGCAAATAGCCACCGTTGCGTGAGCCAAAAATTTTAACTATACAAAATATAACAAAATTTGCAGCGATTTTTTACGTATGTATTAGGATATTTTTAACTGTAGAAAAAATTGTTATGTATCTGTAAATAAACAAACTGCATTATAGATGCCATTGTAGTTGTCATTATGTTGCCAGGGGTGGACTTTAGCCTAGGCAGACTAGGGCCCGTATTATTTTTTTTTGTTTTTTGGGTCTGTTAGGCGGTTTTATTATAATTTTTTCCCCATTATTTTATGATTTTTTTAACTGGTAGAGCAGCAATGAGAACCTTGCCTAAGGTCCCAATTTTTCTTAGTCCGTCACTGATTTTGTAAACCAATCGATGCATATTTGCGTACGATACGGCATATTGTAGCTAAAGATTCATTCTACAAATATATTTCCAGATATTTTGTTTTATTGTGAAAACTACTTATAGTTATAGTAATTGGTAGTCTATTTTTGACGCCATCTTGGATGTATCGCAGTTCTCAATATAGGTGTTGGCGGTAAAAATGATTTAATTTTAGTAAAGAATATGTGTACCAAGTGACATTCCATTATCATCACGTATAATATTTTTCGATGATGATTCTAAACTATAAACAATAATGTTGAAAATAATGTTGACGTATTATGTGAACATTTTTAAACAAAACTTTATGAATATAAGTTATTTGAAACCCACCAATATATTTAAAAAATTACAAAACATTGTTGTCTGATATCTATCATTAATTTAGGGATAACGATTTACAAAATTTTTTGTGCAATTAAAAATATCCTGTTAGATAGATTAAAAATTCAGTGCAAAATTAGATATATAGATTGTTATTAACTTTATTTCAGATTTTAAGTTTGGTAATCCCTGGTGATTATACGCAGCGTTAAAAAAAAATTATAATGAAAAAAAATTGCACTTTAGAAAAACAAAAAAATATATATATACCGACCTGCGTCTTTACTAAATTGATTTCTTCTTATAATTTTGAATCTCAACTTTCTATTGACTAGGCCGCCATTTGATAACAGTCGGTGGATAATATTACATTTAGTGTTCTTGAAGTGAGTGACAGGTATAAAATGAAGAATTTCGTGTTTAATATAAGTAAATACGCATTATCTCCTTCAAATGTACTGGATATCCATTTAATCAGGAATGTATGGGGATATCGAAAACTACAAGAGATTCTACCGCTTAAATTAGGCCAAATTATCACTATAACTAGTGATATGATTATATTTTATTATATTTTAATAGTGATTTGAATGCCACTTTATTTATTTTGATAAAATAATAGCACACTAAAATTATACAAGATTTTAAATAAAAATGTATTTAGGCAACAATTACTTTCCAGTCGCGTAGTAAAAAAAAAAACAGGCCCTTTTTCATTTAATATTATTAACTTTTCTTATATTTCTGTGTACCCAACGAATAATATTTTAACAACACAACAAGATAGAAGAGCCTATTACCATTCTTAACCTTAAAAAATTGAAATATGTTGGATCGAATTCAATATTTCATGTGATATCTTTAATCTTTCTGTTCTTTTAAAATGTCGTCAAGTTTATGTAAACGAGTTATCTCCAGGCGGAAATTCTATTTAAGCTCAATCGATTCTACTAAAATTATTGAAGGTACAAAATGGAAATCTAAAAAATAAGATGAGCGATAATTTAGATTTGAAATATTTGTTAGTTATAATAAAAATATGCATTTTTAGTAAACACGTATAGAATATGTGTACTAGGTGAGAATTTACATGGCCGATGACGATTAAAGTAAGTGTAAGGTTCAGTCGAAAAGATTATAAAAATTAAGCGATATTATTCATTCTGTGAGTGAGAAAGAAATATCGCTCCGTTTCAGTCTGTCTGCCCTCTCTAGTGGTGAAAGTGGTACATATACATATATAAACGTTTATGTGAATATATTCGAGTGTCACACAAAAATAAAACTACGGACGTACGTCGGTACGAGTAGTTTAAATACGTTAAAAATAGTTTACATAGAATAGTATGAAACAGATGTAGTTCATTTCTTTGGTTTACATGGTGTCTAATAAATTTTTAATTTTAAATTCCAGGAGATTTAAGGATATTCCACGGGAAAATTTAAAAAATTCCAGGATAATTTTTATAAATTTTATATTACATACATATATTTCCACTCACTCATATACAGCGTGATCCAAGAAATTGGATTCAAATGGAAAACTTTTTTATTACCAATTTTACGAAGAAAAGTCACTCTTCAAAAAAACTCCTGCTTTGTCTCAAACCCCCAAAAACGTTGTCAAATTTGTTTTACGTAATACAGGGTGTTCAGAATCTGATGAAAATCCTCACTGGATTATAAAATGCCGAAGTCAGTATTCACAAAAAATCAATGCTTAGTGTGATCTTATGGAAAAACATTGATTTGGACCATTTTTTTTTACATAATTTTAATACTGATGTTTTTAAAATTTCTTACAAAATTCATTTATTAACATTTTGGATGATATGCCACTTTAACAAAGACAGGCATAAGTCTGATATTGCAGTTGGATGAAGCCCCCACACAATTTTCACTTCCTGTAAGACAGTGGTTAAATATTAATTTTACACAAAAATGGAATTTTCCAAATTTATCCATGTATTACGTAAAACAAATCTGATAACGTTTTTGGAGGTTTAAGACAAAGCAGGAGTTTTTTGAAGAGTGACTTTTTTTCGTAAAATTGATAATAAAAAAGTTTTCCATTTGAATCCAATTTCTTGGATCGCGCTGTATATATATATATATATATATATACATATATACCATGAGTTCAAAAAGAAATTACATAAGAGTTTACTGTGGAAAAATAAAATAATGTCTATTGCAAGGTTTATATGTTAATTGACTAACGTTTAGGCACAGCCCTTGTAATCATTGAAATTGAAAATTATTTTTTATTATTATTTTTAATTATATTGTTTTATTGGCCATTAATCTATACAACTATATTAGCCAGCTAAATACAAATTTATACATTATATGTCATACAATATATTTTTTGATTTCACAGGTACAGAAAAATAAACATAAAAAACTAAAGAATCTGTTCAAAATGACCACCATTTTCCTGCAGACACAAATTTACTCGTCTTTTCATACTATTAAAAGCATTTATAAGAATTTTAGGAGTTATATTGGCACACTGTTCGGTAATTCTGTTTTGCAGTTCCTCGATATTGTTAATAGGAGTCTTGTACACATTATTTTTCAGATAAGGGAACATAAAGTAATCTAAAATAGTCAAGTCTGGTGATCTAGATATAAATTCTGGATTTGAACGTAAACTAATTATTCGATCGTCAAAAAATTCACGAAGGTAATTAATGGTCTCTTGAGCGGTGTGGGAAGTCGCGTCATCCTGTTGGAAGTAGCCTTGCTGGAGCTCATCCACATGAAGCTGATTAATAAATTCACGTACAAAATTCCGGTATCTTTGAGCCGTAACAGTTTCGTGGAAAAATATGGGTCCGATAGTAAGTCTTCGAGACACAGCAATCCAAACACCAACGGGTGAAGGGGAGTTTCACGAAAAGTATGAGGATTTTGAGCACTTCATAACCTCAAATTTTGTAGATTAATATACCCCGAAAGGGTGAACCAGGCCTCGTCAGAAAAAAACGTTAAATTTATCAATCATCATTATTAATTAAATTTTGTTGGAACCAGTGGAAATACACAATTCGCCTATTATGATCTGCTAGCAGCAACTCATGTAAAGCAAGAATGACAGTTAATTAATTGACAGTTAAAGCTTGCAGTACACATTATTTTATTTTTCCACAGCCAACCCTTATGTAATTTCTTTTGGAACACATTGTATATATATATGACCTTCTTCTGTACATACCCGAATAAGGATAAAAACCTAGAAACTATGAAACGTAAAGCTAGCCTGTGCATAACATTTACGCTAAGCCAGTCGGCAAGAAAAAAAGTTGCTAAACAAAAAAGAATTACACAATTTTATGATAGAGAATTAATTAAACTCTCATCTTAATCCAAATAAAAAAGATGCCATCATACGATTGATATTAGGTTTTTATCTGATATGACATATCTATCGTTCTTGATTTATAAGATACAAGAATTCTCGCCGGTCAAATTGCTCACACATAAAAATGACGTACGACAAACATTTATTGATAAAGTTTTATAACAGATGTCTGATATCTGTGGAATTTTTGATTAAATAGTGATTACTTTTTGTTGCCGGTATCAAAGTCGATATAATTTATAATATCATAAACATTTATCCATTTTAGAACAAAATAATGTTGCAATAATAATGATTGAGAAGGCATTCCATCACTCATATTAAAAAGCTTTGATTAAAGTGCTTTGGAAAATACATTTTTGGCAAAAAAAAGTCAAAATAAATTTCTTGTTCCGAAAAATATATTATCCCGCCGTCCGAAAATATGGTATACATTACTTAAAAAAAAAAAAAAGAGGGATTAACGAAAGTAATATTATCTGGATCCTTTTTGTTCTTATTTCTAAATAAGTGGTTACTAGGTAACTAATTTACAAATGGCGGGCAAATAGTTTTGCATATGTCAAAAGTAAATCACAGAAAAAATCCGTGTATTTTAGACAAATTAAAATGTCACCCGCTGTTCTAACAAAATGGCGAATTTTGATCAAAATTGCGTTGAACTGCAAGGAAGAAGTTCCAAATCGACTTAAATCCCAACCGCCAAATAGTCCAAATTTTAATGTATTGGATCTTGACTTTTTCAATTCTATACAATCCTTGCAACATACAGTTTCACCGAATACAATCGACGAACTGATTGAATGCGTACAAAATGGATTAAATATACAAACAAATCCTTGTTAATGTTTTTCTAACAATACAAACTTGTCTAGAAGCAACCATGTTAGCAAAAGGAGAAAATTCATATAAGATTCCGCACATTAATAAGGTAAAACTTCATCGTAAGGAACGATTATAAACAACATTATCATGTTCCATACAAGTCGTAGAGACAGCCACGTCCTTATTAAATTAAAGCTTTTTGTATTATACTTTGTTTCACTAGATATTTGTAACTATTTCATAAATAAAATCATTAATTCTAATTAATTAAAATTGTAAATGTATATCATATTTTCGGACGAAGGGGGCATTTGTTTACAATATTAATTGCATTAGTTGAAGCCACTCGTTGAAACATTTTGAAAAGGGACATAGTAATAAAACTTGGAAGTCTCAGTATTTTTCCTATATCCCTCTCAAAAATATATTTATATACGAGATATATGCCAAATTTTTGCCACAATTTCTACTAGACAGACCGACAGACATATAAGTGAAGGTATAAAGGTATCTTGGATATACTTATACTGGTTATACATATGAAGCCCTAAAAACATCGTTCTTATTTCCTTCATCCACTCTGTATACATTTTTTTCGCAAATAACTGTCGCTGTGCGCAAAAAATATTAACAAACTATATATATTTTTACAATATAGGTAAGCATTTAATAAAACCCAGAACAAATTAATTTATCAAAATACCTATCGATATATAACATTTTTGTAGCATGACGAATTCAATTACTTTTAATGTTCAATAAATTTACTTATAAAACAAATGACATCATCATTCAAAATATCTTAACTGGCAGTTTTGGCGAAGGTGTTAAGGGTTAATGAACTGAAACAATAGCCTGATTAAACTGTAATTAACTATCACTTCATTTGGATAGACAAATATTTACTTCTCTAAGCATAAAATTTAAACAATTGCGCAAAAGCAAAATGACGTAATATACAGAATTAAAGAATGAGTTAAATAAGGATTTTAAAACCTAAGTATTTAAATTAAATACAGAAATAGAAAATATGCTATAATTATAATAAGCATTTTAGCTGATGACATAACGTTGCTAAGAACTGGCCGACTGTCCTTAGACCATATTAATATAATAATAGATTCCTAAAGCCTAGTTGGTGAATAGGGCAATATTACTCTGTACGTAGATCACCGTGCTGGTATCACCATCTAAAAACTACGTGATTCATGTAACATTTCAACTCACGCATTTTATCTCTGTATAACAGTGCTTTTTAGCATTTGTTTGCATTACGACCACCTTAAAAAAACCAATTTGAATTTTGGACCCCACCTCGCACAATCGCCCCTCGTGTAACGTGACAAAGCCGAGTCGTTAAATTATTTGACTCCACCACATAAATTTTGTACTAGTTTTTGACATGGTACATCCAGATTCGGTATGTAGGGCTTGTGACTAATGTTGCTGTTCACATATTTTTTGCAAATAGCTTCGCGTAGTGATTTTTTAGTCGAAAAAGTAGTAGAGAAAAGTGTTAAAACTTATGAAGTGGAAAAAACGATAATAAAGACAATGAAAGGCAGTCAAGGGCAAGTGAAACACATAATAGTGAGTCAGAGGACGAAACAGTTAAAGAAGAAGGTGCAGCAATAATCGCCTTTATTATCTATAGCGCCAACAACTGTAATTGAAATATCTAGGACTATATCTTGCCAAGGAACACCACATAAAACGAAGTGAATAATCTTCCTCATACTATAAGAGCATCAAAATTTGAAACCAGAAACAACTATATCTAGACCAGAGGTTCTTAAACTTATGTAGTCCGAGGACCCCCTCTTTAATAACTTTTTTAATAATATGTTTTCTGTTTTCTGTATAATATGTTCTCTAAATAATTTGCAGTTGAATAAAAATAATCACATGTTTACTAATTATTGTTTAGTTATGTTAATAACTAGTTAGATAACAACAAATATAACAAGTCTTGACCGTGTAGGATTTTTATTAAATTTTATTAAAGTTAATGTCGAAATTGTTTCGCGGACCTCAGTTTAAGAACCGCTGACCTAGACCTTATGTTGAATCTTCAAACAAACGTTTTGGGGCCCAAGTTATAGAAATTGATGTGAAGTGTGAGTTTTCACACATTTCAAGGTTTTGTAGGTATTTAATAGGTGTAAGAAACCAACATAATTACTGTATCTCTAGGAATATTAGTTCAATAATCACATCAAAATCAACAGTTTTTTGATAATCACTTTTATTCGTTATTTGAGAACTAAGAGTTAGCATTTAATTTTATTAAACAAAATTTAAATAATTTGACCAAATCCCAGCGTTTTTGTTTTTCTGCATTTCATTACCATTTTTTTACATCTGATGTCGAATATATTATTTAAAATAAAAAGAAATTCTACCGTGTTAAAGTGAATTCGCGTAAATGGAGACCTCGTAAATGGAGAGATTTACTGTATTTCTCTCGTCTGAACTATTTCATAATGGAGAATTAATAATTAGATTTTGATAAATGTTTGTTAGCCATAATTAACCAAATTTTTAATTTGGAAAACAATTAGAAAATAAAAAATTAGCCCACACGAAACAAATTGGAGATAATAGTATACCTACACATTTTACAACAATATAACGATAAAAAATTGATGTGAAGTGTGAATTTTCACACATTTCAGAATTTCGCAGGTATTTAGTAAGTTAATGGTGATTATTTGGGATGCCTAAACAAATTTTATGTTAAAATATTTTTTTTTAAATTTTAATTCGAATGCCTAATACCATTATTTAGGTTTCTAAATATGTGCAGTATTTTTTTTTTTTATATAGCCAGGTTCATTAGGATTTTGAAAATTGCGCCTATGGCTTCCATTGGTTGCTTTAAGTCATAATTCCGCCCCTCTGATTTCGTGTATTCAATTTCAACAATTTCCACTGGTTATTAAATTTATGCTTTTAAAAATTAAATGCAACATTTGCCCAAATATAACTAGAATTTTGAAAAAATCATTTAGTCAAAATAAAAATGCAAAAAAAAAACAGAAAAAATAAAATTGTCTCGAGACCGGGCGAACCCTAGTTTGCAAATTAGAACGCCAGAACGCTAACCATTACACTATCAAAGCATGGTGGTTTACTGTGTTACATAAGTTATTAAGTATTTTACATGGTCAAGCAAAAAACACAAAAAATGCGTTATATTCCGAAAACATAATCTGATCAAAAATTCATGTTGTACTATTCCAGTTCAGACAAATGTACATTACTTAGAATTTTTTCAGATTTTTAGTTTAAACCATCTGGGCTACAGGGTGTGGGACAATTTTGGCAAAAATCGCTTCAAAATAATCTATTTTGTAAAAATAAAATTTTGATCGTAAATCCATCTTTTAATGGCTTTCATTTGATACCCACACAGAATTTTAAAAAAATATTTTTTTTTTTCGATGAGCACATATTTGTATATATTTTTATGGGGATATGTTTTTTAGATGTTTTAGTATTTTTCCTATGTGCGGGTCAAAGAGTTGTATAAGCATGCCAAATTTCAACACTCTAGATTTAGCCGTTTGACAGACAGACAGACAAATAGACGACAAAATGACGGTATAAGAGTTTTTTGGTCATACCAACAAAATCCTAAAAACGTTAACTTGGCCCAATAATTGACGAGCTCATCGGAAAAGTAGTACAAGTAGCATTAGGATAATTGAATTATTGTACAGAGAATATTTGATAGTTTTAGTTGGTGAAACTAGAATCTTTTTTCTACAATTAAAAATATCCTAATATATAGGTTTTGTTGAAGAGCTTTTTTACTCTATCACCATGAACGGCTGCAGAGGTGGGAAACAGGACACGTACCATCTCCTCTGGACACTAGAAAAAACTGTATTTTTGCTTTATATCAGGGGTCGGGGAACAGCGCTAAATTACCCTAAACGGGGTAAAAACGAAATTCTTAGGGGTAATTATAGGGGCTTGACTAAGGGGCGCCATTGCGAAGGTGAGGACCTTTTATTTTTGCTTATCATTTAGATTTTGGGAGGTGATGACTTTTTTTTTTTTGCTTGTAACATAATTTTTTATTTTTTTCCAGCAAATGGGGCAACGTCGGTATAAAGAAATATATCTTTGGGTAATGGGTAAAAATGTTCCCCGACCCCTTTATATGCTTTATATGCTTACTGCAATCATTTTGTTATCGGGAACTACATAGAAGCCTATATTGCCGAAGCGGTAATCTGTTGCTTATATTGGATAAGAAAATTAAGCATTATATTTTCTTATGACAGACCATGACACCTGCAAACCACAGGTCTGTATGGTAGAAATTTTGCCCAAATAGTTGGAGTCAGAAATGGAAATTTGGCATGCTCATACAGTTTTTTGATCCGTATGCAGAAGAAAAAGATCCCTTGCTGGAAAAATATGCATAATATGTAGTTATTATATGTGGGGAAAAACATTAATGTGTTTTATTTAATTTTTGTGGCGTATCAAATGAAAACGAAGATTAGCGAACGAAAATTAAAAAAATAAAATTTTGTTCACAATATGACAGTTTCTTGTCCCCCACTTATAATTCACAGGAGTTCTATAGGAGGCTAAAAATCTGAATAATGCACATAATGTGAACCGGAATAGTTCACCGGGAATCCCTTGTCAGATTATTATTTTTTCGAAAAATTAATTATTTTTATGCTGTAGAAAATGAAAGCTCTTGAAACGTAATTTAAGAAACGGAAACACATCTTTAAATTTTTATTATCTTTTTATCAAACATATTTCTTAAAAATTTGGTATCTCCTCTATTATTCAAAGGGGTTGGTCTATAACATGGGTTCTTAAACTTATGTAGTCCTTATGTACTCCTAGCCCTAGTCATTTTGCTTCATTTTTGAGACTTAATTTCTGGCTCAATAATCTCATAAGCACTACGTTATAATAAATATTAGTAAAAATGTATCGCTGGTTAATGGTCTTGCTTCTCTTAAATTTATAGAGATGAACATTTTTATTAACATATAGAGTTAAAAATATAAAATGAATAAAAACAGTAGTATAAAAAATTAAAAAAGTTACAAATTATTGTATAAATATAAACATTTCTTGGTCAAATATTGGTCAAAATAGATAAGATCTTATAATATGTTATGTGTAAATAATTTGCAGTTAATAACTAATAACAGTTTTATAACTAGTTAGGTAACAACAAATACAAAAAGTCTTAAGCATGTACGATTTATATTAAATGAGTTAATAAAAGCGAAAAATTGGGGGATGTAAATTTAATGTCAAAATTGTTTCGCGGACCCTCGGTAATGGCTACGCGGACCCCAGTTTAAGAATCGCTGCTCTATAATATCAGAAAAAAATTTGAGTAATGCGTGGGTATGAACCGAGAGTAAAAATAGTATTTTTGTTTTGAGGAAAAATACGTATAATTTTAATTCGTGTGGGGCAGTGTTTCACCCAACACTTATTGCGACATTTATACACATTTTATTTACTGTAAAAATCTGCAAATAAATATTTGCAAAAAAAAAAATAATAATAATTTTTAGTTGTTATTAACAACTAAAAAAATTTATATTAACATACTAAATACCTACGAAATCCTGAAATGTGTGGAAATTCATAGTTTACACCATTTTAATATTATCTTGGAATAAATTATTTCAAAAACAATTCGAATGTCTCTTGAAACCTCATATAAATATGCAGGAAAAATATTTAAATAACATAACCCAAATATTCATTTTTTTTGTTATAAATTCGTTTCTGAATAATTCACAATTCAAACAAAATGCGTTTCAAAATATTCGCACAAACTTATCTAAAAAATAATGCCCTAAATTTTAAAATGCAAACAATTTGACGCAACCCTAAAGTTTAAAAACCATTCGCCCTACATAAAATCCCTGACATTATCACACAAGAATAAACATAATAAATATAATCTTTACATGATAAAAATCTCACATAATAAAACACAATTTCACTAAACAATAAATCATATAAACAAAACAAAACTTGATTTAAATACCACAATGAATTAAACTAAGAAAACACTATACATCACTTAACAAAACCTTCACTTTGAGAGTACATAACCTCACAACGTGCTGTCAAAAACAGCTGTGTACTTAACCCACAACTAACAGATCAAGAACGTCTTGTAAATGTCGCATTCAATTTCTCAAATGCGACAACTGCCACGCGTACGTTAATACTAAATGAATTACAATAACAAATGAAGCTATGCGACACCTATACAATGAGTAATCGGACATACGCGATTTAAAATGCGACGTACGCACTTAACAGTACCTGGTGATACTAAAGGTACCTAGTCTTGTAGTAACAACAGCAAAACCGTCCTTATCTCAAGTATATAATAATTGTGATTACACTACCATGTGATAAGAAACGATATTTAGTTTATTGTTATTACGACACTACTCTCAAGAGGTACCATTAAGGTGTTTTAAATATTCATTGCAATAAAATATACTAAGTTAGATGAAGAGGTGGGGACAAGCTGTGGATGTACAAAACTACAAATAACCTCAATGGTAAAAAGAAATATATCTATTCTTTTTATCAATTCTCTATTATTGATAACTGAGCACTGTCTTAGTGATTAGATTGTTACGATCTTAAAAATTTTATTGTCAAAGTGTCTTATTTCATAATCAAGAGACTATTAATATAAATAATAATGATTAATTGAACAGTATGTGTCACGTTTTTTTTTTCTTTCGATTTTTATCCAACTTTAAAATAAAAATAAAGTTTAAAATTTATTATACAGAGTGTTCATTTAAAAAGATTTCACCTTGAATTGAGAAGTGACATTACCGGTGGCGGCGCTGTGTTCCAAGGCAATATGGCTGTTGGCTCTAGTAATCAGCTGTCAATATGCTTTGTCCTGTCTTGAATGACAGCCAAAAACACTACAATATATTCTGCTTTTATACTTTTTACAACATCTGTCGACATTCTAACAAAAATTCAACACATTAGTGTTGAATTTTTATCCTTTAGTTACACATACAAAAACAAATGATTTTAACTTGAGTTAATAATTCTTACTTGGGCAAGCGGCCATTAAACATACGTAATAAGTTCAAACAGTACTACAGTGCGTAGGACAATATTTGACCACCAGACAACGTATTCGAGTGTGTCAGTTTTCAATATTTCGTAAATCAAAAAAATTGATGTGAAGTGTGAATTTTTACACATTTCAGGATTTTGTAGATATTTAATAAGAAGCCAACAGAATGCTGGCTGTCGAGGACAACATATTTATTTCCTTTAATCACATCAAAATCTACAGTTTCTTGATGACCATTTTTTAGGTTTTGGAAGTATGACCACCAAAAAACCCTTATAACGTCAGTCATCTGTATGTCTATCTGTACGAATGGTAGAAATTATAGCTAAACGACTGAATATACTAAACTGAAATTTGGCATGCTTGTAGAACTCTTTGACCCACATATAGGAAAACTAGGAGTTCAAAACAACACATCATGAGGTAAATATAAACAAATATGTACTTGTTTTATGTTATGAAAAAATTAATATTTTGTACTTTTGTTTGGGGTATTAAACGTTGGATGAACCAGCAAATTAAAAATTTTGAAATATCAATTTTTTTTTGTGATTTTCCCCAAAAATATGTTAAAAAACATTTGTTCCCCCACCCTATTTTCCAAAGCGGTTGATATAAAAATCTGAAAAAAAAAAATATATAGATTTGTTTTTCGACAACAGTTTCGATAACAGAGAGTTTTACCAGGTCTACAAGTATGAAATGCGGATTTTTTTCAAACTTGCCGCGCAAACAGAGTGTATAGTTCAAAGTTTCAACACATATGGTGTTTTGTTAAGTTATCATTAAGTGTCAAATGCGTATAGGTTATAATTTGAAAAGTGATCATATAGTTTTGTTTTACTGTGTTAAAAATGTCAAATTTTGTGCCAAATAAAAAGCATTCGCGGACAGTACTACTGTTTTGTTTTCATTTGAAAAAAACTGCTGCTGAATCATACCGACTGCTTCGAGAAGCTTATGGTGAATATGCTCCATCGCAAGATACGTGTGAACGATGGTTTCGGCGTTTCAAAAGTGGTGACTTTGATCTTACAGACAAAGAACATGGAAAACCTCCAAAAAAATATGAAGATACAAAATTGGAAACATTGCTACAGGAAGACGATAGTCAATCACAAAAACAACTAGCAGAGCAGTTAGGCGTTAGTCAACAAGCTGTTTCCAATCGCCTACGAGAGATGGGTAAGATCCAGAAAGTCGGCAGATGGGTTCCACATGCATTGAATGAGAGGCAGATGGAAAAACGCAAAAACACTTGTGAAATTTTGCTTGCACGATACAAAAGAAAGTCTTTTTTGCATCGTATCATTACTGGCGATGAAAAATGGATTTATTTTGAAAATCCCAAACGCAAAAATCATGGGTGAACCCAGGCTCACCATCCACATCAACTGCAAGACCTAATCGCTTTGGCAAAAAGACAATCTGTAGACTCTGTACTTGGTGGGACCAAAAAGGTGTGGCTTATTACTAATTGTTAAAACCTGGTGAAACAGTTAATACCTAACGGTTCCAACAACAACTGATCGAATTGAACCATTCGCTGCTGATAAAACGACCAGAATATGAAAGAAGACAGCACAAGGTAATCTTTCTTCACAATAACGCTCCATCACATAAGGTAAAAGCAGTTTGCAACACATTGGAGGCACTCAAGTGGGAAGTGCTACCCCCTGCCGCTTACTCACCAGACTTGGCCCCTTCAGATTACCACTTGTTCGCATCGATGGGTCACGCACTTGCCGAGCAGCACTTTTGTTCATATGAAAATGTGAAAGAATGGCTAGATGAATGGTTTGCGGGGAAAAAGGAAGAGTTCTACTGGCGAGATATTCACAAATTGCCTGAAAGATGGGGAAAATGTATAACTTCTAATGAAGCATACTTTGAATAAATAAACTTTTACTGTTCTTTTGAGATTAATGTGTTTTATTTTTTAAAAAAATCCGCATTTCATACTTGTTTACCTGGTAGTGTCATTGAAAAAATAATAATTTTTTCAAATTTATTGTGTGGTATCGGAAAAAAAGCTCTTAAGACGTAGATTACGGAATAGTAGTTGTTAAGATTTTTTATTTTATTTTATCTCGATTTTTTCCAAATATGTACTAAAAATTACTGTACAATACCCTTTATTGCAAAGCGGTTAAACTAAAAATCTGGAAAAATAGTAAGTTATGTCCATTGATCTAAACTGGAAACGTACGAGAGGAATTTTTTTATCAGATTTTGTTTTTCTAAAATATTGCAGTTTTTGTTTTTTTGACACAATTAATTATTTTTTTAATTCATGGCTAAATTATAGCTAATAATGTTAGGGATAGTTTGTATTTATGGCTGAGATAGTGTATGTCCCTACATAACGTTTCGACTATTTTTAGCATGATATCTGTCTGTGTACACGTGCAGAGCAAATTCGGCTGAAAGGATTTTTATGAAACTTCATATTTAAGTTTTTGTCATCAATGGCACGAGTTGATCAACTTTTGGTAAAAATCAGTTAACTAGAAATGGGAGTTTACTCGTGTCGGTTTTAATATTTTTGCGAATATTTCACAACAGAGAAATATTTCGAAAAAAATTATTTAACAAAAGGTTATTGTCTTTTACAATAATAACTACTCTTCTGCTAGAATGTATTTTATACAATTACTTTGTGATGGCGGTCGGTCTTGTGTTGGCCACAGCTGATTTTTTCAATTTCAGAAACTAATTTTTTCGTATTAACCATGAAAAATTAAGCTTTCACACATGAACACAATGCAACTTGCATTACAAAACGTAGTGTAGTTGGCGGAAAAAGTGTAGCTCGATTCTCAACTGTAAATCTTTTTTTTTTGTATTATATATTTCATTTCAAATGAGGACGAATACTACCTTAGTCGTAATACAAAAAAGCTGTGACATTATTAACCATAAAGAGAAATAAAATTTAAACAAAAAATGCGATACCTTCCGAAAATATAATCCGGTCAAGAACTCTGTTGTACTATTCCGGTCCACATTATTGTACACTGCTTAGAATTTTTATATTAACCCTCCCTTGTTTATAGGGTGTGGGAAAAGTTTTTTTAAAGCTCATTTTGTGCAAAAATCGTGTTAAAATTATTTAAAAATACTACTTTTTGTTTCTTTTTCTACGTCTTAAGAGCTTGCTTCTGATACCACAATAAATTTTAAGGACCCAAAAAAATCGATTTATTTCGAGAAACTAATCCGATTTAAAATTCCTGGTGATCTATTCCGGTTCCCATCAATAGCTTATTGAGATTTTCAGATCAATCCCTCTGGGTAATAATAGGGTGGGGGACAAAAGTTTTTCGACACATTTCTGGCGAAAATCCTATAAAAAAATAGATTTCAAAAAATGTATGCTTATAAAATGTGTGCTTAATTCACACATTAAGAAGTTTTGTTTGGTAACCCACTAAAAATTAAAAAAAAATGTATTTAATTTTCTATTGTACATATATTTCTATATATTTTACCCGCGATGTGTTTTTTTGAACTTTCAAAATTTTCCTATATGTGGCTGTGGGATAATAACTACAGGAACTTGAGTAAAAGACCAGTGTTAGTGTTTTTAATGGTTCTGTAATATGAATTGATATAATGTTGACTTTTCGGAGATTTGTAGGTGACTAAAAACTGTTCTTCATTAGTGAGCTAATTTTTCGTAGCAAAATTCAAACGCTTATCAATCATTCATGAACGTTCTGTATTAATTTTAAATTCAAGTATGAAGTTTGCATATTTAAAATTTAAAATTAGTATTAGCACAATTTAACATAACTATGGAAACATTTTTCACACCACTGCTTTTGAACACGTTAGGTTCGAAATTCGAACCTGGAACTGTGACAGTGAACGTAAAGTTAATTTCGTGCATTACTTCAACGGTAAATTTTTACTAAATACATTACAAGTAATGGCTTAAAATGAGAGAACCAAACTGATTTGATCCAGGATTGGATATTCCCAATCCTACCTAAATACCTTGGTCCGGAAATATACCAAATTAAAACCAGTATAAACCTCTGCTTAATTCTCTCTGTAAGCTGAACGAAGGCATTAAATTAAGATCCTAATTATTTAATCTGGGTCATTTCTGGTGCTAATGGCTTTAGTGCACAGCATGATGTCGTCTGCACTGCCTTAATGATACTTAATAACAATATAGAATTTCATTTTGTTGGAACTGCATTCAGTACCACACTATAAAATCATATGACAGTATACCGCCAGAGAATCTCAACTACAAGTTTGGCATTGTATCATCTATAATAATTAATTAAATTGGAGGCTTTATCTGTCTTTATTTTATTGACATCATATTTGGTTTCCACAAGTTTCAGATTGTTACAGCATGGAATCAGCAAAAAAAAAATAATTTCTGTCCGTTTGTCAGAGATTCACGCAAAAATGGTTGGGCATAATTTCACATAATTTGGTACGATGATAGAGTAAATCGAGGATTCGAACATAGGTTACATGGCATCTCAAAATTTCATTCTAAGGGGGTGTTTTGGGGTTAAAATTGTTTCCTAAAGAACTTATTATTAACTCGGTTTGTAGAGCCGTTTATAACCTTTATTATGGTCAGACGCATGCGCAGAATTATTGTAACGCACTCTATGAACTCTGCGCTTGCGTCTGATGATAATAAACCGTTAGAAATTAGTTAGGCTCCACAAATACCTACTGACTTAACAGAAAAATGTATATAACAAAAATTGTTTATAATAACAAAACAAATCTTTTTTGTTCTTGACATTTTATCAATTAGATAAATATTAAAATATTTTTCTTATTATTGACATCAGAAAAATCGTGTATGACAAGAAATATTTATAATAAGAAATAAAATATTTTATTTTTATGCATTTTTTATTTAGAGGAACATACGAGGTGTTACGAGGACATATCCTAAACTTTTAAAACATCTCACTTATTACAAGCAACAAAAATTGTGTATAATAAGAAAGCAAATATTTTATTTCCAAGCACTTCGATTGAATGAGTATCTGGGAGGTTACAGGGGACATGCTAAAATTCAAATCTTGAAATATCTCACTTACGAGCAAGACGTACGAGCCCACCGACTAATTTAATATAAATATATCGCATATCATTTATGACTAGAGTATTTTTTACAGCTAATTTATATAAGTAAGTTAAAATATATCAGGGACTGAGAACGGAACAACAACGAAATAACAATATAAATCGATTTATTTTAATGAACGGAAACAAAAATAAGATCGAAATTTTGTTTCTTGTTAAAGATCGAACATGAAATTGATAATATTTAATACCAGTTTAACTTAAAATTCTTCATTTTGCAGTCTGATTAATAAATTAATACATTGAGGAATTCATAAAAAATATATTTTGATAAATATCTATTTTATCTTTTTATCACGCAGTACTTATTAAGTATTAAAAGATTCCATTGCACATTATATTGTATATTTCCTAAATAGTCAAATTTATTACTAAATTATTATGGTGAAAATATAATCTTTAAACAATCTGCCTTGAAATGTTATCTTAAAAATAAATATTTGTTTTATGAATATTCCACATGTTATGGAAACTACATTTTAGTTTTACTAAAAATATGTAATTACTGTCATGTATACATCGGGGTGGGGTGGGGGGTACATTTTAAGAACCACGATATAATTTTATTGAACTTCTTATATATGACCTACTGCAGGTAGAACGTGCGCATATCATTTGATTTCTTTTGAACTTTTCAATGTAAATACTTTTGGACTTACTATTAGGCATGTGGCCTAACCATGTGGGTTATACTAACCCAATCCCATTAAATCTTAGAGATCTATACTGTTACTGCACGAATTGTTATTGGTAAAATTTCATTATTATCTTTTTAGCAATTGATAGGTCTTTATTTTAATAGAAATTTCAATTAGATATTAGTTAAATACATAATATTGATTATATACAGTTTCTAATAAAGGGTCGAAACTAGCATTCAAGAGGATGGTAAGAGATGTAATTTTTCGCACTCAACAAACTTAGATGGTATGTAACCTTCCTTTTTACAGTAATAAATATGTTTTAAACAAAAAATCAACCGAGTACTCTACATTTCAAAAACATGTTATTTCTCTGAATCATCCTCTGTAAAGCGACAAAAGAAAAAGCAAGCATTCATACATAAAACAACATGTTCGATTATTTCAGGAACAGATTCAACCTCTTTAAAAGTACTCTATTGTCGCCTAAAGCGACTGACAGATCAAAGCACATACCCAGTCGCTCTATGAATATCATTTAACCGAGCATATTTCCACAAATGTGCAACAGTCTAAAAAAAGGAATATCTACATTAATAAATTTTATGTAGAATCGTCTTGTGTTGAAAACTACAACAATGGCTATAGCGCCTGACAACTTACAACACTACCTACTAATATGTCGAATTGCAACAACATTTCCCAAATGTCACAGCTCGCCAGCTCACTAACCATGAACATGCAAATTTTCATGCAAGTGGTAAGGGAATTTCCGCCGAAACAGGTCAGCATGATTCGGCACGTTGTCATACGTTATCACGCCATTATATTCTAGACTCTTAGACTCTTATATTCCCTGGCTCTTTCATTTTCATCTTTTTCATACATTAGGTTGTTTATGTGTATTTTCCATTTTACTGCTGGTCTTCATCTTCTTCTTTTTTCTCTTGAGGATCATCGGTAAACCTCCTTTGGCCGACTCTTCCTTTATCTTTTCAACATATCCGTACTAAAAGCCCTATTGTCCAACCATTTTGTAACTGAACTTCCATTTCATTCCGCATTCTATCTGTCCCTACCCTATTCTGGTGCATTGTAAATTTCTTCTCTTTAAGTCGAAGCTCGACAGTTCTATCTTGTTTCTTAGTTAGTCTGTTATAGGCCACGTTTCTCCTCCCTTAATTTTTGTCCCACCCCAAAAGTTTTTTTATATTTCAAATTCCCCTAACGCAGTGGCGTTTAAAAGTTAGCCCAAGGCTAAATTTTAAACGGCCCACACGAAATTTTTACCAGGTTTTCAGGTGATTTTTCCTACCACTTCTATGGAACTGTCTCATTTTAATATTGTTCTTTGACAGGAAATTAGCTTAATTTCGCATGTTACCATAATACGTGCACAGGCGATGCGGGAATTATAAATCTGCACCAATGCGCATGTGCAGTTTGCGAGAATTTTTATTCCCGTACTGGCTGCACGCGCATTATTGTCTGTTAACCATATTTATGTTGTATTTTCTTGATTATTTATTTATTTAAAAATGGTAATCGGACGAAAAGCATAATGTGCAACACGCACAGAATACATATTCCGCATTCGAATGATTTCATTCTCGTGTGGAATATACGGCATTCCGCGCTAGTTGCACAATATACTATTCTGAAATTCTCTCTTCCCCCGTACTCGCAAAGTGTTCTTGCCTCAAAGTGGCTTGCCCCTTCCTCATTGTTTTTTCCAAATCAGTCAAGTATAGGTTGAACAGTGTTGGGCTCAACTGGCATCCCTGCCTCACCCCCGTATTCACCAAGAAACTTTGTGACTCTTCTTCTCCCACTCTCACCCAATAAGTAATTTCTGCCCTTCAAGTGTTTTATTTTTTAATATATGGCTCAAGTCCAACTCAATCTAGCCCGTGAAACATATCGAGCATTAAATATTGCCCCACTATGGAAAAAGGTTAGACACCACTGCTCGTTAAGTTCTAGTGTTTTACTGAGACCGATTAAATATAAAAGCGAAAGTATAAATGTATTTTTTAAGAACAATCAACACTCCTGGTCCTACCATCCTGGCCCTACCATCGGTATATTTCCGATTTATCAACTAATCAAATCCCTTATCGAAAAGGATAATATTGTGATGTACACATTTTAAACACTTTTTTATCTGAGACAGTTGTCCTATTGACCCAAAGTGTCCTGCTTACAATCTGACCCAGCTAACGAGATATTGCAGTAATTAAAATGAGTTTCATCAGACATGATTCAATTGTATAAATACGGATGAGGAAATAACAACCCCGTGTCCTCGTGATATTATTTAAAACTTCCTGCAAAATTTCGCATTGCAGACTTTAAGCAAAACATGCAACAAAGAATTTGAACTAAATACCAACATTAATGAATGAATACTGTCATATATAAGTTAATCTCCATGTATGGTAATAGGTATATAATGCTGGTAGCAATTAATTTCAATATTCCGCGTTACAACGCAACCTTGCTGTCCATAGATAAATAACGCACTCTGACAATTTAACGGTCCCGCGGCATATTGCAGTGATTCATCAAGCCGCAAATTGTATTCTCTCTCAAACATTTAACACAGATATGATCGCTACTGGTTGATTATTGCGGTGAGCCAAAATACTTAGAGAGATCAGAATATTGGGAGGTTGTGTGCAATTAATATACCACAAATAATATTATAAAATAAACCGTTTTCCAAACAAAACAACAGAGAAATATTGTAGATACTAGTGGCCTATGGGCCGCATTAATTACACGACGCCTGAAGAAAAAATACAAAAGAAGATGATTGTTTTTTATAATAAACCAGAAATATATATTCGATATTAAATGACAAAATTAAAATGTTTCACAATAATTTTTTATTGAAATTTAATTGTTTTCCTATTTTAAATAACAGCACTGGCTACCTTCCGCACCGCACGCTTCTCTTATCACTCTACTCGCAGTACATACGAAGAGTTCCGAATAAACACGATAGGTACACGAAAAACAACAAATGTAGGAGATTATTATATAAGATAAGGCAACAGGATTGACTGATGTATTGGTAAGAGCAGGCATGGCTAACATACGGTCCGCGTAATGAATTTATGCGGCCCGCGATTAATTTTTCAATATTAGGAGAAGTGTATATGACGTGGTATTGCGGACACGAAATGATGACGATGATAAATTAACATAATTTTTTGTTTTATAAACTTGCACATAAATATAATTCTGCGGACCGGCAAAAAATCTTGCGGATCGGCAAAAAAATCTCGCGGACCGGCGGTTGGGAAACGATGCTATAGGGAATCTCAACATTTGTATTCCAGTGAGGTATTAAAACTGTTTATTATAACACTTAGAAAATCTCCCTTATTATTATTGACTTAACAGAAAATCATGTATGACAAAAATAGTTTATAGTAAGAAAACAAATCTTTTGTATTTGATGTATTTTTTCAATTAGTTGATTATCTGGGATTACGCGGGGGGTGGGATGCCCTAAAACTAAAATTGATATATATCTCCTTATTTACTTAACAGCAAAATCGTAAATGACAAAAATAGTTTATAATAAGAAAACAAATCTTATATTTCTAGGCTTCTTATATGAATATTTGGGGAGTTACGGGGATTAAACCCTAAAGATATTTTTTTAAAATATCTTCCTTATTGTTGACTGAACAATAAATACGTACCTATATGACAAAAATTATTAGCATTAGTTATAGTATTACTTACTTACTTAATCCGGAAGCCTTTCTACCTTGCGGTGTAAGGCTATAGTCGAGTTACCTATTTTCTGGTGTTGTTCTCTATACTTCTTACCATCGTGTTGTATCCTTTGTATATTTTCTTATCTCCTCCCACTTTACGCCTCTCTTCGTTGCAGCTTCTTTTGTTTCTTGGTGCCACGTTTTTCTCGGTCTTCCTGGTCTAACTTTCTTCAGTGTTCTTGTTTCAAAAACTCTTTTTACTATTTTGTCTTCACTCATTCTGTGTATAAGTCCCAGCCATCTTAGCTGTCTTTCTTCTATTATAGTCTCCACTGGTTTTGTGTCTAGCTTTTCTCTAAATACTTCATTTCTCATTCTGTCCACTATTGTTTTACCTTCAATTTTGATTCAAAATCTCATTTCGGAGCTTCTTATTTTGACCTGTGCGTCTCTGTAGTGGTCCATGATTCTGAGGCGTATAACCTTGATGTTGGTTGATATTTCTTTTTTAGTTAGGATCGATGCTTTTGTTTGGTTGAACATTCTTCCCATAATTTCTTCATTAATTTTTTCATCCTCCTTGAAAACTGTGCCTGGGTATTTGAATTTTCCCACCTGTTCTATTATTTTGTCATCTATTTTTATTTTGTGTTGTATTTTTGTCCTGCTTATTACCATTGTTTTCGTCTTTTGTGTGCTAATTTTCATATTTATGTTCTTCAATTCTTTATTGTATTGGTTCAAGTTGTTTTGTAGTTCGTCTTCGTTCCTTGCCATTATAACCATGTCATCCGCATAGCAAAGTTCTGCTACTTTCACATTTTCTATTTTCCAGTAGCCCACAGAATATTCTTCAATATTTTGTCGTACTTCTTTTATGGCGTCGTCTAGTACCAGTGCGAACAGTAGCGGGCCGAGTTCGCATCCTTGTCTGAGTCCATTTTCAGTTATAAAAGATCTCGATATTTCATTTCGTGGTCTGACATAATTCTTGCTATCGTTATACAGATTTATAATATTTCTGATGGTGTTTTCATAAATGGCTGATTTTAAGTGCCGTCCAGACGTCTTCTCTGTTCACTCGGTCGAAAGCTTTCTTCAAGTCTATGAAGCATAGTTATAGTATTATATATATTAATTTTGCGGAAAATGCGAAAAGTTTTTTTTTTTAATGGAAAATATTTTGGAAAATAGGTATTAATTTAGTATAAGTATATTTTGTTTAAATTTTGCAATGGAACGAAAATATTTGCAAAAACATTTTTTGCACGTTTTTCGAGGTTTTTCAAAGTTCCGTAAAAAATAATGACCCCAAAAAGAGCACCTCAAGGCCTGATAATCGCACCAATTTCCAAAAGTCCCAGAAAACTTTATTTCGAAAACTACGTATTTTCTGAACTATAATGCCATTAAAAAAGAAAAGTTACATTTTAGTCTAAAACAGATTGAGTAGTACCCATTTGTTTTAAACCTCAGGATTTCAAAAAAACATCCTGAATATGCCTATGGGCCTATATTTATCAATAGCAACATTTTTGTTCAAACTGCATGAAAACCCAGTATTTTGATGTCCAGTTAGATTTTAGATAAATTTCTCTAATTAGTTTAAATTTATATACGCAAAGCCATTTATGGTCATTAACGCATATGTCGTTTAACTATACTACCAACATAAAGCTGAACAATACCTATATACTGCAACGCAGTTATATAATTTTTCAGCACGGTACTATTTTAAAATGTACTTTAATTAACATGGAATCACGCAATAATGATCACCATTCATAAACAGGAAAAACAAGATCAAATCTGACGCATTGTCACGTTGGAACCAGATGAGATGAACAAAACAACAACAATCATAAGATTTCATTAGATTTAGTTTTATTGTAAAGCACCATCTAAATTTATTTATACGCAACTTCCTTTGTAAAGTTCCTAAGGCCTAATGCTGCGGTTACAGTGGAAGCGTGTTCGCTTGAAGTACACTTCTGGCATATTCGCACGTATTTGAGCAAGTAGATAGGTGGTGTTTAGTTTTAACAGTTTCGCGCAATTGATAAGCTTCTACTGTAACCACACATGCGTACTTCTACACGCTTGAATCAGTCTACCGAATGCGGTCGAGTACGAGCGTAGTACAGTTCGGGCGAACACGCTTCCACTGTAACCGTAGCCTTAGTCGTACGAATACGTGCGTTTATTTCAGACTCGATACCAGTAGGCTCGGATTTTTGTGCGTACGACGCACAACTTTGTGCAGTTTTTTTAATTTTTGGTGAGTAATCATGGACACGGAAAAATTAATTCTCTTAATTCAACAGAGTGTTTATGGAACCAGAAAATACAGATTACCATTCCAGAGATATGTTTTGCCAGATCAGATTTGACATTTTTCAGAATATAGTTTTTTTTTTTTTTTGGCGCACAGCAACAAAGTTTATTTGCGCCCCAGAATATAATTGAACGTGTCCAAACTCAGACGAAAGTAGTCAAAGAATTCCTCGGGATCTTGCTTAAAATCATCCAATAAATAGTGAAATTCGTCATGCTCTTCTCTCTTCAGGAATATCTGGTTAACCCATTCCGTTCTTCTTGAACGTCTTCTTACTACTACTTTCAACCAGATAAAACATCCCATTGGTCTTTTCAAATTATTCGAATACGAATACCTACAAATACGAAAAAAACTTAATCAAAATCCACGGCAACCACAACGCAACAACCACCTGTGAAGGACAAACGAGTCCGTCAAGTATGCTCTAATGAGAGAGCTCAAGTCGTACGACGAAGTCGTTCATAGTCGGCAGTCGTACGTAGTCGGTTCCAGTGTGAAACTGGCCTTATGGTCTGTTCGTAGAGCCATTTTTAACTGTTTATTATCATCACACGCAAGCGCAGTTCGTAGGAATCCGTTGAAATAATTCTGCGCTTGCGTCTGACGATGATAAATCGTTAAATATGGCTCTACGAACACAGCTATTATGTCACTAACTGGGTGCCAATGATGCCCAAAGAATATTTCTTATAGAATGTCACATGAATGATATTTAAGTATTAAAATTATTAGAATTATTTTATTTTTTATGAATATTTTCACATGTCTCGTTACATTTACAAATAAACATGCCATACTACTGCAAACATCGTGTATGTATTATATACGTAGGGCACATTAAAATCACGATGCGGGTGCGACAAAACACTTTTACATCAATTTTTCTTTCGTTTTCCGTACAATACGAATACTATATATGAATGCCGGAAGTTTTAACCAATTATAATTGCAAAGGGTAAAGGATACACCTTCTGTACTCCTACGTTCATGATACATTGTGGCAAGGATGTCCCACGGATAGATGAACATCGAGCGTAACGACAGAACGTTCTGATTGAACGGATTCTCTCACGAAATATAGCGTGCATGAACAAAACGAAATATACCTACGAGCTGTTCTGCAAACACACATATCCCAGCTGAGTATTGCGGAAATAGCTTATATTCAACTGTTATGGTTTGTTTTCGTTTAATTACTTTCCTTTTATGTCTGCCGGGGAGATATCATATATTTATGTGCCAGTTTGGAGCTTTTAAGGGGGAAGTAAATTTCGTTTACTGATTTTTGACAGACATATAATGTTTTACGGTTGTTCCGAGAGTAAACGATGATGTCGATATCAAAAATTTAACGGGATGGTTGTGTACAAATTGAATCTGCACGCAGTTTTATCTTTCTTAAAAAATCTCAATGAGTCGAAAGCCTCGTTTATAATAGATGTGCTATGTACGCACATCATAAAAATCACAGTACTCTCTTTGTTATGTTTATTAGGAACAAATGTTTAAATCAGTGACACCGTATTGTCTCATCCTTATGAATATACTATGGATTAAGTTATGGAACTATTATAAATGAGGATCAACACATTAAAACATAAATTTTAGCAAAGTGAAATTAATTTTTAAATGTAATGCCCCTAATACACTTATTCTGAACTTTTATGCACCGGTGTAACCTCAATGAATTGGTCAGACGTGCGTGTTATAAGATAGGGTCTGAGGCAACAGCACCGCCTTAATACTTAACATACATAATTTAGAATACTACTACTACATATAAGTGATTCGGTTCTCAAATTAACATTGATCACAACATCAGCTGTATGTGAACTTAACATATTCTTAGTGAACAAAGCTTATTACGTATTAAAGCCCCTATTAAAATTACACGTTCTCGCAAGACAAAGTGCTTAATTTATGAAGTACTTGCATATGGTACGGCAGAGACAGCCGCAAATTTCGCCGGGTCAGGTACAAAGGACACTGACTGTACTGAGTCTTTGCGACGTCCACTGCTGAACGTTGGACTCCCCTTTACATCTCTACTGCATTCTATACTGTGCCACCTGCAGCCAATTGACGACCAGTCTCGTGATATCATCCGTCCACCGGGTAGGAGGTCTAGGATTCTAGTATTGTCGCTACGCTACAATTCCAGTATTCCTAGTCCGTCTACCATCACTGGCTTTAGAAACGTGGCCTACCCACTGCCACATCAGATGTGAAAATTTTTCCAATTATGTCGCAAACTTTTGTTTGCTGTCTGATCCTTCCTTTGTTTTTCGGTCCAAAAGAGTCATCCATCGCTCTCTCATGGATCTTTGAGTAACTTAGCTTTTCCACAGATTTTCGTGTGAGGGTGAGGATCTCAGCATCATAGGTGAAGGCTGGTAAGAAACATTAATCAAATATCTTTCTCTTGAGGCAGATGGGGAGATCCGCTTTTAAAATGCGCCATAGATTTTCAAAGGCTGCCCATCTCACACCAATTCTTCTATTAATCTTTATAGTTACCAGGACAACCAGGCCGATAGTGATTTCGTGTCCCAGGTATTTGAAGTGAGACACTTGATATATGGCTTTACTGGAGATTGACAAATTACCAACCACTCAGTACTAAATTTGATATTACTCTGGTCTTATTGATGTTGATTTAGATCTCCAGGGGTTCACTATTTAATTTTTGCATCATTTGGTTCATTTCTCTTAAGTCATCAGCGTCTTGAAGATGCGAGAAACAACATAAAAATAAAGTATTAAATTTACTTTCACATACGAGCATATATATATTGTCTCATCCATGCATACAGAAATAAAATGCCACACGCACATTGATGCTGAACGGGGTCACGTATATCCTGAAGATGCAGACAATAGAACGTCACATAAATAGTTTGCCTACTCGCTATAATAAAATCATCCGGCACTGACACCGGCACTCCCGCTTTTGTCTATACACTCTATGTATGCATGTGCTAGTATCTTTCGTCTGTATAGGTCTGTTATTGCGCCACGTATTTCTACCAGGAACATTCGACGTTCCTTTGTTTTGATATGGAAATGCAATCTCTAGGGTTTATGTCAAACGAATGTACGACATTTCGGGAATTTTACAATAAAATAAATGGAGCAAGGGATTATAGTTTTGTTTTTGTTGCATGTTAAATTATTTTGAGAATGTTATTTTATTCATGTGTCGAAAGTTAAACGTTTTCAAAGGAATATTGAAATCATTTCCGGTAAATTCGGTTTGATTTCTCATGTTAAGGCTAAAATACTCTATGTGTTATAAGAAACTTTTCCGATGTTCTAAAAATTTACAATGAGACTAGGAACAAGGCCCTTTTACAAGCGGTAGATTATGTCATTGAATGTTGTGCTATCTGGTTCCTATCCATAAATATCCTTCAAATGTCGTGAACTACATTTTACATCTAGGGGCCAATAACTAGAGACATACTTACATCTCGGAAAAACCAATTCAGCAAACTGAAATTATGATTGACCTAGGCATAACTGTAACAACAACCCGAGATTGGCCTCCGCATGTGGTCTCGATTGTCAAAAAAGCAAACAAAATACTCTACCTAGTTTACAAATCCTTCCCCCATCTAACCCCTCCCTTATTTCGTACAATTTATTTATCCTACATGCTTCCTATCCTCAAATTTGCATTTGTTCTGGTCGCCTTATTTGCAGCGGGATATACATCTTCTGGAAATCGACCAAAAACAAGCTACACGTCTTCCGAGTAACCTCCACATTCTACTCTACTATGAGTGGCTCTTGCTCTTTATTTATTAATAATAATAATGTAATGTACCAAATTATATTTAATACAGAAAATTTTCTATACAAATTTTTGATTTGAACTGTTCGTTTACAGTAATGAACGTTTATCAAGACGAGCATAACACTTTTTCGATACTAATTATCAATATATTGTACTACTTCTAGCCTACTATACTCTATCTCTGAAAGATTGATAGTAATAAATAATTTTGACAGGCAGTTACCAGTGGCGCGCACATTTTAAACACGTTTAAATTGGTTTTGTGTATTTCTATATTACTATTTATCATTTTATTAAACGCACGCCTGTGACCATATTTATCATATCATTAAACACACCTCTGTGACCATATTTTTCCTCAAAATTTGATGGTAAAATTTTTATGGCCTATTGTGTTTAACACTTGTTCGTATTCCCATATACTATGTGCGGGCACTCGGTTGTTTTTAACAATATTTCGTTTCGAACTATTCATATTTTATCGCTTTTGTTTTACCGCCTCTGTGTGATAATACAATAACTTTATACAAATTATAAATTTTATTACTATCAGTCTTTCGGAGATAGAGTATACTAGCAGCAATGGCAAACGTGCAAAATAATGTATCCGCATTTACATATAACATTACGGGTGGGCGCAGAATCAACAAATTTCCTATAGGGATCTGTAACACCTATAGATTGCATACGGAACGCGTTACGGATTACATAAAATTGATTCATTAGTTCAGTGAAGTTCAGTTACTCATCGATCAGTGAATACCTACTCTGGGACTATACGGTGATTAGCTGTGATTAGTTATACTTAACAGTAATAATGATTAAGCGTTGTTGTAAAATAATTAATACTCAAATATTTAAATATTTTAATCGACATCACAACTAAATTTGTTTTATGTTATTGTTACCACGTAACAATACAATTGGATTAGATTTTGCTACATTTTTTGTATCTCAATTATGAAATTTTATCATTTCAGGAAACAGTCCAGTTTCTGTACAGTTCTGACAGAATTTGGTTACATCCAGCTTTTATAAATGTTTTTAATTAAACAGCATTCACGTTCAGCAAATACTGTTTCTGTCATCAAAAGAATAATTTTTCTCCATCACCCCCTTATAATGAAAAGGATTATATAGAATTAAAATGCAATTATATGGAATTAATAAAGCTTAGGAAAAGTATTTCGGAATTTATAATACCTCGTGAAAATTCAAGGAAAATTTTAAATTGCTTCGTTCTTATGCACAAATCCCTTAATCCTAGTTAGTTATCTTTTAATATATGGAAATAGGATTCGGAACTAGTCTATAACATAGACTAGAGATGACAAGACAACAGTGAAGAGTGAATCTGACAAGGAGTTTGGATATCAAAGCATGGGTTTTTCTTGGCTTATTTGTATGCAGTGCCGTGGTTAGGCATCTTGACGCCTGATGCGTGAAAATTATACAGCGCCTTTTGATAGTGAAGACGGATTAGAGTATTGGCAAAAAAAAAGAAAGACCGAACGTAGTGATGGCAAAAAAAAAATACCTATCGTAGTGACGACAAAAAAAATCAGCTGTGGCCACCACAGGACCGACCGCCATCCCAAAGTACTTGTATAAAATACATTCTAGCAGCAGAGTAGAAATAACTTGGCCTAATATTTTCTAACAGAGATATTATTTATCATGACCATGGAAACCTTACATATAAGTATTAAAAATAGGTACTTTAATTTTTCTAATTTTTTTCGTTTTATCAAAAAATATCTCAAATAAAAGTTGTTAGTTATTGCTTTTATAGCAACTTTTGTTAAATAATTTTTTTCGAAATATTTTCTTTTATGAAATATTCGCAAAAATCTTAAAATCTCCCATTTTTAGTCAACCGATTTTTACCATAAGTTGATCAACTCGTGCCATTGATGACAAAAGCTTAAATATGAAGTTTCATAAAAATCCTTTTAGCCGAATTTGCTCTGCACGTGTACACAGACAGACAGACAGACAGACAGACAAACAGACAGACAAACAGACAGACAAACGGACAGACGGACAGACAGACAAACGGACAGACAGACCGTCAGACATCATGCTAAAAATAGTCAAAACGTTATGTAGGGACCTCAATTCGTGAAGATCCATCGAAATCTCGAAATGTCAAAATCGGTATGATCACAATACCTCCCTTATATATGTTAACGGTCGGTAAAAATAATAAATTTGGTCAAAAACACAAAAATTGCAATATCTTCTAAAAACGCTATTTGATCAAAAATACCTTTTCAGATTCTTAGTTCAACCACTTTCGGTTAAAAATTAAAAATTACTGTCTCGCACCCTAGACAGTAATTATTTAGTACATTTTTGGAAAAAAACCTTAAAACGGATGGTAGGGATGACAAAAAAAGAAAAACAGATCAGAATGTGATGACAAAAAAAAAATGATCTTTGCCCTTTAAACTCTGCTGCGACGTCTCCATTGCTGTGGCGCCTGTTGCGGGGAAACCGCTCGCGTATACCTTCACGGTATTGAATATATAAGCAATATTTATTCTGCGTACTCATATAGTACCTAGCTAGGAAAGTTATTACCTGATCGTAAAGATTATCAGTAGAGTTTTCAACATTGAGCACGAATCATAAATAAAAAACTTCGTTACCAGTACGTTAGATATAAGCAAGAATTTACGCGACTAAACAGTCTATTTCTACAGAACGGATGAAGGAAAGGTGAACGATGTTGTTAGAGTTTCATAGGTAGAGTTTAATATAGAGTCTGAACGAAGGAGATGTGTTGTGAAGCCAACACCCTCTTCGCCGGGGAACGGGAAGGTGCCCCGAGGAGTTGTGCGTGTTGCTGACATCCAATGACGTCATATAAACCATACGCCATAAAACCTCATTGCTAACATCAACGTTTTTCCGATAAGAATTGCAAGTAAAAATAATTTTTTTAAAACAGTAAACTGCAAATATTAATAAAATGATATTAATCGTTTTTTTTTTTAAACAATTATCTGTAAATTCATAAATAATATTGAATTAACCTTAATTTATTAGTATATTTTTGAGATAATAAGTAGTTTTTTTTTACCTATTTCATGTTTATGGTCTTTGATACTTAGGTAATTAGCCAAATATATAGGTTTTTAAATTACATGCATTTAAAATACAATATGATCGAAAAAAAAATGTCTAGTAGGCCCTGAATTTAAAATGTACAGTGGACAATTTCGTTAATATAAAAATAAATTAATTCCTTCTCTATATAGACACCTATTTTCTCAATCATATTGTACAGCATTGCTTCAGACACTTTCTAAATTTAAAAGGGGCAGATATTATATCATTTATTCCATGATAAATTAAAATTTATCAAACAAATTATAAAGATGTATATCTATAATCAGTGCGGGGTAAAATACTTTTCTGATGTATTCGAAGTAATTAATACAAATTCTTTTTTTTTAAGGAAAAACTATATGTAATGTTTTAATTAAGCATTACCTTTTAGAATTTAAAATACTAAATAGTTAAAATACACTTCACAACTCTTTAAATGCAATTTATGGCAATATTATTAAAAGTGGAAAGATGACGGAAAGGTAGTACAACAAAACAATCATGAACACTATGACGCCGGCGTTTTTCCTATCGATAGCTGAACAAAATAAATGTAAATTAGGCAACTTGTTATACTCTTCGGGGCGAATCCCCCTTTTCTCCACAGGGTCTTGGCTTTATAACAAACAATGCTAAAGGGCGTATCACACTAGAACGCTATCCAAGTTTTATTTTGTAAGTCTTCTTCCAGGGTTAAAGTCTTCACGTCTTTAGCTATCACACGCGAAACAGGATAAAGTAACTTGCGTCTGCGCACATAACGTTAACAATACACCCATCTCACTTGAGCTGACTGAGAGGGAGAGGCCGCGCACGCGCATTTGAATACTTGGATTTCATCTGTCTTCTAGAGACAGGGGAAATATATCTCGATGTATTTGCTCAGACTTAAAGACCTAGGTTTTTTGTCATGCTATCACACACACTAGACTTCGATTCGAATGCAAAGACTTTAATTTTCCAAGTTTAGACTTGAATAATAATTCTAGTGTGATAAGGCCTTAAGGCATAGAGCGTGCCGAGTCTATTTATATGACGTCAGTGGGTATAACCAATAAACCCTAATATCACTCGTGTCTATATGGCAGATATTGTTACAAAACGACTCATATCTGGAGAGTAAAAATTTGACATGCATATAAAGTTTTTTGACTCACATAGGAAAAATTTCGACGTCAGGAAAAGACCAAATTGAAACATCGACTTCGGAAAAAAGTATGTATACATCGTATAGTTTTAAATTAACTAGAATTGTCAAATATTTTATCTCCTTTTAAGACGTAAAGATGAAATGAAATGACTAATACACTACTTTCTTTCATAAAATTTGTAAATGGGTTTGAAACGACTTCTTTCCCTTTCAGGAAAAAGATATATTTTTTTTAAATTTCACGTAGGTAATTAAATGAAAGCTTAGTACTTGAATTAACATACAAAAATTGTTTTTCAAATGTTTTTTAACCGATTACAGTCAAAAATATGTGCCAAAAATATTGTCACTTACTAGATACATTAAAAAAAAAAACCTAAAATATGTGAAAAGTCACACTTTTCATCCATTCTTAAATTACGCAAAAAGCAAAAATATTTTTCACTTACCCAATTATCTTTGAGAGGATCGTGCTGAAATTTGCAATTATAAATATTATAATTTAGATAATTCAATGTTAATGCGAATCTCAACGTTGACAGTCGCATTAACTATTTGAGTTGTTAAGAATCTAATGGCAAAATCTGGCTCGAAGGACCATAATGTACGGCCACAGTATCGTTGTATTTTAGCAGCCATCGGGGTATCAGAGCAGCCAGCATTTTTTTTGTTGAAAACTAGTGAAATAGTGAATTTGAATATTTAAAAAAGTGAATATAGTCAATTAATTCTAGAGACAGGAATATGCGTTTTACATTAATTTCAATACTGATTATGATAAAAGATAGCTTTTACGGTACAATAATTTTTAATTTATTCAAATAATTTTAAAATATTTGTGTCGAGGAATACCCTATATCAGGGGTCGGCAAACTTTAGAAGCCAAAGAGCCAAATTTACCCCTTACGGCATCTGGAAACATTTTAAAGAGCCATAATTTTGTTTTAATGCAAGACTTTTTGCATACTTACTAAATTTTATTTCTTATCAACTTAATTTAAAGAGCCATACGAATGTCTCAACGAGCCGCATGCGGCTCGCGAGCCTCGGTCTGCCGACCCCTGCCCTATACCTATGAAAATGCAGTCAAAAAAACTAAAATGTTTGTATCAATATGCACATAACTTTTATTCGAAGAGTATCTGCGAAGTATCTTATGAGAGTATCTTATGAGAGAGAAACGGATACAAAACATTTGTTATAGCTTGTACTTCACGATACTCTAATACAGTGTTTCCCAAAGGGTGTGCCGCGGAACATTAATGTGCCGTAAAATTTTCCAAGTGTGCCACGAAATCTTAAAAAAAAAAACTAACGTCGTTTTTATCAGTGATGGGCGTTTACACGTAAACTTTAATTGTTTACGTTTACGTGTAAACTTATGTAAACAATTGGTAAACTTGTCAAAAATGTAAACAATGTAAACTTTTTAAACTGTCAAATAATGAGGTTAGTTTTAGTTATTTAATACGAATAATATAGGGTTAATGAACAAGTATATTCAGTTCAAAACAATAAATTTATTTAAAAAATGGTGGGAAGAAACCGAAAGAATAGTTCTGAAGAACTAGTTTTTGTTTTAATTAAAGAAAATATAGGGCGTTATGCAAAATTTGCAATGAATCTTTTCGTTATTAAAAAATATAGGCTGATTTTCTTAAAGGGGAAATTTAATGTATTTTGTTATTAAAAAAAATAGATTGAATTTTTTAAAGAAACAAGTTTTTTATTTTTCATATTCATATTTACTAATTTAATTTAATAATAATAATTTAATTTAATTTAATTAATGTAACACCTGTATAATGATACTTTTTCATTTAAAATCGTTTCATTAAAATTTTATTATTTATAAAAATGTATTGAAAATGAGGTTCTGTAATTCAAAACAATTGCGCATGTCTAAATCATTGTTTACAATGTTTACATTGTTTACAAGAGTTTTTGTGTTTACTTTACATCATTGTTTACGCGTCAACAATGAGGTAACTTACATCATGTAACTTACGCGCCCATCACTGGTTTTTATTTTAACATTATTGTCCGAATATACATACAATACCATTAATAAGAATAAAGAACACAAAGGATCATTTTATGACGAATTGAAATTGACATATCCCTTTTTTCCTAAATACAGCGGCGTCTGTATTCAAAATTTCTTCTTCTATGAATACGAAGGAGTGCCGCGAAATTTTTCTTTGGAAAATGTGCCACGAGAGTAAAAAGATTGCGAAACACTGCTCTAATAAACTAGCACGAAATTCCCGCGAAAATTACCGACAACAGCCGAAATTACCAAAATAAATGTTGATGCGCGGGTAATATAAAATTACAATTTAAAAACAGAAAAAAATCACTTTTTTTTATTCACTATAAAGTGACAATTTATGAAAAAAGTGAAAAAAAAGTTTGCTGATTTAAAAAAGTGAATAATAGTGAAAATAGTGTACTACTGACTGCTCTGGGGTATCTAATGACTGTTAATAATATACATATATGAAATTGATCTTAAAAATGTGTTCTAAAGACCACAAAACGTGCAATTCAACAAATATTTATATGGAAACACAACTCTATATGAAAGTTTCCTTTTCAAATAATTAGTTGATATGCTTCTTTTAATCTTAAGAGAGATACTAATAAAATATTGATAATAATCATGCATACATAAAGATGACATCATTATTTACAAGTTCAACAAAACTTTTCATTCATAATTTATATTCTGTTAAAATTTCCAACGTTCTATCAACGTTCATAATATTATTTCCATGTCGTGTTTTATTAATGTCAGCTTATTCGAGCACATTAAAATGCCGTAACTTCAGCAAATAGCACACCAAACAGAGTTATCACAGAACTACCAATTATTATTCATAGGCGAGGTGAGTAACTTGTTTAATATTCATTTCACTGTTGCCTACGCCAAGTTCAACACAACTAAAGAATAACTAATGTTGACGAGTAAACGCCCGCTCTGCAACCAAATATGTCTATGGGAATTAAATTATACTATACTCGGTATAAGAATTTTTTTTTTTTTTTTAACAAATGAATTGAAGGCTTTTCCTTTATGGTATATTATTGTTGCTTAATCTTTTGTAGTATTTGTATTGGGATACAATTTATATGATGGTGAAATTGCGTTTGAGATTTTGGTTGATAAGGATGAATTATGGCTTCGCTTTTTAGAGTACCCTGATAAACATGTACCAGGTGTTCGTTTTAATACGAATGGTAAAACATGAATCCTGCTGAATAATACGACATATAAAAATAGAAAACACAATGATAAAAATGGTTGTGGATTAATTTTCACACGTTTCTTGTTGTAATTTAAATTTTTTATTTTATTGTACAAGGTGTCTCAAAAGAAATTTTATATTTAGTGGATCGATTAAAAAAAAAGTAAGCCGTATATAGAAAAAATGTTTATTAATTATTAAAATACACTTTTTGGGGATTTATTTCTTAAAAATAATATCGTCTAAATGTAGACCCTCGCGTTCTCGGCACTCATTTAATCGAACAGTAAAATTACTTATGACGTCTCGGCAGGTGGACTCAGGGATGGATGCCATTTCGTGACGGATATTTTCTTTCAAATGCGCCAGTGAAGTCGGTTTATTGGCGTAAACATTAGATGTAAGATAACCCCATAGGAAAAAGTCCATAGGGGTTAAATCTGGACTGCGTGGAGGCCAATTTATGTCACCTCTCCGGGAGATCAATTTACCTGAGAAAATTTCACGAACACGTGGCAGAGACATATTGGACGTGTGTGAAGTTGCTCCGTCCTGTTGGAACCATGTTCTTTGGTTATAGCCAGGAAAGTTTTGCAGTTCAGGTACCAAGAAGTTGTCTAACATCACCACATAACGCTCTGAAGTCACTGTAACTGTACGCCCCCTTTCGTCTTCAAAAAAGTAAGGGCCGATAATTCCTTACGCCGACATCGCAGCCCATACGGTCACTTTAGGCGAATGTAGGGGTTTCTGATGTTTGCGTTTCGGATTCGTTGCACTCCAGTAGCGGCAGTTCTGCTTATTTACGTGGCCATTAAGATGAAAATGAGCCTCATCCGAAAACAAAATGTTGGTAAACGTTGAAAATCGCTCGATCACCTGATTTACGAAATTAAGCCTCTGACTGGCATCTTGGGGCTTTAATTCTTGCACCAATTGAATTTTGTAGGGGTGCAGCTTTAGGTCTTTGTGCATAATGCGATGTAATGATGATCTATGCACATTTAAAGCACTTGCGCGCTTCCGAATTGAAAGGTTCGGGTCGTCACGAACAGACATTAACATTCTCCACGTTTTCTACCGTTCTTGATGACCTAGGTCGCCCGAATTTTGATTTATCCAGCGTTGTACCAGTCTCTTCAAACTTTTTAACCCAATGTCGAATGAGAGGAATGCTTGGCGCATCATTTAAGTGGCGAAAACCTCGAATACTGCAGAATTTTGTACGCGCTACAGTCGCGGAATCACCGTTTTTGTAAAACTCTCGCACGCATAACGCGCGGTCTGCTCCCGACAAACGCTCCATAGCGACTGAATTCCCAAGAGCCAGGCTACCGATTGACATAACCCCCGCGCCCCTCGGATACGTTGCGTTCACGCAGTAAGCTAAATAAATATAAAATTTCTTTTGAGACACCTTGTACTATATCACATAAATCTTGATTATATTACATAAGGTATACAGGTTGTCCCAGCCAAGTAACTCACCATTGTTATCTTTCTTACTATTATAGATAGAGATTCGTTAAACGGACAAAGTTCGAGTATTTTACATACGAAATAATCATGACAAGCGTAAAAAAAATTTTTAATGTTTCGTTGACCAGATATTTTGAAAATAAATATTTTTTTAAATGGAATACCTGTATATTACTATGCCTTAGGATACGGTGACCATTCGTCCCGCATTTTGCGAGACGTCCCGCATTTTGATTTGGTGTCCCCAGGGCCGAATTTTGCTCTGTACTTATATTTGGGAGGTGAAGACCTTTTTTTTTGCTCTTTACTTATATTTGGGAGGTGAGGACCTCTTTTTGTTTGCTCTTCACTTATATTTCGGAAGTGACGACCTTTTTTTTGTTCCGTCCCACATTGCCTTCTCCAAGAAAATGGTCACCCTACCTTAGGAACAACTATTTATTTGTCTTTATAAAAAACTAACCATGTTTATAATGCATTTTTTTTTAATAACGGAGATATCAATAGTTGAAAACTTATGATATTACTTATTAATCGTTTTGTCACTAGATGGTACTGAGCGAAATAATTTAATTAAATCTGTCATTTTGTTAAAGTTCCAGGTAATTGTTACCTTTGTAATAGTTTTGTAGACGAATTTTAAAGAATGCAATTATGTAACTGGTTCATGCAAGCTTCTACAATCAATAGCAAGTTAGCTTAAAAAATATTGTGGACGGACGAGGCTAATTTTACTAATACCGGTGTTTTTAACAAAAATAATGACCATTTGTGGACACATGAAAATACATATGCTTTCCACACTGTGCGACAACGAAACAAGATTTTTTATAAATGTTTGGTGAAGAGTTCTAGGATATACTGTAATAGGGCCGTACCTCCATAAAGGAAATTTTACTACTGTAAAGTATTTAAATGTTTTGGAAAATAGTTATCAAGATTTATTTGACGATGTGCCCATAGCTAACAATTTTTACTTTTGTTTTTATTATATGTTAGTTTTTAATCATACTATTTTTATAAGTTTGTATCGTTGATACCTCCGTTTAAAAAAAAAAAAACATTAAAAACATGTTTAGTTTTTTATAAAGAAAAAAAAAACGTTGTTCCAATGGTCTAACAATATAGGGTCATTGTGCTAGTAGTCAGCCATTTAAGGACATCATGATTTTCAACACGTCCCAAATATCGTACTTGTACTAATTAAAAATTAAAAAACACATATTTAATTATTTAAATGTTTAAGTTTATTTTTAATTTTTTATTTTACAAAAATGCATATTTGTATAATTAATAAAAAATAAAATGTAAAAATGTATCAAAATTGCTAGTAGTCAGCCTTTAATGTTTAATAGTCAGCCGCATAGGTGCTAGTAGTCAGCCTTGTTACTACTTAAATTGAATTAGGTACATTAATTAATCATAGAAAAAACATTTTAAAGAATTTCATCTGTAATATGGTAATATATATATATATATATATATATATCAAAAATCAGAAAGACAGTTAATGAACTAAATGAAGAGATAAGAGAACTTAAAAAGAAAGAAGAAGTGTGGAAAATAGAAAAAGAAAGTATGATACAAAGAACGAAAGACTGGAAAATAAAGAGGAAGAACAAGAAAAAAGAAGGGGGAAAATAATATCATTATAAAAGGAAATATAGGAAGAAATAACCTGGACACGAAGGAATTCATAAAAACAGCTGGGAGTGGATGTTAACATCAAAGAAGCTTATAAAATAATTACGAAAAATTAGACTGATTTAACAGTGTGGCGATGCAAAATTGGGAAGAAAAGCAAAAGATCCTGGCAAGTAAAAACAAATTAAAGGAAAACAAGATATACATAGATCATGACTTTATCTCAAGAGCAAGGACGATCCAGGGAAAACTGAGGAATGTGGCGAAAGTAGAAAGAGAAAAAGGTAACCACATGACCGTAGGATACAAAATAATTAATATCGGCGAAAAATGATATAAATGGAACGAGAAAGAAGAAAATTCTACTATTCCTATTCAAAACTAATGTAAAAACAATTGGAGGCCGACTACTGGTATTTAATGTTCAATAGTCAGCCTAGGCTTCCTAAAAAACTAGGCTGACTTCTGGTTTTTAAATTAATGATAGAAAAAGAAATAAATTTATCCGAGCAAAACAGAAATATTATTTTCCTGAATGTAACAGAGAAATAAAATATTCCAGTTTCTAAAACCCCAGTTGTCAGCCGCGTAGGCTGACTACTAGAATTTTCCAAAAATTGTTCGCCAGTTGTCAGCCTCATTAAGTATTTAATAAATCGAAGACATCTATGTTGAAAAACTTTTTTATTATAATAATTAATGTTCTAAATATTTGTCCTAAATAAATTTTTAGGAAAACATACAATAATTACCTCGTACCATATTCGAATCATACACTGCCTCACTAACCATAACTGGACTCAACACAGAGTATATGTTCAGACATGTTGTTGAGGTTGACTTCTTTTATTTATATTTAATGTTGAGAGACATCTATTCTTATTGGTTGAAAGTAATCGAAAAGAAGAAAGACGGCTGAATACTGGCATATAAAATTTTAAATATTTAGTTGGGATATTAAACTATTATTTAAGTTTTAATTTTAAAAAGGCCGACTACTGGAACAGGCTGACTACTTGCACACTGACCCTACAGGTATTCCATTTAAAAAAATGCTTATTTTCAAAATATCTGGTCAACGAAACATCCATAAATATTTTTGAGTTTGTTATAATATTTCCAACAAAAAATAATCGAACTTTGTCCATTTAATCGAATATCTATCTATATTATTAACAAAGATAGCAATGGTGAGCCACTTGGCTGGGACACCTGTATAGGATGTAACAGCGAAACGGAACAGTGCCGTTATTTTTTTTAATATTATAGATACAAAAAATACCAAATAACAAAGTTGTAGGAGACCAAGATGGACATCTGCCTATAGAAGAAAATATTTATTTTAAACCAGTGGTTTTTAAAATAGCGCACAAAGTTATATTTTTAAAAATTAGATTATACCCATATTTTCTGAATTCAACCCTATAAACATTTTATAACCTAATGAATAGTTGATAGTTATACTTGGTGAAACTCGAATATAGGTAAACGGTTTTTAAATGATGCACTTCGTAAAGTTTACCTATTTTATAAACTTACAAAAAAAAATTATTAAGACAAAAATCAATTGAATATAAAAACAATTTGTATTATTAAACAGTAATTGAAGCTACTTCTGAATCTGTTTTAAATTGGATGGAATTAGGTTTAGAAAATAAAGAAAATAAAATTATTTATAGAGAGTAATTATGTCTTTACTGCTGTACAATAAGATTTAAAAAATAATAATAATTTTAATCGATTTTTTAATGGAAATATTTGTTATACCCTTTTCACACTAGAACTTTAAGATGAGTGAACTTAAAGTTCACCGATGTTTAACATCGGTATGCTTTCACACTTGATGTTTAAATCTCTGGTGCTGTCATCAGCTACAGTAATTTTGTCCTTAAGTTACCGTCATGAAATTACCAGTTTTGAACTGTCTGCGCAGACGCACATTTTGAATTGTTATAAACAAATATGGATATTTCATTTCATTCTACAATAAAGACACTACAATAAAGAATATATTAAACCTGTATTAACATGTAAGTCGATACATTTTATCTCAATTATTGTAGCTCTGTATTTTATTAAACACATTATTAAATATTATTAAAATAATTTTATTATAACAATAAGTATAAATTTCTTATAACGTCGATATAATACAGTATTCTTGTTTATGATAGTATAAAATGTTGACAGCACAAATTCAAGGAGTAATTTTTTATAATAGAAATTAAGTTGGAAATGCGGACGATGTTTAAGACGCAGATCTCTGTCTTAAACATCGCTTGTATTTAGACGAGGCCATACGGTTTCACATTAGCGTTTAAAGATACATTCACTTTAACATCCGATCTTAAAATTCTAGTATGAAAAGGGTATTAAAAACGTAATGGATTTATTTTGCACCATACCATACTACATTTTTTCGTAAATCGTAAAAGATGTTGTAAAAAAATGAAGTAAAAGTTATTTATTTTCAAAATATTTATCCAAAATTACTAAACTCGACATTCGTTGCCTTTAAAAAAAATCAAAGTTGTCCTTGATATCCTGTACTTGTTTTGTTTTGGAAAATTAAAATACTGCCATTCGATTCTTAGGGCCAATTTCGCAATATCAGTTTAAACTAGAAGTAAAGATTAAACTAAAGATTATCACATGATTGTATTTCTCAATCTGCATTTGCAGCTAAACTTCTGGTAATCTTAAGATAAACTTAACCCTCACCGCAGGTACCGTTTATGTCCCGGTTATATTACTATAGTGCGTTCAAAGGTGACTTTGCAGCATAGCTCTTATGGCAAATGGGAGCGGTCTTGCCAAATGTTGTAAAAGTGTCAAATGTGTCAATTATAATAATATGAAAAACTCGTATAATTTACAAAAATCAACTCTTTTAAAACTCAAAATAACACTCAACAAAAACAAATGGCCATTTCTAGAATACTGCGTCTTCACAGATTAGTGCGTTTTAGAGCTGGCAACGTCGACAAGCAAGAAAAGGATAGTGTCATTGTGTAAACCCATTAGAGAGTATGAAAAAGAACTACTCCATATGCCCTGTACTGCAAACTCACCTTTGAACGCACTATAGCTCAGTTTAAAATAAATTAAATCTGTATAAATCATTAGTTTCAAAAGTAGTTTGGTTCCATATTAGTAATAAAATAACAGTATTTTGCGATAAACAGGTAAATAAATCTTGGAACAACAATTTTTACTTTTCTAACCTAAACTTATTACTGCCGGCAACATTGTAAAAGTCGCTATTTCGCTACAAATGAAGTTTATTTTATGGTAAAATAAATTTGAGTGTCTCAAATATATCTGATAAACCATGATTTCATGATAAACTAGTTTCTACTATTTGTAAAGGTGGATATAGGTTAATTTGTTTACAAATTTGACGTACATGGCAGCGAAATGCGCATGCCCTGGCTAATATGGTTGAACAGACTAATGGCCAATAAAAAAATATAATTAAAAAAATGCGCATGCCCGACGGTGCGGTCAGCGCTCAGAGTTAAAATTTCTGAACATGCCATCAGCTGTCAATAAAAATAAACAAGTCAAGACATACGTTTAGGTAATATGCGCATGCCCCAAGAATAATCTAAGGATTACGGAACCAATAGATTTATTTGTATTCAGAAATGTTCTTGGGTTTAATGATTAGCTTAACTCGAAGGTATAGATTATCTAACAGTAAGATTAAACCAATATTGAAAAATCGAGGCGTTGGGTAGGTAATCAAAATTGTTGTCCGAACTTGCTCATACATCGCATTTTCGAGTAAGTCCCTCAGTACAAATCCGTTTTTCCCAAAAAATTGTACAGACTTCCTTCAATAATTTTAAAGCTATAAAAGCTAGTAACAATATAATAATTGAGTGGAAGAGAGAAAGATCCAAAGAAGTTACTGAAATAGCATTCAAGGTCAGATGACACAAAGGTGTGCGGCGCGTGTGTCAAATCGGCACAAGGTGCGTGCGGTACAATTAGTATAACTCGGGACCGCGACTCGATAGCTCATACTGCGTGGTGTCATTAGTTTCGTCTAGGCGAGATTTATCGATATCTCTAATAATATTTGTGAGAAAACTTGATGAAGTGTGTGAAAACCACACCGAACAGTCACGCGACTTATTCTACACCCAAAAGACCTGCAGCCGTGGCTTCGAAATAACCCGCTTCCTCATTTTTTAGATAAAGGAATATCACCTACCCTTAACAGTAGGGGCGAAGTCCGCCGAAGGCGTTCAGAACCTCTAGCCCCTTATATTTAATGTTTTAGGTTCGCATTTAAAATATACACCTACTATAGTCCATTTCAAAGTAGATGGTACTGCCAACCGAGAACGATTTACATACTGCAAGTACAGTGTTATGGGAAACTTGAAATACACATATAAATATATTCACTATATGTTTAACATGCTTCCTTTGAGTATATTTTATAATAGTAGCAGTGCCGGTTCCAAGTTCTCCTTCAGATAGTTTATATAAATATTAATATATTGACACAAAAAAGTAAATAATAATAGAATCCTAACGCCTACAGAGGTGTATAAGGGACAGAGAAGGTAAGTTCTCCGTTGCTAGACCGCCGGCCATAGACATGAAAGCCACGTGGTCAGTGTGATGTTTCGGTCGGTCCTATTACTCCTGTATAAACAGGTACTCATTTTAAATATAAAATACTTAAGGCTGATCCCGAGGCGACCCCAGAGACGACTGCACAATTTCGGAAAATAAAAAGCTGGGGTTTCAAACCCGCGTCCTTGTGCTCCGTAGATCACCATGTTACCAAGGAGCCACGGCAACTCTTCTCGACACAAAAAAGTACTTAATATAATAATTAAATGTCGTAGAAATAACCTCTAAAATTCGTAACTGCTAATAAATTTGGCTGTGCGCGCTCAACTATTATAAACACACGCTGCATTTTTAATTGGAATATACTATCTTTGTCAGATACAAGTGTGCTCTTATGCTTGTAGTACACGATGCGATTTCTCGTTTTGAATCTTGTACGATTTATAGTACACAAATTATTGTATCGTATACTACAGGATTTTCGTACCAGATCTTGTATGATATTGAAAACCAACCAATATTTATTGTCTAAAATATTGCGCAGAATGAACCAATAATGTGCAGTATAAGATGAGTCTGTGTCAAATGTACTAAAACTGATAAGGGAAGTGTTCCCAACTTCGAAAAAATAAAAAAATATGTGAAAAGTAGAAGCCGTGTTTATTGGATAACATTTCTAAAATCCGTAAATTAATTTAACTTATTCATGTAATATTTAATTCATTTTGAAGTATTTTGTAAACAATTTAATAAAGAACATTAATTAGAAAGTAAATTACATCAATACATATGGTTTATTCATATATAATATTAATTTAGACCTTATTATTATAAACTTAGAACTACTAGTAAATTTTGATACATATGTTGGTTTTGTCTATGCATATGTCATTTATTGTTTAACCTTTAATAAACATATGTACATATTTTAAATAATTAATGTAAGTAGATATTATAATGTTATAAATGACATTTAAACTATTTATTATTAAAAAATGTTGGTTTTGACTACTGAGGGAAACTTTTTAAATATTTTTCTGTATTCCAGATTATTTTTGCGAAGTTTTTCAAAACCGTTGCTTACAATGAATCTTGATATAAGATGGTCAAATGTGATAAAAAATGAGGAACAAAGAAACACTGTCCGATGTAACACTATAAGGCCTGGACTATAATATCAGAACGAGAAAATACGTGCTGGGCACAGTGAAAATGGTTTTCTTGCTGGGACTTAAAATAATTGTAGTGCTACTGCGACCGGATTCAAATGGAAAGACATATAGAAAGTTGTAGTTAACTAAATTAATTTTAATAATTAAATAATAAATGACAGTGCAATAAACTAGTGAAAAAGATACAGGTCTGGTGATCCTGCTATCCAAACAGCATTCTTTTTATATATAAATATGCATACCTAAGGTGTATCTTGGCCAAATCACTAGGCGTTTACTTAAAACTCTACCGGTGGATATGGTACATCGGCCAATCTTTACTATACCCACTGAACATAACCTTATGTGCTGCCTCTATATAGAAGGCTTAAATAATCCTTAAAAAGGTTAGGTTAGGCTAGGCTTTAGCCAGAATACTAGTTATGTTAGAATAGTTTAGCTAGAATAAGGTTATATGGAGTGGGGTATAGTAAATCTTCCCCAGTAAATCTATCGGTCGGTAAACAGCTACATGCTTATACACGTTCACCGAACTTGTTTTCGAACGCAGTTGATGTTCCCGGTATCTGCCGGTAGAGTTTTCGTAAACGCCTTATTGCAATTCTAAGCTTACCTTAATTTGGCAGGTTAACGGCGTATTTTTATTTTAAATTATTAAATAAACATTGTCATGACATGCCGTCACAAAAATTCGCATACCAATGTGTTAAACTATATATATTGTAATAAATACTTAAATTTATGCAGTGACAATATTCAACCGATACGAGCATATCAGTTCTTAAAATATTGAAATACTTTCATACTGGTTGTTAAAATGAATAGTAGGATAACAGGTGCAGAAAAAGATTTCACTTAGTTTCTAGTTTTGGCAACCGACGTGGTCATTTGTGGTCATTTGGCAAATGACCACATCAACAATTTTTAAAAATCAACAAATTGTATGATAATTATTAAAATAATTAGGGCTACAACTACAGTTAATTTTTTTTTCTCGTCAGATTTATATATTTTGTGAAGATTAATGTAAGAAAAAGTTAATGTTTTTTTAGAATAATAAAGTGTATTGATTATTATTTATGAATGTTTTATTTCAAGGGAAGCGAAAATTAAGAGCGATGTTGGCCGTAGACCTAACTAAATATTTTGAGAATATGAAAAATTCCAAATTTTAACATAGTTTTGAAAAGATTTGATTACTTTTTGAATATTTTTAATCGTATCAAGAATTTTGTATTCTGTTTATTTAGGTAATTTCAATCAAATTTCTGATTGCGCTTATATGAGTAATGGTTTTCCACAAATAATTGATTACAAAAATAATCATTATTTAACAGTTCTGGTTAAATATAATTTATATGGAGACTATAGTTGTCTCACTATCCTCTTTTTAAGTCGCTGTATGTATGTTATTTTAAATATAATGGATTTACATTTTTCGTAATTTCCTTTTTATAATTAATATCATTCAGGTACATCCAATCCGCAGTTGTACAGTTTCTAGTTCCAATATAAAACAAATTTAATCACTTAAAGGCCTTTACCCGCGGACCAGAGTTTAAAAATCACTGATTACAAATTCATTGCAAAAATGTATAAAAATAAATCAGTTAAAGAGTTAAATGTTCTAAATTTCCATGCATATCTTGTAGACCAGGTTGTCGTAGGTAAAATTATATTCTACTGATATATCAGATTTAAAAATATCAGTTATTATGTAAGGCGTTTTTTTAATTAAATGTCTTTAATATTCGAGATATTTGTTTCGAATTATTATTGGCGTATTTATTCTTGGCTTCTAACACTTTTGAACTCCTTCAGTTTAATGTTTTTCTATAAACTATATTAATAATCTATATATTTGTTTTCTCTCCAATTCTAAGTATTATTCGCTTTACAATAATAGAAACGTATTTCATGGATCAATATGTTCTTACTTATATGCTCAATTAAAGTATTTAATTATAAAACAGATTTTAATTTGTAGTGCGCGCTATTTTGCGTGCATTACGACAATATTACAAAAAAAAAGTGGAAAAACATTTTACTTTTATCTAGTGGTAACATTGTAGAGGCAAAATCTGTAGAACTAAAATTTATTATTTGAAGGCAATCGTTAAAAATATAGTAGTACTACTGTAGGAAATATAATGATGTTATATGTGTTATAAGAGTACTATATTGGAATTTTATGGAACAAAACTTATGATAAAATCAATAATTTCATCATTGTTATCGTGTAATAGGGATAACTTCTAGTAACTAGTAACTTCTCATTACAGTTGGCAAAATTTCAGTGTTCCCAACTTAATTTCTTTTTTTTTTTTTCGGACCGGTGACCCAAGCCCTATAAGATGCGCATATTCATGCGACTGTAGGGAAATCTGTCAAACATATTTCGAGGTTATTTAGTATCAACTTAAGCAATATTTTTTCTTATTTTGTTTAAAATAAATTGGATTTAGTTGTTCACATTCTTAGGACATTTATATATACGTTTGGACTTTTTCAACATCTTATTATCCAACATACTTAACTAGTGACTTATCTAATGTGACCATTAGATAATAAAATTCCAATCCAGGAAAAAAGTACGAATTTAAAAAAAAAATAATTTTTTTTTGATAATATTTGTAGATTTTAATAAAAACTTTTCTTGTCCACAAACTACTCTTGATTACAATTTCTATACTTCTCATTTATTTATTCAAGTTGGGTGTTATGCATGAAACAAATTCAACGTTTTCATTATTAATATAATATGTTTTTATTTTCTATTTTATAATGATAATAATGACAACAATAATATTTTTTGATAAAGAAAAATCGTAGTTTTATAGACATAAATAATAATAACAAAAAATAAATAAAATAATAATTCCCTTCAATTTCAAATGTAATAAATTAGAACAGAAAATAGTACGGCTTCGCGAATCCAGGAGACTTACTGATTTGGGACAAAGATTAATATTATCAGTCTTTAAAAATTGGTAAACTATTTGTCCATTCTAGGTTAAGTACAATTATTTGAATTCTGTCAACTTACAATAATAGACGTAGTGCGAGTTATGTGCAATGCAGCACAACACAAAAAGTCACCGGACCCGACCTGCTGCCTCAGCAGCAACATTCCCATAAAGATATAAAAACGTTGTTAACATGAAAAATGATATAGTTAGATATATATAGTTATATAGTTACATAGTTTGTTAGATGGTTAGTTACATTGTTAGATAGTCATTCAAATAGTTATGTAGTTAGTTGTAATACTTTAAAATAATTGTCGAATAAAATTTCTTTAAAAATCTCATTTCGATTTCCCATCATAAATTTTGCGCATCAATTGGTAAGGATTCAAAGCGATAAATATTGGATGGTATACTACAATAATTTTACATCAGATAATTCTGAACAAAATTCTCAATGCAATAATTATCGTACGACAAATCGTACGAGATTTAATTCGATCAAATTGCATCGTGTACTACAAGCTTTATACATATATTTTATCTTTTTGTCTCAGATGAAGAAATATCTAAGCACGTCTCTGAACGTAAATATCCCTTTATAATTTTTAATGAATAAAATTTACCTAAACATCTTTCAGTTTATGCATCGCATCAACGTTGTTTTCGAAAACAAGTAATATTTGGAAGTTTTTAATGTCAGATGGCTTATAATGATAGTAAACAAGAGACTGTATAGAGTTATAATACTCCATAAATATTTACGAAAATGGTGTCGACAGCATTCAACAATCCATTTGAGCTAATATTTATTCCAACATCTGAATAATTCACTATCAAGTCGCAAACAAGTTTCCTTGTTAATATGTATCACACTACCAGCATTATATTTTCACCCGACTATTCATTCAGGTATAAAAAGTAAAAAGTATGTTTTTTACCGCACAACGTACTGTAAAATACATGCATTTCATACAGGTACTCACTGTATTCAAATAGAGGAATATAGCAAAATAATCATGGCCGGCGGTAAGCTCGGGCTAGCGGAGCACTTGCCCCGCCCCTTGCGCTTGATTTCCTGTGCTTTTGTGAAGAATTAACAAAAATAAATCACTAAAATTACACATTTCTATAAAATAATAATATTATTTATTTAATTAAACCAGTGGCGGCTCGTGCTGTAGCAATGTGTGGTTGCAACTCTTATAGGTACTCTGGTACCCTCTGTGGGATTATGTTTGCAGGATTTTAAATAAAATGCCAATGTTTTTAATGATTCTGTAATATGAATTGATATGATGTTGACTGTTCGGACATGTGTAGGTAACTGACTAATGTTGCTAACTAAAGGGCTGGTTTTCCGTAGTGAGCAGATGATATGACATCTTTTATGGTAAAAAAATAATTGTGCTCAAGAGCAGAAAAAGTACGTAACTATTTGCAATATATAATAATGGTAACTAAGGCTAGGTTAGGTTAGGTTTAAAAATAAATTGAAAAGTAAAAATACTTTGAAATGTTTGAAACCTGAAGGAAATTAGTAATAAAATATAATTTGGGAATTTGTGCTTCTAAAGACGCATTCAGAGCTCTTAAATCAATAGCTTATAGACTGCTAAGAGTTTGTCATATGGTAAGACGTGAAACCGTTCAGGCCTCTAAATTTAATACGTTGTTCGTTGTGGATCGTGGATAATTTTCTAAACTTTGTAGTTAGTGAGTTGTTTTAATGCGACAGACATATAAACAAATTGGCTATCTCAGTCTATCAGAGACACCATAAATATTGTATGCCCTCACATAACCTAACAAAATGTCATCATTAACAAATCTTGCTCTAAATTACAGAGACGGACAGTAAATATGATCTTTTTAGGTAATTAGGTTAGGTTTAGTTAGTTAAAATCTAAAACAGCAGAATTATAAAAACGATAATAGATAGAATTTTTACGATGCCATGTAGTTGATTTAAACACACACAGATGTTGGACTATTCGTAACCCACTAATTTGTAACTGCTGTAAACGGTATGTAGAACGTTCAAACAATGTGTAAATACATAACGCACAACGTGACAACGTATAGTCTACAACGTGTTAATTAAAAGAGCTCTGAGTGCGCCATAAGAGTTATTGAATTTTAAGAATTTCTATTAGATGGGTCATAAACCATCTGCCGCTATAATACCTGTCATTATATAACTTATAAGTTAAAAGTTCCTAAATCTACATGTTTTGTAGATAAACATTTTTTATTTTTGTACAAGACTAAGGCCCGGTCTTTCCACCCTCAGGTAATTATCAGACAGATAAGGTTATCTGGAACTTCATCGGATGAATAAATGTCAATACCGATCAGTGAAGTCAATACGTTAGTCTCATTATCCGTTAGATAACTACTAGATAGATACATTTGTATTGAAAGACGGGATGACATTTATTCAGAACAGAAAGTATCAACCTTATCTGTCAGATAGTTACCTACAGGTTTACCTGCAGGTGGTAAGACTGGGCCTAAATGAACTAACTTTCAGACTCTTAGCCTTATTTCAAACAAAGAAAATCAATTTATGAAGAAAAAAAAAAGAGAAAACAAAACAGCGCATTTTTTACAACTCAGCCATAAATCGCGTATGTTTATTATAAATTTCAAGATTAAATATTCTATTAAAGGTTCTTTTTTCTAGAGTCGGATTGCTTTATGTTAAAATTAGCAGTAGGTTTTTCAAGTCTTTTATTTCAGCCTTATCGGTGGAAGATCGACTAAAAATAAATCCGTTATTAAAACTTGGAATAGAATTCATTTTAACAAAAATAAAACTGCTGTTAACACATCTGCATACGCTAACATGGTAGCTAGCGTTTGCAATGGCCGTACAACCTGCTGCATTTAACGAGGGTAGACTTTATCTGTGTTGGTGGTTCGCCACTGTAAGCAGTGTGTTGGCGCTGTTTGCATTCTGAATGCAAACCAGCCTGTCAGTGTATATCATGGTACAAATTTAAGAGAAAGTGTTTCTTGTAAATTACATACACTAACTGCTCCATTTTTTATTTACAACTAATAAATTGTCGTACATTTGGAACTACTGAACCTATTTTAAAAATTCTTTCAATTCTGATTAGTGTATAAACCATGCGCTAAGTTCGTCACTGAAAAAAATATATGTTACCAATAATAATTTCAATAAAATGCTTTAAATGTAATCCGACAAGATGGATCGCTAAAAACCCACACGCACAAATATCATTAAATCTTTGGAACTACTGAGCCGGTTTTAATGGAACACAACCGAAAACCTGACCAGATAATGTAGCTACACAGGCGCGCAGCCAGGAATTTTTCTCGAGAGGGGCGGGCTCAGAAGATAAAATTGTTTTAAAAGGGTAGGAATCGGGAAATTATTGGGCAATAAGTGCTGACCAAAAGCATTTTATTTTCCAAAATGCAAGCATTGACCTAAAAAAAGGTCCTAATTTTCAAAATACAAGTGCTGACCTAAAATAAAAAAGGTCCTCACTTCCAAAGTACAAATGATGACCTAAATCAGGGGTCCCCAAAGTGGTCGATATCGACCCCCGGGGGTCGATATGACATTGTTAGGGGTCGATTGGGGGTCCATGGAAAAAAGTTAAAAACTACTAGTATAATAAATACACAGTTATATATAAATATAAGTTAAATTAGATTTATTTAGATTATCATTGTTACGAATAGATTTTCAGTATTGTTCGAATTTGTGACAATTGGAAGTAAAAGATGAAGACTTGGAAACATACACAAAGCATCTTCAAAAATTGAGCGTGGATTTTAAATTACGTTTTGAGGATTTAGAGAAAATGCACATCCCAGATTGGATTATCGCGCTCTTTTCTGCAGATGTTGAAAACATCGAAAGTACTATACAAGATGAACTTATTGAATTGTCGGTTGATCTTGAAACTAAAACGCTTTTTAAAAATTTTACATTAAGTTACTTTTGGTCAAATGTAAATGTTAAACAGAAATATCCAAAACTTTCGGAAATGGTAGTTCACTTTTTGCTAGCATTTCCAAACTCGTATATGGTTGAAGCTGGTTTTAGCCATGTTAATTCCATCCTGGCAAAACAGAGAAACAAGTTAGATGTAGAATTCCGTGGCGGTTTAAGGCTGAAATTAAATCATTTTGAACCCGACATTTCTAATCTTGCAAAGAGTCACCAACAAACACCCGTCACATTGACAATGACAGTAAATTTTATTTAATAATATTATTGTATTGCATCTGATTAGATATAATTATATTAGATAAATGAAATATAAATAAAACACTACAGTAAACAATATAAAAAATCACATAAGCGTATTTTTTGCTTGTTCTATTATAATAACGTAATTGTAAAATAGAGAGGGCCCATAAGAAGTCGAGAAACTCTTCTGAGGGTAGATGATCAAAAAAGTTTGGGAACCTCTGACCTAAATAAAAAAAATCCTCACTTTCAAAATACAAGTATGACCTAAAAAAAGGTCATCACAAGCCCGTGATCCCCCTGTGTGCGCGCTTGAGCTAACAGATAGGAAGAAAAAAAAAAAAAAACACGTGAAAATTGGATCAGCAGTTCTCGAGAGAAAAGCGCACATACGAATAGACAGACAGAGATACGTTAAACTTAATATTAAAGTCACCTATCGATACATACAAACATTGAAGTAACAGAAATGTCTAATTTATTTCACATTTATGTTTTACAAAATCATTGCCATTAAAATTTTCAGTAGTTTGCATGAATTGAATTGGTTCGTGTTAATATTTTCCATTTTACCGTCATGCATGCTCTGAAAACTGTGTGAAAACAAGTGTTTCATATTTAAAATCGCAGCTATAAAATCTTCAATAGTTTCACAATATAGTGAACTGTTTTGTGTTAAAAGTAATATTTTTCAGTAACATTATGCAATATATAGGCATTAAAAGTGCAGCGCTGTATTAAATAACAAGCTTCAGAACTGGAATATAAATCGTTTTGTGCATATGAAACATATGATTCATGGAGTAACAGATTTAGAAATAATGTTCTTCCATATTCTCTTTATATGACTGTCGAGTTGCGCATTATAAATTTTATCTTTTGTACTCCGTACTTACATACTTTGTATACGTAATATGACATGCATGTTAATTATTATTTTCAACAATTGGTTAGATGAATAATAAACAGAAATTCTTTAAAAATATTAACTCTTCAAAATGCTAACAAATAAAAAAGTTACTCCTACATTACGCGAAAATTAAATGGTTACCATGATGTGCTGAAGAGCTAAATTAGGTGTAGGATTGCCAACCATCCTCTTTTAGGAAGGTGAGTTCTCAAGTTCATATTTAACACATAAAATTTTGACAACACATTTTTTGAACGCATTTTTTGTTTTCCTTTGTTAAACATGATATCATTCAACAGCAACATGGTTTTTATTCGGGATCTGTAGAGACAAACTTTGTGCTCGTTTTTCGAGCCTAACCATTGAGATCTCGTAAACCGTAAGAGATACGAAGTCGGTTAAATTAGGGCAAAGTTGCCGTATTTGTTGGCCATTTGAATGATATATTTGGTTTTCCGGAAAAGTGCACAGGTCACTAGATACGTGCAAATAAACTGATTTTGGTCGATTTACTTTTTGGCTTATAACTTTTTTGTTTCAATTCATACAAGTTTCTAATTTCAACGTTCTCAAGCACCTTTTTACGAAGAATTCACAGCCGTCCTCAAAAATTTTATAGCTAGTATCATTTTCTAGAAATTCATACTAACTTTCAATTTTTATATTGGGCTCAAAGTTGTGTTTGAATGCATTAAATCGAGATTTTTTTCCTCATTTCAATGATGTAAAACACACCTAAATTAAAATTAAAATTAACTGAGTAATTAGAAAATTATTGGTTTAATTCATTTCGATCAAGTATACCTTGGAAATAAAATCAAAATTTCAAATATTCTTCCGGACTTATCTCAAAAAAATTATATTTACAAAACAATTTCTGCCGACATTGATGAGCTGCACGGAAACATAGTCAACACTCTACACACAGAGGTTCCCAGAGTGAGCGCCGTGGCGTGCTGGGGCGCCGTGGCTGGGCTACAGGGGCGCCGCGAAAACGTTCCAAAAATCCTCCAACTGCGTTAGTTAGACCAATGTTTTGACTTGGGGCGCCGCGGAAAAATTCTGTTACATTTAGGGCGCCGGGAATCGAATAAGTTACCACTGCTCTAACACATAAAATCAAGAGAAGGGATGTCAGACTAGCTATATAATTTAAGGAAAATAATAGAGTTCTGTTTGGAGGTTGAAGGTGAAACATTCGAGCATTTATTATAATGCTATACATCAGTGGTGCTCACTAATTTTTACACGCGATCTACTTTTAAAATACAAACTTAACCGCGATCTACCCTAAACCTAACAGAGTGTACTGGACATTCTGATTGGTCGAAACTCGTCGTGCCTAGAATTTTTTAAATTAGTTCGAATATTTTCCGGAACTCATGTAAGCTTGTTTAATGCCTCTGCCATCTGTAATACATTTTTTAAGTAAGTATTATTATTTTTTTATATATATATAAATTCTTTTTCGCTGGCGATCGACCTTATGAGTACCACTGCTATACATACATTTAGTTCTAAAACCAATAATTTTCAAATTAATTAAGGTGTGTTTCATATCATTGGAAAGATAAAAAAAATCTCGATTTAATGCATTTAAAATACAACTTTGAGCCCCATATGAAAATTGAAAGTTACTATGAATTTCTCGAAAATGATATAAGCTATAAAAAATTTGAGGACGACTGTGAATTCTTCGTAAAAAAGTGCTTCGTAAGAATGTGCTAATTAGTAACTTGTATGAACTTAAACAAAAAAGTTATAAGCCAAAAAGTAAATCGACCATATTCAGTTTTTTGCTCGTATCTTGTGACCTGTATACTTTTCCGGAAAACCAAATACATCATTAAAGTAGCCAATTAATGCGGCAACTAATGCCCCAATTTGACCGACTTCGTATCTCTTACAGTTTACGAGATCCCAATGGTTAGGCTTCAAAAACGGGCATCCTGTATACAGGTTTCAGTAAGGTTCACAATAAACATCATTGACCATGAAATATTACTGATGAAATTAAGTAAAATTATGGTTATATGCTGGGGTGGCTACAGTCATATTTAACTGATAGAACGCAGTAGGTATGTTGATTTTTCACGTTTATGGCCTTTACTACTTAGGCAATTAGCCAGGACAATTGTAATTTTTCGTGTTGAAAATTCCAAGCTTGAACACGATTCGAACCCGAGACCTTAGCAACACAGGACACGTGTGTTACCACTAAACTACGATGGTCGGCCAGTATGTTGCTGTAAATGGCCACAAATCTCAAATCAAAAATACCATCTCTGGAGTACAACAAGGTAGTCACCTTAGTCCTAAATAGTTGCTTTCAATTCGCCAATTTCCTTTTATATCCTGACGATCTAAAACTATATCAAAAAATTACCACCCCACAAAACTGTACCATTTTACAATCCGATCTCAATAGCTTAAATGAATAATTAAAATTAAATAAATTAAAAATATGTAAATGTGTCAAAATGCCTATGTTTCTTCTGTTAAGGACTTTGGAGTAGTTATTGAGAAGAAATTAATATCTGACGTTCATATGGATGAAATTATAAAAAAATCAGCTGTGGCCACCACAAGACCGACCGCCATCGTAAAGTACTTATATAAAATACATTCTAGCAGCAGAGTAGAAATAACTTGGCCTAATATTTGTTAACAGAGATATTATTTATCATGACCATGGAAACGTTACATATAAGTATGAAAAAATTGAGACTTGGAAAAACTTTCGAAAAATTTTACAGAAATTATTCAAAATTTTTCGTTTTATCAAAAAAACGTCTCAAATAAAAGTTATTAGTTATTGTTTTTATAGCAACTTTTGTTCAACAATTTTTTTCGAAATATTTTTCTATTGTGAAATATTCACAAAAATCTTAAAATCGACACGAGTAAACTCCCATTTTTAGTCAACCGATTTTTACCAAAAGTTGATCAACTCGTGCCATTGATGGCAGAAGCTTAAATATGAAGTTTCATAAAAATCTTTTTAGCCAAATTTGCTCTGCACGTGTATACAGACAGACAGACAGACGGACGGACGGACGGACGGACGGACGGACGGACAGACAGACAGACAGACAGACGGACGGACGGACAGACAAACAGACAGACAGACGGACGGACAGACAGACCGACAGACATCATGCTAAAAATAGTCAAAACGTTATGTAGGACCTCAATTCGTGGAGATCCATCGAAATCTCGAAATGTCAAAATCGGTATGATCACAATACCTCCCTCATATATGTTGACGGTCGGTAAAAATGTTATATCCCTGAACATAGATTTTGCATAGATAAAAATTTAAAAATCGCGATTTATCAAAATTAAAACCAACATTCTGCGGAAAGGAACATAAAAAAAAAATCAGCTGTATTTGGATGGGTCGTCCCCTACCCCTGAGGGTGAAAATTCTTCACTTCATCCCCTAATGCGATCGGGGCAAAATTATGAAATAAGAAAATAGTGAAAAATAAACTTTTCCGTCTTCGAAGGAAAATAAAAATTAGTCTAATTGCTGAAGAAAGCGGATCCGCTGTCTACGCCGTTTGGTTTCTGAAAATCGGTCAGTCCGTACAAGGATAGTTCCACATTGTGTGTATACCAACTGTCCTGATTTTGGGATAGTTGAGTTGACGGGACAGTATAGTACCGAGTTGTGTGTAAACACCTACTATCTTAGATACGGCACAGTATAGTGAATAGGCTAGCTACTAAACCTATTAGCTATTCTGTTTACTAGCTTAATATAAACCCGGCATTATGGATATTAGTTCGCTGTTTTTGCAATCTAGTATATTAGAACTTGTTATTACGAATGTTTGAACAGTCAAACATGCATATAGTCTCTCCAATTGCCAAGTTGTGACTGCAGAAGTGGCGCGGAATAGCGACATTTTTATCTCGGTTACTAACACGTGTCAGCGCCGTCTCAAACTCAATGTTCCGATAGGTCGCAGTAGGTAAGTATCACTCGTACATCGATGATCATCACTTGATACAACTGCCATATGCCTCCGATTATTGTACTTGGTAGCAGTGAGCATTTTAAATCTATCCTGATTGCGCTACGCTCGATTTATGGGCACGACCCCCCTCCCCAGCTGCGGTCAAAGACGTATTCTTCGTCAAAGTAAATTAAAAGAATAACACTTTTCTAATATGTAAAAAAATAAATAGAATTACTTAAATTAAAGCATTAAAAACTGATATATTTTTATTAATTCTTCAAAAAAACAATGAGTGACACAACCATATGGTAAGTATATTATGTGACCCGCAATACAAATTCATGTTATGTGTGTTGCATAAGTTCTCAATTCGTCTTAAAGTGTCTTAAATACATAAATAGGTCGATTAGATTAAAGAAATCATATATTTTCTTATCGAAATAGAACAAATTTTTAATAAAGGTACAAGTGCAATAAAAAAAATCTGTATAGTTACGAATAATCGGTCATAAATATAATTCCGTTTTCCGGTTTATGCGATTACAGAATTATTTTATGCGTAACAAATATAAAGCATAAAATTGTTGATAGGAAACACTATTTTTAGCTCAACATAACCAATATCTTAAAGTGGAAAGCTTTTAATTCTGATTACAAAAGAAAATGTATTAGCGTTTTAGAATGTTTTTCAACTATGGAGTGGATTTTGCGAGATGATTTAACATTTGGAAAGCTTTTAATAAAATGCTGTAGCGTAGCTTTTGTTCTATTTGCCTACTACTTTAAAATACTTTCAGGCCAGCTAGATTTTCCTAAAGAGTAAAATTTTAAAACTTAGGTAAATATGTAATATGGCTGTATCGTTCTGCCTGAAACCTTTTTAGACGCTACGTTTTGAAGAAGTGCTGATTATTCATCGACGAAGTTGTCAATTCAATCAATCGATCAAGGCATAAAATTATAAAAATTTAAATTGAACTTAAAAAGAAATCGATTTTATTGTAATGCCAATCTACTAAGGGGGTGGGCCATCGGTTGGTTCTTTTTTGAAATTGCTATTAAAACTACACCGTTCAATATTTTTCAACGATTGTTGCTTTCTTGAAGGGAGTACACCTTTCGCTAATTTATGTTCATTTAATTTATATTAATTTAAGTTCATTCAAATGGCTGGAGCGGCTGGCACTACAGTAGCCCATTCTGTCCAGTGGCGTAGCGCTGCGGGCAGGTGCGGGGGGACATATGACCTGGGCGCCAGCATTCAGGGGGCGCCGAAATTAAGAACGATAAGGTAATTTTCAATTAGGGGCGCTGATTTACCTGATTGTCTCTGGGAGCAGGAATACCACACTACACCACTGATTCTATCAACCCAATTTTGCAGTACATTGTCGATTTTTTCTGGCCTTATTTCGCGAGTAGCTCGATGGATGTTTTCTGAAGTGCTTCAATTGTTTATGGATCGTTGGAGTAACAATGGTCCTTAACAGTTCTCCTTAAAAAGAAGTCCAATGGCGTCAAATCGGAGTTGCGCGGTAGCCAAGGAATGTCTCCGAAACGAATGATAACACGGTTACCGAACTTAGTGCGCAAAAATAGGCTGTTTGACGGCTGGTGTGGCACACTGCGCCAACCTCCTGGAACCAAAGCTCACCCAAGTCCAATTCGTCATATTTCGGCCACAAAAAATCAGTTATTATGTCTCTGTAGTGCACTCCGTTCACCGTAACGTTGTTGTGGTTAGCTTCATTTTCAAAGATGTTGGGACTAATGATGGCACCACTCCAAAACCCACACCAAACTGTCAATATTTGAGGATGCATTGGCTTCTTTACAACTACGTGTGGATTTTTGGATCCCCAAATCCTACAGTTTTGCTTGTTGACATAGCCTACGAGATGAAAATGAGCTTCGTCCGAAAAGATGAGTTTGCGAGAAAAATCGTTATTTTCCAGCTCATTTAAAGCCCACACAGAGAAGCGATAACGAAGTAGATGGTCATTTTACTTCAACTCTTGAGTGAGTTGGAGCTTGTAAGCAAATAATCCCAGGTCTTTATGCAATTTTCTCCTCAGAGAACTGCGAGTGAAATTTAGTTGTTGAGCTCTGTGACGAGTTGAGGTTCTTGGGTTTTCACGCACACTTTGGACAACAGCAGTAATTATTTCGTCTATGCGCACCGGCCAAGCACGCGGATAGGTTACATTATCCACAAGCATATACACACATTATACATTATTATTATTTTTGACGAAAAGAAGCAAAACAAGTTATATATAAGCTAACGTTTTTTGCACTGTGCAATTTTAATCTACACAAGGGTCTCTTTGAATTAAGAACATTTTCAACTAAGCGCCGGTTTCTGAAAGCTTAGTTAACTATAACCAAATAGTTAGAAAATGGTTGCTATAGTTACTTATGGGATTGTTATATTGTAACCGTGTTTAACCAAAAAATTAAACTCGGCCTAGATTTCATAAACCGGTCCTAAATGATCCAAGCGATTCAAAAGATATACATTTTAGGGTTTTAAACAAAGACTTAAGTTTGTCATTTTATTTATTTTATCATTGCCTTCGCAGTGCCTAAACCTTATAATTCGAATAAAATGACCCCGGAGAAGTGAATTTCGTGGCCTGTTCAAATGTTTCCATTGCATCCAAGAATTAAATACAAACAAACATTTAAAGCACTTCAAAGAATGGATTCTGACCAAAGAAAGTGTGGACAATCTGTTTCAAAACTAAAGTTAAGCATATATTATTTTTGAATCCAGTATAAATCTTCAAGCCTAGTCTATTAAGTGTTAATGTAATTATGTCACATCACTTACATGACAGTGACGCTAACATAGTTGGCTGATGAAAGGGTTAATTACTATTGTCTTAAGAATAGTAGTTTAAGTTTAATTTTAAGATTACTATATTATGTATCATCCAATGTTCACAATTTATGTAAAAAAAAATGATGTGAAGTGAGAATTTTCACACATTTCAGAGTTTTGCAGGTATTTAGTAAGTGAATGATGATTATTTTGGATGCGAAAACAAATTTTATATTAATTTTTTTTTTTTTTTTTTGTTAATTTTAATTCGAACACTTAATACCATTATTTAGGTTTCTAAATATGTACAGTATTTTTTTTTTTTTTTTATATAGTAAGGTTCATTAAGAATTTTTAAAATTGCGCCAATAGCTTCCATTGGTTGTTATGAAGTTCCGCCCCTCTGATTTCGTGTACATTGAAACAGAATTAAATTATAATTTAAACAATTTCCACTGGCTATTACATTTACGCTTTTAAAAATTAAATGCAACATTTGCCAAAATATAACTAGAATTTTGAAAAAATAATTTAAACAATATAAAAATTAAAAAAAAAAAAACAAAAAATAATATAGTCTCTTCTCACAGGATTCGATCCCTTCCGGATCGGGTTACTTGGTTGAAAAATCAGAGTCTAATACCACTAGACCAGCATACACGTTACAGTGTGGCGTGTTACAAAGCTATAACTTGTGTACATTATTAGCCAAAAATCACAAAAAATGCGTTTTTTTCCAAAAACCTAATCTGATCAAAAATTCCTGTTGAACTATTCCGGTTCACACCAATGTACATTACTTAGAATTTTTTCAGATTTTTAGTTTAAACCATCTGGGCTACAGGGTGTGGGACAAAAAAATTTTTGCACAATTTTGGCAAAAATAGCTTAAAAATAATTTATTTTGCAATAATAAAAATTTGATCGTTAATCCACGTACCAAGGGCTTTCATTTGATACCCTACTCAGAATTATAAAAAAATATTTTTTTTTTCGATGAGCACATATTTGTTTATATTTTTAGGGGGATATGTTTTTTAGATGTTTTAGTATTTTTCCTATGTGCGGGTCAAAGAGTTGTATAAGCATGCCAAATTTCAACTCTCTAGGTTTAGCCGTTTGGCTACAATTTTTACCGAACAGAGAGACAGACAGACAGACAGACAGACAGACAGACGACAAAATGACGGTATAAGGGTTTTTTGGTCATACCTACAAAACCCTAAAAAAGACTATAAAGATTATTATTATTAAAAAACAAATTATGTCGTGGCCCCCGTTGAGGCTTGCTGTAGACCAGGAGATCCCAATATTTTTCACGCACCGACCCAAGAAATTATCCAATTCCATCGATCCCCTTGGAAGTTAAAACTACTAATACCCTCCCCACCGATTTTCACGTTTACATATTTTTTGAGGTTTTAAAACTGACTGGGTTTTTATTTTGTCGGCACTTTTTAATCCTCACTTTTAATATAGTATTAATGAAAAAAGATAGTATCTAATTTGTCAATAGAAAGTAATGTGTATCGCAAAATTATTACAAGTGATGAGCAAAAAAAAAAGGTCTTCACCTCCAAAATATAAGTGATGAGCAAATATATTTTGGTTAATTTGTGAATATTAGATGAGCAAAAAAAGGTCTTCACCTCCAAAATGTAAGTGATGAGCAAATAAAAAAAGGTCCTCCTCTCTAAACTACAAACCCGGAGATTTTGTAACAAAATCTCGCGGACCGGCAAAAAAATCTTACGGATCGGCGGTTGGGAAACGCTGCTCTAGACTATCAGCTATTACTAATTTCAAATATTCGCTTTTTCAAATAATTTAATGCCAATAGATTATTTCAGTTACATCATTTCTAATTTTAGTACAACAAACCACTTAAAATCTGTTTTAATTAAACAGTTTATAACGATCCAGCAAGAAATCAATTTGCAGTATTGCCAGCAAAGTAGTACTTATTTTAATCTCCATCAGCGCACAGAAACAACGCCCGAGCGAATGTTACCAAGCTAATAAAGATTCAGTAAACGTGCCCTATTTTCGACAAACGCAATATTAGTTCAAGGTTTGCTCCAGTTTTCAAACTGCTGCAGATATAAAAGACAAATAAAATTTCCCTTTAAATTTACGTTCGGGAACTAATAGCGATGTCACGCGATAAGAAGGTAGGTTTGATGTTTAAATATATAACTTTTGTTGTTGTTCTGCGGACAATTAATTAATAATAGGTCATAAATACAATGGAGTGAATTAATTTATTGCTTTTAGTATTGTTTGTATACAGTTGTTTTAATGTAAATACACGATAACTCACCGAACCCATAATGCTGTCTCTCTTTGACACTCACCTGGAAACAAAAATAAAACATTATTTATAGTTCACAATTAAAGTATAGTTGATATAGGACAAATATAATAACAAATTACATTTTCTTGAAATATGTTTTAGATTCACATGCTGATGATGAAATAGGCACTGGGATGTAAATATCTATGGATCAATAAGATGAGATCTTTGCAAAAGAACAATCATCAGACAGAAGATCTAGTTAATATTAGTATACAGGATACCTGGGAAGAACTAAACCTTAATAGATCTGTGTGAGCGAGGCCAAAAATAAACTAGTTTTACAGAACAAAAAAAGAAAATAAAGGATTTCTTTTTTTCCAGAAAACCTGAAGATCGGACCACAATTTTTAGTCCAGGGGGTTGAGGTCTGAGCTGTTAGACGGCCAACCAGCAGGGGCAATGATGTCCGGTATATTCCTTTCAAGTCATTGCTGCATAGTCGTCGCCGTATGGACTGGCTTCGTTTAGATCAGGGGTCGGCAACCTGCGGCTCTTTTAGAAGATTTTGTGGCTCTTTGAAAATTGGCAGATGGAGAATATACCAAGGAATATTTTATAAATACACCTGAATTTTATAAGCACTCTTCAACGATTTAAAAAATAAAGACGAAATCATTAAAAAAATTAAAGATATGCTATTTTCTGCTAAAACTATTGGAGATCGAATCATTAAAATGGCCTCAGATGTATCTAAACAACAAGTTAATGACATCAGGACAGCATAATCGTTTTCTGTTGCGCTGGACGAGTCATGTACCGCACAAATATGTCTTCTTGGCAGATATATAACCTCTGAAGGACTTAAAGAAGAATTGCTAGGTTTGTTAGCGCTCAAAGGAAAAAACGCGCGGTGAAGACATCACATCTTCTGTTATGCAGTGTTTGAAAGAAAAGAAAATTGATCTCAACAAATTAGTTTCAATTGCCATAGACGGTGCCACCAAGCATGATAGGAAAACACAACGGATGTTCATCAGGAGGCCTTATGTGCTCAAACACTTCCTGAAGAATTATGTAAAGGGATGGATTAGTCGTGAAAATTGTGTAATATAATAGTTGCAAAAAGACTCCACCATCGACAGTTTCAGGAATTTTTTCATGAATTGGACTGCCAATACACTGATATACTTTTGCACAATAAGGTTCGATGGCTCTCAAAAGGTAAAGTGCTTCAGAGATTAAAATATACTATATAGTGAACTATAGTCGGATAGCTGATAGGCGACTGTTACATGTATGTATCAAGTAGTGCATTCATATAATAATCTAGTTACCGTTTTCAGCGATTTTAAAAATGTTTTTTGTTATTTGTCTTAACTGTCAGTGTCTGGTAATAAATATTAATTAAAATATGGCTTGCGGCCAATTATTAACTTCACAAACTTTAATTTTAAATCTGCTGGAATAAACAACAAATTATAATCCAAAATTTACGTATGAGTATTAATTTTTCCTTATTTATAATTATAACATTAAAATGAATAATTTTGTTTGTTTGAGTACTGCTGTAAATTTATTTTCGCGCTCTAATTAGTAAAGATATCTACGAATCATGCTGTTTCTTTCTAATGCTTTGTTTTTAATTCAAATAATTTTGAAGGTTAGTTGTCAACTTGGGTCACTATACGTTACTATGGGTATGCAAATAATTATAATGATATAAACAGAGAAAGCATATAGTATTGAATATCGATACTTGTGGCAACGAACAGTCACTTATCAGCAATCCGACTATAACAGACGATGATTGGCTGCAAAAATTTTATTTTTTAGTAGATATAACAACGCACTCAAATCAGTTAAATGAGAAACTGCAAGGGAATACTGCATATTCCATTTTAAACAAATTTAAATAGTAATTTGTTTCGAAAAAAAAGTTCTGTATTAGTGATGATTTACGTGCAGAAATCATTTTTACATTTTATTAATTTACAAAAACATTAGAACAATAACAACGTTATCAATGTTTTTTTGCACAAACTATTGTTAACATGCAAGAAGCTTTTGGAGAAAGATTTAAATAGTTTAGAAAATATAAAGCTACACTAGTTTTTTTGACAAAACCATTTGAGGCAGATATGCAGCAATTATATTTATCACCATTCCCATTTACTAATCAGGCACAATTAGAACTTCAATTATTGGATTTGAAATCCAAAGATTTATGGAATAATATATTCTAAAAACTTAATTCTGAACTGGAAAGTGTAGAAAGAGAAAAGTGCATTTTATCTTCCCAGTATAAGTGGACCGAAATTTACAATCTTCAAAATGTAGATAAAATTGTTTTCGAAGCTTGGAACCGTCTTTCAGAAACTTAAAAAATTATGCTTTTGGACTACTGACAATTTTCAGATCCACATATTAATGTGAGCAAGTCTTTTCACATATGAAATTAATAAAGAATCAGTTAAGAAGTAATCTTACCGACCTGAAACTTGAGTGCTGCCTTAAGTAAAAGATTACTGAATATTCACCAAATATTGAAGTCTTATCGAACACGATGCAGGAGCAATCTTCCTTTTAAAAAAATTATTATATTGCAATATACTGGCAAGTGCAATAGGTATCACAAACTAAATTTATAAGTAAATATTAATTTATTGTAATACTTGATTATTTTAAAACAAATAAACAATTTTTCCGTTTTTTTCTTAAATATAGCATATATTTTTAGCGGCTCTTCCATGTTATTGTTTTTTTTTTTTTTTCAATATAGATTTGACTCTTTGTCATCGAAAAGTTACCGAGCCCTGGGATCTTATTTAATGGTATGAGTAGGTATATCAATAATTATTATAATATTATTGCAGAAAATACCAAGACTTCAAAAAGAAATTACATAAGGGTTGGTCATGGAAAAATAAAATAATGTCTACTGCAAGCTTTATATAACAATAAAACTTATGACAATACCAACATTGATGACAGTTTATTAATTATAAAGCTTGCTGTTGACATTACTTTTATTTTTCATAGCCAACCCTTAAGTAATTTCTTTTTGAACTCATGGTATATCAAAGATGATTTGTTTATTATTTTTTTTTACTGTTGTTGTCTACGCAGAAATCTTACAAGCAAAATAATAAAAAAAAAGTTGGACTTTGCCCTAGTTATATTTTACTAAAAGGTACAAGCAAAAATCAGTGGCTAGTTTTCGTGCTGAGCAGCACAGATTTTCATCTAATAAATAATTACTTTACCCTACATTCCAATATAAAAAGTTAGCAAAACTTTATTAATTATAAACAAAAAGTTAGATCGATTTAGTTGAAATTACTCTCGACCTTCGTGTCTTCCCAACATCACGTTGGTACAATTATGTAGAATGCTATCATTATAATTGAATTTAAGCTTTTTTTGTTATCACCTTTTTTTGAAAAAGTGTTGCATGCGTCGCGTGACTAGAAAATTACATTCTCCGCAAGTGTTAATTTGGACATTTTGTACAATACACCCGTGCGCTATTAACAGAATGACTTGTTTTGACGTTTTAATTTTCTACAAAATGTTCTGATAAATTTTTGTAAGACACTTCTCGGCTTCGCTTTGTTTATTAATAACACATTTTCACGAAAATGAAATTAGGTATGCTAATTAACACTTTCCCAACAAGAAAAAAAAATGCTTAAAACAAAATAGACAATAATGAACGAAGAGGTCGTAGGAATGAGTTAGTTATATTTTTTGCGCACAGCAACACTGGCTATTTCCGTTTAACACAGTCCATATAAATGACTAGAATAAATATTAACAAGAATAAATAGATTAATATAATCTTACACACATACTTAGTCCCGGTCTTTCCACCTTCAGATAAAGTTCCAGGTAACTATCTGACAGATAAGGTTATTTGTAACTTCATCTGCTGAATAAATGTCAATACCAGTCAGTGAATCCAATACGTCAGTCTCATTATACGTTAGATAACTATCCGATAGATACATTCGTATAGAAAGAAGGGATGACATTTACTCAGCAGATAAAGTTACAAATAACCTTATCTGTCAGATAGTTACCTGGAACTTTATCTGAAGGTGGAAAAACCGGGCCTTAATAAAGAAAATTTTGCACAGATAAACATAAATAAATTAGAATAAAAGTCAGTTCGAAAAATTTAACCGACGCAGAGTGTGATGGTAAGAGGCTGTAAGTTAGACTGAACTTCAGTCTAACTCCAAACAGAATCCAAATGTTGTAATATAATTTATAATGTGATTTAAATTTATTTAATGTGTAATTCGAAATGTCAACATTATTAAAGACATTGTTGAATGTAGAAGACAGTCTTTCAATGGGTGAATTGGAAAATATATTACTATTAGTTTTGGAAACATAGGCGTAATATAAGGTCTTGATGGGCTGCGCAGATCGGAAGTCTTTAGTTATGCGGTTAATAAATCGAAGTATTCGCAATGATTTCGTGTAAATATTCTCGAAGTGAGGTTCAAAAGTCAATTTTGTATAAAAAATTACACCTAAATCTTTGATTTGAGAAACTCTAGTTAGTGATATGTTGTTGATGTAATATTCATTTAACCCTTTCGCTGCTCCAACCGTATATACTCGTAAATAAAAGTGTGGCCCGATACGCTCCGAGCGTGTTAACTCGCGCCGTGTTTTAAATTGTTCCCTGTTCAACACGACTATTCTCGCTGGGTACCCCAACCAGTTCAAGTACCTGCGAGCACGTTGCGTTGGTACACGTTGCTGTGCCGTTCAATTCAGTTAGATAGGGTCTTACATTCAGTATATCTACTTATTTATATTGATTTTATATAAATATATATGGTAAGTATATTATAGTTTATTCCAGTTCGGTATACGGAACTAGATTACTAAATCTTTGTAAGTTTCATAATTAGTATAGCATATAGGTAAATATGTAAACAAATATTTTTTTAAATAAAATCTTTTTGATTGTATTTTTGTATTCATTCTCTCACATTACATTTTTTCCTATTAGTCATATCGTCACCATCATTCATCCTTACATGTCATGAAAACTTACACAAAAAGTTCACGCCAACTGCTCTACACGAATAAACTCGCAATCACCGAAATATGTGCACACAGCGAGCACGAAATCTCAAATCTTATTGCGCAGTGAAAGGGTTAAGATTATATTTCTGTTACGGGTAAATGTTATGATATGGCATTTGTCACAGTTTAGCTGAAGTTTATTATTTTGACAATAATTGGTGAAGCTAGACAAGTCAGACTGAAGGAGAGTAGAGTCTGCTAGAGTTCCGCAGGGCCCAGATGGGATCCCTGCGGAACTCCAGAGGACATTTCGACATCTGAGACAAATCCATTAACGCTGACGGCTTGAGCCCTATTCGTAATATAGGATACCAGCCATCTCAATAAACCGGCGTGTATGCCTAGTTTAAACAGTTTATTGATAATTATGTGTTTATTTTTTTGTTTTTTTTTGCTAACGCCTGTTACTGATGAAACGTGTCGACAATATCTGTGAATGTGTATGCTGGCATGACAATGACATCTGTACTGTCGTTTGTAGTCAAAGATACGTTGGTGGTGGAGAACAAAATCAAAAAAGTTGGATTGCCTTCAGGGGTTTCTATTGAATCTCTGAAGACGTCTAGAGGGAAACAAGTAGGTAGCTACACAGCTCTGGGCTCTTTATTTGAAATTACAGGCGTACCTTGTTAAGTCGTAATCATCCTCTCTACAAGTTCAGGAAGTTTTTCGCTATTTTCGCTGTTCATCAGTTACACCTTGTATAAGACGATAAAAGAACACTTGAACGAATGAACAATAAAATTCTTTGACTCCAGTATACTTCTTGTGTGATTAATTTGTACAAAAATACAAAAATCTCCCGTTAAGCTCTTTCTTATAAGTTAGGATTTGCAATAAATTACTCTCCATTATTTCCACTATTCTGATATACTTATAATGTCTTTTTTATACTAATCAAATTTCATTTTATACAAGTTTTTACAAAGTTTATTTAAAAGTAACTGTAACACATTTTTAGAAACAATTTATCACGCGATTAAGAAATAATCTATCGAGATCGATTCTGTAAGAGGTAAATGGTCGTTCTGTAATAGCTGTACGATGGTTCGGTTCACTGGTTCGGACACAAGTGTAAAATTGGTTTGGTTAGAACGCTGCTTACATATAGATTCTGCGGTCGAGTACACTGTTATTTTCACTATATGCCAATTGCACACGTTTTCTGTTAAGAGATTTTTATTTTTAAAAACAAATGTGCAAATTGAAATGGATATACATCGAACATTATTTTAAAAGTGGAACTTGAGAATTGTATGAAGTATCAATTTGCAAAAAGCATCTGTACAACTAAATAAACTTCAACAACTCTTCAACAATGTGTATAGATTTTGAAAAAAAGTTTGACCGGATAGAGAAGTGGCCAGTACTCGAAGCTCTGAGAGAAGCTCGTATAGATACATTCGTTTAATTGACCACATTTACAAAACAATGATGTGAAGTGTAAATTTGGACACATTTGAAGAAGTTATAAGTATGATTTGTTTTCAAGAGAAGTCTGATCTAGACGAAATTATAATTAATGTATTGATGTGTTTCTACCTCTCATTTTGGCAGCTTGTAAAAGAATGACAAGTGCGCAGTTTGTCATCTGCTTTGTCCTCTCTTTTAAGAATAGCTACGCAAAAAAGCATATTCACTGTTCGTGATTATGAGAATTCACTGTGTGTGGCTTTATCTTAGAACCCAGCATTACTTTAAGTGAACCAATGGCGTAAAACATGATAGGCTTGGCTAAGTTCTAACACCATACACTTCGTAAATGACCTTGATCAGACCTTAAAAACTGAAATGAGTAAAAACAAAAATTGAGTTATAATATAAAGAACTTTCTTTCCGTTAATCTACGTATCGAGAGTTTTCATTCAATACTTCGGAAGTATTTCACTCTACTCATAATTTAGGGACGGGGGTGTTTATGTATTTTGGAAGTCTGATCATTTTTCCTATATGCAGGCCAAATAACTGTAAATGTGTGCTAAATTTCAACTAACTAGGTTCGGCCGTTTGATTACAATTTGTAATTCAGAGAGTCACATAGATGAGTAACAGTGAGCTTATAAATAAGGTTTCTTGGTTTCAGCTACGAAACTCTTCTGCTAACATCAAACTATTACTAAGCGAGAGTACGCCAAGGAGATCCGCAATTTGGGGGATTATCCACTGTAGCATCAAATTAAGTTTTTAAAGAACTTGCATGAGCCAAGCGAGGTTTAAACTCAATAAACTGAAAATTAATTATAACAGACATTTATAATATTTATTGACAGATCAATCCATTGCGGCCAATAGAGTTGTACTATTGGCCGCATTGACTAAGACCTTATTATTGGTCGAATAGTTATAGGAGCCATACAAGTTATGGGTTCCATAATACAGTTTCGTATTCACCAAACCAAATCTTTCAATAAATAACTATACGGAGATTGAACAAGTTGCCATAGTTATGTTCCATGTTGTAACTTTGTTAAAATTTAGCACGAAACTAGTCAATATAACCTAAAAATTTTGTTTCATATTTGACGTGTTTAGTGGTGACAGAATTTGTAATCTTTATTTTAAATGGAAAACATTAATATTGAAAAAAATAAAAATGAAATAAGAATTTACGGAGGAAGAAGTCGAAATAAACAATAAATATATCATACATTTGACATAACAATATAAAAAAATGTTAGGTTATCTACATAATACTTACTATTGACATATAAATAACTTATATTTTCAATAAATTTGTATTAAATTGTTTCAAACTATTGTTTTATACCTTTTATTAACTAATAAATGTTTAAACATTTAACTTTGAAGAAATTATACAATCTATAAGTTATTGGACGATTTTTAGTTCTATAATTTGAAGAGAGATTTATGGAAGCAATGGCGCTATTGAGGGTTGGTGAATATAAATTTACCCTATTGGTTCATTTATGGGTTCTAAAACTCTTATTGGCTCTTGGTGAATACGGGCATATATTTTCTATTTATTAAAATGTTACCCATAACAACATCTATTTATGTAAAGCCAAAATTTCAAAAAATATATCAACATGAACATAAATGGTGAACGTTTAAAAGATTCAAGATAAGAAGATCAGGAATCACCAACGGCTGTAGCACCACAGATGATGAAGATTCGTTGAATATCAGATGACCTCAAAGAAATAAAGCAAATACTGCATGATTAAGAAAAGATGCGGACATGGTAGGTCTTAAGCCTACTGCATACACGAATGCAAGTTGGCTAGTTTGGCTTGTTAAGCAAAGTTGGATGAAAATAATAATGCTGGGTTTACACGATTCAAATTACTTGATCAAGTCAGTTGAATTCAACTGACTGAAAGATTTGAAGAAGTAATGCTGTAGCCTATTTTCAGTAGTGGACGAATTTAACTAGTTCATGATAATAATGCATAAAAAAAAAAATGATAAAATGTATCAAATAATATGAGAATCAAATATTATTCGGATTACAGTATGCATGTGTAATTTATTAGCAAACAAAGCAAAAATGTTTCATGCTTTAAATGGGGCTTCCGTTATTATTGTATTGTTTATAATTGTTATATAATAATGCGTTACATATTATTTATTTATGTGAAAAATTTTCAGTTCATAATGGACTTTTTTTATGACATAAACATATTAATTATACTAATTCAGATTTCAATTGTGTATCACGTTTCTCAAAATTGTTGAGTAATTCTAACAATCCTGCACAGTTTACGTAAGAAAATCATTGTACATATTTGCAATAACCCCAAAACACAAAAAACAAAATATATATATAATAATAATAATAACAATAATAAATAAAAAGACTAATAAATAAAGTAAATTACTTCAATAACATATTACATCCTAACTGCTGGTAGCAAGAAGTAAAGTCCACAGCAAGACCTCTACTGTTTTCTGCTATTTTGTTGCCCAGAAACTGTACCGGTATCAATTTTCATTACCTAATAAGGAAAACAATAAGTACCATTATGGGGAACCAAGCGAATGGCATATGGTAAACTAGGACATTGCATTACCTTTTCTCATATCCTTTTCTTCTTAGTAATATCGTACTCAGTAGCAATTATGTATAAGGCAAAAATGGTAATATGTAACCTGTTCTTCAGGTTCTCGCCAGATCTTTGGCACAGCAAAAGCCATTGAACGCAATTAAAACTAGATAAATGAAGAAGACCTTTCACTTATCCAGCTGCGAAGATTGTTCGCACAATTGCTGCAACATATATAAGGTGTCCCACCTTTTGTCTTTGTCTCCTATTTTGCAACCAAAATACAACTGGTACGCATTCTTAATTATGGAGGAAATAACACGTTTTTGACTTACAAAAATTCAAAAATTTGTGGTAAAAATATAAAAAAAGTTATTCGGTTTCTTTGCACAATCACGTAGTATGTTGTCTAAATCGTTATTTATCAAAAATTTACAGTGCTAAATCAAACAAAGGTGCAAATACGATTATCTAAGAAGAAGCAATATTATTAGATACTAACAAACATGTCATGATGTCCCAAGAATTTCTAGAATAGTAATTATACATGAGTTTATGATTGGACCGTCCGTTTTGGCGCATATAAAACATGAGCAATGGCGGATTTTAAGTTTCTCATTTAATTTTTAATCCAAATAGCTTGTTTGTTTTCATACGCTGCGCTAAATGATTTCGCATGATTGTTTATTAACAGCGCTGCGGTATACCGTAGCATTCTTACTTTTCGGGCATGTAACTATTTTCTCCCAGGAACTATCTATATCTACAGGTGAACCCCCTTGCGTCGCAATGTAACGGATACCATAGTTCTATATTATCCGTGAGAATACACTGGGACATTGCCCGAAGCAGTAAAATAAACTATATTATAGCACGACAAGTGCGGCATACTGCCAGGTAACCGCCAATTTCTGAAATGTGAATAATATCACATTTTTTGCAATTATGTTTAGTTAGTACGGTTGCTATTACTATGACAAAATATTAATTGAAAATCTAAATACGGATAAAAGTAAGGATATAGTTTTACGCATTTTAGGTAATATAAATAAAAATAGAAAAATTCAACTTGTATACAAAAATTTTCAACTTATTTAATCTTAATCTAATTTAAATATTAAATATGTTCGTTTTACTCTGGCAAACTTAACATTATTACAAAGTGTGGCGTATAATTAAAAAGTTTAGTGCCACTGCCGGTTTCGCTAGGACCTATTTTTCTGTCGAACCGATTTCTATAACTCTTCATTTCTATAATCGATTTAAACCACAAAACTATATACGAGATGTGTAAATTAAGGAGCAGGAGTGATATAAAAAAAAAAAAAATTATTCGAATAGAATTAGAATTCAATATTGTCTCCCTCAAAGTAACTTCCTTGGGAAGCCACACAGCGCTGGAGGCGGTTCTTCCAATTGTCATAGCAGTGCTGGAACTCGGATACTGGAATAGCTTTCGGCTGGTCGGTTACGGACGTTTGAATGTTTTCGAGTGTCCCAAAATGACGTCCCTTGAGGTGTTTTTTCAATCTTGGGAAGAGGAAAAGTCAGAAGGACTCAAGTCAGGCAAATAAGGCTGAGGAGCCACAGGAATGTTTTTACTGGCCAAAAACTCGTTTCCTGTGAAAGGTTTTTTGAAACCATTTTTGCGCAGATTTTTCTCATCCCCAATTCATTTACCACAACATCCTGAACGAACCTCGAACAGCAAGGGTAGGGTTACCGCAAGGATCAGTCCTTAGTCCCATTCTTTGTAATATTTATACGTATGACCTGCATTCATATTATTCAATTTGCTGACAATATTTGTCTTAACAATTCAGAAAAGTAATTCCAAGATATCCGTCTTGAATTAAATATCGCAGTTAAATAGTTAAATCATTGGAGCTTTCTCAACGGCATCAGCATTTTTAGTGAAAAAACTGTTGTAACAGTTTTTCAGACTCAAGTGTAATAGAAAAATTAACGTACCCAAAACTATTAAGAAATAACCCCATGATTGTCTATAGCATAATTGATCAGATTAAAAATCTTAAAAGCCATGTGTTCAAAAAGAAATAACATAAGGGTTCGCTGTGGAAAAATAAAATAATGTGTACTGCAAGCTTTAACTGTCAGTTAATTAACTGTTATCACTGTCATAAGTTTCTACTGAAAATTAGTTAATCAATTGTTATATAAAGCTTGCAATCGCCATTATTTTATTTTTCCACAGCTAACCCTTATGTAATTTCTCTTTGAACTCAAGGTACATATAGTTTGGATGAAAATCTGATGATCGGTAGTGTGAGTCAAATTCAACTCTTCCCCGATCATTCTGACTGTCAACCGACGATCTGAACGCAAAAGATCCCGGATTCTGTCGACATTTTCATCGGTTCTTGAAGATAAAGGCCTTCCGCTGCCTTATTTATCTTCAATCAACTCTCTTCCTTTTGGAAATGCTTTAAACCAACAAAAAACCTGAGTCCTTGACAACACTGTCTCCGTAGGCCTGCTGAAGTTTTGCAAAAGTTTCCGTTGCACTGTGCCCAAGTCTGAAGCAAAACCTGATAGCACACCGTTACTCGAAATGAATGTTACTCATTTTTAGAACGCACTAAATAAACTGTTTCACGAAAAAAATCGCTACGGACAACAAAATTACTCTAGCGAGTTCAAACTCGTACTAAAGGCGTATCACATGTTCACCTGCCGCCCCTCCAAGTCCCGCGTCCCAAATGTTGCCAGATCAAACGCTATGTTGCCAGTCCGGTTACTTAATTTACACACCTCGTATATAATTAGTTATAACTGTTGACGCACTGCATTATGGTTATTTGCGCCTACGCAGCCTAATAAATATCACATGGTTGATATGAACAATCTTCAATTTGAAAACAAAACTGTATAACTGGCAAACTTTTGAATTTTTTAATTTATATTTTGATTAGTCCTGTTGTCCCTCCTGTTGCTTAGTCCTAGAGCCACCACTGAACCTGGGTTACACTTCATCACCTGTTTTGCTTAGTTTTGTTTACCAGATTGTTATTTAGCATGACAAAATTACTAAGAATTGGCTATTTTTACTTCAGATACATTTTGGCTGTAGGCCAGAGTAATTAGACAGATTTCACTCATGGTATTCAATCGATCTAAATCAAATATATAAAAGACAATAATATCTTTGAAATTATTTTGCAATGGTCCAATGTTAATGCGGACACCTTTATTTTGGATCTTTCCCATTGCTGATAGTACTAGGCTAGAATAGTACAATATAATGAGTATTAGTATCAAAAAGATATAATACTCCTAGAGTGTATAAAAAATAAATTCGGACGTTTCGGAAACTGCTCAACAATCTGTTTCCGTCTTCAGCGATCACGAGAAGTGATAAACATTTCAGTTTTTCTTCGAGTTTTTATACCGAGTATTGTAAGAGTGGGAGCAGGTTAAAGGTGCGTTGCTATTGGTTGGGTGGTTAGGATAAGGTATGGGTAGAGACGGGACTACCTGCGGAGGTTTAACGACCGGATTAAGGTTGTTTGTCACATTATTGTGGGTTGTAATGGTGTTCCAAGCATGTTCAGCCAGTTTGGATCTTTGGGCGAAATTTACAGTTCCAAACTGGCTGAACATGCTTGGGAAAATGAACACCATTTCCAATGGAATGATGCTAAACCCTTAATGTACGAGGAAAACAAGTTCAAAAGAAAATTGAAAGAGTCTGCTTTGATCGAAAACTCTGGAGATGATCCGCCAAGCTAGCATAGAATTTCCTCAACTCTGGCTTTCCATTATTCAAAAACATCCTTTTAATCCTCAAGTCACTAATCCGGTAACAAACAACTCATTACCACACAATAATGTGACAAACAACCTTAATCCGGTCGTTAATCCTCCGCAGGTAGTCCCGTCTCTACCCATACCTTATCCTAACCACCCAACCAATAGCAACGCACCTTTAACCTGCTCCCACTCTTACAATACTCGGTATAAAAAGTCGAAGAAATACTGAAATGTTTATCACTTCTCGTGATCGCTGAAGACGGAAACAGATTGTTGAGCAGTTTCCGAAACGTCCGAATTTATTTTTTATATACTCTTGGAGTAAATATATCTTTTTGATACTAATACTCATTATATTGTACTATTCTAGCCTAGTACTATCAGCAATGGCAAACGTACAAAATAACGGTGTCCGTGTATAAAAGACCATGAACTATTCATTGTATCCGATTTATTATTATTATGACTTTTAAGTCGGTACTTTTTATTAATTGCTTACAAGTGTAATGATATCTTTACGTAAACAGTTCAGGGCCCTCTTAAGAGTATTTCAAATACTGAACCAGTTTTTAGATCTTTATGGAACGCCTTATAGTATTTCACGTAACCGAGGATAATTGTATGACGTGATTTAATATCTAAAATGACTGTCAACATCGTAACGCTCCATTAATTGTATTTCATTAAAGACAATAATGTTTAGTTAGGCTGAACGAGGCGTGGGCGAGACTGGGTCTAATAACGACACGTTCAATTAATAAGTACCTACGCCAGCAACTCTTACCTCAACATCCTATTAATAATAAATGTCAATAATAATAATACGAGTATACTTGAAATTCAATTTTAACCGTATGTTGCAGTTAGTCTGACGTAGTTGATTCCACGTCATATCATACTAGCACTTACACCAATAAAGATATTTAGTTACATTACAACTATAATGATATTACTTTAGCGTCACAGCATCTTACGGAAAAAACTTTGAGATGTTCTCGAAACAAGAAATACCAGGGTGAAACTGATTATGCCATTAAGAATCATACAGCAATAGCACAGTAAATATTAAAGTAAGAAACAAACTCGATGGTTTGAAATAAGTAAGAGCGTAATACAAGGATGTTTTCTCACCAACACTGTTTAAAATAAACATGAAGTAAGTTTTATGATCCTGGAAAATGTAGAAATATGGGAATACCTTTAGAATAGATCATGTTAGTCACGTTGAGTTTAGCTGACAACCAAATACTTCTAGTACAGTATTACGATGACGTGAAATATATGGACTAGAAGTAAATATAAAAACACAAAATATATGTGTATAGGCAGAATACAAGACCTTAATTTAAAAACTAGACTACGCATTCTATACTCCGTGGTCAGTAGAATATTAAAAGAGAATATTAGGTCAAACCGTAAATTCGTGCTCATTTATGTCACAAATATTTCGTAGAAAAATGTGTTCTCATATAAGTGTTGGGTTGTTACCAGGTCTACAAGTATAAAATGCGGATTTTTTTCAAACTTGCCGCGCAAACAGAGTGTATAGTTAAAAGTTTCAACACATATGGCGTTTTGTTAAGTTATCATTAAGTGTCAAATGCGTATAGGTTATAATTTGAAAAGTGATCATATAGTTTTGTTTTACTGTGTTAAAAATGTCAAATTTTGTGCCAAATAAAGATCATTCGCGGACAGTACTACTGTTTTGTATTCATTTGAAAAAAACTGCTGCTGAATCATACCGACTGCTTCGAGAAGCTAATGGTGAATATGCTCCATCGCAAGATACGTGTGAACGATGGTTTCGGCGTTTCAAAAGTGGTGACTTTGATCTTACAGACAAAGAACATGGAAAACTTCCAAAAAAATATGAAGATACAAAATTGGAAACATTGCTACAGGAAGACGATAGTCAATCACAAAAACAACTAGCAGAGCAGTTAGGCGTTAGTCAACAAGCTGTTTCCAATCGCCTACGAGAGATGGGTAAGATCCAGAAAGTCGGCAGATGGGTTCCACATGCATTGAATGAGAGACAGATGAAAAAAGGCAAAAACACTTGTGAAATCTTGCTTGCACGATACAAAAGAAAGTCTTTTTTGCATCGTATCATTACTGGCGATGAAAAATGGATTTATTTTGAAAATCCCAAACGCAAAAATCATGGGTGAACCCAGGCTCACCATCCACATCAACTGCAAGACCGAATCGCTTTGGCAAAAAGACAAAAGGGTGTGGTCTATTATGAATTGTTAAAACCTGGTGAAACAGTTAATACCCAACGCTACCAACAACAACTGATCGAATTGAACCATTCGCTGCTCACAAAACGACCAGAAAACGAAAGAAGACAGCACAAGGTAATCTTTCTTCACGATAACGGTCCATCACATAAGGCAAAAGCAGTTTGCAACACATTGGAGGCACTCAAGTGGGAAGTGCTACCCCATGGCGCTTACTCACCAGACTTGGCCCCTTCAGATTACCACTTGTTCGCATCGATAGGTCACGCACTTGCCGAGCAGCACTTTTGTTCATATGAAAATGTGAAAGAATGGCTAGATGAATGGTTAGCGGGGAAAGAGGAAGAGTTCTACTGGCGAGGTATTCACAAATTGCCTGAAAGATGGGGAAAATGTATAACTTCTAATGGAGCATACTTTGAATAAATAAACTTTTACTGTTCTTTTGAGTTTAATGTGTTTTATTTAAAAAAAAAATCCGCATTTCAAACTTGTAGACCTGGTAAATAAAACTCTTTTTAGTGGACTGTATTGCATAATTAAACATTACTATAAATCTATACAAAGGTTCCTAGTCAACTGATACAGTGTGATCATTAATTCGTGAACGTTATGCAATACTTGACACAAAACATTAAGGGCCGGTTTCTGAAAGCTTTGCCGAGTTAAAACTTTTGGCTAAACTCGGTTACAATATAACAATCCCATAAGTAGCCATAGCAACCATTTTCTAACCATTTGGTTATAGTTAACTAAGCTTTCAGATTACGGCCCTTAGTTATCAAACTTATTTCTAAAGACGTGTACACATAGGCGTACATTCTATTTTTATTACCTTATACGAATTAATTATTAAACGAACACGCCAATGACTTGATAACAAATATTTAAGTTGGCACCAGAATTTCGTTGTTCTTTGGGTGAGTTCGGGCTAACGAAGTAATCTGATTGGTTCCTTATTAAATTGGTATTTTCAGCTGTGAATTAGAATACAGTTTTGATATTTTAAAACCCATTGTTTACCATTATGTAACGCTCAAGATTTAATGATCGCACTGTATTATGCTCGTTTTTGTTTATCTTCCTAAGTGGTGGGGGTTCACAAGTACACTCACAAAGAAAGGTGCTATTGCGACTGAACATATAAGTTTTCTCCAAGTTTATATACAGATTGAAAATCTCAAGTGCGAACATAGGGAAATAAAAACAAATGATTTTCAGGTACCTTGAGTTTAATTATTCGAAATAATCAACTGGCACAGTCACAAGTAACTGTCAAATTACAAACTTTTATAAACTTCTGTTACAATATGTATGTATACTTGTTAAAAGAAAAGATTCAAGTGATTAAATGAGTGTACAGTGGACACATAATTCGCGAAACTATTGATTTATTTGCTGCTTCTTTTGAAAATCGTTGTTATTTTATGCTGTTATTTACTTACATATTTATTTTCATTACAATATACAATATATTATTTTTGTTCATTGTTACACGAATTTTGGTACATTTTTAATAGTTTATTTTAAAACTCATCAAGATACCTAATATGAAAAATCATTTGTTTTTTATTTCCCTATGTTCGCACTTGCGATTTCCAATATATATATTTTTAATGGTGTAAACGCAACTTCCCTAGTAGAAAAAATAAATAAGTTCATAAGAGTTCCTGGTGAGAAAAGCACCAGTTTAAACAATGCTTAGAATTGATTTCAAAAACTCAAAGATGAACAAAACAGTTTAAAGGATAAACCAAGTTTCGGATGTTCTGGTAAATTTGGTAAAGATCCTCTAAATAGTCTTTTGGATGCAGAACCAGAACTAACTGTGAATCAGATTACGAAAATATTTATTCATCTCATGGAACTGTAAATACGAGGGGTGTTTGATAAGTTTGGATAACATCGCTGAAAGACACACGCCTATTTTGCCTATTGAGTTCAAGAAATCGTACTTTTTGGCTTAAAGAAGTTGGAATATCATTGGGAAAAATGCATCATGCTAAAAGAAAATTATGTTGAAAATAAGTCGCATTTTGGTAAAAAAAAAATCGTTCATTTTGAATTTACTGACTTACCAAAAACCCCTCGTACTATATATAGTGATTTAAATAAGAGATGGCGCTCAGATCGTAAGTTTGATATTTGTTTTGACATTTGCCATTCTTTGTAGACCCACACATTAAGCTTTAAGTAGATCTGTGAATAGTACATTTTAACAGCGTTCGAAAGCGGATAGGTTTGTATTTGTTTGCTACAATGGAAAAAAGAGAATTCCGTGAGTTGATGAAGCTGTACTTTTTGCGTGGAAATACCATTAAGGAAACTGAAGCAAAGCTAAAAATGTATTAAAGGAACTCTGCTCCATCGCATGGAATGGTTCACAATTGATTAACTGAATTTCGTTGTAGTCGTACTAGTACGAATAATGCTAAGCTCCGGGACGTCCAAATGAGGCAACAACTGAAGAGATAAATTAAAAGGTCGGATAAAAGAAGAGGTCAATAAAATTCCTGATGTCGTGCTAGACGACCACCGAGTGAACATACGCGGGATAGCAAAGATGGTAGAATCTCACACGAACGTGTGTTTTATATCCCGCACTAACATTTGGGAATGAAAAAGTTATCGGCAAGATGGGTACAGCGGCAGCTTACAGTAGATCAAAAACGGAATCGCGTGACCATTTCAAAGCAAAGTTTAGACAGATAGAAGCGCAATTCAAATGAGTTTTTGCGACGTTTCATAACCGTTGATGAAACATGGATTTATCACTACACATAAGAAATGAAAAAATAGTCAAAACAGTGGATTTCAACTGGCAAAAGAGCTTCGAAGAAGGCAAAAAGGCTTCCCGCAGCCCAAAAGGTCATTGTCACGATATTCAAGGATTCGCAAGGCATAATCTTGAACGGAAGGCAGGAGTTGAATCCACGTTTATACCCTTGCTAGCAGACAAATGGAATGAACAAATATTTCAGCGCTTGCGGTCACAGGCTTGCTTCATAATACGTTCATATAGTTTTAGTTAACTGAATTTTTGAACTCACATTTTCATACTTATTTTCATATCCCCCACTCAATGTTTCAAGCGCCAAAATTTAATTTTATATTTTCCACCCCCTCAAGCGTTTAAATTGCCGCTGGGGGTAATGTTGTTCCCATTGAAAATGACTTATTTTGGTTAAGAAAGCTGCCATTAATTTTTCTCTGACAGTGTTGAGAGACACCTGCGCTAGTAGCTCTTCGGAGAACGTGCCTTAACCAATAATAATTAGGACATAATCATGTAGCTTTAAATCACAAGCTAACATCCTCTTGAAAAATATGTTGTCAATATGAAAATAATGACTCAAATAATATCAAGAAATTTTCTAAAAGAAATATTTGCCAAAACCATTGATCCAATTAATAAGAACAAATGTAATATCTTTTTTTGCAATCGTCTCATTTTTGTTTTCTTGTTTCTCGTAACGTTATTAAGTTTTTCCGTATATTCGTCCTGATACATCTCGTGCTTACAAAGTTTTTCATATTAAATAATATCCATTCTCGGTCGTATTTATAGATATCGTGATATCGTAATATTGATGGATGCGTTCCATATTAGCCGTTTTATATTTCAGGATATAGAAAATTACCCTTGTTAAAATAAATGGAGCTTTTAACTATATTAAAATATGATCAATTGATATAAATTTACATTTTGATGTATTACTTTGAGTTTACATACTTTTCCGAAAGTAACTAAATTCATCACTTTATGATACTATTAAATGTAAATGAATGAATTTTTAAACATAGGGTAATAAGATAGAGCTAGAAAGGTTAGGTTAAGGTAAGTAAGGATTTCAAGGACTTAAAAAATAGAAAGAACAAAAAAAGAAGCACTGCTCGCAAAAATGTTTGTTACTGAATACGGCCAGCGAAGTAAAACAAAAATAAATAAAAAAATTACTGAATGCGACCCGCGGCATATAAAAGGTTGCCGACCACTGATCTAAACCATTAATTAATTATGTGTATTTTTAATCTATGAATTAGTTTTGCGATCTTAAAAATTAATACCTAACATCATCCTCTACGGATCTTTGTTGTTACACGTAGTTTCTCTGCAGATTTTAAGTTAATGTGCGAGTTCCCGCTCTTGTAGTAATAAACTACCAGCACAAATTGATTAGATACTTTCCTTTTAAGGAAAAAGGCAATTCGTTTTTAAAAATGTGTCTGATAGGATTATTCCGAACAAAATACAGACGATTCCGTTTAATTGGGCCACCGTTTAATTGGGGCAGCCGCTTATTTGGGCCAAATCTCAAAGAACAGAAACCAAACCAATGAACCAACAGTAAATTTACCTGTTTAATTGGGACAACATTCCGCCTAATTGGGACAGTAAATTTAACATCACAGTATATATTATGTTACAGATATTCTCAAGAAAAAATATGTACAAAGAATTTAATATGATGCGCTTCATATCTTTTTAATTCACAAGATGAAAAAATATATTTAAAAAACTAGCAAATATCAAGTTGAAGATTGTAAGGATTCAAATGTAGAAAACATTAAATCAAAACATGAAAAATTAGACGAAGATGACGATGATGATGATGATCCACCTGTGCCTGTGACTAACCAGGAAGCAAAAAAATGTATGGCCGTGTTACAGCGTTATTTTATGCAGGAAGGAAATAAAGGGAGCCCTACATCCACACTGAATACCTGTGCTGATTTTGTAGAAGTGAAATGTTACAAAAACAAAAGACAGACTACACTTGACGCATTTTTGCATTGAATTAACTTGTATGTACCTATTTATTATTTTATTTTGGAATTTATTATTATTTTTTCTTAAAAGTTTATATTTTTTGGTTACATGAAATTTATAGTTTTGTCCAAGAGTTTATAAAATAAAATTATAGAAAGAAAAATATGCATTGTTTAATTTTATGTGAAATTCGCTTAATTGGGGTAACCGCTTAATTGGGCCAAAATGCCTAAGTCCCGATGTGTCCCAATTAGCGGAATCAACTGTATGCCGTAACCTTTAACATGTACATCTGGTCAAAATTGTAACATAACAGCTTTGTTGAAAAGAACAAGTCCGTTGAGAAAAACCTCACAAGTTTCCCAAACGTACATTAACCGGAATCTATTTCATAATTTCGCTGTTTCTAACTTAATTCTATAAAAACAAAAAATTACCAAGACGAAAATAAAAACTATTATGATATTATCTCAATGTCTAAAATAATAGTTTCTTTTATATCACAAACTTTATAAGTATCAAAGTGAAGAACAAAATAAAAGTACTAAGAATTTATGATATATGAAACAAAATACAGAAACACAACAAATAAATCTCTTTACAATTTATTTTTTGTCATATATGATTCATGTTTATTGCATTTACACCTAATAAATTTTCTAAAACATTTAATGAACATACCATGAAGAAAAATTGTAAGTATAGTGCCTCTTTAAATGCGGAGCTTTACTGGTAACGTGATGGAAAAGCTTTTGTAAAAGCTCGTTGTTTCATGTGGTGTGGCGTAAATCACTTGCACTTTGATTAACTGCCTATGAAATTTAAAGCTAACATAAATTTTCATATGTGTAAAAATACAAAATCACTGAAGCTGTCTCATTTAATATGATTAATTTCCGGACACTAGATTACATTTTTGATGGATATTAAACACTGACAACATAAATGCCAAAAAGTATTATCCATTTCTTAGCTTCGTGCGGAACTAGATTTTGAAATCTAGTGACTTAATAATGACTAAATGAGAGTCTGTGACCGATGGTTTTAACACTGTAAAAGGAGATTTATTGAGAAATTTTAAGGTTAGGTTACATTTTAATGTCAGATTAATTAGAGCTTGATTTTTTATTTATAATAATATATAAAAATAGATATATAAAGATAAAAATAAAAAAAATTAAAAATATTTCACTTTCAAGTACGCTATTTTAAAGGAATATCTGAGAAAATTGGTAAGATACTAAAGAAGCATAATATTCAAGTAGCCCTCAAATCGAGTTTGACTTTAAGACCTATCATGTTCGAAACCCAAATCTGTCCTAAACAAAAACTGTGTCTACTCTATTCCTTGCCAGTGCGGGAAACAATATATTGGCGAGACATGCAGACCTTTGCATGTGAGGGTCAACGAGCATAAGAAAAAAGTGCAGCAGAGCGAAATTTACAGTTCCAAACTGGCCGAACATGCTTGGGGAAATGAACACCATTTCCAATGGAAAGATGCTAAACCCTTAAAGTATGAGGAAAACAAGTTCAAAAGAAAAAGAGTCTGCTTTGATCGAAAACTCTGGAGATGATGTCAAGCCAAGCTAGCATAAAATTTCCTCAACTCTGGCTTTCTATTATTCAAAACAACCTTTCTAATCCTCAAGTCACTAATCCGGTAACAAACAACTTATTACCACACAATAATGTTACAAACAACCTTAATCCGGTCGTTAATCCTGCGCAGAAAGTCTCGTCCCTTCTAATAGCTGACCTCAACCACCCAACCAATAACAACACACCTATAACCTGGTCCCACTCTTACCCGGTAAAAAACCTCGAAGTAAATTGAAATGTTTATTACTTCTCTTGATCGCTAAAGACGGAAACAGATCGTTGAGCTGTTTCCGAAACGTCTGAAAATATTTAATATAACTCATGAAGTATTATATCTTTTTGATACTAATACTCATTATATTCTACTATTCTAGCCAAGTACTATCAGCAATGGCAAACGTCCAAAATAACGGTGTCCGTATTAATATTGGACCATTGCAAAATAATTTCAACGATATTAATTTATTTTTTGCTTAGTAGTATTTCCACTTAGTATACATTTAAATAGACATTTATATATATATATATATATATATATAATATTACATATTTATATAAGTTCATACTTATCTTAAACAGACTTTATATAGAAATATATGTTCATTGTTTTATTGTTTATGATAAAAGTACATAATATAAAAATATAGCCGGTATTGTGTTGCTTCCTCATTATACCAATTTTCGTTGAATCAAGTTCCGTTAAATCGTGGATTTACTGTAATTTTAAATTGTCCATATAATCTGAATCCAGTTCTAAATCGTAGAGATAGTAGAACCAAACTGCACTGTAGCATGTGTTTTTGCTTGATAACAGTCAACGATCAACTAATGGATCATTTCCTTGCTTAATTGCCCCTGATATGTGGTAACCCAATCAACACTACCGTGTAGCAAGTTACATATATACATATTCAGTAATTAGATAAACTCAGGTTTTTATTTACACCCGCAATCATGATATTAATACAAGCATAACACCATACACGACTTTAACTTAACACGTTCGCGGACAGTTTTGTACAATGAGATGTACCCAAAATGTCACTTTTTTAGATTTTTGTTTATAATTGGACATTTACTGTGTTTGGTATGTTCCTGATAGGACAGTTTATACTAGTTTTCATATACTTAAATGGAATTAAAACCTGCCCCAGCCGTCATTTATATATTTGAATAAAAAATTAGGACGGTTTAGACCGTCATGACCTGAGCTAGGAAAAATATTCGACTGCTATAGCCGTACTGTCCACGAACGTGTTAAATTTAAAATAGTTTATTTAATTCTTAATTTTATTATTCAAATGATAACTTCAGGTACATTTTTAACAGCAACATGTTCGTTTGCAAATCTTATTTTGCTGCAATAGGCTTGTAGAATGATATTAAAATGATGAAATTTAGTATTTGCATCTTGCAGAATAGCAATCAAAACACATTATGAAGCAAAGTATAAATAACAAAATAATAAAATATTATTCCATAAAAATGTTACTCATTATTAAATATTAAACAGTTTCAAACGCTGCCCTTTAGTGACATAAATGGCCACAGGAAGTGTTCTAGATTAAGGTGCATGCTAATGACGTCAACGATACTCATTTCTTTTCGATTCTTTTCATTTTCATTAATTTTTATAACAGATGAATAAAATAAAAACTGATATAAAAAACAAAGTTTGTGTATGACAATATAAGCAAGAGATAACATGAATGTACATGCTGTCGAAAGTGAGATGATAAACGTACATCGAATATTAATAAGCAGAGCCTCCGCTGGAGGCAGCCACGTCACAATGGCGGAAATTTGAAAATGTAAAAATTTATATATATATATATATAAATATTTTGCCAAAATCATAACGAAATTTACTAAATTAAATATATCAATGTGTATAAAAACTGCTAAATATTCACAACAACAAAAAAAAAAAATCAAAAATCGTCGCCGTATCCAGAAAACTGCACGTTCGCCTCAGAACTGGCTGCAAACTTTGCGGGGCTGTGTTAAGTGAGCGCTGACGATACTTAATTCTCCATTTTATATTGTATGAGCGCGGGGCACTGGGAAATTACCCCGGTCGCCCATGCGTTACGCCGGCCCTGGTTCGCCCTAGCACTTAGGAAAACAAATGAATCAATTAGGCAGAAAATAAAAGCAAAGGATGTCATTGAACGCATCGCTACCACAGTATATATAGTAGTTTCACTTGTTGTCGGCTTGTTTGAAGGTGAGGGGGAAAATTTTTGTCACCTTGGCTTGGCTAGGAAGGTAGGCTAAACGGTATAGACTTTTACGTTGTTGGATACGGACGAAGCATTATGTTAGAATGGTTAAACGAAGTTGACGCAGTAAATAAGGTTCTAAAAATTAAGCTGGGTTGTAAACGAGATAATGCAAAATTTTGAAGATTTGTATTACGCAGGGAAATAGTTACAAAATGAAATTTAGAAATATTATGTTACAAGATACCGGTATATTGTAACATTGTATTGTATTGGTTACCAGTATTGATTATGTATATGGACATTTATTTTTTAAAGAATGTTGGACAATCCATGAAATGAAAGTAAATGTGCGAATGAGGATCGGATGCGGTTTTAACCTATTATGTACTAACGTAACTTATATGGCACGCATAATGACATATTTTCAAAACGGTAATATAAATATTTGCAGACAAATCTATAAATGTTTATCGATGTGTTAAGTTTGGGTAGTATATTGGGTGCTTAATAAATTAACGTTTATTTTGTGTTATGCTTAGACAAAGTTTCTTAAGTTATGTAAAGTTGTACAGAATGAGTTCTTCTAAGAGGCAAGTGAATTTATTTGAAGTTGTTTCTTATAATATATATGAAATTAGTGGTTTTTGATAGTATTTGAGTGATAGAATGACCCTACATTCAAATTTCAAAATGCCCCTTGTTTAATTTTAGATTAACTACACAAGAAATTAATGATTTGTTGAAGTGTTCTGAAGATTTTTGACGAGATTTAAAAAATCATTTTGCCTCCTGATTCAGGTGAATAATCTGGTGGACTTTTAGATAATTTATCAAGAAGGCAATTACAAGTTCCTGCAGAAATTGTTATGACCAGTGGAGAACAAATTGGGTGCAATAATTCTGATGATGATGACGAAGATAACATAGTCCTCAGCCACTTAAAAACAAAAAATACAGAAATGAAAAAATGTCACCCCTTTAACTATTTGAATTATTCTTTAACGAAGAAATTGTACAACTGCTGGTTGAAAAAAGCAATAGATATGCTCTGTTCCTCAACTGACAGGATTCAAAAATATCACCTGAAGAGATGAAGTGCTTAGCTATCTTGATTGAGTCCGATTATAATAATAATGAAAAAAAAAAAAAAACATCTAACATCACCACCTCACAAAGCCACTGGAAAATTAAAATTAACTCAAGATAACCTGCACCTGTAAAGCAGGAGCTTCATGCACTATTTAATTTGTTTAATAAATACTAGTGTGTTAAATATTAATAAGTAATATTGGTGTAATCTGTAGCTCTGAAATGCTTTGAGTACACCTTCAATACTTTTTGTCACTTTTTTCCCCGTATTTATAACATTTTTCCTATTTATCTCTTCCACAACCCCAAATTTATTTATATTTTTATAAATTGTTTTTCATTTGGAAAATAATGGAATGTTTCTATCACTTCCTTGTCTAGTGAAAACCAAATACACAGCAATTTGTGTTATGACAACTTTGTTGTACGTCCAAGTAATACAAAAGAAAAAGTAATTTCTATCAAAAAGTAATATTACAAACAAACTGCAACACTAAAGTTTAAACGCGATACAAACATCACGAGATAACCACATGTAAACAATAAACAGGTTCTCGTCTCATGAGTTCAGATTTGGTCCCCTTGGCGTCACTTCATAGCACTGTTGAGCCTAATAGAAAAGTGCTATTTAAAAGCTCTTCTTACGAGTATATTATCTGGAATACCGGGGAATTACCGAACTACCGACTATCGCACAGCCTTGACTAACTGCAACAGTTACTGCCTGACTATTGGTTTTCCGCCCATTGCCGAAGTCTTCACGCCGCGGCCCGAATAGATTCTGTCACGAGGTATTTTCGTTCAAATATATCTTTATATTATATCAGGTCGTCAAGGATGAAATTTGTAGTTAATAATATTGCCAACTTTAACAGCTATTATTTTACATTGGCTTAATATTTTACCGTTCTGTTTTTTTGTTGAAAAGTTACACATCCCACCTGTTTAAAGAAAGGTTAGAGCATTGTATGCACTAAAAAATATCAAATAGTTAAAAAAAAAATAATTTGGTTGAAAATGGAACGGTCAGAAATTCGCACTATTATGAAGTATGAGTTCTTACGTGGAACTACGGCATCGCAGACCGCGAGAAACATTAATAGTGCATTTGGCTCTAGTGTTACTACGCAGTAGATAATATCAAATTGGTTCGCCAAATTTCGTACAAGTAACCAAAAACAAAAAAAAAAAAAAACTGGCTCATTGATCACAGCAGAAATATACTACAACCAACTGGACGAAATGATGCAAAAACTTAAAGAAAAACATCCTAGATTGGTCAACAGATCGATTCCTATCTTATTGCATGATAACGCTAGACCACACACTGCACAAATGACTGTGGCAAAACTACAGGAATTGGAGTTGGAACTTCTTCATCATCCTCCATATTCACCAGACCTAGCCCCCATTGACTACCACTTCTTTCGCAATTTGGACAACTTTTTAATAGGAAAACTGTTTAATTCCGACAATACTGTAAAACTGACCTTTCAAGAATTCATTGACTCTCGTCCGCCAGGGTTTTATACCACTGGCCTGAACAACCTGCTGCTTAAATGGCAAAAGTGTATAGACAATATGGGTGCATACTTTGATGAATAAAATAATTCCTTATATTTGGAAGTTATCAAGCAACTTCGCCTTTTTATCTACAAATTTCATCCTTGACGACCTAATATAACCATGTAGTAAAAAAAATATTTATAAGTATAAGTATAAGAAATCGTTGCGGGCCGCCAAAATGCAAGAATTAGGCCGCATATGGCCCGCGGGCCACCAGTTTGACACCCCTGGGTTAATATACGCGGATGCGGAGGTTGTCTATGATGTACACCCGAAATAACGTCTTCTGAAATAACGAAATTCTGCAAGTAATCTATTAAAAATATGGACAGTTTAGTTGGACACTGATTTTAAATTAAACTTAGACAAAATATAGTACAGGTAAATAAAAAACAAAGGAAAATACCATAAATTTATTCTCTGCAGTTGAGTTAAATCCAAAGTAAATAAAACGTTTTCTAAGCAGAACGATATTTTAAATTAAAGAGAAAAATACGTTTATACGTTAGGAATGCGATGTTATTGTCTTATATGAAACAAGTCACGGATGTGTATTTTAGTCAGGTTCACAACATTGTATTCTGTCCATATCACACTATTACGAAGATACGAACTCTCTATTGAGAGTTCCTTACACGGCTTCAACTTTCCCGTTATTGCGGTAAATGTTCCATGCTAGTTATATATATATTTCCCGACTGATACAACTATTATCTCCGAGTTTGTTAACAGTTTCATACATTTTATTATTTTCTACAATTTCCAATAGAATTAAACTATCTCTACTCCTGAAACAATTTGAAAATGCTGTTAGTTTATAGCTGTGCACGAAATAAGATACAAACTTTAATAGTCATGCACTCCTGTAGGAATATTTATATTAATAAAATTGGAGGCTATCTGTTTTTTATTTTTTCGGTCTCATATTTGGTTTCTACACGTTTCAGATGATTATAAAACAATTTCCGCAAAAAAATAAATTTTTGTGTTGGTCTCTGTCTGTCCGACATTGACGCAAAAACGGCTGAACATATTTTTACGAAATTTGTTATGATAATAGAGTAAAATCAGGATTCGAACAAATGCTATTAGGCATTTAACAGAAAAATATACGAGGGTTACCTTTTATGTTTATACGAGGGATGTTTCCAAAGTTCTGGGAATTTAGCTATAATTTTTATTATTTTGTTAATATTACAATGTAGTTTTTCAACATAATCTCCATTTAACTGAATACATTTATCCCAACGATAAACTAATTTTTTTTAGCCGTCCTCAAAGAACTTTTTCGTTGTCTCCTCAATCCACCTATTCCAACATCCTTGGCACCCAGCGCGGCGAAACCTTGCTAACGCCCAAACAATCATGCAAGATGTCATGAACTTGTCGTGTACCTATCCCTAGGCGCACACTAATTTGACGAATAGTCATTCGCCTGTCCTCTTTCAGTAGGTCTTCGACGGCAGTAATGTTTCTTTCATTTACGAACGTGCTTGGGCGCCCACTGCGTGGATCGTTTTCTAGTGATGTTCTACCGGTTTTAAAATGATCGATCCACCGATAAACAGTACTTTTGGATTCTGCAGGCTCACCAAATACTCCTTGCAGACGCTGAATAATTTCTGATGTTTTCACACCTTCTTTCCACAAAAAGAAAATTATTGCTCTTTGAGATTTTGCTGCGTCTTCCATGGTTACAAAAACAGTGCTATGAAAACGCGTCTATATCAGTCGAACACCTAAATTAGACTGAACAATATTGCACTAGATAGTTGCATAAAAATGTCAAGACTTGTCTGGCACCAATAACATTGCCTATAAGTTCTGCGTAATTTAATTATAGCACAATTCCCAGAATTTAGGAAACATCCCTCGTATAAACGACCACTAGATGGCAATATTGAAATGTGTCATTACTATATTCGTAAAATTTGACATGTCATTGTGAAATCAGTGGCAGCTTATAAATTCACCGAGTAGGATGTTGGTTGCCAGTGAGCGTTAATAAAACAAGGTTGTGAAAAAATAGATATTTCTCGTGAAGGTTTCCGTTGGATGATTTTTTACGATTTTAGTAAAGGCTTAACTCAACAACAATGCATAGATTCGCTTCGTTCAACTTTTGGTACTGAAGCACCATCAGAAAAGACTGTTTACAATTGGTTTGCAGAATTTCGTCGTGGTCGTGCGTCCGTCAATGATGAATCTCGTAAAAGTCGACCAAAGTCGGTTGTGGTTCAAAAAAACATCGATGCTGTGCGCAAAATGATTGAAGAAGATCGGCATGTGACCTACCGTGAGATAGAGACATCCTCTGGCATATCGCAGACTGCAATACATTCGATATTGCATGAACATTTAGCTGTGAAAAAGATATGTTCCCGATGGATTCCGCATAATTTGACAGAAGTTCAAAAAAAAGTTCGTATTGATTGGTGTAAGGATATGCTAAAAAAATACAACCTAGGCATTGCCAAATCCGTATACCTAACCATCATTACAGGTGACGAAACTTGGATTTATTCATATGAACCGAAAACTAAGCAACAATCCACTGTTTGGGTCTTTCAAGATGAAGCGAAACCCACAAAAGTTGTTCGTTCACAAAGCACTTCCAAAACGATGATCGCTTGTTTTTTCGGTTGAACTGGACATGTCGCAACCATTCCTTTAAACAATCGGAGAACAGTTAATATTGAATGGTATACAACAATTTGTTTGCCAGAAGTCATCGACAAAATCAGGAAAAACAACCAAAAATGTCGCATCATTCTTCATCATGATAATGCAAGCTCTCATTGCCCGTATTCACCTGATTTATCCCATAATGACTTTTTTTTGTTCCCCAATGTTAAAAATATTTACTTTTATTATCTTGTTTTAATTTTACTCCAGTTATCTAATTTCATAACTATTTTTTTTGTATCCCATCATATAAAAAAATCATAAAAGAGGAAATATAAAAATTTTATTCTATCTTCCGATAAAATATGATACGTGTTCGTCAGGTTGATAAAATGATATTGAACGATAATAAAAAAACATAAATTTCTGGAATATGCATTTACTGCCAACGATATAAAGGGGACAAGTGTAAAATCGTTTTATTAAACTTTATACAGGTAATAAATGGTCATAAAACGCAACCATTCCTTTAAACGATCGGAGAACAGTTAATGCTGAATGGTATACAACAATCTGTATGCCAGAAGTCATCGACAAAATGGAAAAACAACCAAAAACGTCGCATCATTCTTCATCATGACAATGCAAGCTCCCACACAGCACGTCAAACAATTGATTATTTGAAGGAGAAAAACATCGAATTAATGTCTCATTGCCCGTATTCACGTGATTTATCCCCTAATGACTTTTTTTTTTGTTCCCTAATGTCAAACAAAAAATAGCTCTTGAAGCATTCGGAAACCATGTTTTTGAGATACCAACTTCAGAGTGGAAAAAATGTTTCGAGAATTGGTTTGAACGCATGCATAAATCTAACAGGCGAATATTTTGAAAAGCAACAAAAGAGTTTATTCAAAAAAAATTGTTTTTTTTTTCTTTCTTAAGTTAGTTTTACACAGTTCAATTAATTGATCAACAAATTGATCAAGTTTTTTTGTCAATTAATTGAAAAATTTATTGGTAACCTTGGAAATAAAAACAACACTTTACACACATCAATTTATTTTTCAATTTTTTTGAAATTTTTTACATTACCAACTGTAAAACATGTTGACATATTTATCAAAATGAAAATATTGAAAAAATCTTCACAAAATTACGATCTGTGAACAAAAACAAAAGAAATAACCTAGATGATGATAAATTAGAACGTTTCAGGTTATGTTAGATCTGAAAACGAAATAATATGTTTCGAGGTTATGCTACAACTAAACAGTTGGCAATATCTTAACAGATAAAAATATACCTAGAATTCCCTAAAAAATTGATGAAAAATTGACGAAAAATAGAACTTGTTCTATTTTCAAAATACATTGATCTCATTTTTTGTCAATTAATTAATCAATTAATTGACGAAATTTTTACGCTTTACACACACCAATTAATTGAATGTCAACTTTTTCAATTAATTGATCAATTAATTGAATCGTGTAAAACCCACTTTAGTGTTTGTAAAAACTCAAAAGGTAGCCCTCGTACCATATATAGATATAGATAAGCTGGTCTATAATTTAGAATTTCCTGATAATGTGGTTAAACTTTTGGAAACTTTCCTAAAAGCTCTGTAATTTATAAGGAAAATTCTTTTAAATGCGGACATATCAGCATTATAATGAACAGAGGAAAAAATAACTAAGCGATTTCTTGGAAAAGATTTTTAAGAGATTTGGATGACATTCAAATATTACCACCACATATAAACTTCATAAACAGTTGAAAAGTGTAAATTATTTGTATTACAGCAATTAATTATACTCAATTCGTCCGAAAATATTATATACATTTACAATTTTAATTAATTAGAATGACTTTATTTATGAAATATCTTGTATAATAAAGAATAATACATGGAGTTTTAATTTAACAAAGACGTGGCTGTCTCCACAGCTTGTATGGAACATGATAATATTGTTAATAATCGTCCCTCACAAAGAAGTTTTGCATTCTAATGTGCGGAATCTTATAGGAATTCCCTCCTTTTGCTAACATTGTTGCTTCTAGACAAGTTTGCAACATTAGAAAAACTTATCAAGGGTTTGTATGTTTAATGCATTACATGCATTTTGTACGCATTTAATCAGTTCGTCGATTGTATTCGAAGACGCTGTATGTTATAAGAATTATATAGAATTGAAAAAGTCAAGATTAAAATCTGGACTATTTGGCGGTTGTGATTTAAGTCGATTTGGAACTTCCTCCTTGCAATTCAACACAATTTGGATCAAATTTGCCATTTTGTTAGAACAGCGGGATTAATTTGTTTAAAACAAGCGTTTTTTTTTTTTTTTTTTTTTCTGTGAATTACTTTTGACATACGCAAAACTATTTGCGCGCCATTTGTTTATTAGTTGCCTAGCAACCACTTATTTAAAAATAAAACCAAAAAAGATCAAGATACTCAGACCAATTCTGTAACTCAGTTACTATGATCATTGTAACTAAATTTGTGTCTATGAGAAAGGTCAGTTACTATCATGAATGAAAGTCATTATACTTTTTATAATATTTTATCTTGTAGTAACGTTACTACACAGTAAATTTTTACAGAATTGATCTGAATATTACTTTCGTTACCACATTTTCATTAAGTAATCGTATATTAATAATTAGCTAGTGTGTGTTTGTGATCTGGGTAACACTGTGACGTCATTTTTTCTAAGGTTCTCGTCATTGGTTAACTGGGGACTCTTAAGGTCTCTTGGTTAACAGGTATTTTGCAGATTTATTCTCTCAGAATCTACGAATATAATTACATATAGAAATGTGTAGGATTTCGTAGGCATAAACAAGAAACTATAGATACTACTATATGATTTGACCGATATGAACATTATTTTGCAGATTAATTCTCTAAAAAACTGCGAATTAAATAACATATAGAAATGTCTAGGCTTTCGTAGGCATAAACAAGAAACTCTAGACACTCCTATATCCTATGATAGATATGAAATATATTTTGCAGATTTATTGTCTAAGAATCTGCGGATAAAATAACGTATAGAAATGTATAGGGTTTCGTAGACATAACATAGAAACTCTAGACACTCCTATATCCTATGATCGATATGAAATATATTTTGCAGATTTACAGTACCTAGACAAAATATTATAACCACTTATGATTTTTTTAAAATTCATTGTTTTACACAAAATCAACAAAATAGTAATACACCAATTTTATTTTTATTTTGTATTTTATTATTTTAAATTATTTTAGTACATTTATAAAATGTTTTTTAATATTTTGTGTTGCCCCCCTTTTATTTTATGACTGCCGCAATTTTTCGTGGCATACTCTCCATTTCTGGAGAGACATATCATACTTTTTTAATATTATCTATTAAAACTTGTTTATTAGTATTATTTAAATCATAAATAAGTCTTTTCAGGAGGTTTCAAACATTTTTCATAGATTGATATCCGGCGAATTACCTGGCCAGGACAAAATCGGTACTTTTTGTTCTTGCAAATCAGTCTCAGAATAAAAATACAGAGTTGAAGATGTTTAAAATAGCTTATCTTTTAATAAATACACGATTGTTAAAGAAATAAATAAAGTAGCATATGATTATATGTCGGCATTTTTAATAAACAGTTGTTTTTGTAAGTGGTTATAATATTTTGTCTAGGTACTGTATTTCCTAAGAATCTGTGGATAAAATAACGTATAGAAATGTCTAGGATTTCGTAGGCATAAACAAGAAACTCTAGACACTCCTACATTATTTGAGTGATATGAACAATATTTTGCAGATTTATTTTCTAAGAATCTACAAATATAATTATTTACAGAAATATCTAGGGTTTGGTAGGTATAAACAAGACACTCCAGACACTCCAGACACTCCTATATCCTATAATCGATATGAAAAATATTTTGCAGATTTATTCTCTAAGAAACTGCGGATAAAATTACATATAGAAATATTTAGGGTTTCGTAGGCATAAAAGAGAAACTCTAGACACACCTGTATCCTTTAATCGATTAGAACAATATTTTGCAGATTTAGTCTCTAGGAATCTACGAATATAATTATATATAGAAATATCTACGATTTCGTAGGCATAAAAATGAAATTTTAGACACTCTTATATCCTTTGACCGATATGAACAATATTTTGCAGATTTATTCTCAAAGAATCTACGAATATAATTACATACATAAATGTCTAAGGTTTCGTAGGCATAAATTAACGTCTAAAATTATTTTTAGTTTTAACAATCTAAATGTAACGTACTGAATTAAAATGAATCGTTTTCCCATCTTAAAAAGTTCATGAATAAATAATCTAACTATATAATTAGCAAGTATCTGTAAGTATTGTCGGTGACATTATGACGTCAATTTTTCTCATGATTGTCTAACTGGGGACACCCTGTCTCTTGATTGGCTGACAGGTGACACTCTCTACCGTGATTGGCTAACGGGTGATATCCTGTCCCGTGATTTGCTGACCAGCGAACAAATTAAGATACGTTAAAAAATAAAACCAAATACACATACAAACAATTGAAACTTTGTATTATAAATCCGTCATTGTTGACGGGTAATAACCTAGTGTATACCATATTTTCGGATGGAGGGAGTATTTATTTCGTAAAAATAATTAACCATAAATTCCAATAAACATAAATTGTCTATTAGTTAAAAATATTTACTTTTATTATCATGTATTAATTTTACTCCAGTTATCTAATTTCATAACTATTTTTTTGTATCCCATCATATAAAAAAATCATAAAAGAGGAAATATAAAAATTTTATTCTATCTTCCGATAAAATATGATACGTGATCGTCAGGTTGATAAAATGATATTGAACGATAATAAAAAAACATAAATTTGTGGAATATGCATGTACTGCCAACGATATAAAGGGGACAAGTGTAAAATCGTTTTATTAAACTTTATACAGGTAATAAATGGTCATAAAAAGTCACCAGATGATACTACCGATCGTATGCTGTGAATATTATTGCACGCGCTTGATGCCATGTTTGCAAAATACCTGGTATACTAGTAAATGACATAAAGTTAATTCAGCAACCTAATAAGAGCCCTTGCACAATTAAATCTACGTATAACGCCCAGAGATGACAAGTATCTTCAAAAAGTAACAGCCTGAAATATTTATTTATTTTTTTATTTTATTATTCATTTTACATCGGCCTATTTCTGCAACGAGGCTAATCGCCGATGCCAGGGGGCAAGCTCCTATACCTGGATGAGGGGTGAATGATTCTGAAATGGAAGTAATGTAAACATATTATTCTCGCCCGAATAATATCACCAACGGAGGAGAATCGAACCACCAACCTTACAATTTAAACTGTTTTCACCAGTCCAAACTGCACGATTTAACGACCTCGACCCCTCCGTTGGCTAACAACCTGAAATAAAATTAGTAAGAATCTGTACATCAAATTTTGCACCAATTTCTTTTATCTATTTAATAGGATATTTTAGAAAATTATTAGTTTCCTCAAGGAAATCAATTTAAATTTATTTTATTTTATTTTTATTTATTTTACTGTATAGGATACACAACAGAATATCCCCACGAATGGGTTATTCCAATTACAGTGTAACACAAATTATATATAACGTGTACACATCTTATGTCTACAAAATTAATAATTTAACAATATAAATATACAATAATAATAACAATAATAGTGTTTTATGGAAACTGTATCAGTGACAATTCATAAATTGTAAAGAAAAATTTTTTTGAAGGAAAACAATGAATAAGAAAATATGTCAATTTCAGCAGAATGGTCATTAAGTGTCCTACAAATTCTTATCATGGGAGAATTCACTTTTGAGTTGGTAAGGCAAGCTGAAGTATGAAACAAGATGGGATTTCTAACCTGATGTTGATAAATATTGTAACTAATATAACTGAGCAACTCGAGTGCGTCAAAGTTATTATTAACAATTTTAAAACCGATCACAGCATCATTCAAAAGTCGTCTGTTAACCAAACTAGTCATATTATAGAAATCTAAGTTAAATTCATATGATTCATATGAAAAATTATAAGTTAATAAATAGCTATGCACTGGCGGAAGGTACGAACTTGTTGGGTATGAATTGGTTGGCTTTGGTGACCTCACCAAAGCCAACAAACCAGAAGAAGAATACGATATTTTTAATTGTAGAAAAAATTGTTGTAAAAATGTTATCGCTTAATAACTTAATAAATGGTAACTTCTCATTTCTGTCTGTCATAATTTGTCTGTCAGGAACTCGAACCACTTTTTTGAATTTTTAACCATTATTTGAATGCTTAGTTCATTTTTGCAATCGTTTCATACAAAATTTATTTATCCAAAAAATATCCTTACCAATCAATATTAATACGCTTTTAGATATTTAATAAATTATTTATAAATATATTAAATCAGAAAATATCAAATCAAAATATCAAATGATAAATAATAAATTTTAAAATCTCTTCCTTTATTACCCGGCTAATAGCCAAAGCTGCTAAAGTAAACAAACAAAATGAAAAAAAAAAAAAAAAAAAAACGTAATAATATATAAAAGACAACAATGTTCTGTAATTTTTTAAATATATTTGTGGGGTTTTATAACTTTTATTTTTACATAATTTTGGGTAGAAAAGTTCAAATAATACGTCAACATGTTTTCCGACGTGATTGTTTCTAGCTAAAACCTTCGTCGAAAAATAGTAATACTTGATGATAATGGAATGTCACATGCTATATGTATTATGTACGAAAATTAAATCATATTTACCCGCAGCACCAATATTGAGAACCGGGGTAGATTCAAGGTGGCGGCAAAAATAGAACACCAAGAACAATATCTATAAGTAATTTTCACAATAGAACAAAAAAGCTAAAAACATATTTGTAGAATGACCTTTAGATAAAATTTGCTGCATTCCACACAAATATGCGTTGATTGGTTTATAAGATAGCGTCTATAATGCAATTTGTTTATTTTCAGTTACATAATTAATTTTTATTATTTTTGAGCCTCGTTATAAACAATGTTTTTAGTTTTACCATTACGAGCTAGCAGATAAATGTTGTTGCTAAAACTGACACGCGAACACGCTACTTATAATTACCCATGCTAGAAGCATGGAGTTCGCAAATCATCGCCAGCTATCTTGGAGTTTGACCCTGAGGGGTATTATTAATAGTCATCGATACAAACCTAACAAGCAATTGGAGGCACTCGAACTGAAATGGTAGAAACAAATTTTAACTGTAGCGCAACCATTAATGACTGCGTTGCTGCATAGTCTCTTAAACTGTTTACTTGTAATCCGGTTCCATTACCTAATTTTGGCAGGTTCCTTAGCAACATTGTTGGTGAACTTTCTTTCAAAGTAAGAGCGTAAAGAAGTAATCCTGATCGGACAGTCGCCAGGTTTAACTGGGGGGCTGATCCATCAACACTATTGATGTTGTATAAAAATTTGATTCTTTCAGTTATAGACTACGGCTGCCAAGTGTACGGAAACGCATCCAAATATGTACTCAGAAAATTAGACACATTACAAAATAAAGCACTTCGTATATGTATTGGGGCTCTGCATTCAACCCCCATTAATGCGTTACTCGCAGAAACACAGATTATGCCACTAGATGTACGAAGAAAATACCTAACACACAAATTCATGTTATCGCGAATATACCGAGGATCATCAATACAAATTGCTCAGTTGACTACACAGTGCCTAACAAATAATTATTGGCGATACAAAACTTGTCCACCACTAGTAGACAGCTTTATACATATAACTAATAATTCTATCATCCACAACACAGAACATGGTCTGTCCTGCTACAACGCACACTACACACACTCCTTAGAAAATAATCATTTTATTAGTAATATTAATCTTCCAAAAAACAATACAGATTTTAATAAAACTATAGAAACAAAGTGGCCGGGCTCGCGGTTTCTGTATACAGATGCATCAAAAACGGCTGAAGGCACAGGATGCGCTTTTATAGATTCCCACAACAAGTTTTACCAGAGGTATAAATTACCTGATTATTATAGTATTTATAGCGCAGAAATGTATGCAATTAAATCATGTCTTAAATATATTCTGATTAACAACATACAGAAAAATTGCACAATTTTTTCCGACAGCAAAAGTGCAATACAGAAATTGAAACATCCTGAATTTCTTCATCATAATAATATATTAATTTATACAATAATACAATACATAGACGCATTGCAGAATAGAGGCATTACAGTCAAAGTTGTCTGGATCAAAGGACACGAAGGAATATTATATAACGAAAGAGCTGATCTTCTTGCAAAAGACGCAGTAAATTTCGGCCAAAATTCAAACCAACCATTTGTAATACAGGATGCATGTTCAAATTATAAAAAACTACTCACGAAAACATGGGAAGAAAATTATCAAGAAACAATAACCAGGAAAGGAAAAAATTACGGAGCACTCCACCCCAACCTCCCTAGGAAAGTGTGGTTTAACTCCACCTATAACAGAGGATTTATAACGACAATATGTAGAATCAAATTTAATCACACTTTCTCTAGAAGTCATCTGTATAAAATCAATATGGCATCAACACCATACTGTACATGCGACAACGTCAGCCCAGAAGATGTAGACCACCTGATACTTGGATGTCCAAAGTACCAAAATGATCGCTCAACGCTTATGACACAATTATTAACAGAAGGAATAAAACTACCAACAAATGTCAACTCAATAATTTCAACCAAAAACATCAAAATTCTAGAGCTCATTTATAATTTTATAAAAAATAATAGAATAAGAATATAATGAAATCAAATTCAGAAAATAGTACTGGTTAACGGCCTAAGCTGCCAAGACCATAAAATACGAAGAAAAAAAAAAAAAAAAAAAAAGTAATCCTGATGGGTTAAGAAAATTCAGGTATTCGACTGGTTAGTTTCATCCAGACTGGACTGCGCATATTGCTTATCTACAACCGTGTCAACAGACCTAACGCACAAATATCATTATAACTTTGGAACTACTGAACTGATTTTAATAAAACACAGCCGAACATGACCAGATGATGTAACTATAGATAGAAAATAAATAAACATATAAATAAAAATCGGGGTAGGTTGTATTCGGGGACACAACCGTTAGGGTTTACTTAGATCCATTTTCGGCTTTGCGACGTCAGCTCTCATGCGTTTTCTGTAAGCCCTGCACCTTTTTCGCATTGATGTGTGGTACATTCTAGGATTCCTCAGGATCCGATTTATTCGATTTTGATCGATAGACTTCTGCTTGGCTTTTCGACGGGTATATGCCGACATTATGAAATTTTTAAAATTTGTCATCTTCCAAAGTTTCACAACCAACCCTGTATTCGAATGCACTTCTAATGTCTGAAATCGACACATCTCGACGTTAGCTTTTGTTTGAAATCAATTTCGACATCGGAGCGCTTCGCGATCCCGAGTTATACTAACTTGAAGATTACGCGGCGCAACGGAAAGTCCCCAAAACATACCTAATTTCCGTGCGTCCAATGTTGGCTCTGCAGTTCGCACATGCTATCCATTTGGTCTCCACATTATGCACCAAACAATCATGTATTCAATGTAGCAAAGCCTTTGACGCACAGCGTAGAGCTAAATTATGTATTGTTTTTGTAAAAATAATAAACCTCAATTCCAACAATCAGAAATTTTCTATCAGATAAAAACAAATATTTACTTTTACTATCTGGTATTATTTTTACTCCAGTTATCTAATTTCATCACTAATTTTTTTGTATATCATCATATAAAAAAATCATAAAAAGGGAAAGTAGCCAAATAAAATAGTATAGAGCAGAAATTATATTTGGAAGACAAGCACGAATACTGAAATATGGAACCTTATTCTTGAGATACATTGAACGTACATCTACAGTATTTCTCGTGAAAATTACCTTCCTGCAGAGCAATACACGTTTGTTCCAGCTATCAATTTACTTCCATTTATGTGAAATTTCTTAAATGAAGCGTATTTAAATAGATGGTGTTGTGGAAAGCACGAGACCATTGAATGTAGCATAACAATGCTAAAATCATAATAGTAACAAATGCGATACCATCTCGAATTCTCAGTCACCGTCATTAGATTTGCCTGTTATTATCAACACTGTAATCAAGACACCAGTCATTTGGGCGGAACCTACTTCAGATGGATACTCAGATATGCATATTAGAATAATTTTAACAATTCATCTAACAATAGCTCAACATTATAATTTTGATAACTCGAAGCGCAATTTAAATATATTTTTTGATAAACTAGATATCCTGAATAAATGATTTCATTTAAATATAATAATAACATGAACAGTGCGAGTACTTCGTTTAGTTTTGGCAGTTATAACTCGTATATTATTTAATAATGGTTTATAACATATTAAATACATTAAACATATAATTGGGTGATATAATCGTACTCCTTAAGAAACATAATTCTAACTTGCCAATTTACCAAAGTTTTGAAACATATGGATATTATTCAGTGAAAAGACTCTTACCAAATTTCACATGACCATTGGAAAGAGAAAACTCACCTGAAACAAAAACAATAAATTAAATATACATATTTTTATGGGTAATTTTTAATTTGTATGATTTTATAGATATTAGAAATAATAAATTCCATTACACCAGACGTTACACAGCGAAAGTTTTTGAAATGTTCGGATCTGGGTTCGGTTTAAGTATAATATTTTTAATAGGGTTCGGGGTAGGATTCCACAAAAAAAAAATAAAAAATGGAACCCGGTATAAACTTCGGTGGCGTTTTTTTTTTTTTTTTTTGAAACAAAATAATGCTACATTCACAAAATCATAATTATAAATTAAAATTAACGTTAAATTAGTACTTAACGTTAAATTTGTACGTGGAAATTAAGTAGCATGCACAATGTAAATTAAGAAATTACGACACTGGCAACATTGTACCGGTAAATTTCTATCGATTTCTACTTTACCGGTCGATATTTGACAGCTGTTTATATTTGCTACTGAGGTTTTGAGTGTTTCATAGTTTTGAAAAGAATTACAATGGAGAAGAAATTTATATACAAACATGGGAAAAGTCTAGGGATATTGAAAAAAATATGAGAATAAATTGCTTATAGTACATTTAATGTTGTATTTCAAGTAAAGTAGGCAATTATGAGTAGTATGCTATGGAAAACAAGTAAAAACAATAACCAACAAGACAAAACAGATACAAATTTGACAAATTTTATTCAGTACATGGTCCGTAGGTTGAACACATGATTCATTTTAATTAGATTTAAAACGTTTATATTAATAATTGCAAAGTTTTTAAGTAGTAGCATTCTTTTTTAATAATGGAGCGACAACATTTAACTATCCACGAGATGAATCGGGTGGTGGAACTTCTCCAAGCTGGCTTCAGACAAGTTGATGTAGCCAACGTGTCATCAGTCGGTTACGGAGGCGTTACAGGGAAACAGGGAGTCCGCCGAACAACATCCGGGACGTGGTCGCTATACAACAGTAGGTCAAGACAGATTTTTGATCTTAAATGCTGGAAGACAACCTACTATTACAGCACCCGAATTGGTAAGGGAGCTACAGCTAGCGCATAACTTAACCGTTATTCGCGATATATTCTATCTCAACGACCAATCAGATGTCAACCACTCTCTAGAAGCAATCCCAGAGCAAGATTAGACTGGTGTCACAATTTTCAATATTTGTGTGATAATTATTGGGCTACCGTTTTGTTTATTAATGAGCACAGATTTGGACTTTCGAAACAAAAATTGAAAATTCGATCACAAACTGTTTGGTCTCGATATCCAGGAGGGTTATGTCCGGCTTAGTGTCTGTCAGTAATCTCAAGGTGGGGACGGAGGATTTCAACAATAAATTATTATAGCTGTACATTTATTTTATAATAAATGTAAAAAGCACATTTTCAAAAAAAAAAAAAACATCTCCTACTTAGAAAAAAATTCTGGCTATGCATCCGAGTGGAAATGAGTATACCTCGACAGCGAAGTGATTCCCAAGTTGTGGCAAGCAATAAATTGCATTTCTTAATTTAAATGCTAATTAAAACTTTATAATGTTTTGCCCTCTACGGTGTTATACAGAATGACAGTAGACTAAAATGTCAAATTAATTCTGTAACCTATATAATACCCTTTTTTTACTCATCACTTCGATCCGCTTTTCTTCGTTTGCTCATCACATCGATCTGTCTTTCATTTTATTTTTTGCTCATCATTTCAATCAGCCTTCCTTTTGCCATCAGTTTTCGAAATATTAGTCCTTCCAATACTACCCTTTATTTATAACTAAAAAGTTATTAAACTAGAATTTTATTTTCCAACTTTTGCGATCATTGTCCCGCAGAAGTATTAGATATAAATCTTATTTTTCTCAAGACGCTTTTCTAAGGTAAACAGCGAATCTTGGAAAATAATCAAGTAACAATGTTAGTTTTATAGTTGAAGATGTTTTAAGGTTTGTGTAAGCCACTCACGTTTACATTCACTACCTTCATTTCTTTTTAATAGAACCTTGTTGTCTTTAGTTATACCGTGGATAAAGTGGGGAAAGTACTCAAAACAGAGATTGGCTACTTCTTAATGCGATCCCCAACTAGACAAATGATATACTTAAAATGAAACTTACAAACTTACCAACTTAATGGGCGGTGAACTTAAAAAGTAAAAAAGCTTTTTAGACTTACAAGCAAACGACTTTATGTGAATATAAAATTTTAATTTAGAAAAAGATTTTAAAAGAAAATTAAGTAATTCAGTGTAAAAAAAATATTGCCAGTAGCGTACATAAGGGTATATTATTTATTTATCTGATGTATGGCTGCATAAATTTATATAATATAATCACTTAACACAAATACAGGCCCAACAAGAGGGGGTGGGGTAGCCGGGGAAAATTCCCGGGGCTCCGGGGTCCTGGGCAGAGTCGTAGGAAGTGCGGACATTTTGTTTTTCGCCCATCATGTGTATTTTGGAAATGAGGACCCCTTTTTTTGTTCATCACTTGTATTTTCGAAGTGAGGACCTTTTTTGTTTTTGCTTATCACTTGTATTTTGGAAGTGAGGACCCTTTTCTTTTTGTTCATCACTTGTATTTTGCAAGTGAGGACCTTTTTTTGCTCATCATTTGTATTATTTTGGAAGTGAGGACTCTTTTTTTGTTCATCACTTGTATGGAAAAGAAGGCCCCACAAGTCTTCTCGGTCTACCAGAATAGTAAAATAGCGATACATAATATTTCTAGTCACAACATAAAAATAAAAAATTATAGTGAAATCCTCTGTGAAATGCTCTATTGGGGCATTCAAAGACGATGCGTCCCGCTGACTGACGTTGTACACCACAGTCATAGTTTGGGGCCTGCTGCATTTCCCATCTGAAGAGAGATTCACGCTTCTACCGTTGCCCGTTCTAATTCTGTTGAAAGATACACATGTTTTCCTAGGAAGCTTGAATCCATTCGGAGGTTCATCGGACTTAAGTAAGAAGTGGTACTCGGCACCTGTCCACTCATTGTTGTTGCTAGGTTTCTTTTTAGTTGTGGCCAGTTGCAGTGGTAATATTTGCTGTCATAACTGATGGGTGGCGGGATTTCTTTCTGTGAAAGTCGTTACCGATCAGGTTACCTTAGGAAGTTTTACATTTTCATTTATTTTCGCTTACGCAGGAAAAAAGGCTGACATGCTACGGATATATGAATATGAGCAAGAACTGGTAGCCAGTAGGTAGGTGTTCACCTAATGGTGCCGGTTATTATTTGCGTCGTTTCATTCAGAACTTTGTCCACTTTTCTTGCACGAGGCCTGTCTAACCATACTACTATAATTTCCTGCTGTTGATATGTTTGCTCCCCAAAATGAACCAGCTTTTAAAGAATATTGTTTCTTGATCTGAGTTTCGGAGCAACTTTACTACGATATTTATTGAAAGAAAGTATCCTGTCAAGGGTTAATCCCAAATATTTTAGGGTTGGGTTGAGAGGCAAAAGTACTCCGTCGAGAGTTATATTAACATGTGAGATAGGTATAACAGCAAGTCATAGTTCTTGCAGTACTGGGAATTAGTCTCCGGTTTTTAAAATACTCGCTGATTAAGGCTAGATCTTCTATTAGCGTCTCTTCTAGGTTAGGCAGATATCCGTGCTCAGTTTTTATGGCGAGATCGTCTGCATAACCGACTTTTTTGCTTGTTGTATACAGAATATCGGAGATATATATTTAGGTAAAAAGTACCAATCCTTCAACAAGACCATTTTTCAGCATTTGGGTGGTATCACGACCTAGAATAACCTGTTGCTCAACCGTTTATAAGGGAGACTATTTTTTGACATTTATCGACCTCAGTCAACTTACACATTACGTAAACAGTGTCGTACGCATCTGTCAAGTTTATAAATACTGTTCCAGTTTTTAGACATTCAACTTGCTAAACTAACACTTGCTCTTCACAGCTCTTGTATGAACGAAAGCTCAATTGTTCTATGGGTGCTTGGTTTTTGAGCGGCGAAGTTCCATGGTGTAGACGGCGTACCAGTTATTTTGTAGCATGCACTTTACTAAACGATGGATGGGTGATGGAATTAATATTTTCAGGACACTCGTTTGGTTTACCCGGTTTCGAGGATGGCGATAAATGTCTGACGGAAGTTAACCTGATTTTAAAAATCAAAAGGGGGTATTTCTAGGGTTATAAGTATAACCTGTCCCCATTCAGCGGGACAAGTCTCTGGACCAGAAGGACAAACAACTGTCCCCGGCAACATCACCGATTTTAATGTTAATAACATTAATTTAATTGGTTATTTTAATTAATTCTCCTACACATTACTAAATCGAGATACACTGAGAATTATTTTTTTGGAATAAATAATTATTGAATCTAAGCAGAATTAAAATGTATGCTACGGACTAGTAAATGAAAAATAACTAGTCCTGATGGAAGTTTTATTACAAACATTAAACTGGTTATTATTACAAACATTAAGATGAAAAAGAAAAAAAATCTGAGTAATTTTACATATTTATTTTCTTCATACACTCATACACTAATGATTAAAATTAAAAGCTTCGCGCTGGCGTACTGGAGTACAGCCGAAGCCATTAAATATAAGGGGTGCATTCGAGTTGTACAGAGTAGAGCGAGCGCTGAGCGAACAGTTGATGGTGACGTCATGAATAGAGCATTAACGGAGCGAGCGTTCATGTGACGTAATGTTTATAAAATCTAACCCTACAATTTTAGGCGGCGTTTTTACTGTCAGATTAGTTCACGTCAGTCATGAATCAAAATTATATACCTCGGTTTTTCCTTGATTTTTTTTCAATGCTGAAGAAATAAAATTAATTAAAAATTAAATAATAATTAATGAATAAATTTAATGAATTTTTTCCATTTTAATTTTATGCACGATGTATTTTAATAATTTTTTTGCTGTTTACAGAACGTCACAAATACATAAAATGGATATATTCTGTAGCCATAGACAAATAACAATATTATTTGTCTATTGTTATTTGTCTAAGGCTATTATTTTTATTTTATTTATAATTAAATTTTAAACTTTCATTTCTTTCCCGCCGTTCCCTCACTTTTTTACATCATACTCCATATGCTCGGTCTTAAAACCCCGAACACATAGAGCGCACTCTAAATGCTCGCTCGATCGCAAAACGAATACAATTGAGTGTACTCCGAGCGTCAAATCGAACACGTTTGAGTGTACAGAGCGTGCTCGGAACGCTCGGAGCGTCAAATCGAATGTACCCAAGATAAACCTATGACGACACGAATGGTTTCCATAGGAATGGTGGTTTCTGCGTTCACCAGGGCACGTTTTAGACTGTCCAATTTTTCATGTAGAATTCTGCAGGCCATCATGTAACTCAGACCAGAATTATAGTCAAGCCCTTGCCTTCAACACTGGAACGTTGTTGTGCTATTATTTCTGAGTGATTTTGGCTTTGTGAGTAGGCCTGGTTGAACACCCATCTTTGCCCAGTGAAGAGGCCCGTGTTTAAGGGCCTCACAATTTTCAAATTGTCGTTTTTCTCCTTTTTGCGTAAATGAAGGTTAATTACTCTTTCGTAACTCACTCTCGCCACATTATCACTGACGTCGGGTAATCTGTATGGTCCGCGGATAACTACTTCGCGCTCTGTCATCCATTCCCAACAGATTTAGCAGCTTGAAAATATCACTGGAACTGTGAACTTATGCAACGCTATAACAGTAACACGGTTTTCCCTCACACCCCATTCCATTTTAACACCGAAAGATGTGTAACTATACTGACCAAGCCAACTGCCTGAAGATCCAAATATTCCAAAACAATCGTTATCACTCTATTGTCGCGAGAGGTGAACCTCCCTTTCTTTGTAACAAATCTTATAGCTATACTAGCTATAAAACTGACTACATTATACAAACTTTTAATACGATGATAAGTGACCAAAACGACCAAAACAACAAATTTTGGTAGCATAACTTATTGCACAAGTACATGCATGGTTCGGGAATGATCCAAAGTGTTTATACTAGATGTATCACCTTGTCGCGAAGTAACATTAATTAAAAAATCTCATAAGAGCAAAGAATACCCGTTTTTCAATTTAAATTACTCACCGCATATGAAACCATTTGAAAATTTTTGAGAATTCTTAAAAAGATTTTTAGCGAAAGAGACGCAAACAACAAAGGTTCAGCTACAACCATACTACTGGAACCACAACGCAAAATTGAAATTGCTTTAAATTGCTTTGATATATTATTTGCCTTCTGAGATGGAACTTACGTCATCTCTCTAAAGTGTGAGTTTCATTTAAAAGTTAGTTAGTTCAAATTTTTGGAGCACAGCAACAAAGGCTATTTGCGCCTAACACAGTCCATTTACATGACTACACTACATATTAAAAATCAATAAATAAAACAATAAATAAATAGATAAAATCAGTAAATTTACGCATACTTAATAAAAGAAATATTGCACTGACAAACACAAATAAATAATATAAAAAGTCAGTTCGAAAATTTGAACAGACCCATGGTGATGGTAAGAGGCTGTAAAGAGGCCAATTACCATCGAATATCACAGTTTAGAAATAGAACACATTAAAATAAGATGCAAGACTTCACACATAAAACAGTAAGTTCGATTCTGTCAGAAAGAGTATCTGCCTTTCCATGAGTACTCCGTCGTCACCTAAAGCAACTGACAGGTCATAGCACAGGCCTAACCTCTCCCTGACATCCTCGAACTGTACACATTCAGTTAAAAGGTGTAACACAAACAAATCTTTGTTACACGTCTTACAGATGGGGAGTCTTCACCTCGAAGGAGGTGTCCATGGGTTCACCACCAGTGGCCTATACGGTGGCGTATGATGGAGGTTTCCTCCCTGCGGTTAATCCTGCAGAAAGAACCCTCATGGTTTAACGTCTCCCTTAATCTGTCGCAACTTAACGTTTTGTGTGCGGCTCCAGTCATGTTGCCGCATGTCTAAAACCAGGTGTTTCAGATGACTCTTTACGTCATTTGGAAAAATGAAACACACATCAATCATAGGTCTGTGGGAGGCGGCTTTTGCAGCTGCATCTGCCGCTTCGTTGCCTTTAATACCAACATGTCCCGGTATCCAAACAGCTCTACCCTCACATTCTGAGTATTCAGATTGTGGAGTAGCAACCGGATCTTTAGTAAAAGAGGATGCACTAAACCTGGATCTTTGATACTGTTCAGAGCGCTCAGCGAATCCGTCAAGATAACACTTGACCGACTTTGTTCTGACGAAACAAAATACAGGGCCTTGAAAATAGCGTACAGCTCAGCAGTGTAAATACTTGTTACGGAGTGCAGACGGTATTAAAACTGTTGGCGTGGATTCAAAACAACGAACGCACACCCAACCCTGGTTCCTGTTTCATTTAAAATGAATTGGATAAAACTGCTGATATTTTGCTTAGAAACGACAACCCTAATTTGTTATTGGTGACAGACAAACAAAACAAAACAAAATGTTAAATGATATAATTATATACTCTTCGTTTGCCGACCGGCGTAGCGTAGTGGCAACACATGTGCTCTGCGTTGCTAAGGTATCGGGTTCGAATCCCGTTCAGGCATGGAATTTTCATAAAAATAAGAATTGTCCTGGCTAATTGCCGAAGCAGCAAAGGCCACAACAATAAAAAAATAAATAAATAAATAATACTCTTCGTTTTATTTTATTTCTTGCTTTTCATCGTCATTAAAAAAAAAAAAGGAAACAACAAGAAATTAGGTGCATATAACAGTTTATGTAAGTTAAAGAGCGACGGAAACAATAAATCGTTTGCTTTATAACATACTTTCGCAGTGACGTAAGTTCCATCTCAGATGGCAAATAGTACAGCATGCCACGATGTGTTGAGGCACTAGTTAAATTTACGGGTGGTTTAACTAAACATGAATACGTTAATGTATGCATTTATAATGCATCTTTTTTTTTGTTATGTATAAAAGTAAATAGATAAAACTTGGAATAAACGTTTTTTAAAAGTTATTTTACTTGTATTGCCATAAGGCCAACGGAGTGGCCGAGCGCATTAAATCGTGCAGTTTGGACTGGTGAAAACAGTCTGGATTGTGCGGTACTGCCATGACTCCGTGGTTTTTCAAAGTATAGTGGATATCGTTTGTAACGATAATGTAAGCGATGTTGAAGGGACCACTGAAATGCGGTCGTTATAACCGTAGGCTGGTAAATCCAAACACTATAAATACAATGTTGAAAAATATGTACATTTTATTTATGTTAGAAGCCGACGGAGTGGCCGAGCGCATTAAATCGCAGCAGTTTGGTAAAGACAGTCTGGATTGTGCGGTCGGTAGTTCAATTCTCCGTTGGTGATATTATTCGGGCGATAATAATATGTTTACATTACTCTTATTACACAATCATTCACCCCTCATCCAGGTGTAGCAGCTCGCCCCCTGGCATCGGCGATTAGCCTCGTTGCAGAAATAGGCCGATGTAAAATAAATAAATAAATAAAAGGATTGCCATAAGCAATAAAATATATATATATATATATATATATATATATATATATATATATATATATATATATATATATATTTTAGTCGATGATTATAATAATTTGGCTAGGGACTGTACTTCTACATCGCGCGAGTAACTGGCATAGCTAATATTGTAAATTACCTTAAGATTAAATTTTCCTCAATTACTACATTTTCATCCAAGTATTCATCGAGCGAGATTGGAATCGATTCCTCCTTTTCCTACTGGGTTGTGTTTATAACGCGTTTTCGTTTTTATGCTATTAACATTATGAAACTCGCAGATCGGAAAGGATTAACATGGTATGTGTATGCATGAACGACCTCACTGGACAATGTGCACTAATAATAACAGGAATGTTTAATTTCTGTCTGTAGTGTTGACAAGTCTATTGTGCTCATGTTGTGCGATTTTATACGCAAGTTCCAACAGGCCGGGATCATTACAAATATTTGGTTATTGCATACCGTAGACAACATACAAAGTCCACATTGGAACCATTACTTCTGTATACATATTGCGGAAATGGTAAATAACGTCGATACTTTCCGGGGAATAAAAAATCTGATCAAAAAATCCTGTTGTACTCTTCTGATTTACATTAATATATTTTATTGAGAAAATGTTCATATTTTTAGACCAACCGTCTGGATTATAGGGTGGGGACAAACATTGTTTAATATGAATGCGAAAATTCAACTATCTAATACCACCAACTTTTCTTAAATTTGAATCATTCCTTGAACAGCAAAGATACATAGCAAGGCATTGTGTTGCTAAGTATTTTTGTGTTTTAAGCAGTGCTTAAAATTTAAAGAAAACTAATGCAACTGGGCATAGTTAGTTTTGTAACTACAAAAATTGAACCCAAGAGAGTCTCAAAAGCCTACCATTTCTAAAAATTTTAAATATATGAAAACATTTTGACGAATTTATTGACCGCAGGTGGCTTCCCTTGCGATTTGGTGACTACGCTACTGAAGGGTGAAATTGGATTCCGAGATTTGAATTGCGTACCATTTTCGTTGAGTGAATGTTGGAAGTTTGCATTTTTACAGTTGGTATCTAAACACATTGCAAATTCATCATGGTGCCGTATACTGTGCAGCAACTCATAAATATTGTGCAAGTTTATTATGAAAACAGGCGATCAGTTACGATTATGCGAAGAAAATTTCGACCCCTTTTTGGACAGAATAATGTTCCAAGTGAGCGTGCAATTCGTGAACTACTGCAAACAAGTGGTATGCTTATTGATACACCAAGAGTTCGCTATCAACGCAGAGGTCGTTCAGGTGAAAATATTGCTCGTATACGTGATAGTGTACAAGAAGAACCAAGCACGTCAATCCATCACCGTTCACAGCAATTGAATTTTTCATATGGCACTACTCAACGAATTTAAAAAAAAGACCTACATTTAAAGGCGTATAAAATTCAACTGACGCAAGAACTGAAAGCAGCGGACCACCAGAAACGCCGTACATTTGAGAACTGGGTTTTAGAAAACACAGAAGTTGATTTTTGCAAAAAAAAAAAAATCATATGGAGTGATGATGTTCATTTTCTTTTGAACGAGTTTGTTAATCGCCAAAATTGTCGCATCTGGGGTAGTGAAAATGCACATGTTATTCAAGAAAAACCAATGCATCCACAAAAATGTACTGTTTGGTGTGCATTATGGGCTGACGGAATCATTGGCCCGTACTTTTTTGAGGACGAAGCTGGTAACGCTGTTACTGTCAATGGTGTACGCTATCGGGAGGTGCTAAACAACTTTTTTTCAATGAAATCAACGACTTGAACTTAAATGACATGTGGTTTCAACAGGATGGAGCCACATGTCACACAGCACGTGAAACACTCAATTTGTCTTTCTCTTCTTCTTTGTCTTTGTCTCTCAGAGGGGCGACATTAATTGGCCAGCGAGGTCTTGCGATCTAACTCCATTAGATTTTTTTCTCTGGGGCTATTTGAAGGAAAGGGTCTATGTAAACAAGCCTGCTACCACCAGAAATAAAAGAGAACATCAGAAGTGCAATTGCTAAAATCGATCCGCATTTATTGGAAACGATTACGGAAAACTTTGCTAAAAGAATGGTATCATGTCAGCGGAGTCGTGGAGGGCATTTGGCCGACATCATATTTCATAAATAATTGCCAAGTCTGTACTTTACGCTAATAATAATAAAATTCAGATTTTTCCAATATGTTGTATTTTATTCAAAAAACAAATCCTAGAGTCCAGATTGGATCACCCTTTACTTTAGATACAGCCGGCTATATACTTCGTTTGAAATGTATGTAATATGAAAAACATTATGTACATCAGTTGGACGCACAACGCATTTATTATTTGATGATCGTAGAGAAACGTTTATTTCTCTGTCCATTTTAATACATCTAATGCAAAAAATTAAATAACTTTTTTAAGGTTACGTTGATCACGTGAATCTACCCCTATCGTTAGAAAATTATTCAACCAGATATCTACACCAAATCAGCTGGTTATTATCGATTGGTAAATGGTACGTATCTACCGGTACAATTTTCGTAAACACCTGATATGTTTTTATGCATACCCAGATCCGTTCCGGACGAATTAGAATCATTGTCCTCTGTCTAGTTACAATTAAGCTGCCATGTAATGAGAAAAATAAAACATACATGCATCACATACCAATAACTTTCTACCGCTCTGAACAAGCGAAGGCAAAATGATTAGGTAGAATTATGTTTTTTCCGGTTTGTGAATGGTGATCATCACTGCGTGAAACGATTTAAAAATAGTAACCTATAAAAAATTATGTAACTACGTTGTATGCGTTAATTTTTACTATACAGGGTGTTTCAAAAGGAATAGTAAATATTTTAGGAGGTGGTAGTATGGACTATTCCGAGCAAAAAAGTTCATATAAACATGTGTCCAATTTTTAATAGACAAAGACAACTGACTTTTAAATCTTACGCATAAAAAGTCTTACAAAAGGTATTAACGAAAGACAACTGACTTGTCGTGTTCAGATGGGCGCCTGCTTGTTACCAGTTTCAGAATTATGGTGCAATTCTGTGTAACACGTCCGCATACTCGTAAATCCGTAAATCTATAAGCTAATAAATCTATAGGAAATCCGAAAGTAGTACTCTATAGATTTACGGAAACACCAGTTCTATGTAATCATCTATAACGCCAATACTTATGGAAATCGTACTGGAAGTCGGTATGATTGGCACATATTGAGGAACTATCAACACATTACAATGTTTTTCTGGTAACTAGTCAAAGTAACATTTTAGAAATAATAATTTTCGGCCATCATTAGAATCGTATTTAGTGTGTAGTAGAGTATTATTGTGTCAGAAACGCTATATGTTATATATATGTAATGAATCTCACTGTTATGTAAAGAATACATCTACTTTTTTTCGGCTACAATACAATCTTAATTGGAACAAATCTTTAGATAAATTCCATTTTCGAAATCTATGACTAAATACCCAAAATTGATATACAACTCAGCAAATTAGATGTAAATAGCAAAATTCCATTTTTGAGCATTATTCCGAAAACGACTTCATTTGAGACCAGGTGCTGCAGACAAAGCTACGCAAATAGATTCATTATGTATATGTATAGAGCATCTTACTTTAATGTCATAATTTACAATCGTTCCGACCGGATATGTCAGGTTTTTTTTTAACATTTATATAATTTCATTTTTAAATTTGAATAATTTCATTTTTAATAAGTTATATGGCTTCTTTAGTTTCATATTTGTAATTTACAAGTCCGATTCGGTCGAGAGCGATATAAAAGGTGTCGAAATAATACGAAGTTCAGACTTTACACATTTCGGCCGCTATCTCAAATTCGACGCCCCTCAAAAATTCCGCACATATTCTTGTAGCCAAAGATATGCCCTACAAATTTAGGAAGAATCGAAACAAAATGTTAATATACGCAGATTTGCAGTTATAGAGTATTTCATAATGTCTCGGAAATTGGGGGAAAATCCTAGTTTGATAAAAAAATTCGTAATTTACAACATTAAATTAATAAAAAAAAAACGACCCATTTCATACGAAATTCGATATATAATTCGAAAATCACTTTTTTGGTTTACAGAATGCACTACGAACGATGTCTTGTAAACTAAGAGAAGGATATTAACATACGACCCGGCAAATTGTAGCTAAAAGTCCATTCAACAATTATATATTTAGCTATTTCGGTCTATCATAAAAATTAGTTATCGTTATCGTACTTGGCGCGCTATTCTCGCCGCCATCTTGAATATGTCGCAGTTCACAAATTGGTGTTGCAGGTCAAAATTATTTAATTTTTATAAAGATCATGTATGCCAAATGGCATTCCATTATCATCAAGTGCAGTATCTTTCGACGTAGGCACTAGACTTTAATATGAGGAAAGAAACTATTCCTCTATGTTCAATGCAGACAACGCAGAGGCCGAGCTCGTTAAAACGCGCAGTTTTGACTGGATTAAACAGTCTGAATTGCGAGGTTGCTAGTTCAATTCCCTGTTGGTGATATTATTCTGACGAGAATAATATGTTTACATTACTCCCAGTTTCACAATCATTCACCCTTCATACAGACGTAGGACTCGCCCCCTGGCATCGTCGATTAGCCTCGTTGCAGAAATAGGCCGACGTAAAATAAATAAAAATAATAATATGTCCAATGCAGTTTTTAATAAGATATATATTTGGGAGCTATGGGGAGAGCTATATATAAACGAAGTATCTCACTTATTATTTACTGAACATTAAATATATACAATAGGTACAAAAAATATACAAAAAGGTATAAAAAAGTGATTTAGAAAAAGAAATGATTATTTTCTGTTTTCTATTTAAGTTACAGCAAAAATCTATATTACAAAAACCGTACGAAATAGTAGTACTCCAGCTAGCGTGCAACATATGCCGCAACAACTCAAAATATGCACATTAGGCTTTATTTTGCCTGGTATCAAAATAAAGCATTTTTTTTTTAAACGGGAGTACAGGGGGGGTGTCCAGTGGGTCCGGACCGCCCCCAAGATTCAAGGTGAATGTTTGTAAACTAACTATATAATTCGCAAGTGTCTGTATGTAGTGTCGGTAACATTGAGACGACAATTTTTTCTAAGGTTTTCGTGATCATTGGGGACACCCGTCTTTTAATTGGCTGGCAGGTGACACCCTCTCCCGTGATTGGCTAACTATGTGATATGATGTCCCGTAATTCGCAGACCTGGTATTATTTTGATAAATTTAAAAAAAAAGGTTGCCCAAGTTTATAGTCAAAAAAATATATATTTTTTTTTGTTAAAAACCCGTAATTGTTGACGGGTTTAACAACGTAGTTATACCATAATAAGTAAAAAAGTTCAAAATATAGTGGATATATAAACATACGAAATTTATTTTTATGAACCTTATAACATCAGTATCTATTATTAAAGAATTTCTACTACATTTATCAAAATGTGGTAGTAAAATATTTTAACATTTAATAAAAGAGGAGCTTAAAAATGTTTATAAGTGACTATACTCTATCTCTGAAAGACTGATAGTAATAAATCATTTTGTCAGGCGGTTACCAGTGGCGTGCACATTTTAAACACGTTTAAATTGGTTTTCTTTATTTCTATATTACTATTTATCATTTTATTAAACGCACGCCTCACGCCTGTGACCATATATTTTTTCTCAAAATTTTAGGGTCAAATTTTTATGGTCTATTGTGTTTAACCCTAGTTCGTATTCCCATATAATATGTGCGGCACACTCGGTTGTTTTTAAAAATATTTCGTTTCGAACTATTCATATTTTGTCGCTTTTGTTTTGCCGCTTCTGTGTGATAATACAATAACTTTTTACAAATAATAAATTTTATTACTATCAGTCTTTCGGAGATAGAGTATAACCAGTGATGGGCGCGTAAGTTAGCTCATTGTTGACGCGTAAACAATTGATGTAAAGTAAACACAAAAACTCCAGTAAACAATGTAAACAACGTACACAATGTAAACAATGATTTAGACATGCGCACTTGTTTTGAATTACAGAACCTCATTTTCAATACATTTTTATAAATAATAAAATTTTAATGAAACGATTTTAAATGAAAAAGTAAGTATATAAAATTAAGACAAGCCAATATACATATTAATAAAAATCGAATTTGCATCATTATACAGGTGTTACATACAAATTAGTAAATATGAAAATAAAAAATAAAAAAATTTCTTTCATTTTCTTTAATTAAAACAAAACTTAGTTCTTCAGAACTATTCCTTCGGTTTCTTCCCACCATTTTTTTAATAAATTTATTGTTTTGAACTGATTATACTTGTTCATTAACTATTATTCGTATTAAATAACTAAAACTAACCTCATTATTTGAGAGTTTACAAAGTTTACGTTGTTTACATTGTTGACCAATTGTTTACATAAGTTTACACGTAAACGTAAACAATTAAAGTTTACGTGTAAACGCCCATCACTGAGTATAAAACTAATGATACCCTTTATACTTTTTGTTCTCACCAAATAAATAGATATTTTACAGTCCAGTTTTACGGTCCGTAACGGTCCTTGAAAACAAAATCTGTGTGCGCCTCTGATTTTGTATGATTCGTGAAATGTTTTAAAATCATTTTAGTGAATATTAAGCTTTACAATATGCAAATGCATATTTTCACGCATTCGTTATAACTTTATCTAAAAAATTATCAGTTATTTTCATTGTTTCATGAAACTTTATAACAACTATATCTTTTTATGTCTTAAGATAATAAAGCAGAGAAGTCTTCTCTGTAAATACGCTATTATAATTGTACGCTGTTTAAACTGACCGAATTAAAAATAAAACTCAATAATGTAAATAACGAAGCTATGTAATCTGATATTAGCTTTATTTAGTCTTCAGAAGTTAAACTTGCGACTCATCCCTATCGAAAATGAGGGTGAATTGTATTTCATCTGAGAACGACAGGAACAATTTAGCCTAAAGTGCTGCAGACAAAAACAAAACTTCACTTCATTAATTAAAGGAAATGACGAAACAAATTACAGAAGTTTTTCTTAGTACTTTAGTACACTCCAATGAAAAAAAAAAACTGGAACTTGTAACAGCAATATAAAATTTATTACTGTTTTACCCTCTGGTGCAATAATTAATTTCAAGAGGAAACTTCTTAAACGGTTTGTAAATTGCTATTACTTTTTACTTATTCAAAGTAATTGGATGTTATAAAATAGTGTTTTTATCGGAAGTTGGATAGTGGTAATTAATATTTTGAAATATTTTGTTATTTTATAGTTAAAATGTATCAGGGTAGGGTAGAATTTATGTGTATGTACGGTTTCTTCCTGAGAACTGTCGGGAATTTTTTTTTAATTTTTAATTTCCCGAATCCCGAGAAATATTGGTCGGGAAATTGGAAAAATTTGAAAATTACTCTTTGAACTTGAAAGTACTCCTAATGGGAAATAAACGCCATTATTCGCAGTGTGTTTATGTGAAATTAATTTAATTAACCTTACAACGGGTTCTGACATTAAATCAGAATATGATTGAAGTGTGAATTCGTTAAAACAATATCAATTTCGATATCAGAACCTAGTTTATAAGCAGACAAAATATCCCTTCTCTAAAGTAAAATTCCATAAAACATTCCTATATCTAGTTTTACTTACAACTGTTTTAACTTTAAAATTAGATATAAATTATGTGCATTGCTCAAAACAAATTTATTCTAGTTGTGGCTAATTCCAAAATTGATTCTGTGCAACCAGAAACGCGTTCCGCTGGCAATGTTAGGCGTTGCCAACATTGGAGATTAATCTTCCGCCAAAAGTGCCAATAAAATCTACTAGAATTCTACCAAAGACGGACTGAAGTAATGACAACCAGTGGCGAAGGGAAATCTCCGCTAGACTTGCCCTCCCATAAAAATAATAATAAATAAATAAATAAATAAAAAAGATTTAGGCAAACCGTCAAAAATACGTCAAATTATATTTTTTACAAATTTTTGTTCAACTAGGTTTACAAGTTATGAATTTTTTAAACATTTTAAGTTTCATGTTTATGGTCTTTGATACCTAGGCAATTAGCCAAATATATAGGTTTTTAAAATACATACATTTAAAATACAATATGATCGAAAAAAAAATGTCTAGTAGGCCCTGAAATTAAAATTTACAGTGGAGAATTTTGATAATATAAAAATAAATTAATTCCTTGTCCATCTAGACACATTATTTCTCAATCATGTTGTACAGCAATGCTTCAGACACTTTCTAAATTTAAAACGGGTAGATATTATATCATTTATTCCATGATATATATATTTTTTTATTATTATTTTCTCTCTTATGGCTTTTGCTGCTTTGGCAATTAGCCAGGACAATTCTTATTTGTAAAAAATTCTATGCCTGAACGGGATTCGAACCCGAAACCTTAGCAACGCAGAGCAAATGTGTTACCACTATGCTACGTCGGTCGGCATGATCAATTAAAATTTATCTGACAAATTATAAAGATGTATATCTATAATCAGTGCTAGGTAAAATAATTTTCTGATGTATTCAAAGTAATGAATATAAATTCTTTTTTTTTAAGGAAAAACTATATTTAATATTTTAACTAAACATTACTTTTTAGTATTTAAAAGACTAAATAGTTGAAATACAGTGCACAACTCTTTAAATACAATTTATGGCAACATTATTAAAAGTTGAAAGATGATGGAAAGGTAAAATAGTAAAATAGAAAAAATAATACGACAAAACATTTATCCTATCGATAACCGAACAAAATAAATGTAAATTAGGGAACTTGTTATACTCCTCGGGGCGAATCCCCTTTTCGTCTCCACAGGGTCTTGGCTTCATAACAAACAATGCTAAGGCATAGAGCGTGCTGAGTCTATTTATATGACAACAATGTGTTAAACGTACGTTACGTCTTAATACGTGCTAAATTAAAAAAGAATCACACCCGTAATATTACGGATGTGTAAGAGTTAAAGAAAAAAAAAAAAAAGAAAGAAAAGAAAAAACATTTATTAGACAACGAATCCGAAAGATTGTACGAAAAATTTCAAAAATAGTGTTCTCACAAAAATGAAAATCTGAATCATTTGGGGGAAAAACAATGTTCTGAATTGTCAATAGCGCACCCAAAGGAAACATTTGGCTCCCTTCCCAATAATTCACATTACACGTTTTTAGGTGATGAATTTTTCGTGTAGTTGAACGATTTTATTCGTGAGCATATCCTAAGGAACAAAATCTGGGTTTGCGCCCGATTCCCAATAAATAAAAGATTCGGCACATCTTATGCTACTCAGTGTAAAACGTCTTACCATGTTCCAGCCAACAAACGGTAACAAAAAACTCACCTGAAACAAAAACAATAAATTAGATATAACTTAAAAAGTAAGACTCAACATAAGTAATGAAAAATAACAAGTATCTCATCGTTAGTACATTGTTAGTGATGGAAAGACGACCAACTTACAAATTAATGGTATAACACCAAGGGGGAGTTTATGAGAATAACAACGAGATGTAATACGACTATTACCTGTTATATACCTGTATTATCCACATCAAACACAAGACCGCTAGCTCAAGTAGAGTTAACAAGATTATTAGGGGATTCTACACAAATATTTACACACTAAAGCGACAGATTTTTATTTACGTATTATATAATTGACCAGCGATTTGAATTTAAAATTTCAAATTCAGTGACCCAACTGGGGAAAAAGGTTAGCCATCGCTGCCGTAGCGTAATGTAGCCTTCCATGAACCGCTACTGAAGCTGGGCACGTGGCGCCCTCGGATTATGATTTTTTTCAGGTGGATGCACTTTTTCTTTTCTGAATAACGCTTACGAGTTGAGGCTAAGATAAGAAAATGGATCGACGATCACTACTTCCAAACCGATATATTTCTTACGCAAGAGCACTATTATTTTGTACAGTTCGCAAACTGCAAAATTCAGACATATTAAAATAGTAAATGTTTTGTTTACTCCTTGAAATAAAATGCAGAATATTTGAAATAATTTGACAAATATTTGCATTTTATGAAAATAAAAACTATACTAAAAAGAACAAAATAAAACAATATAAAACAAATATGTTGTGTGTATTAAACCTTGCTTCATAACCGTAGAAGTATTTACTTTGTATATAAAAATATTGCAACAATTATACATCTCGGATGTTAGAATACCATAAGATTTTTATTATACATATACATGTTTATACATATACATATACATGTTTTGTTGATTTTTAATACTTATTAGAAGTAGTTTATTTTAGTTTAAATGCTATTTTAATTTATATTTTGTATTTTGATTGGCCACTGTGCTATTAAATAAAGATATTATATTATACATTTATCAGTTAATGTATTAAAATTATATAGAAGCATTTTTAAATACGACTATTATTTTCCACATAAATCAAACATAATTAATTATGCAAACATGTGTTTTACTGAATAATAAGCATAATAAAAAAATATATTCTTGTTTACATCATGTACCTTTTTAGTTTGTCAGTTAATTTTCAAAAAATAATTATAATAAATATAAAACCTAGACCTGGTCAAATTTAGAACATTCTCAGAAAGAGAAGAACGCAAATAATTTGCCTATACTCTATCTCTGAAAGTCTAATAGTAATAAATCATTTTTTCAGGCAGTTACCAGTGGCGTGCACATTTTAAACACGTTTAAATTGGTTTTGTGTATTTCTATATTACTATTTATCATTTTATTAAAAGCACGCCTGTGACCATATTTATCATATCATTAAAAACACCCCTGTGACCATATTTTTTCTCCAAATTTTAGGGTCAAAACTATCAAAATTATCTATTGTGTTCTATTGTTGTCTAACCCTAGTTCGTATTCCCATACAATATGTGCGGCACACTCGGTTGTTTTTAACAATATTTCGTTTCGAACTATTCATATTTTGTCGCTTTTGTTTTGCCGTTTCTGTGTGATAAAACAATAACTTTTTACAAATAATAATAATAAATTTTATTACTATCAATCTTTTTGAGATAGAGTATAGTAAAAATTAATACAAATTGGCAGCCACAAAGATTTTTAATATAGTAAGAACAATATAATAAAACAGTTACATTGCTTACAATAAAAAACGGGTTCCATTTCTCGACCCGATTTAATAAGCTTCTATAACAATAAATTAGGCTACGCGCAGACGAGCGATTCTGATAATTCGACAAGTGTGTAGTTCCATATTAAATTATTTTAAATGCCATTGCGTAGACGAGTTACTATTCTGTAGCGACTACAGACGACAGCTTATGACAGTCGCAACAGATACAGCACCTTCTATTTTTCAGTATATCCCTTATAAAACTACGCCAAAAAAACTACAATCGCAGTCGTTTTAATCGAACTACAAATAATTGCACGTCAGCGCTAGGCTAGGCGCATAATCTAAATTTAAAAACGACAGAAAAAAAAAAAATGCGGGACAATTAACTCAAGAAACGACTAAATATATAAGTGAAAAACAAAGCTTGGTACGACATCTGTTAATAGGGATCTACACGGTTAAAAACGTAACAGATTATGTTGGCTGTCATTTGAAGAACTCAATGAAATATACGAGGGCATATTGAAAACTAATGCCTCCATGGCCATAACTTCTATAATGACAGGCCAGACCGTATCAAAAGTGGTTTGCCATTTACCTTAAGTATCGATACATAAGTTCTCCTAGCGGAGATTCTCAGCAACATCGCGTTTGCGCATGACAGTTCTAAACATGGCGGCCGGCATGGATGTGTGGTTAAAACAACGAGCTGTCATTGAATTTCTTACCGCGGAGGGTGTAGCGCCCATTGATATCCATCGAAGGTTAAGTGCCGTCTACCGTGAGGCGTGTGTTATGTGAGTACTGTTAGGAAGTGGGTAAGGACTGTGAAAAACGAAAGTCCTGCTGAAACGTATGTCCATGATCGGACATGCAGTGGCCGACCAGTCTCTGCATGTGGTGAAAGGCAGGTGGCTCTCGTGGATGAACAAGTTCGTGAGAATCGACGGTGTAAACAAACTAACATAGCCAACAGGGTGGGTATTTCACAAGAAAGAGTACATCACATTATGTGCAATGTGCTGCAGTATAGGAGAGTATTCGCGCGTTGGGTGCCCCGAATGCTTACTGATGAAATGAAAACGCTTTGAAAAAACTCGTACCACGTTGACGTAAATGTATTACTGTCAATGGCGATTATGTGGAAAAGTGAATATATCAGTGCGTAGAGGACAGTTTATACTATTATACCTCATTATTATACATATTATATATCACATTTATATGTAATCCATATATCAATTACTAATAGCCATGGAGGCATTAGTTTTCAATATGCCCTCGTATTTTTGCATTTGGGTGATCGAAATGCAAAATGACGAGTCTTCTTTAGTTAATCCTCCGTCATGGCATGGTATCGAATTCCCTCTACCTTGTTACACCACGTGTAATAATACTGTAGTAGTCATAACCATGGTAGATAATTTAGTCCTATTTAATCAGCTCTCACTTGCTGTGTTCACTAAAGATAAAAAAAATGACGTGTAAATATAAGGTGTTACATTTCCTTAGAAAGAGCATCAGCTTGCCCAAGAGCATTACGTCCTTGTCATCACCTAAGGCAATTAACAAACCACAACACAGACCTAAACTGCCCTATATCGTTTTCTTGAGACTCTATAATAGTTTTAAATCCGATGAAATTCCTGTTGAAATTGTCACATTTAAAATGAAAATAGTATTAAATGATTCCCAACAGTGTATTTAACATATAACATTCACATTTTGATGTACTCGTATGCTCGATATACGACAAGTCGGCGACGTTCAACTTCCTGTTAATTACTAAATAAATACTTCACATTATTATAACAAAAAAAAAAAAAAAAAATTGTAAAAATAACTGATACACCTAATTAACTACAAAATTTATTTGTTTCTGAAACTTCTTTAGCAATACGTTCATTTTTATTATTGTCTTCTGCAAAAGTATAATCATATAAATATCTTGGCTTCTCAACTAGAGAAACAAAATGAATATTAAAATCGTGCTCATCTCTCATAATGTTACAAAGTAACACCTAAATGACCAGGTTGTAAATGACACTGATAAAAATTAAGCATGCGTCATTTTGTAGACATGACAAAACTTGTAAGTAACACAGATGTGACGATGGAAGAGATTTGCAAGTTCAGTGGGCGCCATATAGTTTACTTGTATTGGCTTTAAACACATGACGCGTCTTTTAGACATTAGAGCAACTAAACTTCCATCATATTGTAAGAAGGCCCCAAAAATTATAAGAAACCCAGGAATATTCCTTGAGGGGTCAGAAGACAAAACTGTTTTATAAGGGTTGGGATCGAAAAATTATTATTATTATTATGGGGTTTGTCAGGTCTTGACAAGCGTCCACTAATCTCAAACTTCAGCAACCTTTTGAGCCGCGTCATACTAGAAACTAGTGGAGCTAAATACACACGACTGCATCCCAAACCTTGGCGATATGCATCCGCGGAAATTACGCCAGATCCAATGCCCGCACAATGCGGAGTGACCCGAGCAGCACTGCTTTCTGCATCCTGCAGATCAAAGAGTTAGCAGAAGATCTGCAGGCGGGAATGGACTCGATTTCCCTTCGATAGGAGGCTTTCATACCACCCAAAACACCAACTATCAGGACTACAAGCTTAACTTTATACCCGGGATACAGCTTTATAAGCTCGGACAAGAGATCCATATACTTGAACCTCTTTTCTCCTCCTTGAGAGAGATATTCTTCTCAGCTGGACTTGAGAATTCGATCACAAACATCTGTTTGGTCTCGATATCCAGTAGCTCGACGCTGCAAGACATGGACAAGCAGACAGAATGTGCATAATCGTTTCAGGATGGTGGTCGCACAACCTACAGAGTGTGGATTCCGCTATTTGGAATACGCGGGCCCTGTATGCCAAAATATTTATAACACCATCCTGACACGCAAACACAAAACCTTCTGTTTCCGATCTCAAACCAGCAGACTTAAGAAATGAGAACGTGAGTTCGGTAGACAACTCTAGACTTTTAATGTGTTTGAAGAACACAAATAGTTAAATTATTATTATTATTATTTACAGTTTTAATAGAAGGCAGCTAACATAGCTGGTTATATTCCCGAATATATAAATGTACACACGAGTGATAATTATACATTACAATAGTAAGAAAAAAAAAAAAAAAACTAATATTACATTACAGAAAAACTATAAATAGCACAAATATATAAGTTAGCTTGCAGAGATAGGAAATTTAAAGCACAAATAACAGTTCTTTAACACTTACACCGAAACAGTCCATCTGCGACAGTCCATAAAAAGTCCATTCACTCCGCATAGACAACGCGAACAACACTTATCTTATAAATATATGCTCTGTGTCAATTTTGTTCTTAAATGAGTTTATATTTCTTGACTCAATAGCTGACACGGAAAGGTTATTCCACCTGGGACTGCCGAGATCATACTGTGAACTAACAGACATGGCATAGACATGTTTGGGGGTTGTTTTTCCCCACGTGTAAAACAGTACATTTTTTTGAGTTTAATTTTATGCCCCATTGTTTTGTCCAGGTTGAAATGATGTTCAGATCATTTTGTAGTGTTCTGTTCATACAGACTTTTTGTAGTAGATACGGTATGTAGCAAGTCTGCGATGTAAGTTATAAATTACTTGACTCGGGCTAAAATAAAGTGCTGACCGAAAGCACTTTATTTTTCAAAACGCGTGTTGACAAAAGTGTTGACAAAGAAAAAAACAAAAAAAAAACTAAAGGTTCGATACTAAACTACAAATAACCTAAACATTCTCACTTCCAATATACAAGTGACGACCTAAAACAAAAAAAAAATGTCCTTCCAAAATACTTCCGAAATATAGGTGACGACTAATAAAAAAGTACATGAGCTCTAAAATTCAAATGTATTGTTTAAAAACAATAAAACCACGTGTTTTGAGCTCTTGGTGGGGGGGGGGTCTCAAGCAAGTGATCCCCCCTGTATGCGCGCCTGATACTCCGCCTAAGAGTTAAATCATTGCGTTTTGTGCTACGAAAAAATAAATTTTATCATAAAAAATTCTTAGATATAACAATTAAAATGTTTTTAAATATCTGTACAAAGTAAACTAACACTTCTAATAAAAAACATAAAATAACACCTGCGAAGGAAAAAATAAAGTTTATAGCGATATAACATTGTTTTATGATTTAATTCGATGTCGTTGGCTGCTCATTTTTTTTTTTTTTTTTTCAAGGTAAACCTATAATTTTGGTACATATATAAAAGATTTTATATGATCTTGGTAATTTGTTAACATCCTTAGAGTGGTTAATATCAAGATGGCTGTGAAGATTATAATTTTTTTTTGTGTTATATTCCCAGCTTATGCGGCAAAACTCCGTAAGTACTAATAACTTGTTAAATTATTTTTTAAGTTTACGATGTGGTATCGATCTCGCTACATTTAATAAAGCAAAGGTCTGAAAATCAGGACTACTACAGGACTGGGTCGAACCAGATTATCACGCAGTACTATCAAAATTCAAATTTAAGATCGAAAGAAGTAGAGATGACAAGATACATTTTGATACTGTATTAAAAAAAAATTATAAATTATGATTACTAAAGAAATATAATTATTTAAATAAATATTAAATATAAATATTTTCAAAATAAAGCTAATTGTATATATGTATAAGCCTAATCCTGAAACAAATCAGGGGTCGCACATCTTAACAGCACGTGAGTGGAGTGTAAATAGAAGTTTGAAGCACTAAAAATCAGCTAAACATATTTTTGCGTAAATTTTTATTATAGAAGCGGGTTCGGAGGACGTTAGTACAATACTTGAAATATCTCTTCATTATTATTAACCCTTTACCGCATAGTGTGCCATATATGGCACATTCCGATTTTTATTTTTTATTTTCCTTTTAAAACTGAATCAGACCGTTATTTCATGAATGTTCATATATGCAGCAATGGATCTTGCAGCATCTCAAGTAATGGGCTGCTATAGATTTGAGGATATCAAGCGGAATTTGCACTTCAACGATAACTCTGAATTTATTGAGAAAAAATAACTATAAGATACGACCTTTTCTTTCAAAAATTTGAGGGCGACTGCTTTTAATCCCTAATGAAGAACACCTAGCAATTGACGAGCAAATAATACGGAATCATTTTCTTTTGTAACATAATGTAGAATCATAATGTTCCATGTATGGCACAAACCCTAAATTATTATTTTAATTATTATTTTTTCATAAAAATAATAATTAATATTTTAAATATATTTTTTTAATTAATTTTTCTATCAATAAGAATCAATTCCTAATGCCCATGAATTATTTCAGCCAAAAATAAAAATTCATGCAGTAAAGGGTTAACAACAAAAACATACTTGACAGAAATTATTTAAAATGAAAAATAAAATAGTTTCTCCACGACCACTATAGAATTTACCAATTCTAAAACCAATTTTGACTACAGAAAGTTAATATTCTAACACAAGAGTTGGAATGTTATTCTAAAGCACTTATCTTCTTATGCATTTTGCGTGTATTTCATTCAATCACTTGTTATGGAATAACTATTCCATGCTCGTTGTGTTTTGTTTTTGTAGGGTTACATTAAAATATATGCAATGTTGACATTAATTAAATGCGACATAACTTCCTAAAAAGTACTAAAATAGTGGCCGATGTGCGGCAAATTAAATTAAAATTAAACAAATAATAAATAAAAAAATAAATGTAATATAAATTATTTGTTAAGATAAAATGTTTGTTAAAATAATTATTTGTTATTATTTTTTTTTTTTTTTTACATTCTGATAGTCGTGGAGAAAGTAGGGTCTGTGATTCGGTTGGAAGAGAAAATTCGATGCTCGTGGTTCCTCACGCTCGCCTCGAATGTTCCACTCGCATCGAATTTTCTCATTCCAACCTTGTTACAGAATATACTACTTTGTGACATGAATTTTTTCATTTGGATGAATATTTTTGGTGTTACGGTGAGCTGCCCTAAAACTAACGTCTTGAAATATCAACAATATCTTTACATCTGTTGCAAACATATGTACAATTTTATGCTGTAGTTTACGATTTCAGGGTTTTGTAGGTATTTAAAAAGTGTAAGAAACCAATAGAATACTGGATGTCTAGGATAATATTTCATCTATAATCACATCAAAATCAATAGTTTTTTTATAATTATTTTCATTCAACATTTGAGCTTTCATTTAATTTCTTAAACTAAATTTAAATTATTTGCAAAAATTTCGTCACAATTAAATTCAAGTTACAAAATCACAGCGATATTTTCTGAATTTCTTGGTACCTATCTAAACTTAAATTACTTAGGATTAAATGTACTTAATAAGAAATATATTGATAAATAGCTTCTTTTAAAATACGTATTTCTCACTATTAAAAATGTGTTATTTGATTTATATCACTACTATAAATGCTTTCTTTATTCCTCTCTGATACCTTTACAACAAAAAACTAAAATAATTCAAACAACCGATTGTATTATAACGTATAACAGTACGTGCAACTTACATACATGAACGCGATTCTCAGCTGTTAAATTTTGTTTATTATATTTTTAATTTCAAAAGACATACATTACTTTCGCCATAAATAAAAAAAAAAACTTGCCTTAATTTAGCCACGAATTAAAAAAATAATTATTTTTGTCAAAAATTGCAATATTTTCCAAAAACGTAATCTAATCAAAAATTCCTTTCGTACGTTTCTAGTTCAGATGTCTATTACTTAGAATTTCTTGCAGATTTTTAGTTCAACTCCTTTGGGTTAAAGGGTGCAGATGAGTAATTTTTTTAGTACATTTTTGAAAAAAAAAAAAACGGTTAAAATAAAGAAATTTAAAAAAAAAACTACTTTTCGTTTTTTCAACTCCTGTTGTAGATTATTATTCCAGTTCCCATCACTGTACATTAATGAGATTTTTTCAAATTTTAAAATCAACCCCACTGGCAAATAGGGTGGGAAACAAAAGTTTTTTGACATATTTTTAGAAAAAATCCCATAAAAAAAAATCGGTTACAGATTACATCAATCGAATAAAATTTGTCTTGTTGAAGTCATATTTAGTTTGTGTTCAATAGTCATTTTGAAGATTAAAAATTTTAAAAGTGTTTATTTAATATAGGGACATATGTATTAGTATCACTAAGTAAAACGATGTTTACATTTGATATTTTATAATACGTCAGAACGTATGTTTGATACTGGTATGTTTTGATACTTGTGTTCACATATCTATCTTAAAGTTATTTCTAAAAACCTTTTTTATTCAGTTTCGTTGTTTATTTGTCAGTTTTGTGTTTAGTTATATATTTTCTTATAGATATCTCATAGATTTCCATTTGATATGGTTGCCCCAATATAAACCAAATAAAATAAAATTAATTAAACTAAGCATGGTTTCATATTAATCCCCCTTTTTAATTCTAAATGTAGCTATCCACGATATTCCTGTTCCAGAATCACACAACACCTCAGTTTATATTTATCTGGCGAAGCGTATTTTTTTTTTTAATTCTCTATATTTTTTCCTTTAGAGAAAATATATGTATTTAAAAGAGTTGTAATTTGCCAAATATCAATTTTCTATGTTAAGCCGTTTGGCCAAAATTTCTACCGATGTTTACGGTGACATTTTTTTTTAGGAAAATAAAGGACGTATCGAAAAAAATAAAGAAATACCTTATAAAATTCATAAGTTTATAACATTTATTACAAAAATAGTAGCATACAGCAACGCATACATTAAAATTTTAAACAATCTTAATTATTACACATACACACACATTGTAAAAAATTAAATACAGTGGCGAATTAAGTTGCTTGGGGGCCCTGGGCAGTAAAATTAAAATGAGCCCTCTATTATTTTTAATAGAATGGAAATATTTGTATATAAGCTTCGGTAGACCCCCCGGCTTCGTGGGCCCCGGGCGGCCGCCCAATCCGCCCACCGCTTAATTCACCTTTGTTTAAATAACAATAATTTTGATACTTTTAAGATACTTAAAAAGTCATAAAATTCCATACAGTTCATTTGAAAGTTGTATTTGACGGAAATACACGCTTCTAATAGTCCGTTCCAAAGTGAAAATGCAGTATGCTCTATGGCAAATGGGAGCGGTGTTGCCAAATGTTGTAAAAGTGTCAAATGTGTCAATTATAATAATATGAAAAACTCGTATGATTTACTAAAATCAACTCTTATAAAACTCAAAATAACACTCAACAAAAACAAACAACCATTTGTAGAATACTGCGTCTTCACAGATCAGCGCGATTTAGAGACAAGCAACGTCGACAAGCAAGAAAAGCAATTTTCTTTGTTGTAAAATGTTCAAAAATCTCAACCCACTTTAGATGGCAAGAATAACTTTGCGACAAAATAAAGGACAAAACGCCTATTTTAGAAAATAAATAAAGTTAAAGGACGGAGCAGTGAAATAAGGAACTGTCCTCTTAAATAAAGGACGTATGGTCACCGTAGTGATGTTATAAGGTTTTTTTTGTGGTCATACCTATAAAGCTTAAAAAACGTACGAAGCACGGCCACGCCAGTTAATTAATAATAAAATTGATAAAAAGGTTTGGCTGAAAACTGGAAACACCAACTACTGATATTCTGTCTAAGCGTTTGTGCCAAGCCATAAACTTGACAAATTCATTTAAAAAAATATTATAATAATAGTAATTGAATAAGTTGGTAACCCCACAATGAGCTGTTTAAAATAGAGTAAAATTAAACAGACATCGTAGTTAATAACCATAACTATAATTACATTGTAACAATTAATAAGCTTGTAAATAAATTAAAATAATTGCAAAACCGTTAAAATTTAATAAATATCAGCAATTTCATACAGTTCTTGTGGCCTAATTTCCTAATTCAAAATTATAATTCTTTCTCGCAGTTCTTTGTACAAAGCTAATCCTATAAAGTACATCTAGTCTGCATAATTTACAAAATGCAAATACATCAACTGGAGCATAACAATCGCTTATAACTATAATCTAGTCAAATTTATGCAAATAACAGGCATTAAAAATGTTAGATTATAACACGCGTCATATATTAGACTTGTTCCTTTTTTCCGAAACCAATTTAAAAACTTTAACAAACCATCGGATTATAATATGCCGAAATATTAACATATATGGAAATTTCGATTATTTTTTAAACATAATCTAGAGATCACATTTTTTATTTTATAATTTTTGACATGCTAGCAAAAAGTTCCTTGTCGCTCATATCGAACACTTTAATATGAACATCTTGTTTAGGAGATCTTCAAAATTAAAGATTGATAAATAAATAAAATGCGTAAATTAACATAAATTTCATGGGGACGACGTATTAAAAAGCTGGGTGCGGTGCGGACATTACACTATGTTCCCTCCTTTTACTTGATGTGCTCGGAATCCGTTCGAATATTCTATTTGGAAAAAATAATGCTTGTCCCCTAGCCCCTAGGCCAGGGGTCGGGAACCCGCGGCTCCGGAGCCCCATACGGCTCTTTGCTGGCAAAAGTGCAGTTCTTAAATTTTCAATAAAAATCTGGCCGACACAGAGCCTATAGTTACCAAAAAAATCTCGTCTGTTAAGTAAATTTAAAAAAATGTAGGTGTGTATAGAAAACTCCGCTAGCAGTGTAATATAAATTTAGGGGAAATATTAAAGGCACATTAAGATAGATCCTCTGCACGGTAAAATAGGTCTTTCGAACGGTAAGTTAAGCACAGTGAAAAAAGGTTTTGCGCGATAAAATTGGCCTGTGAACGGTAAGTTAGTCACGATGAAAAAAGTATTATGCATGGTAAAATTGGTCTTTCTAACAGTAAGCTACGCACGGTTGAAAAGATCTATCAAACTGCAAGATAAGCACGGTAAAAATGTTTTTCTACGGTTAAAAAGATCTTTCGAATAATAAATTACGCACGGTGAAAAATGGCGTAAATATTTTAATGGTCTATTCATTTTGTTCCGTTAGGAGGGCATCTTTTAACGTTACGAGAACCTTATTAAAGGTGCTGAAAATGTGCACTCTTTTATTCTACTTAGGCCCGGTATTTCCACCTTGCTGTTATCTATAAGAATAACTATCAATGGAATAATATTATCCTCTTGATATTCACTAGGAAAAATTGCTTTCTGTATTTCCAACTCTAATTATCCCGTAGATAGCTATTCTGATTGATAATAATGTTTTACGATGTTTTTATCATGTTGGTATTAGTAGCATTATGTTAAACAAAGAGAGACATATACGCGACTCTTACAAATAAAAGAGAGATATATACAACTGTCAAAATTTTGTACAGAAAAATGTGCGATAAACGCCCAAGAAGCGCAAATTTCAATATTTCCGAAACAAGGTAACTTGTAAATCTTGTGTTAAAATGTAAAAACGATATAGAAAATAAAGCTACTGACACTGTAAATCTAAAAGATAAACAAGGGGCCTGGGAAAAAAATGGTATTATGTTCAATGCACCCTGCAGATAGAATAGAAATGCAAAAACACTGAAAATTAAATACGACCATTTAATTTTTCTTTTTTTTTGTAAATTGACTCTTCGTTTCCGTTAACCCGACCTCTGGCCCTAGGCGTTTGAAATATCGAGTGTTAAACATGCTCTAAAAGTTGAACTCGTAGTGCACACATAAGATTTGCTTTCTGAATTATAATTGACTAATAATCTGAATTACAGTTCGAAAAGGTAAACTTCACTACCTTTTTGCAACATTTGCGATATCGTCTTTCCAACCTGTAACAGGTAGCTAGGATCACGTTTGATAGTAGTTTGATAGAAAGTTCATTTTTTATGTTGTATATTGACAATACATTTATAATATTATCATAGTATTGGTTCACACGGATACGCCAAAGTCTGTTTACACCACAACAGTCACCAAAGTAACCAGATCTAGTTTCGTATTACAAATCGACACGGATTACAGAAATATATTTTATTTTTGACATAAGTCATTCGTTTCCATGGTTTCACTGTTGGAATTTTTAATTTTTACAAGCCAATGTGTAAATTTAAATAACCCAAGCCAGGTTCCTTCTCGTGAAAACCTAAAAGAACGAAATTACCATTTAGTTCCGCCTAAACGTTTGGAATAGCCTGTAGTTATTTTGGTTACTTTTATATTGTATTAGAGACTTTAAATGTCATTTAAAAATATTCCTTATGCTGTAAAACAGACTTCAGATTTGTTGCTTATGATCATTATTAAGAAAATGACATATTTTATAATTTTTTAATACCAACATGACATACAATCAAAAAGGACATTTTCTGAAAATAAATACACCAGACAACTGTTAAATGTCAATTTATATCCGTATCTATCAAGATTATTGCTAACACGGCGACGCGCTAAATTCAAACGCCGATCAACCATTAATGAACGGTCTGTATCTATAGGTATATAGGTATATATGTATATATTTTTTTTTTTGCAGCTTCCTTCCTTCATAAATGTAAGCTTGGAGATCCTGGCCTCACAGAATGTATAACAAAATCAACACGAGAGGGTTGGTCACAACTATATAAAGGTAAAAGTATACACACTAATTATCAACAAAATAAACTCATATCAAGTCCTAATTATTATTATTACTTAACAAGCATATTATCATTGTTATGATATATCCATTTACATTTATTTCAAGAGCAATGTCTAATGTGTTTTGAAAAAAAATAAACATTTCAACGCTACTATCACCACGTGTATTTTTTGTATCATTTTGTTATAAAACATCATTAAAACAAACTTTATTAGTCGATAATCTATTAACGCCCCTCGAAGTAAAAAAAATAAATGGGATTTTGTTCGGCATTTGACGCAAAGATTGTAGTTAAAAGCTTTTTAAAGTTAGGTTGGACAGTGACTGCTCGTGGTAAGGGAATTATTTGAAAATGTATATACAGCGTGTAACTGACAACGGTTTAGAATGTTTATAGGAGACATTGAATAAAAAGACTAAAGGAAGAAGGCTAAATGTATTTTTACATACAATTTTTTCTGACGGAAATTACGTCATTCCAACGACCACAATGGCTGCCAATATAATGTAGTTTTCGTATTAAGTGATTATTAACATTTATTTTGATAATTTAAATCAGAGTTTCCCAAACTGTGCTCCACGGAGCACTTGGTGCTCTTGAAGAAAGTTGTAAGAATTATACGATTTTGCGCTTTCTTCTTTATAAACATAATAAAAGGTATGTCATATTAAAAAAGCAAAATGAAAATTGATTCAAATTAAAACAAGCAAAAGAGATTTTTTTTTTTTTTTCTTCTTCTATTTTGCTATCATAAAGCCTGGTTTATAATAGATATGTTATGGAACATAAGCATAAAAATTACACTACTCTCTTTGTTCTGTTTATTACAAACAGATGTTTTGAAGGGTCAAATCTATTGTTTAATGCATATGCAGTTATGCTATGGGCTTATTATAAACCAGGCTTAAGAGTCATGAAACTGCATTGAATGTTATAACATTTTATTTCATAAAATTGGTACAATGACCTACAAATTTTACAAAACATTGATAGCTATCTTTAAAAATATAAAACTATCAAATCAGACCAGTCAACCACTTCATTCACGTACCAAATTCCCTAATCGAAAATGTTGTTTCATTAAACAGCCCAACAGAGATTCTGGTGCGATTTTTTAACTGTGTCTAGGTAATTTTTGGGTGCAGAATCCCGAATTGCCGTCAGATTTGGTTTATCAGATCTTGTTTTTGAGATACGCTATATTGGCCTCTTTTAGAATCTAATTAAATCATCTTATTTTTTACCTTATGTACATTTCACGTTATTACTATTACTATTTGCTCCAACTGCCAGTTAAAATAACAAAAATTATAAAATAAGGTATTTTTTTCTCAAAGTAAATTAATATACATTCATCACTTATCACTTAAAAAATGTCTTTTATACGACTTTCTAGCATGGAATTTACAAAGACAGTCTCGTTGAAGTCTCCAACTATAGTCGGCCGTCATGTGGCTATCCCATCTTCTTTGATATCGATCTTCCTCCGTAGTTTTAATGTCCTGATGGAATCTTTCCCCCTGTTCTTCACTAAAATCACCTAGGTTTTCTAGAAACCAATCTAAATGGTTGTGGACGCAGTAAACTTTTATGCTCACGTTACAACCGAGGATATTAAAGTTGGAAACCATATTTTCTACTAATTCTATGTCATTCTCTGCCTTATGATTTCCAACAAAATTTTGACTACTTGAACCAATGAACACCAAGCATTAGATTCAATCTCCTTCATTGATGCGCTAAATTGTGGATATTTAATAAACTGCCTTATCTGAGGACCATCAAATATTTCGGCTTTCAGTTTATCCGTGCTAATGCCAAGAAATTTACGTGTCAAGTAGCCAAAACAAAGTCCATCTCGATTTAAAGCTTCCACAAATTGCTTCATAAGCCCCAACTTGATATGCAAGGATGGAAATATGATTTTGTTTCTCGCAATCAAAGGTTCGTTGATTACGTTTTGTTTTCCTTAAATCATGACTTTTTTAAAGGCCAATTTCTGTTAACTCAGTGCTTATCCTTAGCTCTGCTGTGCCAGGATATTTTGTATATCCACTATGCTGTCCAAGGAGGAATTTTACCATTTTTGAATCGACACAAATCACCCACTGATGTTCTTCATACATTCTTTTTAGGACTAGTGATACCCATATTCAACTTTCATGCTGGTCAAACTGACTAATTAGATTCTAATTTTAGGCACGAATTTCGATTTTAGCTTCCAAAGATATCATTATTTCATTATTTTTGCCTTTTATTTAAAAAGCCAGGAATTTTTAGAATCAACACATCAAAAATATCCAAAATCAGTGCTTATTTTTCCGGTACCAAGACAAAAATTAATTTTGTTGGGCTGTTTATTATTTTAAATGGCACGAAAAAGCAAAATAGAAAAAATAGTATAAAAAACTCGTTACATAAGGCTTTTTGCCGCACTTGTCAATTAGATCTAAATAGACCGTGTACGGCAAAATCATGTGTTAAGGAACTTGTGTTTTAATATATTATTAATTCAGCTTGAAGCTTTTTAAATTTTACTAATAAATTTCGAAACGGCGTGCTATAATGACTCTATTCTATCTAACTATTCATTCTATCTCGTATGACTTTAGCCCCATCTGAATATGGTCCATAACAGTTTTGAAACATCCATTGAAACCATTTTTCATTCGCACACGGGACAAACAGAAATCATATTAAAGCAATTATAAATTAGTCTATTTCTTCAAAGCGATTAACACAATCACTTCTTCTAGGAGACAAATCTACTCACTTTCCAGTTGCAGACCCTTTACATATAAGTAGAATGGATCTGGACATTAACGGAGGTTTACAAATTAATTTATCTAATGGAGATCTGTTAGGAACAAAGGATTGCCAGTTCAATAAAATTAAGTAAGTACTTCAAAAAGATTAGATGAATTTTCAATTTAGATTAGAGGAAAACAATTTATATAAAATGTATGCATACAAAACAATTCACTTACATTCATTTAAATTCAAATGTAATTTACGTATGAAGTAAAGAATTTGTTGCTACTGCCTGAAAAGGTAAGTTGCTCAAAAAATTCAAAGCGTAAAGCCTCATTTTCAGTAGATCCATAGCATAAGTGTATAGATATTGTATGTTTATTATAAACAGATGTTCGTACTATAAGCAGAACAGTGATACACCATTGATTCGTCTTATGCATATGCGATCTGTTATGTTATGGGTCTACTATAAACGAGGATTTACGCCTTATTTATAATAGATCCATAGCACAAATGCGTGGTATGAGCATAAAGGCGTATCAATGGAGTATATTGTCTGTTTATTTTAAACATAGGTTCGTAAGCAGAACAGTGATTGATTCGCTTTATACATATGCGATGCATTTATGTTATGGATCTATTATAAACGAGGTTTTATGCTTAAAACTAGCATAAGTAACTGTGTCAAGCATGACCCATTACTCCGAACGATACGGTCACCTATAACTAATACTTTAGGACCAATATGAATACCCGGAGAAGACCTGGAAGACGACAAACGTAGTTTGATAAGAAATTCAACTGTATTATTAAGAAATTATTTTACATTTAAATTATCATCCCGTCAAATATTGACCTCCTCCGGCTACATATCGTTGGCAATGCCTTTTCACTTCTGGATACACATATTGTAGGTATTTTTTGCCAAACACTGCAGAACTATAAAATATATTGTTGTGATATGGTCACAACTGTCTTGAAAAGACTCGTATGATATTCATACTTTTGCTTCAATTCACTAACTGTCAACAATCGATTGGTACGAATTCCTGTACCTGCATAACCTTTTCGTTGGTTTTAGAAATGCCACCCGATCACTTACCAACTTTAACTGAATTTTTACTATGTTTAAAGAAGCTCGAACCAGTTTAAAACGCACAGTTCAACTCAAAAATTATTAGCTCAATTTGTTTTTTTGAAAATTTACTCTTCGATTAGATTAGCGGTCCTTAAACTCGTAGAACACAAGGATCTCTTTAAAATTTTCTTGGCGGAGTTCCCCTAGTTTTTATATGTTCATTCTATGATAGACTAATTAATGCAATTTTTAAATATGGAGTATTTCTTCATACACCAATTTGGTCATATACCTTAAATTTAGTTGTTTAAATGTCATTAGAATTATTTTATTTCTTAATTATCATGGAGATGGTACCGCCCTATAATTACGCGCACCCCCAGGCCTTCAACCACACAGACCCCAGTTTAAGAATCATTGGATTAGATTAATCTTAAAAATCGCCGGGATAGAGAAAATATAATTACAAAAACCACATAAAATTGGAATGAAATAACTTAACGAAGCAAACTTAATAGTAGTCAACTCAAAAGTAACGCCCGCATCATGTCAACTCGATATTCCCCTCTCCACTCTAGGTACTACGCAATGCTCGTATTTCGCGTATTTTTTTATCAAACCTCGTATGTGAGTGTTTGGTACTGCTAAGTGCTGGAAGTATTGCTGAATTAAAAATGAACTTTCTATATGATGTTCAGTCGAACTTTATTTGTTTGTTGATTTCTTTGGCTTGTACCTAAACATTTTACGATTAAGTTTTATAGGTTGCTAGTTGGCCCAGATAAATATATTCATCTACTACATTTAATTATTTGTCAATAATTTACAAAATGCATTTATAATCTTAATTTCATCATTCTAGATTGGACTTCGAGAAGAAAACTTTAGATGTAGATACATATATTCCAGTATGTTCTTTCATAGGACAATACAATATCAAAGGAAGGATTTTAGCACTACCAATCGTAGGAAATGGAGCAGCAAATATTACATATGGTATGGCATTTACTTAAAGATATAAATTTAACGAACGATATCAACAAATAAAAATGATGTAAGCTAGACGGATAATTCAAAGAACTTGGACGCAAAGTTTATACAAACAACTGTCAATTACAGAGATTTTGACGTAAATACGCCTTTTAAATCAAACCAGTGCTAGGCACCCAGCGAAAAAAACGGGCATCGAGTTGGGCCTAATAATTTATCTATATCATCGCGAACCAAATCAATCTATCGTCATTCGATAACTGAGGGAACAAAGACTTGTTAGTGACTTGGAGTTCGTCCGCCATGATAAGCGGGTTGGGAGGGGTGGATTCAGCGTTTTGAGAACTTTTCGCTGAACCGCGCAAACTTAAAATCAGTATAACTCGGGACTGCGAAGTGCTACTATGTCGAAACCGGTCTCAGACGAAACCTAACGTCGAGATCTGTCGATTTAAGATGAGATCTAATGTCGCAATCTGTCGATTTGAGACGAAAGCTAATAACACGATCTGTCGATTTAAGACATGATCCACGGACCACGCTGTATGTGAATAAAAATCTTATAATCGAGAGCGTATTGTGATTTAACAATTCTTCTTCATGAGCGGGCCTGAACGTGACACAAAAATCGGCCACGCACCCATATCTATTCCCGTTAACTCTTGTTATGGTTGGTTTATATACGGAACAAGAATAAGGAATAGGAAATAAGAATAGTACACAAGATGTTAAAACAAGGCTGCGCCGTATATCGGTTTATGTAGGAATGAAATTTAACTTAAACATAAGAATAGTTGGTAACATTCAACATTTTATTCTTATTTGAAGAATAAGACACGATAAGCCTGCGCACAGCAATCAAAATGTCTGCCGTAATAAAGTTTGTTCAACAGATGTTTTTCAGTTGTGATCACAGGGTTGTAAACAACAATAAAATGTTTTTATTATTTTTATTTATTCTTCTTGTAAGTTTTAAGAACCTGTCAAGCGACAAACGTTAAACACAGGCCAACGCAAGTACGCAGGCGCAGCGACGAAATGTTATGTCCTATATAAACGGTTTAATATTTTTTATTCTTGTGTACTATTCTTATTTCCTATTCCTTATTCTTGTTCCGTATATGCTGCGATCCTTGGAGTTTGTTCGATGTCTTAACCTTGTTATGCCTCGAATATTAGAACTTCACAGACCAAGATAGTGCCATCGGTAGCCGTGCAATACTCCTGGCACTTAAATATATCATAGCACAATCAGTCACAACACTGTATTTCATCTCTAACACAATGGAGCAAGAAAGCCACATCCTGCCTAAGCATTTTCCAAGTCGCCGCATCAAGGAAATAAATTTCAAAATGAAAATTTGCACCTGGAATATACGAACTCTCCAGGACAACCCAACATCTAATAAGCCGGAAAGAAGAACAGCTATGATCGCTAACGAACTGCAAACATACGACATAGACATCGCTGCTATTAGTGAAACACGCTTCCCCGAATCTGGACAGCTCACGGAGATAAAGGGAGGTTACACCTATTTCTGGTCCGGTCGCAAACTACATGAGAAGAGAGAATCGGGCGTTGGCTTCGCTATTCGTTCGTCACTACTCCCTCTTATGGACAAGCCCCCAATGGGGATCACAGACAGGATTATAACAGCTCGTTTTTGTTTAAAAGCCAATAAATACCTGTCACTCATCAGCATCTACGCTCCCACGATGCAGCATGATGATGAGAGCAAGGAAAAATTTTACGACGACTTAAGACATGTCCTGGATAAAGTTCCTCGAACAGATAAACTGCTACTCCTTGGCGACTTTAATGCTAGAGTAGGCAGGGACGCAGCAAATTGGACTGACGTAATCGGCAAGCATGGTACTGGAAAGTGTAATAGCAATGGTCTTATGCTTCTTACATTATGTCAGTCTTATGGACTAACAATAACCAACACCATCTTCCAACTTCCTAATAAATATAAAAATACATGGATGCACCCAAGGAGCAAACATTGGCATCTGATTGATTATATCATTACGAGGAACACTGATATCCAGGACATATTAATAACAAGAGTCATGAGAGGTGCGATCTGCGACACAGACCACAGACTTGTAAGATCTAAATTAAATCTTTATTTCAAACGAGTTGACAAAAGACCTAGAACAATACCCCCGCGAATGAACACGGATATTTTAAGGGATTGCTCAACACGGATGAAATTTGCAGAAGAAATTTCGAAATGCGTATCGGGTATCAACAACTCAAATATCCGATCGCCGGAACAGCAGTGGTTAAGTTTATCTACTGAACTGTACAACACTTCCGCAAATTTCTTAGGCAAAGTTAAGAAAAGAAATGAAGACTGGTTTGATGAAAACGTCGCAGAAATCAGAACTCTTGTTGAAACCAGAAAGTCTGCAGAAATAAAGTGGCAAATAAATAAAACGGAAATTAATAGAGTCGCCATGTTGGAGGAACGAAGGAAGCTAAGAAATAGAACAAGAGAACTAAAGAATAAATGGTGGACAGATAAAGCAAATGAGATCCAACAATTTGCTGATACTAACAACTTAAAAGCGTTCTATCAAAGTCTTGTTAAAATCTATGGTCCCCGGCGAAAAATCTCAATGCCTCTGAAAAGTAAAGATAACTCCACGTTATTGTATACTGCGAACGATCTTCTCAATAGATGGCGTGAACATTTTAACGAGTTACTTAACACTTCGTACCCACGAGACGAGACTGTCACTGAACTGCTCCCACAGTACCATGTATGGGAAGATCTGGATACTACGCCAACGCATTATGAAGTTGAATGTGCCATCAATCGTTTGAACAATAATAGAGCACCTGGTTCTGATGGCATACCAGCTGAAATAATAAAATACGGTGGAAGCGCGATAGCTGTTACGCTGACACATCTTATCCACAACATCTGGGAAACTGGTCAGATACCTCAAGAGTTTAAAAATGCTATCGTACGTCCTCTGTATAAAAACAAAGGTAGTAAAAGTAGCTGCGATAATTATCGCGGAATATCTTTACTTTCATCAGTAGGCAAAGTTCTCTCAAATATCTTGAACGACAGATTGAACATCATATCTGAATTCCACAATCCAGAGTCCCAAGCTGGGTTCAGGAAAAATAGAGGATGCAATGACATGATATTTTCGCTTCGTCAGCTGCAAGAGAAATGTACAGAGCAAAACAAACCGCTCTATATGTGCTTTGTCGATTTCTCGAAAGCATTCGATACAGTGCCGCGAAACATATTATGGGAAGTATTGCGGAAATTTGGCTGCCCTCCGAAAATACTACATCTTTTGAGAGAACTACACTGTAACACGAAAGCTTGTGTGTCTTCTAACGGGGAGTTTTCCTCTGAATTCTCTGTTACAATTGGCACAAGACAAGGATGTGTTCTTGCGCCTAGTCTGTTTAATATATTCTTAGCAGCGGTTCTAGAGATAGCCTTCTGTGATTATATCGGTGGGGTCCATATCCGGTACCGCATAGACGGCGGCCTGCACAGGTTATCTCGTTTTAAAGCTACATCTAAGCTAAAGTACGGCGTCATTCAACAAGCTCTGTATGCCGATGACTGTGCTTTAGTTTCAAATAGTCCTGAGGATCTGCAAGATGCAATAACCCGCTTGGCTACGTCAAGTACCCGGTTCGGACTCAAGATCAGTCTGTCGAAAACAGAAGTCATGGCCAGAACAACTAATGGTAACGCAATACCAGATTTCTTTGTCGGCGATGAAGTACTGAGAATCACGAAAACCTTCAAATATTTAGGGAGTATACTTTGCAACGATGGTAATTTGGACCTGGAGATAAATAATAGAATATCTGCTGCAGCTAGAGCTTATGGCATGCTACGGAAACGAGTTTGGCTAAATCACGATCTGAGGTTACAAACTAAACTGAGCGTTTATAAGTCGGTCATAATCCCTACACTGCTATATGCATCTGAAACATGGACTCCATATCGACGGCATATTCGTCAGCTTGAAAAATTTCACCAAAGATGCCTACGCACTATTTTGCGAATCAAGTGGCAAGATCATATAGACAATGTACGAGTATTAAATGAAGCTCAAGCGTGCAGTATAGAATCACTCCTAGTCAGAAATCAACTGCGATGGACTGGCCACGTTGTACGTATGTCCGATGACAGAGTACCCAAACAGCTGTTGTACTGTGAGCTGCAAGAAGGTCAACGAAATATTGGTGCTCCCCGAAAACGGTATAAGGATGTTCTCAAAAACAACCTAAAAACTACAAACTTGCTGAATAACAACTGGGAAACTCTAGCAACTAACCGCAACTGCTGGAGGAAAACAATTCAAGATGCAGTTGCTGTATATGAACAAAGTCGCCAGCAAGCTGTGAGAGCTAAACCGGCTGCCAAGAAGAATAGGATATCGACGGGAGAAGGAACCTTTCTGTGCGACATATGTGGAAAAAATTTTATGGCTAGAATTGGCCTTATAAGCCATCTCCGTGCCCATGAACGTAGAAGATGTACTACGCTCTAGAACATCTTATGTATGTGTATGTGTGCATGTGTATATATTTGTTTTTATATGCATATGCTCATATTATTATTGTAATTTCTTTGTGACTCCCGTAGTCGGACACGACGTTGGGATTATTATTATATAAACCAACCATTAGTGAGTCTACTCTCCACTTATTTTTGTTTAATTTATTTATGTTTTTTATTATCTATACAGTGCTTTTAATTATTAAATAAATTAAATCTTTATTCTATTTTAATAATGCGTTCATATGTTTAATTCAAGTTTGTTACAATTCCGAAAATCCCCGGATTTTCGTGATCCAATATCAATCTGGATTCCGAATCCCAGAATTGATATTCCTAATTCCAAGTTATATTTGTCGTAGGTTACAATGACTTGGACACTTACAAAACATATGACATATTATGAAGGATCCAATACGAGGTGTTACCCAAAAGTTCGTACAATTTTTTGAAATTCCCGCGCTACATTTTTTCAGATTGATAAACTTTTTTTTTGACGACTGTCCCAACTGGCAATGTATTTTAGATTTGACATCTAATTAAAGAAGTTGTATTCGGCGATTATTTCTTTTTCACAATGAGGGATCAAAGAATATGCATTAAATTTTGCAAGAAAAATTAAATCAAGTGCTGTAAAGTAATGGAAATGTTGCAGAAGTCATTTGATGAGTCGTGTATGAATGAACGAGTGGTTTACAAATGGTATAAACGCTTTCCAGATTGCCATGAATCAGTTGAAGATGATGATAGAGTAGGGAGACCGTGAATCAGTTGAAGATGATGACAAAGTTGGGACAATCACCGGAAAAAAAAACACGTGGAAGGAGTTAAGACAAACATTCTTAACAACCGTCGAATTACAATTAGATAGGTCGCTGAAGAAGTTGGTATATCGTATGGCTCATGCGAAGGAATTTTCACTAATGTTTTGGGCATAAGGCGAGTGGCAGCGAAATTTGTTTCGAAATTCTTAAAATTTTTACAAAATATGTGTCGTAAAATAGCCGCTCAGAAAAAGATAGATGATGTCGTCGATGACTCAACATTGCTCCAGCACAACATAACGGGTGATGAGACGTGAGTGTACGATTATGACATCGAAACAAAGGCTCAATCATCTCAATGGAAGCTTCCAAATGAATCAAGACCCAAAAAAGCACGCGAAGTGCGATTGAATGTTAATATTCTTTTCAATGTTTTTGACGATTATCGTGGTATTGTGTACCATACATTTTTACCGAAAGGTGTTACAGTTACTAAAGAATACTATTTGAACTTGTTATGTCGGCTGCGTGAAGCAATTCGTTGAAAACAGCAAAATTTATGGAAGGACGATTCTTGGAAATTGTACCGTGACAACGTACCAGCTCTTACTTCATTGCTTTTTCGAGATTTTCTGTCCAAAAATAGAACCGTAATAACACCGCAACCACCCTATTCATCAGATATGGCCCCAGGTGACTTTTATATCTTCCCAAAAATGCAAAAAAAAAAAAAAAACGTTTACTTTGAAGAAATAAAAAATAATGCTGGAAAAGCTGAACGCGTGTTTTGAAGACTGGAGAAAACAGTGGCACAAGTACAGTGACATAAGTATTATATCCGAAGGGGGCTATTTTGAAGGGGACAATATAAATATCCAATATAATATATTGATGAATGAATAAATATTGTTTTGTAAATTAAAAAATTGGACGAACTTTTTGAGCACACCTCGTATATTATAAATAGTATACCTGTAATCGAGTTACTGTAATACCTATACAGGGTGTTTGTTTGAAACACCGCACCTCGAATAACTCAAACAATTTGATGTTATCACCTTTAATATCAAACTCGTACTAACAAGCATTAATATTTGCAGGTTTTATTTGGTTTTTTTTGTGTAACAAAATCATTTTCAAAGCTTACTATGTTTAACTTGTACGATTTATGTTATTTATTATTTTATAAATAAATGGTCACCATTTAGAAATAGTTAAAATTAAAGTATGATATTTAGATATCCTTGTAAAGCGAATTTAATGTACATTCAAGAAAAAAAATAAAATAAAATAAAGTAGCGATTCCCTATGCTAGATAAAAAGTTGAAACAATTTCCACTTAAACCAGAAGTGATGCAGAATTCTTATTATAGTCCTTAAGTGGGCCCTTTTGTCTAGTTTAACTTTTCTTCTGAAGAATTTGCAAAATAAAGGAGTTATTCGAGGTCCGGCGTTTCAAACAAACGGCCTGTATATTATTGTATTAGCGCATGAGCGTTGTTGTATAGCGTATGAGGGATGAGCGTATCGTATGGGCTTTTTTAAATGGTTTGCTCATTAGATTAATTTTAAAGATTGGAACCTACCAAGGATTGAACATGGGAAAACTTACAAACGAAAATGAATGAGGAATAATCTCAAATTCCTTGTTCGTTACGGATACACGTATAAATACATTTATTGTGCTATGTCCAAGCCATCACTGATAAAAAATCACATTGCACACATATGCAATTGTCCATTTGTTATACTGTTTTTTGTTGATGCTTATTTTTAATTAAGTTTAATCGCCTTGGTGGACAAAACGAAGAAAATATACTTCAGTTTTATGATCTAATAAAAGTGACGTAAGTTTACTATTCCATAATAAAAACTGCAAAAAAGTAGTCTAGGAACATGATAAAAGAATATACGTAACATTATAAAATCGAGTTATACTACAATATGCAAGCAATAAAAAATATTTTATTATAGATATTAAGTTTATTAACACGGACGCTGGGAATTGCTATGCATGCACAGTGCAAAGAAAACATGAATAAAACAAATTCTCTAATATTTAACAAAAACTTATTCGCCAGTAGCCTTATTCGGCAGTAATCAGATCGTAAATCACAATAAAATCCGTCAAACTCAAACTTTCGACAAAATGCTCTTTTAGGAATGAAATTTTCAGTCCAGTAAAAATGGCAACGAACTAATAGAGAATTAGTATGAATCTTGCCAGTTTTACCCTCTTTACCTCGCGGTGTAAGGTTTTTGTGGAGTTGATTATTTTATCGATTGTGTATTTTCTTTACAAAATATCTTTCTCTTCGTTGCAACTTTTTTTGGTTCTTGTTACTAATATTTTTCCTGTTTTTGTCTTCCTGATCTTGCTCTCTTCGATGTTCTTGCTTCAATAACTCCTTTTATAATTTTGCTCTCACTACTATGTATATTCTCTACTTCTATAATAATATATACAAGAGTTACACCTAGAGCACTAGAGCTGCATTAATCGGCAGATAATCGGTAATCGGTCATTTTGCCGATTAATCGGTACAGGATTTTTGGCTGATTAATCGGTTTTGATAATTAGCTATACTTATTTTTATTATCATTATTGTTGGACACATATACTGGAGCAAAGGTAGCAAGGCTAAATTCGTAAAATTTCGTTCAAAATGTAATTTCCAGTTTTCTTATAATTCATCATTTGTATTAGGTGTGTGAATTAATTCGGTCCATCTGACGGTTAATTGCTGTACTATGTAATTTTCTAACCTCTAATGTCTGCAATCGGCTTTATGTTTTAGTGTTGACATATGGCAATAATATTCAGTTGATAAACGTTTGGGTTTGTAACAATAACAATGTGTTTATCTGATTCGAAAATATCGAGATTCGAGCCAAAAATGCATAATTTCCGGAAAGTTCTCATTTTCTGTTTTCATTTGAAGAAATCGGACGCTGAAGCTCATCGAATGCTCGTAGAAGCTTATGGCGAAAGTGCCCCCACCGATATATCATGCAGAGAATGGTTTCGACGTTCCAAAAGTGATGATGTCGATGACAAACCTCGTCCAGGACAACCGAAGAAGTTCGAGGACGAGGAATTGCAGGCGCTAATCGATGAAGATCCGTGTCAGTCGCAACATGAGCTCGCGCAATTGTGGAATGTTGATCGATCAATAATTTCCGTGCATTTGGCAGCCACGGGAAAGATTTACAAAGAAGGAAGATGGGTGCGATACGAACTGAAAGAGAGAGGCATCGAGAGGCGCAAAACCATGTCTGAAATCTTGCTTGCCAGGCAAAAAAGAAAAGGTTTTTGCATCGTATTGTGACTGGAGACGAAAAGTGGATATATTTCGATAATCCCAAACGAAGGAAATCCATTTTCAACGCAGGAAAACCATCGGCATCGAGACCCAAGCGAAATATTCCCGGCAAGAAAATAATGCTCTGTATATGGTGGGACCAGAAGGGTGTAGTGTATCATGAGCTATTAAAGCAGAGCCAAACCATCACTGCCAAACTTTACCAACAACAATTGTTCCGGTTAAGCAACGTATTGAAGAATAGCGGCCGGAATATGCAACATGAGACACGACAAAGTTATCCTTCAGCATGATAACGCTAGACCACATGTTGGAAAGATTGTAAAGGACACCTTGGAAGCACTTAGCTGGGACCTTTTACCTCACCCGTCGTATTCACCAGACATTGCTTAATCAGATTATCATTTCTTCAGATCGATGGCACACGGGCTTTCGAGTCAGCACTTAAACAATTATGAAGAAATATAGAAATGGCTCAATGAATGGATCGCTTCAAAGGACGAGTCGTTTTTCCGTCTCGGAATACAACAAATGCCAGACAGATGGGAAATAATAATAGCATCCGATGGCAAATACTTTGTATAGTGTATTTTTTCATGTTTTTCACAATAAAGTCTTTTCTAGAAAAAAAAAAAACGGACCGAATTAATCCACCTAATAATTCGGTCTAGTTTCCATTTACCAGTTTTTCTTAGAAATCAAATTTCTGAACTTATATTGGATCGGTTTTTCTGTGGTAGTCCAGGACTCACAGGCGTATGTCAAAGTCGTTAGTGTCACATTCATCATTTCTTCAGATGCCAAAAGTATGTTTAGGTCAATGTTTCCCAACCTTTTTGCCTTGCGGAGACCTTTTTAGAATCAATTTCTATGGTGGAGTCTTTTAGGCCTACCCTATGTCTATGTCTATACAAATTAATGGTGTTTAGAAGCAATGTTACGGAGGAGGGGGGTCTAAGTAATTGCATTTGTCTAGTTATTCTATTGTTTTATCACCTATTTCTAAGTTATACACTATTTTCTTAATAATTATTACTGTAATGTAATTTTGTGTTTGGAGTGCAAATTTCCATGTTATTCTTTTCAGTTTTTTGTTGTAGTGTTTTAAGTTGTTTTTCAATTTGCTTTAATTCATTGATATTAATGCCATGTCATCAGCATAGTGAAGATCGGTCACTGTAATGATTTTGACTTTCACAATCAGCTTTCGTTTATGTTTTTTCTTGTTTCTTTTATGACCTCTTCTAATATCAAATCCAACAACAGAGAAGTACTTGTAAAAGCACACATAGCATCTAAAATTGTAAAGCGGGTGAATAAATGATGAATTTAACAGAGACGAGGTGCTATAGATCTAATACCGAAGATGAAGTTTTAGCATTTATTCTAAGATTAAACGCCTATTTTTTATTTTCAATTATGCATAAATTTAAAATAATTTCAGTTGGTGGAAATTACAAATATCACATGGACTTCGAATTAAAAAAAGATAAGAAAGGAGATGATCATATCGTCCCAGTGAGGAACAACCTTGCTTATAAAGTTCAACGAGCATATTTCCACCTAGACAACTTATTCGGCAACAAACAACTATGTAAGTATAATATTTAAATTATGCAACATTCGATTTATTTAATTTAATGGTAAAGAGGGGAAAAAAGTAATTTTGATATAAAATTATGTATTATTAATAATTTAAGTAAATGAATCATATATCAGACTTCATAAGAAAAAAAAAAAAAAATTAAGACAGTATTAATAATTTTTGACATCTGCCAGTTACAATTTTTTTTACAAAGTTTTCGATGAATTGTCAATCTATCTGCTATGCATGTGGGGTTCTCTAAATACCGTACCACTATCCCTTTACTTTGAGTCTAGATTACCTCCAAACCTCGATGGGCAATGAAGTTGGTATCCCATACAAACAAAGGCTAAAAATCTACACAAATAGAGAAGCTACATGAACTTTATTAATGTAATGTAATGTAAACTTCTCATACGAAATATATATATATATATATACACTGCCGGCCAAAAATTTCCGGACAAGATATGATTTTGCATTAAAATACCATAAAATATATATATTCTTGTAAATCAATTGAAATATATTTATAAAACAATTCAATGATCATTTTGTAAGACTCTAAAGCAAGTTTGAACGAAATGATGAACGATAAATACAAAATATGCCTACTTAGCGAAATGTTTATTATTATTATTATAGATATCGTCCGCTGTCAGCATTTGTTTATCAACATTACTTTTAACGTGCGTATCACTTAAGAAATAATGTAAATATTATAAATATGATATACTATGATGATTTGAACCTATATTCATTTACTTTACGTCAGTTATAACTTGGTATAGTGAAGGTTAGACGTAGAATTGGATTGAAAATTCATTTCAAATAAATTTCAACAAATTATTAAAAAAATGGGTAGAAAATCCAATTTAACTATTGTAAAGCGTTCTGAAATAATAACTCTCCATAAAGACGGTTACAATATACTTGATATTTCGAAAAACTTGAAAGTTCCAAAAAGTACTGTTCAAGATACTATCAAACGTTGGAAAGAAACTGGTAGTTTTGTGGATAAAAAAAGAGCAGGAAGACCTAAAACCACAACATCAAGTGAAGATAAGACAATTGTATTAATGAGTAAACGTAATAGAAGACTGACAGCCCCCGAAATTACCGCCCAGTTTAATGAAAGTCATTCAAAGGCAATATCTGTAAATACGACAAAACGGCGTCTCAGAGAAGCAGGGCTTTTTGGTCGTGTTGCTGTAAAGAAACCTCTGCTTAGGCAAGTAAACAAGAAAAAAAGGTTAGAGTGGGCCCAAAAATACAAGATTGGAAAAAATGTATTGTGGACAGATGAGTCCAAATTTGAAGTTTTCGGTAACCGAAGACGTGTCTATGTGAGAAGAACAGCGAAAGAAAAGATGGATCCACAGTGTGTAGTTCCAACAGTGAAACATGGAGGTGGGTCTGTGATGGTGTGGGGATGTTTTTCTTCAACTGGCACTGGAGATATTGTGAATATTGACGGCATAATGAGAAAAGAACATTATAAAAAAATATTAGAAGACAATGCTATTCCATCTGGCTTACGATTAATTGGTCCTGGATTTGTGTTCATGCAGGATAATGATCCAAAACATAGTTCTAGATTATGTCGCGACTATATTTAAGAACAAGAAGCCAGAGGAATCCTGAAAAATATGAACTGGCCAGCTCAATCTCCCGATTTAAGCCCAATCGAGTTACTATGGGAGGAACTTGATAGAAATGTTCGAAAAAAATGTCCAACGTCCAAAAATCAGTTATGGAATATCTTTAAGGAGTCATGGGGTGCAATTTCGGCAGAAACCATTCAAAAATTAATCGATCGATTGCCAAAAATTACAAAAAAAACTTTTAGAATCAAAGGGCTCGTTTTTTGACGAAAAGAAAGTTTAGTGATTATGTGTTTTTCTTTTGCTTATTTATCTCTATATTATGTCAAAATGTTTTCTATACTAAATATATTATAACCAGAAGTAAAAAAAAATAAATATATATATTACAACATTATTAGTACCTTTGTACTTGACTTTTAACTAAAATATTATAAATATTTTTCTTGTCCGGAAACTTTTGGCCTGCAGTGTATATATATATATATATATATATATATATATATATTTATCTGACCGACGTTGTCAAGCCATGTACATGCAACAGACAACCACAGACCCACCGAATCTAATGGGATTTTAGGAGTATATGTATCAAAAATAGAAAGAGCGCACTTTGCACTCCTGGAGCAACCTTCAAGGGGTAACGAATTATGAAAAAAACATTTTTGCTATATTTGATAACCGGTATTAAACCCCATACATGTTTACGTCGTAGTCAGGTCATTTGTGTATAATTTGTATATGCTGACGACGTACGCAATCCCGTACAGTGTTGTCGGTATTTACATCGTTTCTGTAAACAAATATCCTCCTGTTGACCTGCATTTGATGATTGTCTAGCGATAATTATAAAATTTACGTATATTTCAATATGACATAATTTTTATTTTAGGATTAATAGTTCATTTATAAGGTTTCTCGGTTAATCTAATGTTTACTATTGACATTCAATGAATGTCAATAACAATCAATAGTATTTAAAAATTTATATGAGGCTAAAAATTTTATTTTTGATCGGTTGCAGTGGGAATAATAAAATATTTTTTTTACTTGCATTCCGCTACATCATCAGAACTGTTTTTGTACTTCCTATGATTCTTTTCACTTACGAATTTTTTAAATTATTTAACTTGAACTTCGAAACTATTTTTCAAGAATGAAAGTGAATCTAATTTTTCTATTTCTTGATACGTTTTCCATTTACCATGTACGCCATAAAAATTATAGTATAATAAAACAATAATTCAAAACATTTTACTGTACGACCAACACAGAGCGTGTCATGGTAGTTTTTTTTTATATATGTATAATAATAATTTTATTTATGGGTGCTCCAACATCTATACTCTATCTCAGAAAGACTGATAGTAATAAATCATTTTGTCAGGCAGTTACCAGTGGCGTGCACATTTTAAACACGTTTAAATTGGTTTTGTGTATTTCTATATTACTATTTATCATTTTATTAAACGCACGCCTGTGACCATATTTATCATATCATTAAACACACCCTTGTGACCATATTTTTCCTCAAAATTTTAGGGTCAAATTTTTATGATCTATTGTGTTTAACCCTAGTTCGTGTTCCCATATAATATGTGCGGCACACTCGGTTGTTTATAACAATATTTCGTTTCGAACTATTCATATTTTGTCGCTTTTGTTTTGCCGCTTCTGTGTGAAAAACAATAACTTTTTACAAATAATAAATTTTATTATTATCAGTCTTTCTGAGATAGAGTATAGGTTATTAGCACCCTGTTACATTAATGAATTTTACATTGTACATTTCATATTTAAATTTACCATTGACCAACCGTCTTTTTTATTTAAACACGATGTCTTAGTAATTTGGGAAAAAAAATATGATAACCCGAGTCTGCCCAAAGAATCGAATTATAGTATTGAAATTTTCCGGAACAAACCGAAAGTACTGCATATCAAGGACAACTTTGATTTTTTAAATGGTAACGTATGCCGAGTTGGGTGTCTTTGGAGCTTTTGAAAAGATTTAACTATTACTTAAAGATTGTTTACTATATTTTACGCTTTAACCTCTTAATCCGTGAATAAACAAACACATTTTTATTTTTGTAAAATAATTTAAAAGATTTTCGCCAAAAAGCGTTAGTTTCCCACCTTATCTCCTAGAGAGGTTGATCTAAAAATCTGAAAAAATCTCCATTATGTACATTGTTGGAAACCGGATTAGTTAGGGCTCTCAGACGTCCCGGAAAACCGGGATTGTCCCGGTTTTGAGGTCTAAGTCCCGGTGTCTCGAGACAGTCTCTCGGGACGCCTATTTGTCCCGGTTTTGTGTATTTTAATAATTTATTAAGTCAGTCAGGAGTCGCCGCGGGAACGCACATCATTGGACAAATTTTAATTTGTCCGACGGTAAAGAAAGTAAAGCGCCAAAAACTCTATTAAAGTTTTTTAATGACCCATTAAGTGAGGCATACTTCTGGTTCATTCATAGCCAGGCCGAATCGGTCAATATGAAAATATTACAAATTGAGGGAAAAAACAAATCTATAATGGAAGTTTTCGGTGTATTAAAAGATACAGCAGCTATGTTTGAAGAAAGATACAGACAGTGTTTTTACCAAAACGTGTAGAAACAATTTTGAAAGAACGTGAAGAATCTGGGGAAGAATACTAGAAATGAAATTAATAATTTTGAAATGGAAGTTACTAATTTCTATGAAACGTTTATTGAATATTTAAATAAGTGGATAAAACCTCTTGAACATTTTTCAATATTTTGATGGATGGTTTTAAAAGAAAAATCAGAATGGAAAAATGTACAACAAACATTAAATTACTTCAACAATAAGAATATTGAAATAAATGAGAGTTATTAATTCAACCAAATATCAACAGTGTGAAAAATTGTTGAACTAAAAATTGCAGTAAATAAAGACTGGAAGTCTAAAACCGCTTAAAAAAGTGGATAATAATTTTATCCCAGATGCATAAGGAATTTACAGAACAGTATTTAGATTTTCTAAAAATTTGTGAATACGTTTTTTCTATTCCAGGCCACAATGCAAACGTCGAACGTATTTTCTCGCTGATGGAAATTCAGCGGACCGACGAGCGTAATTCGCTATCATGTGATACTGAAGAGGCCATTGGCGCACCCAGGAATTTTTGTTGTGGGGGGGGGGGCGGAAGACAAAATTATTTAAATTATGAATAAGGTGCTAAATTTCAAGTGATGATCTAAAACAAAAAAATCCTCGCTTCAGAAATACAAAGTCATGACCTAAAACAAAAAAGGTCCTCACTTCTAAAATACAAGTGATGACCTAAAAAAAAAGGTCCTCGCTTCGGAAATATAAAGTGATGACTTAAAAAAGGGTTCTCACTTGTAAAATACAACTGACGACCGGAAAAAAAGATTCTCAACTCTGTTTTAAAATTTTCTAGTGTGTTTGTGTGTTTTTATTTTTATTTCCTTCCTTCTTAGGGGGGGGGGGCGGTCCCCTCCCCTGGGTGCGCCACTGGTAGAGGCTATTCTACAGTGCGTGGTAAATTTTGATTTTAGTTGTAATGACTACGTTTTAAAAGAAGGCGAATTGTTAAAAAGAGCTAAATTCAACCAAAAGTATTTATAAAATGCTTTTGTATGGATTTTATTTGGAAATAATTTATTGTAGTGCTTTTTTGTCATAGAACGCGCCGAAACGACATACAGACACCTATTTTCGACGGGTATTTAAAAGTATTAAAATTATTTGAAAATTATTATATCAACTATTGAACAAGAATTTACTGTGAACTTGTAATCTAAATACTTTAAATTTCATATACCATAAGTTAAGATCTGGATATCATTTTTTTAAATAAAAAGCGCTGATTTATTGTAATAATTTATTAATTATTTATTGTAATTTTAATTTTGTGTTAGAAATAAAACAATAATAATTGTAATATAAAATCTAATTAATTCCTCCCGATTAGTTAAAAAATTGCGCGTACAGCATCAAGCCCCCCTCACCCTGTCACTCCGCCCCGGTTTGCTCTGTCGACAATCTGAGAGCCCTAGGATTAGTTCAACAGGATTTTTTTATCTGACAAGTTTTTCGAAAATATCGATTTTTTGTGTCGTTGAAAAATGTAATTATTTAAAAAAAAAAATTATGGTCTGCCATAAAATTAAAATTAACATAATATTTCCGACAAACGGATTACATTTGTTATTGAATAATTACGGAATGACATTCCTGAATGAGAATATATATTCACAGAAAAAATATTTTTTTTGTAGTGATATAAAATATTTTTTTCACTGTCCGTTACAAAACAGATCACAGAAATAATATTGTTCTAAAACGGAAATGTAATAAAATAAATATATAACACCCAGCAATGATGAAAAGTTAAATACGTAAGATCCACAGATGCAAAAGTTTAATCTTAACAATTTACACACAAATGAAAGAATTGTATTAATGGTTTATCAGTCAGAGAGTTGAACTGTTAATGAGAGCGGCCCAAGGTCCTAAAGATGCGCGCGGGTGGCCAAAATATGTTAGGGGGCTCAAAATAAGTTAGGGGCCCAAAATATGTTAGGGGTCTCAAAATATTTTAAGGGGCCCAACTATAAAATCTTACCCAGGGCCAGAAAAAAGGTAATTACGGCACTGTTTATCACTATTAAGAATGTGCTATTTTATTTGTAAATATTTCACTACTATAAATGTTTTTTGTTAATTTCAAAAAAGATATACACTACCTTAGTCATAAATACAAAAAAACCACAACAGTATTAGCGATAATTTCGCCATGCATTAAAAAAATAATTAATTTAGACAAAAACACCAAAACTGCAATATTTTTCAGAAACGAATTCTGATTCAAAAATTCCTCTTGGTTAAGAGCTATGTACATTACTTAGAATTTGTTTCAGTTTTTTTTTTTCCCTTCACTGAAATCTGGTCACCCTAGCTATAGCTATAGTCCCGATAAAATTCTTAGAACGTTCCATTAAATTTAATTAATTTACCAAAATTCCTAAAAAATTTTGCTAGATTTGCTTTGTCTTCAAGTCTTCATTAGATTAATAAGAAATATATTATATAATGCTTCATTTATTTATATTTATCAGTATTTATAAATGGCATCATTTTTCTCAATTTCAGAAACGTATTTCTCACTATTAACAATGTGTTATTTGTTTTATAAGTATTTCATTACTAAAAATGATTTATTCCTCTTTGATACCTTAAAAATAAAAGGTTGAATCACAACGCATAATAGTATAATAGAGTAATTAACGTATAATTTTTTCATATTTTTAATTTAAAAAAAAAGGCACACTATCTTAGCCATCAATACAAACAATCCATACATTATTATCCATAATTTAGCCCGAATTAAAAAAAATAATTAATTTTGTCAAAAACACAAATACTGCAATAATTATCAAAAACGCAATCTGGTCAAAAAAAATCCTCTCGTACATTCCGGTTCATTCGGTTCACATTAATGTAAATTACCTATAATATTTACAGATTTTTAGTTTAACCCCTTTGGGTAAAAGGGGGCGGGAAAAGATCTTTTTTAGCACATTTTTGGCTGAATTCGTGTTAAAAAAAAAACGATTTTTTAAAAACTACTTTTCGTTCCCTAATTTACTTCCAAAGGGCTTCCTTTTGTCACCACACAATAAATTTTAAAGAAATTATTGAAAAAACGTATTAAAAATACTCGTAAAGCTATTCGGGTTCCCATCAATGTTCATTATGGAGATTTTTTTCAGAATTTTAGATCAACCCCTCTGAGAGATAAAGTGGGGGACAAAAATTTCTTGTTTCAGATTGAATCGAAACTAGGAGTAGGTAAACATTCGACAAACTATGTGTTTTTTTAATTCGACTGATACCCAACAAAATACTAATTCATAGTTAGTTATAATATTTTATAAGACACTGTTTGGGCAAAATTTATGGAATATTTCTGTCTAAAACACATTTAAGAAATTCGGATTTTTTGTGACTTCTAATTATCACTTTATGGTATATACAACCATTTGATGTCTGTTCTTTCTCTGGTACTACAGAAAAAAAAATATATTTTTAGTTAAAAAAATAAATTTTCTAAAAATTGTAATTTGAAATTTTTGACAAAGATTAAAATGAATAAATAAATAGACAAGTAATTAGTGATACTATGTTTATTAATAAGGACCTATATTTCCTGCATTCCAAATTAATAACCATAATTATAATGGTGTATTGACAAGTGAAGACACATTTCCTCTGAAGTGAGATAGTTCTTTTTTAATTTTACTTGTATATTAGATTTTATTTACTCTTTGTCTTGCAACCTACACAGATATTTTCACCTTTTTACCTTAATCCATTCAAATTTTAAATAGTACCGATTCGAATAGAATATTTTTGTACATTAGGTAATATAAAGCTTACTTCAGTCTAAAATAACAAAGATTGCGTAAGTGTCGTGAGTATATATAATATCTGACAGCCATATTACGTTTACAGACCCGGTATGTATCTTGACAGACCCAAACAGTGTTGCCAAGTTTCGGGTCTGTGAAGGTATATAGTGTATAGCGGGTCTGTATAAGTCGTATGAATTACAAATATTTTATACAAGCCCGACACGCGCACCATCTTCACAGAAATTTCGTGAACTAAATTTGTATAAAAAAACATGTTCTACCGCTTTCCCAGACCCACCTGAAATTCATTGCTAAAGATTGTTTGAGGCCTAATCCGTAATTCTAGCATAGAAAACGTTGTCAGACCCGATGCCGGGTCTGAGCTTGTCACTTTTGGTCTGGTAACGCCTGCAGAGTATAGCGAGTTGGGTCTGTATAAGCGGTGAAACAAATATATATATATATATATATATATATATATATATATATATATAAGACTTCATAATAATTTTAGGAGCGCATTCATTTGACCATATTTGGTTCAAAGTAACTAAATTCTGGAACCAATTCTCTTTAAGATACTATTGACTTTGGGTGAACCTTAACTTCCCTCATCTCCCCTTGCCCTTCCAATTATGGGTTCCCAGTCTTTTAAATATTTTTTATTTATTTATTTATTTTACATCGGACTATTTCTACAACGAGGTTAATCGCCGATGCCAGGGGGCGAGCTGCTACACCTGGATGAGGGGTGAGAGATTGTGAAATGAGAGTAATGTAAAAACCATAAACATAAACATATTATTCTCGCCCGAATAATATCACCGACGGAGACTCGAACTACCAACCACACAATCCAGACTGTCTTTACCAGTCCAAACTACTGCGATTTAATGCGCTCGCCCATTCCGTCGGCCAGTCTTTTAAATCGCTGCCCAAATCAGCTACGAACTTTTACTTATACTAAGATTAATCCTATAGGACATAGGACTCAACTAATTTTTACATAAAATCAAATCTGCCAATAAAAATCTATTCGCAATCAGCTCTTTCAAAAATCGAAGTGTTTTTTATTAAAAAGACTGTTTGGCCGCGAACATACAGAAAGCTGATAAATCAGCGCTGACAATCGGTACCGAAAACAAGCGTACTGGGTTGAGCACACGCTAAACGCTGATATTGCATGTGACAGTAATAAATGACATAACCTATATATTGAAGTTTTTATTTATTTATTCATATTTATCGTACATTTTTTAATTATATTGGCCTAGCATAGAGTGAACGCTAGTTTTGAAAGTGTATAGCTACTATTTCGTATATTGGCTCAATTATTCTGATTCATCTTTGGATGAGTTGTTTCTATCCTTTTTCCACCTTTTTTCTCAATTAAAAGAAGATGATGCCAGATTTTTTAACATTTTTGTTGTTGCGGCGCGGACAACAAGCTGCTTAAATTGCTTAAACGTTTCGGTAAGCGGGTAGTCGACACCGACCGGCGCCGGCCAGTACACAGCGTTATCGGTTATATTTTAATACATGGACAGATACTGCGGTAGATCAACGCTTGTTGCCAGTAAAGCCGGTGCCGGCTTTCTGTATGTTCGCGGCCTTATACTATTTACCATCTGAGATGGACCTTAAGTCACTACGTGATTATGTAAAACAAACGATTTACTGTTTCCGTTTCTCTCTAACTTACATAAACTGATACAGTGAATTTCTGTTATCCTGCAATATTGAAATTATTATTATGCACGGTTTTCTTAGAAACGACAAATTATTTTGACAGCAATGTTAAATCGCCTATGTTGCAAATTAAAAGAAAGGCAATTTTACATTGCTGTCAGATTTCAGTTACCCTACTAACGATAATACCTATATTGCAGGATAAAAGAAATTCACTATATATTCATCTAATTTCTTGTTGAATATCTTTATCAAATTTTTACAGGAACGAAGTAAAGAAACAAATAGAAAATAAAACGGAGAGAGTATATAATTTTATCAATAAATACAAACAATTTCTTTTGTTCTCTTTGTCACCAACAAACAGCTTAGGCTGGGTATTTCTAAGCAAAATGACAGCATATTTTTATTATTTTTTTTTTAATGGCCTTTGCTACTTCGACAATTAGCCAAGCTGATTCTAATTTTTGAAAATTCCATGCCCTAACGGAATTGGAACCAGAAACCTTAGCAACGCAGCACCTACGTTACCACTACACTATGCCAGTCGGCTAGGTCAACAATTTATTCCTACTCATTTTAATTTGAAACACACACTTCAGCACGATAACGTAACTACCATCTCAGATGGAAACTAATATAGTAAATATAACAGAATATCGGCACAACATTTTAACTTCCATATTTGAGAAGTTTTTATGGATTTAGAAACTAAAATTATTACTTAAATTGAAATACGTTTTGAATTTCAAGTTTAAGTAAAAGAAAAAAATCTTTTAATTTTAATATTATTTAATATTAAAAATTATGACTTAAAAGAAAACCTTTGGATATAATATTGGCGATAGACCAAAAATCATTACAGGAACGACACTATTGATATCCCTGCTAGGGGTTTCCTTGAGCGCGAACTCTTAGAGCTTTACCGTATTACGTGAACAGTACAAGCGTCTGCTCGCTTGATTAGCGATCAAACCAAAGACCACACATATTAACCAACAAGTTTTAGTGGTTCTTGTGATCAACTGACAACTGCACCCAAGAGCTCGCTGATACCTATGAACAGGCGTATAGGAAATTCAGAATCTAAAGGACCAGTTTACTTACGTCATCATGCGCAACTTTGACAATACATTGGAGTAGCATTTATTTCAGATTGGAGCTAGAGTTGCCAATCACATGGCTATTTTCAATTTAGAGACTGCGGCTCAAAATAAATCTCCAGATGAACACCCAAACCACTGGCGTAGATTTCCCAGCCATGAATATCTTGGTGAGCCTACAATTCGCTTACCCAAAATCTTTACCTGCAAGATTGATTGTAGCAGTTCATATTTTCGCCCTCTCATGATCGGACCAAGATGTTGCAATTTTCTTTTCTGAATGGTAAGAAAGAGTTCTCGGTCCTTCTCCATCCACAACAAAACCTCTTCATTTTTGTTCTTGTCAATCCATGAGATTTTCAGCATACGTCGATACATGTCTAGCATCAGATTGTCAGCATGTTCTTGATTTAAAGTCCAAGATTCAATTCCACATAACAGAATAGAGAACACCTAGCACCCCAGAATTCTCATGCGATGTTGTAGATACAGGCCACGATTCGTTAGACGACGTTTCATTAACATAACCGCACTTCTTGCGTGCTCTCTATGTGCATATCTATTCGTGTTCGTATTTCATGTCGATATTCCAAACTATTGTTTATTCAAGTGCCAAGATATTTGTACTGAGAAACTGCCACTATGTGGTCAACCATTTGCAATTAGATCTCTGGCTGCAAAGTTAGATTTAGTTATGACCCTGTATTTTGTCTTGCTGAAGTTCATATGAAGGCCATAACAGTATGGACCCGATGAATAAGAATTCGAAGATCTTGAATGTTGTCTTCAAAAGTACAGTATCGTCAGCGTATCTAAAGTTGTTTGTAACCTTTCCGTTAACCATTATACCTGCTGTTTCTTCACTTAGTGCTTTCCTGAATAATGCCTCTGAGTAGAGGTTGGACAACAACAGAGATAGAACACATCCTTGTCTTACACCTCTGATAATTTTAACGAGTGAGTTTTCACTTTTAAGTCTTGATTCCAGTAGATAGATATTAGCTACAGTTCTTATGTAATTTTTGTCAAAGCAAGTTTTATTTAAGACTTCAATAAGTTTATTATGTTGAACTTTATCAAAAACTTTTGCATAAACTATAAAGCAAACATAGACAGCTTCATTGACATCAAGACATATCTGTGTTAAAAAACACTTTGAATTTTAAAATAAATGTTGCTTGAAAAAATTTTGCTCTAATCTACAAACACGACTGACATGCTATGAACATAAATGTCCAAAGGTTACCTCAAATAACAAATATCTTCTCAGAAATAGTAACTGTTTCATCCGTGAACACTAGAAGGATTACTGCGCACGCGTGTGGTGCTCTAATCTGCAAGAAATTTTATCCGCGAATATTGCTAATCAGGTTATAAAAAAAATATATATATATATAACTTGTATAACATATTTGGTTTTTATGTGTGATTAAAATTTCTATTAAGGCATTTGGTTGAAATACATTTTTTTGCAAAGGTAACGATTCTGTTGATTGTTTAGTAAGATTTTTAGTTTAGTTTCTATCCGGCTAAATCGGATAGGCCGAATATCCGTTACATCTCCTAGTCTTGAGAACTTATCATCATCATCATCATCAATCTTATCAACCATTGAAGTTGGACACAGATCTCCACTTTATAGACCCTATTATTTTTCATGAAGAACCGAAACCGGAAACGGAAGTTATTATACTTTAAAATTTTAACAAATTCTAGTTATATTCTAACTAAAAACTAGTAAACCAAGCCTTGAACAAAAATTTGTATACAACATAATTTGATGTATTTTTGAAGATTTACCTAAATCACTTTTCTTTTTACTTACCCGACCCTTTGTTTTCGGTTTTTATGGCCGTGTAAGTCTAGCGGTGGCCTCCTTTCGTCATTGGTAAGTTTTTCTATTTCTGAATGTAGATAATGTATGATAATTTATTCTTAAACTTCAAATTATTCCCAAACTACATTTGTACATTATAGCTTCTTTCTTTCATTTCAGCTGACAATATGAACGAAGTACTTGACGAAAACTGGCAGGATGTCAACAAAGAAATAGGAGCCAAAGTTGGAGACGGTTTGGGTGAAATTTTAACAGCAGCAATACAATTATTTTTCAAGAGAGTTTCAGTGAAAGAAATGGCAGATGAATAACATTTTCTTAACTAATATATAGAAAAATACATTAACTTTATTTTAAAATTTATAGTTGTAGTAGATAAAATATTAGAATAAAATTTAAAATGCAAATGAAATAATTAATTCTGTGTTCATTTAATACAGTGTAAATTATGCAGTTGGTGGTGAAGTACGGTGAGATATGAGGTTTCTTATCGTCCAAAATGCACATTTACCGCCTGTGGTGAATATATATTTTAGGCTCTGCTCGTGTTATTGCGTTTGCGGCATTATGATCTGCACAACCGCAGACATGCAAATGAAGTCTACCAGGTAATGTAGTTAATAAATTAGGCTTACAACGGCCAATAGTTACGAATTAATTTGGACATATGTATGTACTACAATGTTCAAGTATTATATTCAAGAAGGAAGAAGATAATATAACGACGAATCGCGATATACGTAAAATTGTATTTACACAACAATATACGATATACACAACATAAAATTTATGTGAAGTGTGAATTTTCACACATTGCACAGTTATGCAGGTATAAATAGGCTATTCCAAACCTTTCGGCAGAACCAAATGAAATTTTAATTTTCTTAAGTTGTCACGAGCCAATTTTTGAATGTTGGAAGTTGACTCTTGCTAAACAAAATGATCAAAAGCTTCAAAAAAACGTTAACAATTACTATAATTCAGAATCTAGTTCCGCTTGAACCAAAGAAACAGGATATAGTAAGTGAAATTATGAGTACATATTAATAAGCATAAAATTCGACAATGTTTCATTCTGTCAACTTACAAATGTACTAAATTACGAGTTACAAGCACAGGGCCCGATCTAATTTTTGCGCCGTTTTGGGCAAAAGTGATTTTTACCGCCCTTTATATTCAATTATATCTAAAACATCTAGTAGATAAAGAAATTGCAAAGGAAGGAGGGAAAATGTATGCTTTCTTCACAGACCTGAAATCTGCTTTTGATTTAGTAGATAGGGATCATCTATGGGAAATGATGGATAAGAAGGGTATAGACAAACATCTGATCAGCTGCATGCAATGCAGTCTATGAAATCTATGGAGAAACATGCAATATTGTTAGACTCGACAACATAGATAGTAAAAAATTCTGGACTAAAAGAGGATTAAGACAAGGTTGCCCTCTGAGCCCTATACTCTTTTCCATATACATATATGACCTGGAAGAAACTCTGCAGAAATGGCAATCTGGTGGTGGGATAAATAAAAATATGGTCACTCGCCTACGCTGACGATGTGGTCCTTTTGGTAAGACAACCCGGAGAGATGCGAGACATGATGGGGAGGTTACAAAAGTATCTAGATAAGAAACAAATGATACTAAGTACTGAAAAGTCCAAAATATTAGTATTTAAAAAAGGAGGAGGAAAACAACGCACCGAGACGTGGGAATGGAAAGGTGAAATTGGGGTTAGATAAGCATACACCAGGTTATATTGTCCTAGAGGAAACAAAACGAAAAAAATCGAATATTGACTGGAAAAAGTGCGATGCTATATGAAGAAAAGGTTATGATGTCAAGAAATGAAATACTCTGAGTATGCTGGAAGGAGAAGGAAGAGGCAGCAGATAAAACCAAATGGAGCAAGAAGAGACGAAACTATTTTGAAAGAAATATGTACTCACCGGAAGAAATAAGAAGAAAAAAGGGAAACCGAGAAAGCCACAGACCATTAATAATCACCCGAAGAGACACGGACGTACAAACATAAGACCTGTAGATTTTGAAATCGTAAGGCAAAAAATAAATACTATTGAATTATATATTCAATTATAAATAATAATTTTAAAATATAACTTTTGACAGTGAGTGAAATTAGGGATTTGTGGATGTAATTTTGTTTCAGAAATAAAAATTCATAATTAAATTCAATATAATTATTCAATTAGAGAAAATATTAGAAATGTTAAATGAAAAAAATCTCTTTCTTAGAAAGGGCATTCAAGATAAGGGTAGACATGTTTATTATTGTAACTTAAGACTTTTGTAGAGTTAACATGAAAAGGAAATCATAAATTCTAATATTGATGACAACTGTTTGTAAAATAAATATTAGTTTGGTTACTTATCTGGGGAGATTATACAATTTAATTTACGAATAATAACTATCGTCTCGATGACCGGGGTGTGAAATGATATTTTACAGTTGGGCGATGTAAGCCCCCAATACAATTTAAACAGTCATAAAGTTAATAGATGTTTAAAGAAGTGGAGTTAAAACCATCGTAAGATTAAGTTCAGACAACCATGGATTAGAGACATTTTAGCGTGTTCGGTCGAGTTTAGTAAAATGTAACAAGTAATTCCGTATAAACGTTAGAGTAGTGTCCAGCTAAAAAGATGGATAAACAATATTCAGAGACTTGGGAGAGGCAATTGGTTATTTACCGATGTTAGTCAGAACTGTGATGTCCAGTGGATGAATTAGTGTTTGTTGAAAAGAGTCTATCGAGTGTTTAGTGTTGTGACTGTGTGTCATTTGGATTTAGCTGATAACAACGTAATTGTAAGTCTAGTGTAAATAATGTAAATATTAAACCGTAGTAGATTAGTAAAAATGTTGACTTTATTTCAACAACCCTTAAATCCTTCCTAAGAATCATAGCAACCAGTCAGCGAACATGGGGGTGTCCAGGCTTGATATGCTCGCAAGTCTTGGAACCTCAATGTGAGGGAGACCTAGAGTTTGAGGGATGTACAGAGTAAGTACAAATGCAGTATATCAATATTATAGTCAAATTAATACCGACATTTCATATATTATATATACGTAGGTTACAAAAGCCTTTTGTTTTATAAAAAATATAACATTCATTTAAAAAAAAAAAAAAACAGTAACGAAACAAAATTTACAAGTAGGAAAGTGGTAAAAATTTGTTAAATCTAAAAAATAGTAATTAGTAATACATAAAAGTATTTAAAAACAGTTGCTAATAAAGAAATGTTGATAATAATGGAATAATAAAAGTAAATTTATACAAACAGTAACAAATCTGTTTCGAAATAATGTTAATACTTATTAAACCAAAACATAATAAACTTTTCGCGCCTACTCAAATATGCGTCGATTAGTTAGAAGATGGCGTCCATAATTCAATTTTTAAATTTACAATTCTATTATTTTTCGTTCACAATTAAAAATATCCTATTAGAAACGGATAACTTACCTTCTTTGCTCCTATGCACCTATCTAAGCGTTTGGGAACCTATTATTCTTTATTTATTTATTTATTATTAGATAGACAAAAATTCTCTGCGAAATTTATGTAGATTGTTACTAATTTTAGTTCAGATTATCCTACCCTGTCTTTATCATATATTCAGTAGTACTGGCTACACTCAGTTGTATTTTATATCAGTTAGTTTAACAGCTGATTTCTTGAAACATTTCTAAGGAAAATAGAGTGACCTAGCACCAGCTATGAAACGTTGACTCGTTCACTTCTCGTGAAGTTATGAGAAGGAAACAAATCCGATACACGTAAATATTAACTTACGTATTGAGTTTTTGAACGGATCACTTACATAAGTCGGGAGCCAACTGTATAAGATAAATAAATTAACTGTTGCCAATCAACAGTGAAAAATACGCTCTAATATTGCCCGCGTTTTGTAATGGAACTATATTAAGATAAATTCCCCACTTGAAGAATCCACTATACACTTTCAAACAGTAAATGCTTTGATTAATGAAATGTTGACAACTGGTACCAGGGTTCTTCCTGGGTTATTGGCAGGTGCTACAACAATATCGCCGGTCTTATTAATTAAATGAAATTAAGAATTTGATATGTAATGTTTACTTTTTTATCTGTATGTACAAAGTTTTAAATATTTATTAGGCAAAACAAATATTTTATAATTTTTATTTTCAAATAATAAAATGTAAATCCTTAAAAATAAACGGTTTTATTTAAGATGAATATTTTATTCTATATATAAATAAAAAACTATTAATAAATAATAAAGATAACTATTAGTATTAAATACAGTCGATTCCGCTTAATCAGGACACCGGTTATTCGGGACAGCCGCTTATTAGGGACAAATCCTAAAGAACGGAAACAAAACCGAGGAAATATCGTAAATTTACTTCGCTTTTTCGGGACAATATTCCGTTTAATCGGGACAGTAATCGTGTGAATTCCCGTGGCGCCGGGAATTCATGTTGGAGTGGGTATTCACTTTGACATCATTATGTATAAGAGTGTGGTCGAGTTCACGTAAATTTAGTGTAGTGACTCACTGATATAACCCTTACCGGGATGCCAAGAAAGGATTTGACACATTAGAAAGCATTTGATGTATTACGTATATAATTTTTTAACATGTATACATACCTACGAATAGTTTTGTGAGTTGGTTTATTTTTCTGCAATTTATCAAATAAAATAATTATCGAAAAACACTAATCCGGTAATTTTTGTGGAACTTCGAATAATTGGGCCAGCCGCTTAATGGGGACAAAATGTACTAGTCCCGATGTGTCCCGATTAAGCGGAATCGACTGTATATTAATAGTGAAATTAAAAGTAAATTATTTTTGACAAATCCAAATTCTCGCAAAACATCTTTCTCTATTGACAATAATGCACCATCAGGTAGCATTTTCTAGGTAATTTTGGATTAATTTTAATTCAGAAAAACTCCTTTCCCCAGATGCCATAGTTCAATTGCTAAGTTAAAAAAATTCTCAGAGGTATAAAAAAATTAGGAAATGAAGATATTAATTCATTATCTAGTATGTACACCAAACTAATTAAGGGTTTTGTAGAAGTAGGAAATATTTCCCTAAAACTGAATATTCCTTAAATAATTCAAGTCCATTGAGATAATTTGCAACAACACGAACGGTCTGCAACCTACCGTCACTGGGTTCGGTCTCCCAGGTGTGGAGGCACCTTTTGCACCCTCGCCAGGAAAGGCCCTGTCTAGTACATTAGGGCTATAATTTGGCTCCAGATTTCTTGTATCTAGGGCGATTCGCTATACCTATCTCGATCTCCCAACACTTTTTTGTGGACACTAATGCAATGCTTCCTTACAATGTTGTCTTGTTCTCTTCTAAGGGTGTGACTAACCCACTTCCATTCCCTGCCTTATTACTGTTTGCTCTGTGAGTTAACACAGATCTTTATTGGCTACAGTGTTTAGCCAGTGTACACGAATTGTGTCCTCAGACGTTTGCTGACAAATGTTTGTAGTTGATTAACAACTTTTTCAAATGAATTCGTCATGAGATCATTTATGATGCACAAATCGTACAATCAGATGTAATATCAGTAGCGGCTGTGTAGGCGAAAATAGCCTTGGATGCAGTGCGTCAATATTTTCAACTAACTAGGTATACAGTTACGTGGTCGAAAACAGTTGTAACGTTAAAATAAAAACAGGCAGTGACACTGAACTTTTTAATTATAAACTACAACTTGTAAAAATTTGAGTAAAACAAACATTATTTATGCATTATTATTAAATACGTTAAATTTGTTTGCATACAAGTGAATCTTTTTCTATTTTTACATATATTACCTAAAGTACGAAAATCTTCACTTTTATCTATATTTAGATATTCACGCGGCGATTAGCATTGAGTGGGGATATCGGCTGCTTATACAGTTTCAGAGCTGCAGACGTTTACAGTTAAAAGCTTGCGAAGTGCATGTTTGATAACAGATATTTTTGTATTTTTAAATAATGAATAAGAATGTAGGTATAAAACGTTAATTTTCTTCTAGTTGACTAGTACATATATCAAGCCGTCAAGGATGAAATTTGTAGTTAATAATATTGCCAACTTTAACAGCTTATTATTTGACATTGGCTTAGTATTTTACCGTTCTGTTTTTTTTTTTTTTTTTTAAAGTTACATATTTCGCCTGTTTAAATAAATCATAGTAAGCTATAAAAATATCAAAAATTCTTTTTAAAAATTAATTTTGTTGAAAATGGAACAGTCGGATAGGTGCCAGAGTTCTTACGTGGAACTACGGCATCGAACACCGCGCTAAACATTAAAAGTGTATTTGGCTCTAGTGTTACTACGCAGCAGACAATATCAAATTGGTTCGCCAAATTTTGTACAAGTAAATTAAAAACCAAACAAAAAAAAAAAAAAAAACCTGGCTCATCGATCATAGCAAAAATATACTGCAACCCACTGGACGAAATGATGCAAAAACTTAAAGAAAAACAGCCTAGATTGGTCAACAGATGAACTCCTATCTTATTGCATGATAACGCTAGACCACACACTGCACAAATGACGGTGGCAAAACTACAGGAATTGGAGTTGGAACTTCTTCATCATCCTCCATACTCACCAGACCTAGTCACCACTGACTACCACTTCTTCCGCAATTTGGGCAACTTTTTAATAGGAAAACAGTTTAATTTCGACAATGCTGTAAAACTGGCCTTCCAGGAATTCATTGACTCTCGTCCGCTAGGGTTTTATACCACCAGCCTGAACAACCTGCCGCTTAAATGGCAAAAGTTTATAGACAATATGGGTGTATACTTTGATGAATAAAATAATTCCTTATCAACCAACTTTGCCTTTTTTTTCTACAAATTTCATCCTTGACGACCTAATAAAATCATAAAATGTAATATTTCTATATTTTATATGATTTCGTTTGTAGTTAATGTTTATGCCCATCTAATAAAGTTTTAATTTATCGAAAGAAAATTATATCTCTGGCTGCAGCACCCTCATTAAAAGTTTCCACGAGCCGCCACTGATATAGCACTATTCCTAGTATATTTTGATCAAACTCCATAAATTCAAACTGAAACATTAAAATAGATAGGGTTCATCAGTTGGAAAAACGTCTAATTTATGTCCTTTTACTTATAAATAATAAAATATTATTCAAACTGTTCAAAATTCAGTTAATTTGGCGAGCGTCCAGTCTATCCTAAAATCTACGAATTTATTTGGAGATTTATGTAGTCAATGGGTATGTTGATATACATTTTAATAACCCAAATATTCAACTAAAAAATCTGTAACTGACCTAATTTGACAGAAACAGATTTATTATTATCATCGATTGTTGATACAATTTCTTAAACACAAGTGAAATTTAAAAAAAATATTGTCTCAAACTTTCAACTATATATTTAAGAACATATCACCGAAATCACCAAAATTTGCAAGTATTATCCCCCGGAGTTTTCAAAATGCTAAAGTTTAAATATATTCAATTAATAATGCAGGTGTTTAAATTTTAGGAACATATGGTGTTCGTGCTTTGTTCATTACATATAAGTTGACGAAGACAGAAAACAGTAAGTGCAATTTTACTGAATATTTCTTTTACGGTAATAGGGAACCATAAACTTACACCATATTTCACACTGCAAAGCATCCTAATTTAGGAGAGAGAAATGGTACCACAGAAAGACATTTGTTTAAAGTTTGCTGTACTTAAAATGCTCTATACCCCAACGTCTTTAGTCGTAAACAACCTCATGTGAAACTGGCTAGAAGTTCAAGAAGCCTTCATACTTTACTTTGACATATTTCATACTCAACGTTCTATAATATTTCATATTATAGTTCACGAGATTTTACATGCCGATTGATCGATAGAGAACCGATAAACAAATACATATCTATTACACACAGTTCATATAAATTCCAGTGACGTATGTGAACTTCTTATACCCAACGTACGTTTTATTCTTCGTTTGTTATATTTGTATATATTCAGATATACGTGTGTGTGCTTTTGTAATGAAGCGTTTTTATTGCAGTTGTGAGTTGTGAGTAGAGTGGGTGAAAATTGACAATAGTTCTTTCTCACCATTCGAACCAACAGCATCCCTGAATTTTTATGATCTTCTAGTTTGAACGATACCTTTTTACTGGTGATCGTCGTTCAATTAAATCCTCCCCATGTGTATCTACACACACCAGCAAATTTAAAGGAACAGACATAAAAATCTAATTATTTTCCCTGTAGTGTACATGTTGTCGATATCTCTCAGGTAATCTTCTAGTATGATATTGAAACTTGATTTACACGTGAAACCTGTTGAAGAAAAAAAAATCAAATATGTCGGAGTCGAATAAAATATGGTTTTAAACAGAATAACTATATTGTACATTTTGGACGTTTTTAATCATTTAATGCGCTATTCTATCGCCTCTATATCGTGTGTTTCCCCCACGAGCCCTTACGACTGCTGTCATTCGCCTTCCCATACTTCTTATGAGGTCATCGATCAGTTCTTGGGGCAATCTGTCTCATTCCTGAATCAGTGCGGCTCTTACCTCTTCTCTGTTTTGAACAGCAGGAATTCTTGACCGAAGTCTTCTGCCTAGCATGCACCACACATCCGACTGAACATGTGTTGAGGTCAGGGAGCACGCTGGCTAACCCATCGTTGTTATACCCACTTGATTTAAAAGTCTGTTACACAGTGGGCAACGTGTGGGCGCGCATTATCCTGCATTAGGGTGAAATTTTCTACGATATATGGGTCAAAACGTACAACATGGTCTTGAAGAATATTTCTGATGTACCTATCTGCAGTTAACGCTCCGCCATCAATCACCACTAACTCTGTGCGACCCCCAAAATATTCCACCCCACATCATAATTAAACCTCCACCAAAAGATACAGTAGTAGCAAAATTAAATGGTGCATTTTGTTCTTGGCGTCGATACAATCTTTCCCTATTGTTTAGTAGAGCATTTAAAGCTATCTAGATAGAGGCTACAAAATAATAAAATTAAAAAAAAACATAATTTTATCTGTTCCTTTAAATTTGCCGGTGTGTGTATGTACCATCGTCCATAATTGGCATTATTTTTTTAATAGTAATTACATTAAGCGTCGTTTGTGTTCGTCGTTATCCTATATCGATTCTATTAAGTGGCTGATAGTAATCGAAATTCTAAAAAATAATATATTCTGCAAGTGAGAAAAATAAAAACAATGATACAATGATATTTTCGTTATCACGAGTTCACTTTTTAACGATTGAAGTGGGCTTTTACCGAACAAAATGATCAAAAGATCATTCAATCGTTAAAAGTTTGTATTGTCTTTTTTAAATATACATATATGTATGATTAGAGTGCACGATAGTAAAACCCAGTCCCGTCTGCATTAAAAGCATCATTATGAATAAATCCCAAAGCAACCTTGGTCCATTTCTTTACTATCCAGTTTTCTGCACTCTTAAAATCAGCATCTTATTGCACACCATAAGTTCGTTTGTATACAACGGTTTCTTCTTTTTTTCCAAGAGTGAAACCATCCTTTGCAACAAAATATTTTTTTCTATTTTCTTCGCAAGTTCTTCCACTTTCTGGAGCATCAACTGCCAACCAGCCCGAAGGCGGTTAACTTATGAGAGAGAGGTCAGATATTACTTGAACTTGAAAATACATACAAACAAAAAAATGCATTCAAACAAGGTTACTGCTCGAGGACGAAAAAAATTGATAACATAAGCCGAAGTCATGATTATTTTTAACGATATTTTTTCTATCTAGCCGCATACTTCCGGCCCGTTCTTTACCAAAGTGATAACAATAATCGATTAATAATCACCTTATCCGTGATTTCAATAAGCGGCGTGCACTGTTCTAGAAACAGAGCCGGCCCTAGTACCGAGGCAAATAAAAACTGCTGGGCACCAATAAAAAAAAAAAAAAAAAAAAAATCAAAAGAGAACCAACGTCTTTTTATATATTATTAGCTGTGGAACCCATACTTCGTACTGTTTTTAAACCCCCCGTAACTGCCAAAATATTCATCCTATTAAAAAAATGTATAGACAGAAAAGAATATTTTCTTATTATAGACAATTTTTGTTATTTAAGTTTACGCTGTTAAGTAATTAAGGGAAATAACTTAAATTTTTAGTTTTAGGTTGTCACCCCGTAACTCCCAAAATATTCATCAAATTTAAAAAATATACAGCGGAGAAAAGATTTGTTTTCTATAAAGCAGTGAAAGTCAATCTAGGGGTTAATTGTGTAAAAAAATATTATTAATTAGTAAGCGAATTTAATCACATGATAGAGTCGGTGGCGCAAACTTGTTAATTAAAATTTATGAAAATTATTTAAATTAAATTATTCACCAACACAATGTAACTTTTTTAGGTGATATGATACAAAATTGCTTTGAATCTCTATGCTATTAATATTTATATTTTTTAAATATATTTTTTTATTTACTCTTTTTTTTATTTACGAACGGGGCCCTCTTAATCGCGGTGCCCAACGTGAGGCATTCGGTCGAATATGCTTAAGGCCGGTCCTGCCTCGTAATTTCTTATAAGTTGATATATTGAATAGTTGATAATTTCACTTTGTGAATCTCAAATATAAGTAATGTTCTTAAATGTACGCTTTGTAAAGTTTCACTAATATTTTTATTAATCTTACTGTAATTTCGGCATGAACCATTTTCAAAGCTGCAATATAGTTTTAAAAACCAACATCGTAGGAACGCCGTAGCTTTGAAAATAGTAAAGACACAAGATTTAATCAAAAGGTTTACATCATAAAACTTTGTTAATAACAAAATTATTATGTTTGTAAATTATCACTTTCGAAACGTTGCCTTTCTGCGGCTACACATTGCTGCTAGAGTCTTTTCCACTTCTGAAATCACATTATGTAGGTACTTTTTGGAATCGTTTTTAGATCAGTTTCCGAAATTTTGTCTTATCTGTAATAGTGTGAAAACAGCACCATTTTAAAGAACTCTTCAATTTATGATACAAAAAAGTCCGACGGGGCCAGATTAGATAAGTATGGCGGATGGAGAACGAGAGTCACTTTGTTCTTTGCCAAAAACTGCCGGACCATAAGAGAAATGTGAGCTGGTGCGTAGTTGCAATGCATCATCTATGAACTATTTTTCCAGGTATAGACCGTTTTTAGGGTTTTGTAGGTATGACCAAAAAACCCTTATACCGTCATTTTGTCATTCTAGGTCAAGATACTTGCGTTCTGCCCAAGAATTCATATTCGGACTCATGTTCGAGTCCTACGTGAGGAGACAATATTATTTTTTCAAAATTTTAATTATATTTTGGCAATTGTTGCATTTAATTTTTAATAGCGTAAATTTAATAACCAGTGGAAATTGTTGAAATTATAATTTAATTATATATTTGAATGTACACGAAATCAAAGGGGAGGAGCTATGACTAAAAACAACCAATGGAAGCCATAGGCGCAATTTTCAAAATCTTAATGAACCTTGATATATAAAAAAAAAATACTGCACATCTTTAAAAACTTAAATAATGGTAATAGGCATTCGATTTAAAATTCATAAAAAAATATTTTGAGATAAAATTTGTTTTGGCATCCCAAATAATCATCATTCACTTACTAAATACCTGCAAAACCCTGAAATGTGTGAAAATTCACACTTCACATAAATTTTTTCCATATTGACTTACGTAATAGCTTCAGAACATAAGAATGCTTATAGACAGTTTTATGCGATCTCTCATCATCCTTGATTGAATTTCAACCATTTTCAAAACCTCCTCATACTCACCATCATCATCGTTCAGCCGTTTGAATTTACTGCTGGATATAGCCTTCCTTAACCGTCTTGAGCTTCTTGAACCCGATTCATACATACACGCTTTAGATCATCAGCCCATCGAGAAGGTAGTATTACTCGGCTACGTTTAACTGCCCATGGTCTCCACTCTAGAATCCGCTTAGTCCATCTGTCATCTATTTTTTAACTAGATGACCCATTTCCATTTCATTCCAGCTACTTTTACAAGGATGTCGGTTATTTTCGGCGAATTTCGGCTTTGGTATTTTGTCCCCCAGCGTTATACCGAACATAGCTCGTTCCATTACCCTTTGGGTTATTTGAAGCTTTCTAGCAGAAGTTTTAGTCAGTGTTAGGGTTTCCGCCCCGTAGGTTAAGACGGGCATAACACATAGTTCGAAAGCTTTCTTTTTAAGGCAAATTAAGATATCAATTTTTAAAATGTTTCGTAGTTAACCAAATGCTACCCAATCTTGTGATACTCTCCTAAATATTTCGCAAGTTTAATTGTCTCTTTCAATTCGTATTTCGTGCCCAAAATACTAATAAGCGTCAACCTGTTCACCATACAAGATTTGTCATAATTCTGTTTTTTTTTTTGTTTATTTATCTTGAGCCCTACGTTTTTAGCTGTCTCATTTTGTTCCTGTAGCATTTGGAATGCATCTTAAACGCAGTCTACATGAGAACAATATAATCGGCGATTCTCAGGTGATTTAGCCTCACACTATTTATCTGAATGCCCTTGTTTTCCTAGAATAGACTTTTGAACAGGTACTCTAAAACTGCAGTAAAGAGTTTCGAGGAAATTGTATCTCCCTGTCTTACTTCTCGTTCAGTTTCGATTACTTTTGATCTGTCATGAAGTACAAAACTAGCTGTTGCTTAGTGTTGATGTATTTTATTACCTGGTTGTAGCGACAATTTATTCTGCAATCATTTAATGCTGCTAGTATTGACCATAACATTATCAAAAGCTGTTTGGAAGTCGACGAATATTAGTATACTAGCGTCGGCGAATCAGTGCAGTTACGTCACACGACGTAACAAACAATTGCATTGTTCCAGACAATACAGTCGTTTGTTACGTCGTGTGACGTAACTGCATTGGTTCGCCGACGCTAGTATACCAGCGGTCTATTATATTCAATACATTTTACAATCAAGATCTTGAAAGTTTGTAGATGGTCGTTTGTACTGAACCCTGCCATGAATTCAGATTGTTACACAGATTGGTAGAAATCTAATTTCGTTGTAAACCTGTTTGTAAGGACTTTTGTAAATAGTTTATACCGGTGGCTCAGTAGGCTGATAGGCCTGTAATTACTCAGTTGGGAAGTATGTCCTTTCTTATGTAGTAGAATTGTTAACGCCTCATTCCATTAGTCCGGTACAGTACCTATTTGAAAACATGTATTGAACAAGGTTTTTATGACCAAGCAGTACGTAACCACTTAAAAAGTGGAGTCCGACTCAAAGCACTGTAATGAACACGTGTCATTTTTATTCACAAAATGAATTCTTTTCAATTCTAGTATTCATATTACAATTTCAAGAATATTGTCTGTCTGTTTTCAATTCCCATGGGAAAAATTAAGTGCTAAATAGGCATGATATATTTTACAAAACATAACATATTTCAAATGCATATAAAATTTACTGTCATCAAGGAAAAGAAGCATTCGATTAATGTTTTCCGTCGAGTCAAGTCGCGAGTCAAAATTATTTAATATATAGAAATCAAGTTCATGCTATCTCCAAAATAATAACTAAGATAATAATAATACATGTTAAATTTAACATTAATAAACGGAAACTAAGAAAAAAATTTCGAAGCAATTTGATTTATAAACAATTTATCCTAAATCCTTTTCAGATATATAAATACCCCCTTAATAAAAATGTTGTGTAAAGATCGTTACAGCACTTTCTCCAAAAGCTGTTTCCAAAATATAACGTGTTTCAGTCGTCTTTCCTTAAGTTTGTTCTTAAGTTTTAAGTCTGTTATTAAGTTAAGTTACGTCTGTTCTTAAGTTTTAAATAACATTTCATACAGACACACTGCTCTACGATCAGGTTCAAATTAAAAATCTCCGGAGTTAAGAAAATCGAATTATAAAAACCACTATAAAATAAGAGGGAAATAATTTAACAAAATAAACTCAACAGTAGTCGTCACAAAATAGAAATGCATCTTATCAAGTCGATATTAACCATCTCCACTTACGCACAACACAGTCCGCGTATTTTTAATGAAACCTCGTAGAAGACATTTTTTCAATACAATAAATTTCCATAAAACTAAACAAGCTGCATTCGGCAAACAAAAATTATATAAAAATTACTAAACCACAAGCATACTGATTAGAAATGTGAACAAATACATAATCAGTAGACAAACCGCAAAAATGTTGTCAAATATTATCTTTTACACAATTTGCAAACTGTAATTCTATACCACTCACTAACCGGATATTATTGTCATTTTCCTGCCATATTTTTTAAAACGATGAGTAATAATTTCTGAAAATTGATTTTAATTTAGTATGTTTACCCGGAAATGTGTTCATATGGCAATCTATAAAAATAAACAGATAAAATTGATTTCCCAACCTTTGTTTAGATTAAGATAAAATATGCATATATTACTGTTCAATCCTATATTTCGTGAACGTAGAATTTGGAATTATAGTTTTGCTCCATCATCACTAATCATATCAAAAAGACGCATTGTGGTCTTCATGATGGAACATTTTGCAATCATAAAGTAGTATACAAGAACTGACTTTACATGTTTAATAAAATCTTTTGAGCTTATTCGCAAATAGCATTTTTCCGGTCGCAAAATGCGAGTGTATTTTTCGAAAAAGCCTGCAATGTGAGAAAATTCATAGTTCACATAAATTCTTTATAATTATGTTCAATAACAAGGCTTCAAAATAATAGGTTTATATTAAAAAATTACGAGAATCATTCCCACCTATGTACATTCAAATTATCACTTTGCTTAAGAATAAACTAAAAAATGTAATTTCTGCAATGTCAACATCTCTGACCTTTGTAAAGAATCGAGGATGATATCAAAAAAAACAAGGTTTTTACGTTCAAAATGTCTTTTCTACAAGATCAGAACTGCTCATTTGATAAAAAACAAATTGAAATTACCATTGTTGTCAGAATAGCTGTCTAGTACATTATGGCATTAATTCTACATTGTACGTCTTTACAGACAGTAAAGTACCATTTATAGCCCATGTTTTAATAAATAGTACTTAATTCATAGTGTAAATTCTAAACCGTAAGAATGTTTGTTCTATACAAATTCATAAAACCATTCATAGCTCCAATTTAGTGCATAAGCGTCAGAAACTATTTAATGCGTGATGTTAATAGTTTGTAAACTTCAAACCTTAGGCTTAGCATTAGTATTAAAACACTGACAATTGTCAAAATGAACGAATATATTATACTTTAAATTCGAATAAGACTTGTGGATGCAGCTTGTGATATAATTATTAGTAAAAATGTTGAAATTAATATTAAAAAATAGATGTGAAGTGAGAATTTTCACACATTTCAGCGTTTCGCAGGTATACCAGTGATAAATTTCAAAATAGATGAATATATTATACAGGAAATTCTAAAAAGACTTATGGCTGCAGTTTATGATATACTAATTAGTAAATATGTTGAAATCACTGAAAAGTACGGCGTGCGTCGCGCTATCTTGCATATGTTAAAATTTGTCTAAATATTATGTTTACATAAGCACGTTACTATATAACATAACCTCACAAATTCTAAAACGCTGTGTAGAAATATTTTAAAATGAATTATTCTCAGTTATCTAAAACAGAAAAAAATATTTTTAAGTGCCTTTTATACATTCGACAAAAAAATCTGATAATATCCCTATTTTACTGTATTAGACGTATTTATATCAAGTATTTGTACATATTATGTAAACTTAATAGGCAATTACTTGTGACGTCATTGTATTTATAAACAAATTTACTACATTTAACACTTTAAATGACTAGCGTAGCGTAGTGGAAACACATGTGTCCTGCGTTGCTAATGTCTTGGGTTCGAATCCTACTCAGGCATGGAATTTTCAAAAAAAAATCTGAAAATGAGTATTGGCTTGGCTGATTGCCTTAGTAGCAAAGGCCATAAACGTGAAATAAAAAAAAAACATGTTATATTTAATAAAACAGTTTTTTCAAGACCGTAATTTTTAATTGGTCATTTGTTCTTGTTATTATAGACCGGGAGCTCATGACATTTTTGGTCTCCGATTTCATACAGCACGCCTTTTGGAGGAGAGAATATTTACCCTGTGACAACAAAAAAGGGATGGTACTAAACCCCTGCACGCTTTCCGGTCATAGGGAAATTTGCATTTCCACTTGCACAAAATTTTTGTGTTTTTCTCTGACTTAATATTGCTTGCCCTTTTGTCAAAAGAAAGTTATAACAAATTTAAAGTCTTTTAATTATAGGTGTGCTGTATGAAAACGCGGAAAATCATATTTTTTTATCACAAGATCACATGACCGTTTGAGCCCTTTGGGACCCTCCGAATCGCATGCATATATTTAAAAGAGTTTAAATTTGTTACTTTAATTTGTTAATTTAATTAATTTTGAGACTCCTTGTCTCGTTAGCCTAGTGGTAAATGCGTCTAAATACAAATACGACCCCCCCCCCTCCCGAAAAAAAAACTTAATTATTGTTATAGATCTTACATACGCGCAAAAAGCAGAAAAAGAGAATGAGAAAAACGTTTTATTAATTAATAAATTTTATAAGTATACGAGGTGTGTAAATTAAGTAACCACACTGGCAATATAGCGTTTCATCTGGCAACATTAGGCACGCAGGACTTGGAAGGGCGGCAGGTGGACATGTGATACGCCCTCAGTACGAGTTTGAACTCGTACTCGCAAAAGTTTCCGTTGCACTGTGCTCAAGTCTGAAGCAAAAGCTGATAGCACACCGTTGCTCGAAATGAATGTCACTCATTTTTAGAACGCACTATAAAAAACTGTTTCACGAAAAAAAAAATCGCTACGGACAACAAAATTACTCTAGCTAGTTCAAACTCGTACTGAAGGCGTATCATATGTTCACATGCCGCTCCTCCAAGTCCGCCGTCCCAATTGTTGCCAAATCAAACGCTATGTTGCCAGTTGCCAGTCCGGTTACTTAATTTACACACCTCGTGTTTTTATTATCTTAAAAATATACTAGTAAATTCAGGTTAATTTAATAATATTTATGAAATTTATTTTATTACAATTTTCAGTTTACAGTATTAAAAAATATATTTTTAGTTCCAGTACAACTCCTAGGGGCAACCCCCGTTTCCCCGCCTAAAGAGGTGTTGGCTTCATAACAAGTCGCCCTCGTTCAGTCTCTATGTTATATAACGTTATTGCTTTTCCCTATTTCGCTTCTTGTAGATCTCATGTTTTACTTTCTGACTATGTCCACGCGTTGCGCTGTTGAGACTGAGTTAATATAGTGTGGACATATCGGTTAAGAATTTGCCAGTGGTGATGGGATACATCTAAATCAGGCGTCGGCTACTTGTGACCCGCGGGCCACCAAGTGACCCACTTGAGATCCGCAAATAAAGTAAAATATATAAAAATAAATTATAAAACATAAACATGAAACTTTTATAATAAAGCCTGACGAAATAGAAGAATATATTTTAGATTTGCAGTATTTTGACTATCTTAAAATTGCCAGTTTAAGTTTAGAAATGATTGATTTTAAAAGTTCAACGTTGTGGATGGATAAATTCAAGACATTGCGGAAGGATTTAGAAAAAACGGAAGATAATCATCTTCTCATGATATCAACGGGTGGCATCACTTCCTAAGAAGTTTTCACCTTTGAAAAAAATTGGCTTTGGCATTTTGTTCGCATTCGGTTCTACATATAAATGTGAGCAAATATTTTCTCACATGAAATTTATTTTAAATAAGAACAGGAGATGCTTAACTACCGAAAATTCAGACGCTTGTATTCGTCTTAAGGTGACTAAGTATAAACCAGGCTTGGCTAAATTGAAGTCACAAATTCAGCATCAGGGGAGCCATTGATAACGACGAGAACGTTTATAAATAAAGTTCATAAATTAATGAACTAAAACTTAACAATTATATTTGTTTTTCTAATAATTAGATTTATTTTTTATTTTTGAAGTTTAAAAGCATATTGTTATTATTTTCTCAATAAAATTTATCTTATAATTCACTAAAAGACTGTTTTATAATGAAAATATCCACTGACTCGAAATGTCTTCTTAATAGTAATATTTTGGTTGATTTTGACCAGCAGCCAAAAAAGGTTGCCGACCCATTATCTAAATAATAGGTCGGCATAGGCTATGTCGAATATAGGCTATGACTTGAGCACTGTTGATTATCACTAACAAGTTTGTCATATGGTAACGCGAGCAACCATTTAGGGCTCTAAATTTAACACGTTATACGTTGTCGATTGTCGATAGTTTTCCAAACTTATAGTTAGTAAGTTGTTTTAATGAGACAAACATATAAACACATTGGCTATCTCAGTCTACATCGGAGAGAACGTTTAAATTGTATGCCTTAACATAACCTAACAAAATGTCATCGCGCCGATTATAGCAAATCTCGCCCAAAATTACAAAGACGATCAGGAAATATGATAAATTTAGGTAATTAGATTAGATTTAGTAAAAATCTAGAACAGCAGAATTAGGAAAACGATAATAGACAATAAACATTTTACGAAGCCACCGTAGTTGATTTAAAGACACACAGATGTCGCACTATTCGTAACGCACTAATTTCCTTAGCTGTAAAAACTGTCTTGAACGTTAAAACTATTTACTAAACTTATCCATAACGCACAGTGTGGATAAGTTTAAGCAGTCAACTAATTTAATGAGCTCTGAACTCAGCTTAAGAGCTCTACCATTATGGATTAGAGTATAAAAAATAATAATAATAATAATAATAGACGATGTAATATATACAAGTGCATTGTTATAACAATGCGTTTTATTGTGACTTGCATCGTCTGTTATGAAAATCATATTATAATAACAAAAACATTATTATGTTTACCTACCAAGTAATGATATTAGTAACATTACATTACACTACCTATATCTTGTACGAGACCAAAAATAAGACGTCAAAACAAAGAAAAAATAATATACCTCCTGACAAAAACATATCATTTAAAAATAAAAAACAAAGAAATTGAACAAAAATAGATTACACAAAAGTAGTGTAAAAAATTATTAATAAACTTTCTCTGTTTTTGATTTTTTTGCTACTAAACTAGCTCGCTAAATGTTAGAATTAAAACAAAAAAAATCAATCAACTAAATAAAAAAGTTTTACTGATAGTTTATATTTTAATAGGCTCTCCTACGTAACATTTGCATTACTTGTATTGCAAATGAATAAAATTATCTTGTAACATTAACCGCATTATTCTTTATAATAACACAGATGGAGTAGAAACTATAGTCGAATATAAAGTACAGTTCTCGGAGATCTTTTTTTGCATTACTTTGACTGTCGTGCTAGTTCGTCTATTTTGTTAAAGCGGAACATTTAACAATTGTATGGGGCTTTTGCAGGGGCGGTTCGTGTATAGGCACTGCGGAACTGCAGCACCACCTATTTTTGTTGACATATAAATATATTTATTAATTTATTTATATTTGCTTGTAATAATTCAACAATTGTTTATACTCTTTATTTTGTATAAAAAAAAATAAATAAAAATACATCTTGCAAACAGCACGCGACCCGCCCCTTCAAGTTTCAGCACTAAGAAGAGCGAAGAACGCTAGCTGAACTGTGTTTTTCACAGTGTCAAATCATATAGCAATATGACGTATATTGATGCGCGCGCAAGCATTTACACTCGCAGTGACATACGTAAAACGGCACTGTGCATCAAGCAGTTCCTTTGCTAAGTTTTTAGTGTAGTAACGTGTTTAGAGTGTTTATCGTGTTCACTCCGTCTCTTTAAATATTTGGACTTTACAATTAAAGAAATAAAATTTTTCATAGTTTCTATTTTAGAACATTATTGGGGTTATTGACAATTATGACCTCAGAAATGCAACCCCAAGAAATAAATTCTATGACAGTAAGTGAAATACAAAAACTGAAAATTTCACAGTTGACTCTAGCTGAGAAAGTTTCCATTAAAAGAAGATTGCCGAAGAGGCCGTCCTTTACCAGATATTCAAATATCTCAGCCAGGAGAAAGCAATAATAAGAAGTACATTAGAAGTTTTAATACAGAGTGGTATAAAAAGAAAAGTTGGCTATGTGGTTGTGAGGTGAAAAATGCACTATTTTGTTCATATTGAAAATGCAATTTCATTGTCGCTTTTGGGAACTTTATATATTAAACAAAAACTTAGTGAAGCCTAAAGAATTTCAATTACTGAGAATAACAAAAAGGTTGCTAAAAACCATGAAATTTTATCCAAGATAATTGACTGTATGTTATATTGTGGATATTTTGAAATTCCTTTACGTGGACATGACGAGAAAGATGATTCGACAAACCCAGATATATTTAGGGGATTAGTGAATTTTGCATCTAAATTAGACTCAGATTTAAGGAACCATATGGAAACCATTACATTTTTTAAAGGTGTTTCTAAGTAGATTGTGTTTTTCAAATATACCAAAATGAAATAAAAAAGGATATTGAAGAAGCGTCATTTGTAGCTGTCATGGCTGATGACACTACGGATGTTTCAGAACACACTCAGACGGTTATGGTTTTTCGGTACTTATTGAATGAAGAAATATTTGAACGGTTTTGGGGATTCTTTATTCCAGAGAATCAAACTGCAGCTGGATTATCCATATGCATTCTAGAACCGTTAGATATTGTTCTCGAAGGCAATAAACAAAAACTAATAGCACAGACATATGATGGTTCAAATGTAATGAAGGGTAAAAAAGGGGGTGTTCAAGCAAAAATTACAGAATTTTATAATAATGTAAATTTCACTCATTGTTATGCTCACCAACTTAATCTTATAATGAAAAACGCAGCAAGTGTTACGCGAAACTCAAGAATTTTTTTCTCCAATATTATGGCTATACCAACATTTTTCTCGAGATCACCACAACGTGTAACGATTCTTCATAAGTATACGAGCACCGCCATTCCGCGTCCATCTAGTACAAGATGGAACTTTAACATACACATTATGGACAAAGTTTACGAAAATTGGCAACCATTAAAAAGCTGTCTTTCTGAAATTCAATCAACATCCAATGCAAACCTAACAATTTCAGAAGCCACAGGAATTTTACACTTTATAAATAATGAAACATTCATGTTTTGGTTAGTTAGCTTTTTCATCAGATAATGCCCTCATGTTGAAATAATTTACAATCAAATGCAATCTCGTGAAATTGATGTATTCAAAATACATGAATATATAGCAAATTTTAAAACTGCTATTTTGAAAATAAGAAATTCAAAGTACTGTGAGAATCCTTCACAGACGCTCACTGCTGAATCAAAGGAAGTATGTGACTGCATACGTGTTGATATAGAGGAAAGGTGTTCTTTCACTAAGCATTTAGTAGCTACTAAATTGTTTTTTTTTTTTATCAATCTTTATTTAATGACGCTTCAATAACATGATTTTTAGCGTCAGTTATTGGTTATTACATTTATTATAATATTACATATATTACTTATATACATATCTTTTATATTTCATTTGTAAGTTTTTCTTCATTTAGGAAGTTGATCAGGTTGGTGGTTGAAGTGTTATTGTTCTGTAGTGCTTCTTTAAAGGTGTTTGGTATCTTGTATTTGATTCGACTGGTGCAATGTTTAGGACAGTCTATTACTATGTGTTCCACTGTTAGAGGTGTATTGCACTCTGTGCAGATTTTGGGTTCACTTCGTGCAAGTAGGTGTTCGTGTGTAAGTTTAGTGTGCCCAATTCTCAGTCTAGTGAGCATGGTTTGTTGTTTCCTGTTTCTGTCTAAGTTCCATATATTTGTGTCTTTTTTAACTTGACGCAGTTTATTGTTGAGGACATTTGTCCATAAACAGTTTTGATATATTTTTACCTTTTCTCTAATTATTTTTTGGAAGACTTTTGCGGGTGTTGTGATGTTCCTGAGTGGGGCGTTTTTGCTGTTTTTTGCCGTGCTGTCTGCGAATTCATTGCCTGGAATTGCAGCGTGACTGGGAATCCAAACAATTGTTAAGTTCACGTCTCGTGTGGATTTGGTATGGTGGACCATTTCCTGGATTGTTCGCACACTTTCCAATCTGCTTTTTAGATTTCGTATCTCGGTTGCTGCTACCAGGAAATCAGTGCAGATGGCAAAACGGGTATTTCCTGCAGATGTTAGTGCATATTTAACAGCCTCATATATGTTTTCAACTTCAGCGGTGTTGATGGAAACTGTGTCTGGAAGTTGGTAGCTTTTTACTGTGTTGTTGTGGACGTAGGCTATCTTGACTTCATTATTTCTTTTGGTGGCGTCGGTATATATATAGTCTGTATTCAGATGGAACGTTTCGCATAGATTTTTGAACTCTTGTCTGTATTTACTGTTGGGTGTGTTTGATTTGTTGTAATTTGAAATTGGCTGAGTTCTTGGTGATTGCTTTTTGGATGGGCGTTTCTGTTTTGGGTATTAGTTGGTTCGGTGACTTATTTTGGTATATTGATTGATATGTAGGATGAGACGGATTTGTGGCTAAGCTGGTTACGTATATTAGGAGAAGCTTTGATCCCCTATTCTCTAATGTATCTTCTCCTGTTTCATTTCGAATGCGAATAACAGGGCTTTTCCTATAAGCACCTGTTGCTATTCTCAGGGCAAGGTTTTGCACTGAGTCTAGTGTTTTGAGTATTGTTCGGCATGCGGTTCCGTACGCGATACTCCCGTAGTCCAGTTTTGCTCTTATTAAGGATTTATATAGAGAGATGAGGGTCTTTTGTTCCCGCCCCATTTATGGTGGCCAGTAGCTTTAGAATATTCATTCGTTTCTGGCAATCCTTTTTCAGTTGGTTAATATGTGATTTCCAATTTAGTTTATGGTCGAATATAAGGCCTAGAAATTTTTTGTTCTGTACAAGTAAGTTGATGTTGTTATTGGCTATTTTTAATACTGGATTGTGGTTATCTTTTGTTTTCCTTGTAAAATGCATTGCTTCTGTTTTATTCGCCGAGAATTTAAATCCTATGTTATTTGCCCATTTTTATAAATTTAGAATCGCGTCCTGTAATAATTTCCCAGTGTGTTTTATTGATTTGCCTCATGCATAAATGGCTAGGTCGTCCGCGGAAAGAGATGTGTTTACCGGAGAATTTATATTTGCAGTTATATTATTGATAACTATTAGGAATAGTGTTACACTTAAAGTAGCTTCCTGCGGTATACCGTTTTGTTGAAATTTTTCGTTTGATAGCCTTCCGTTTGCTCTTACTTTAAATTTTCTGTCGCTTAGGAATTTGTTTATAAAATAAAGCATATTCCCTTTTATTCGTATTTTTAGCTGTTGAAGGGTACTGACTATGTTTTGTTTCCAAGTTGTGTCATAGGCTTTTTCTATGTCGAAATATACTGCTATAAGGTGTTGTTTTCTGGCGAATGCTGTGTGTATTTCATTTATAAGTTTGATGATCTCGTCATTTGTGGATCTGCCACTTCTGACTCCACATTGGTTCTTATTGAGAATGCCGTTTTTTTCCAAAAACCATGAAAGTCGGTAGTTGACCATTTTTTCCATAATTTTGCCCAAGGTATTGGATAGAGCAATTGGTCTATAACTGTTGGGAGTTGTTTTGTCTTTTCCGGGTTTTAAAATTGGGATAATTTCTACACTATCCAGTTACGAGGATAATTTTGGTTAGACCATATATTGTCATATATATTGAGTATCAATTTTTTTGTTTCGTATAGAGCATTTTTAATGAATTCAAAGGGTATGTTGTCTGGTCCAGGACTACTATTGCTTTGAGATTTTTTGTTACTGTTAGAAATTCGGTCATACTAAATGATTTGTTGATCGGGTCTTCACTTGGGGTTATTTTGATTTCTGTTCATTCCGCTTGCTGTTTTAGGTTTAGAAATTGTGTGGAATAATTTTCGTCACTGCTAATTTTTTTCGTAACTCTCTGCAAGAATGTCTGCTATTTGTTTTTGGTCGGTTATATTGTTGGTGCCTTTTTTTAAAAGTGGTATAAACAGGCTGCTGTTGTTACCTTTTATTCTTTTAATGGCTTCCCATATTTTCTTCAATGGTGTATCTTTGTTTAAGGTACTTACATATTCTTGCCATGCTTTTCTTTTTGCTTCAGTTGTTATTTTTCTAGCTACTGCTCGCGTTCGTTTTAGTTCTGAGAGGTTTTCAGTCGTTCTGTGTTTTTTGTATATGTAGAGTTGCTTAAGGGTGTCTCTTTTCGCACTTTGACAGTTTTGGTTCCACCATGGGGTATTTTTCCGTTCATTTATTTTTTTTTGTATCCAATTGTTTCTTCGGCTGCTGCTATTATTATTTTTGTGAGCTGTTCTATTGCGTTGTCGATGTTCCGGTTTATGACTATTTCGGTTGATTTTTCTTTTAGTGCTTGTTGATAGCTAGGCCAGTCTGCAGTTTAAAGTTTCCATTTCTCTTTTGTGTTGTGGTTTATCGGTGTCTGTGATGTATTGGTAGAGTGTATTTTTATATTTGTTGGGAAATGTCCGCTGCCGTAGGAGTAAGCTAGCGTTTCGTGTGTTATTCTTGTAGCAATTCTGGGCGAGCAATAAGTTAAATCTATGTTAGAAAATTTTCCAGTTCTTTGACAGAAGTGAGTTTTATTAGTTTGAAAATTGTTTAACAAGGATAAATTTGCTAATTTTAAGAATAAATTGCCTGCTGAAGAAATAAAATTGACTGTTGAAGCATATCCCATGATCAACAAAGAAAAGCTTGAAACTGAACTTGGGGTATTCTACAGTAGACCCGACGTGCATGGTTATTGTAAATTAATTGACTTGCTAAAAATTATAACAGAAAATAATTTATATTATGTTCTTAGTGAAATTACTATATTAATAAAAATTCTCTTGACAATTCCTATGACTACATCAGAGCCTGAACGCTGTTTTTCAACGTTAAAGAGAATAAAAACATTTCTAATGAGCACTATGAATCAGGATAGGTGAAATGCACTTGCAATGATTTCAACTGAGAAAAAATTACTCAACAGTCGCACAGACATCAAAGAAAATGTTATTGATCTTTTAGCTAGAAATAAGACGAGAAGAATTGATTTTATTTTTAAGTAATTTTGGAATACTAAAATGTAAATTTATGGTTAATAAACAATATTTTTTCATGTTTAATTTTTTTTTAAATGTTGACAATAACTTCAAAATTTTATCAAACACGTATTTATGATGTGTTTGTAAATTTCGAAAGTTGCAGCAGTCCCGCGATTTCTAATCACGAGCCGCCACTTGGCTTTTGGCCATTTTGTTTAAGCTATTGTAAATCATACTTACATTAAATATTTTAGGTTAGGGTCACCTGTCATTATAAAATGTAATTTTTATAGAGTGATTTTGAGAGGTTTTTATTACTAACAGGAAATGACTTAAAAATTAAATTATTAAATATTTTAGATTTAGGACCAGTCTTTCCACTTTCAGTTAAACCTTTAGTTAACTAGCTGACAGAGAAGGTTATGTGATACTTTCTGTGCTGAATAAATGTCATCCCGCATTTCAATACAAATTTATCTATCGGATAGTTATCTAACAGATAATGAGACTGACGTATTGGATTCACTAATTGATATTGACATTTATTCAGCAGATGGAGTTCCAGACCTAACCTAACCCAACCTTATCTGTGAGATAGTTACCTAGAGGTTTACCTGAAGGTGGAAAGACCAGACCTTAGTAATTACTGACAATCATTATTTTTATTTATTTTTGGAAACAAATTCAAACAATTTAAGAAGTTACTAGACAGATAACTTATTTTGTAAACATACGTTATAATCTAAAATAGAGGATAATGGTCATTCCTTTCAGAATATTTTGCAGCGGTACATACGATGACTCATATATTACATGATAAACCTTACAAAATAACCCTGTAATATAAAACCACGAGCGAGAAAAAAATGAAGTGAAGTGTAAATTTTCACACATTTTAGGGTTTTGCAGATATTTAATAGGTGTAAGAAGCCAATATAATACTGGATGTCTAGTTTTTTTGATAATCACTTTTATTCGTTATTTGAGAACTAAGAGCTTCCATTTAATTTTTTTAAACAAAATTTAGATAATTTGCCAAATATCCCAGCGTTATTTTTTTTTCTGCATTTGCTTCGTATTCAAGTCTTCATTAGATTAATAAGAAACTTTTACAGTGTAGTGTAGTGTGGTGTGGTGTGAGTAACTCAGTTCGCAACTATTAAAAAAATAGTAGTATATTATTTTTTAAGTATTTTTAATTCCAAAAAAAAAATACATGCTCTATCTTATTAAAATACAAAAAATTCTCGTTAAGATATCTAAATTTCAAATTTCTAAAAACATATATAATTATTCAATACTTTGGTTACATATTTTGTTACTAAATAATTGAAAATAACTAATTAAAACAAAATATAAATTTTTATGTGTAAATCATGTATTGGGTACATCTAAATTAGGGTTGCACATCGAAGGCAAAACATCGATGTTTAACATCGATGTTAACATCGGCGCTTACTATCGATGTTGAAAAAACATCGAAGGAAAAACATCGATGTATCGGAAACATCCATGTTTTATTAATATTAAAAAAGGTATTTATTTATATTATATAGGTTTTATTTAATAATGTAAAGATAAAATACGAAAAAAGTAACATATAATACACAAAACGAATTTATTAGATTTTGAAATAGAAATATTCCTTTTTAATAGTAATTAATTTCACATTAACATTATTATACCCAATATAATAATCCTAATTTGTACCTACAGTATTCCAAACGATTAGGCGGAACTAACCGCAATTTTCATTTTTGTAATTTGTCATTAAATATTTTTTTATATATTGAAGTTGACTTTTCCTGAACAAAATGATCAAAAGCTTCAATCAATCGGTAAAATTAACTAGAATTGAAAATCTAGTTCCGCTTAAACCAAAGAAACAGACCTTACTATTTTTACATTTCTAAAATGAAATATTGGATTTTATTACAATACTAATATAGTAATATAAGATTAATAAATAAAACACTCGGTAAGTTTCACAAATATAAGTTTAATATACTCTATACGTATTTCGGCAGTGACGCCATCTACAGGATATCAAATTACAAACTAAACTTATTTTTAAAAAATAAGTTATTTTTTCTTACTTATTTTTTAAAAATAAGTTTAGTTTGTAATTTGAACTCCTGTAGATGGCGTCACTGCCGAAATACGTATAGAGTATATTAAACTTATATTTGTGAAACTTACCGAGTGTTTTATTTATTAATCTTATATTAAATATGTTTCACCGAGAATACACGGACTCCTCTGTCAATTATATATAATATAGTAATCTTAATGTTAATTTTATATTATTTAACATAAAAATAACACTGTCATACACAATTATTTTTATATTTTTTTAAGTTGAAATAAAGTCTGTTCCTTTGGTTTAGGCGGAACTAGATTTTCAATTCTAGTTACTTTTACCGGTTAATTGAAGCTTTTGATCATTTTGTTCAGGAAAAGCCAACTTCAATATATAAAAAAATAGCTAATGACAACTTACAAAAATCCAGGGATTGGAGAAATAACAACTGAGAAAGGGTCAACAAGACTCAAAAAGAAAAAGTGTGTTGGCGTCGTTGGTCGTTCGCATTGTTTGGTCGTTCGCAAGTTTTTTCTTATTTTTTCGTATTCTGCTAACTGCTAAGAAGATACTATCGCCAGCTGACCATCGATGGTAAAAACATCGATGTTTTTAAAACAAACATCGATGTTTTCGATACATCGATGTTTTTTCCCCATCCCTAATCTAAATATTTAGTAACTCTAATCTTAACATAAAACTTATTACGAAAATCTTTACCGAAAATCTCTATACTAAATAGTTTAACTCAAAACAACAGCAGATGAAATCCTCAACGTACTTGTGAACTACATAACCTGATTTGGAGCTAGGACATCGGTATCCAAATTAGGTCAGGGCAAACTGTCTGGCACTATGTACCTACTGATCAATACATGGATTCCGAAATTTAAAATATGACAGAGAACTTTAAATTATTTTCCAATTCCCGTCCGGAAGCGACCTACATCAAGGTAGTATTTTGTAACATCACTGCCAAGGTGAAACGTGGACAAGGACCAACACATTTCATAAAAAACATATACATATATAATTTATACTTCCTCGTTAAAATACAAGGAAACATTAAAAATTAAGATGATAATAATAGTATATTCTGTGACAACGTTGGAATGAGAAAATTCGATGCGAGTGGAACATTTTGAACGAGAGCCGCAGGCGAGCGTGAGGAACCACGAGCAACGAATTTTCTCATTCCAACCGAGTTACAGACCCTACTTTCTCCACGACCACCAGAAAGAAAAATAAATTAACAAATAATTATTTTAACAAATAATTTATATTACATAACAAATGAATAAATTAATTAAACTATTTTTTATTTATTTATTATTTGTTTAAATTTAATTTAATTTGCCGCCCATCGGCCACTATTTTAGGTTAGGAAGTTATGTTGCATTTATTTAATGTAATCGTTGCATATATCTTAATGTAACCCTACAAAAACAAAACACAACCAGCATGGAATAGTTATTCCATAACAAGTGATGGAATGAAATACACGCAAAATGCATAAGAAGATAAGTGCTTTAGAATAACATTCCAACTCTTGTGTTAGAATATTAACTTTCTGTAGTCAAAATTTGTTTTAGAATTGTTAATTTCTATAGTGGTCGTGGAGAAAAGTTTTTATAAAACCGTAGGAATTACAAAACTCAAACAAAAAAATATTAAGCTGGTTCGACGAGAAATAAATGAAATATGGGGGCAGTGTGTCATTAACACTAAGTAAATAAATAAGGAACAGGTATCGATTCACAAGATATCGATAGTTGACATCGATGTTAACATTGGATGTCTTATATCGACATCGAAAAAATATCTAACAAAAAACTAATTTCCAACATATTTACTTCACATCCAATAAAAAGAGGAATATATTGTAAACATTCCAATTTTAACTTTTCTGGATTTTTGAGATAAGCACAAATTAAGCTTTTTGGAATATGGATCAAATGTTTTTAGTGCAACTTCAGTTTGTAGACTCATGTAGAGCAAATTCGGTCACTTTTATGTGTTTCATGAATATTTCACAATTATATATATAAAAGCCCTAATTCCTGTGTGTCTTAACGTAACGCTAAGTTCCTGGGTGCTAGCGGGGCTTGAGGTGTGCCACGAAGGTCGGTCACGAACTGACTGGTGGGGAGCGACGTACTCCGACAGCAGCTCTCTTAGCGGGAATATAGCTCTTAGCTCTCCAGTCAGTATATACCTTGGCTTGATCAAAGAATTTTGTGTCAATTAATGTTATTTATTACATATATAATATCCCTTTACCCAAATTCTCAATAATTTTCGGACGTCTTGCAGCTTTCGAAAGAGCATTACATTTTGCCACTTTACCGACCTTAGAGGAATAATATATTTGATAATATCTTCTTCAAATTTTTGTTGTGACAATGTTCCGGCTCTAATTGTTCTTGATTTTTGAGGAACAACTGTTTTTCTACCTTTAGAATCAATGTTTTTTAAATACTATAAATGCATCGTTTCCGTGTCGTCTTTAAGATGAGATATAAAATTCGATGAACTATTTTGAGCAATTTACTTATTTTGCTCAAAATACTTTTTTTCAACTAAATATTAAAATATATTGAATTTTGAAAAAAAAAAAACGTATCATCTACCGTTTTCGATTTAAATAAAAGATTTCTTCTTTTACCATCTTTGGCTTACTGAAAAGAGTTTGAAGCTCCTGAATGCTTCAGATATTAAAAGAGTCGATGCACCAAAACTTTCACGAGTATCGCTGTCACTCATGTTGGCGAAAAAATACAAATATATATTTGTAAAATATATCACTCAAATTTTTCACAAATTACATCTGCCTCAGACGTCTACAATGTATAAAGACTAAATTCCAATGACCAGTAAGAGTAAAAAAAATCAAATCTCAATCCTGATTTTAGTTTTAATCCTAACTAAAAATTTAATCATGATAATGAGTAAATATTTAATTTAGTCACCACTGTGAATAGCTGCATTATGATTGATGTACTTTACTCATTAATCAAGTCTTAAAATTAAAATTTTAATCTCAATCCTCAATCATTAGTTTCATTGCAATTTCATCAATTTAATCAGTTTGCCAACGTTGTTGTCAACGGGTCTGCTAGTAGAGAAATATATCGAAAAATTTTATTAACGAAAGTTGCTACACAAGTAATAACTAACAACTTTTATTTGAGTAATTTTTTGATAGGCCTTAATAAATTATTGCGATTTTTTTTTTTTCTAAATATCTATTTTAATATATACGTAGGGCGCTAGGAAAGAGTCGAGATACGGCTGTTTGCAGGGCAAGTGTAAACTTATCAATATGAGTGAGTTAACGCGACGAGATCATCGTGCAATAATTTTGTACAATTTCAAACATGGTTTGTCTGCGGAAGATTTTCGTTGGTATAAACAATTTCAAAGAGAAATTTTTAACTTAGATGATGATCCTCGTCCAGGAAGGCCCGGTGAAATAGTTACTCCTGTAATTATTGCTGCGGTTAAAAAGCTGCTCGATGAAACTAAGCGAATTACATACAGGCAGATAGAGGAGTCTTTGCATATTAATGCACCAGCTATCCATTCAATTCTTCGGGACCATCTGCAAGTTTGGAAAGTTTGCACGGTTTGGGTACCCAACAAGCTAACTGAAGCACAAACAACAATAAGAGTTGAATGGTGTCGAAAAATGTTTAAAACATTTGAAATGGGACACTGGAAATAGTTGAACTCCATTGTGATACGGGACGAAACATGGCTTTATTATTATGATGTGCCATCAAAGTCTTCATCAAAGTCAAGTAACAAGATACGGCTCTTTGAAAACGAAGAAACTACAACCGCGGTAAAACAATAAAGATCTGTGAAAAAAAAAAAATACTGTCGTATTTTGCGGCAAACGAGGCATTATTACGAGAATTGTTCTAGAAGAGCAAAAAAAAAGTTATGGCCAAGTGGTACGTTGAGTTTTGTTTGTCTCAGTTGATTCAGCCTCTTCAAAACTTACGGCCACATTAATGCCTTGACAATTGGTGCTTGCAAGAAGATACTCGCGCATCGAGCTCAACTAACTAAAGAATTTTTAAATAATTCTGGACTATATGTGTTAGAACATTCTCCGTATAGTCAAGATCTTGCTCTTTGTAATTTTGAAGCTGTGCAGATGTACCAAGTGAAAAGTGGAAACACATTTTTAACACGTGGCTTATTCGTATCAAGTGCATTGAACGTGATGGGAAGTACTTCGAAAAAGTTTAAAAAGTATGCCCGTATCTCAAAACTTTCCTACCTTTCCATGATTACGGTAAATTATAAATACATATCATGGTACTATCATCATAATATAACATGTTATCATCTTTTTCAATAATAATTTCTGTAAGATTTTTCTTTTTTATTTAGTTTGTGATGACAATCAAATCTGTGGTGGAGAGCTGATTTTTTTATAAAAATTTTACTGATATACGAAAAAAAAAAAAGAAAATAAAAATTCTGTCATTGTTCTACATAGTTTATTTTTAGTTTTAGAAGTTCTGAAGAAGGAAGATGATTTTCTTCCGAAACTGTCAATAAATTCATAATAAAGACCCTCATTATTTTAAACAGGCACGCAAAATAATAATAATAATAATATTTATTAATGTTGAACACATTACAAAAAATGTTACACAAGTCAAAAAATTTAAAAAGTACAAATTTAAAATAGATATTACAAAACAACATATTAAAATAAATATATATATATATATATAAAAAGTACAAATTTAAAAATGATATTACAAAAAAAACTAAGTAAAGTAAATAAAATTACAATTTTTTACAAAGGTCATCAAAAAGGATAAAAAAATAAATAAATAAATAAAAGATAAAAGATATCAGGTGTCAGAGAACAAGTTAAAATCGTCCACCAGATACTCGTCGAAATTATAGAAGGCCTTTTTGATTAAAAAAATTTTAATTTTTGTTTTAAAATGACTTTTATCAAGGCATTTGACCTTACTTGGTAACATATTATAAAATTTGGTTTGCATAGTAATTTAACGAGTATCTGGTTGACGATAGTCTTATGTAATCAGGCCTGATCAATTCTTTGCCTCTGGTATTGTAGCTATGAATATTTTTTTGTAGCTTTTGTCTTTAAAGTTAAAATGGACATTCAATAGGCAATAGTATATGTACAGGCAAGGGAACGTTAAAACGCCAAGTTCTATAAACAAGTGTTTACAACCCTCTCTGTAACCTATTCCGCCGACAATTCTAATAACACGTAGTTGCAGTGCAAAAATTCTCACTGCATGCGTGGAATGTCCCCACGCTAGTAGCGCATAAGCAACGTGAGATTGAAAAAGCGAATAGTATGCCGTCAATAGAACATCTTTACTCACTTTCCATCTTAAATTCCTGATACAATATATTGATTTACATAATTTTATGGATGTCACATCAACGTTTTTCTCCCAGCTAAGGTTCATACCTAGAGTGACACCCAGAAAACATACTGAGTCACTGGTAACACAGTCCAGGGCTCGCCTTGAAAAAGAAAGGTGTTGGGTCTTTGCTTGATTAGTGCAAAGTTTGTTGATTGAAAACCATCTTATACTACGCTCAATATTCCACTGATTGTGTTCCACTATCTCTTCATAATCTGGGCAATGGTTTAAAAGTGTCGTGTCGTCTGCATACAAGATAGTTCTTGCAGTATTCATATAGAATGGTAGATCATTTATGAAGATTATGAAAAGTAGCCGGCCCAAGATGGAGCCTTGCGGCACACCAGACTCAATCACCAGATCATCTGATCTTCTTCCATTGATCCATACAAATTGCTTTCTATTTGACAGATAGCTTTTTAAAATTTACAGCTGTCAGGGCTAACATTGTAACAGGATAATTTAGAAATCAATATATCATGTGATACGCAGTCAAAAGCTTTAGACAGATCTAAAAACGTTGCTATACCATGAGATCTATTTTCTATAGCTGATGTGATATACTCAACCAGTTCTAAAATAGCATGAGTAGTAGGTTTTCTAGGTCTAAAGCCAAATTGACTGCTATTCAACAAGTGATTGCTTTCAAAATGTTCCATTAACTGGCGAAGAAGAATTTTTAGAAAATTTTCGAGAAAATTGGGATTAGGGATATTGGCCTATAGTTGTTTAAGTCGTCTTTCTTTTTGCCTTTATAAATTGGTATAACTTTTGTTAATTTCAGCGCTGTCGGAAATGTATGCGTTACTAAAGACGAATTAAAAACTTTGCAGAGTGGGTCAATCAAAAGGTCTTTTACTCTTTTAATTAATACGGCATTTAAGTCACACGCATCTCTACTTTTACTATTGTTCAGCGAAGTAATTGCATCCCTTACTTGATTATGAGTAATTGTTTTAAAAGTAAAGATAGGTGTGTCGTTCTTGTTTACTAATGATGAGACTATGTCAATAGACTCTTGGTTGCCTTGTAGTTGATTTAAAACTATGTTTTTCGTTATATCAATGAAGAAGTTATTAATCACATTAGGATGTTGTGTGCATTCAATTTTCTTGTTTAAGGGCCTGGATTGATTAATTATATTCCACACTGCTTGAGGCGTGTTATCAGAATTATCTATATATTCAGAATTAGCTGATAACTCCAACAAATAATAAATTTCATTAAAAAATAACTGTAACATCGATATTTGTTTAACCAAGAAAAAACGAACAAACATATTATTGGAATTTTATATATGTAACTAAATAAAGTTAAATTAGTTTCTGTAAAAATGTTTTAAATAAGTCTTGGAAGTGACTAAATGTCTTAAACATATTATGAAATAACTGTTTTTATTTATCGTTGTTTTTACGCCCGAAAAACATTCTTTAAACTAAGATTTGAGACGGCGCTAATAACTTCTCTATTGAATTTGATGACGTGGTGGACATTTTCGTGCAACGAGCATCATTGGGATAGTAAAGAAAAGAAAGCTGTAATATTTTGGGTATGAGATGAGAAACGAGCACAAATACTGTATCCTACAAAATATTTTATAAATAAGGAAAAGTAACATCGGAAGACCAATGATCTCCTGGTTTGTTAACCCGAGAAAATGGCTCGGACTGAGATCCAGAAAATTATTTCGGAAGACAGAGAGCAACTTTCGAAATGCCATGATAACAGCTAACGTTCTGGACGAATAAAGCAAGTGAAGTAGAAAAATAATCTAGTTTCCAAGACTTAACAATAGCTCGAAAACGTTTTCTAAAAGTGTGCAAACAAAAATTATATTTATTAGTCGATGCTTGAAACTAGGAGTATATCTTTTCGATTTATTGTGCTGTCATATATCACACATGCCTGAACCGAAACAGTTTCCAAAAAAAAGAAGAGATTCCAGGTTTACCCGGATTCGTATACCCGACCCTAGTGCCGGGTATTCGGAACCGGTTATCCAGAACGGGGTGTTCGGAACCGGCTATCCACAAAAAAAAGTGAAGAGCAAAAAAAAAAACTGATTGAAGAGTAAGCAACGAAAAACGGAAGGAAGTGATGAAAGAGAACCGTATTCTGAACCGACTATCCGAAATTGGGTATTCGGAACCGGATATCTACAACCATATATCTGAAACCGGGTTACTCGAAATTTATGAACCCTGTTTTACCCGAAAACCACACCCGTACCCGAAAAACCAGTTACGGTTCCCAGCACTACTACTTACAGACGATGACATGTTTTATATCTATCTGAAATAATCTCATTGAAAAAATCATAAAACTTATATAACAATCATAAAAAGCGACATGTCATATAAAATTAATGGAGTTTACTACGTAATGGAAGCTGTATTCAGCGGTAGTCAGCAATTAGGTAAGCAGTTTATTAATATTTATTAGGAATTAACTCACCAAATAAAAAACTGCGATGTTAGATTAGATAATAGGTCACTCACCTGAAAAAAAAAAAACAAAAATATTAAAAAGTATGCACTTACATATTTAACGATATATTTGTAACTAATAATCACAAAAAATACAATCATCAACAATGCACTTAACAATCTACAAACTAGTTAAGTTTTCTGTTTTAGTCATCAATCACTTTCGCTAAAAATTTAATTACCTATTCCACTACCGGCAAAACTTTCAATTTGTTTTATAAATACAACCAGTTCTGTTTTTACACGATAAATTCGTGCCGAAATAATCCATGTAAAAAATACAGAGCGTAAGGAAGTAGAATAGTAATTAATACGTAAAATAAACCATATGAAAAATGTTAAATTATTAATTTCGTTTTCATATGGTTACATGTATTTACATTTTAAGTCAGTAACGTCGAAATGTTTTTTTTTTTTTTTTAGCAAAATGCTATAAATTTGCAAAAGTCTCATTTTAGGTCGAATCATTTTGCCAAACGATATTCCAACTTCTTTAAGCCTTCCAAGAAGTACGATTTCCCGAACTTTACAAAATATATGATGAGGGAATGGAAATGGATGAGGGAAAAGTTCTAAGCGCAATTCGATCAATTTGGTCGTTTCAATTACGGACAAGTGAATTGATGCATTGTCATGTTGGAACAAAACGTTTTTCTTTACTAATTGGGGCCGATTTTCCATTAATTCAGCATGTAATCGATCCAATAGAGTGGCATAAAATTGTAACGAGTTCTTAAAACAAAAACGCAGAAATTTCGAGAAGATAAAAATTTATTTACACTTAAAACATTACACTAGTATACGGAATACCAAAAACACTTTTCGCCCGGAGGCACAAACTGTCAGTATCTAGACTAAACAAGACAGGATAACCGACTGACTATATAAAAACATCTTGTTACCAAGCAAACTCGGTTTGATTATTACACTGTTCCATGTTTTTCTAGAGGCTTCTCGATTGTTCCATGGTTTCCATGGATAACTTACTAGAAGTTTCCCGAATATTCTACATGAGGTAAATCAAAACATTTTCTTCACAATATTGTCCTATCATCGTTTTTCTCTTTTCCAGATAATGATGAAGATTATGCCTTACGTATCCCAGAAAATCGTGGCTATGACCTTTCCGGCCAAAGAAACCATTTTACCACTTTCGGAGCATGTTCGCCAAAAGAAAATCACTTTTTGACTGTAGATGGAACTGTTTTATCAACGGTTATGATACACCGCAAAAACTTCAATTGCGCTTGTATATATCTAAACATTGCTTCGAAATTGTCACGCGATTCCGTTTTTGATTCACTGTGAGCAGATGCGGCCGAAAGCTTTTTCATACTCAAATGTACGTGTGGCTATGAAATACTTGTTCGTCTAAAATACTTACATTCTTGGCTATCTCGCCAATATTCACTCGGCGATCGTCCAACACGATATTATGAATTATATTGACTATCTCTTCAGTTATGACTTCATTCTAACGTCCTGAGAGCTTAGCATCATTCGTGCTCGTACGACCACAACGAAATGCAGTGAACCACTTGTAAACCATTCCACGCGACGGAGCAGAGTTCCCATAATACTGTTTTAGCATTGTTTCAGTTTCCTTTATGGGTTGGAAGGAAATAAATACAAACTTATCCGCTTCCGAATGCTGTGAAAAATATACTACTACACAGATATACTTGAAACTCAGTGTGTATGCCTACAAAGAGTGGAAAATGTCAGAAATAATATCAAACTTACGATCTGAGCACCATTTATTATCAACGTCATTGACTTACCAAATACCTCTCGTATATGCATACGTTCATCAAGTGCATTAACATTTATAAAGAAATTAATGTCACTAAATCTTTAACACAAATATTGCACAAAAAATATGAATGACACACAACTACATTCATAATAAAAAGTTTTTATTCGCTGTCTTTTATTGACAATTAAAGAATTCGTTTGCGTAAGACTCCAAACTCACATGCAAAAGTACTTTGGTCATCATCTTCATCGGTGATAAAATTCAGCAGAAAATTCCTACTTTTTATTTAACTGAACTAATGCGGTTGGTTCTCTTTATTTACTCTGTTTATAAATTCTTTACTGGTATTCTTTTTTGACAGGAATCTGTTCATATACATCATCATTTCTCTCTCGATAACCCTTAGTGGATCTTGGCCGTTTCAAGGATTATTTTCCAGTATTTTCCATTCTGAGCGACCGTTTCACAATTTTGAAACTTAAGTTGTTTTAGGTCTCCAACTGATTCATAAATCTCGTCCGTAACCTTCCATTACTACTTATTCTTTCTGCTGTTTAGAGATTCTCGTCGTTTGGAGATACTTACGTGTATTCGCTCCAGGTCTATACATATTGCCACTCCGAATTCCATTTTTTCTTTAACGATGCATGGGCATTGAAGTCATGTGGCAAAGCGTACGAGAAAGGGAAGCAGCCACGTAATGCCACGAATCAATGAAAGAGTGTAGAGATAAACATTTCATTCCATGAAATGTTCATAGTAAAATATTCTAAATTTAAAAATAACCACGCTAATAATGGGTCTAATTCTTATTATTCTATTCCCAAACCCTAACCGTGTCTCTCTTAGGGTACGAACATGTAGAAAGATTGTTTCCGGCGCCGATTTATCCGCATTAATAATCACTTGTTGTCGGCCCTTGTTTTTGCCGATTGGTACACACGGTAACAATCTTTCTCCACGACCACTATAGAATATACCAATTCTAAAACCAATTTTGACTACAGAAAGTTAATATTCTAACACAAGAGTTGGAATGTTATTCTAAAGCACTTATCTTCTTATGCATTTTGCGTGTATTTCATTCCATCACTTGTTATGGAATAACTATTCCATGCCTGTTGTCTTTTGTTTTTGTAGGGTTACATTTCGATATATGCAACGTTTACATTAAATAAATGCAATATAACTTCCTAACCTAAAATAGTGGCCGATGTGCGGTAAATAAATTAAAATTAAACAAATAATAAATTAAAAAAATAGTTTAATTAATTGATTAATTTGTTATGTAATATAAATTATTTGTTAAGATAAAATGTTTGTTAAAATAATTATTTGTAATTTTTTTTTTCTTTCTGGTGATCGTGGAGAAAGTAGGGTCTGTGACTCGGTTGGAATGAGAAAATTCGATGCTCGTGGTTCCTCACACTCGCTTTCGGCTCGCGCTCGGAATGTTCCACTCGCATCGAATTTTCTCATTCCAACCTTGTTACAGAATATACTATTCTTAAATTGTTTATTAAAATTCCTTAATTGAAAAATGGTGTCGTTTAGAATAAATGCCACTAAAGCTTGCCACTACTGCAGACTAGATGTTGTTAAACAAATTCATAACAAAACATTAAATTGTATTCTACCGATAAGTAATTGCAAATGTCGCTAAGACCTACATCAACAAATTTTTCAATGAAATCAATGAAATATATAAGTGGTTCGCTACAAAGTGACTGCCAATTTCTTGAGAGATGGTAAATACTGCAAGTTTCCTGATGCATGGTGCATGCACCAAGTTCCGACAATTTTTCGACTTGTCCGGGTCGCGGGTTGGCACCGATTAGTTAACGCCTATAGGCGTCGGAAATACTGTCTCTGCGTGTTCATACACTAAGATTATATCGTCATTCTACCCTCTATGTAGTCAGGCCCACATTCAGATTTTCGTAGGACCTAAGAACTTTTGTAGTCGACTTTCCGCCTCACCTAAATGTACCACTAGGGATAAACAGACATCATCCCTAAAAATTTCGTAGCCCCTAGGCACTGTGCCTAAAGTGCATAATGGATAGGGCGGTCCTGTATGTAGTCATTAGGGTTGTACATCGAAGGCAAAACATCGATGTTTAACATCGATGTTAACATTAGCGCTTACTATCGATGTTGAAAAAACATCGAAGGAAAAACATCGATGTATCGGAAACATCTATGTTTTATTAATATTAAAAAAAGCTATTTATTTATATTATATAGGTTTTATTTAATAATATAAAGATAAAATACGAAAAAAGTAACATATAATACACAAAAAGCATTTATTATATTTTGAAATAGAAATATTCCTTTTTAATAGTAATTAATTTCACATTAACATTATTATACCCAATATAAAAATCCTAGTTTGTACCTACAGTCTATTCCAAACGATTAGGCGGAACTAACCGCAATTTTCATTTTTGTAATTTGTCATTAGATATATTTTTATATATTGAAGTTGACTTTTCCTGAACAAAATGATCAAAAGCTTCAATCAATCGGTAAAAGTAACTAGAATTGAAAATCAAATTCCGCCTAAACCAAAGGAACAGACCTTACTATTTTTACATTTCTAAAATGAAATATTGGATTTTATTACAATACTAACATAGTAATCTTAATGCTAATTTTATATTATTTAACATAAAAATAACACTGTCATACACAATTATTTTTATACTTTTTTAAGTTGAAATAAAGTCTGTTCCTTTGGTTTAGGCGGAACTAGATTTTCAATTCTAATTACTTTTACCGATTAATTGAAGCTTTTGATCATTTTATTCAAGAAAAGCCAACTTCCATATATAAAAAAATAGCTAATGACAACTTAACAAAAATCCAGGGATTGGAGGAATAACAACTGGGAAAGTGTCAACAAGACTCAAAAAGAAAAAGTGTGTTGGCGTCTTTGATCGTTCGCATTGTTTGCAAAAACTAGAAGTTTCTTCTTATTTTTTCGTATTCTGCTAACTGCTAAGAAGAATAAGAAGTAACACTATTAGTATTGTTATATCACAATAGATGGCGCTTATATTTTGTGTACTAATTTTAATAAAAATTTAATTTTAATTAAAATTAGTACACAAATTAGTACAAAAATGAAACCGCCTCTAGCGGTAGTTTCTGAATTTCAAAGTTTAAACATCGACATCGGTAGTAGACATCGATGTTTTATCGATACTATCGCCAGCTGACCATCGGTGGTAAAAACATCGAAGTTTTCGATACATCGATGTTTTTTTCCCATCCCTAGTAGTCATCGAGTCTTACATAAGACATCAACAGACATAGACACCAGACGTATACAATAGACGTTGCAACGGTCAACTATGTCTTGACAGCTGCTATAAATAACATTCCTTCCAACTCATAAACTGATAAGAAAAAAAAAAAAAGAAAAAAACATGTAATTACACCTTTGATAACATTTTATGTCGAATTTTCTAATATTGAAAATACTTTAATTGTTAAATATAATCATTAACAACCTGGACATTATCAACATTTTGATATACTTGTTTACGCCCACTTATAGTTTCTTGGGTTGATAGCATTTCTATGTTGTTCCCATTATATCATTATTACCTGGTTTATATCAGTGATCCACGTGGACAGGCGATAATGAAAACAACAAACCAAATTAAATTTGAAGCATAATAACAAATTACACGGATATCAAATAATTTCAACAAAACAAATATTGAGTATTCGTAGTAAAAACGTGGTTTTATTATAATTGCAAATATTTCATTTGACAAGATAATCAAATTTTCTGTTTAAAAAATTAAACCAATAACAAAGAGATCATCTATCTGGACGTTTTGTGTGCCAACGGGTGTTTATTCTTACTTCCTAGATCCTCAACTATTCTAACCTCATTTATCCTCAACCCGTGTAAAATCCACTATTGCCTGTCTCTAAATTGCTATATAATACCCGATTAGGCGACCAGTTGCTGCAATGTAGCCAGCACCTTATTTATCCATTTGCAAATTGTTTCATCATCATATTTCAGTCACTTTAACCATTGCTGGCAACCCCTAAAAAAAAGCCTGTTTTGTGCTTCTTACAGTCAATCCATACTTGTCACGGGGTGGATTCAAGAACGGACATCTTTTCTAAAAATTTATTATAGTCAGAATGGCTGCTGGTGTTGTCTGTTAGTAGCTGATGTAAGTCCCGTTCTTGCCCCGGCTTCTCCAGGATCGGTCGAACCACCCCATGTATCCGCACGAGGCGGACACGTGGAGAAGCCCTGTAGACGGCACTCACATCTCGGGTTGGTGACTTGAACAGCTGGGCTGGTCCTTGGGTAGCGTGCTTACAAAAATGATCGAATGAATAACTACTGAATAACTGACTGCTTCAATGACTGACTCAATGAATCACTGACTCTCAATGAATAACTGACCAACGACTGTATTCCGTAAGACCATTTTATAACTGTTATCTTAGAGATCCATTTTAGGTCATCAGTTCAGCGATAGAACAGTCTTTCTTGGTAAGGTTTATACGTCAAAGGTCTTCTCTCGAAAATCTACATCTGTTTGTTGTTAACCGAAATGTCCTCCCATTTCCATTTCATGAAAACAACTTTTATTTGTTTTTTTTTTTTTATTTGTTTTTTTTTTTTATTTATTTATTTATTTATTGGCTACATAAAAGGATAACTAATGTTAGTTTTTCCAATAATAGTGTATCACAGTAAAATTACAAAAAAAAATTACGAAAATGTACAATTCGTAAGTATTTCACATACATATTATGATTACAAAACAAGTATAAAGTATTGTGAAAATATTGTAATAATAAGAAACACAGCAAATAAGAAAGTATTACAACAATTTATAAAAACAATTATTCATATTTTTATTATAAAGTATTAGAATTTAGTTTATCAAACTTTTAGCATGCTTTTTAAGGCATATTAAAGAACATGACAGAATATCTATGCTAGGACTCAGTTCGTTAACAATATTGCTAATTCTCGCAATGGGCGAGTTTAGCTCCAAATTGGAATTACTGAACTGGTTATACAAAAGTTTTTGAGTTCTCAGAATATACGAACGACAATTGAAATTAAAAAGTGGTAGAATTAATTGAGAATCAATATTATTATTTATTAATTTGTGAAAAAATATCAAGTCAAGAATCGCTCGTCTGTGAAGAAGAAATTGCAAATAACATAATGACATATATGTGACAGATTGTAAATAGACGTAGTAATAAACGCTTATATGTGCTTGGATTTGTGTGTTTTAATTGATATTATCATGAACGCTATAAAGCGTTCTATCATATATACAGGGTGTTTGTTTGAAACGGGACACCCAGAAAATCTCCTTTATTTGTAAACATACAAAAAATCTTCGGAACAAAAGTTAAACTAGACAAAAAGGCCCATCTAAAGGTTACTATAAGAATTCTGAGGCACTTCCGGTTTCACCGGAAATGATGTTAACTTTTAATCTAGCATAGGGAATCGATAATTTTATATTTTTTTTCTAAAAGTACATTAAATTAGCTTTACAATGACACCAAAAAATCATATTTTTATGTTAACCATTTCAAAATGGCGACCATTTATTTACAAAATAATAATCAACATAAGCTTTACAAAGTTGAACGTAGCAAGCTTTGAAAACAATAAAAAAAGAAACAAAATATCTCTAAAATAAACTATTTGACTGGGGACAAAAATTGTAGGCCCAATTATTTAGGATTTTCGTAGGTTTTTTTTTCTAGTTTAATATATTTTTCGAGGCGAGTAACGGTCCCATAATTCGCGCATTTCACGAATATTTCCATTTTTTCTTAAGCCCATATTATACTACCTAATTTTGGTTCAAATTTTGTTGTAAAATTGCTTAATATCAGTGATAATATATTGCTACTAAATACTCACTAATAACTTGATTTTCACTAAGAAATATTAGGCTATATTAACACTAATCTCGTATTATGAGCAGCAGATATTTAATAGTGTCTAGTTGCATTCGGTAGTTATGAGCTTGGCCAATAGATATTAAATTTACCAAATGCTGCCCATCTTTGTAATATGTGTATAATCTTGAAAATATATCATAATAATAATGGAAAATTTTAGGTAAGTGTAGAAAACTAAGTAACCAACAAAGTAACAGAAGCATCAATTAAAATACTTATTACAACACCTGCAACAATATTATATTTTTATTATTCATTATTCATTTTTATTTCTAATATTTTATATTCTGGCATTTTCAACGTCAAATAACACAAAAAGAATATTACAAATTTAAAACCAAAATCCCATGTGAAAAATGCAATCAATGTTACATCGGGACCACTTGGCAAACCTTAAAGTAGAGGCTTACGCAGCAGAAATGAGACACCAAGTAAAGCCAAAAGGTACAGTGTTGGCTATTCACGCCAACTCCTATAATCATAAATTCAAGTATGAGGATGTTAAAATTCCTGATAAATAAATAAACACGTAAAAAGAAAGATCTCAGAAATGTTACACATTCAAGCGCCAGGAAAAAATGTATAAATAAACAAAAACAATACATAACAATTAGATCAAAATGTTAATATAAAAATATGACCAATGATATTTTCAATGATTAGTTAAGACAAGATAACCTGCTATCAGCTCTTCGACGCGTTTAGCCGTACTATGATATTTTCAAAATATTTATAAATGTTTTAAAGATTGGAATTGTAACGGTTTTCTAATACAGTTAACATGTTTTTATTTTATAATGAGGATTTTAACTGGTGAGTTGTCACTATTTATATGTTTTGAAACACTTGCTCCATAAACCTATTTAAAATCTGACTTTGTTAAATACTTATTTACAAATAAAAAATCATTTACTTCTATTCACAAACCTAAATGAAGTTAACATATTATGGTTTTCATGTAATCCCAACAATTTTATTGGAAATTTTGAGTGTTTTTGAGCTGTCAACGTGGCGATCTTATCACCACCTATCGTATACTGACTGACAAATATATGTATGACCTGTCCGGTTTATTTGGTCGAAGTGTCGATGAAAGACTGCGAGGACATAATCTCAAACTTTGCCGTGAACGATTCACGAAAAAAGTGCGCGAGTGCTTAATTTCAAACCGGGTATATCATGCTTGGAATAGCGTATCTAACGCTGTAGTCAATTCAACCGATGTTAACAGTTTTAAGAACAATGTTGATAATATTTTATAACTTTTGTAAACCATATTTTGATTTTTATATTATTTTTTTCCCTTTAAATTATACAAAATTTGTTTGTTTATTTTGTTGTCTATGAGAGCCACACAAGCCTACGGCTTCAGTTTTCTATACTAATAAATAATAATATCTGCGTAAAAATCGAAAGGATAATACATTATCTTTGAAATGAAACTTTAATATTTTGTAGGATATCCTTTATTATTTAAAACTTCTTATAATCTTCTATTCATGCTATTCACTAATTTTGACATATCTTCAACGGTATTTTTCCCATTCTTCCAATAGCTGAGCTTTTAGATCAACTTTGATATTGACATGGTGTTGGCGTATGCGCCTTCCAAGAAATTCTCAAATATGCTTTATCGGATTGAGGTCCGATAATTGGGGAAGAGTATGAAGCTGCCGTGAGACGTTGTACAATAAAAATTCCTTCACAATATAAGCGCAATGCTTTAGATCATTATCCTGTTGAAAAATTTATTCGTTGTCTACTCCTATAGTTTTTTTTTATCCATAATATCTTCAATAAATTATAGTTTTCCAGCAACACACATTACATTCCCACCACCGTGTTTAATAGTGGGCCATAAATTTTTGACATTGAAATTTTCTTTGGTTTTCCTTCAAATCATTGTGCGGCCGCTGCTGCCGTATAAATTAAATTTACTCTCATTTGTAAAGATTACTCTATTCCAGAATTCTTGTGTTGTCTCTAAATGTTCTTCTGCAAATAAAATCCTTTGTTACTGGTTGATTTTGGAGATATGAGATTGCCGTGCAACAAATTCGTGATACTCCGCTCTTCTTAGGACATTTCTTACTCTTTCTGGATGAACTGATTTGGCATAATGTCTCCGGATATTTTAAGGGCACTCATTTTTGGATTAATTTATATTTTTTCAATTTCGCATTCCTCTTTAACAGTTAATATCCTAGGACGCCCTGAACGAGGGTTCGATTTTATAGTTCTGGTTGATTTAAAGTTGTCAACAATCATTTGGACCGAAGAATGTGATTTCCCAATTTGTTTTCCTATTTCTCTAAGTGAATTCCCCTCGTCACAGAATATTATTATTAACTTTCACAATTCTATTGCTAGTTCAGAACCCAATTTTAACATTTTTTAACATTAACTTTATATATTCCACTTACAATAATTCAAATTGAAGAACACACCAATACATGATCACTGCTGGACCTAGACAATAAGGATTGCGTGAAAGTGATAGCTGCTGATATAGTATTTCCAAAATTAAATGGCCACTCTTGTTAAGAAGCTTATCAATACAGTAATAGGTTTATGGCAGTAATCTTAAGACTCGTTACTGTAAAAAGAATATAGGAGGTATTAAGTGAATTTTAAATTTAAATCGAATACATGTATCACTAGTTCAATTCAAGTATTTTAAAAACCATTAGGGATATTTTCCAAATTTATAATCCTATTGTTTTTTAATTTTAGGGGTGGTTATACTTGATTGTTAGTTAATTTTCAACGTACATGGCGTGCATACGTTAACAAAATGACTTTTTGGCGACCATTTGATTTTGCAGAAATTCCTAATTTCTGTAGTGAAAATAGTGAATCTGTGCAAGGTGATTTGGAAAATGTGGACGTGGCTACTATTTTAAGGCTACAGCCATATTATTGTGTTTTAAACCCTACAGAACTAATATGGAGCCAATTAAAAGGTAATGTACCAACAGACAGAAAGTGACACTGTAGTACAATTAATTAAAGACGAAACAAGTACAACAAGTAGTGATTTGTGAAAAAATATGTAGAACATGTAAAGACAATTGAAATTTTTTTTTTTATAAATCCACCAAGTAAATCTTCAATAATGATCATTAATTTAAATGACAGTGGTAGTGACACAAAGTCTGATAGTGACATGACCAATGATAATAGTGATAATGATTAATATTTTAATAATTTTAAATTACCATAAATTGACAAGGTCAAAAAAAGAATGAATTTTATTTGTGCAAATTTGAAGTATTTAATATAGACTATAAGACTTTAAAACAAAACGATTTTTAAACACGCCTATATTTATAATTCAAATACAGCCAGTCCTAAGCCTGATAAAAATGTGAATGAATGTCATGTGAGTATATACAGTTCATTCTAAATAGCATATAAGAAAACACGTTTATTTAAAATAATTATTACGGTCCTGGCAACTATTTTTAACAAAACCATAAACTCAGCAGGTATAATGGTTATACTATATGTCATTATTGGAATCAGAAAGTGAGAGTGGCCATTTCATTTTGGAAATACTATACCTCCATGGCGGTACTCTCCATGATCATGTTTGTAACATATTTATTTCTGTACGAACACTTTTTTTTGTGCATAATCGAGGTATTCGTATTTATTTTATTGTAACATTCGAAATAAATGTTTTATTTTAATTTTTTTTTTTTTGTTGAAATTTTGTATTTATGTTAAAGACATTAACCCTTATAGGACTATCGGTTTATATATGAACCGCGGTTTGTATACTCTACTGGCCGAGCGGTTTATATATAAACCACTGTTTTTGTTTATTCTTTCTAAGCGCTAGCGTCATTAGTAGAGAACGGATATTTCATTTTAGAAAATAAAGTTTTATCTTGAGCCATAGGCGTAGATATTAAAAGTAGAATTTTATCTTCTAATTGGGCAGTTTTATATTGTCACTTGACGGGACAGCTTGTTATAGTTTCTAAAACCACGTAAAATTTGTATCGTTTTTATTGAATACCCTTATAATGGAAAACAGGCGAGAAAATTAATTTGAAGAAGTGATAGCAGAAGACGATTCAGACGAAGTGTTGGATGAAGAAATTGGTTCCATATTATCGATTCTACAAGAGGAAAGTGAAGAAGAAACTGAACAAGAAGAATTGGAGGTCCAGTTTCGGCGTAGAAGACCGGGAGATTCTGGCAATATTTTAGATTTTACACCACCACGTACTGGAATAAACCAAACAGCGGCCCCTAATATAACTGCCGATTCGTCGCGCTTTACCGTTTTTTCACTGTTTTTCGAAGAAGTTTTCTCCATATTATTACGAGAAACCAATAGATACGGCCATCAATTTTATGCAAGTAATGACGAACCAGGCCCTTCAGTTGAACCTCCCTTAATCAAATGCTTGCATTTTATCGCACGCGTTCAATTTTAATTCCGGCCGGCAGCGAGTACTAGGTTAATTAAATTTAGTACGTTAAGGGTTAATGATGTAATATTGAAATAAAAAAATATTAGATATATATATATTTATAATTAGAAGCATTTTCACGCAAATATTTCCTTTCTTTGAGACAGCCTTTTTTGACCGGCAATATATAAATATAATCTGGATAATATCTCATAATAATTATGGAAAATATTAGATAAGTGTAGAAAACTGCTACAATGTAACAGTCAATTAAATTATCCATTACGACACGAGAAACAATATTATATTTTTATTCTTTATTTTTGTTTCTAATAATTTATTTACCACGGTGAAATGTAAAAAAAAACAGATGAATTCACAGTGCAATGACATGTTTACTTGCGTGACAATTCAGTGTCGTTAATGCGGTATGCATACAAATTGTTAAAATATTCCGTATATCCATAGGCGTCCCATTTTCGTATTCAGCATACGCACATTTCTTGCAAAATAGAAAAAATAACGTAATGTCTAGACACAAAACGTTTGTACTAACCAAAACTTTTAAGTATTAGAAAAAGTTATACAGGATAAGTATCCTTAATCCGAAAGGCTTAAGATCAGAAATGTACGTTGAATTTTAATATCAAATTCGAAAACCATAAGTAAATTAAGGTGGAAATATTACTTTTATTATCACTGATGAAGATAATTTCTGATAGATACATATTGCCCTGCTGTTTTAGTGACAAGAACACAAACAGCATTGCATAGCTCTTTTATTTCGGAGCCTTCAATATTTCTCGTATTTCAAGAATATTCAAGTATTTTTGAAAATTTTTCGCTATTTAGAATTTTTTACAGTGGATCAGAGTTGGGCATTGTTTAACTAAATTTTCAATCAACTAAAAATTTGAATGAAAATGAAATCAAACTAAATTAATCACTATTTATTTTACCAATAATGGATGTAATTAAAAATCCTTAACTAAATGATAATCATTAGTTTCAAACCAGTAGTTTTTAATCATATGGTGATATTTTGTCAGAAAATTTTGATACGCTTGGATCTGTTTATATACATTTATATATTATATAGAAACTACTGTTTGCCTACCTTTAGAATCAATATGTTTTTTAAATAAAAGAAATGCATTGTTTCAGTGTCGTCTTGCAAGATGAGATATAAAATTCGATGAACTATTTCTATATCCTTTAATTTCAACTTTAGGTTGGCATTGAGCAATAACCTAATTTTGTTCTAGACAGCTTTTTACCATCATTGGTTGAATAGATGCACCAAAACTTTCACGAGTATCGTTGTTACTCATGTTAGCGAAAAAATAACAAATATATAATTGTAACTGTAACTCTACAATGTATAAACACTAAATGCCAATGAGTGAAAAAATCAAATCTCAATCCTGATTTTAATTTCAATCATAAATAAAAATTTAATCATGAAAGTGAGTAAATATATATATATATATATATATATATATATATATATATATATATATATATATTAAAATTTATTTATTTTACATCGTCCTATTTCTGCAACGAGGCTAATCGCTGATGCCAAGGGGCGAGCTCCTATACCTGGAGGAGAGGTGAATGATTGTGAAATGAGAGTAATGTAAACATATAATTTTCGCCCGAATAATATCACCAACAGAGAATCGAACCACCAATTTCACAATCCAGACTGTTTTCATCGGTCCAAACTGAACGATTTAATGCTCTCGGCCACCCCGTTGGCTGAGTAAATAATTAATTTAGTTACAAGTGTGAATAACTACATTATGAGTGATGTACCTTACTCATTAATCAAGTCTTGAAATTCAATTTGTATCTCAATCCTCAATCATTAGTTTGATTGCAATTTGCACAACTCTGCTGGGGATACTTCAGCTGTACGTTATTTACCTTCATAACACACATAGAAGATCGACAATATCTTAGAAATAATTACTCTAAGTAAAATAAAACACACTTTGCGCGTGTGCATTTTCATTTATTCACTAATGCTATCTTGAGAACTATAAGAGCTACGACGGGAGCTACTTTAGACAGGGAGTATAGTTACCGACAGTGGGGGAACTGATGCTGATATAAAGAATCTTGCCAGTATATGTAAGGCAAGATTTGCCTTAAGATTAGTCAACAATCTCTGTCGTTTCGTCTATTATCTCCAGAAATAACTGCAGATTTTTAGCAGCAATGTCAAGTCAATCTTGTTGTACGCATGTGAGATTTAACGAGTCCCAGAAACGATGGCCAGTAAAACAAACATTTATTAATAAATGTTAACGAATTATAGTAGGCATTCACTGCCAGATAACATCACTAATAAAAACATATATCACAAAACAAACTGAGATCCAACAAGAATTTCATCGCAAATGGAAATGGATTGGTCATACCGTTAGGCGAGAACTAGACAACACCACAGAACAAGCGCTGGACAGGAATCTGCAAATTAACCTGGCGACGGTCAATAGAAAAGGAAGGGAATGCATACGGGAAAGACTGAAACCAGATTAAAGCCTAAAAACCTTACCATATGGAAACACTTCACTGAAGCCCTTTGGTCCATGTAACAGTTATAGAAACCAATATATATCAATGAGTGAAGCAATTTTCGATCAGTGGTTCGCAAAATATGGTGTGTAAATTTCTAATTTTGAACAGGAACACATTTATTTATTAATTTATTTATTTATTTTGTTTGTTATTTGGTAAAGTATTTAATCTGAATTCAACGACATAAACAAGTCATAACCTTACGTCGTAAAATTATTTAAATTCTTGTAAAAATGCTAATCCAACAAATAGTATTGACAACTTATAAATAACAACAAAAAGTAATGGAACATGAATTTACAATTAATTGTTGTGTTATCATTAATGTTACGACATTATTATGCTCTGAACTAAATATAATATGTTTTCACAGGCGTAGTTTTTAAATATAAAATTTGGCATCTTTTAAATTAATTTCTATCATTGATTTCAAAGATAATGGAAGCGGCTGCTGAAACTGCAAAAGCCGCTTCCCGCAAACCTATAACGAAAAGAGTCATCTGAACATCTAGTGTTAACCAAAAGGCAGCACGAATGGAGCAGCGTACAAAATGTGAAGTTGAGTTAGATTAAGGAAAACGTTAAACCATGGGGTTTATCCTGCAGGATTAATCGCAAGGAGGAAACCACCATCACATGCCTTTGTATAGGCGACTGTTGGTGGACCCATCGCCGCCTTCTTCGAGATAAAGAGCCTTATATTTGTGAGACGTGTAACACAGATTTGTATGTGATACACATTTTAACTCAATGTATGCAGTTTGAGGACGTCAGGGAGAGATTAGGCCTGTGCTATGACTTGTCAGTTGCTTTAGGTGACGACAAAGTACTCACGGACAGGATGATACTCTTCCTGAGGGAATCGAACTTACTGTTTTATGTGTCAAGTCTTGCACCCTATTTTAAGGTGGTTTATTATTTTTTGTGATATTCGATGGTACTTGGACCATTAACAGCCCGCTACCATCACCCTGCGTCTGTCCAATTTTCGAACAGACTTTTATCCTATTTATGAGTTTTTACAAAAACTAAAAAAGAAATTTTTTTTATTGATATTCAAAATATTCGTCTTTAAGATTTATACACTTTTGCATGCGTTCAAACCAATTCTCGGAACATTTTTTCCACTCTGAAGTTGGTATCTCAAAAACATGGTTTTCGAAAGCTTCAACATTTTCTTAAGGTGATGAAAATCGCTGTCCACGCATTTTTTGTTTGATATTGGGAAACAATAAAAGTCGGGGATAAATCAGGTGTTTTTCTCCTTCAAATAATCAATTGTTTGACGTGCTGTGTAGGAGCTTGCATTGTCATGATGAAGAATGATGCGACGTTTTTGGTTGTTTTTCCTGATTTTGTCGATGACTTTTGGCAAACAAATTGTTGTATACCATTCAGTATTGGAATGGTTGCGATATGTCCAGTACAACCGAAAAAACAAGCTATCATTTTTTTGTAACTGCTTCGTGAACGAACAACTTTTGTGGATTTCGGTTCATCTTGGAAGACCCAAACAGTGGATTGTTGCTTAGTTTCCAGTTCATATGAATAAACCCAAGTTTAGTCACCTGTAACGATGTGTATACGAATTTTGCAGTGCGTAGGTTGAATTTTTTCAGCATTCCCTTACACCAATCAACACGAGCCTTTTTTTGAGCTTCGGTCAAATTGTGCGGAATCCGTCGGGAACAGATCTTTTTCACAGCTAAATGTTCATGCAAAATCGAATACATTGCAGTCTGCGATATGCCAAAGGATGTCTATATCTCACGATAAGTCACATGCCGATCTACTTCGATCATTTTGCGCACAGCATCTATGTTTTTTTGAAACACAACTGATATTGGACGACCTTCACAAGATTCATCACTGACGGACGCAGGACCACGATAAATTCTGCAAACCAATTGTCAACAGTCTTTTCTGATGGTGCTTCATTACCAAAAGTTGAACGAAGCGAATCTATTCATTGTAGTTAGACCTTTACTAAAATCCTAAAAAAATCATCCAACGAAAACCTTCACGAGTAATATCCATTTTTTCACAAACTAATTTTTTTAAACACTCACTGTCAACAAACTAGTCGGTCAATTTATAAATACACTTCAATATTGCTATCTAGTGGTCGTTTGTAAAAACATAAAAGGTAACCCTCGTATCTGTGTTTGTCCATGCATGGTTTCTTGTATTGAGTATGTGTATAAGATTTTATTTATTTATTTATTGTTTAATTTATACTTTTTAATACACACCCTAGTCATTTAAATGGATTGCGTTAGTGCAAATAGCCATCGTTTCTGTGCGCCAAAAATTTTAACTATCATTAATTTCGCAAAAAATACATTATATTCAATCGCTAGTGATAATGGTTTAAACAATGATATGAAATTAATTAATCCAACTCGTTAAAAGTGTATCTCTGCATATGCCCTAGTAAAGTTTTTTACATTCATTTGTAGATACATTTCAAGACAGTTATTTGAATGAACGATTACAGCAAAATTTATATTAATCTTGAGTTCATTAATAAACACGTTTTGTATTAATTCTGGTTCTTTATTTAGAAAAATGTAGTTAGCCCTGAAATATTTTAGTACAGTTATTTTTAAACAACTGTCTAAAAGTTGTATCGACATTTTATATATCTAGCGATTAGAATATAATATATTTAAACACCTTGTGCAAATCAACTTAATTTAAAATTACATATTTTATATCAATTGTACTAATTTAATTTAAACAACAGACAGGAAACTATAATTTAATAACCCCCTCTTAACAAAGATATCTCACTGTGCTTAGGAGGGCAGTGTAGATGTTATTACCTATTTTAACCGACGCCTATGATTTGAAACAACAATTTCTAATATTTGCAATTAGCTAGCTAAAAATTCCACACTCAAGAAAATAATTCACGAATAATTACTAAATATTAATATTCAAAAATAAGTAAAATCTAAGTACCATAAGAACTACCTGTCCTTCGTAATGCAGTAACATTACATTTGTTTAAATTTTATTGTTTACATTACTTTTTTTCTAGCATCAATCAAGGTTAGTAAGCAGATACTATATAAGATCGATGCAACCTAAAGAGCTCTGTAGTTACTGAATGTCCCCATTATGAAGTGTTCAACTGGGATTTTACTTCTTGTTTTGGCCACCTGTCAGGCAGCCAAATTACGTAAGTTATTAATTCCGAATTTATTACTGCCACTTAATATCAAAGTGAAAACAAAAGTTTCTTATAATATTATGTCAACAATTACAACTAGGTCTTCAATTTATATTATTGAATATATGAAGTTTTGTTATATAGGGTGTTATCGGGAACTGCTATTGTTAACTTCTGTATTATAAGAGTATGTGAAGAAGAATACAGCAAGAAAGATAAATAATTTTACTCTACAAATAAAGATGTTAAATTGAAAAAGAAAAACCAGCTGGGGCCACCACAGGAACTACCGCCATCACAAAATAATTGTTTAATTTATGCTGCTTTATCAAAAATGTCACAAATAAAAGTGGTTAGTTATTGCTTTTATAGCAACTTTAGTTAAATAAATGTTTTCGAAATATATCTCTGATGTGAAATATTCGCAAAAATCTTAAAACCGACACGATTAAACTCCCATTTCTAGTTAACCGATTTATACCAAAAGTTGATCAACTCGTGCCATTGATGACAAAAGCTTAAATAAAAATCCTTTAAGCCAAATTTGCTCTGCACGTGTACACGGACCGACAGACAGACATCATGCTAAAAATAGTCAAAACGTTATGTAGGGACCTTAGTTCGTGGAGATCCATCCAAATCTCGAAATGTCAAAATAGGTATGATCACAATCAGACCAATTCTATGAGCAAGGTCAGTTTCTAACATGAATGAAAGTCATTGTATTTTTTATAATATTTTATGTTGTAGTAACGTTATTACACAGTAACTTTTTACAGAATTGATCTGAATATCTCCCTTATATATGTTGGCGGTCGGAAAAGAGTATAAGTGAAATATGAATTTTCTCACTTTTTTAGATATTCGAGTTTTTTAGGTATTTAATAAGTGTAAGAAAACAACAGAATGCTGATGTCCAGTACAATACACTTTCTATGACCACATCAAAATTTACATATATTTGATCACTTTTATTCGTTAATTTGAGTACGAAGAGATTCAATTAATTTTTTTAAACTATACTTTAACAATTCACGGAAATTTCGTCACAATAAAATTAAAATTAATAAATCCCAACAATTTGTTCTGCGATTTGGTTTGTATCTAAGTCTTCATTAAATTAATAAGAAATATATTGGTAATTGTCTTCAATTTCTTTGAATTTCAGAAACTTATTTTCACTATTAACAATGAATAATTAAGCTTTCACACATGAACGCTATGCAACTTGCGTTACATAACGTAGTGTTGCTAGTGAAAACGTGCTAGTCTAATCTCAGCTGTTTTTTTTTTTTATTAACATTTTTAATTTTACAAGACGTACACTAGCCATAAATAAAAAAAAAAAAAAAACATAAAATAAAGCCAAGATTTCGCCATGAATTAAAAAAATAATCAATTTGATCAAAAACACAAAAAATGCGATATCTTCCGAAATTATAATATGATAAAAATAACATTTTGATCATATGTTGTATATTATAGGTTGATCATGTTGTACAATTCCGGTTCACATTACTATGCATTGCTAAGATTTTGTTCAGATTTTTAGATTAATCCCCCTGGGTTATTAGACCGGGAGCTCATGACATTTTTGGTCTCCGATTTCATACAGCATGCCTTTTGGAGGAGAGAATATTTACCCTGTGACAACAAAAAAGGGATGGTACTAAACCCCTGCACGCTTTCCGGTCATAGGGAAAATTGCATTTCCACTTAAACACAAAATTTTTGTGCTTTTTTCTGATTTAATATTGCTTGCCCTTTTGTCAAAAGAAAGTTATAACAAATTTAAAGTCTTTTAAATATATGCATGCGATTCGGAGGGTCCCAAAGGGCTCAAACGGTCATGTGATCTTGTAATAAAAAAATATGATTTTCCGCGTTTTCATACAGCATGCCTATAATTAAAAGACTTTAAATTTGTTATAACTTTCTTTTGACAAAAGGGCAAGCAATATTAAATCAGAGAAAAACACAAAAATTTTGTGCAAGTGGAAATGCAATTTTCCCTATGACCGGAAAGCATGCAGGGGTTTAGTACCATCCCTTTTTTGTTGTCACAGGGTAAATATTCTCTTCTCCAAAAGGCATGCTGTATGAAATCGGAGACCAAAAATGTCATGATCTCCCGGTCTATATAGGTTAGGGGACAAGAGTTTGTTTAGCACATTTAATCAAAATCGTGTTAAAATAAGGAAATTTAAAAAAAAAAAATTTTTTTTGTCCGTACATATGATATACATTTCCAATTTTAATTAATTAGAATGATTTTATTTATGAAATAGTTACAAATATCTAATAAAACAAAGAATAATACAAAAAAAATTAATTTAACAAGAACGTGGCTGTCTCCACAGCTTGTATGGAACATGATAATGTTGTCTGTAATCTTCCCTTACGATGAAGTTTTGCCTTATAATGTGCGGAATCTTATAGAAATCCCTTCCTTTTGCTAACATGGTTGCTTCTAGACAAGTTTGCAAAGTTAGAAAAAATGTATCAAGAGTTTGTACGTTTAATGCATTAAATGGATTTTGTACGCATTCAATCAATTCGTCGATTGTATTCGGTGAAGCTGTATGTTACAAGGATTGTATACAATTGAAAAAGCCAAGATCCAATACATTAAAATCTGAACTATTTGGAGGTTATGATTTAAGTCGATTTGGAACTTCTTCCTTGCAGTTCAACGCAATTTTGATCAAAATTCGCCATTTTTTTAGAACAGCGGGTGTCTCGTTAATATGTCCAAAATACGGTTTTTTTTTTTTATTTATTCTTTTTTTTTAAATGCATTTTTGTTTTACTAGATATCTGTAACTATTTCATAAATAAAATTATTCTAATTAATTAAAATTGTAAATGTATATCATATTTTCGGACAATAAAAAAATCAAAATGTATACCATATTTTCGGAAGGAGGGAGTATAATTTACCCATGCTATTTAATAGATAAAAATCAAACAAAAATAGCTACATGTTAGCTACAAATAAAATAGAAGTTTTTATCGGTCTGACCTGTCCGAGATTTACACAAAATCAGCTGGATATATTTCCAAAGCAAATAATAAATAAGATATATGAAGATAATATTCAGCAACTGCTACCGCCCCGCTATCACCCGATACCTTTATTTCTATCGCTTTTTCAAAATGTGAAAAAAACTATATCGGTATCCTTTTTTTTATAAAGTGAATTCGTAGGGTGTTCCTTTTAAATTCGATTATAGCGAAATTCTGATAAAAGAGATTCCGCAAAGCGGGGTATTGATATATTATGTTAAGGAAAAGGTATAAAAGGGCATAAGCACTTATGTTTATTTCCAACTTTTACCTACATACAGTGGCGTACGCAGAAAAATATTTCAGGGGGCTTTTTTCATAACATCGGAATTTATACGTATTGAAAAGGCGCGCAATTCTGAAATGCTGTAATTAAAATTTTAGTTCTTTTCGAATTTTCGGGAGGGTATTTATACCTTTAATCCCCTCGCAGGGGATTAAAGGTATAAATAGCACTGCCTAAATACGTCAGTAAATCTACACATTTAACTGCATTTGCAATAATAATAATAATATTTATTTATCGTCTACATATAATTTATGATTATATAATAATACAATAATAAACAAAAATTATAATTCAAGTTCAAAAAATTCTTCAAAACTATAAACTGAGTTTTTAGTCAATAAAATTTTCGTTTTTAGGGTTTTATATGACCATCAAATGTGTCAGTTTGTATGTACGGTAGAAATTTTAGCCAAACGGCTTAACATAGCAAGTTGAAATTTGGCATGCTTATACAACTCTTTGACCCACATATAGAAAAAATACTAGTTCAAAAAATTACATCCCGAGATAAATATAAACAAATATATATTTAATAAAAAAATAAATATATATTTTTTTAATTTTGAGCGGCATATCAGATGAAACCTAAAAATATAGTACGTGGGTCAACAGGCAAATTTTTATTTTTGAAATATCTTTTTTTTTTATGGGATTTTAGGCAAAAATATGTCAAAACTTTTATCCCCCGACTATCTCCCAGAGGGGTTGATCTAAAAATCTGAAAAAAATTTACATAATGAAAATTGATGGGAATCGTTCAACAAGAATTTTTGATCAAATTAGTTTTTCGAAAAATGTCGACTTTTTTGTATCACGGATAAAAAAAAAAGTATTATTTGGTATCAAAAGAAAGCTCTTAGGATATAGATTAAGAAACGAAAAGGAGTTTTTTATTTTATTTATTTTTTTTTAACACGATATTAGCAAAAATGTGCTAAAAAAGTTCTTGTCCCGCCCCCTTTTACTCAAAGGGGGTTACTAAAAATCTGAAAAAAATATAGATAATGTACATTGATCTGAGGCGAAAACTTACGAGAAGAATTTTGGATCCGTTACGTTTTTGAAAAATATTGCAATTTTTGTGTTTTTCACAAAATTAATTACTTTTTTAATTCATGGCTAAATTATGGCTTGTAATGTTATGGATTTTTTGTATTTATGGCTAAGAGGAGTGTGTCTATTTTTGAAATTAAAAATATAATATAATAAATTTTATCAGCTGCCGACTGAGTATTGAACACCACACTACACAGTAGAGTGTAGTGTATAGTGTTCAGTTATTTTATTATACGTTGTGATTCAACCTTTTGTTTTTAAGATATCAAAGATGGATAAATCATTTATAGTAATGAAATACTTATAATAACACATTGTTAATAGTGAGAAACACGTTTCTGAAATTGAAAAAAATTAAGCAATTTATCAATAAATTTCCTATTAATCTAATGATGCCTTTGATACGAAGTAGCAGGGCTTCGAACCGTTATTTTTTTCGTTTCGGTTTTCGTACCGGTTCAAATGAAAAAAATATATATATCAGTTCGGTTCCGGTTTTTGTTCCGGCAAAAATAACGTTTTTTTTCGGTTTTCGGTTCAGTTCCGAGTGATAAATTTTTAAATGCTTTTATTTGTATTAGAAATTTATTTTCTACAATAATTTAGAAGAACATTTTATTCCTTATTTTGTAATATGTATCATACCAAGGCCGCTGCCAATCGCCGACCGGCGTAGCGTAGTGGTAACACATGTGCTCTGCGTTGCGAAGGTCTCGGGTTCGAATCCCGTTCAGGCATGGAAATTTTCTCAAATAAAGATTGTCCTGGCTAATTGCCACAGAAGCAAAGGCCATTAAATTAAAAAAAAAAAAAAAAAAAGGCCGCTGCCAAGGCGGAGGGTTTTGTGCGTTCACCCCTTCCCCCGAAATAATAGAGGCGGATTTTTTTTTACTTATCAGTTAAATAAATTACGATTTTTTTCTGCTCATCAATTTAAAAACTGATCTTAAATAAAATGAATTTTTTATTTTGGTTGATTCCCATCCTATCTGAACCGAAATAAACTGATATTTTTTTTCGGTTCAGCTCCGGTTTTCGTTCCGAGAAAAATAACGCTTTTTTTCGGTTTTCGGTTCAGTTCCGGTTCGAAGCCCTGGATTATACAACGCATATTCCTAGACAGCCAGTCAATGGAAACCAGTCAGGAAAGTAAATATGTTGGCTTCTTTATACACTTTATTAAATATCTACAAAGCCCTGGTATGTGTGACAATTCACACTTCACATCAATTTTTAGGGTTTTGTAGGTATGACCAAAAAACCCTTATACCGTCATTTTGTCGTCTGTCTGTCTGTCTGTCTGTCTGTCTGTTCGGTAAAACTTGTAGCCAAACGGCTAAACCTAGAGAGTTGAAATTTGGCATGCTTATACAACTCTTTGACCCGCACATAGGAAAAATACTAAAACATCTAAAAAACATACCCCCCTAAAAATATAAACAAATATGTGCTCATCGAAAAAATATTTTTTTAAAATTCTGAGTAGGGTATCAAATGAAAGCCCTTAGTACGTGGATTAACGATCAAATTTTTATTTTTGCAAAATAAATTATTTTGATGCGATTTATGCCAAAATTGTGCAAAAAATTTTTTGTCCCACACCTGTAGCCCAGATAGTTTAAACTAAAAATCTAAAAAAATTCTAAGTAATGTATATTGGTGTGAACCGAAATAGTACAACAGGAATTTTTGATCAGATTATGTTTTCGGAAAATAACGCATTTTTTGTGGTTTTTGGTTCACAAAGTACAAAAGTTATACCAATGTAAGACACTCACATGCAAGGCGTGCGATAGCTTAATGGGTTAGAGCACTGGTGTCGTAAGCTGGAAAACGAAGGGTTTCGAGTTCGAGTACGGAGCGAATTTTATTTTTTGTTTTTTTTTTTGCATTTTTATTATGTTGAAATTATTTTGTCAAAATTCTAGTTACCTATATTTTGACAAATGTTGTATTTAATTTTTAAGAGCGTAAATTTAATAACCAGTCTTATTATATGATTAACAGACGATAAATTATTTTAAAAATATCGTTCAATTTGCCGTGATTACTACAAAGTTAAATTTGTCCTACACACTCAGCATACCGCCTTCACTTATTATATACCTGCGAAACCCTGAAATGTGTGAATATTCACACTTAACATCAATTTTTTACTCTTACCATAACATACATATACGTATACATTTTATTACAATACTAATTTTTTATAATGAAAATTCCATGCTTGAACCGGATTCGAACCCGAGATCTTAACAGCATATGAAATAAAGTTTAACATTATCCATTTAGCCTTATTTCATTACTTTTAGCATATTTCTTATAAAATTACTACAAAAATAAATCATGAAAAATGCATGAAATTAAAGATCATCTATAAAAATTTACAAAACAAACTTTAATTTGTTATTTATATAAACGTATTCCGCGAATTGTTTTGCTCTTATGTCAAGATTTAATAGTATCATTTTTGCTTAAAAATGATAAAAGTATTTATTATAAGCACTGAAAGGTTCACAATACCAAAAAATATATCCGCAATTACGTAATAATTAATATATAAAACGGCAAATTCATGTTTAAAATTATACTTAACCTTCTATAACTACAAAAATAGAACAGAATATATAACACATCTGACAAAAGCGTATGCATTTTTATTAATCGTAGAATATGACACATCGTTTTCTTTGTAGTATGAATTATACAATAGACTAGACTCAATCCCGAGAATATAAAATTTACCAGCATTACGCATCTAAAATCTTATGTAATTATTTATTTACTAAACCACTGTTAAACGACTATAAATGAACCAGTAATTATGAAAGTGACCAGATTATTTACGTTTTCATGAACATCAGTTACAACGCCCGTTCAAAAAAATATATATATTTTTATCTTTTCTATTCAAAAGCCATCTGTTTGGATGTTCAGGAAACTCAAAACAGTGATATGTAAAGCCCCTAGATAAAAAAAGTACTGCATAGTGGGTGTGGCTGGACCTAAAGGACTGACAACACTACATATTCCCAGTGATAAAAACAGTGTACTTAAATTTAGTTCAATTTGACACATGTCTGCAAATATTAAATTTGAAAATAAATGGCATCTGAAAACCAATCAAATGACACAATTTTATGTGTATAAATTACTATCATTCATTTATACTTCCATAACATGTTATTAATTTGTCTGGCAGTTGTCTGGCAAGAATTTTGCAGCTGATAGTTTGTTTGACAATAATATTTAGTAGTATTTTGATTTGTTTGACGCTGTTCAAACCTTTTCACGTTGCAAATGAGTATTCAAATGGTATGCATGTTTTATTCACCTTCAGATGTATCTTCAATTTTCTGGAGAGAGGAAAATGAACGTCTTACCTAAGTGATATTTTTTAGTGCTTAAGCGTTTTGTTATTTCGAGAGTGGGGTGCTAATAAATTTTTATTAACAAAAACCATGCTTTTGTTCTTCGAAGCCGTGTCGTTGATTTATCAAAAATGTATAAAATAAGTGAATTAATCAGTCGGCACGGGTAGTTTTTTTTTACTTCACGATAAACGAATGTGTGTTAAAATTTACAATTTAAAACAAAGATAAATTCAGAACAACTTAATTGAAAAATCTAAAGTTGGAGGATTTTGTTAATTTAATTGGAGGGCTTATAGTCAAAAGGTGACAAGCTACATTTTTTATAAAATGTCAGTCACGTTCTAGAACAAAAGCTAGTTGCAAGTATTTAAATGTGATAAAACAATTTTTAATACCCTGGTCTTCTCATAGAGCAGAGGGTGTCAAATTGACGGACCACGGACCGCATTTTGACAGACCGCAACGACTTTTTATACTGTAAATTTTTTATACTATATGTTTTATATAATAGAAACATTTATTTGAACGAAAATACCTCGTTACAGAATTTGTTCGGGCTGCAGCCCCCAAGACTTCGGCAAAAGACGGAAAACCAATAGTTAGGCAGTAACTGTTGCAGTTAGCCAAGGCTGTGCGATAGTCGGTAGATCGGTGATTCCCCGTGATTCCAAATAATATACTCGTAAGCAGAGCTAGAGAAAAGTGCTATTTAAACACTTTTCTATAGGTGCAACTGCTATGTACAATACCAGTACGCTGATTTCGACCAGTTTTTGTTTCATTGTTCGATAAAGAAAATATTTTGCAAAATTTAATTATTATTTAATGTTATTTCTTTACTTCCTTTAAATAAATATTGAGAAAAATGGCGTAAAATGAAAAACAGAATGAGTAATAATATAAATACATATCGTGCGGACCGCGTGAATTTTACTTGTTAGAGATATTGCAAGGGGCTGGAATGAATTTGACACCCCTGTCATAGAGAATGGGTAAATATTTCGTGTATGGCTTGTTACATTATTGTAAAATGTCAAAACTGATATCTCATTTTACAAAAACGTGGATTGGCACCTACAAAAACTACATAAAAGTAGGTAAATGGTACGCATTTTTTTTTAACATTTCTGCAAGATTTTGAAAATTTTTGCTGTCCATACAATTGTCTAAAGTTTTTACTTACTTTCTGAACAGTTTCTAAAGTTAAAAATATACAGTCACTACGTGCCCTGTCGAATTGAAGTTCCTCAATTCGATTTGTAATTTTGTGGGTTCCAAGTGGAGAGAAAAATGCATCCCCCTCAATATTGCTTTTAAATTGTATTAAATGTGTTCTATCGTCCGTTCAAACATTAGAATATAGTACAGGGCAAAAGGAGTAGTTATTTTCCATACACTCTAATGGTTCTTCCAAATAATCGGTCCTTTCCTTTCTTGGCTACATTTCCGGCTGTAAAACGGTGTGATCTGTGAAGACATGGTAATTATTGTAAGTTATATCAGTCTCCGATACTTTTTCCATTTAGTTTCAATGAATTATTAACAAAAGAACATAAAATTTGACACTTTTACAACATTTGGCAACATGGCTCCCATTTGCCCTAAAAACAATACTGCATACTAACGTTTGAACGGACAATAGATCAAATTCGTGGAATATTTTTTTTGAATGAACCTAACCGAAACAGACAATATATTGAAATAGTATGAAAAATGATAATGTTCGGTTTCAAAATGAAAAGCAGGTATATACTGATATTTAATTAAATTTGCTAAGCTTTTTTGAACGACCAGTTTGAAAAACCAGTCAAACGTTTTTTAAAACTATCTAACTAATTTTATTGCATTCTTTCTGTCAAATTGGTATTTCTCATTTGAAATGTTTTTTTTTTTTTTCGGAGTGTCTGAAGATAAAATCGAAGTGTAAAAACGTAATTTGTGACGAATTATCACCAAAAAAATGGTCTTTTTGGACTAACATTTGTCGTGGTTACTATATTCTCATCATTTTAAATTTCGCTATAATTTTTTTAGTTACATTTGTGGATACCATCTACATCCACAATGTAGGTTTAATTTATATTTAAGGAAACTGCAATTATATACCAATACTTAGTAATGTAGGTGATTATAATACTAGTTGTTCAATTTATTCATATGAAATTTAATTCAGATACTTTAATTAATCAAAGCTATAATTTTGTTTGCAGATTTACTAGTATCAATAATGTACAAGGTGTCTCAAAAGAAATTTTATATTTAGTGGATCGATTAAAAAAAAAGTAAGCCGTATATAGAAAAAATGTTTATTAATTATTAAAATAAACTTTTTGGGGATTTATTTCTTAAAAATAATATCGTCTAAATGTAGACCCTCGCGTTCTCGGCACTCATTTAATCGAACAGTAAAATTACTTATGACGTCTCGGCAGGTGGACTCAGGGATGGCTGCCATTTCGTGACGGATATTTTCTTTCAAATGCGCCAGTGAAGTCGGTTTATTGGCGTAAACTTTAGATTTAAGATAACCCCATAGGAAAAAGTCCATAGGGGTTAAATCTGGACTGCGTGTAGGCCAATTTATGTCACCTCTCCGGGAGATCAATTTGCCTGAGAAAATTTCACGAACACGTGGCAGAGACATATTGGACGTGTGTGAAGTTGCGCCGTCCTGTTGGAACCATGTTCTTTGGTTATAGCCAGGATAGTTTTGCACTTCAGGTACCAAGAAGTTGTCTAACATCACCACATAACGCTCTGAATTCACTGTAACTGCACGCCCCCTTTCGTCTTCAAAAAAGTAAGGGCCGATAATTCCTCGCGCCAACATCGCAGCCCATACGGTCACTTTAGGCGAATGTAGGGGTTTCTGATGTTTGCGTTTCGGATTCGTTGCACTCCAGTAGCGGCAGTTCTGCTTATCTACGTGGCCATTAAGATGAAAATGAGCTTCATCCGAAAACAAAATGTTGGTAAACGTTGAAAATCGCTCAATCACCTGATTTACGAAATTAAGCCTCTGACTGGCATCTTGGGGCTTTAATTCTTGCACCAATTGAATTTTGTAGCGGTGCAGCTTTAGGTCTTTGTGCATAATGCGATGTAATGATGATCTATGCACATTTAAAGCACTTGCGCGCTTCCGAATTGAAAGGTTCGGGTCGTCACGAACAGACTGATTAACATTCTCCACGTTTTCTACCGTTCTTGATGACCTAGGTCGCCCGGATTTTGATTTATCCAGCGTTGTACCAGTCTCTTCAAACTTTTTAACCCAATGTCGAGGAATGCTTGGCGCATCATTTAAGTGGCGAAAACCTCGAATACTGCAGAATTTTCTACGCGCTACAGTCGCCGAATCACCGTTTTTGTAAAACTCTCGCACGCATAACGCGCGGTCTGCTCCTGAGAAACGCTCCATAGCGACTGAATTCCCAAGAGCCAGGCTACCGATTGACATAACCCCCGCGCCCCTCGGATACGTTGCGTTCACGCAGTAAGCTAAATAAATATAAAATTTCTTTTGAGACACCTTGTATGATTAAATACTTCGGCACATGACACATTGCAATATTTCAACATGACGACATGTGCAAAAAATTAGCTACAATCATGACGTTTTTATTATGTTTTTACAACGTTTTTACGGCTGTAAATAAAATACATTTTAGTAACTTATAACACTGTAAAAAAATATGATGTAATCAGCACATAATTTTTAGTTATCATAGAACTAGCCAAGCAGACTAAAATCACTTCATATGTAAATTTAATACTTATCCCGAGCGCTCATTGAAGTAACACTAAAAATGATATAACAATGATTTAACGAAGATTTGACTTGTAGTAACGTGATTTAAATAAAGCGCTCACTGCTATAATAAGGTTCAGTAACAATCATATCCTCGGACGAAGAAGAGGGCCGGTTTAAGTTATTGTTAGATGAACAATAATTAGAGTTAAAGTTATTAGTTAGTTATTGGGAAAAAAAATTAAACAATTTAAAAATATCATATGGTAACACTATACCCTCGTTTACAATAATTCAATAACTTAATGTATAAGGAAAGGACTAAGGCTTTGACTGTTCGGAACATCTGATTCTAATAAACAGAACAAAGAGAGTATTGTAATTTGTATGTCATGGATACATAGCACATCTATTATAAAAAGGCTTAACATAATATAACTTATTTCGTAAATATAAGTAGCGGTACTTACGATAGCTCATACACTGTGTAAAAAGAAAACATTAAAATCACCCTGTGCTATTCTACTTACTTAATAAATAATATTATTAACATTTATAAAAAAAAATCAGGTTGAAATCTTTTGTCCCTTGAATCATTTATTGGAAAAGGAAGCCAGAAAGTCATTTTTCTGCACGATAACGCTATGCTGCCAGTTTCCCTTATTACTCAGCAAACAATTTAAATTAGGCTGAAAAGTTCTCCCTCATACCGTATATTCATTTGACCGATACTTGATATTTTCGGTTTATCATATTTGTTAAAATCGATGTAGAACTCTTTAACTGGACAGCGCTTTCGAAATATGGTTGAAATACGAAAATGGATAGACGATTTTATTGCTTATAACCAAACTTTTCTCACGCAGATATTCAAAATTTACAGAAGAGAAACCAGATAGTCATAGAATTGGAGGGCAAATATATCATTAAAAAAAAAGAAGAAGAAGAAAATCGAACAAACATAAATCTGGCGCAAGATGCTAAAACTTTTGCACACACCGAATAAATTTGTTGATAAGAAAATTTTCAAATTAATTGAAGAGAAATATTGACACAAAACGCATTACCTTTATTTAAAGTTGCAAGTACTTCTTCAAGTGTTAACACCTTTCCAAGAAAGTATTTGATGTGTAATAACTCGTTGAAAGAAAATCATAAAGTTTCACTATTTTTATTAATCGCAAAATGCTTAAGAGTTTCGGAATTTGCCATTTCAAAGCAAGAGATTTTCAATGGGCATGCCATTACTTTGAAGTGGGCTGCACTGAATTTGTGGTTAATTTTCCGTATGAGTCCACCAGAACTAGGCTGTATGCTTAGAATGAAGTATATTGTAACGTTAGAAACGAAAAGGTATGGTCGTAAGAGTGGGGAGCCAATAGTAATCATTCATACATATGTATTTGGCAAAGAAATACGAATTTCTAACATGACGATACGTCGGAATATAACTGATATTTTTGGAACTCTTTATGTCCAAGTTAATGTTTTCAAAATATGTATACTATAAATCTCGAAAACAGGTAAAAATTCCTTATGAGTACCTGTTTATATATGTACGTGTATCAAGTTTCAGTTTTTTCTGTCCAAAATTTTTGCTAACTAAACCTAACCTAATTAATTTTATCATTGATTGTTTGCATATACTGAAGATATATAAATGCTTTATACAGTTTTAATACATTTACATAATTTAGCATCTATGAATGCGACGAAAAACGGAATGTTCTATTTCAGACATAAAATTAGTAGGTCGGAAAATATTGATATTTTTGAGGAATCTCTTTTACTAAAGTTAACGTTTTTCAAAATATGTATATTATAAATCTCATTTAAGCCATTTAAACGTGAATTTAAGCGTTCAAATACTGGAATTTCATTATTCAAGTTTTTCTTTAAAAACGTTAATACAAGCTAAATATTAACAAACACTTATTAAATAATTGCTTGAATTTTAGAACGGGGATAACTATCAAGTACTTATTTAGATTTCAGTTTTGAATAAAAATATTGGAAAAGATAAAGTGAATCATAAATGTTATGTTTTGAAAGAGAGGGGCGGCGCTTCGCCAAAGCCAAATCTCATTCTAACTAGCTTACGCGTTTTCCTTGAAGAGTTGTTTGTGGTGGACTTATACGGAACATTAACTGAATTTGTAATTATAATAAATTAGCAGGCCTTTGTAAAATATTTCCCTCCTGATCTATACAAACAATAAGACGACGAAGCAGAATCAGGGAAATAGGTCGCCCGTGGGCAGTACATCCCATCACAATATCGAAATGACGATCTGCAAGATATTCACTTCCTGTTCTGCGAGAGATTCCCTGTCCAATAAAGGTGCGTTTGCATCGAATCAACAACTATACCGTTCAGCAGTAAAGCGTCTATGAGGCTTATAGCATATAGCAACATAACATAAGAATCTCAAGATCTGCTCTGTTCTGTTTATTAGAAATACATGTTCAGAAACAGTGACACTGCTTTGTACTCTACACCAGTGTTCTTCAGCCTTTTTCTCCCCGCGGACCGTTGAAATTAAGATAAAATTTCGCGGACCGACTGAAAACTAAGACACAAATAAAAACCAACAGATATAGTATTTTATTATTATATAGGTATATGTTATATAGTTATATAATTATTATTTTTAGTACGACCTCTGCTGCTGCTTCTTTGTTAGAAAATTTGATATTAGTGGCTTCAGAGTTGTTTCTGATAGACGAAGCGCTGTGTTAACATTTCTCTCGATTTCTCTGTTTCGTTTTTATAGTTGACATGGCGGAAAAAATCTTTTCGCACAAATAGGAAGTCGAAAAAATGACTAATAATTTAATAGCTTTATAATTCAAAGATGGATATTGTTTTTCTAATGACTGCATTTACAATGATTGCATTTTATGTCTGGACACCAGAGTGACATTACAAGACAAATCGATTAGCTTTTCTATTTCACGAGGATCAAGTACACATGACTGTATATCTTTCATGAATGGATTATTAATCCAGAGTTTATCTTTACGAGGATCCTCCTTTTTAAGGAAATAATTATTAAAATTTTCAGCTAATCATCTTCTTAAATGTTCACTTATTGTTAAATATGATTTTCTGGTTGACAACAGCAGCAACCAAAAATTCTTCCAAAAGTGGAAACATTTCTATATTTTCCTCTCATAATCGACTATTCCAAACATCTAGGTTCTTCAGAATTATGCAAAATAGCCTCGACAGGCGTTTTATAGGGCTAGTAAATATTAAATAAATCATGGTTCAAAGAAAAGTTAGCTTCTGCGTCTACTAAAAAAATGTGCTATATACTCGTGAATAGAAGTGTAGATGCACCCTTCTATTCATGATTCAGTCAAAATATTTCGCAGACCGTCAGAAATTTTCTGCGGACCGGCACCGGTCCGCGGACCACGGGTTGAAGAACACTGCTCTACACTATGCATATGCTATGCTTGTGCTATAGAACTATTATAAATGTGGCGTAACTGTTTCATCAGGTTGCAGAAACTCATAGTAAAGCACTTCTTTACTATCCCACCAACACAAAGTAGAACATTATTGACGAGCAAACTTTATCCCAGTTCAACCAATTAATTTCAGCGCATAGGATTGTCGTAATGGACCAATTTCTCATCTCCAGTAGCGATTTTCGACAAAAATACTTTTTGTATCTGGCTAAAAGACAATCTTATGCACAAACCTTATATAATAATTTAATTTATAGAAAAATTAAACTATACAAGCAGTTGTTCTTTGTGCAATTAAAAACTAAATTCATTGCATTTTATAAAAGAAAAATGTTATGACAAAAGCATAATATCAAATTAAGAAAGGTCACTAATAAAAACAAAAACACATTGTTTTCTTGTTTTGTTATTTTCCAGTATTACGTTAAAGGAAACAGTTTGGGTTATTACCTTTGTTTCTACGGCATGCACTCACAGAACTGTTTTTATTATTCTTTTTATTTCTGAAACGTTAAAATAAAACAAAAACATCTGAAATCTACTTAAACGTGTAATGGAAGAAAACTATCGTTTAAATCGAATCGAGAGGTTATTTAAAATCGAATCCAGTTTAAAATATCTTGATATAAGAGAAGAAAAAGAGTAAAAATCACATGTGCTGTGTTTTGTTAGTTTTTACTTAAAGCCTTTTGTTCTTCTGTTGTGCCATTATGAACGGTTTCTGAAGCAAAAGTTACCCAGGGGTGCACAATCTTTTGAAAGTCGCGGGTCAATTAGAAAATTTGATACTCGCCGCAGGTCCTACTACAGTCAAGTCTTATACCATACTTTTAGGCTCAAATTCCAAATCAATACCAAAGAGAAATAATAGGAAGAGACAATAACTAGATTTAAATTAGATAACAAAAAACGAATATCAATTTAAATGCCAAATTTGCCCATATACAGGGTGGTTAAAGTTCATTGCCCAATGCACATATTTTTTATTATTGAAGATAAGGTCTCCTTCTTCTTCTTAAGCCACTTATATCCATATCTGAATATGTCATCGTCAGCTGTTTCCATTTACCTCTATATAGATTCCAGCTGTATGGATTCAAGCTAGACCAGCAGTATTTTTTTTTTGTTTTTTTCAAATCTTCATCCAAGGTGGCCTTCTTCTTTATTTATCATTCAAATACACTACAACTCATATTCAAGGACACTACTTTTATGCTCATGGGGCGCCAGTCTAATATTTTCGACTCCAGCGATTTGGGACACTTCTCGCTACGTGCTGACATCAGCTACACAATTCTGTATTTGTTCCATTTTATTATGCCGATCATTGCTCTATCTATTAGCCCCTGTGCAACTCTCAACATTTCTACTTTGGCTTTGGTGAGTGACCATTTTTTTTTTTTTTTTTGCAAAACAGTGATTGGTAGTGTATGGTAATCACACTGATCGAATACTTTTGATTTTAATTTTTGTTCGATCTTTTTATTACTTGCAATAAATGAAAGCTTACCAAGCGGTAGCCATTGATAATCTTTCATTTATTGTCGTATTTAACCAACTCGTATTCGTCTTTTTAAATCTTCTTTTTGGTTCCATCTTTCCTTTTCTATACACTATCCTAGGTAGATGTACTCATGAACACGTTCTATTTGCTTGTTTCCCGTCATAACTCTCAATATGTGTCTCCAGGATACATGTTTTTTGTGTGTTCATTTTAAGACCAACTTTTCTGGGCGCTTAATGTAGGTATTTTATTATCTGTTGCAAATTTTCTGAGAATAGAAATATGTCGTCGGCGGATCATAAATTGGTAAGACGGGTTACATTGATATTGAGCCTTTTATTATCCCAGTTTATTCTGAAGATAGGGTATAAACATGAAATTTGTACGTTGTTTAATACTACATACATGATCTATAATAGTCTATATCAGCACCTTAGAGGTAAACTGTATCAAGTCACATTTTTATCAGAAATGACATTTTAGTGCCAAGTGACTTAATACTTCATAGTCCGTCGAATGGAAAATAATTTGGAACTATAGCTCTAGCCAGTTTAAATGTACGTTGCTTTAAAACTGTATCAAGTCGATCAACGCAAGTAAGTAAACAATCTTAAATCGTCTTTTTTGAGCTGTTTATCATTTATGACTTAATACAGTTTACCTCTGAGGTGCTGATATTTAAAAAACAATTGCCTATCAAATAGGGGATATATTCGTTTATTTATGTAAAATTTAAACGTAATACGCTATATATTTTTTATATAATTGTTATGCTACACAAATGTCATTTTGATAAAGGTTCAAATAATAAATAAATAAATACATGAAGTAGCCTTCAAATTTAAAAAAATATAATAATAATAAAAGAATGAAATGGTGTTATTCCTAGTGTTATTTTGATGCTTAAATAACAAGTAAAAACAATTAACAATCAATTTACTTACATCGGTTTAACAATTTGTTTAGTTGTTTTTATCAATACATTAATAATAATATTCAATATATTGTATGTTTTAATTTAATTTAAGTACTGTGACAGCCGCTAATAACTACTGGGTGGCCAAACAATAACTTTACAACTAATATCGTCCGCCATTTTTGTTCGGTTTAATTTTACAGATCATATTTAATGGACGAGCACTGTAGACGTGGTAAACTTGTTTTAGAACAGCGGTAGGCAAATTTTTTTTTGAAGAGGACCAATTTGCGCAAATAGTATGAATAAAAGGGCCGCACTAAAAAAAAAAAAATAAAATATTAATAATCTCTCCAGCTATTACAAAGTAGTACCGTTGAGTTGCTACAATCTAATACTCATATACAGATCAACTGTTTCGCCGAAATCAACGATAGTATAATAAAGTCACTTGAGCACGTTGCGTAGAATGTTTTTTATTAGCCACAGTAAAGATAAGTTTATACTAATATAATAATTCATGGAGGGCCGTATGAGGCCCGTGGGCAGATGTTTGTCTACCACTGTTTTATAAGGTTTTACGATTCAACAACGCATTGTTATAATTAAAACTATTCTCTAATGATGAGCCAAATTTTTAAAAGAAAATCATAACTGACGTATAAGTCCATTTCGCCCTCAACGGTTTTGTTAATAAACAAAATAGCCGCTATTCGAGCGCTTAATCCACAAGTGGTTCAAAAACAACCATTACACTGTCGCAGAGTAACAGTGGTGGTTGGAATATGATCAAAAGATGTAAATAGACTTTATGTCTTCGAAGTCACTACGAATAACGCTATAACTGTGAACGACGACCGATTAGATGAACTGAATTTGGAAATCATGTGGTTTCAGCAAGGTGGCGCTACATATCACACAGCACGAGATACAATCGAAACTTTAAAGATTTTCCAGATTAATTCTTCTCTAGAAACGGTGCCATTGACTGGCAGGATCTCCAGATTAAATTGCTCCAGACTTTTTTCTATGGGATTATTTTAAAGGATGTTCATGTCAACAAGCCAACGTCGATTGAACAACTAAAGTACAATATTCGAGCATATCTTCGTGTGACAACAAGAGGCGGGCATTTGGCCGACATTATATTCCACAACTAATTGCAAGATGCAAATAAAGCATTTATAACAATATTTATTATACAAAGAAACCTGTTATCACCAGTTCTATTTATAAACGCACTCAGATACGTCTTCTGAAGACTTGACTGGTCACAAATAGGTGGAAAGGCTTAAGGAGAATATTTAAGTCATCAATGCTTTGGCGACAACGTCGTACTTTTTTCAGAAGATCCACAACAACTCGAGAATATGATATACCTACTTATTTATGAAAGCCAAACAGTAGGTGTCATAATGACCTATACAAAAACAGTTATACAAACAAATGAGTCCATAGTAAAATTAAAATAGATAATAATAAAATTAATTGTGCAAGCGAGACAGTTTTCCTAGAGCAATCCATTTCATTCGCAAATAGACAATAAAGGAAAATTGAGGGACGTATATCTGTAGGAAATGAAGGCAAATATACCCATTACAATTAAAAATAAAGTATATTTCCCGCCTTTAGTAGCGGATGTCAAACTTGATCTCAAAAAAATAAAGAAAAACTAGCCGTTACTCAGAGAAAATGGAAAGATCCATACTCAGAGTAACCATATCCATACTCACCGAAACAAAATACCAAATAGACAAAGCCGTAAGAAAACTGGAATTAAAGATGTTACTAACTGCTGTACAAAGTTGAAATTGGTGGTGGGCAGAACACGCCTAGCACGCCTAAATGACAACCGATGGACGAAGAATACAACTTTATGGTTTCCAAGATATCTGACAAGATAACGAGGAAGGCAAATGATAACATGGAGAGACGTTATTAAAACAGCCGGTGTTCTCTGGTCCAAGACCGCTCAAAACAGGACACAATGGAAGGACATGGAGGCTAACTTTACCCAAAAATTGGGTTAGTTTTGGGCTAATTATAATTAATATTATTATTATTTATTTTATATTTATTAAAGGAATTATTAGAAATGAAAATTGTATAGTTACTTTTTTGCCAACCTGTATCTTGTACCAATATTGTTTAGTTACTAATGTTGCGTATTATTTTCAGCGGCCTATTTCAAAAAATGCAAATCAGATGATCCGAATCTTACAAAATGCTTAACAGCCAGTGGTAATGATGGTTGGCCAACGTTGGTCTATGGTAAGCTATTCAATGTAAAAATGCTAATTAGGTTAAAGATTTAGAAATAACTATTGATTCAAAATTAAAATTTAATATTCACATTGATAAAATAACCCAGAAGGCTTACAAAATGATAGGATTTATTATAAGAACATCAAAACATTGAAAATTCCAAATATATTTTAACGTTACATAATGAATATGTTCATTCGTAATTAATTTATTGTAAACAATCCACAATTTGAGAAGCATATTTTTAGAATAGAGAGCATAAAAAAATTGGCTGTTATCTAGCTAAGAAAGTAATATAACAAAGTCCGATTACATTTATTGCTGTCATTATTTTGGCATGCTCACCCTCAAATATGGACGCTGATATCTGATGTAATTGCTATAACAATTTTTTTCAATAGTTTAGTTGATTGTCCGCCAATACTGTCTCGTTCATCTTAACGTACATTCTCGTGATTTCGAAGCAAAAATTTAATACACCACCCTTTGCCAGAACTAATTCCAACTTAAATGCTCTACTTATAACACTTCCAACAATACTAAATCAGATATCAGCTAGTGTTGATATTGATATTTTCTATAATAACTTAAAATACATTAAAAAAAAAAACAACCGACATTGTTACACAGTAAATAAATTTGTCTATACCTTTTTTCCCTATGTACGTCTTCTTCTTCCCAGCATTTTTTCATGTTATTTAAGGCCTGTTTTCTTAATTCAAAACTTCTACATTCTTCTATCTTAGGTTGCTGTGTCATCTAAATCTAAGCTCTTCAGATCTTTTTGAATCGTCGTCACCCATGTTGCTTTTCGACGTCCAGGTCCTGCTTTACGGACTTCTCTGCCAAAAGATTTTCTTGCCTTATGGTCTTCATCTCTTCTCACCACATGTCCGTACCATCGTAATCTGTTTTCCTTAAGTTTTTCTGGAATGGCTGTTACTTTAAACGTTCACGGATATACTCATTTCTGATACAATCTAATGCCGGCACACCTTCAGACCATCTGCACATTTTCATTTCCGTATGAAGTTTATTTTTTTCGTTTACAACTATTTTGTATACTTTGTATACTTTTGAAGACTTTTTGTATATTTTGTATACTTTTGCCTTTCAGTTTTACTGGCAGTTTCTTCTCACAAAACACTCCAAATATAATTCTACAATTCATCCAACCAACCTGGACTCCCATGTTAAACATCGGTCTCGATTTCACCACTGCTAGTTAATATTGAGCCCAGGAATTCAAACTGATTTACCTGGGTTAGTGGTGTATCGTTGAGATACAAGTTTTGTTAAGTATTTATCCGAGTATCAAATTTACAGTGCATGTAATCTGATTTACTGCTGCTGATGTACAGGACATTATCTTCTAGGGCTTCCCTCCACTGCTTTTAAACATTACGAAGGCCAGCAAGGTCTTCACTGATAAGAGCTATATCATTAGCATAAAGCAGATTCCATGGTGTAGGTTTTTAAATGATTGCCGTTAGATGGTCTAATGTGAGACTGAAAAGGAATCGGCTTATAATGGAACCTTAATGTACGCCCATACGAACATCGAATCTATGACTCATTCCAGCCGCAGATTTGACATTTGTATGTATGTCCTGACACATACCTTGCAAGAAGGTAATACAGGGTGACACAAGGGAACCTGGTATTTTTTTTAATGGCTTGTACTCAGTAAATTTTCAACATAATGTGAATTTATTTACAGCACAATAAACGTCAAGATATGCCATTTGGTAGTTTAAAAGTAAAAGTCATTCAAAAAAACACCAGGTTCGCAGGCGTCGCCTGTATAATTTTCTGGAACATAGTGTGTCCTTATTGCCTTCCAAATTCGATCGCAAGGGATTCTATAAAAGGCTTTCTTTAGGTCTATCAAGACCATGTGTATATCCTTATTTTTATCCCTACATTTCTCCATGAGACAACACACTGTTTGATCGATAAATTGCATCGATGATTGATTTCTCGGTGACAAAATCACATTGATTTGCTAATACCTTTGTGAGCATTAACAGTCTTTCGGCGATGATTCGCTCCAGTACTTTCATTGCGTGAGTTTAATTTAACGGACATATGTCCGTATGTCCGTTAAATTGAAACATATTCAATGTTGTATTTTAACTATTGATTTTTTTTTTTTTTTTAACTATTTATCTATTTATTTTTTAACTATTTATCTATTTATTTTTTTAACATTTTATTAACAATTTTTATATACTTTTTATATTTGCAAGCTTTGAAAATGATTCAGAGAAGAATCGAAACTAGTAAGCAAATAAATATGTTTTAACTATTTGACAAGAAAACGTAGTTTTATTAGACCGATACCCCAAAAAATTAATACTTATCCAAACTAAAATGTAATCTTGGAACTTCTTCGTTCATCAAGTTATTATAGTAATGTGTCCATCTACGAGTTATGCCTTAATTGGATGTTAGAAATTTTTCATCTTTTTATTTCTACCTACGTATAGTCGTTACAATTTAATTAAACAACTTGTATATTATGTTGTAGTGTTGGGTTTGTCTGGTGTACAACAGCACTACCTTAAATAAATTCAACTATTCACCACTTTCAGTTTTATTGTCTTGATTGTAAGTGAAATTATATGTCGTGTTTCTTTCAGGTGACAAGAGCATACATTTCTTGAATGCAGATCCGATGGATGTAGCACAAATGTACGTCGATGTGGACGGCAACTTGCTCATTAATCTAACAAATGTCACTATTTCCAACTTACACAACCTTAAATTAAATGAAATTAAGTAAGTAAACTACAATTATGTTTTCACTACAGCACTTTCCAATACAAGACCGAATACAATAATTAGAAGTAACATTCGTTGCTAAATGAGTTTCTTTATGTTACACTAATTTCTTTATTCAGTAACTGCAGTTTCGGCTCTCACCATTATCAAAGTTACCATTAATATAAAACTATAATAATAATAAGTCAACATTTATTGAACTTCCATATTTAGGTGATATAAGTCTTAAAATTTCGAATAATTTGACTTATTTTAATGACATTGTATTTTTGTGACATATTTTCACGAGGAATGAATTTTTACTTTTGCATTTTAAAATGATACTTAATTTTACATATTTTATTTGTATTAAATGTTTAAACAGCGTGCCATAATTTTAATATTTAATTATTTATACACATAACGTTCTTACTGTTTAACATAGTTTAATATCAATAATTAGTAGTTTGCTCTATTTTATCAAAAATTATATTAAAAATTGTGCTCCTGAGTTGGTTATCAGGTGTGCATATTGAATAGTTATTTAAATAAAATGTCTAAATCTACATTTGTATGTATCACAGCACATCTATGGGTTTAGTTTAGTTCACCATAATTGGTAAACGGCCGAAAAATTATGTGATAGAGCAGCCAAGACAATCAGTAATGATCCCCTGGTATTAACTTCTAAGAATTGCCCGTAACTTGAATTTTTGTCTTACCTATACTAATCTTGTTTAATAATTCGTTATGTCTGTTGTTTTTCGTGTACCTTATGTGTATATTCTGAACTCTTCGTATGTACTATAAGTACTAGGATAAGAGTACGGTGTAGGGGATAGCCAGTAACATTGGCTTATAGCTGTTATTAAAAAAAATCTTTTTCGTCTCCTTTTTTTTTCTATTAGAAGAATATTTAGGGAATTACGAGGGGACACTCTAGACTAAAATCTTTAAATATCTCGCTTATTATTTATTTGTTAAATATTTTTAAAAATGAAGAATGATGGATGTTACGGTGTCGCTATCTATATTTCAATTTGAAATATATCACTCATTATGTTATCTAAATATTATTTCTTACTTTCTTACTATATTATAAAGCAGCTATTTTGCGCGTATTTTCGGGGTAATCTCAGAAATTATACTGATCTGAAAAATGCCTTCAGTGATGTATAGCCTTCCTGAGTGATTAGGCCATATCCGTGTGCCGCGTAAGCGAATTAATAATCCGATTCGTAAAATTCTGTCAGTGGTATATAGCATAGAATTTCCTAGGTCACATAGGCTGTATCTATTTCTCAATCGAGAAGGGGGGATCAAGTGTTTTAAATTTTACTTTTACATACCAGAATTTAATTACATAATACACATTACATTTCAATAAAAAAATATTGTGAATCATTCTTTGAAAATTATATATGTTGCAAAAATCTTCTTACCGAATAATTAATTCGAATATACATTTATGCTTGATTATAAAAATCATCCTTTTTTCTATTTTTCCTTCAGGGGTCGCGGGCTGTAAGAAATTGTTCACCAGACCGCTAGCGGCCTATAAGGCCACTAGTTATTTCACATAATACTTGTTTTTACCTGAAGTATAAAGATATACTTAAAATTTGTAATTAAGTATTTACTATAACTGACAATGACGAGAACCAAAACTGAAGTCAGTGAAATAAGGATATTAGAGAAACATAACACAATATCATTTATAGGACTATTCAAATCAAACTTGTTTATTTTGACAGAGCTGTAAAGTTTCAAATTTAACAAATGGTGTATGTTAAAAAATTGCACGTATTTCGAACTTGAAGGTTTACGGCTCTGTAAAAGTTAACAAGTTGTATTCAGAATAACCCTATTACTATATATACATATATTTGTTTCTTTAAATGACCAGCAAATTATCGACAAATCAATGTATTAAACATTATTTGCTCCACAAATCAATGTATTTTAAAATATTTTTCGTCCTTTTAGATTGGACCTGAATAAGAAGACTCTTGACATAGACATGCGCCTGGATAGATGTATCACCTTAGGAAATTACGATATCAAAGGAAGAATTTTGGTATTGCCGATAGTTGGAAATGGAAAAGCAAACATTACATATGGTAAGTACCTTAAGCCGGTCACCTTGGTGTAATGGTTAATAAACTGGCGTATTGACTGTTAGACCAGGGTTGCTCAGGTTCGAATCCTGGTTATGGCATGGATGTTTGTATTTGTATTTAGTATTAAGGTTTAAAATGTATAAATTAAAATCACCTGGTTATTGGCCCTAGTTGGTAAGGCCAAATAAATAAATTTAAAAAAAAGTACCTTAAAATAAAGAACAGTCTTATAAAATAGCTAATCTACATATATTTTAATAATATATTTTAATTACATCCAAAAATATATGTGAAGTGTAAATTCTCACACATTTCAGGGTTTCGTGACATCTACGAAACCCAAACTACGATCAGTAAAAATTAACGTTTTTCTACACTGCAAGTTTTTATTTGGTAAGTTAATTAGTTAAAATGTTTGACGCTCAGCAATGATGGATATTTGCGTCTCTCACAACCCATCGTTATATCTAAAATATTATTTATGTTAAAATAAATAAAACAATAAATATTATTATTTTAAACTTTGTTGTATAATGCAATCAGCTGATGGTTCGGCAGCTATCTTTGAGGAAACAGGTTCTGAAATTAAACAATTTACTCTTAGAATTTATGTATTTGGAAATTTAATTTACTAACTTTTTAATGACAAAACTACATAATTGTAGAAAAAATGTTGTACTTGCCTAGTATATAATGGCTATATTTCACTCGGACGATTACAACTCGCGCCTACGGCTTGAGTGGTAAACTTCTTCCTCGTGAAATATAACCCCCATTATATGCTTGTTAAATAAAATACTATTAGACAACTAGCAAATAACAAAAATTTCTAAAAACCTATTTTTTGCAAAATGGTATAGTCTACATATACACCCCTTCTGTGCTTAAAAGTTGTAGACTCAGGACCTTCACATTCTCGGAATAAAATATGCCTGTACTCATTACAGTATCAGTACGGCAGCGATGAACACTACGGCATGGTAAGCCTATTGGAGAACATGTCTGACTTAATAATAAATACGTACTGTGTTTGCACGAAGACGCCTAGCAGAGACATAACGAGTACTTTTGGCGCCTATAGCGACTAAAGAAAACAGCGCCGTAATTGAAGTAAAAGTCATCACTTTATGCTTCGTTCAGAACCTCCAAATTAGAAATTAGAATTAACGTGAAATTAGTACTTAACATAAAATTTGTACGTAGAAATTAAGTACCGTTCACAATATAAATTAAAATATTGATAGAAATTTCTATCGATTTCTAGTTTATCGATCGATATATGACAGCTGTTTACATTTGCTAATGAGTTTTTTAGTGTTTCATAGTTCTGAAAAGAATTAAAATAGAGGGAAAATTAATATTTATGCTCATAGAACACAGAAAAATGTGGATAGAAACAAAAAAATATGGTCATAGAAATTTTTAGGATGACAAATGCTTACTGCGCATGCGTCAATTATAAATTAATGTAAGGGTTTGTAGTCTACAAACTTCTAATTTTAATTTATAAGTATAAGTACTAATTTAGAAGGTTGTGAACGATAACGTACAGTTACGTTAATTCTAGGTACTAATTCTAATTCCTAATTTCGAGGTTCTGAACGCAATTTAAACAATTTAAAATAATTTAAATAAATTTCAATTAAAATTAATATACCCTTAAATTATTGCACAAGTTTTATTTTTCATATTATAAACAATTAAGAATCAATTTTTACTAACGGCCTAATGAATTTTCAACCATTTACTCACAAAATTCGCATTTTTATGCTCTTTCTAATTTTTTTTTTTTTTTCGACCTTCGATCCATCTAATAACCCATCTAATATTGATTTCCCACGCTAATTTGAAATGAACACATTTGGAACGAAAACCGAGTATAATATAACCTATTATGGTATAATAAGCTTTAATCGCGTCCGCAATATTGCTTTTAGTGTCCACGGATGAAACAGTTACTGTTTCTGAGAAGATGTTAGTTATTCGCGGTAACCTTCAGACAATTACGTAGTCTGTCCATAGCAAGTCAATCGTGTTTGTAGATTACAGCAAAAACTCAAAGTCAGAAAATGTGCGTTGTTAGTTTCGTCCACTTAAATTTACTAAACCGTGATTGCCATTTTATCTATCAGCCAAATTTTACATTCACGGTTACAATAATATCTAACAAGTCTCAAGGCGGACATGCGCATTAAATCTGTATATCAACTTATTGCTTAATTGTTGATACCTTATTAAAAACTTCATCTGCGAACAAAGCTAACGTGTATTTTAAATAAGTAAATACCCTTGAATAAAAATACTAAAGAAAGGAGGTTTACATGCTAATTGGACAAACCGGGACGGTATTTGGAAATAGTTTCCGGCAGTGACAGTGAATTTATTAAAATAATTGTTATCGGTACAAAAAGAAAACAATACCAAGCTTGATATTTTCAAAAGAAGCTAAATATAGAAGATACAAACAATCAATAAAACACTATTATATATCTGTAATTTATTATTATAAAATTAATGAAACACACAAGTAAATAAATCATACAGAACTTATCGTAGACAATTATGACAGTAGGCCATTGTCCATAAGTAACGTGTATGTTGAGATTTATCAAAATCTCATTAATTCACTTACATAATATGAATGGAAAATTGTTACGAATTAAAAGTTATTTCTTTAGTCTTGCCATTTTGTGTTCTTGATCGCCCACTGCAGTACAGCTAACCATTTTGACATGATTCCAAAATTTCAGGTTAAATGCGTTATTTTATACTAAATTATAAAATAACTAAAAACTATTTTAGCCCTGTCTTTTATTTATGATCTATAAATAATGAATATACTTTAAATTGTCAATAAACACATTTTAATAAGTAAACAACAAAATATTGACAGCAATAGAGATATTTGGAATGACATAATTTCCGTCAGAAAAATGTGTATGTAAACATTCATACAGCCTCTTTCCTTTAGTCTTTTTATTCAATGGTAAATACATAAACCGGTAACAGGATCCAAACTCGCAATATCAAACAAATGTTTAAAAATTTGGTCGTCTTCTGTTTGGTGCCTTCATAAGATTCCTTAATATCTCTTAGGATCAATATGATGACTTGGTTTTTGCTTACAAAGACAACCCATGCAAATACCGAAAAAACCTATTTCAGGATTTTATCCTAATCAACCCCTAAAGGGGCGATTCTACAATTCGGTTGAATTATGCATCCCGTCGTATTTCCCGTGTTTGTTTAGTTGCAACATTCCTTTCTGGCACAGGGGTGTCTTTTTAAAATACTTGGAAATAGTTTTGACAGTTTTTTTAAATTTCACCCCTAAAGGGTGAAAAGAGGTGAATTGTGATTAAGGATTCTTTTATATCTTTTAAGACTAATAAGATACCGACTTGGTTTTTGCTTACAAAGACTACCCATACAAATGCCGAAAAACTTATTTCAGGATTTTGTCCTGATCAATGCCTAAAGGGGTAAATCTACAATCGGGGTGAATTATACATCCCGTCGTTTTTCCTGTGTTCGTTTAGTTGCAACGTTACGTTTAGGCCGCCTATGGCCGGGGCGATATTCGCCATAGCCTCGGTACGTCTCTCACGCTTAGTACGTCCTGTATCCACAATGTCATGAGTACAGAATACGCAATAAAGTCATTAGTTTCATCTTAAATTACATATAAATCAGTAATAATACACTTTTTATGATGGAACATTTGTAGCACGTCTATTATTGAAGTGATTCCATGTTCATTGCATTTTATTACCTATTATAATTCAGTTATCACATTGTTCTAATTACCGTTTCCACGTAGGAAATATGTTAAAAACAAGGCAATAAAGTATAGTAATGCCTTCCTCCTATACACGGAATGTAAATAAAAGCAACTATTATCACACTAATGTCACTTTGCACAGCATGTTAATCTATTCGTAATTGTTTCAGTTGGTGGAAAATATAAACTTCACATGGACTTCGAGATCATTGAGAAGAACAACAAACATTACATGAAGCCACTGAAAACTATCCTACCTTATGAACTGGACAGAGCTTATTTCCAACTAGATAACTTATTCAATGGGAACAAACTTTTAGGTAAGCTTATTTAGATGTCACCACATGGCTTGACAATTACAATTAACGTGCTATGTGAATTAGCTTTGAATTTTAAGCTTAAAATAACCTGAATATGCTTTAAATGCCGAATTGGAAGGGGCGCCCAAACAAATGAGGTTTTTTTTTTTGTCGTCCGATCACTAAGTTTGCTTTTTCTGATCGCTTGGTCTTAATTCCCTAGAATTTAAATATTATAGAATTTAAATATTATAGAATTTAAATATTATAGAATTTAAATCCTATATATTAATGGTACGGCCGGTATGTAATGGTAAAGGCGCTAAATGTTACTGGTACGGCCCTGCTGATAATACAATAGGTGGTCAAACTTTGATACATTATCAACAAAACACGGACTTTCTTAGGTTATTAGCAGTTTGAATTAGAATTACATCAATCAGTCAATCAATTACCTATTGAAGCAAATATGCAACGATGGAACACCATAAAGTTCTATCGTCTATACCAGTCGTGGCCAAAGTTCATGACTAAAAGAGCCACATACATATAAAGACGAAGTAGTACGTTTTAAATTAAATATTAATATAGAAAGAGCCACATCAAAAGCATAAAAGAACCGCATGTGGCTCGTAAGCCGTAATTTGGCTGCCGGTGGTTTATTCAGGAGTCGGCAACCTTTTTTACGTCACAAGCTGCATTAAATAACAATATTTTACCTGTTTACGTCGCGGGCCACATTCAACACTTTTTTGCGGGCTTTAATTCCTTCTGTACTTTCAATTTTTTATGAATTCATGAAAAAATTAAGCTGGAGCTGCAGCAAATGGTTTTCTTAAAACAATTGGGAACAGCGCACAAATTTACTAAGATGAAAACTGAGTACAGCGTTTTAAAACATTCAAAAGGAACAAATACTGTAAAAACAGTAAAGGGACAGATAAAGAAAAAAATATGCTATCGAAATGATTTAAAAAATATGTATAATCTAATTTAAAAATATATAACTTTGCGTGTTAGCTTGAGAATCACTGGTTTAAGAAAATATTTTCTTCTATTGGGCTCAACAGCGCTATGAAGTGACGCCAGGCGGACAAAAACTGAACTAGGCGAAACGAGTAATTGTTTATTGTTTACATCTGGTTTACATGTGTTTTCTCGTGTAGTTGTATTTAAAGTGTATTGCTTTTAAACGTTAGTGTTGCAGTTTGTTTGTTATATTAACTTTTGATAGCAATTATTATTCTTTTTTACATTACTTTATGTTATAATGAGTTATCATAAAACAAATTGCTGTGTGTTTGGCTGTCACTCTAGAAAAGGAAGTAACAAAAATATTTACTTCCACTATTTTCCAAATGAGAAACAATTTGTGAAAATAATAAATAAATTTGTTGTTGTGGAACAAATTAAATAAAAAACAAACACTAAATTATAAAAATCCTTCTCGAACATAATTAAATATCTACCCGTGTAATTTTAATGCAGAATTAGGGCAAGCGGTCTCAAATTCTGTACGCAGCTTTTCTAATACATGATCCTTCTGTGCCTACTTTTGTTTTTAATCAATTTTTTTAGGCAAGAATGTTTTTAACAGAGGTTGCGGTTCATACTGTTGTAAGACAGGTTTTTTTAAAAGGAGACCACAGGCATTTTAAATCTGTGCTGGATAATATTTCCATACACAATATATTGTTTCTGGAACAAAAAGAAAAACCAACAGAAACCACACAAAAAAAAAAGAAAAATCAAATATTCCAATAAAATCAATCGATGCCCTGTTCTCGGCTTCTTTCATTTTGGTTTGTTAACCACCTGGTACAAAATAATAGGACAACTGAAATGTGTTTGCATGTAGTTCCTGCTTTACAGGTGCATGACATATTTAAAACTTCAACATCATTACTAAATTTTAATTTCCCAGCGACTTTGTGAGGTGGTGATCTCAAACTGCTTGTTTGTAAACATAACCCACATATGTCAACATGCTCATCATTTTTGTCCAAAATTCCGCACAATATAAGATATACGGCGTTTAACAACTCTTCCCCTTCAACTACACACCTAGAAGAAGGTGTTGCACTTAAAAAATTAAAATAATTTAATAAGGATAGCTGTTTACTATCCATTGCAACTCGATGATTTAACATGTAAACAAATATGGACAACTTTCACATTACTCGTGTCAATCAGCTGTTCACAGCGCTCGTAGCGCCGCCATCGGGCATTGTTGTACCCAATAGGCAGATGTCCCCCTTGGTCTCCTACAATTTTGTTAGTTAGTATTTTGTTGTATCTCTAATAATAAAGAAAATAATGACGGTCTCCCGTTTCGCTGTTACGCGCTGTAACTATTAGAGAGTCAAATTTAACAGGATGTCCTAAACAAAGCTCGTTATTTACCCTGCTTTGTCCATCTTTGCACTTTTTGATCCATGAACACGATTTTTCTGTTGCAAAAGTTGCATTTATATCACTTTGTTCCTGATATTCTCACATATTTTCCTTAATCGTGGTCGAATATTAGACACAGCCATTCTCCTTTTTTGCTCGCATATATTTAGTAACTCTAGTTTTGTAATTTTTTATTTAAAACAATTCTTGTTCTTCCATTAAAGACAATATGAGAATTTCAACATAAATATTAAGCTGCATTCACAGCTTCAAAATTAATACATTATACGCTGTGCGTTGTAGATAAATCTAATAGACAGTTTTGCGTAACGAATGTTGTGACATCTGTGTTTCTATAAACCAATTACGAAAGAGTAAATACATTTATGTGAACGAATCTTTTTCCGAATCCGCCAGCGGCGAGATTGTGATTTTTTACTATATTTTAATAATAAAATTGTAGCCGCAACTACAGCAGTTCTTTTTCCTTTCAAGATTTCAGAACTTTGTTGAAATTGATATAACAGGATTTTTGAGAATATGTACAGTGGGATACCTAATGGGTGTTTATATATCTGTCTCATTAAAACAATGTATTAAGCATAAGTTTGCAAACACTGTCTACAATCCGCAACGTACAGTGGACTAAATTTAGGGCTGTAAACGGTCACTTGACTTACCATATGACAAAAGTGATTAGTGACAATCTACAGTGAACTATTCACTAAGCACAATACATTAATTTATAGTGCTGAATGCGGATTTACTTAAAAATGGATTTCTAACCCTGTTATACATACAGTTTTCAGAACGTCCTAAATAAAAAAACCTTGAACCCTTAAACCTTCGCGATACAGCACTTACAAATATTTGTAGAATACCACAACTTTATTTTCCATTACAATATTCAGCCTTTTTGTACAAGTTTTGGAAATTATCATAACTTATTTGACCTAAAATAAAACCATACTCTACTGATATTAATATCTTAGCTCACATGAGCTTGCTTGCTTATAACAACAATCAACCAAATTAGGAACTAATTGGTAGATTTTCGTTTCCAATATCTATAAGATACATAATTTCACTACTACAACAATTTAATTTATTGCAACGTCCATCCATTGTTCTTTTTTGTTGTTAAATAATATAGAAATTGGATACATCACAAAATACATCAAGTACAGAAGTTGAATATAACTGAATCATAAAATAACAAAAATAATAATAATAATACTAATAATATTAATTTTATTCGCTGCTAAATTCACTAGCTAAAGTTTAAAAGTTTACACATATCACGTTTCCATCTCTAATATATATTTTATTGATTGCAGCTGACAATATGAACACAGTTCTGAATGAAAACTGGAGAGAAGTAAACGCAGAAATTGGTTCCAAGATAGGAGAAGCTTTAGGACAAGTATTTGGAGCAGCCATTGGATCAATCTTCAGAAAAGTGCCGTTAGAAGAATTATTCATTGATTATAGTTAAATTATATGAACATTATTTATTCTTTATTTAATTAAAAGAAACATAGTAATACAATTTATAATAATATTGTTGTAAAAACTTTATTTAATATTACACAGTGCGATACATGTTAAACACAAATAATATCATGAATTATCATTTGCCAATCCAAAAATCCTCCCAGATACACGCAGAATATTGAAACCGCTGGACAGAGAGAAATGATCAATCAAAATTGTTTATTTAACTATAGTTCCCCGTGGCATAGCAGATGGACTACATGAGGTTTTTGTTGATATAATTATGGGAATATGTATGTTACATTAAATATGTTTGAATTACTGATACGAGAAAAAATATATATGACACCGCATAAAATAGGGCAGGTAAAATAGGCACTTTCAATACAAAGTATCGATATCACGTAGTGTTGATACTTTTTCCCGACACCAATAACGGTATAGATCAGTGGTTCTGAACCTTTTTAAAATCACGGAATACTTACAATTTTACAAAAATTTTGCGGAACACAGTCGTAAAATAAAACAGTATATACATTTTTATATAGCATAATATATTAAAAATCATATACATAACAGTTAACATACCAGTCAATAGCAAATAACAATCAGTAAATTAAATTTAAAAAAAAAGATAATTATCACAATCTTTTTAATGGGATATTTGGACCTGATGACTTTTACAAATGTTTTCAATATCTGGTCTTATGTGTGAAATAGCTACTCTCATTTCCTCTTCTATATTTGTCAGCCTTTTAATTTTTTACCAACAAAGAAACAAGCTAACAAAGCTAACAAGAAAGAGAGGGCAACTTTTGAATATATTAAAAAATATCAAGCTATGGAACAATATGAAAGGAAAAGATATGGATCGGTAGGTGCAAAAGCAAGTTCGTCAAGTCAAGATTTTAGGAACTTATTTGCACAAACTGGAAAAAAGTAATAATGTCCTCGGAAATAAACAACACCCAAACTAAGACAAAAACAGAAGAATGTAAAAACAGACCAGATAAGAAAATATTAATAACATCAAACTATAATCTCCCAATAGCAGTGACCAGCTGCACTGCGGGAGATAAAGACCAAACCCCCCCAATTAAGTACAGGAAGGAAAATAACATACATATAGGAACTGTTAACACTAGGACTCTGCTCGGAGAGGACAGAATGTGGGAAATAGAACATGCTCTGGAAAAAATAAAATGGGACGTTATCGGATTGTCAGAAATAAGAAGGAATTATGAAACGATTACAGAAAGAAAATTAGGGAATATATTTTGTCATACTAAAGGATTAAACGGTAATTATGGTGTAGATTTTATAATAAAACGCTCGAATAAATTTAATATAGTAGAGTTTATCCCTTATTCAGAAAGAATTGCACAACTCAAGCTGGAAATAAATAATACTACCTTAGCTATACTACAGTACTATTATAATGAACTAGAAAACAATATTATAAAGGCAGTTCCAGCTGGAAACATTAAGAAAAATCCAAAATCAAAGATTTCAACACAAACATTAGAGCTAATAAATAAAAGAGAAACACTGAGGAAAACAAGAAACAAAACATCCACTCAAATATTAGAATATGCGGAAATTAAAAAAATCACGAAGAAAAAAATAAAAGAAGACTTAAGAACTTATAATAATAATAAAATTGAAAAAATTATAGGTAAATCCGGATCAGTCAAGAAACTGAAAAAAGAATTACAAATTGGAAAACAATGGATTTTAAGTATAAACAAAAATAATAAAAATAATTTTAACCGTCTCGAAATATTATCTTTAGCAACGGAATATTACAAAGAACTATATACAAATACTTTAACCAATACAGAAAAAGATAAAATATCTTTTAAATTAACAAAAATACTGCCAGTGCCAATAATTATGAAAGAGGAAATATTAAATGCAATTGAAGAATTAAAAACCAATAAGAGTCCAGGGGATGATAATATCACCAATGAAATGGTAATACTAGGTAAGCACGAGTTAACACATAATCTACAAATCCTGTATAACAATATTATAACAACAGAGCAAATTCCAAACCAATGGTTACACTAAAAAATGATACCCCTGCACAAAAAAGGACCTAAAGAAGACTTTGAAAACTACGGCCAATCAGTCTTTCCTCATGTCTATACAAAGTTTTTACAAAAATAATACAGTCAAGAATAAAAAATAAATTGAATGAATTCAACAGCGTGGAACAAGCAGGCTTTAGAAGTAGTTTCTCAACAACAGATCATCTACAAGTTATAAATCAAATAATAGAAAAAACAAATGAATATAATATTTATTTGTATTTAGCGTTTATAGATTTTAAAAAAGCTTTTGACAGCATAGAGCATGTACATATCATAAATTCCTTAGTAAAAGCCGGAATCGAGCATAAATACGTAAAACTAATTGAAAATATTTATAATAATAGTAAGGCTTACATAATGCTTGAAACACCAGGACCACTTTTCCCGATAAAAAGAGGTGTCAAGCAAGGAGAACCAGTATCACTGTGTCTATTTACATGTGTGTTAAAAGTAATTTTTAAACAGCTAGAATGGGATAATTATGGTATTAATATTGACGGAAAAAAGTTGACAAACCTTCGTTTTGCAGACGACATAGTAAGTGTTCTCAGAAACTGCAGAAGATCTAAATAATATGCTACTAGATTTGGCGAAACTCAGTAAGGAAGTTGGCCTGACTATGAACCTTTCAAAGACGAACCACATAAAAAACAATATCAAACTTAAAGATGAAAACTTGGAATATGTCGATAAATTTATCTATTTAGGACAACTAGTATCATTTAAGAACAGACAAGAAGAAGAACTAAATAGAAGAATAAATCTGGCATGGAAAAAATTTTGGTCTCTTAAAGAAATATTCAAAGGTCGTTATAGTCAAAATTTAAAAAAGAAAGTTTACGACTCCTGCGTTCTCCCCACTTTAATATATGGATGCCAAACATGGACCCTAACAAAAAAAAAAAAAAAAACAACTGAAGAAAATAAAAACTAACCAAAGAAAAATGGAACGAAGTATGCTAGGTATAACGATAAAAGACAAAGTCAGAAATGCAACTCTAAGACGAAGAACAGGCACCATAGATGCAGCGAGGAAAACAAAGGATTTAAAATGGAGTTGGACAGGACACGTAATTCGCCAACAAGATGAAAGATGGACTCAAAGAGTAACACTTTGGATACCTAGTATCATATTAAATACCTATCATATTAAATCTAAATTTTATAAGATTTATGTATTTGGGAATTTAAATATAGGCTATTATTATTATTATTATTATTATTTTTTACCGTTTTAGATTTTCACTTATTTTCAAATGTTATTTTCAAACGGACCACCAGTGTTCCGCGGAACACCGGTTAAGAATTACTGATACAGATACCACGAAACCTGTGATCGATATTTATATCCCTACTTGTCACTGGTAATTATAATGAAACATTTTATATTTCATCAATATTCGTTAAAATGTGTTCATTAAAAAGAAAAGAAATAATGAAAACAAATCAACCTTCCAAAGGAAATCTTAAAGAAAATTGCACAGAAAATAGACCGTAGAAAGGTTTGACAACGAAAAATTGAGCATATATGTAAATTAAAATTTGAAAAATTCAGGAGCAACAGTGTATGGCAAAGATATATTGTAGAATTATACGGCAAAATAAACAAATAAACTTTTTTCAGTGAGTGACACGCGATGTGCACAATAGTATAATGAATCTAATAGTGAGTTATTGTAAAGATTTAAACAAAAATTACCTTTACTAAGCACGAAAAAAAACTTTCAATGCAATACACTGACGTTTCTTGTAGAGGTAATCACCGATTTTTCGGAAAATAGGTTCCCCACACTTCTATTAATATGACTAAAATTAGAAGACGACATTTTATTTTCTCGCGAATTGTCTTGCATCCGGTGAGTCATTTAATATACATATTATTTACTAGTCTCTATACATATATTTAACAACCTGATAAAAACAATTAGTACACGGTTTATAATGTATAAGCAGATACGAGAGAAATATTACGCATTATGTATACAGGCTTCATATTTTTATGTTGCTGTCCTGCTTGATGGTGTGTAATTCACGCAACACGCATTACGTAGATGTATGCAAGGAAATCACCACGCTTCGAACTGCATAAGCGAAACTATCTCGCAGTTCCCTGAATAAAGACGGATATATTGGACGTTGGGTATCAGAGGCGTAAACAGTCTATGGCGATAAGGCCCAAGCCATAGGTGTCTTGTTGTATAAGGGCGCGAAAATTATTGATATTTATTTGTTTGCTCTAGTAGATAAAATCAAGGAGTGCAGTAATGTGATTGTACATTACGACGGTAATATTTAAATAAAAACCGTTCTGGTTTAAAAATAACCACGTTTTTTCGAATTTTTTATTGGAATACAACATCCTTTCGCTATCTTTCGACGTAATCTACGTTCCACTCAAGGCATTTTTTGAACGGACGATGAGTTTGTCGATCCCCTCGTCGCAGAAGTCGGCCGTCAGTCCATTTAACCAACCGTTGACAGTGTCTTTGACGTCATAATCTGTTTGCATCCGTTTTTCGCCTAAAAATCCCTTCAATTTCGTAAAATGGCGATAGTTGGAAGGTGCCAGGTCCGGACTATAAGGTTGGTGGTCAGAGATTTCCATTTAAACTTCTCTAGCAACGCTTGCGTTGTGGAGATATTTGCATATATTTTAATGTAACCCTACAAAAACAAATGACAACAAGCATGGAATAGTTATTCCATAACAAGTGATGGAATGCAATACATGCAAACTGCATAAGATAAGTGCTTTAGAATAACATTCCAACTCTTGTGTTAGAATATTAACTTTCTGTAGTAAAAATTGGTTTTAGAATAGGGGATACGCATAAAATTTATTTTTCCTTAAAACTACATTTTTTTTATATGTTAATATTAGTTATGTCACCTAATTTAACAAAAATCACATTTTAATTAATATTATAGCCAATTTTTTTAATTAAAATATTGTAAATTTGAAATAAACCGACCACGTCGCGAAGTTTGTCGAGTAAATACGACTTAGACTGCTGGGGTTTGACGTCACAGATAAAGACTAAACATAATCTTTACGTGTGTATATTGTATTGTTCGCGAGTTTTGTATTTGTTTTTAAACAATTTTTCACGCATTTATTATTAAAATAATTAGTAAAATATATGTACTCACATTAAAATGGTCTTCACAAACTTAAAGTTTACTTTTTTCTGAAATATCGGTTTTATTTCGCCTCATAGCTTTCAGCCACAAATTTCGCCTTTTCTGTTGTTTTTCGCCATCAGATAATGATATAAATTGTTTTGTTTTTTTTGGATTTCTAATTGAACTATTTGCGCACATCGGTACTAAACAATATTTTCGACTATGTTTCGAAGTACTGGGGCCTGGATCTTCCATATTTTATATATTTTAATATAAAATTTAACTCGGTAAACATGTATAAATTGTTTTTATAGAATTAAACTTTATTTTAATTAAAATCACTCTAACTTTACATAACCTATAAAAGTTATACAAGCAAATAAGTTTACGACAAACTGTGTAGACAGTACGCTAAACACTGGGTAGGCTGTACGCAGTACACTTAGTTGGGGTATGACGTCAGACGTCGTTTTCGCGCGCTACAAACATTTATGATTTTTTAAGCCGTCAAATTAAAAAAAAAAAAAATGCAAAACTGTTTTTTATGTTTATATGCCACAAGAGGAATATAATAAAAAAAAAAATTTAAATCACGCCTATTCCCTATTGGTAAAATCTATAGTGGTCGTGGAGAAAAATAATTACAGATGTTTTGTTTATTTAGCATTGCCAACATAATTTTTGTGAATTACTTAACTACAAGGTGTCTCAAACGAAATTTTATATTTAGTGGATCGATTAAAAAAAAAAGTAAGCCGTATATAGAAAAAATGTTTATTAATTATTAAAATACACTTTTTGGGGATTTATTTCTTAAAAATAATATCGTCTAAATGTAGACCCTCGCGTTCTCGGCACTCATTTAATCGAACAGTAAAATTACTTATGACGTCTCGGCAGGTGGACTCAGGGATGGCTGCCATTTCGTGACGGATATTTTCTTTCAAATGCGCCAGTGAAGTCGGTTTATTGGCGTAAACTTTAGATTTAAGATAACCCCATAGGAAAAAGTCCATAGGGGTTAAATCTGAACTGCGTGGAGGCCAATTTATGTCACCTCTCTGGGAGATCAATTTGCCTGAGAAAATTACACGAACACGTGGCAGAGACATACTGGACGTGTGTGAAGTTGCTCCGTCCTGTTGGAACCATGTTCTTTGGTTATAGCCAGGAAAGTTTTGCAGTTCAGGTACCAAGAAGTTGTCTAACATCTCCACATAACGCTCTGAATTCACTGTAACTGCACGCCCCTTTCGTCTTCAAAAAAGTAAGGGCCGATAATTCCTCGCGCCGACATCGCAGCACATACGGTCACTTTAGGCGAATGTAGGGGTTTCTGATGTTTGCGTTTCGGATTCGTTGCACTCCAGTAGCGGCAGTTCTGCTTATTTACGTGGCCATTTAGTTGAAAATGAGCTTCATCCGAAAACAAAATGTTGGTAAACGTTGGAAATCGCTCAATCACCTGATTTGCGAAATTAAGCCTCTGACTGGCATCTTGGGGCTTTAATTCTTGCACCAATTGAATTTTGTAGGGGTGCAGCTTTAGGTATTTGTGCATAATGCGATGTAATGATGATCTATGCACATTTAAAGCACTTGCGCGCTTCCGAATTGAAAGGTTCGGGTCGTCACGAACAGACTGATTAACATTCTCCACGTTTTCTACCGTTCTTGATGACCTAGGTCGCCCGGATTTTGATCTATCCAGCGTTGTACCAGTCTCTTCAAACTTTTTAACCTAATTTAAGTGGCGAAAACCTCGAATACTGCAGAATTTTCTACGCGCTGCAGTCGCCGAATCACCATTTTTGTAAAACTCTCGCACGCATAACGCGCGGTCTGCTCCCGAGAAACGCTCCATAGCGACTAAATTCCCAAGAGCCAGGCTACCGATTGACATAACCCCCGCTCCCCTCGGATACGTTGCGTTCACGCAGTAAGCTAAATAAATATAAAATTTCTTTTGAGACACCTTGTACTACAGCAACAAACATAGGGTGCAAAGCTATACACATTTGAGCTTTAATTAAACCCATAACTAGTAAACTATTTTTTTAACTATGACCGAGGCAAACGGCTGTAAGCGAATTAATTTTACTATAGTAACATAGCAAATATAATCTAGTTATTTTTAATTGACCGATATGACCTATAATCAAATTAATCTATTAAATTATTATAGCTATAGGGCAGAACGGGGATATGATACGTAAATGATGTAACCAGAATATAAGCCACGGGCATCTAAACATGAGAAATTAGCCAATACCTATAACTCTACAGAAACAACAATTTGATTAAAAACATATTTACTATTCAATAACATTATTTGCATGTCATGAAAATGTATAAAAATAATTTAGTAGGCAGTAAAAATTTTCCACTTTTGTTATTTTGTTACAACCTCTAATTATGAAACGAGGAATTACCTGATACTTCAAATCAAAATAATTTTACAAGGTAAACACTTATATTATAACCATACCGGGTGTCATTTTAAAAATGTCAGTATAGTCCAGGAAATTGGTGTTCAACACAGTGATTTTGGAGAAAATTTTGCGGAAGTTTTGGATAGCGGAGGTATTGAGCTGTTTTCGAGATAACATTTTGGGACTCAACGGGTCGGAACTTCCGTCAAAAAACCCGCAAAAAAATATTTTCTAGTTTTTCTATGGGAACTTTTGTAGCGCAAACTAGCCGAAACACAAGCGCTGGCATTGAAAAAATACTTTTTGCGTTAATATAAAAATTGATGTGAAGTGTGAATATTCACACATTTCAGGGTTTCGCAGGTATATAATAAGTGAAGGCGGTATGCTGAGTGTGTAGGACAAATTTTACTTTGTAGTAATCACGGCAAAATGAACGATATTTTTAAAATAATTTATCGTCTATTAATCATATAATAAGATAAGTTATTAAATTTACGCTCTTAAAAATTAAATGCATCATTTGTTAAAATATAACTAGAATTTTGACAAAATAATTTCAACATAATAAAAATGCAAAAAAAAAAAACAGAAAAAATAAAATTCACTCCGTACTCGAACTCGAAACCCTTCGTTTCACACCAGTGCTCTAACCCATTTCGCTATCGCACGCCTTGCATGTGACTGTCTTACATTGGTATAACTTTTGTACTTTGTGAACAAAAAATCACAAAAAATGCGTTATTTTCCGAAAACATAATCTGATCGAAAATTCCTGTTGTACTATTTCGGTTCACACCAATATACATTACTTAGAATTTTTTTAGATTATTAGTTTAAACCATCTGGGCTGCAGGGTGTGGGACAAAAATTTTTTTGCACAATTTTGGCAAAAATCGCATCGAAATAATTTATTTTGCAAAAATAAAAATTTGATCGTCAATCCACGTACTAAGGGCTTTCATTTGATAACCTACTCAGAATTAAAAAAAAATATTTTTGTTTTCGATGAGCACGTATTTGTTTATATTTTTAGGAGGGTATGTTTTTATATGTTTTAGTATTTTTCCTATGTGCGGGTCAAAGAGTTGTGTAAGCATGCCAAATTTCAACCCTCTAGGTTTAGCCGTTTGGCTACAATTTTTACCGAACAGACAGACAGACAGACAGACAGACAGACTGACAGACAGACAGACAGACAGACAGACAGACAGACAGACAGACAGACAGACAGACAGACAGACAGACGCATTTTTGGTCATACCTACAAAACCCTAAAAATTAACCTCAAAGTAAGTTAAAAAATTTTAACCGCGCATTATAATATTTTGTTATTCTGTAACTTTATGGCGTTAAAATTTTAACCTCAATGTGGTTAATACAGTAGGTTATATTTGTAATTTTAACCAGCCAAATAAATGGAGTTATCATTTTAACCGGCTATAATTGTAACCTCTAAACCATTGTTTCTCAAAGGGTGTTCTGCAACACATTAGTGTGCCGCAAAATTTACCAAGTGTGCCACGAAATCTTAGAAAAACTAGAGTCGTTTTTATTTTAACATCATTTTCCGTATATACCTACAGTACCATTAATAATAATAAAGTACAGGCAGGATCTTTTATGACGAATTGAAATTGACATATCCTGAATACAGGGGCGCCTACATTCAGGCGCCAACACTATTTGAAAAAAGACCAATTAGACTTCTTCTATAACAATGTAAGTGTGCCGCGACATTTTTCTTCTTTTGAAAATGTGCCTCGAGGGTAAAAAGATTGAGAAACACTGCTTTAAACGTCAAATAGCCAGAAAAAATCGATTTTTAGAATTAATCATGGCAAGTCTGTTTATTTTAAACCAATTATTACTAGAACAAATTGAACAAAAGGAGGTTAATAAGTGAAAAATTACTATAGGTGAATAAAAAATATGTACAAATGCTTTTTAGGAGATCCGTTCGAATTAAACAAATTTACTTTCTGCGCTCATAATTATTTATATATAAATATTGTACATTTCCGCAATATAGATTTATTATATCTGAATGTTGTTCATTCACGATTCAACCATAACACTTGATTACATTAAATTCACACTGACACAAGCAAAGTACGTTCCCTTGTAGATAAATTCACAACATAGCTTTAAACCTAAGGTTAAAAAATTAGAACTTAACGCTTGGGTTATAACCTGAGATAGAAAATAAGAAACAAGGTTAAAATTTTAACGCCTGGTTAAAATATTACTTTTCAACCATAATTTTTAACCAAATATTTTTAACCACGAAAGGTACAGAATAGACCCGATAATACTAAAACTTACACATCAGTCCTCGTCTTGTTTCTTGTTTTTGATAGATTAATAATTTTTGTTGCAAATGCGCATGAAAAATCTACTCATTTCCACACCACTCATGAGGTAGAGTATGCGGCGTGTTTTCTTACCGTGCAAAACGTGTTAAACAGTGTTTTCTGATGGTGCTTCATTACCAAAAGTTGAACGAAGCGAATCTATGCATTGTTAATGAGTTAGGCCTTTACTAAAATCGTACAATATCATCTAACGAAAACCTTCACGAGTAATATCCATTTTTTCGCAAACTTGTTTTTTTAACACTCACTGTCAACAAACTACTCGGTGAACTTATAAGCTACCACTGATTTCACAATAACAAATGTTTTTGAATTTTACGAATATAGTAATGACACATTGAAATATCGCCATCTAGTGGTCGTTTGTAAAAACATAAAAGGTCACCCTCGTATTCCCAACAAATGCAAATTGAAGTTTCTTAATTGTAGAATGAAATAGAAAGAATATTATTTGCCTGTTTGTTGTTTATTAAAAAATGATTTTTGATATCAGTCTGCTCTCCAGGAATAAAAAAATGAAAATTTGTCTATTTTGTTATTTAGATTAAACTATTATTTATTTAGACAATATGAAAATCCTATTTTTAAACTGAACATGACAAACAACTAAAATATGCCTTTATCAATTAAAGAAATATTACTAAAATGTTCTTCATCACATCAACAATTTTATTCGGAATTATTTAATGTTTTACATATAAAATAAGTAAAACCAGAATTAATCAAATTAAGAAGCGCAGTTTTTTACATAACATTCTATAAAATGCGTGGTATTTGGTTTTCCATTATCCTTGTATGTAAACCAAAGGTTGAAAAAAATACTTACATATAAATTAGCTATAGCACGAAAATACTGGTAGTCTTAAACAACCAGTAGGATGAAAAGTGTAATATTTTTATTGTTTATAATATATGTATGTGAAGGTGTTAAACTACGTAAGTATTTGCAATATTTACACCCACTGTTATTCTTAGAATATTTAATTGTATCTTCTTCAGCCCATAAACGTCCCACAGTAGTTCTCACCGAGCCGTAGTTTCCACTACCGTACTGTTAGTTTATGTACGGCACGGGCCTTCCTCACTCCGAAGCAGTGACGGACTAAGGAAAATCGGGGCCTTAGGCAAGGTTCTCATTGCGGACCTTATTAGTCAAAAAATCATAAAATAATAGAAAAAATGTGTAATAAAACCGTTTTGCGGGCCCCAATAAAATACGGGCCCTAGGCAGTTGCCTAGTTTGGTTAGGCCAAAATCCGCCCCTGCTCCTAAGAGTAAAGTTTCAGGTCTACAGCTCCCATGGTGAGCTAATTCGGGTTGGAAGCGGTGCTAAATTTTCATATTTATGATATGATGTTTTTTTTTTTTAATTTTTATGTGTTTTTATTATTTTAAATGAGGACGAGGTAATAAGGACAAATACAAATATCCATGCCCTGATCGGGATTCGAACCCAGGACCTTTAGCAAAAGAAAAAGGGTCGTTACCTCTACGCTACTGAGGTCGGCTAAAATATAATACTCTGTTGCTGTGCGCCAAAAATTTTAACTAACAGCTAAAATATAATAATGCCACTCGTATCGAATTGACAACAATTAACAAAAAAATCTTCACTCAAAGAATACAATTTGAAGAAAATTTCGTCACAATGCGAAATAGGCCATTTAAGGGTTTCGTAGGTACGACCAAATAACTCTTATATTTATACCGTCACTCATGTGTCTGTCTGTTTATCTGTCTGCCGGTTCCGTAGAAATTCATTATTAGGTATTATTTTTTAATAATAAAAATTTGATTTCAAAATAGATTCGATTTCCGAAGCTATGACGACAGTTTTTAATTATACCTATATCTAAATACCCGACAGCTGTCTCTCTGATATGATAGTTTTATATGATGACGTGATGACTTTAAGACTACAAGATGGTAGGTTTGATTTTTATCTATATACAGGGTGTTTATTTGAAACGCCGCACATCTAATAACTCCTTTATTTTAAGAGATACAAAAAAATCTTCAGAAGAAAAGTTAAACTAGGAAAAAGGACCCATTTAACGACTATAATAAGAATTCTGCATCACTTCCGGTTTCAGCGGAAATTGTTTCAACTTTTTATCTAGCATAAGGAAACGGAACTTTTTTTTTTTCTTGAAAGCACATTTAATAAGCTTTACAAGGATACCAAAATATCATAATTTAATTTTAACCATTTCAAAATAGCGACCATTTATTTACAAAATAATAAATAATATAAAAATCGTAGAAACTAAATTATAAAAAGATAAAAGATATAACATTATGTTAACTAGGAAAGAAATAAAACAAAATATGACCAAAGTTAGTAATAAACTATGGAAAATTTACAAATGTTCAATATGACCGCCGTTGTTATCCACACATTTTCTCATTCGTAATTAAAACTCTTCCACTACATTTATGACGGTACACTCTTCTAACCTTCACTTTCAGGATACCTTTCTTGGTAGAGCTGCTGGGCCCTAACAGAATTTATTTGACATTCCCCGAATGTCAGAACCATATCTGTCATTTTTTCATTTGAATAACGTACGTAAGCCATAATTACAAACGATTTGATGTTATCACCTTTAATATCAATCGTACTAACAGGCAAGAAAATTTGCAGGTTTTACTTGTTTTTTTTTTTTTTTTTATGTAACAAAATCATTTTCAAAGCTTGCTATGCTTAATTTTGTACGATTTATGTTATTTATTATTTTGTAAATAATTTAACCATTTTCAAATGGTTAAAATTAAAGTATGATATTTTGATATCTTTGTAAAGCTGATTTAATGTACTTTCAAGAAAAATAAATTAAACTATCGATTCCTTATGCTAGATAAAAAGTTAAAACAATTTTCGTTGAAACCGGAAGTGATACAGAATTCTTATTATAGTCCTTAAATGGGCCCTTTTATTTAGTTTAACTTTTCTTCTGAAAATTTTTTTGTATCTCTTAAAATAAAGAAGTTATTCGTGGTGCGGCGTTAAAACAAACACCCTGTATATAAACCCCAGTTGAAAGACAACTATAATTTATGAAGTTATAAAATTACGTATTTTACTAATAGTTCTGTAATTTTAATGCAAAATTTATTCACTACAGCTCTTTCTAACGAAAACACACAATAGCGCCGATACATTGGGACAGTAAATTTAATTTAATTACATGATCTATATTGTGATATTTTAAATCCCACATTTATTATCCAAGTTGTTACATTGTCTCAGTTTAACAATATATTCATTGTTCCAGCTTCTTACTTCCAAAAATGCAGCAGACATGATCCAAAATTCAATGACTGTCTAACAGAAAAGGCGAAAATAATATGGCCGAAATTATCTCAAGGTATGTCTAAAGTGATGCGATATATTCATACGACATTGTCGCGCAACCATGTTCCAATATAATTTCGAACACAGGTATTGTATGATGAGGACAGCACAATATTTATGTATACTTATCGGTAGATTCAAGTCCAACGACAAGCCCTTATTCTTTACCTAGAGTCACTGTTGGCTGGCACCCTATTCGAATGGGGGCTATTCTAAACAGAAGCGTATATTTACAGAACTGTAATGTTCTGGCCAGATGTAGATGTTCAGAATGAGCCTATTAGTGTAACGTTTCCTCCGTGTAGAAATGACACAAATAGTACTACAAATAATTTAACACTACAATTTAAATGCGCAATATATAAAATAAATTGTGCATTTGTTGTAAGCATTTTATAAAATAATTGTGCAACAAACAAATTACCATGTAAAAGTTACCAAAAAAGTAAATGTGCAATAAATTATTTTTTTGTTAAATATATATATTTTTTGCAATATTAAAAAAGAACGGCATTAAAAAACAAGTTTGTGCATTTAATGAATTTAAATGTACCTTTTATATTATATTTGTATACTAAAAAAAATTAATGTGCAGTATATTTGTAACCTATATAAAATATATTAACAGCTTAAAAAATATTTGAGCATTACAAAAATTACATGCACAATATTTTAATTAAATTACCACTTAAACATCGAATGCGCGCAATCAATAAGTTATTTGAACCACCAGAAAAATAGAACGTGCCTTAGAATGAATAACTTGTGCATTAGATTATCTTGTGGTGTTCGCAATTACCTTCTGCAGCGCTCAACGTTATCTGTATCCCTGAGTCCTGGCATTCGTACAAAAATATTTGTAATATATTTAACGATATCTAGATCGGAAACATTTAAGTTGGGGACATTTTATCCAGGGACATTTTGTCCGCCCACGAATATACCACATGTATATTACTTAAATACCAAATTATGTAAGTGATTCTAAAACATAAAAATGTAAATTTTTATTAATCATTTTCTTTATGTTTATGCTAAGTTTATGTAATTAGATTTAGAAAAAATAATAGCAAGTGCTAAAATAAATTTATTATTATTATTATATATTTTTTTGATGTTTTTATAAATACATTTTTTTAAATGTGTTGATTTTGATTTTGCGTTAATAAAACATGTTGACAATTTAATAAAAATAGTATTTTTTAAATGTTTTTAAATAATATGTATATAATTTGGGCAATAATAAGCTTATATTTGATATAATTTTCGAGCCTTAAACATTTTCGGACAAACTACAATGGTTTTCACGTTTTTATACTCGGTACCCCCCAACTAGACTAAAATATTTTCTGGAACCCCCCAAGAAAATTTTTAAAATAATATTTTAAATGTTCTTAATAATTTATTGTTTAATAATTAAGTTCAAAAGCAAAAACTGGTAAAAATTAAATTTTTTCTTTTAATTTCGAGACCCCCCGGTTATATTAGGTACAACCTAAATATTGTATGATGTTCCAACTACGATGTTCGCTCTTAACAGAAGTTACCATACTTTTTATTTATTTTTTAACTGTTAAATACCGAAACCATTCTCTATTGACTTTAACAACTTTGCTTACAAGAGCTGATGTATCTTCTTCACTATCTTTTATCAAAACTATATTATCAGCGTACCTCAAATTATTATTTTTAGGATCACCAAAATGTAACGCCTTCATTCGCCTCATGTAGAGATTTGTTAAATATAAACTGAAAATACTTTGAAAAGTAGTGGTGACAAGGACAGTCTTGTCGCACGCCTGTTTTTATAGCAATTATCAACTAGTTAAATAACACCACTACTATCTACACAGTTATATAGGGAAGGTTATAGGGAAGAAAAATCTCTCTCGATCTTCCTTTTCTCACTTTCACTGCTGGCGTTATTATACGAATAGCGCATCGAGCATATTATCATCCTAGACTCACACACACCCTGAAGCCTCCTACAGATCTACAAACAATGTTCACATACAAATGTTTTTAAACACTTGCCCGATGCAAAAACCAAAAAACATTTCGCCGTAAACGAAACTTAATATGTTTTTGCTTGCCCCTAAGCAAAAGTTTAGGGAAAGAAACACAAAAAACACGCATACATTTGTATAAATGTTTTTACACAAATATTTGCAAACAGTTTTTATACTGTTTGTAAACATGTTTTTGTATGTTTTCGGGCAAAAGTATGTAGATGTGGACTAGGCATGACACTACCATCTGGGTGTGTGCTTCTTCCTCACTACCCAGTACGGCCGCTTCATCCTCTTCACGCCTGTATCGTGCTACCATCTCGCCAGTATATTAGGAAATAAATTTGCTGATGGCAATAATTTTCTTACTCGATGTAAAATCTTGACAGATATCAAAAATGCTTGTTATTTAATTTAATTTAATTTGTTTATTTATATCCAAGGTACAATAATTAGATTTTTTTACAAATAATGGACATAATATCAGTTTGTACATTGGATAAAGGCCCATGATCAGTCATTGTAAGAATACAAAGACTGTTCTTCCTCATGAGCCCTTAAAAGTATAAAAAATATAAATATAGCACATTAACATAAATAACCAGGGTTCTTTGCTATTGACAATACCACAGTTGTTATAGCCAACGTTGAAGCATGTAAATATGTAACATTCCCTAACTTGGGCAAAATTAAGGCTGAAAAGAACATTGAAAAAGACATGAAATTAAAAGGGCAAGATGAACATATTAGTAGATTTGACATTGTTAACACTTTTTAAACTTTAATAAATTATTCTAAATTTTTATAAACATTTATAAACTTTTATAAACTTTTATCCCAGATGAGCTTCTTTATTTGTGTTTTAAAAGAGATTAAGCTAAAAGATTTAAGGTTTGAGGGAATAATATTGTATTTAGCGCAAATGTCAAAAGAGAAGCTATGTTTAAATGTTGCAGTTTTGTAAGAAGGTGGAGAAAGAGTGCCCTTAAATCTTATATTAACATTATGAACGTCAGATCTGAAGGTGATTTTGTTGTACAAATAAGGGGGAGTTTTGAGAATCAACACTTTATGATAAAATACAAGAGATTGCGAAAGTCTTCTTTGTTTCATGTTAAGCCATGTAGACAAGTGAAGGTAAGAGGAGATATGCGAGCGCCTTGGTACACCATAAATAAATCGCAAACATGAATTTTGGACCTTCTGAATTTTTTTTATATCAACCGCAAGCAGACAGGGTCCGTAAACTACACTACCATAAGTAAACAGACTCAATACAAGGGAGTCGCATAGTTTTATCCTAATTGCCTGGTTCAGGTATTGTCTGTTACCATAGAGGATCTTTAACTTAAAGTAGGCTGTTCTTACTATGAAACTGATATGCTTAGAGAACTTTAATTTATCATCAAAAATCAATCCCAAATTCTTCGCACTGTCGGATATTGTCAGAGCAGACCCGTCAAGAATCAGTTTGCAAGCTGGCTTAATTAGATTCTGATCGTTCTTTGGACCAAAGATTAAAACTTTTGATTTTGTAGGGTTAATAATTAGATTATGGTCCGCAGATGCGTTATGCAATGACTGAAGGTCTTCGTTAATATTTGAAATAGCAGCTAAGTGGTTATTAAGAGGAAACGAATAAAAGATTTGGGTATCATCAGCAAAATAGTGAACTTGGCAATGTTTAATATACTGTGAGAGATTAATGGTATAAATTATGTAAAGTAAGGGTCCCAAAATACTACCCTGCGGTACTCCAAGGTGGAGGAATAGTTTCTTAGAGCTTATATTGTTAATTACTACAACTTGACTTCTGTTCGAAAGGTAACTGGAAAAAAAATTAATCACATCTTTACCAAGGCCAATGAAATTTAAGATTGACAAGAGGATTTCATGATTGATGCTATCAAAGGCTTTGGAAAACTCAAGCAGGATTAATACTGATAATAGTCCTGAGTCAGTAGCACGTAGAATTTCGTCAGTAATATGCGCAAGTGCAGTTGTACAGCTAAAATTAGGTCTAAAACCCGACTGAAAAGGTGGTAGTAAGTTGTTGTTATTTAGGTAATTACATAGTTGATTGTCGATAATTTTTTCTAAAACTTTAGATAAGGTAGGTAAAATGCTTATCGGTCGTAGATCCTTATGGGATGTGGGCTTATTTAACTTAGGTATAGGTTTAACACAGGCCATTTTCCAAACTGCAGGGAAAACGTTATTCAACATGCAAAAGTTGATAATATGGGTAATAAAGGGTATTAGATATGGACAACAGAAGTTAACCATAATAATATTAATTTTATCACAACCACTACCCAAAGATTTAATTGAATTTAAAAAATAAGACACTTCATTGTCAGTGACAGTAGAAAAAGAAAATTTTGCATTATGTAAGCAGGAAGGGTGAAGATTATTCTTATAAAAATGTAAAATATCTTGGTTAGGTGACATATTGTTGCTAACAGAATTAACAAAAAAGTTATTAATTGCATTAGGATCTTGTAGTGAAGGAGGCAGTGTTACATTCTTTTTATTGCTATGAATATTAAGTTCATCAAGGATTTGCCACATAATTTTAGGATTTCCTATGTTTTTCCTAAGGGAGAATTCTAAATAAGCTTTCTTTTCCAACTCTACAGTTTTATTCACTAAGTTCCTTAGTGATTTATAATAATCAAAGGAAGACTTCTTACCATTTTTCTTGTATTTAGACTTAGCTTTATCTCTCAAATTCATCATAAAGCGCAAATTATCAGTTAACCAAGGGTTATATTTCTTTGTAATTGTTTTGTTAACGTAAGGAGCATGAAAATCAAATAAGGTACTTAAGTTATCATTAAAGAAAGAAAGTTTATCGTCAATGGAATTAAGGTCATAAATTAGTGGCCAATTGAAACTACTTAAATGTTGATTAAAAAGCTCAAAGTTAATATTAGTAAAGTCACGATACGATAGAGTTCGGGGAAGTAGCTTAGCTAGGTTAGAGTCGAATATTGATGTCACCCAAGATGATAATATTATCATATTTTAGTGTATACTCACCAACAGTGTCTTCAAAGCAGTCCATAAAATCATTAATGCAAGTTTTTTGAAGTCTATAAATGACACCGATGGCGTAGTTGAATTTACCTACTTTCAGAGTGATCCATAATTGTTCAAAAAAAGTATTATGAGAGGAAGGCTGAATCGTAAATGTTAAGTTTTTATTAATAAATAGGCCTACTCCTCCTCCTTTGCGACCATCAGTCCTATCCGCTCTAACAAAAGTAAAATTCGCAATATCAACAGCCTCATCTGGGATAATTGGGGATAGCCAGGTTTCTGTAACTGCAATTAAGTCGTGAGAATTAGTTTGTAAGTAGCTTTTTATGATGTTAAGATGTAAAGTTAGGGAACGCACATTAACATGGGCCACAGACAACAAATTAATGAGATTAACTTGATCAGGCCAATTGTGGTAGCCAAGAACATAAACAAAATGTGCGTAGAACCATGATTAAACAAAAATATAATGCTATTGAATTTAATAAACAATCAAATAATAAACAATAATTAAGATAAAAGAAAAGAAAGAAAGAAGAAAGAATAATAATAATTATAAAATAAACAATAATTCTAATATTAACAAAACAAACAAATTAATTAATCAAAACAAACAATACGGGGAAAAATCATAATAGATTATATGCAATTATATAATGTATTATATAATTGCCAAAAATTATACATGCAAGATTATATGTTATGGCAAAATTAAAATAGTATCTACATGGGCAAATAAAAATAAATTTAAACATTGATAAGACATCCTGCGTAATCTTTAAAACACCCCAAAATAAATTAATTCCACCAAACAAGTTGAACAATAAGCAGCTGTAAATGGCTCCCTCTTAAATATCCCTCTAAACAGTAATGAGATTATGTCAATCTTCAAATCTTCCATATACAACCAATGACAACAAGAATACATAGATTCTCTACAACGCATACAAGGATCATACTACGGTGAAATTCAACCTCTTCTTCCTTTGGTTTTCTTCTCACCAAAGCAGATCTTTTATATGCACTCTTATCCGGCTTAGATTGAATCACAACTTCTCTCCTTATCATCTGCATAGAATTAACATGGTTTCATCTCCTTTCTGTCCGTGTGATAATTTGTCTGTCAGTGATTCGAATCATTTATTGTTTGAATGCCCAATTCAATTTCGCAATCGTAACTTATTCATACAAAATTTAGTTGTCCAAAAAATATCTTTACCTACTAATACTCAAACGCTTTAAACTATATTAAAGCAGAAAATATCAAATTCTAAATGTAATTTTTAAAATATTGTAATCTCTGTATTTATACATGGCTAATAGCCAAAGCAGCTAAAGCCAACAAATAAAAGGAAATAAAAATCAGCTGTAGCCACCACAGGACCGACCGCCATCACAAAGTACTTGTATTAATACATTCTAGCAGCAGAGTAGAAATAACTTGGCCTAATATTTTCTAAGAGAGATATTATTTATCATGACCATGGAAACGTTACATATAAGTATGAAAAAATAGATACTTTCGAAAAACTTTTCAAAATTTTTTCGTTTCATCAAAAAATGTCTCAAATAAAAGTTATTAGTTAAATAACTTTTTTCGAAATATTTTTCTGTTGCTTAATATTCGCAAAAATCTTAAAATCGACACGAGTAAACTCCCATTTCTATTCAACCGATTTTTACCAAAAGTTGATCAACAAGTGCCACTGATGTCAAAAGCTTAAATATGAAGTTTCATAAAAATCCTTTTATCCGAATTTACTCTGCACGTATACACAGACAGACAGACAGACGGACAGACAGACGGACATACAGACAGACCGACAGACATCATGCTAAAAATAGTCAAAACGTTATGTAGGGACCTCAATTCGTCGAGATCCATCGAAATCTGGAAATGTCAAAATCGGTATGATCACAAAACCTCCCTTATATATGTTGGCGGTCGGTAAAAAGTTGAACAATGAAAATCAAAAAGTAGACATATCGGATACCTCAATTGTACTAGGACTAACTTTTGACAATATAAAATGGACAGACCACATCAATAAACTATGTCAAAGGTTTTGCTCGTGTTTATTTCTACTAAGGTCGTTAAAACTGTCTGTAGCATGAAAGTTTAAAAGAACGTGCAGTTTTCATGTATTCACTCACACCTAAAATATAATGTTATCCACTGGGACCAATTAACTAATGCGATACGAGTATTTCGCCTTCAAAAGTTAGCAATTCTAATTCTGCAATCGCTTAGCTCCAAAGATTCGTGCACGGAGTCCTTTGTAAAACTTAATATATTAACCCAGCCTGCAGAATATTTTCTATCTCTCTGTATATTCACATAAAAAAACAATCAATTGTTCGTATTCGAGCATTCCTATAATACAAGGAACAAGATGCAACATTTCCAAAGCCACACCATCTAACTTGTTACCAAAATAGTGACCATTTCAATTGCTGTAAATACTACAATGCACTTCTCGATGCAATGAAGTTGTTAAGTAATGCACTCATTTTCTAGACAAATGTAAAACAGCACCTAATGGAAAAAGCATTGTACGATGTCAATGAATATTTTAATTAAATCCCATACTTTTTAGTTATCACTATTATTCAATGTTTCCTCCACTGTCCATATATCCAAAGTTTTATATAATTTACTCCTTTTTAGGGTTTTGTAGGTATGACCAAAAAACCCTTATACCGTCATTTTGTCGTCTGTATGTCTGTCTGTCTGCCTGTCTGTTCGGTAAAAATTGTAGCCAAACGGCTAAACCCAGAGAGTTGAAATTTGGCATGTTTATACAACTCTTTGACCCGCACATAGGAAAAATACTAAAACATCTAAAAACATACCCCCCTAAAAATATTTAAAAAAGTTGTGCTCATCAAAAAAAATATATATATTTTTTTTTAAATTGTGCAAAAAAAAAATTGTCCCACACCGTGTAGCCCAGATGGTTTAAACTAAAAATCTGAAAAAAATCTGGGAATGTACATTGGTGTGAACCAGAATAGCACAACAGGAATTTTTGATAAGATTGTTTTCGGAAAATAACGAATTTTTTGTGTTTTTAACTAAAATATGTTAAATATTTAATTCGCTATGTAACACACTAGATCAGTAGCTCTAGTAGCGTAGTTGGTTTTGTCGTGCATTTTGTAATTTGCAAACTAGAGTTCGAATCCTGTTAATTTTATTTTTTGTTCTTTTTGCATTTTTATTTTGTTTCAATTATTTTGTCAAAATTCTAGTTATTTATTGGTAAATGTTGCATTTAATTTTTAAAAGCGTAAATTTAATAACCAGTGGGAAGTGTTGAAATTATAATTTAATTCTATGTTTGACGAAATCAGAGAGCGGGGCTTATGATTTAAGCAACCAATGGAAGCCATAGGCGCAAATTTCAAAATCTTAATGAACCTTGTATATAAAAAAAAAAATTACTGCTCATATTTAGAAACTTAAATAATGATATTAGGCATTCGAATTAAAATACATAACAAAATATTTTGACATAAAATTTGTTTTGGCATCCCAAATAATCATCATTCAGTTACTAAATACCTGCAAGCCCCAGAAACGTGTGAAAATTCACACTTCACATCAATTTTTTATGTTTATATTTTTAATATTATCTATGTACCGACTTCATTTTATATAATAATGTTATATTGTACATTATTATTCTGTAATATTTATGTACATAAAAGACAAAAATAAAAATAGAACTAAATGCCTATTTTGGATGTTCCTGTAACACAATTGTTAAATAAGTAATAATATTTAAATTATTTAATTTATATAGTATAGATTAATAAAATACTAATGGCTACATTTAAATTTGCAGGGGAGGAAAGTATCCACTTTCATTCTGCTGAGCCATTAATGGTGCCTAACATATATGTGGATGTTAAAGGAAACCTGCAGCTCAATATGTCAAACACCTCCATCCATGGCTTAAGTAATATTGATATAAAATCCATTAAGTATGTTACTATTACTTCTATTTAATTCTAAATACCAACCAGTAATTAGAAGTAAATGAAATACACATGTCTGGAAATGCATATTACTTGTTCGAATAAAGTTAAAGCAATATAACTAAGGATAAATGTGTCCCAAACGGCGGACTATCCAGAAATTCATACTATAGTCGGATTGCTGATAGGTGACTGTTACATGTATGTATCAAGTAGTGCATTCATATAATAATCTAGTTACAATTTATCAGCGATTTTAAAAATGTTTTTTGTTATTTGTCTTATCTGTCAGTTTCTGGTAATAAATATTAATTAAAATATGGCTTGCGGACAATTTTTAAATTCACAAACTTTAATTTTAAATCTGCTGGAATAAACAACAAATTATAATCCAAAATTTACGTATGAGTATAAATTTTTCCTTATTTATAATTATTATCTTAAAATTAATAATTTTGTTTGTTTGAGTACTGATGTAAATTTATTTTCGCGCTCTAATTAGTAAAGATATCTACGAATCATGCCGTTTCTATCTAATGCATTGTTTTTTATTCAAATAATTTTGAAGGTTAGTTGTCAACTTGGGTCACTATACGTTACTATGGGTATGCAAATAATTATGATGATATAGACAGAGAAAGCATATTGTATTGAATATCGATACTTGTAGCAATTGTCATTTATCAGCAATCTATAGTTCTTCGTCAGCATGTTAGCTTCGCCTGTCAGTGGTACTTAGTGTGAGTGGTCAAAATAACGCGACACACCACAATACTGGAAGAGTTAAACACATGTCCCGCAGGACACTTGTAGCATTTTTTATTAAAAGACGAAGAAAATGAAGAGCTCTACCTTGTCCTAAATCCTAAATATATCATATTAAAAATATTAACAACGGTGTACAAAACACGAATTGCACAACAGGATTATTTTAAAACTATTTTATCTTTCGTAGAATGGATTTAGAGAAGCAAACAATAAATGCAACATACTTCATGAAACAAGTAAGTACGAGAGGACCATACACCATTAATGGCCATATATTGCTCATACCAATCGTAGGAAGTGGTGTATCTAATTTTACTTATGGTAAATATAAATTTTTCTATTTCTATATTTCTTTTACAGTTCAAAATATATGTCGTGACATAGCGTGACGAATTATGATCTTTCTTAGACAACAATATACAGTCAAGTGCATAAACACACATTATTGTATATTTAATATACTGTGTAACAGCGAAACTGACCACTGCCAATATTAAGTTTATTAACACTGTTACAAAAAATACTATAGAACGAAGTTCTATAAGACCAAGGGGGACATCTGCTTAAATAAGATAATATTTATTAATAGCAGTGGTTCTCAAGTTAGAATACTAAGTTATATTTTTTCAAATAGGATTGTACATATTTTTTATACCTATTAAATAGCGTATTTTTTTAAATTCAACCATGTATTAGTTTAATATCTTGACATAATAAAAATATTGAAAATAACGCGATTGATATTTAAATAATTTTTTATTTTTCATATTAATAACTGATCAATAATGAAAGCTACTTCTTCTGTTTTAAATCGTTTAGAATTGAAGGGTTCGGGTGTAAAACCTGGTAACTGACATATTTTTCAAAACTGAATTACTGCATGTAAAATATGGTAAATGTCATCATAAACTAGATTTCACTTCAAATTTACAAAGAATATCAATAGATACATCCAGATGTATCATGTAATATGTGGTATCTGCATGTTCTCATTTTTGCAATATTTTTACAAAGTTTTAATGTCGTCTCTTGCAAAAATATTAAATTGTCAGATATCAGATTTTACTCCCGTACCCCTCAATTATGTTTAGAAAATAATGGAAATCAAATGGAACATTATTTATAAGAAGTATTTAACAATAATTAATTTTTAACTTTAATTTATCACTCTTGTTTTTCATCCATAGTTTACTGCACACAATATTAAAAATTAAAAATTATTTAAATTTCAATCGCAGTTTTTTCAATATTTTTATTATGTCAAAATATTAAACTAATACATGGTTGAATTCAGACAAAAATACGTTATCGAAAAGGTATAAAAAATATGTATAATCCCATTTGAAAAAGTATAACTTTGTACTTAAAACTTGAAAACCACTAAGCTTCTTCTTTTTTAAGCAGATGTCCCCCTTGATCTCCTATAACTTTGTTATAGTTAGTTAAAATTTTTGGCGCACAGCAACAAAGGCTATTTGCGCCTATCGCAGCCCATCTAAATGACTAGACTATGTATTAAAAACAATAAATTAGACACTAAATAAATAAATAAAATCATTAAAAATACGCATACTCAATGAAAGAAATCTTGCACTGACAAACACAAATAAATAATATAAAAACTCTGTTCGAAAATTTGAACAGACTTAGGGTGATGGTAAGAGGCTGTAAAGGGGTCAATTACCATCGAATATCACGATTCACGGTAAGTTCATCGAAAATCAATTCATCGAAAATCAATTCATCGAAAATCAATTCATCGAATATCAATTCATCGAAAATCAATTCATCGAAAATCAATTCATCGAAAATCAATTCATCGAAAATCAATTAATCGAATGATCAATTCATCGAATGATCAATTCATCGAAAAAAAATATTTTGTAAATATTTGAGAGGAAGGCCGAGGGGATCGGAAAGCCAAAAAAGCAGTGGTCAATAAAAGTTGACAGACTACACTTATTAAATAACTATCATACTTGGTCTATTAATAATTTTTAAATTTTCCATTCAGAAAATACGCCAGGTAAAAGATACCTGTTGGATTATTTTGAAATCGAACAGGGCTACTTAGATAAAAAAACCCGGTTAATGGGATCAAAAATGTACTTAATACACCCATTCTTAAAGGATTATAAAAATGGTATTTCCCCATCTGTTAAGTCTTAAGGGTTTTGTGTTATGTACATAGTTTTACTATTCATATTTACTATACCACACATGATTTGTTCAATGTACGGTGATTCTAAACAGGTGGCATTGTTATGTTAGTGTGAGTTTGTTTTGTCATTAAACTAGATGATGGGTAGCTCGCTTCGCTCGGCTTCTTCTAACCAAACCCTTACTAACCTAACCTAACCTAAGATAGTGTTTTGACATTAAACTAGAAGATGGGTAGCTCGCTTCGCTCGGCTTCGTCTAACAAAACCCTTACTAACCTAACCTAACCTAAAATAGTGCTTTGTCCTTAAACTAGAAGATGGGTAACTCGCTCCGCTCGGTTTTAGACTTTTACTAACTAAACCTAACCTAATTACCTTGTTAGGGTTTTGTAGGTATGACCAAAAAACCCTTATACCGTCATTTTGTCGTCTGTCTGTCTGTCTGTCTGTCTGTTCGGTAAAAATTGTAGCCAAACGGCTAAACCTAGAGAGTTGAAATTTGGCATGCTTATACAACTCTTTGACCCACACATAGGAAAAATACTAAAACATCTAAAAAACATATCCCCCTAAAAATATAAACAAAAATGTGCTCATCAAAAAAAAATATATTTTTTTAAAATTCTGAGTAAGGTATCAAATGAAAGCCCTTAGTACATGGATTAACGATCAAAATTTTATTTTTGCAAAATAAATTATTTTGATGCGATTTTTGCCAAAATTGTGCAAAAAATTTTTTGTCCCACACCCTGTAGCCCAGATGGTTTAAACTAAAAATCTGAAAAAATTCTAAGTAATGTACATTTGTGTGAACCGGAATAGTACAACAGGAATTTTTGATCAGATTATGTTTTCGGAAAATAACGCATTTTTTGTGTTTTTAACTAAAATATGTTAAATATTTAATTCGCTATGTAACACTTCAGATAAGAAACTCTGGTAGCTCAGATGGTTTCGTAACGCACTTAGTAAATTGCAGTGCGAACGTTGCAGAGTTCGAATCCTGTTAATTTTATTTTTTTCTGTTTTTTTTTTGCATTTCTATTTTGTTTAAATTATTTTGTCAAAATTCTAGTTATATTTTGATAAATGTTGCATTTATTTTTTAAAATCGTAAATTTAATAACTAGTGGGAAATGTTGAAATTATAATTTAATTATGTTTGACGAAATCAGAGGGCGGGACTTATGATATAAGCAACCAATGGAAGCCATAGGCGCAATTTTAAAAATCTTACTGAACCTTGCTGTATAAATAAAATACTGTACATATTTAGAAACTTAAATAATGGTATTAGGCATTCGAATTAAAATTCATAAAAAAATATTTTGACATAAAATTTGTTTTGGCATCCCAAATAATCATCATTCAGTTACTAAATACCTGCAAAACCCAGAAATGTGTGAAGATTCATACTTCACATAAATTTTTTTTAGATGCATAGTACTTTATTTTCCCCCATATTAGCCCAATTAAAATGCATATCATTGTGTATGAATTTATAAAAATTATTTGCGTGCAATTGCCCATAACCTGTCTTATTAAACCTTAAAAACAAAACATTTATTTCTTTTATTATATAAGTTTTCTTATTATATTTCTTTATTTATATTCACACTGTCACTTTATTTACCTTTTTTTAAACCATATAAAAAAATTTACGCAATTATTTCGTAGTCTGTCTACTTTTATTGACCACTGCTCTTTTGACTTTCCGATCCCCTCGGCATTCCTCTCAAATATTTACAAAATATTTTTTTTCAATGAATTGATCATTCGATGAATTGATCATTCGATGAATTGATTTTCGATGAATTGATTTTCGATGAATTGATTTTCAATGAATTGATTTTCGATGAATTGATTTTCGATGAATTGATTTTCGATGAATTGATTTTCGATGAATTGATATTCGATGAATTGATTTTCGATGAACTCGTCGGTTACCGAATATCACAGTTTAGAAATAGAACACGTTAAAATAAGGTGCAAGACTTCACACATAAAACAGTAAGTTCGATTCTCTCAGGAAGAGTATCAGCCTGTCCATGAGTGAACTTTGTTGTACAGTATTTTTTTGTAACTATAATAATAAAGCTATAATAATAACTAGAAAAAAAAAATATTGGCGGCGGTGGCTGTATATAAAACTCAATTCACGACAAAAAGAAAAAAATTAATGTGAAACGTGAATTTTCACACATTTCAGGGTTTCTGGGTATATAATAAATGTAAAAAGCCAAAAAAATGCTGGATGCCTAGTACAATATATTTTCTATAATCACATAAAAATCAACAGTTTTTTGATAATCACTTTCATTCGTTAATTTTCGTACTATAACTAACAGAACTCATTGAAGCTTTTAAACTAATTTTAAATCATTTATGAAAATTTCGTTACAATAAAATTTAAATTAAAAAATCTCAGCAATTTTTTCTGCGATTTGCTTTGTATCTAAGTCTTCATTAAATTAATAAGAAATATATTGATATTGGCTTCATTTTTCTATTTTTATTATTTATTTATTTATTTATTTATTTTCAATTTCAAAGACGTAAATTTGACTATCAACGATGAACAATTACACACATGAACGCTACGCAACTTGAATTACAGTACGCTCACGGAAAAAGTGTAGCTCTGTTCTCAACTATTACACATTTTTTGTTATATTTTTAATTTCAAAAGAAAACGTACAATACCTTAGGTATAAACACAAAGAAGCCATAACATTATTAGCTATAACTTAGCCATGAATTAAAAAAATAATCAACTTTGTCAAAAACACAAACAATTTGATATATTTTTATATCAAAAATATAATCTGATAAAAAAAAAAAAAAAAATGTACTACTGTTCTATATCACATTCATATATATTGTTCAGATTTTTAGATCAACCCGCCTGGGTTAAAGGGTGTGGGACAAGACTTTCTATAGCACATGTTTCGTAAACATCGTGTTAAAAAAAAGAAGAAAATTTTAAAAAACTTCTTTTCGTTTCTTAATTTGCTTCTCAAGATCTTTCTATTGATACCACAGAAAAAAAATCTATATTATTCGAAATACTAGTCGGATTAAAAATTCCGTCTAAACTAGTCCTGTCCCCATAATGTAAGTTTTTGATTTTTTTTTTCAGCCTTTTATTTCAACCCCTCTGCGAATCAGAATGGGGACAAAACTTTTAAACACATTTTTTGCGAAAATCCGATAAAAAATTTAAATATGCTGGTTTATCCACGCATTATTAGGTTTCATTTGATACCCCGCTAAATATGTTTAAAAATATTTATTTTTTCGTTGAATACATATTAGTTTATATTTTTCGCACCATGTGTTGATTTGAACTCTTTATAGTTTTCCTATATGTGGGTCAAAGAGTTATACAAACATGCCATATTTCAACACTTTAGGTCTAGAAAAGTGGGCACAAGTTTTACCATCCATACAGATAGACAGACAACATGAGTAACTTTACACGGTTTTTTTGGTCATAACTACAAAACTCTAAAAAGTGCGCCTCAGTGGTACTCGTGCCACCTACATAGAAAAATAAAATGAAACATAGTTAAAATAAGACGACGTAAAGGTTGGATTTCAAAATATGCTTAGAAAGAGAACGCGTTAAGTAAAAAGCTTTAGTATAAGTTAAAACCACTTATAAAAAGGTTCCCAGCACTGAACTAAAATAAAGTTATCTGATACACCTCGACAAGTCAGAGTATGTTACCGTGATTACCCGAGGGTTGAAATAACGCGATGACCGGAATAGATTCTAACCAGTATCCGCAATTTTCCACAAAAGGTCTTATGGCTCGGAAATGTTTTTATAAAAGTGGACAAACAAAAATTAGATTTATTACTTAATACTTTAAACTATTTCTTTTCTATTTACAGATGATGGCATTTACTATCTCTTTCTGAAATACAAACTCTTTGAAAAAAATCATAAAACTTATATGACAATCATAGACAGCGACATGCCGTATAAAATTAAAAGAGCCCACTACGTGATGGAAGATCTATTCAGCGGTAATCGCCAATTAGGTAAGCTATAATATATTAATATTTATTAGGAATTAACTCACCAAATAAAAAATCTTCGATATAGATTAGATACTACGTCACTCACCTGCAAAAAAAAAAGTTATTTAAAAAAATGCATTTACATATTTAACTATATAGTATATACAGAGCCTTTCGAAGGAAATACGAAGCGTAGAACAGATATTGCTGAGGAAGCTCCCCTGCCCTTTCTGTGTTCCGAATTTTGCTCAAAACTCGAAATATACCGGAGCAAACCGGAATGTTGTTTCGGATCGTGGAATTATGGAAAGTATCATTCCGGCTTATGCAATTTATGAAAATATTTTTCCGGTTAGTGAAAACCAATCAGATATCTGTTCCGGTTCTTCCAAAAACAATAATTAAAAAATGTTTCGTTTCTATTGAAAACTATAACTGCGTACCCTCACCACTGTCACTTAAAATAAAATTAGTTTATAAGAATTTAAAAAAAAAATGTATCTTGTACACAAGATGCCAATCAATTTTTCTACCAATTTTCACACATAGAAAGGGGTATTGTAATCATACCAATTTTGACTTTTCGATATTTTTACAGGAAAGCACGAATTAGGCTTTCTGTAACACGAATCAACTGTTTTTAGCGTGATGTCGGTTTGTAGACACGTGTAGAGCAAATTCGGTTAAACGGATTTTTAAGACATTTCATAATTAAACTTCAGACATAAATATCTCGATTTAATCAACTTTTATAACCCGAATGAATAATTAACTGATGTCATTCTCATGTGTTTCACGAATAATTCGCAAGAGAATAATACGTCGAAAAAAATTATTTGACAAAAGTTGCTATACAAGCAATAACTAACAATTCGAGACATTTTTTAATACACTTTACTAAATTTTTATAACTTTTCATATATTTGCGATATTTTTTCTAAATATCTGTTTTGACATGTATGTTTCCATGCTTACGGTTAAGCTTTTAAATACACATAAAGGGTGCATTCGAGTTGTACAGGGTAGAGCGAGCGCTGAGCGAACAGTTGATGGTGACGTCATGAATAGAGCACTAACAGAGCGCAGCAACTCGAACACGGCGCGAGCTTGAATTGGGACGTAATGTTTATAAACTCTAGCCCTACAATTTTAGGCGGCGTTTTTACTGTCCGATTAGTTTACGTCAGTCATGCATCAAAATTATATACCTCGGTTTTTCGTTAATTATTAATAAATAAAATTAATTAAAAATTAAATAATAATTAATGAATTAATTTAATGAATTTTTTCCATTTTAATTTTATGCACGGTGTATTTTTTAACGTAATATTTTTTTTGCTGTTTACTGAATGTCAAAAATATACAAAATGACCGTACTCTGTAGCCATAGACGAATAACAATATTATTTGTCTATTGTTACTCGTCTACGGCTATTATTTTTATTTACAATTTAATTTTAAACTTTTATTTCTTTCCCGCCGTTCCCCCATTTTTTTACGTCATACTCCATATGCTCGGTCTTAAAACCCCGAACACATAGAGCGCACTCTAAATGCTCGCTAGATCGCAAAACGAATGCAATTGAGTGTGCTCCGAGCGTCAAATCGAACACGTTTGACTGTATAGAACGTGGTCGGAACGCTCGGAGCGTCAAATCGAATGTACCCAAAATTATCAACCGGTATGCCGGTCGCTATGGCGTAGTGGTCAGCTCATTGCCCACTCACAGCCTGCAAACCATGAAGGCTCGGGTTCGAATCCCGGTGATGGCATGGATGTGTATTTATCATAAAATTAGTAAAGTATCCAAAATAAAAACAAAAGATATACTGATTAATGAGCAACAGTAGCTAAGACCAAAAATTTTCAAAAATTGTCTACGTAATATAACATGTTATTATCTTTTTCAATAATAAATTTCACTTACTTATTTGGTTAAGTATTTCAGAACAGACTTAGAAAAAATATTGAATCCAACATTTTAAGAAAATTGGACATTATTTCGTTTTCATAAAATAATGTTTCGTACTTGTTTTCTTACTTCTTGCATAAATAACTATAAATAAATTCAACAACCCTCGTCGAATTCTTCAGTATATATCTGTATACTTCAATTAATCTTTTTTTATTTCCACAGCGGAAGTAATGAAACAAGTATTGGACGATAACTGGAAGGAAGTAAATGAAGAAGTGGGTCCTAGTATTGGTTTGGCAATAAGCAGAGTATTAGCTGCAGCTCTTTCCAGCATGTTTGAAAGAGTTCCTTTCGACGAATTCTTCCTGGATTAACATCAGTACATTTCAATCAAATAATATAACTGACTAATATCAACCCTTTAAAACCCTTTAGTTTAAACCAGTGATGATCATCCGTTCTACTTCGTAGACCAAATCTAAAAAATATCTCTCTAAGTCGCACCCATTACTATATAAATCTATGTAAGAAATATTCCATTCCATTTCTGGAACATTGCTAATCTCCAATACAGTTTTTTTATTATACTCCGCTCATTGTACATCGTCTCCATGTATTGGGTTTTCAGGGCTCTAGGATGTATTTTTGTAATAAAACTCACTTTAATTTAGGAAATATGGTTTGTTTGTTTTTATTTCAACATAAACTTTGGACGATTACAATTAAATGTGAAAGAAAATATCTTTCAAATGGTCACAACTTCTCTTTTTAAAGAAATCCATTTTTATTTATCTAAATTTTTGATGACACATGCGCATAATTGCGGTTCAATCTCAAGAATAACGGACCGTAACTTGTCTGAGCTCGTGGATCGCTTGCGGACTGTTGGTGTACACCTTACTTTTCACATCTTCTTGTCGTCTTGTCATCTATCTAAATCTTAGTCAGGTTGCTAATTTCAACGCGTGCCAATTGAATTCACAAGTACCTAAACTATGAATAAGTGAACTTAGATTATACCATGGTATCAATAACTTAACAATAAGCAATTCTTGAGGGTTTCCGACAGACTCGTTTTCTCGATCAATGATCATAATTTCTTGCTGCGGTTTATTTTCAGCTTATCCAAGAAGTTCTTTACTTCCAGTAATAAGAAAGGGTCTCATCGGCGAACAGAAATTTTGATATTTTGCGGTCCTACTGAGATGCCGTCGTTTCATCCATCAACTACAGATTTTGTATTATGTTCACTATAAATATTGTACAGCAGAAGCGATAGTACAGAATCCTGACGAACACCATTTCTTAGCTGACATTTCCGTGATATGGTGTTATCTACCTCCATGACAGCTAGGCTCTGTTCGTAGAGTTGCCTTATAATATGAGCCGACTTTTGTTAGATGGGAAGTGGACTTTTTACATTGCCCCAATGAAAATAATCTTGGCGATTAATTAACATTGCCGTGTTGTGAGATAATTCTGCCTCTAAACTTCAGTCACAAGAAAACCAATGTTTCGCGGGCTATATGGAATTTGACACTGTATTCTTTGAACCACCTAACCTCTAAGTCAGAGTTTCCCAAACTGTGCTCCGCGGAGCACTTGGTGCTCCGCGATCTACTAGTGTTGATATATACATAGCAATGATAGTGCACCGCGACGAATCGTTCTCGTGAAAAGTGCTCCGCAGCTCAAAAAGTTTGGGAAACTCTGCTCTAAGTCAATGCGATTTTCTTTAAAATCTCCTAATAATTCGCAAAGTGCTAGTCTGGACAATGCTTAGTTTCTGCGAACGGCGTGAAATTGATATTCAATCAAGCTTTCACGAACCGCGGAAATGCTTTCAGCTGAACAGCCTGTGCTCGGCGTCTGCATGTTCTTAACTGACCAGGTTCCCTCGAATTTCTTCACTACATTGCGAATTTTTTACTCAGTTGGGCGATTGTGAGAACCGAAAATTTTCCAAACGTACTTTTTAATAAAACCAAATTTTTGTAATAAGTTCGAATTATTTTAATGAAATCTTTGTTACTTGGCAAACATGACTTAAAAACATCCTAAATGTACTACTAGAAAACTCTTTATTTCTTAGTCTTCAATTTCCCTGCAGATTCCCATCCAAGACTCTGCGGGTAATGTTGCCAGGCAGTTTGCGAAGTGTATGACCTAGCCATCTCTATTTCCTACGACATATTTCTCGTTCGATTTTAATTTCTTCGCATTTCCTCCATAGTTCTTCATCTGAAATCTGATCTAGCTCAACAAACAGCGTCTTATAAGATTAAGTTTAACCGAGTAGGCTAGCACATTTTTAACATCAAACATTATCGTGGTATCGTCGATGATCATTTAATTAGCCAATTCGGCTTTTCGCCTTTTCGAGAATCGTCTAACAGAAGAAAAGTACTTGGAATTTTTGCGAAATGATTTACAAAGACTATTAGAGGATGTTCTTTTAAAATAGTGCTGTCAGAAGTTGATCTTGCCAGAACCGGTTGCGGGTTTATCCGGTTTCGAATATCCTACCCTAAAACCACGTGTCCGAAACCGGTTATCAAAGCAAAGTGAAGGAAAAAAGGAGGATAAGTGGAAGTGATAAGGCAAACAAAAGAATTACAAATCAAGTGATGAGCAATAAAAAAAAAAACGGTATTCAAAAATATGAAACCGGGTATCCGAAACCGGGTACCTGGGATCGGTTTACTCGAAAATTATGGATCCAACGTGGAGCCCAATTATGGAAAAAACGGTTACAGATCCCGGCACTAGTTTAACATAAGAAATGCTATGTACGATCAGCAAGATGGAGCTCCTCCACATTTTGCTCGTCAGGTCAAGCAATATTTAAATGTAATTTTCCATAACGATGGATTAATCCCGGTGGTCATATTAGTTGGCCGTCAAGATCTCCCGACATCAAACCATTAGACTTTTGTGCTGGTTGAAAACTGGGGTGTATAAAACAAAAGTGGACAGTCGAGATACACTAATTCATCGTATTTTGAATATTGCAGATTGCTTAAAGCAACATTAAGGCAAATGTAGTAGAACAACACACTCTGTCTGCAAACAAGCTAGAAAATGGTTGAAGGTCCAAGAGACGTCTTTGAAAATTTCTTGTAGATTAAACATTTAAGATGCTGTAATTTTCGATATAGTTTGAAAATAAAAATGTGCTAGCCTACTTTGTTAAACTTGAACTTTTAAGACGCTTTAATTCAAAAACTAATAAATTTGGATTATAACATTTGGGTTGTTTATCCATTCACTTATATGTAGTATACACTTCCGGGGCTTGGCACTTTCCTCCCGACTTACCCTGTTCCTCAAAATGTTTCTTTACGGACCAAAGCTATAACTATACAAGGCGACGTAATGAACATACTATCCTCTTTTGAATAAATATCAAGCTTTTGAACTAACACAAATAAATCAAATTTTATCAGTATTCTGAACTACAAGCTCTTTGACTTGATTCTACATAACGTGGTTTCATGGACCCACTACAAGCAATTTTATAGGAACCCAACTACCATGTTATACGAGATCTAGCTATATTTTCCCAGTCAGCAGAATTGTATGCTTTGGAAACATATTAACTTGATATCGCTATTATTTTAAATTAACATAAAATTTGTTATTATAATATTTTGTGTATATGAATAGTGTTAAATATTATAACAGTGAATAAAATAAATAAATAAAACAACTTTTTTTCCTATTGGTCATTTTAACAAATTTCCTAAACCAGTTTTACATTATATAATAGATCCATACGGCACGAATAGCACGTAGCATCGTGCTAATTTTTTCTGAAAATGCATTCTGCCAATCTGAATAAATGATGGGCACCAGTAAACTTTAAATATGTGAACGTGATCAACAGTATGTGACATATCTTTAACAAATCACAACAAAAAAAATGTCCTTTGAACAGACCATCAATGCGTTGATGTTTCTATGCAACAGCTTTAACGAATTCTTCAGTGTTGAGAACAAAAAAGTCACACTGGGCCAAGTAAGATAGTATGATGAATGTGGAAAGAGTGATTTTGTTCTTCGCTAAAAACTGCCGAACCTTAAGGAAAGTGTGAACTGTGGAGGTATTATGATGAGTACAGTTCTATCATTGGCAATTGAGAGATTTTATGGCTGGTTGCCAAGTAATTTTTTTTAGTCAACTGTAAAATAGAATTCTATTACACGTAATTCCACTACTGGTGCATTACCATGATTGTCGATATTGGTCAAAATGTCTTGACAGTACCTATATCTGATCTGAATTTCCATAAATCAGAAACGACATTTGTGGTGTGCCTCTAGGTATGATCTTTGGACCTTTGCTATTTTGAATATATATTAATGACTTTCCTAAATCTTTAGATGCAAACTAGATTCTGTATGCAAATGGCACTATCATCTTTACTCGTTCAGCAAAATACAAATTTATTATATAAAAATTCAATAATCTTAGAAAAAACAAATAGATGGTTCATTTCTAACAAGTTGGCACTTAATGTTGATTTAACAAATCCTCATGACCTTTAAAAATTTGGAGGGATTAATTAGAAGGATGAAAAAGGATCAATTAAAAAGAGTTTATATTGATCCTGCTCTGAAGTGGTCTCACCTTAAAATTAAATAAATGTGTCAAAAAGTGCTTCTATAGTGCGTTCGAAGGTGAGTTTGCAGTATAGTTCTTATGGAAAATGGGAGCGGTGTTGCCAAATGTTGTAAAAGTGTCAAATGTGTCAATTATAATAATATGAAAAACTGGTATTATTTACAAAAATCAACTCTTATAAAACTCAAAATAACACTCAATAAAAACAAATGGCCATTTGTAGATTACTGCGTCTTCACAGATCAGCGCGTTTTAGAACTGGCAACGTCGACCAGCAAGAAAAGGATAACGTCATTCTGTAAACCCATTAGAGAGTATGAAAAAGAACTACTCCATATGCCCTGTACTGCAAACTCACATTCGAACGCATTATATCTCTTTTACAAAAAAGAGAATTTTTACAGATTTTAATGACCTCACCAATAGTGATAAGATTGCCTCTGTTTCTTCTGTTACGAATCTTGGTTAATTTTTTGACAAGAAATTGATATTTGACGTTCATATGGACGCAATTATAAAAAATCTTATAGAATGTTAGAATTTATTTATAGAACAGGAAAATAATTTAAATCATACAAAACTCTTTTGTCTTTATACTGTTCTATGGTGAGTAGCTAACTAGCATTATGCTCTGTATGTTTATCACCCCATTATTATATTTATATTAATCGCATTGAGAATATACAGGATAAATTCATCAAACATATTAAGTTCAAATATTCTATTGATATTAGCCTTGCACCTTTGGAAAACAGACGAATAATAACTGAGTTAGTTAGTTAAAATTTATGACGCACAGCAACAAAGGCTATTTGTGCTCAATAATAACTGATATCTATTTGTATACTAAGTTATTAACAACGTATTTGACTATCCAGATCTTATTAATCAATTTTATCTAAGAGTTCCTACTCATGCGACCAGACAAAATAATTTGTTTTCATTACCATATGTCAGAACAAACTCACCATATAATTCGCCTTTAAACCGTTTAGTTTTGAACATTAATGAATTTGCTAGTAATCAGGATTTTCCCGACATTATTTTAGTCAATATTGATGTAATTATAAATTATTTGAACAGATTTTTTTTAATTGTTATATATACTTATAATAATTTATACTATTAATAAATATTGTCAACTTAAATGTAATTTTTTGTAAATAAGGTGCTACACTATTATTGGGCATTTGCCTGTTGTGAAGGCAAATTTTGAAATAATTAAAAAAATAAACACAATTTATTTATCTATTCCGAAACCTCCACAATTCTGTTTCCCAAGATATTCTACGGACTTCGTATTTTGCCCTATTTCAATCGCACATATCATATGCACTGTTAGCTTCGGGACACTCTGCTGCAGCGTTAAGAATATTTTTCTTGCAACGCCGTGCCATTAAAATTTTAGCTGGAGTTCCGTACGGGGAAGATTGCAGGCTTTTTTACGAAATTGGACATAATGACTTTTCCATCCATTTAAATTTATCATTGCCGTCTATATGCCCTTAAAAATACAAACCATTTGACAACTTTTGAACAGGTTCACTCTCATAACACCCGGAATAAGCGAAGCATGTATCCTAACTTTACGTATTTAACAACATCTGAAAACGGTACATATAATTACTCTATTAAGATTTTTAGTGTATTACCGGTCGAACTTGAGAATCTAAGCTACCGAAATTTTAAAAATAGGATTAAGAATATTTTATTTTATCATGCTTTTTACACATTTGACTAATTTTTAATATGTAGGTTGTAATGTTAATATTTTGAATTTTATATTTTGTAACTTGTACTTGCTTATTTTTATAATCTGACTGACTAAAAACGCATTGTCTTTAATTTAAAACACCAACTATCAGGACTACAAGCTTAACTTTATACCCTTGATACTGCTTTCTAAGCTCGTACAAGAGATCCATATACTTGAACCTCTTTTCCTTCTCTTTGAGAAAGATATTCTTCTAGCAGAACTTGAAAATTCGATCACAAACATCTGTTTGGTCTCGATATCCAGGAGGGTTATGTTCGGCTAAATAGCTGTCAGTAACCTCGAGGTGGGGAAGGAGTAGGAATTATAATCCCGGGATTCCAGGATACCGGTTGATTTTTGGTCCCAAACATTCCGGGATTTAAAAAGCTAAATTCGGGATTATTACAAAATTGAAATAATTAACTTATTTTGTAAAAATAATCAGTTTTTTGACCAAAGTTTATTGGCCTGAGATTATTTCTGTACAGCTAATTTACAAACAAATTATATTAATACAAAATTTAACAAAGAATTTACAAACAATTAACAATGATTATACATAATCATAGTTGGTATTAGATTAACGCGAATATGTTGTACAATTCAACTTCAGGACTGGAGCTAGGCTATTTACTGCGTCAGGCAAATTTTTTGCTGCCCTAGTGATAAAAGTAAAAAATAGTTTTTTTTTTGTATTTACTATAAAAAATAAATAATACGAGAACAATTAAGTACAATGACAAGAAATAAACTATAATGTTATTTACTGGAATCGTTTTATTCGATTGTATTTTCCTAGATTATTCTTTTAATTATTTTTACACTTTTCTTTATTTTTTAAATTAGAATTTGTTTTTCGATTTGTGTATGTAAGTAATTAAACCGCGAGGGCGGCCTCCACTTTCACTCTTAAATGTATATCCTGATTTCAGCATTTTAAATTTGATACTTAATAAACAACCTTTTTTCCGACCGCCAACATATATATGTGATCATACCGATTTTGACATTTCGAGATTTCGATGGATCTCCACGAATTGAAATTTTTTATCTAAATATATATTTTTTTGATTCTATAAATATTTGTAGAGTTATAGCGGGAATACTCCCTACATAACGTTTTGACTATTTTTAGCATGATGTCTGTCGGTCTGTCTGTCCGTCTATCCGTCCTTCCGTCTGTACGTCCGTCTGTCTGTCTGTGTACACGTGCAGAACAAATTCGGCTAAAAGGATTTTTATGAAACAAGTTGATCAACTTTTGGTAAAAAATCGGTTGACCAGAAATGGGAGTTTACTCGTGTCGATTTTAAGATTTTTGCGAATATTCCCATAAGAGACAAATATTTCGAAAAAAATTATTTATCAAAAGTTGATATAAAAGCAATAACTAACAACTTTTATTTGAGACATTTTTTGATAAAACGAAATATTTTGAAAGTATCTATTTTTACTTGCCCGACCTTAATATATAAGGGGCAAGTATTGTAATCGCGAAAATTTTCGATGTCGAGATTTTGACTGAAGACCACGTTTCATGGTCCAGGGAATCCAAAAAACCTATTTTCGAAGTGCCCTCCGTATGTGTGTGTGTCTGTGTGTGTGTGTGTGTGTGTGTGTGTGTGTGTATACACCATAACTCAAAAACGGTTTAACTTAAAGAGTTCGTTCTGGTTCTAAAAAATTCTCCTAATAACTGGGAAGAACCCTATTGTTTTTTATTAAAATCCGAAACCGGAAACGGAAGTTATTAAACATTAAAATTTAAAAAAATTCGTAACTAGTAAACCAACTTTGGACAAACAATTGTATTGGACATAATTGATGTATTTTTGAAGATTTACCTAAATCTTTTTTTAAATTTAAAATTAAATATATGTATTTTTTTTTTTAAAGAAAGTTATATTTTTCTTACTTATTTTCATCAAAGCCAAATATTTTTTAAAATAATTATTTTTCTGCTACGAATAATTTTAATTTATATTATTTTTGTGTAAACAAATCTATTAACAACTATTATTATTACGCGTTATATGTCAATATAAACTCGGTGAGCTTCGCAATATTGCTTCAATTGTTTTAGATTTCAGACAACTTCCACGCATCCACGCAGCCAAGGACACAGGTTGGCGTATTATATTATAGATTGTTAAAACTAAAAATGATTTGAAATATTGTTCCTATCGGTCAAAGGATATAGCAGTGTCTAGAGTTTTTTGTTTATACCTACGAAACCCTATATATTTCTGTATGTAATTATATTCGTAGAATCTTAGAGAATAAATTTGCAAAATATTATTCATATCAGTCAAAGGATATAGGAGTGTTTATTGAAAGTTTCTTGTTTATACCTACGAAACCCTAGACATTTCTATATGTTATTTTATCCGTGGTTTCTTAGAGAATAAATATGCAAAATATTGTTCATATCGGTCAAAGAATATAGGGGTGTCTAGAGTTTCTTGCTTATGCCTACGAAATCCTAGACATTTCAATATGTAATTATATTCGTGGATTTTTATAGAATAAATCTGCAACATATTATTCATATCGGTCAAAGCATATAGGGGTGTCTAGAGTTTATTGTTTATGCCTACGAAATCGGACGAATCATCCCGAATCTGCACGACCGGACGAACAAACAGGATAAGCTCATTACATTTTAGGGATAGGGATTATTATGACATTCCTACTTCTTCTGCAGCCTCTCTAATAGTCCATATTCGATTGGTACGGATTAATTCGCAAACATGGCTAACCATTTTGTCGGTTTTAGGAATGAAAGGCCTACCCCATCTCTCATCATCTTATCTAGAATTTCTACCATCTTTAAAATGCCTAATTAATCACGTGAATAGCCTGTTTAACAGACAGGCATATTAAATAAATGACTATATTAATCTGACAAGTGACAGATTATGAAATCGAAGTTAAAAAAATTATTACCAGAAAAATACGTCATCAAATGTATAATTAATACATTTAAATCACTCGTTTAGCTTTTGTTACCCACGTGACATTTTGTAAACAAATTTTTATTATTCTTATACAAATACAATCACACAATCGAATATTAATGTTTTTTTGCTACTTTTAATTTATAAACATTAAATGCAAAAAAACCACAAAAAAACAAATACCATAAAAAATATGTTACTAATTATATTATTCTTGAGTACTGATGATGGAAACTGCCAAACAATTTACTTCTTAAAATCCCATTTACAAATCATCACTTCATTCACCAGCATTCTACCAGAGATTGAAGGATTTGTAAATAACAACTTGTTTATTATGAATTACCTGCAGGCATCCGCGTTAACTTTTTACTTTTATTGTTTTCTATATTTAATTACTTCTTGTAAACACATTTAGGATATAATTCCGTTTAAATGTTGACAAAAAATGTTATATCGAAATAACAAATTAAATCAGGGCATTTTAATCGAGATGGGTCAATTGATAAGCGTAAGTAGTGGGAAATTTTTATAAACTTTCCAAACAGAGGTCTTTAACTTCATTTAGTTTTAATTGAAGAAATCTTGTTTGCCACGAAATAGTTTTATAATATCTACTGTCTTATTCACATGACATTCCCAATATTGTCAAGACATCTCCAATGTTATTTTCATGTTTTTTCCACCATCTAAAAGCCAAGCTTTTACGAGATTTGCTTTAAAAAAATGCGCGCATGGTTTCACAGCCCCCCTCCCTCTCCCAGTTGTGTAACACTGATATAGTTTGTTACTCAGGAAGATCTAAGCTAAAGTCCATTTACCGTGGTTGACACCTAAATGTCAACCTGACAAATAACGATTGAATACTCCAATTTATGGTACTTAAAATAACCAAGTGTGACGTCATCTCATATTTATTGTGAATGGAGTTTATAAACCACGCAAATAATTTTACAAGTCAGTTCAGCAGTTTGTATTCGCGGCACACCAAGTGGTTACACCTAGGGATGTTCCGATACTATTGATACGACACCAGTAAAGATATTTTTCATCCGATATCGCGATTTTAGTATCGATACTAACCTTCCGATACTTTATTAATATCAGTACATTTGACCCAGTATCGTATCGTTTCTTTTTTTTTTTTTTTTTGTTAAAACAATATAGTAAAATTTTTATTTATACAGATATAAATATTTCTGTGATTAATTTTTTTTCATTAAGATACACTTCCAAAAATTTTACTCTTGTAAAAACAGTAGCGCGAGGTACGCAATGACGCATGACATAGTACGCCAAGAAACATGCGTTGAACGGTTTAGAAGTTGCTGGCGTTAGACACATTTTTTCTCTACGTTTGAGGTTACGAAATGTCATTGGTTACTTTTGTATTTCAATTAAAAATGCCACCACCATGAAGCAAAGTGTGGACCTATTTAAGCAAAATAGACCAAGGAGTTTTCTCGGTGCTTGCAATGAAGAAGAGTGGGTGTTTAATTCTATTTTAAACAATCACTCAGACCTATAGGCTTCAGTAAGAGTTCATTTACACACCAGTTTTGCAAGTGAAAGATCGGAAATCCCTTCGTAAAATTTTTATTACCTATTATCGTTTTTATAATTCTGCTGTCCTAGATTTTTACTAACTCAACCTAAGCTAATTACCTAGTTTTTAGGTATACAGTACTTTATTTTCCCCCAAATATAAGCCCATTAAAAACTCTAGTAAATACGATCAATTTAGGTATTTAGGTTAAGTTTAGTTAGTAAAAATCTAGGAGAGCAGAATTAAAAAAAAAACGATAATAGATAATAAATATTTTACGAAGGTATTTCCGATCTTTCCCTTGCAAAACTGGTGTGTATATGAACTCTTGCTAGGATCTATGGCCTCGTCTACCTTTTCTCTTCATGAACGCCTCTTATTTATTAGTACTTCCATGAACGAATCTTCCTCGCCAGGTTGTGTGTAGGTGTCCAATTTATTGTTACCTAGGTCATCTGTCACTTTTCAGTCATATACTACTTTAATCTATTTATTATTGTAAAACAATTAGATTGTTATTATAAGAATAAAATGTTTTTTTTTTACGTTTCATAGAAAATATATTCAGTTTTCCTTTCGATACGTGAAAATATCGATTTTTTTTCGATACGATACCGGTATCGATAATTTTTATTCGATATTTTCGATACCCAAATATCGATACTTTCCCAGTATCGCATATCCCTAGTTGCACCTCCTCGGTTAAGTAGCACGTATGTATGAAACACTCAGGAAGGTCTAAACCAGTGGTCTTCAACCTTCTTACATCTGCGAAACCCTACAGTTTAAATGCTTTTTTTTTGGAACCCCAAGGCAAAAGCCACAACTTTTTTTAAATTTTAATATCAAACGTTTTAAAATAATAATTTAGATGTTTATTATTGAATTTGTCTTGTTCAAAATTAATATTTTATACAGTCTGTTCCAAACGGTTAAGCGGAACTAAATGGGAATTTAGTTCTTTTAGGTTGTCACGAGAAGGGACCTTGCTTGGGTTATTTCATTTTTCACGTTGGGATGTCAAAATTTAAAATTCCAACAATGAAACGAATGACATATGTCAAAATTAAATATATTTTTTTTTATATTTTAATCACAAAAAAATAAATAAATGGGAAATTTGTATTAAGAATGACACAAAAATCAAAATATAAAGAAAATGACATTTTAAAATGATATTAACCTTAACTAAAAAATGTTTATTGTAAGTATGATTTACAAAGCTTAAACAAAACGGCCAAAAGGCACGATTTAAACGATGAAAGTAACTAGATTGCAAAATCTAGTTCCGTTTAACCGTTTGGAACAGACTGTAGCTGACTATATTTCTATATTTTTTAAATGTAGGTATACTATTTTACTTTTTAAATAATGCAATACCTACCTAATATAATTTTTAATGCAAATTATAAATAAAAATTGAATAATTAGCAATATGCTGTTTTGAATCTTACTTATTTATTTATTATAAACATTTATTAGCAATCATTATAAACATAAAATTAAAGTAATATAGTAATTTATAAACGTAAAATCCAATAATACAGTACAAAGTACATATATAACTGGTAGGTGATATAAGAAGTAAATAATAATCACTACTCAACAAATTTGAACTTTTTGTCGAGTAAAATTAGCTGTTTTGGAATAAATATGACCTACTGATGACGAAAATGGTGATTAAGAAATTCGTAGCACTCTCAGGTTTAAAGTTATTCAATTTTCAAGATTTACCAAAATCATTGTATCCAAGCAAAGAACCATTTAAAAAAAAATAAATAAAACCATTTAATTAAAGTTGCGGAACTCCTCAAAACGTTCCAGAGAACCTCAGGGTTCGGAGGAACACAGGTTGAATACCACTGGTTTAATCTATACACCACTGAAAGAAATTTTCAAATCGGTTCGATAGTTTTTGAGAATGCCCAGAAAATACAAACCAATTAGCTACTCTATGATATAATAAACCAGTGGCGAAGGAAAACCTCCGCTAGACTTGCCCTCCCATAAAAACCGAAAACCTCGAAAACATTACTTCAAAACCATTATCAGAAAACAATAGAATATATTAGAAACAAACCTTAAATTTTCTAATTTTTTTCGCAACTTACCAATGTTTACTTGACGTATATATGTGACACGGATAACTAATCAAAATATTATTTAATGTACTACTTATTACAAATTAATTTCAGGACCATGCAAACGTTACATATAAGTATGAAAAAATTGAGACTTTGATGGGAAAAATTTTAAATAATTTTACAAAAAAAAATCGAAATTTTTCGTTTTATCAAAAAACGTCTCAAATAAAAGTTATTAGTTATTGCATTTATAGTAACCTTTGTTCAATACATTTTTTCGAATTATTTTTCTGTTGCTAAATATTCGCAAAAATCTTAAAATCGACACGAGTAAACTCCCATTTCTAGTCAATCGATCTTCATAAAAAACAATAGGGTTCTTCTCATTTAATAGGAGAATATTTTAGTACCAGAACGAATTCTCTAAGTTGAACCGTTCTTGAGTTATCGTGTATACACACACACAGACACACACACACACACACACATACGGACGGCACTTCGAAAATAGGTTTTTTGGATTCCCTGGACCATAAAACGTGGTCATCAGTCAAAATCTCGACATCGAAAATTTTCGCGATTACAATACTTTGCCCATTATATATTAAGGTCGGGCAAGTAAAAAATAAGAAATAATAATTTAATAAGATAATAAGTGATATATATCATGTATAAATAAAAATAGCGACAACATAGCCCCCCAAATATCTTATTAAGAACTGCACTACTGTAGCAGTGCTCCTAGTAATCGTAGTACATACGAAGCATTCCGAATATACACGATAACACGAAAAACAGCAGACATAAGGAATTATTATATAAGATGGAATTTGCGACGCTGTTGTTAAATAACTGCATGGCGTACTTCGATTTAGTTACTATAGTCGGATTGTTGATAAGTGACTGTTCGTTACTACAAGTATCGATATTCAATACTATATGCTGTCTTTGTCTATATCATTATAATTATTTGCATACCCATAGTAACGTATAGTGACTCAAGTTGACAACTAACCTTCAAAATTATTTGAATAAAAAAACAAAGCATTAGAAAGAAATAGAATAATTCGTAGATATCTTTACTAATTATAGTGCGAAAATAAATTCACAGCAGTACTCAAACAAACAAAATTATTAATTTTAAGGTTATAATTATAAATAAGGAAAAATTTATACTCATACGTAAATTTTGGATTATAATTTGTTTTTTATTCCAGCAGATTTCAAATTAAAGTTTGTGAATTTAATAATTGGCCGCAAGCCATATTTTAATTAATATTTATTACCAGACACTGACAGTTAAGACAAATAACAAAAAACATTTTTAAAATCGCTGAAAAATGGTAACTAGATTATTATATGATTGCATTACTTGATACATACATGTAACAGTCACCTATCAGCAATCCGACTATATTTTGCCTTTACGTTATATCTAGCTCACTCACTTTTTTCTCCGTCAGGACCTTTCTCCTTTAGATAGAACATGGCCAATGTCGACAATGATGGCAATCATCAAGCTCACACTCCCTTATAGTTCAGCAGATTCTGGCGAAGAACGAAGTCACTTTCCTTTCCACCCACCATGCTCATTTGACTTTAAATGTATGACTTTTATTTTTTATCCCCAAAAACTGAAGAGTTCTTTGAAAGCATGCAAATTTCTAAACGATAGAGGAGAAAAAATCGGAAACTAAACTAAAAATGATACCAAAAAAATGCCTACAATACGTATTTGCAGAAGTGGAAAAGATGCTAGCAGCGATGTTAGCCACAGACGGGCATTATTTCGAAGGTGATATATACCTAACTTTTTATTAATAAAGTTTTATGGCGTTAATCCACATTGTTTTAAACCAACATCGTATAGTTTGCCAATCCAGAGTAAATGTTGTTACAACTACTCAACCTATATCGAAATACCAAATATATCTAAAAAATAAAAGAGGGTTTTAAACTTCCCTCTATCATTCTGTCAGTCGCTTGTTTGTCCCGAGTGCAATTTATGCAATACATAATTTTGATAAAACGTTAATTGTAAATTGAGCCATAAGCTGGTTACATATCATTTTTATTATTACTCGTAACAAATTATAGCAACACCTTTGTTTGCAAAAAAGTGTTGTCAAAAATAAAATAAAAACGTTGTTTTCATCTAATCTTGTTTTTATTCAAATAAAAAATTAGAAATACAAAAAATCTGGTTTTAAGATATTATGTAAGATTTATTGCTGTCACTGCAGACTCAATGTCACAAATTTTTCTCATCGTTCAGGAGTAATAAATCTAACTGATGGATCATAAAGTACACATCTGGGACTGATCTGAGACTGAAGTTTAGATTTTGCATATCAATAGGTTTGTTCGTTTGTCTGCTTAGATCACATTAGAGCAAGTCTAGCAACATTTTAGGCGTTCGTTTATGTAAAAATATTTGATACAATAGTGTTCGTTTGTCCAGGTCACATCAAACAAGCTAAACTTGCTCTATCTCTAGAGGTGAAGCAGGTAGAGTAGAGCATGAAATATAACCTCTAAATAAAGATTTTTTTTGACAAGTGATTATAACCATATGTTTTTAAGCGTAATTCTAAATAATTATTACAGTATTTTACATGGATCTGATTAGTGAACAAATAAAAAAATCATCAATAAACACAAAAAGTATATTGGTCTTCTTTTTAGATAGAATTACCTACGAAATTGCAGGAAAACACATTAATAAAAATAAATGACAATATTGTTTCTTTCACACATAGCTGTTCGTTTGTGAAGATCGGACAGCACAGCTCAAACTTGCTCTTGCAGTCAGATGATCATGATCTAACTGCTCGACTTAAGCAATCTAGATCACAGAAACGAACAAACCTTGTAAGGTTAGGGCAGAATTATTATTTTTAAGAAATATGTTCGAAACATTCATATCAAGCCAAAAATGTTTTCTACCGAAAATGTGAATAGAAATCTGTATATTAAAATTTGACACACAGGCTCCAAGCGATTAATTTGAAATATGTAAAAATATTAAATATTCAAGCCTTTGCTGGGAATCAAACCCACAACCTTATGAACATCGTATCCACAATTCGCGTAAATTGTGTCCTTTCCATAAGGTTGTGGGTTCGATTCCCAGTAGGCTTGAATTTTTTATATCTATACATATTTCATATTATACTGTTTAAATATGTTGTGTGTTTCGCTTCCTTAAAATTGTAATAGGTGCTTATGGATTATGATGCAATCGGCTAAATAAATACTGTGTGTATACAAATCAAATTCGACAATTCATTAATTTGGTGAGCCTAGGTAAGGTATAATTTTAATGAATTGGAATATTTTCTTTCGTGTCACTATTTTGAGTCAATAGCGTTGTTCAATTGAATTTCATGCAGGTTAATTAATCACGAAATCGCAGAAACTAGTCATGGTAGCTGAGATTTTAATATATGTCAATTTTGCATTTTAAAATACACCCATGAAGACGTTTTCAAACAAATTCAAAGAATAATTGTATCTAAATCCTAGTCATCCATGAACCGGAAAGATTATTAGAATTAAGAGATTTTTATTTCATTAAGGAATACAAATGCCGCTTGACGTAGTGTGGAACAACACAGTACTATTGTCCGCATGCTTAAGGTGGTGACAGACAAGTATGCACACAGTACGAAATTGAGCTTGCTTTTAGCTTGTCTGCACCCACTTCAGTGACGTTAGTAGGGTAACCAACTCTTGAGCAATCAATTTCGGTAAATATCGCATCTAAAATATCGAGATATTAACATGAATTCTAGGTCGACAACCTTTTCTAGTTCTTGACTTTTTAAAGAATTTTTTCATGCAGTTCTATTCTTAATAACTGTAAAAAAATAAGGACTTTTTGAAGAAGATGCTGAAGATGCTTGATGCTTTGAAGACGAATAGAACTGTATCAACGAGAAGGTTATTAAGGTTTAAATCGATGACCGACTGTTAGAGAAGTTGCAGAAGAAGTAGGGATATAAATACTGGCCTTGTCAAGATCAATTTTGGACAGCACGACAACGCACCAACTCACACTTCCACAGTAGTTTCACTCCGGTATTTTTTTTTTTTTTTTGTACCAGATTTTTCATGCGCATACCTGAGCCGAGGCAATATGCGAACTTTTCCGAACCTATACGAGGCAGTACGTAAATTTCAAATCTTATAAATAAGCGGCAAAAAGAGTGAACAAAAACTTTTTAGCTCAGACAAACAAAAAAAGAAAATTAATTATAATGTCAAATTTGTAAATAAAAAATAACGAAATATATATGCAACTTTTTTTAATTATTCCATTTCCTAATGATAACACTAAGATCAGTTTTTTTATTATATATTAGAAGGAAATAAAAGGTTCTTTAGGTATTTGTCATAAATTAAAAAATATTAAATATTATTTTATAGTATTTAAATAATTTTCCTACTTTCAGGGCCGTACGGAGGGTGGCATGGAGCGATCGCTCCAGGCGCCTGGGTCACGAGGGCGCCTTTCAGATATTTCACATTTGTTTATTTTTGTAATATTTTCATAAGAAAAATTTTATTATTTGCTTATTTCGTCATTATAAATTAGGTTTTTATTTATCTTTGTTCATAAATATTACATTTTATTCGGTCGGCGTACAAATGAGCAGCGACTTTGTCGATATACATGAAAGAATCTATAAGAAATCGTAAACTTACAATGTATCTAACAGTGCTGTCGTCTACACCAGTGCTTCTTAAAGTGGTGGGCCGCGAAGAACCGCAAATATAACACTGAATTATTTTATTATTTAAAAATGATATGTCGCTTAACTTTAATGCTACATAAATATTATTCTTCATTATACATAGATTATTGAATGATATGAAGGTAAAAAACTATATGTATGTATATATTTTAACTAATCTTGGTTCCAAAAAAAAAAAAAATAGGGGGACCGTGGGTTATTGATTTGAGTTGCAGGGGTGCCGCGACATCAAAAAGTTTAAGAAGCACTGGTCTACACCGCTCTAGCGATAACCAGACGAGGAGGATTCTCACGCCGAGTGCAAGAAATGCGATAAAAGCATTTATTAATTTCCACTATAATAATGTTTGATATTTATTAGGCTTTTTCTTAAGGATTTATTTTAGGATTTATATTTTAGATATTTATTAGCAGAGCCGGACAAATATATTTCTGCGCCTGAAGCAAAATACTAGTCTTCCGCCTCCATCCTTAACTAAATTAAAAAGGAAGAAGTATCGCGGTGATGACAAAAAAAAGATGTCGTGATTTTTGCGCCTCAACTCTTCTTTGCGCCCGAGGCGAGAGCCTCGCTCGCTACACCTAGATACGGCCCTGTTTATTAGAATTTTTTTGATCTATTAGACTTTTTAGTGCCGGATTACCGATCCATGTCCCGCTTTAATATCGGTACCTAAAATCATCCCGGTACCCTAAGCAGAACCTATTTATTGTCCCGCATTCAGAACCAGCACGGCAGCGAGGTGTATTCAAGTTATTTATAAAATATATATAAGCACCTGTTCCAGAAAGCAATTTCAATTTGTGCGGAGATCTGGCAATGGTCGATTGACGAGATCTCCCCACTATTACATAAGTAACAATGCACTTTGATAGATAAGGAGAAGCTGTTAGGCGAGGCGGTATAAGTGCAGTAAGCCGGCAATTTATTATCAAAGGTTTGCGGCATCTAAAAACTATTACTTTGACTTGCACTAATATTTGTTTATTAATTTCGTTACCTTTTATTATGCCGCCGAAAAAATGTTTTTACAAATTTAATAAGAATTTGCAGGAAGAACATCCCTTTATACAAAGGTGTGTTCCAGTGAAACTTTGCATAAAATCTTGGAATATAAACATATATAAAAAATGGTGAGTAGATACTTGGGGGGGGGGGGTAATTGCATTCGTAATAAGTTGGCAGCATTAATAATTTATCACCTCAGTATAAAAGCGCCTTGTAAGAATGTCGGCTCCAGGCGCCAAAATTCCACCGCACGGCCCTGCCTACTTTATTATTGTACTGCCTGCAATAGTTTTAGTATCACATAAATTATTGATAATATGTAGCATTTTTTAAATTCATTTTTAGAGTTACAAAATGCAAAATTTCTAATTTTGACAAATTTTAAAATTAAATATCTAACCATATTTTTAAATTTCATTTTGTAACTAATTCCCTCTTTAATGCAAATCTTCAAAATATTTTCAATTATTTCATTTATAACCCAATTTAATTTTTACACTTATTTAGTGTCAACATAGAGATAACTGTCAAACAAATTCGGCCATTGTAATATAAAGATTCGTCCGTATGCCTACGCGTAATAGTCTATATCGTCTTTCCTTTCCTACCCAGATCGAGGTCACGAAAATTTGGCACATTAACATCAAACGGGCCGACTACGAGTAAAACTACTGGTATATACTGTGACTCAATCGTTTTTGGAAAAATCAAAGTTAATCTTATTTCCCATCCACCATACTCACCTGAATTGGCCTCATGTGACTTCATTTTATTTCCAAAACGGAATAATTCGTTAAAAAGGACGCAGTTTTCAAAGCGATTCCAAAAAAGTACCTACAAAATGTCCTGTTTCAAGGTTTCGTGACCATGTTTTCAATCTATGTACATTCAGGAGTTATATGGTCAGTATTACGTCCATTTTTTAGCGTACACAGAAAGGCACCTACAGTTTAAAGCCGGTTGCGAACGGCTAAGCAGAACCTGTAATTTGTATAAATATTTTTACACAATTTATTTAACATAAGCAGGAATTGATCTCACGTCCGTGCCCTTGCTCAACGGTCAGTAGCAGGTACAGACGATTTAACGTTTGCAGCTACAGGCTCGCTACCTAGTTGATAATAAAACCAAATTAAATTTGGATTTAATATCGGTCAATGCAGGTCTCATAGCGATTTCTATATTGCTAAGACGAGAGCGCTGCTTTGTTTTGATGTTGGTCATTACTGCAAATGCCATTTCGCATAAATAAGTGGTTGCAAATGGTAAGAGAACTGCCATTGCAAATTCAGCGAGTAGTGGATACTCTGTTTGTACACTAGGCCAAAAGAATTTTATGTTTGCTTACTAAACTCGGTTTTAAGTTTTGAATTACAACTAAATTCGGCAAATTCTTCTTGGGCGATGTTTCACTTGTTCCTTTTCTACAAGGAATGGTTTTTGCACCCAGATAAACTGTTCAGTATTTAAATCTAATAGAAAGTATTTTTTAAATTGTTCTTTTATACATGACAAATGATCAATTATCGATTTTCTTAATTAAAATATTATCCAAATTATTTTCAGTGATAAAATCATATGTAAAATCATTACGAACGTGCCATTTTCCACACTTGATTTCCAAAAGTTTATCTTCTTCATAAACGCATGAATTTTATAATACCAAGTTAATATATTCGTGTTCTCACCTTGCTGGGACATATTCAGTTCATTTAGTTTCTCGAATATGTCTGACAAATAACACAATTTGCAAATCCAAGTTTCATTGTGGAAGAGATTAGCAAAATCGGACTTTGTTTCTGATAAAAATATCATTATCTCACCTTTCAACCCTATTAGTCGTTTTAAGGCGCATCCCTTTGACAACCACCTTACTTCTGAATATAGTAAAAGTTGTTCGTAATCCGCTCTCATCAAACAACTGTTAGAAAACTGATCTGTTATTAATTTATCTGTGACCCCCCAAATATTTTTCTAGACCCCTCTGGAGATGGCGACCCCCACTTTGAGAATCACTGGAATAGACCCCCAGTTCTCACGACCGTGGTTGTCAAGGCTGCTGTAAAGAAGTGTTCAAAAAGTTTAAAAGCCAACCCAGAAAAATACTTTATTTCAGGTAGAAAATTTAACATTGAGGAAGAGTAGCAGAAAGGAATTTATGAGCATTTTGCAGACAAAACTGCAGTTCAAGTGACATTTTTGTTGGTCGTAGAAAAACGAGTTTGCGTGTTCAAGCTCAAAATGTTAAAAATTTCGATTATACCTCAATAAAAACTCATTTAAACTCCGGTATTAAATAGCTTAATGATTTAATATAAATTCCATTCAGTCGTTTCATGCAAAATGTCTGTCAATATATAATTTATAAGTAAAAAACAACACAATTGGCAAACATAATTGAGTATAATTCTGTAACGAGTAATATAAAATTATAATTGTACCTAATTTGAAAATTATGTTAAAAAATGACATTGTATTTTTTGCGCTATTTAAAGAAGAACGTAATATTCCGAAAAATGTCTGTTAACCATTAAGAAAACGACTGTTCAAAATCCAACTTTAAAAAAAAAGAATTTATTTGCATTTTTTTATTATTTCTTTAAAACCAGACTCATTATAATTTACAATTCATGGAAAATATGAAATTGTCAAACGGATGTTAAAAATTTGAAACATGAACAAAAGGTGGGAAGAAGAGCATTAGAAGATTTCTAAAGAATCCCAATAAATAATCCGAAATACGTAAATACTGCGAAATAAAAAATAATCTAAATGGACTACCATTTTCAGTTGATGGAATGGTAATAAAAATTAATGTACTCACGAGATACATGATTAAGGGCCAGTTTCTCGAAAAATTAAGTTGTAGATATCGTATCGATATAGTATCGGTATCCATGGATACCGCAACTTATCGACACAATAGCATAATTTGGGTTTCTTGAATGTATTTTTCTATTTATTGATGAGATATCGAACCCATAACTTATTGATACGTTATATTGCGGATGAGCACCCTTTATCGTATCGATAAATATGAGAATTGTCATCTAATGTCAGTTCAGACATAAAACAGATCAGGTTATTTCGCAATTGCAATATATTTTTGAAAAAAATATATTTATATTACAAGATTAATTGCTAACTTAAAACTTCTAATTGCTTCTTAAAATCATATATATTAAGATATTCTTATATTGTTATAGAGGTAAAATGGACAATTCAAGTTCTGGTGAATTTGATGAGGATGTTGTAATTGCAGTATGTTTATTACATCGGATAACTGTGAGAGATAAAAGTGACCCATTCCGCATTTATAGCGAATTAGAATTTATTCAATGATACCGGTTAAGCAAAGGAAAATGTATAGAATTATGCCGTCTAATTGGAGGTGATTTAGAACTCATGACCCAAAGAAGTAAATCAATTTCGGCACAACTTCAAATTTTAAGTTGGTGATAATGTCCACAAAAGTACGCAAAATTGTTAAAAGAGTAATACATCGAATTGCTCTGTTGAGACCGCAGTTTATTTATATGCAGGAAAATAAAGAGGACATTCTGAAAATCAAAAATATATATATATATATGTTACAAACTTTTCATGTGAAATTTTTACACATTTTTTCTGCCATTTTTTAACAATCTATTTTTAAACTAATTGTTCAAAATATATATTTTTGAAAATTATTTTTTACACTGACATCGACTATTGTCATTTGTGAACAATTGATCACATAAATGACAAGAGATTTTGTAAATATTTTGGCTGTGTGAATTGAAATGCATATATATCGCTACAATAGTTATTGAATACAATAAACATGTCAGATGAGAATCGAGAAACCGTCAAAAAGTTATCGACTCGATAAGGTTTATTGTATCGATAACTATTGAGGCGATATCGTGTCTATACAAAAATGTTCCAGAAACCGGCCCTTAATATTTATTTATGCAGTTAATGTTTAAAGAAGGTTTTTTAAATTGAAAATGACATCTGTACACGTATTGCAACATTTCTTCTACAATATTAATATTAAATTCAAAATAACCTATCGGACCTATAGGTGAGATGAGGATATTCCCAAACTCTGGATGTCCAATCCGAGTGGAAAAAAAACTTTTTTTTTTCTATGTAAAGTAGGTACCAAAAAACTCTTATAACATCACTCACTCATGTGTCATCATATCCCGAGATAAATATAAACAAATATGTATTTGATTCAATTTTTTTGTGATTTTCACCAAAAATAAGTCAAAAGACACCCTATCACCCAGAGGGGTTGATCTAAAAATCGGAAAAAAATATCCATAATGTACATTGATGGAACCGAAATAGTTCAACAGATAGTTTTGAGCAGATTAGTGTGGTATCAAAAGAATATTAAGACGTAGATTAGGGAACGAAAAGTAGTTTTGGTATAACTAGGGAATAGGTAACACATACGCAACTGCGCATGTGTCACACGGCGTCATACGACACATGATTTGTTCAATGTACGGTGATTCTAAACAGGTGGCTTTGTTAGTGTGAGTTTGTTTTGTCATTAAACTAGAAGATGGGTAGCTCGCTTCGCTCAGCTTCTTCTAACCAAACCCTTACTAACCTAACCTAAGATAGTGTTTTGTCATTAAACTAGAAGATAGGTAGCTCGCTTCGCTCGGCTTCTTCTAACCAAACCCTTACTAACCTAAGATAGTGTTTTGTCATTAAACTAGAAGATAGGTAGCTCGCTTCGCTCAGCTTCTTCTAACCAAACCCTTAATAACCTAACCTAACCTAAGATAGTGTTTTGTCATTAAACTAGAAAATGGGTAACTGGCTCCGCTCAGTTTTAGATTTTTACTAACTAAAACTAACCTTGTAACGAAATCTTGTAACGTTGTAGGTACCTATTCCCTAGTTTAGCCGTAGTTTTTTTAAATTCGTTTCTTTTAACAATATTTTGGTCAAAAAAGTACTAAAAAGTTCTTGTCCCGCACCCTTTTACCCAAAGGGTTTAAACTAAAAATCTGACAAAATTATAGGTAATGTATATTTATCTGAGCTGGAAAATGACTGATATGAATATTTGATCAGATTGCGTTTTTGAAAAATATTGCAGCTTTTTTCTCTTTAACACAATTAATTATTTTTTGTAATTAATGACTAAATTATGGTTAATAATGTTATGGATTTTTTGTATTCATGGCTAAGGTAGTATATGTCTTCTTTTGAAATTAAAAATACAATAAAAAAGTTAACAGCTTAGAATCGAGTTCATTAGCCTCTAGGCAGGAGCGCCTACTGGTTAGTTTTTTTGTTTTTAAAGCATCAAACAAGAATAAATCATGTTCAGTAGTGAAATACTTATAAAACAAATAACACATTGTTAATAATTAGAAATACGTGTTTGAAACTGAAAAAAAATAAGCCTAAAAATGTCGCAAATTATTTAAATGTATTTAAAATAATAATAAACGGAAACTTTTAGTACTCAAATAACAAATAAAAATAATTATCAAAAAACTTTTCATAAAAAAAAATATTCTAAAACATCAACAGAGGTGCATTCCAGTTGTACAGAGTAGAGCGAGCGCTGAGCGAACAGTTGATGGTGACGTCATGAACAGAGCACTAACGGAGCGAGCGTTCTTGTGACGTAATGTTCATAAAATCTAACCCTACAATTTTAGGCGGCGTTTTTACAGATTAGTTCACATCAGTCATGAATCAAAATTATATACCTCGGGTTTTCCTCGATTTTTTTTTTTCAATGATGAAGAAATAAAATTAATTAAAAATTAAATAATAATTAATGACTTAATTTAATGAATTTTTTCCATTTTAATTTTATGCACGGTGTATTTTAATATTTTTTTTGCTGTTTACAGAACGTCACAAATACATAAAATGGCCGTACTCTGTAGCCATAGACAAATAACAATATTATTTGTCTATTGTTTTTTGTCTAAGGCTATTATTTTTATTTTATTTATAATTTAATTTTAAACTTTCATTTCTTTCCCGCCGTTCCCCCACTTTTTTCGTCATACTCAATATGCTCGGTCTTAAAACCCCGAACTCATAGAGTGCACTCTAAATGCTCGCTCGATCGCAAAACGAATGCAATTGAGTGTAATCCGGGCGTCAAATCGAACACGTTTGAGTGTACAGAACGTGCTCGGAACGCTCGGAGCGTCAAATCGAATGTACCCAGAGACATTCTGTTGGCTTTCTACTCTTACGAAATACCTACAAAATCCTGAAATCCTTAAAAATTCACACTTCACATCAATTGAACGTTACCATGACAGAGTGCACTTAAATCGTTAGTGCATGCTGAAATAGCAAAGTTAAAAAACGAACAATAAAAAATTATGTACTTCTAAACGTGTAACCTTGCTTTTTTGACAATTCTACAAAATCATAATTTTTTACTAATATTATAATTCAGTTGTAGAAAAAATATTGCGTGCCCCCCGTACACGAAAACGTTTATCACTCTCACGGCACTGGCATTTGGTATAGTATTTCCAAAATAAAATGGCCACCCTCACTTACTGACTCCAATAATGGCTGACAGTATAACCTGCTATTATACCTGCTGAGTTTATAGTTCTGTTAATAGTAGCTGACAGGACCGTAATAATTATTTAAGATAAACGTGTTTTCTTATATGCTATTTAGAATGAACTGTATATACTCACATGACATTCCTTCACATTTTTATCAGACATAGGACTGGCTATATTTGAATTATAAATATATGCATGTTTAAAAATCGTTTTGTTTTAAAGTCTGTATAGTCTATATTAAATACTTGGTACAAAAAGTTGCACAAACAAAAATAATTCTTTTTTTCAACTTGCAAATTAATGGTAATTTAAAATTATTAAAATATTAATCATTATCACTATTATCATTGTTAATATCAGAGTTTGTGTCACTATCACTGTCATTGAAATTAATAATTATTGAAGATTTATTTGGTGGATTTATAAAAAAAATTGTTTCAATTATCTTCCGTCTTCTTCCAACTTTTTTATTAAAAGATGCGCAGTCGGCACTATCATTCTTCGAATATAAGTCGTATATTTTATTTATTATTGTTTTAGAAATAAAACTATCTATTTTCTTGAAAACTTGTAAATCGGGTCGTTACCGCTGTTAATTTTTGCCATGAACAATGATACGTTGAATTGTTCTTTATGGAACACTAGTTAATTCCACAGTTCTAAGTATAGGTTTGTCTTTACCTTCCAAAACTAACTTTTTATAAACGTTCAGTATCAGAACTTAGTCATTTTTCTTTAGTAGCCACGCCCACATTTTCGCATTCCATGTCAACGTCCACATTTTCGCACTCCAAATCACCTTGCACAGAATCACTATTTTCACTAGCGAAATTACGAATTTCTTCAAAATCAAATGGTCGCCAAAGAACCATGTTGTTCATGTATGCACGCTATGAACGTTGAAAATTAACTAACAAACAAGTATAACAACCCTTAAAATTTAGAAATAATAGGATTATAAATTTGGATAATATCTTTAATGGTTTTTAAGAAACTTCAATTGAACTACTGTTTACATCTATTTAATTTAAATTTAAAATTCCCTTAATACCTCCTATATTCTTTTTACAGCAATAAATCCTAGGATTACTGCCATAAACCCATTAACGCATTGTTAAGCTTCTTAACAAGAGTGGCCATGTCATTTTGGAAATACTATACACAAATATCAATTATAACACCGAAATACGTCAGAATGAAAAATACTTAAGTCACTTTCATAATTACTGGCTCAATTAAAGCATTCTATACAATGTGATGAATATTAACTTATCCACTAAACAACTAAAAAATCTAATCAGTAAAATTTTTGGAATTAATTATTACTTTCTATATACAGTGTACAGTGTACCTGTGTGTCTAACCTTACCCAACGAGCTGACCTAACTTGAATTAAAGTCTAGTTATTTTTTTCCAAAAATCAAGGTCATATTCGGGCTAATATATATAAAGAAGCACCCAAATTAAGAAGCCAGTGTCAGCAGCCAGTGAACAGACATTGACAAACATGAACGGTTTTGTGGTGTTTTCGTTAACGATCCTAGCGGTCAGCAATGCGGCTCAAGTTCGTAAGTATTCGTAACGATTCAATTCTGAAAATTAATTCACTGTACTCTCATTCAATTTGCGGTGAACCCTTACATTCACGACAAGTTTAGACACGACTACAATTTACATATTATAAGAATATTACATTACGTCATGTTAAAATTTGCTTCTGTTTTTATGAGTTTCATAGTAACAATATGCATCTAAATTTGCAGCGAACTTTCATCTAATAGAGTGTTTTTTATTATCAAGCAATTTTCGGAATTTTTACCGAGTGCTGCATGTATAAAAGAGGTATTGTGATCATACCGATTTTGACAGTTCGGGATTTAGATGGATCTCCACGATTTGAGGTCTCTAAAATTCAGTTTTTTAAAGAAGTCTGTTCAGTGACAAATGAACGAATCAATAATCAACTTATTTATATATTTCTTTCTCACATATGCATGTGCATGTGCGAAAAAAACTTCTTTCAAAAATTGAACTGTACATAACATTTTGGCTAGTTTTATAGTTGGTCTCAACTTACAAGAGAATGACTTTATCTGACCTTCATAACGGGTGGGATTTAAAAAGGATTATAGGGTAGTAAAACAAGGCAATACTTAATTTTTTTTTTGAGATGTTGAACATTTTCTTAGTCAGTAGCACTGTTGCTTTCCACAAAATTTTATTTAATCTGGATCTTTCACATAGCAAAGTAAAGCCCCCGCAGCATTGGGGTTACCCTGCTCGTTAAGAAGTCAAGTTATTCTACTAAAGCCTGAGATAAACATAAAGGCTATTCCAAACGATTAGTCGGAACTAGATTTTGCAATCTAGTTACTTTCATCGTTTGAATTGTGCTTTTGGGCCGTTTTGTTTAAGCTTTGTGAATCATATACTTACAATAAACATTTTTTGGTTAAGGTTAATATCATTTTAAAATGTCCTTTTTTCATATTTTGATTTTTTGTACCATTCTTAATACAAATTTTTCATTTATTTATTTTTTTGTCATATACGTAAAAAGCATTTTATTTTTGACATATGTCATTCGTTTCCAAGGTTTCACTGCTGGAATTTTAAATTTTGACATTCCAACATGAAAAATGAAATAACCCAAGCAAGGTCCCTTTTCGTGACAACCTAAAAAAGAACTAAATTACTATTTAGTTCCGCCTGAACGTTTGGAATAGCCTGTAGATCAAATTTGGCTAAACAGATTTTTATGAAACTTCATAAATATGAATCCATTTTGATCAAATGGTGACATTTGATCAACTTTTGGTAAAAATCAGTGAACCAGAAGTGGAACTTTATTCGTGTCATTTTAAAGTTTTTTTGCCAATATTTCGTGACAAAAATAATTCGAAAAAAATTATTTGGAAAAATTTGCTGTAAAACATAAGATAAGTAACTTTTATTTATTTATTTTTTGATTCGTAAAATATTTTATTTGCAAAATTTACCCTATGTATGAGCGCCCGGCTTGTGGAAACGCCAACTGAAATTCTTGATTTAGTTTCTAAATTTTAAAATAAGTTATCTTGTGTATGACATGAGCATATTATCTATTTGATTACGTATTCTGTGGTGGCGGTCGGTTCGGTGGTGGCCACAGCTGATTTTTTTAAACATTTGTGGGCTTTAAATATCTTTTAGATAAATAACTTATTTATGGCGGGTTGCTAACGTAAGAGTTTTCTCTAACTCAAGTTAAAATCATTTGTTTTTGTATGTTGTAGCATACAAAAACAAATGATCTTACTTTAGCAACCGGCCATTAGAGTTTTATATAAAAATGTTACGAATTATACGTCAACATTTTTACCGACCGCCAACATATATAAGGGAGGTATTGTGATCATACCCGTTTTGACATTTCGAGATTTCGATGGATCTCCACGAATTGAGGTCCCATTATTACAGACATTATGCTCATTTTTAGCATAATGTCTGTCGGTCTGTATGTCTGTCTGTGTATCTGTCTGTCTATCTGTCTGTCTCTCTGTCTGTCGGTCCGTGTACACGTGCAGAGCAAATTCGGCTAAAAGGATTTTTATGAAACATCATATTTAAGCTTTTGACAGCAATGGCACGAGTTGATCAACTTTTGGTAAATCGGTTAACTAGAAATGGGAATTTACTCGTGTCGGTTTTAAGATTTTTGCGAATATTTCACAACAGAGAAATATTTCTAAAAAAATTATTTAACAAAAGTTGCTATAAAAGCAATAACTAACAATTTTTATTTGAGACATTTTTTGATAAAGCAGCATAAATTAATCAAGTACTTTGTGATGGCGGTCGGTCCTGTGGTGGCCACAGCTGATTTTTTCGATATCATGACCAGAACGTTGCTTGAAAAATACTACACTTGTTGATAATGAACTGTGATGTTTACCCTGCCCTTAGTTAAAGTTTATCAGATAAAACAAAATTAGATCAACACTATTTTCACTGCGACTCATTTTAATAAGAAAAATATGTTAACGACCCTTCATCGTTATATAATCTAATTACTAGCTACAACCTAATTACTAGTAGATGCTTTACCTAACACAACTTTCCATATCAAAGTAATTAAATTTAAAATTATAAGATGTAATAATAAAAACGTACATAATATTGATCAACATTTTCTGCGATTCCAAAAAAATTTACACGTCCATTGAGGGGCCAATAACCCTACTTTAAGAAGCTTCGAATCAAATAACACTAGCGCATGAATTTAATTATTTAAATTAGTTAAAAAATCATCACAGACTAATCCTTGCAGTGCAAAAAATTAATTTCATAAATAAGGTGAATTTCATAAATATAGTCGGATTGCTGATAAGTGACTGTTCGTTGCTACAAGTATCGATATTCAATACTATATGCTTTCTCTGTCAATATCATAATAATTATTTGCATACCCATAGTAACGTATAGTGACCCAAGTTGACAACTAGCCTTCAAAATTATTTGAATAAAAAACAATGCATTAGAAAGAAACGGCATGATTCGTAGATATCTTTACTAATTAGAGCGCGAAAATAAATTTACAGCAGTACTCAAACAAACAAAATTATTAATTTTAAGGTAATAATTATAAATAAGGAAAAATTTATACTCATACGTATATTTTGGATTATAATTTGTTGTTTATTCCAGCAGATTTAAAATTAAAGTTTGTGAATTTAATAATTGGCCGCAAGCAATATTTTAATTAATATTTATTACCAGACACTGACAGTAAAGACAAATAACAAAAAACATTTTTAAAATCGCTGAAAAATGGTAACTAGATTATTATATGAATGCACTACTTGATACATACATGTAACAGTCACCTATCAGCAATCCGACTATAAAGTAAATTTCTACATATGGGGTCCAGATAATACAGGCTGAAATCGGTGAACTGAAGAATATATTACATTTGATTTAGAATTCTTGTATTTCAACTCAATATTAATCTCTTACCTATTTTAATATTACAGTAAGCCCTCGATTTTTCAGACTTCTCGGGGTGAAGGGGTGTCGGTAAATTCGACTATCCGGTAAATCCGAATATCCCTAAAATGGTGTCTGAGTTAAGGTAAACGTATAGTAGTTGTATGGCGAGTTATACCTGTACTATTGAATTTGAACAAGTTTCTTATAGGAAGCAAATTTTGGTAAAAATTAAAGCTCTGTCCAGTATTTTAAAATTGGCAGTGTTAATTCTGACATAAATTCCGACAATTTAGACCGATATATCACAGTCCCTCTTTTAGGTGGTCTGCCCGTTCAGTCCTAAATAAGTCCCGCTTTTTCTGATTATCCCGCTATTTGATTCTGACAAATGTGAAAAGGCAATAGGTAAACCTTTTTAAGAATGCAACGCCAAGGTGGCAAAACTCGAAAACAATCGAAACTCATCCAATAGACAACTTTTTAACGTATTGTAATCGGACATCTTAATGGAATTTAATTATATTTTTATGTCTTGATTTGTGTTTTCTTATATTTAATTTTCACTAATAAGGGATGTCTTCTCAATGTTTGAAAGAAGTCGATTCATTGTATATTACCTTAGTTCAACATAATTCCGCCAGGTAGATCTAGAGAAATCTATCGAAATGGTCATAAGAGTATGACTATTTGCCTATTGGATTTTTTTATTTTATCTTAAACGAAGGCGAAAATGAATATATCCCTAGAAAGGACTTTATTTAAAATAACGACTGAGTACGAGTAGGCTAGAATGAATGATAATTGCGTTATCGTGTTATCACGAAAATTCGTTTAAAAAGCAGTACGTCAACGTCTGCGTGATATTTTATCCCCGTCTTACTGCCCTAAATAGCCTCCCAAATATTCATCTTAAGAAAAACTGCATAGAACAGAGAAGAACAGTTTCTTCAACTTAACAACTTTTCTTAAGTGTGTTTTACACGGTTCAATTTTCTGATCAAGAAATTTAAAAAGAACTAAAAAATAGTTTTGAAAAAAGATTAATGCGGTATTATTATTTATCTATTGAAAAAAAAAATGCTAGGAGCTATGTGGGGGACAAGGAGAGGATCCCGGCTACGGCTTTTCCGATAATATGCAGTCAACAGAGTTCTGATATATAATATGCCGCCATAGATTATATGCATTCAACAATGCTTACAAAATAAGTATCCCCTGCTTATCCTGGGGTGTCATACCTTATCTGCCCTTATACGCCACCGAAGCAATATCACCTTATTATTATTAAATAAAAAGTTGCACTTATTTAATTTAACGAAATATTTTTTTGTACATAAACTTGAGTGTGCGTTAAGGGATTGTGACAGAATTAAATTTTCATCTCATTTCTTATATCCCTTCCTTTCTGTCGGTCATAAAATAGCTTGGGCTTCAATTTTTACCTCCTGTTTCCTTGCAAAGATTTACGGGTTACAAGCAAACTGTGGGGTGAATCTAAAGTATTGCTGAATCTTAACTAAACCTTTGCAGAAAAAAAAAACATATATCTCTAAAAGTATTTGCACAAATCGCCGCGAATTTTAGTAAATGTTTACTCACAGATAAAATGCAAACTGAAACAGAGATTACTTACAATTTGAAAAAACCCTTCATGCAGGAAGAGTTTGTTCAGTATTTTTTTGTTCAATTTTTATTGCCTCTTGGTTCACGCGCACCAGTATATAAATATTATAAAATTATAGATCACAGTAAGAGATATTACATAAAGCTTTACAGATTACACTACATTACGATTACCGAAAGAGTACAAAGCATTATTCTCTATAATGTTCTCAATTTTCTGAATCTACGATAGTAAGGTTTTTTCGGCGATATACCATAAAGAAGACATTTCTGCTGTTTCAAGGAGCCTCTTATTTTTTTATGTATCACGTTTTGTTTCCGCCGTTTAGGTCATAATCGATCTGTTTGTCACCTTATATACGAGGGATGTTCAATAATTAAAGAGACAAATTGATATAGAAAGAAAAAAAAGTTTGTAGGAGGAGTTTGGTACTTTCATGACTTTAGGTTGGCATCACTTGGATGAGCTGGCAACACTAGACGGATAAAAATTGTTTTGTTTATAACCTCAAAATTGCATTTAACGATGGCGTGTCCACTTGAAATTTCCACATTAGTTGAGCAACGTTCAGTGATCCAGTTTTTGCTTTCTGAAGGTGAAAAACCGGCTAAAATCTTTTCTAAAGTGGGTAGAACATTTCAAAAATGGTCGAACCTCAGTGACTGACGAGCAACGTCCTGGCCGGTCACTTGAAGTCGCCCTCATACCGCCAAGCTGACCCAAGAAACCATTGAAAAATGGGTTGGAAGATACTACCTAATCCTCCCTACAGTCCAGATTTGGCTCCCTCTGATTTTCATTTGTTTGATCCACTCAACGTGGAAAAAAGTTCAGCGATAACGAGGAAGTCAAAGAATTTGTGGGCCTCAAACAACAAGACTTTCTTTGCATCAGGTATAAAAAAAAAAACTAGTTCATCGTTGGGACAAGTGTATTAATATTCGTGAGGATTATGTTGAGAAGTAGTAAAAGTCTTATTTTGTTAAAATACACAGTCTTTTTTCTAAATCAATTTGTCTCTTTAATTATTCAATGTCCCTCGTATATTCTTACCTTTATTTTTTTCAGATGCATTTATCAGATCATTTAAGCAAGTAATAATCTTATTTGCTTTCAACATTTGCAGTCTGCCTTCATTTTCAATATTTTTAAACTAAATAATTCAATAATATTTTAAAGACATTTCTTGCTGAATAACTTTTCCGTCTGAAATCTGTTCAAGACAACCATGAAATGTTGCCACAGTTGAGTAATGTACCCTATTGCCAGTTGTTATTTGTTTACAAACGGCAAACAAGTTAGGTTTTATCCAAACACTTCTAAAAACAGAATAAAAACCTACATTGCCTCTGGAAAAAAGTAGCTAATATGAATTATGATGTAGAGCAGTGCTTTCTAACCGGTGTGTCGAGACTCAGTGGTAAGAATATCGCGAAATTTATGGGTTAAATTATATTATGTACATACATTTCAAAATAAAATTAAGATTAATGTCTCTCGTCCGCGTGTTTAACAAAAATACGACGAGAAATGCTGTTAAGATGTGGCAACATAGGAGAGGATTATCAATCGGTGGAACCAATTGTAACAAATCAGTAATGCTTTCTTGTTAGTTACATTACAGGAACAGATTAATGACGAATATTATAGAGGTTCCACTGTATTTGGATAGAAAAAATAATGCATGCTTTACATATGAAAAATGCGTTTCTTGCATCGACTGTTTTGGCAAAGCTACTATAATAGCGTTTTGACAAAAGATTCAAGTGCCATCTGTTGATAAATGTCAACGTACTTTTATCGCTTCGTGTAGGATACAAAATAGCTTAAGTAATCTTTTAATTGTAACTGGATAGACAAGCACTGAGCAAAACAACTAATATAAATATGTTAATTGAAAAGTAACAATTAGCAAGTTCATTAATTTTCAAACAATTTAAGTATAAATTATATTTTTCACTTATTAGGGCACTCCTTTAATTTATAAAGGTCGAGTTCATAGTTACAAAGCTACAAAAAATCATTTATTAAGATATATTTTGTGATTTAAAAAATGCCGGACGCTTCAGTATTCATGTACATCATATATGGTATAATCAGCATATTTGAATATAAATATGTATCCGTTGCCGGTTATTTAATATTTAAATATGCTGTATTTATTACATTTTTTTGTATTAAGATATTAACAGGTTAAGATTATTTAGAGTTCTCGTGTATGGTAATAACATATGGAAATAGAAATAGCTAGAAAATATTGTCACAACAATATTATTCCAGAAAATTTCTAGTTCGTTTATCATGAAAATCTCAATTTTTCTCTATTTTTGAACTGTAAATCTTGAGCTCTGCTCCTCACATTCTAGAGAAAGTTGGTTAGTAAAAAATTTTGGCGCACAGCAGTGAAGGCTATTTGCAACTTATACAACCCACCTTTTTGACTAGAATACTATTAACTTATATCAGGAGTTCCCAAAGTGATCGACATCGACACCCAAGGGTCGGTTTGGGCTCGGGGATCGATTGAGGGTCGAAGACAAAGTTAATTAAAATGGCTATACAGTTATATGTAAACATTTTAAATTTTTACTTAATATAACTTAATATCACTTCATATAACTTCAAACAGAATCCGAATTATCGTTATTGTACGATCTTTTATATATATTAGGGAACTGTAAAGAAATCCATTATTTTACGGTACAAAATATATATTTTTTTTTTCAGAAGTTTATTACGTATAATTACAAAATGTAATTTCCATCATTATTTCTTACGGCTTCCTAACGTTGTACTAATTTTTTGATACCATCTCTTATGGTTTTGACTGATTGTTTTTTATCTCTAAATGTATCTAAGTGTACGTTCCATAGACATAAATAGGTGAAAATCGGATGCCGCGAGACCGGAAAATCGGATGCCGCGTGAATATGGTGGATGTGGAATAATTTTCCAGTTTAAGTCCTGATTTTTTTCGCGGATTGCTTTTGCTAAGTGAAGACGTGCATTGTCATGAAAAATTATTGCTTTTCGGTTAAATAAATTTGTAGGTTTTTCTTTCAGATTCTTATTTAATCTCTCTAATTGTTGAAACAAAATCTAAGATATTTCCATGCATGATAAGTTGTAGGCCAAGATTAAGTTTCCATTCCATACAAAAGAATAGAGAACAATAACACCAGACAATTGTCATACGAAATTCTAAAGAAAACTGTAGAAGAAAAAAAAAGCCTCGGTACATTAGATAAGACAACACCGTACATCAAATATTATACAATACATAATTTCAAATTTCTAGGTTGCAAGGAAATATTTACATAAAATTCCTCCCCTTCTAAACAATTTTAACAAAACCTAATAATTTGCTCCGCAAATTGTAGTACAAGGCTGTGGCTCCAGCGCTAAAGTATTTTTTCTTTTCGTTAGCCGCTAACAAGGGTATGGACGTAGGTTCAAAACCAGACTCAAATAATTTGTATAAAAAACATTTATACAAATTACACGTTCTATTTAACCGTTCGCAACCGGATATAAACTGTAGGTGCCTTCTGTGTGCGCTAAACAAGAACGTAATATTAACCATATTACTCCTGAATATACACAAATCGAAAATATAGTCACGAAACCAGGAAACAAGTGCCCCAGGTTCACCATGGGCTGTCGTGCCAATAATTATGATGATGACCTGCAATAATTATGAGCAACTATTTTTGATCCCAATCGTAAATGGAAATTAAAAGAGATTTGTTTTGGAAGTTACTGAGTACTATTTAATAGACTCTTATTATAACCTTTAAAAAAATAATATCGGTAGAAGATATACTAGAATTTTTACTAAATAACGAAATCCTATTTGCTAGATGACGATATAAGTTTATATATTAAAAATTGTCCATTAGAATTATGTTAGTTCTCTTCATGTATTCTTTCACAATTTCGACATCCTCATTACTTACGGTGAAAAAGTGCATACAAAACATGGAAATTATTACAACCAGCAAAAGGTTACGTGCATGTCGTGCTTTTTGTATTTTACATAGGTCAGGGTTTCTGCAAAACTAGTATAAAATATAAATGTACACATTGGACCGCAACATTTACAGAAAATGAATAGTTTCTGGCTTACAAAAATTGTTCAATCCTGGTGCATATTGCAAAACACCATAATAGTATATCTCTAATATTTACCCACATATTACATACAGTAATATTAGATTCTGCTTACATTGCATGGACAAATTTTTGAAATATGTTAACTAAATATTATATTATCATTTCAGCAAGCTACTTCCAAAAATGCAGTAAAAATGAACAAGTAACTTTAAATAAATGTATGGTGGAACAAGCAAACAGTGGATGGCCAACATTAAACAAAGGTAAATATTAACAAAGTTAATTTTAATATTTTCATAGTATTTTGGAATCACCAGCAATTGCTATTATCGTAAATCTTACTTCTACATACAGTGGTGGAAAAAATAGTTACGAATCAAAAATTTTGAAACATCTCATGGAGCAATATGTGGAGAAATATTGTGTGGTGGAGGGACCAAACAAAAACCAACTATTGCAAAAAAGACTGGTGAGCGGTTGAGCATATTGGAGGAATTATTATTTATTTTTTTTTTTCCTAGTACGATGTAGGTATAATAGATTGATTGTGTAAAAGAAATGATGATTAAAGAAATATAGAAACATATTGGAAAATAAATACAGAAATCGGCAGAAATTCCATATGCAGAAATCGGTATGGCAGAGAAATTGCCACCAGAAGAGCAGTCTCGACATGACGTCGAATCAAAACATTCATCAAAGCTTATTAAAAATGTATTTGCTCGAAAATGATGTAGCAGTTGTAAATTGGTTTTCGCAATTACCGAATTTACATCTAATTGGAAAACTTTACAATGTCCATCAAGTTGACATTGCAAAAGAAAAAAATTTAAATAAGGAAAATTCGGAACTATTGTTAAAGAAAAATGGCAATCTGTCGCAGTCGAAAAGAGTCAAAATATATCCGAGTCGAGAAGATGTAATGCTATTTTAAAAAATCACAGACGATCCAGGAAGAATTGATAATATTTTAATAAATAATTTAATGGAAATTAAAAAATAATTGCTATGTTTTTTAAATTATTTCTATTTTATTTGCCAGCCTAAAAGTTATTCAATTAATATTTATTGTTATTTGCAAAAATGTAATATTTAATTTCAGTAAATTTTGTTATTTACAAAGTTATTTAATAACTATACAGAGTGAGGCAATACTTATGTTCATGTTGATCATTTTCTCATTAAAAATAGTTATAAAAATATTGAACAAATTAAACTTATTCGGGGTAATGGAGGTCAGACTATAGTGGTATCAAACATTTTTATTAATTTGTTCTGCAAGAGGTACGGCAGTTAATAATTATTTTTCAAATTAACCAACACATATTACTTAACACAATATTATAGAGCTTATTTTTTTTTCTTTTTTCAACGGAGTAAAACTTTTATATAATTTTTGAGAAAAGCAACATTTTGTGGTGTTAAAAATAATAACTGATCAGTGACTCATAACAGTAATCTACCTATTATACTAAATGTTCAAAATAATGACCTTGCTGTACAATACTTGTGTACACGTTTTTTAAAAGCATCTTGAACAGAAGATGCCTTATTTTCCAAATTTATCGTTTGAAACGCTTGGCTTATTCAATTTTTCATACAATACCAACAATTGCATGCATTTGTTTCCATTATTTACCAACAATAAGTCATTTTGAAGGCCACAAAATGCGATTTTCTTAAAAATTTTGTTATGTAAGGATATACAAGTTTTATACCGTTGAATAGGGAAAAAAAGTTCTAAAATAATATGTAAAATAATATGTGTAGTGTAATTTGAAGAAAAGTTATTTCCTGTCATACCTTTTGCAAAACAAATGCATTTTTTTTTTTTTTTTTTTTTCTTTATACGGTTATCGTCTGATTGATATCGTCCCATTGCTCCAAATAAGTTTTATTTGAACAATATTTTTATAACTTTTTTTATTAAGAAAATAATCGAGGTGAACGTAAGTGCTGGCTCAACCTGTAGTATAAACAAATTATAATTTTATTTACAAGGAGCGTTTGATGGCGCTAAAATCACAAGTTTGATATTATTTCTAGAATTTTCCATTATTTGTAGACATATACACTAAGTTTCAAGTTGATCTGTGAAATAGTATATTTTTAACAGCGTTCAAAAGCGGATAAGTTTGTGTATATTTGATACAATAGAGAAATGTGAATTCCATGTGTTGATAAAGCACTACTTTTTGCGTGGAAAACCATTAACAAAACTGAATCGAAGCTAAAAAGTATTATGGGAGCTCTCAGCCGTCGCATGGAATGGTTCACAAGTGGTTCACTGAATTTCATTATGGTCGTAGGAGCACGAATGATGCTAAGTGCCGGGGACGTTCGAATGAGGTCACAAGAGATGGTCAGTAAAATTCATGATATCATGTTACACGACCGCCGAGTGAACATATGCGAGATAGCCAAGATGGTAAACATCTCAGACGAACGTTTCATATCCTACACGAACATTTGAGCGCGAAAAAACTATAGGATTGTGCATTGCGCTACGAACTGCTCCCTCATCCACCCTATTTTTCAGGCTTGGCCCCCTGTCATTTCTTTCTCTTTCCAAACATGAAGAAATGGCTGCTGAAAATAGAAATCGCATCGAACAAGGATAATATAACTGAAACACACGCCTATTTTGCATTTTTCGAAAAATCGTTCCTTTTGCAAGGCTTGGAATATCATTGGGCAATAATATATCGAGCTAAAAAAAGGCTATGTCAAAAAATAAGTCGCAAATCTTTCATTTCGAAGTCACTGACTTTATTAAACACCCCTCATATATATAAAAGTTGGCTGCAATAGAAGGATTGTATTATAAGCAACAAATATTACGTCTTTTTTTTGCCACCACTGTAATATTCCCGCTCGACTAAGAAATTATGAATCTGTATTTTTTTGCTTAGGTGACAAAAGTGTTCACATGCCACCCACCAATCCACTTGATATAAATCAGATGCTCATTGATGTTGATGGAAATTTGAAAATCGATATTCGCAACTGTAAAATGTATGGCCTGGAGGATATTCACTTCGAAAAACTTGAGTAAGTTATGTTATATTTCATATAATTACGCGAGATAATTACGCGAGGTTTGAGATATATTTAGATACTAGAATCATACTTATCCGCGTCTTGATATGTTATTGAACACCCATATTTAAATGGAGTAACCAGTAGACATTAGCGACTAGGGTAAATTTTCAACTTGCATATTGTTCTCTGTGTTTTAGTTATGATTAAAGTGCGGAATTTGTAAGGCGAATAGCCCAATAAAAGCGGTAAAACAATCAAACATTTGCGGCAAATAATCAAACATCTTCGTTTCAATTATTCCACGTGGCCTAACATTCCCCGGTCTCTACTTATCATACCGAGCGGAATTTGTTAAGCTAAGTGCCAATAAAGCAACAAAAATGGTAAATACGCATTTATAGCAATTATTCCACTCGGCCTAACAGTCTCTGATTTTTTTTTTTGTATTTTCTCCAGAAAAGTAAACATTTAAATTTTTAAATTATATTCATAATATGTTACTAAATACAGTGGTGCCTTGACTTACGAGTTTTATTCGTTCTATGACGGAGCTCGTAACTCAAATTACTCGTATGTCAAATCAATTTTCCCCATTGGAATGAATTGAAAAGCCATTAATACGTTCTGGGCCCTCAAAACACACCGCAATTTTTTATTATTATTATTATTATTATCAAGGTAAAGAAGATCAGACGACTTGAAGATACTGACGGAGGTGGAGGAGAAAGGTTGAACTGCATAACTGAATCTTATTCGCTGATTTTTGTCCTTTTTTCCACGCTTTCTTCACTTTCATCTGCAGGGTTTTCAATAAAAACCTGTCCAATGCGGTCGGTTTCATCCTCCCTTGCACAATGTTTCTGAAATGAGTTCGGCAAGTGTCATTAAATAGCGTCGTCGAACGCCCAGTTGTAACTTATTCTGGTGTTTCTTTTGAAGTCTAAAACATTCTCCCATATTCCCAACATTTCGTTCATCTCACTTGTAACAGACTTAACACCTTTTTCACGCCCATCAGCGAATTTATATTAAAAATGTATTCAATTTATAAATATAACTAAAAGACTAACTGCAGAAACCGTGTTAATACGTCATCGTGCTTTGTGTGTTAACTGCGGGAGACGTAAGTGTGTTATCCGCAGTAATGCCTTACGGATTTAATACGTACGAATCCGTAAAGCATTACCGCGTCCATATTGGAGTACATGTATTAATAAACGGGGTTAGCAATGAAAGGGTTAAATATTTCCTCAGAAACTGAGTTAGGTGTAAGTACAGTAAACTAGCTGTCAGTGCCGGCTCTAGGGGTTATGGCGCCCCAATGCAAAGATTGTTACGGCGCAATTGAAAAAAGGAAGTAGACCAAAAATCCTGCCCCTATTTGCCAATATTTTCCGGTCCTAAGGCTTGCCGCCGGGGTTCTGTGCACTCACCCTCGCTTAATAACCCCGCGAAACAGGTAATAATAAAATACTTAAGTGCTTATAAGTATTACATAGCTCACCAGTATAAAAACGGCGTCGCTAAATCGTTCGTCGCAATGACGCCCCTTGATCGTGGCGCCCAGATGCGACCCATCCTTTGCATCCATTGTGGATCCGGCACTGCTAGCTGTCCATACATAATTTTATACAAAATTACTTTAAATCATTTTAAATATTAATAAACTCTCTTTTGCTGGTGAAATTCTTTCATTACTATGTGGTTACATTGGATATATGTAACTCTAATATACGAGGTATGGCTATCTATTAAATAATGAGACTGATGATGTAACTTAATTTTAATGACGTAAATGTACATTTCCTCTCCTTTTCTACGCTATCTATTGGTCTTCCAATGATCAAAGAAGTACGATAAATTAACTTCTTCAGTCAGTTACTAACTCGAAAGAGATTTACTGAGCGCAAGCTTGAATTTGGGCACTACGATGACAGCCAAAATCTTCACTAAGGGCTAGTGTATTGTGCTAATGACAACCTTTTTTTTGTAATGTGTACCATTTCTGCATTTATTCTGATGTTTCTAATATAATACTTACGGTCGGCAAGTTATATAAATTGCTAACTTCATGCATGTACATAACCTTACAGAAATTGTAACATAACAATCAATGTGTTAATTTTTTAAAGTATAATTTTTTGAAACTGTTGGATTTATGCATCTTAAACATGACGTTTGAGATAACAAGTTTGCAAAAAATGTGGCTTACTGCGTTTGAAAATATTCTTATTAAATTTAGAATGTTTAAACCTATATATTTTTCAATGCTACAGAGCTTCAAAATTAATCTGAAATTTAAAAAAATCAGTATAGCCATCACCATATCTCGATTTTCGATTCACATTTCTGGAAAACATTATAAATATTTCACGGATTAATAATTTGATATCCATTTATTTTTGACGATTTATAATACCTAAGGTAATTTTTCAGATTACCGCTATATTTCTATATTTTTATAGAAGTATGAATCATTTATTTTTAGATTTATCTGCCAATAAATAAAAATTATAAGTAATAAAAACGATTTTATTACATCAGTGTTTCTCTGTAACATAAACCAAAAATTATTATATTCTACGTATGCACCAATAAAATTCTAGCAACTCTGCGACATATATTCTAGCTATGCAACTGCAGATGTAATTGAAACTGACTGTCAAAACATGAAGTTAGTTGCGCTGCAAAAAAAAAAAAAAAAAACCTTCCGTCTGAGCGTAGAGCTGAAAACGGTGGAACGGATTAATTGTCCGGTGCCGGACAAACGGATCCGTCGAGCGGAAGGCTGAGTACGTACCATTACGAGTGCGCGCAGAATCAAACAATTGCCAATAGGTACCCGTAACCTCTATAGCAGTGTTTCTCAAAGTTTCGATTTCTATGTACCCCTTCTAAAACTCCTGTAACACTGAGGACCCCTACCCCTATTAGGGAACAACCACATATACTTTATTAACAATCAAAAATTTTGGTATATGTATTTTAATGTGCCACAAGAAGTGTAATTAAATAATTATAATGGTAATAATAATAAATGAAAAATAACAAATTATATTATAAATAACATTTAATTATATTGATGAGAAGGATGACATTGTTTATGTAAAGATGACAGGACGATGGGCCGGCTCTCACAGTAAAGTGTAAATCAACACTTGCTCATGACTTATTCGCAGCGTACCCTTTACAAAGCCTTCTCGGACCCCCAGGGGTAGGCGTACCACACTTTGAGTAACATTGCTCTATAGATTGCTTATGGAAAGCGTTACAGGTTGCACAAAATTGTAAGATTAGAATGCCCAGTAATAGCAGTATCGATACACGTTTCAGTGTTATAACACATTATAACAATGTTTTAAACAGGGCGGTTTTTCACACTCCGGAACTTTTCCGGTCTGTTAAATGTAGTATATATGCCATACGCGTTATACAAGGTGTCTCAAAAGAAATTTTATATTTAGTGGATCGATTAAAAAAAAAGTAAGCCGTGTATAGAAAAAATGTTTATTAATTATTAAAATACACTTTTTGGGGATTTATTTCTTAAAAATAATATCGTCTAAATGTAGACCCTCGCGTTCTCGGCACTCATTTAATCGAACAGTAAAATTACTTATGACGTCTCGGCAGGTGGACTCAGGGATGGCTGCCATTTCGTGACGGATGTTTTCTTTCAAATGCGCCAGTGAAGTAGGTTTATTGGCGTAAACTTTAGATTTAAAATAACCCCATAGGAAAAAGTCCATAGGGGTTAAATCTGGACTGCGTGGAGGCCAATTTATGTCACCTCTCCGGGAGATCAATTTGCCTGAGAAAATTTCACGAACACGTGGCAGAGACATATTGGACGTGTGTGAAGTTGCTCCGTCCTGTTGGAACCATGTTCTTTGGTTATAGCCAGGAAAGTTTTGCAGTTCAGGTACCAAGAAGTTGTCTAACATCTCCACATAACGCTCTTAATTCACTGTAACTGCACGCCCCCTTTCGTCTTCAAAAAAGTAAGGGCCGAGAATTCCTCGCGCCGACATCGCAGCCCATACGGTCACTTTAGGCGAATGTAGGGGTTTCTGATGTTTGCGTTTCGGATTCGTTGCACTCCAGTAGCGGCAGTTCTGCTTATTTACGTGGCCCGTAAGACGAAAATGAGCTTCATCCGAAAACAAAATGTTGGTAAACGTTGAAAATCGCTCAATCACCTGATTTACGAAATTAAGCCTCTGACTGGCATCTTGGGGCTTTAATTCTTGCACCAATTGAATTTTGTAGGGGTGCAGCTTTAGGTCTTTGTGCATAATGCGATGTAATGATGATCTATGCACATTTAAAGCACTTGCGCGCTTCCGAATTGAAAGGTTCGGGTCGTCACGAACAGACTGATTAACATTCTCCACGTTTTCTACCGTTCTTGATGACCTAGGTCGCCCGGATTTTGATTTATCCAGCGTTGTACCAGTCTCTTCAAACTTTTTAACCCAATGTCGAATGAGAGGAATGCTTGGCGCATCATTTAAGTGGCGAAAACCTCGAATACTGCAGAATAGCCAGGCTACCGATTGACATAACCCCCGCGCCCCTCGGATACGTTGCGTTCACGCAGTAAGCTAAATAAATATAAAATTTCTTTTGAGACACCTTGTATAAAGGTATTACTGTACCATATATATATATAAATTTATTGCAGATACACGTAATACGTCACGACTGCTTTTAAGAATTCTACCAACCAAATATTAATTTTGTTTCGTGTTTTTTCAGTTTGGATTTAAAAGATCAAAAAATTGATGTAATCTTCACAGTTCCAAAAGTAAGTCTTATTGGTACTTATGACATCAAAGGAAGGATTCTTCTTCTACCAATCAGTGGCAATGGACCCACTAACATTACATTTGGTAAGTCAAATACAATAGAACGCCGATTATTCGCAGTAATGTGGACCGGAGCTACCTCGGATAGTTAAAAACTCAACCCTTGGGGATCCGCGTAGCCATTATTGGGGGTCCGCAAAACAATTTTGACATTAACTTGACATCCATTTAAAAATCCTACATGGTCAAGACTTTTTGTATTTGTTGTATTTTTTTTTGTGTTTGTTACCTAACTAGTTATTGACGTAACTAAATAATAATTAGTAAAAGTTTAATTAATTTTATTCAACTACAAATTATTTTCAGAAAACATATTATAATAAGATCAATTTTGTCCAATATTTGACCAAGAAATGTTTGTATGAAATGTTTGTACGTATTATATTTTGTTACTTTTTTAATTCTTTTTACAACTATTTTTATTCATTTTGTTTTTTATTCTATATGCTAATGTTCATCTCTATAAATGCATAAGGTCCGCAGACTATATAAGTTTAAGAACCGCTGCTATAGTGTATTTAGTTTAACTTAGCAACAAATTTTAATATCAGCTTTAAAAAACCTATTTTGAAACCAGTTTTTCAAATTCATTTTGAATTAGAATTGTATGACCCTTGACGTATTTGTTTAAAGAAAAATTTCCTGCTATTACAATAATAACTATTAATAATTTAGAATGTTATTAGGCAATTAAAAAATTAATATTCATCCTATAAACAAAAATTAACTATAAAATTAACAAAAATAATAAATATAAAATTTAAAAAAAAAACGACAAAAAATATATTTTTACATGTGTTATGGTGAGTTTCAATTAGATTAGTAAACGAGCTAGTAGTTAGCTTACCAGTGACAAAGATAGCTACTATCCTAAATGTAAATGCTTGAGATTAAACTAGTCCTAATAATAACACTAGTAGTTGGGAAAGGATAGACTCCGTTCAACATAAGAAAAACACACGGTATCATAAATTACGTCATCAATTCTGCGCGAGAAAACAGCTGTTCACATTGACGTACATAAGGGTTTTAAACAATTGTTGTGGATACCAAACAAAATAATGTATTTAAAATACATTTTTACTCATTTAAGGTACACACAGGTACACCTTGAAACATACGAGAGATAAATAATAATAACGGAAATAAACAAACAACATCGCCCACAGCACTAAAATGTGTTAAATTAACTGTTGATAACGTAATGGACGAAATTTGGTTTCTGCACAAGGGAGCCGCTAACATCCGCCTGTGGTTTTCTTATGATGAACGAAGTCTAGTCCTTTTGCAGACGAGATAGTTACTATCCCACTAGCCTATCCCCACTGCTAAATTTTTCATTGTTCGAAGTTCTCTCATGTACACTAGACCAATGTAAAGAACAGGTGAAGAGGTTTATTGTAGATATTTAAATTTAAAAAACGCAAAAAGGGCCTTTTTTGCCTTCGCCGAATTCACTCTTATGTAAGGGATAGTTTTTATTACTTTTATACATAAATATAACTATTACAATAATAATTTTTCATATCGTGAATTATTAACCGCAACCAGAAAAATCAAGGTACCCTACAAAATACGAAACATCCTGTCTAAAAGAGCTCGTCTACATTCGGTGGACTCTGACCCCAACCCTGAGAGTACATTTCATTCGTATAAACCCATAAAAATATTGCAAAATATCTAAAATTGCCTTTTCTCACAAAATTAAAAACTACCCCTATTGAAGAAAAAAAGTGATAATCCACTTTTGGCCGACTCGCCCTCTACTTGTAAGGTTAAAAACTGTTCATTTCATCTCCTCCTGCGACCAGAGAAAAATTATTAAAAAAGGAAAATAAACTTTAGCTTAAACACTATATCAACAAGGTTGGCAAATGTATTCAGCCACCTTTGGCGGACTCTACCCGATCCCTGAGTGCAGATTTTATACGTTGCACCCCCTAAAAAGATTCATGAAAACTTGATTGCTATAAACATCTACTTTTAACCATTTATTTTTGTTAATACTATTTATTTATTTATTTTATTTTCTATTATTTTTACGGTTTTTTAGGTATGACCAAAAAACCCTTAAGCCGCATTCAGAGCTCTTTGAAATCAACACGTTGTGTTGCTATGGATTGTTTTAACGAGGTCAATTGGTATGATCGGACATGCTCGTGCTTTGTCGTTGCTATACTACTGTTGAGCGATATAGTACGAGATTGTCCGATCATACCAATTGCCATCGTTAAAACAATCCATAGCAACACAACGTGTTAATTCAAAGAGCTCTGAATGCCGCTTTATACCGTCATTTTGTCGTCTGTCTGTCTGTCCGGTAAAAATTGTAGCCAAACGGCTAAACCTAGAGAGTTGAAATTTGGTATTCTTATACTCTATAACTCTTTGACCCGCACATATGTAAAATACTAAAACATCTAAAAAACATATCCCATTAAAAATATAAACAAATATGTGCTCATCGAAAAAAACTTTTTTTTTTTATTCTTTTCTTTTTTTTTTCATTTTCTTTTTATTTAATTAATCGTTAGGGTATCAAATGAAAGCCCTTAGTACGTGGATTAACGATCAAATTTTTATTTTTGCAAAATAAATTATTTTAATGCTATTTTTGCCAAAATTGTGCAAAAAAAAAAAATGTCCCACACCCTGTAGCCCAGGTGGTTTAAACTAAAAATCTGAAAAAATTCTAAGTAATGTACATTTGTGCGAACCGGAACAGTACAACAGAAATTTTTGATCAATTATGTTTTCGGAAAATTTTGATTGACGATGTACAAAAGTTATAGTTATGTAACACACTATACTAGAAGGCGTATCCTAGTCTAATGGTTAGCTTGCTCGCTTGCTACGCAGCAAACGAGGGCTCGTTCCCGGGCAGATGAGACAATTTTATTTTTTGTTTTTTTTTTTTCTATTTTTATTTTGCTTTACTTCTTTTGTCAAATTTCTAGTTATATTTTGGCAAATGTTGCATTTAATTTTTAAGAGCGTAAATTTAATAACCGTTAGAATTGTTGGAATTATAATGGGTTTTTTTTTTAGAGGTATAGAACTTTAAATTGCAATAAAACAGCGATGGATTATTCGATTGACATGAATTTTTTTTTATTCGAAAGATAATCTTGTGGCATTACATTTTAAATATGATTTCTGGCATATGACCGCCACGGCTGGCTCGGATGTAGTCCAATCTGGACGTCCAATTTTCGATGACTTTTTCCAACATTTGTGGCCGTATATCGGCAATAACACGGCGAATGTTGTCTTCCAAATGGTCAAGCGTTTGTGGCTTATCCGCATAGACCAATGACTTTACATAGCCCCACAGAAAGTAGTCCAGCGGTGTTAAATCACAAGATCTTGGAGGCCAATTCACAGGTCCAAAACGTGAAATAAGGCGGTCACCAAACGTGTCTTTCAATAAATCGATTGTGGCACGAGCTCTGTGACATGTTGCGCCGTCTTGTTGGAACCACAGCTCCTGGACATCATGGCTGTTCAATTCAGGAATGAAAAAGTTAGTAATCATGGCTCTATACCGATCACCATTGACTGTAACGTTCTGGCCATCATCGTTTTTGAAGAAGTACGGACCAATGATTCCACCAGCCCATAAAGCGCACCAAACAGTCAGTTTTTCTGGATGTAACGGTGTTTTGACATACACTTGAGGATTAGCTTCACTCCAAATGCGGCAGTTTTGTTTGTTGACGTAGCCATTCAACCAGAAGTGCGCTTCATCGCTAAACAAAATTCGCTTATGAAAATCGGGAACAACGGCAATCTCGTTTTGGGCCCATTCGACGAATCTACGCCTTGCTTGATGATCGTTTGGCTTCAATTCTTGCACGAGTTGGATTTTGTAAGCACGCAAACCAAGATCCTTCCGCAAAATCTTCCATAAAGTGGATGGACACAGATCCAATTCCTGTGCTCGATGACGGATGGACTCATTCGGGTCTTCCTCAATGCTACGCTCTACAGTACCAATAGCTTCTTCTGTACGCACCGTACGGCGTCTCTGGGGATGCGAGTTATCAATAAGAGTAAACGTGGTGCGAAAACGTTCCATGGTTAATCGAATTAACTGCTCTGATGGACGATTTTGTCGACGATAAAATGGACGTAGTGCGCGATACGTATTCCGCACAGAACCATTATTTTCGAAATAAAATTGCACTATTTGCAAGCGTTGTTCAGGCGTGAGTCTATTCATGATGAATTGCCAAACCAAACTGAGAATAAATCACTTTATGTTAAATCGGTCGCCATCTTGAACAGTAATGCCAACTTAAAGTTCTATACCTCTAAAAAAAACACCCGTTATTTTCATTCTATGTGTCATGTATGCGAAATCAGAGGGGCGGAGCATACGACTTAAAACAACCAATGGAAGCCATAGGCGCAATTTTCAAAATCTTAATGAACGTTGCTATATAAAAAAAATACTGCACATATTTAGAAACCTAAATGATGGTATTAGGCACTCGAATTAAAATTAACAAAAAAATATTTTAACATAAAATTTGTTTTTAAAGCTCTTAGATTAACAGACGATAAATTATTTTAAAAATATCGTTCATTTTGCCGTGATTACTACAAAGCAAAATTTGTCCTACACACTCAGCATGCCGCCTTCACTTATTATATACCTGCGAAACCCTGAAATGTGTGAAAATTCACACTTCACATCAATTTTTTGCTTTTAGCTTTATCCATTTAGCCAGTTTCGAAACACATTTTAGTTTTCTCTCAAATTTTAGTAATAGATAATTTAGCTTTGAAATTAAATTTTTTAATAAGAAAGAGGTGTTAAGAACAAATATAAATATTTTTTAAACTCAAGACTTTTAGCAAGAAAAACAGGTTTGCTACCTCTGCGTTACTGAGGCTGTTAATACTAAATTACATTATCTAATTTTATTTGTTTCCAGTTGGCGGTAAATATTACTACAAAGCTGACTACAACCTAAAGGAGAAAAACAACAAACACTACGTAGATATCCAAAAGCAAACCCTGAACTATGATCTGGATCGTGCGTATTTCAAACTAGACAATTTATTCAATGGAGACAAACTTCTTGGTAAGTTACATGTAAATTTATCGTTTGTATCCGTATATGTCAGGGAAATGTTGGAAATTTAAATAAACCCACAACAAAATAAAAGTCTATTCCAAAAATCCGAGAACGAACTCAACTTGCAAACGGGAGAGATATATAAGGAGATTTTTAAAATTCAATCTACTATGTAAAATCTTTCAAGACGCAATACACATTTGCAATTTTTACACTAGATCTGAATAAAAGCTGTCGTTTCATATTGTTGGTACTCTATGATGCTTGATTTTCTTTCTCATTAATACGCTTTCTGCAAAACGTGGCTCATTACGACAATAATCAGTTACAAATTAGTTTTTTAAAGAAGTCTGTTCAATGACATATTAATGACGCAATAACTAACTTATTTATATACCTCTGTCTCGCACGTGCCTTACAAGCATAAGTGAGAAAGAAATATATAAATAAGTAGATTGTTGATTGATTCATTTGTCACTGAACAGACTTCTTTAAAAACTTTGAATAGAAGGCCAGATAATAATATTTAGAGCCCTGCGCGGATATGCTTTTCTGTATCCTCATCTGCATATACATGATCCGCATCCGATCCACATCCGCAGCTTTTGTAAATAATAAATCCGCATCCGATCCGCATCCGCAAAATATCCGCACAACAGGTTTTGCTGTCAGTTTGGAAAGAACTAACATGTTTTGCCTTATTTGGTAATCGTTGCTCTAAAACAGGGATTCTTAAAGTGGTGGGCCACGGCCCCCTAGGGGGCCGTGGCCTTCCCACAATGGGGCCGCGAAGAGCCGTCCATATAACACTTATTAATTGTTTTATTATTTTAAAATGATAAGTAGCTTTAACTTCAATGCTATATGAATAATATTCTTCATTGTAATGGGTGTTTTTTTTAGAGGTATAGAACTTTAAATTGCAATAAAACAACGATGGATTATTCGATTGACATGAATTTTTTTTATTCGAAAGATAATCTTGTGGCATTACATTTTAAATATGATTTCTGGCATATGACCGCCACGGCTGGCTCGGATGTAGTCCAATCTGGACGTCCAATTTTCGATGACTTTTTCCAACATTTGTGGCCGTATATCGGCAATAACACGGCGAATGTTGTCTTCCAAATGGTCAAGCGTTTGTGGCTTATCCGCATAGACCAATGACTTTATATAGCCCCACAGAAAGTAGTCCAGCGGTGTTAAATCACAAGATCTTGGAGGCCAATTCACAGGTCCAAAACGTGAAATTAGGCGGTCACCAAACGTGTCTTTCAATAAATCGATTGTGGCACGAGCTGTGTGACATGTTGCGCCGTCTTGTTGGAACCACAGCTCCTGGACATCATGGCTGTTCAATTCAGGAATGAAAAAGTTAGTAATCATGGCTCTATACCGATCACCATTGACTGTAACGTTCTGGCCATCATCGTTTTTGAAGAAGTACGGTAGCTTCTTCTGTACGCACCGTACGGCGTCTCTGGGGATGCGAGTTATCAATAAGAGTAAACGTGGTGCGTAAACGTTCCATGGTTAATCGAATTAACTGCTCTGATGGACGATTTTGTCGACGATAAAATGGACGTAGTGCGCGATACGTATTCCGCACAGAACCATTATTTTCGAAATAAAATTGCACTATTTGCAAGCGTTGTTCAGGCGTGAGTCTATTCATGATGAATTGCCAAACCAAACTGAGAATAAATCACTTGACAGCTGTTAAATCGGTCGCCATCTTGAACAGTAATGCCAACTTAAAGTTCTATACCTCTAAAAAAAACACCCGTTACATATGAGGTGTGTAAATTGAGTAACCGGATTGATTATTTATTATTTTTTTTATTCGAACAGAATTACAATTCAATATTGTCTCCCTCAAAATAACTTCCTTGGGAAGCCACACAGCGCTGGAGACGGTTCTCCCAATCCTCATAGCAGTGCTGAAACTCAAATACTGGAATAGCTGGTCGGTTACGAAGAGCTTGAAGTGTGCCATTCCATGTTCTGCTGGCTTGGTTTCAATACCTAAGTCTCGTCACCAGTAATGACGCGTTCCAAAAAATGGGTATCATTTTCAATCGGTTCCAAAAAGTCAAGGCACCTTTGCTTTCTTTTGGTCATGTGAAAGGTTTTTCGGAACCATTTTTGCGCAGATTTTGTCATCCCCAATTCATTGGTCAAAATCTGATGAACGGTAGTGTGAGTCAAATTCAACTCTTCCCAGATCATTCTGACTGTCAACCGACGATCTGAACGCACAAGATCCCGGATTCTGTCGACATTTTCATCGGTTCTTGAAGATGAAGGACTTCCGCTGAGTGATTCATCTTCAATCAACTCTCTTCCTTCTGAAAATGCCTTAAACTACCAAAAAACCTGGATCCTTGACAAAAAACTGTCTCCGTAGGCCTGCTGAATTTTTGCAAAAGTTTCCGTTGCACTGTGCCTAAGTCTGAAGCAAAACCTGATAGCACATCGTTTCTCGAAATGAATGATACTCATTTTTAGAACGCACTAGAAAAAACAGTTTCACGAAAAAAATCGCTACGGGCAACAAAATTACTCTAGCGAATTCAAACTCGTACTGAAGGTGTATCACATGTTCACCTGCCACCCCTCCAAGTCCCGCGTCCCAAATGTTTCCAGATCAAACGCTATGTTGCCAGTCCGGTTACTTAATTTACACACCTAGTATATTATTGAATGATTTGAGCGTAAAAAATGTCTATGTGAAAAAAAAAAAATTTTTTTAACCATCCTAGGTTCTAATAAAAAATTTAGGGGGGGCCGTGGGTTATCGATTTGAGTTGCAGGGGAGCCGCGACATCAAAAAGTTTAAGAAGCACTGCTCTAAAACACTACTGAAATTTTTTTGATTTAAACTAAAACAAACCTAAAGGACGCCGAAAGTTTTGGGGCCTAGATGCGCTACTAATTTTGAAACCTAGGGAGAGACTAAAATTTAGGAGAGCCTAAGCGTCCTATTTCGTCGGTAGCAGGTAGCGTGCTGCCCATGAAATTCGTGTTGATAGTTTGATGTCAAGTATCATATTAATGCCAACTAACATCTCAGTCACTACTGAGCGTAGTGACTTCCTCACATACACCTGTGTACTGCGTGTTGCATGTATCACACAGACTTTGACATATAATACATGAGCAGAATTATGGAAGCCAACCCCCACACTAGCCGCTGGGGGTCCGCCCCTCTCTTAAAATAGTTGTGCCTCCGCCTAGATATGCTTGAAGAAAATTGTAGATAAGTCTAAGTGCCCGGTCCAACCGCCGGGCTGGACTGGAAAAGGGCCGCTTAACATTTTTTTTCCCTTGTATTTTTCTATTCCCACGGATTAATAAGGCAAGGCAGAATTATGGAAACGACCCTTCGGTCCGCTTCAATCTTTTAATTCTAAAAAACAATTCGTGTTTTCGTTTATTTACGTTATCTAGAATTTTTTTATCTTTCGGTGTACATATCTATATCATTATAAAAACGCGTACCCCCAGTCAATATGTTCTAGACCTAGTATTTTAACGTGGATTCTGAACTTCCACTTTTATTTGTTTTTGGAGAAATTCTCGTGGGCAAATTTACCTCGGTAGCAAGCCCTCCGCTTTCCGTGGAAGACTGACCCGGAAACCTTTTGAAAAATGTTTGTCGACACCGGGAGTTAAACATTGTATCTTATAAACAGCTGGCTACAGCAAAAAGGGTAAATTTTTGAAAATATTTTCGTAAAAATTTGCTATTTCTGCAAAGGTTACCTAATTTTTACATTTAAAACAAATAACGTTATAGCGCTTATTTTGAATCTTAATAGCGACGTCACCTCCATTGACCACCTATCTTAAGGTGCGTTCGGCAGTGCAGTGTTTACTGTGTCGTGCCAGTTTTTTGTCACATGACCACTGTGCACACTGTGCAAGAAAGTCAAAGACGAACGCTTTGTTCAGATTGTGCAGTTATTCTTCTTATTCTAACATTATTTTTTTTTTGTAAACAAATAAATTATGTGTGTTTGATTACATGAAGTCTATCTCCTGCTACTTGTTTTGTACGATAATATAAAAATGACGCGAAGGTTTTGGGATGCTTTTAAGTAATATAAAAGAAATTGTATTTGAGGAAGACAATTCAGAAGAATTTACCAAACCAGAATATATTTTGGAAAAAGTGCGATGATGAAGACTTGTGTGTGATGTTATTTATGTTGTATCCAAGTTATTTATACATACAAACACTTCACCATTCAGTAAAAACTGAGGTTAGGTGTTCTGCGTCAACGTTCAACGGTGTCAAAAGTTGGAAGTGGACGAACATTCAGTATCAACGGCGTTCGAACGTCACTAGGACGTTACACATTCTATGCACTTGCGTACGACAGCTTGGTTTTAACTTTTCTCTGACAGATAGCGCCGTCCAAACGCCGTCAATGCGCCGTAGAACTCGTTGCATTGTGTTCCCCACTTTACAACCATGTTTTTGGAGGGGAAAGCTTATCACTTATATTTTGACAAAAAAACGTAAAGACCACATGATTTTGAAGCTCTAGGAGCGGGGAGGGGCTCAAGCCCATGAACTCCCATGGGTGCGCGCGACTTCTCTCTCATTACTTTAGTTTTTAAATATCACCCATTTCTTGCGTCCTAGCCCGGATTGCCTCAAGGGCCCCATATATTGTGCTTTCTATCCCAAAAATTCTAGTTAAGACACTGGCTTTGAAAATTTTGTAAAATTGTTTTAGATTATTATGACATTCTGTTATTTCTATATATTCTTAGTTCTTACTAATTATTCTTGTCGTTTACAGGTGAAGAAATGAACAAGGTGTTAGACGAAAATTGGAAGGATGTAAACAACGAAATCGGAGTAAAAGTAGGCGACGCTCTCGGAGAAATCGGTACATCACTCATCTCTGGATTCTTCGGTCAAATATCTTTCGAAGACTTATATACTGATTAATTAACATAAATATATTATAAATAACACTTATATGTAAGTCTTCTTAGTTGATAATAAATAATTTTATTTATTAGCGTACACTAAATAACGAAGCTCGATTTTTATCCCATAAATTATAGTTGATCCAATGATATATTATCGCAAACAGTGTGATTACTTCTTGAACTGTTTTAATTGAGATACAGTTGAGATTTAGTGCTGAGGATAAAGTGAGGACACATAAATCTAAATTAAAAGATGTGAAGTTACGATGTATAGATTCTTGTTTTTATTTGTCAAACTCGTATCTTGTTATATTGAAGAATTTCGCTAATTGACAAATTAAATCTACGGAAACTATAAAATGTATCATAAACGAGATTTGAACTTTTGCTTGCATATTTTTTAATATTTTATATTTCATTTTTTGAATCGATACTATAGCGGTAAAAAATGAAGCAACTGATTTAAGACAATAATTTGTATAAAATTAAACTTATAAAGAATCGTTTTATTCGAATCCCGTTCAGGCATGGAAATTTTCTCAATTAAAAATTGTCCTGGCTAATTGTCACAACAGCAAAGGCCATAAAATTTAAAAAAATAAATAAAAAAAGACTCGGTTTATTCTTTGACTGTATAATATCTTATTAAATAACAGTGACGGCTCCAGGACTAAACAACTAGAGGGGCAATCAAAGAATAAATAATAATTTTAAAAAATACAAAAGCTTACCAGTTATACAGTTTCATTTTCATATTGAAGATTGCTCAAATCAACCATGTGACATTTATTAGATTGTGTAGGCGCAAATAGTCTTTGATAGAGTGCATACAAAACTTCAATCCTTTCAAGATTTTAATAAGATGAAATCTTTCCTTCCATGTCATTATTTCGAGTCATGAGCGTTGTGCGGTTGAATTTCATGCCATTTAATTATCTATAAAATCGCAGGTGCTAATAATGATAGCTGCGAACTTAACAGATAAGAATTTTAAATTTAAAAACTACGCCTATGGAGACATATTAAAACAAGTACATATTTAATATATGCGTAAATATACTGATTTTATCTATTTATTTATTGTTTAATTTATTGTTATTTAATATGTAGTGTAGTCATGTGAATGGGCTGCGTTAGGCGCTAATAGTCTTTGTTGCAGTGCGCCAAAAATGTTAACTAACTACATATTTAATATATAATTTATGAAATCGTTATTTAAACATTTACTTGAAATTAAGGCTTAGGGAAGTGATTGTATTTATACACTCGGTACCCTCTCAAATGAAAATACAGTAAGACCTCGTTTAGCGCTTCCTCGATTAACGCTGATTCGATATAACGCGGTCTGCTCGAAGCCTAAAAAAAAGTTCAAAATTTACACTAATTCAAATTACCGCGGCATTTTATTGATTCATATCCAAGGTATCCAAGGATTCTCAACGAGAAGAACCTATTGTTGGCCAAATTGTCAGCCTAATCGATACAGCAGGAGGTGTAGATGCGAGATATTGAAGAGTTACTGCAGGTTTCTGGTGAGAGCCTTACCAACGACGACCTTCAGGAACTGGCAAAACAAGGAATTCATGTAGAACTTGAAAATAGTGGTTCTGAAAACGAAGAACCCAAAGAACTTGCTACAGATTTTCTTAGTAAAAGTTTGGTAACGATAACCGAAATCGTTGATCAAATTGTAGCAAATGATTCATATTTTGAAAGGAGTGCAAAAGCAAGACGATGCGTTTTGGACGCGATCTCCTGCTACCGACATTTGCTTAACAACAGAAAAAGAAAGCGACAAATGACACTAGTCGACTTCATCGCAAAACAATCATGAGAGCCAAGACCTTCATATGAAAAAATGAACTTCATATTTCTGTAAGCATATGTTTATGTAATATAGTATATTAAATTAAAGTAAAATTTGTTTATTTTTTGGTGCATGTTCTCCTATCCCTATTTACTATGTATTAAAATGACCTCGTTTAACCGTGTTTAATTTAGCGCTTTGTCGTCTAGGACGCATCCTAAACGCTAAACGAGGTCCTACTGTATTGCCGCACTCAAATGATAACAAAACATATTTATTAAAATTCCAATTTCAGAATTTGTAACCATCTATTCTTAATTCGCACATCTCATTTATAACCGGAGATTGATGTATAAAAAATGCAAAAATTAACAAACACGCAATGCAGTACTATGCATACTAAAAATTAAAATTATCAGGATATGGTATTATCCAGGAGGCAGTTTTGCAGTAAAACCACATTCACCCAACATACATTTTACACACCTGAGTAATATTTACGACTATCATTACATATTGTGCGAATCGTGGGTAAAAGATGCGGGTGAAGTGAACCGAGACCGAACAAAAACATAACTTAAAAGACATGACCCAACCGGAAGTAGTATGGGAAATAGGCTACATTACTGAAACGAAAACGGTTGTTGTAGGGTTTCCGACCTTTTCACATTGTAAACGATTTATTTTATATTCGTCGCTCGTCGCCATGATAAATGAACTTGGGGAGAGATTTTTCAAAAATATTTTTCACTGTTCTTCAACTTGGCTTATAACATATTTCAAAAAATATGTTTTTACTGTAATATAGACAATGACGGATACAGTCTTAAAAGAGAAGACTAAGTAAATTTTAAATTATTTCAACTTTCCATTTAGTTTTTAGTTGTAATACCTATATGAACCAGTAATTATGAAAATGGCCTAAAGCCTGATTTATAATAGACGCATATCATACGCACATGGAACTGCATAGGCTACTGAGGCTGCATAACATTATAAAGATGAACCATAGAACTATCGTGGTCTATTTATAACACGAACACATTACATAGATGCGTAACTGCATAACACAGATGTGTACCAAGGTGTCCTTTCTGATCTTATGTAAGCATAAGCAATCGCTTAAGAGTGAGCCTGCGCCGTACTTCTCAGCTGTCAATTTAACTTCAATAATCAATCAAGACTATTGTAGCCGATTTCATAAAGCAATGCTAAATTTTAGCAACGCTGTTAAATTTTAATTTCGTTGTTAAGTACAGTTTTGCGTTCCATAAAGCAATGTTAAATTTAGCAAAGAATTAAACCCTTTACTATTTCAACATAGGTCTGAGGCTGTGTTAAATATTTAACATTGCACTTATACCATAGTGTTACAAATTTTTATATCAAATATTTAAATTTAATATAAAGGAAATAGAAAAGGTAAGTTATAGTAAATCTTGTTACATACAATATTTCATATATTGGAAGACGTGTTGTATAAGTTTTATTAATGTTTAATAATATCATAGATTATAACCTCTTTAAACTGTTTTTCTTTTCCAGCAAATTATTTGCCGAGTCATCAGATGATTTTTTAGACATAAGCACCTGATTCCGCGTCCGCATATATTAAATAACTCTCCTTTAATTTGTTGGGCGATTACGGATATTCCTGTAGTTGGAGAAATACGATAGAAAGATCTTTCCAAGTCTTAAAGAGACGATTTCCATGTTTGTTTAGGATTAAAAATTGACGCAAGTCCTGCAGTAATAATTGCATGTTGTGTTTTACATAATATGAAAATGTTATTTAAAGACTAAACTCCACATATAGTAGAAGAAATTCAAATACTTGAAGGCGCTTCTGATGCAGTTCCGGTTGGACTAAACAGATATTTACTAAACAATAGGGCATGTTTCTTAATTCAGCGCTAGATCTAGCGCATAATGCACAAATCTAGCAAACCGTTTCTTAATTCAGCGTAAAATTCTACCAGGCCGTTTCTTATTACAGCACTATATGTCCGCTAGGTACTAGCGCTAGACAACGTATCTAGCGGTTAATAAGGCTGCTAGCTGCTAGAGCTAGAGAGGTTAACATCACAATTTGACATTTGATGTAATAGTTTTCTGCTGTCACGACCTGTTTATCTCAAATTTGTATATATGGCAATTCCTAACAATAATTTGGTATTGTACACGAAATGAAATGAAATGTTTGATTCTGAAATGTACTTGAAAATCCATATCAATATAATTTTTTTACTACATTTTTCGCATAATTCATTATTTTCACACTTTTTGTCTTTTTAGACAGATTATATAAAAATTCTAATTATTCTAAATCTTAAGTACAGTGTTCTACATCCTTTTCTTCTTCTGAACTTGATGATGATTGAAGAAGAGAAAAAATACATAAAATGTCATCTTTACTAACAACTACATAAACTCCTTCAAACCTAGCAACAATCTAGCAAGTAGTTTCTTTATTTTTGAAATTTTGTATTTAGCGCAATAATCTATGCTAGATTAGCGAGCACCTAGCGCTAGAAGTTAGCACTAAATTGTTAGCTGAATTTAGAAACATGCCCATACTGTTGCAAGAACTGCAATTATTAACACCGTTTTTACTAGGTTATAAGAGAAAAATAATTTGGTTTTCTTTTTGTACTATCTATTTTTTATTACATGCAATATATAAAGAAATAAATAATGTTTTAAATTATTTTCCTTATAAAATGATATGTTATATCTATTTCCTACATTAAAAAATGTTACGAAATAATATAGAAATTGATTTTTTATTGAAAAATAATACATGACAGTAAATAATTCGAAGGGTTACTAAGGTTATAATAAGCCTGTTTGAAGTTTAAGACAAATGTGAAGTTGATATTCATACCAATCTACCTAATAAAAACCCTAAACTGAACACAGCACTGAAATTACTTAACACGATGTTAAAACCGATGCTATTTCTTTATGAAATAGCGTGTTATTTAACCTCGTGTTAGCTAATGGCGCGTCTACATCGAGGCAACCTGGTAGCATGCGACATGTCGAACGGTCGCATGCTACCAATGTGCATCGGTCTGATGGGAGCCGTGCGACATGTTGCTCGTTTCCGTTGCTTGGCGGTAAACATCAAAGAGTTTTCGTGCAACACGCTACCAGTTCTGAAAGCCACATGTTCGCCATTTTTATATTTGATAGTTGTTATTATAGAAGTATTTGTTTTTTAAATTAACTAGTGTTGTAAGCGTTGCTGTATCAAAAATTATTTAGCAACTTAAATTTATTTAAGATAAGTGAGTAAATATAAGTTTGGATAAAATAGAGTATGAGAAATATTGATAAAAATAATTAAGTAAGGTTATGTTTTTGTTATGGAATTAAAATTTGTTTCAAAATAGTATAAATTAGCTTGATATTATTTATAGTTATAAAAGGTAATAATATTTTTGCGATCCGCCATATTTATTCAGTAAACTGACAGACCTCGCAACAATAAACAGTAGCACGCTCCCAGTGTTGGTGTAGACAGTAGCTTGTCAATGCGACATGGTCTGACGGTCTCGTCAGACGTGTCGTATGCTACCATGTTGTCTCAATGTAGACGCGCCATAACACTTTATGCCTTTGTGACATGTAGCCATACCATTCGCTTATGCTATGTGTCTATTATAAACCAGCCTTTAGTCATAAAGTTTTCGTATAAGACATTTCGACTATTACGTTTGTGTGCAAAAGTATTTCTCCATTATGATAAATATTTTTTCCACGACTTTATAGATATACTTTCATTACAGGCATGTCAGTGATTAGTAAATGTAGCACGTTCCCCACTCCTTTTTATTACACACCGCTGACCTGTTACGTAATGAGCTCATTACGTAACCGGTTGAGCTCATTACATAACAAGTTCAAGCAGCAATGGCCAACCGTTGTTAGGCAACGTAATAAATAGGTTGAAAGCATATGTCGCCGGTCACCATGGCGTAGTGGTTAGTGTAGCGATGCACTAATTTCTAGACCATGAGGGCTCGGGTTCGAATCCCGGTTATGGCATGGATTTTTCAAAAATAAAATGCATCTTCTGGATAATGGCAATAGGAGCTAAGTCCAATAATTAAAAAAAAAAAGCATACGTCAAATAAGTGTTAGTTTGTAAAGGAACCCGGATTAAAATGAGATAATATAGTTAAAGTAAATTTTGGAAATATATTTTTTGATAGAGTCGGTCTTGGTCAGTCAGTTAATCAGCGAATGCAAGTATTGTTATTTTAACTGAATTAACATTTCGTATGTCACGTACATGATCGTTGCTAGGCATTGTAATAAATAGGTTGAAAGCAACTGTCAAATTATTGTTGGTTTTTAAAGGGAACTGAATAAAAATTAAATAAGTAATAAAGTTATAGTCGTGCAAAAAGCATAGTATGAAATTTGCATGGAATAGCCATTTCTCACTCTTATGAATCTTTCGCAACTTTCATACTCGTGTAAAATGACCATCATTCCATGCTCGTTGCATAATATACTATTCCTAAATATTTGGGAATACTTTTTATAAAAATATGTTTTCCGGACTATCTGAAAGAACTTAGACCATTCTGAAAATTAATGACAAATGATAACTTACGAAATATACATCATTAATTAAGTTATTAACAATTGTATCCATTTACATTATTTAATTGCAATTATGTTCAATTAATTTTCATCTTGTTCATCTTCTTCAATATTAGAATTTACAATTGCTGGTATTTTAAGTGTTTAAAAACATTAGCCATTGAGGTACCCGGGAAATTTTCTTTTAAAAAAAAATCGTGGAACAGTGGCAGGATTTACGGTAATAAATCAATCGTAGCCTTGTATGTTATTCCTTCATCACTAGTAGAATACTCAAATACATACTATAATGAGCATAATTAAATTTTTCAATACGTTTTGGCCTTATGGGTGAATGATCTAAAATGTGAAATTTTACATCATCATCTACAGCAGTGCTTCCCAACCGGAGGATACGCGTACCCCCAGGGTTTGATCGTTTAGGGCAGAGGTCTCCAAACTACGGCTCGCGGGAATAATCCGGACCGTGTACATCTTTTTAAAAGTTTACTTACACAAAAACCAGCAATTTTAAATAATCAGAAAATCGCAAAATAAACCATAATTATAACTAAATAATATCCGATTCTTAAAATTATTATTTATATTATAAATATCACCATTATTATTAAGCTTGTTTTTAAAATCAAGCGCCAAGACCCCGCTTCGAATAGACCGGCCCGCCATTTATTAAAGAAATTTTGACGTTTCCGAAAAAGTTTGGAGATCCCTGGTTTAGATGTACGCTAAAAATTAATAATGGCGGGAAAAGATACACATATTAACAGTGAAGTACCATCAATCAGTTCAACCTGATTTGAAAAAACTCCGTACCTCAAAACAAGCACAAGGATCGGACTAAATATTTGATAAAGTTAAAATTAAAGTCTGAATTATTTATTTGTGTAATTTGTAACTGTATATGTATGAAGACTTAAATTTATTTTTTAAATTCTGAATACACATATACATTGTTTGTTCATTTTATTATTAGATTCTTTTTTATGAAACCATTTATCAGAACCGTGGTGTGGCAATACGGCACCTATTTGAAAATTAAATTAAATCCCGAGCACTTTATAATTATGCCCCCACAAAAATTTTTTTAGTGTTAATCTTCATGATAGCGCCCACCACATGTGGAGTTTATTTATAAATTTAAAGAAAAAACAGCAACTGCATATATAAATTACAGAAGGTTTTCTAATATGAGGCATATAATTTACAGAATTGTCTGATTGTCTGCTAAGGCAGCTATTCTCAAACTGCGCGAAGACCCAGGATTTTTTTTTTTTTTTACTCTTCCTTCTCTTGAATTTGGGAGGTGAGAACCTTTTTTTTGCTCTTCACTTGAATTTGGTAGGTGAGAACCTTTTTTTTGCTCTTCACTTTAATTTGGGAGGAGAGGATTTTTTTTTGCGCTTCATTTGCTTTTGGGGAAGATGGGAGTTATTAGACGAATGGAAAGTGGGGAAATACGTCCCGATGTCTGCAGGATAATGAATTTACCGTCTTTATCTGTTACTACCATTATGAAAAAAGCAGATAAAATCAAACAATTTGCTCAGCAAACTACAGAACTAAACGCTAAGTACGAGTCAACGAGTACTAAGTCAAATAAAATAGCGTTATAAATACCCTTTATGTCTATTATTTATTTACTTGGAACCTAACCCTATACCCTCACTTTACGCCGACAAAGTCTGGCACCAAGGGTTGATTTATAAAATGATATCAAATCATTACCCCTTGCATCTCATTAAATTAGTAGCCTCATATTTGAAGAAAAGGAAATTTAGAATTAGAATATTAGACTCTCTATCTGAAAAGCGCGAAATGTTGGCTGGAGTACCACAAGGTTCATTATTAAGCCCGTTGCTATTTCTAGTTTAATGCAGCGACCTAGAGATCAACCACGGAGGGTTACTAGCGATGTATGCAGACGATGTGGCAATATTATATAAATCAAGTCATCAAGAAACGATAAATATAAGATTGCAATTCGCCGCCGAACAACTGCACAGCTGGTACACAAAGTGGAGGATTACTATAAACGCCGAGAAAAGCCAGGCAGTGTACTTCAGTAAAAGAAGACAGGGCCAAGCAGAACCAATAAAATATAACGATACCATAATATCATGGAAAAATACAACAAAATACCTTGGGGTTACCCTAGATAGAAGACTAAGCTGGAAGCCTTAACATATAAAGGACAAAAGAGCCACCTCATCGGGGATCCTATACAAATTGATGCCTCTTGTAGGGAAAAGAAGTAAATTGAGTATCAAAAATAAATTAAGATTATACACAACTATATTAAGACCACATATGCTATACGCATATCCAATATGGGGCCATGCAAGCGAGCCGACTATTAAATCTTTGCAAAGAAGACAAAATCGAATACTAAGACTAGTTGTATCCGCACCCTGGTTTGTGAGAATTCGCTAATCCACAGAGATTTAAAAATACCACAGATAAAGGAATATATTAAAGAAGGAGCGACAAAATTCTTTGCAGTACTAGAAGACCATCCAGATGAAGAGATAAAGAATATACTATCTTCATATAATGAAAAAACCCGCATGAAATACAGAAGACCAAAATCTATCATCTGGACTTAACAAAAAACCAACAAGATGATCAATTACAACATGTCATAGAGAATGAGGTAAAACTCTGAAAAGAAGACGCACTCAAGTGCGGCCACATTGGCACCATCAAAAAATAAATAGAGATATATAATTGCGATTAAGGAGGTATGAACATTTGTTCGGTACGTCAGTCGGTAAGTCAGTCACTTTACGCCAGCTCGATTTTCGCCAGTTCAACTAGGATCAAAAAAGCAACTTATATCGAGCTCTACCTGTACTTCTATGTCAATTTAAACAATCACAAATTAAATAATTCGGTATAGTCAAAAAGACAGCGATGCCATACTATTACAAATACGTATTACAAAAAATATTTTACGTGGAATATTTCCTGAACAAAAAAATATCGTAATCCAGCAATAATGATTGTTCATCAAAATCACCGGAATTAACCACTCCAGAATTCTTCTTATAGAGCTACCTAAAAAGCTATGTCTATTTATTTATTTTTATTTATTGAAAGGGTGCTTAATGCCCAAAATAAAACAGATTCAACAAACCGCAGCCAATTGAGCAGCTAGAATATCTAGATAAATAGCTAGAATAGCTAAATAACTAGAATATAATAACAAGAATAAATATAACACGAAATAAATACATAAAATCTTCTACACATACTCGATTTAAAAAAAATTGCGCGTACAAACACAAATATATTAGAATAAAAATCTGTTCGAAAAACTAAACAGAACAAGACGTAAGAGACAGTAATGGAGCCAGTTACCATCAGATATTACAGATCAAGATAATCCCTCGGGAAGAGTATCAGTCTATCTATGAGTACCCTGTCGTCAACAATGGGCAGGTCGTAGCACAGGCCTAAGCTCTCCCTGACCTCCTTGAACTGTACACCCTGAATTGAAAGGTGTAACACAGACAAATCTGTGTAACACGTCTTACAAATAGGAGGCTCTTCACCTCGAAGAAGGTGTCCATGAGTCCACCAATAGTGGCCTATATAAAGGCGTCTGATGGCGGATTCTTCCCTGAGGTTAATCCTGCAGGAAAAACACCATAGTTTAACTTCTCCCTTAAACTGTCTCAACTTCACAGTTGTCGGCGTATTATTTTTGTAGTATTGTTTGTGGTTTGTGCAAAGCACGTGTGGCTGCTATCTAACCGATTTTACTTGGATTTGATACTTAATTGATATAAGTCATATACATTTATTGATTGAAAATTATTTGGTAAATTGTAAAAAAAACTCACAACCAGAAAAAATTAGTGGTTATTATCGATGTAAATAGATGTAACATGGTGTGACACATTCTGCCGTATCAAGGCAACTAGATAACAATTAATATCAAGGATTTAATGATTAAACTAATAAAATGAATTGTCATACATATGAGTTAAATTAATCGGATTGAATCATCAGCAAGGGCATAGCAACATGCTCTTTTACAATCATTAATACCAGCTGCAATAGTTGCAATACTAGACATTTAGGCACTGAACATTTACAATTAAAGATTTAGAACTTGCAAGAATTTTCAAGGAAAAGATACTGCAAATTTACTATTCCACGATAGTACAAAAAAAAAAATCAACACAATGTAACGGGAAAAAAATATAGAAAACAGCGTGTACATCTATTGTCTAATAATAGAACTATAAATTTACATCTACACGTTCTTAATATAGACAGAACCAAATTACAATGAACACAATATCCACAAAACAAACATACTCTGTCCTTGTTTAATGTACCCCCACTGACCACCTGTCTTCTCGTTGACAGTCGAACGCGTTACAAACTTCAGTTAAGTGATTGACTCTGCATATTTTCATTATTCTTACAATGCTACCAAAATACTAGAATGCAATAATACCTCTAGATAGTGTACCCCGAAACAAACCGGTATACGGGTGTACCGGTGGCACCTTTTTTATTCATATCTACATATTTTGGCACCCCTTGGCAGATGCGCACGGAAGCCCGGAAACCTTTTTCAAATACCACATAATACATTTATGAAAAGTTCTGCAGGCTTCAGGTGTTTCTTAGTTCTCAGTTTTATTCTACGAAGGTAATTTAAAAAAATCTGTAGCTGTATTTTTCACCACCAAAAATTGCAAAATGCACTTTATTGTCAAGAAAGGTTATGGCTTCCATTTTCACAACAGATGGCAAAATGATAATGCTGATTGATTATCTTCCAAAGGATCACGTGATATCTAGAGAGTATTATATTAACCTTTTTGGATCAAATAAACCAAAAAAAATGTGGTAAAACCGAGTTAAACAAGATAAAAATTATTTCTTATCAAGTTAATGCACGTGTACATACAAGTTCCCTTTCTTTGACAAAAATTATCGATTTGCAGCAACAATAATCCGATTATAATATTTTTTTTTTTTTTTTTTATTATATGGCCTTGGTTACCAGGACCATTAGCCAGAGGTTACAATTATATTACATATCATTTCATAACATCATACAATAGTACATACATTTAAAATTTTCTTGAATTTAATTAGCAAACATGTTTGTTATTATTTTCTTATATTTTAATTTTAATATTTTCAATATATTCATATATAATAGGTATCTTGTCCATATTGGATAGGATACATCTTACATCTAACGGGAGTGGCATATTAAGCGATTTTAAAAATCTGTCTCGTAAATGTTGTGACTGAGGACAGTTAAACAGAATATGGTTCAAGTCACAAACTATATTTTGGTCACAATTACAATAGGGGTTTGCTGACATTTTAATTCTGTGAAGGTGCGAAGGAAGAAAATGGTGATTAAAGCGTATTCGGCACATTGTTGATATCAGCTTCCTAGAGTTGTAAGTCTTGAACCAGGGACAGCTAGGCAGAGTTGGCTGAAGGTATCCGAAGTGTATGCCTTTGATTAGAATGGATTGTTTATAATCTTTTTCCCATATTTCTATAATTCTTTTTTTGATGAGAATATTACAATCCTTCGGAGTAAGTGGATATGCTGTATCGTTTCCTGAAATGGTTGCTTCTTTCGCCAGTGAATCTACCAATTCGTTGTAGTGAATTCGCGCATGACCTTTTACCCAAACTATTGTGATTGACGTACCAGTTTCTATTAGAGTTTTGATTGTGTTTATAATGTTGTATATTAAAGGAGGTGTATTTATATCAAATCCGGGTTTCCGAAGTTTTATAACTGCTGCCTTGCTGTCGGTAAATAACAAGTAAGTATGTGTTGGTTGCTGGAGAAGGTGCTGTAGGCACTCATATATTGCAATTAATTCTGCGGTGTACACTGAGTGGTTATTTTCAATTTTAAATTTTTTGGAAATATTATTAGTGACATCATAGAAGGCGCATCCTGTTCCGTTGTTGGTTTTTGAGCCATCTGTGTACAAGTGGCATGAGTTTGGCCATTTCTTGTTTATCTTCTTTAGAAACATTGCATTCGTTATTTCTGCATTATTAAAGTTAAAAATATCTTCTTTAAATTCATCATTGAGCAGAGAGAATTGCCACGGGTACCTATAGCAGGGTGGAGAACTTCCTATAGTAGTGTCTATGATGTCCGCTATATACGTCAGACAATCTGCTAGAGGAGGAACAGGTTTTTTGGTCCAGTATTTGTGTGTAAATACTTCAGCCGCTAACTTTGCATATTTGATGTTGGTGATAACTTTAGATCTACTTATTAGAAAGCGACTAGTTATTAGTTTCCTTCGTAAAGGTAAAGGCATTATATGCGCTTCGGCTAGTAAAATATTGGTGGGTGTAGAGTGCATTACTCCAAGACTTGCCTTAATTGCTCTGTTCTGTAATATTTCCAGAGGATGAAGAATATTTTTTGTAGCTGACCCATAGACAACGCAACCATAGTCGATAATAGACAAAATTAGATTGTTGTAAAGAATTAAGCATGTGTTGGGATCAGCTCCCCAATTTAGACTAGTTATGCTCCTAAGAAGATTGATACGTGGTTCGCATTTTTTCATAATATAATTTACATGGGGTTTCCAGGATAGTTTATTGTCAATTATGATACCTAGAAATTTAACCTCGTTCTTTATTTCTATATTGCGGAAGCCTAATTTAATAGAGGTTAGGCTTGGAGACAACCGATGTCTTGTGTATACGCTTGCAACGGTCTTTTCATATGAGATACTGAGCCCATTATTAAAAGTCCATTCTTGGAATTGTTTAAATGCAATATTTAGCTCGTGGCGTGCCTCTATATATTTTTTATGTGCAAAATAGAGACAGAAGTCATCTGCGAACTGGACTATGCCTATTTCTGGTTTCATGTAATGTTGTATGTCAGTCGTGTATACGTTAAACAACAAGGGAGCCAGAACTGATCCTTGTAGTAGGCCTTGAAAAGATAATCTTGGACCAAGTAATTTACCACAGTGTTTAATGTATATTTTATGTTTTTGGACTAGATTGATGATTGCTATGATGAAAATTGATGGTAATCCTAGCAGTAGCAATTTTTCTTTCAGTATTTTGCTGGACACATGGTCATATGCTCCCATAATATCTATATAGATTGCGATACAGTAGTCCATATTAGTATTCGCTAATTGTATATCAGTGACTAGGGTTGAAAGGTTGTCCATGGTGCTGTGACCTCTTCTGAATCCATGTTGGTATGACGGTAGGCAGTTGTTCATTTCAAGCCACCACTCTAGTCGAATCTTTATTAATCTTTCATAGGTTTTTACTACACAGCTTGATAGGGCGATTGGTCTATATGATTTTGCAACATTAGGGTCCTTATTTGGTTTAGGGATAGGTATGACTATAATTTCTGACCATTGGGGTATGTTTTTGAAGTTAATCCAGATATCGTTATATATGTCTAGTAAGAGAGTCTTGGTGCTGAGAGGCAGATTTGATAACATAGAGTAGTGGATATCGTCAATACCAGGAGATGTATTAGTTGTTTTTTTAAGGGCGTATTGAAGTTCATTAAGTGTGAATGGAGATTGAGGTTCATGATTTATGTTTTGATGTATGTTTGGTAGAGTTATGTTTTCCTCGCATGTGCTGGGAGTGAGCTTTGTGAAAAATTCATCAATCCAATCTGTGTTAGTACAATTTTTGTTATTTGATTCTTTGTACGAGTTGTTAATGATTTTAACTTTTTTCCAAACCTCTTTGACTGGAGTGTACTTGTTCATGCTGGTACAATAATTTCTCCAAGATTCTCTTTTCTTGTTTTTAACTAATCTTCTAAATTTCGCGGTTTCTTGTTTACATTTGAGAAAATTTTCAAAGGACATCTGTGTTTTATATAATTTATATGCTTCATTGGCGGTTTTATGTTGGCTGGTGCAATCGCTGTCCCACCATGGTCGAAGTTTGAAGGCCGGAGCGTGCACTGGTTGTTTTATAGGGATTGTTTGATCTGCTGTTGTATTTATAATATTTAGGAAAATATTGTATTTTGATGTTATGTCCAGTTGAGCAAAATTGTTTATATCGTAACTACTTGTAAATTCTTTTGCTATATTGTAATAATTGGTCCAGTCCGCTTTGTTTATGTCCCATTTAATTTTCGGCAGGATGGTAATGTAGTCGTTGATTTTATAAAGATGACAATTTAGTAATACAGGGAAATGATTTGAGCCATATGTATTGGAAACTGTTGTCCAATTTATATACGTAGCAATTGAAGGTGAGCAAACAGATATATCGACTGCTATTTCTTTATTAAATAGTGTGGGTGATCCATCATTGAGTAAAGTTAAGGAACAGTTATTTATGGAGTCATTGAAATTTATTCCTTCGAAGTCGACGCTTTTGCATCCCCAAGAAATGTTGTGACAATTGGTATCACCGCCAAATATAAACGGGTGTGAAAACTGCGTAAATATCATATCCCATGTATTGCTGTTTATGCGGTGCTTAGGTGAACAGTACGAGGAGATGATGTCTAATTTCCTATTTTGAAAGTGTATGGTTATTGAGCATATCTGTATGGTGTCAATATTCGGAATATTTAGATTGTTGATACTATACGGTATGTTTCTTTTAAGCAATATACAGCATCCGCCATAGCCATCAAATCTATCGCAACGAATCGTGTTGTATCCAGATATATTGAAATTTTCTGAGTTTAGTAGCCATGTTTCCGATATTAGAGCACAGGATATATTGTAATATGCAAGGATATTTTCTAGTTGGGACTTTTTGGATTTTATGGAACAGCTGTTCCATTGAAAAATATTAAAAGGGATATTATTGAAAGAATTCATTTTCGCGCCGAGTTTAATAATTGTATGATGTCAGAGGAGCTAATTTTGAAACTATTATTGTACTGGTTTATTATGTTAACAATTAAATTGCATAATGTTGTGATGTCGGGTTCTGCAGGGGTTGTAGTCGCTGGATTGGAGAGTGTGTTTAGATTTGAGGAGCGTAGGTGGTGTTGGGGGGGATATGGGTTGTGGGTTATTAAACCTTGGGATGAAGATTGAGATGATTGTGTTGTTTTTGCGTTATTGTAGGGGTATACATTGACTTGAGATTCTCGATATGTATTGTTACTTCTTTGAGGTTTAGGTAAATATTGGGGTCTGCGAAAAGTCATGTTGGAAGTATATTCCGTAGCGTTTTCTTCGTCTGGCATACTATGTCTAAGTACACTAAATCTATTCTGTTGGGTTAAGGGAGGGAAAGCGGAATTTTCATTTATTCTTGGGTTTGTGATTGCCGAAGCATAAGATTTATAGTTCTTTTTCGCTTCTTGATAGTCTACGTTGTTGTGGGCCATATATTTTTTTATTTCTCTCTGATCTTTATGTACAGGACATGTATTGTCAGTTGCTTTGTGTAAGCCTTTGCAGAATATACATATAGGATTTTCTTTATCTGCGTCACAGTTTTCGGACAGGTGAAGCGCGCCGCATGTGCTACATCTCGGGGAACTTTTACAGAATTTCGCAACATGACCAAATCTTAAACATTTCAGGCATTGTGTGACTCTATGTACGTAGGCCTCTACCTTGCATCGTGCACCATATATTGATATAAAACTGGGAAGAAATTGTCCTCTAAAGGTTACAATAACTGTTTGAGTTGGTTCAAATGTGATGTTGGATTCCGATATAATTTTCCTTGAGATGCGGTTAACGTCATTAATTTGAAATTCAGATACAGCTTCTAGCCTTAGTTCTTCGTTGGATATTGACGTGTCTACTTGTCTAATCACTCCTTTCCGAAACATTTTGATTTCAGGGATATAGGCCACTATATCGCTAGATATCAGTTCCTGCGAATCTAGAATTTTGTTAGCGACTGTTGCCGATTTTGTTTCAATTTTAATTCTACTGTAATTTACTTTTGATACATTGATGATGTCTTTTGATTCCTCTTTAAATTTCGTAAATAGGAGTTTACCTATGGCCATGTGGTGCAATCTTCCTATATTTTTGTCGTTTTTCTTGTTTTCTAAAAGTATATAATATGGCGATGAATCAGCATTCGAATATCGATTCAGTCTGTTTTTGGTGTATGGTGTAGTATCGTTGGTTATTGTTTCATTTGTGGTGGACAATTGTTGTTGATTACCAGGATTTATTTGCTTGGACTTTTGTTGTTGATCTAAGGGTAAATCCATACGTCTTTTCAATCCTGTTGAATCTGGGTTGTTCATAGTGTAGGAAATTTCCATTTCGTTAGAGTCATTTTTATCATAAATTGTTTGTAAAGCCTGTAGGCACGCTTGAGTAGTTTGAGAAAAGGAAGGCGGGGTTTCACCCCCATCAGGGGGCTTTTTGGGCATTGTGCCCAAGTTAAATTGATAGAGTTTTACACTGTATATTAGAAAAACACAGCACTTTCTTGTACACAAATGGAAATTTACACCTAGTTTATAATCTACTAATTAATAGAGGATTACGCTGATAACAATAATTAATATATCATTGCTCTGAACAATACGTGTGTATTCCACAAAGGTCTGATATGAACTGGATTATAATATTAAGAATTTTCAAAAGCGTACTATTAATTTATGTAACTGTCTACAAGCACAAAGCTGTGTTGATAAAAATGTCCTAACTCCGACCTTAATATGCATTTCAAAGAATATGTACATAAATCGCAAATATGCAATTTTTTAAATAGAAATTATTTCCACTGCAGGATATTAGAAATCACAACAGTGATTTTATTTGTCGACAGAACGACTTGAAGCAAAACATAAACGATGACCATCACCATGCAGACTTTTTGTCATAATTTAGCCATTTAGCTCTTACTCTTGGCCTTAGTTTTAATAAATATGAAAGGCATACTTTTATATTTTTATGTCAATCAATAGAATTTTCATTTTGTCCTAGTCCTACGTGTATTCCTTTTAGTATAGTAAATTATATTTCTTCAAAAATTAACAATAAAAAAATAAGCATTAAATTCACAATACTATAGTTATAACCATTTGCCTCAAGCTTTTAATTATCTGATAAAAATTTTATTCTGAGTTTATTTTACAACACTTCTTTTACATACGTGTAAGTGACGGCAATATAGCATACAGCATTGAGGGCGAATAGGGACAGGTGGCCATGTTTACCTACGAACTCAAACAGACTTTATAGCTGATCATCTTATACAACTCCTGTTGCTACTTCTTTTGAAACATTTTACAACGCAAATTTGTTTCTAAACTTAACAATGTAACAGATATATGTCAATATTTATTTATTTAGTACTAATGAGGATACACAACAGGACAGACCCGCAATGTGCTCACAACTTAATAATTAATAAAAAATACAAATGAAATAGAAGTTACGTAGATACAACTGTAAAATATGCAATAGTACAATTCACTTAGTTAATATTAACCAGATCCATATTACCCTTAAGTAAAGGGTGATCTAAATTGAACTCCATGATTTCAATTGCGCGCCATTTTCGTTCATTGAATGTTGGAAGATTGCATTTTTACAGTTGATATCTAAACACATTGCAAATTCATCATGGCGCGTTCAGGATGGAGCCACATGTCACACAGCACGTGAAACACTCACTTTACTTTAAACCAAATTTCCTGGTCATGTTGTCTCTCAGAGGGACGACATCAATTGGCCAGCGAAATCTTGCGATCTAACCCCATTAGACATTTTTCTCTAGGGCTATTTGAAGGAAAGGGTCTACGTCAACAAGCCTGCTACGATTCCAGAACTAAAAGAGAACATCAGACGTGCAATTGCTGAAATCGAACCGCATTTATTGGAAACGATTACGGTAAACTTCGCTAAAAGAATGGTATCAATTCAGCGGAGACGTGGATGGCATTTGGCCGACATCATATTTCATAAATAATGTCAAGTCTGTACTTCACGCTAATAACAATCAAATTCGGATTTTTCCAATATGTTGTGTTTTATTCAAAAAACAAATCCTAGAGTCCAAATTGGATCACCTTTTATTACCGCAATACCGGAATTGTTATGATTTTATTTTGAAGTAAAATACTTTTATCGTTTCGTTACAGTACTAGATCCTTCATTAAAAATCCGTGTGTCCCAAGTATACACCAGACTTCCTTTAATAATTTCAAAACTATAAAAACTAACAACAATATTATTATATTGTTGTTTGTTTTGGAGAAGTTAGTTGAAGAGAGGAAGGTCCAAAGAGTCTACAGTAATGGCGATCAATATCAGATAACGCAATATTGAACAGCGAGCGAGTCCTATATTTTGTAGTGAAATCGACGAACAAAAAACGGTGCGCTCGATGAAGATAGTATAACTTGGGACCGCGACCTGATAGCAAGTACTGGTGTCATTCGTTTCGTCTAGCCGAGATATATCGATATACATAATAATATTTGTGAGAAAACTTGATTAGGTGTGTGAAAAATCCACCCAACACCCAGGCGACGAATCCTGCGCCTAAAAGACCTGAGGCAGTGGCTTCGACACAGCCCCATCCTCTTTTTTGTCACAAAGGAAATGTAATATATATTTTAACTTGTTATTTGATTCCTAGATACTTTTGTGCCTGATTCGAAATAAACGACTGTAATTTTATAAAGCCCATTTCAAACGTTATAAAGAAAGCTCCTGACAACTTAGAAAACTGAAAATTCCAGTAAGTTCCGCTTAAACGATTGGAATAGCCTATACATATGATTTATTTCTGATAGAGCTTTTGATAGACCATATTTACGACAATAATAAATTATTTTCATGAAAAATTTTGCGTATTTTACTTTTCAAAGCCGGTATTGTGCTTCCAAACCCTTCAATTATTGAGTACCTCGGAGTAGGATTCGGATTATAGACTCAACAGCCCTGTATAGGTATTGCATATTTCATTAAATATTTAATTTATTAGTAGTTATTGCATTGTCCAGCGGATCAACGGATTACTTCTATTATGAAGCAGAACCGAATGTTTGCCGATGTAGTTGAAATAAAACGGATGCACCGAATATCCGCTGCATCCCTTCGTTCAACCAAATAAAAATAAAAGTTATCTTCGTCATTTCTATCAATAAAACGAACGATAATATTGATCCTGGCAATACGTAAAACTATAGCATGACATAAAATTAAGAATAGTCGTATAATTTACTCACCAGTCACGGAAATCCTATAAAACATACGTATAACGTCAAATGACTCACCTGAAACAAAACAAAACGCATAAACAAACGGCAAATAAACAAAACAATCATCATATATATGATTACAAAAATAAAAAAACATGACATGAAACAATCTGGCTTTTCATTCATTTAATAATTAAACAGGAATGTCTAGATTTATTCCATCAAATATTAATTACTAGCTGACGTGTTTCGTACTTCATACGTTTTCACTAAATATCATTCATTTTGTTATGTACAGCGCCCAACGGAACCTCTTAAATATCCATCTTATTAAAAACTTTATTTAATAGAAAAGAATCATTTGATCATTCTAAAAACCTTTTCTTATATACATTTTTGCTGTTAAAGGGAGGCACAATTGTATAGTTCTTAGAAGTTTCTTTTACAAATCTGATAATCTGATATAAAATTAGTAACAAGCTATACACCAGAACTTGCAGTGAATTTTTATCTATCTAATAGGATATTTTTAAATCAACGCATATTTGCTTACGCGCGGCAAATTGTAGCTGAAGCTTCATTCGACAAATATGTTTTTAGCTATCTTGTTCTATTATGAAAATTACTTATAGCTATTGTACTTCGTGTTCTATTTTTCTAGCCATCAAGTTCGTTCTTGGGCTGTTGGCCTCCCAGGTGCAAATACAACAACGCAGCCCTTATTAATTAAATATTATTTAATTAAGAATTTGATATGTAATGTGTATTTCTGTATCTCTATATACAAAGTTTTAAATATTTTTTATTTTTAAGATCCTTAAAAAGTCACGAGGTCTACCGTTTTTACAAAAACTAAGAAAGAAAATATTTTTTTTTGGAACAAACTGGTTTATTTCTTTTCAAAATATTCGCATACAACATTTATACACTTTTGCATGCGTACAAATCAATTCTCGAAACATTTTTTCCGCTCTGAAGTTGGTATCTCAAAAACATGGTTTTCGAAGGCTTCAACAGCTTCTTGAGTTGATGAAAATCGCTGTCCTCACATTTTTGTTGGACATTGAGGAACAAAAAAAGTCGTTAGGGGATAAATCAGGTGAATACGGGCAATGAGACATTAATTCGATGTTTTTCTCCTTCAAATAATCAATTGTTTGACGTGCTGTATGGGAGCTTGCATTGTCATGATCAGAGTTGGGCAAATTGCAATCAAACTAATGATTGACGATTGAGATTAAAAATTGAATTTCAAGACTTGATTAATGAGTAAGGTACATCACTCATAATGCAGTTATTCACACTGGTAACTAAATTAAATATTTACTCATTATTATGATTAAATTTTTAGTTATGATTGAAACTAAATTCAGGATTGAGATTTGATTTTTTCACGAGTTTTCTAATAGACAAGTGCGGCAAAAGGCCTTATGAAACGAGTTTTTTTTTTCACTATTTTTTTCTACTTTCCCATTTATTCTTTAATTTGATAAATTTGTATTAATAGCAAACAATATCATTTTATGCAATATTTGTTATATGTTGGTATCACTGATTTGTTGTTTTGAAATATGCTGTCAGCTGTCAGTACCCCACCATATTGCAGTAAATACCTTGCAAAATTTACTTCCCCGGAAGTCAAAAGAGGCATACGACAGAGAATATAACTTATTTGGGGAATTTGGTTCATTGAACACCACTATAATATTGGGGGGAGAGGAAGTTACCTCATATACCAAAAAAGGAAAAGAAGGGACGTCCTCCTGGCTTTGAAGGATCTACAACCCAATTTCAGAAGGAATTTCCGCAAGAGAGATAGTTAAAAAAAACGATAAATATGAGTGGGGTGGGGGGTTATACACCGCAAAATATGCGGACTCTTAAATTGGGGATAGGTTTTATAAAGGGGGATAAAAAACACGTTAAAATCCTCAAATTCTGAAGCCCTGAGGCGCTAGAAGCAAAAAACTAAAACTTTTCAGTCTTTTCAAGAAAAACTTTAACAAAACTTGCAAAAAAAATTAACAAAAAATCATAAGTCCACGAATATATTAGGTTAACTTGACAGCATCAGAATTTGACCAACCTCCAATAACTAAAATTCGGGTGTTGAAATGGCCATTGATTCTAAAAGTAGACAAACAGTTGTTTCTCAAAAATCAAGAACTATTAGAGCCGGAACATTGTCACCACAAAAATTTGAAGAAAACATTACCAAATATGTTGTTTCTCTAAGGTTGGTAGCAGTGGCGCACCCAGGAATTTTTGTTGGGGGGTGCCCGGAAGAGAAAATTATTTAAATTATGTAAATATAAAGTGATGACCTAAAAAAAAGGTCCTCACTTCTAAAATACAAGTGACGACTTAAAAAAAAAAGCTCCTCATCTCTATTTTTAAAATTCTCTAGTGTGTTTGTGTCTTTTTATTTTCATTTCCTTCCTTCTTAGGGGGGAAGGTCACTGGTCGGTAGAGTGGCAAAATGTAATGATCTTTCTAAAGCTGCAAGAAGACCGAAAATTATTGACAATTTGGGTTTTAGGTATATTTTGTTCCGATTTGGGTAAAGGATATTATATATGTATGTAATATATAAATTGATTCAAGCGATTCAAATTTTTCTGAGAAAATATCACAATATGATTGAAAACTAATGATTTGACACTAATGATTAATTTAGTTTGATTGCATTTTCATTCAAATTTTTAGTTGATTGAAAGTTTAGTTAAATAATGCCCAACTCTGGTCATGATGAAGAATGATGCGACGTTTTTGGTTGTTTTTCCTGATTTTGTCGATGAATTCTGGCAAACAAATTGTTGTATACCATTCAGCACTAATTGTTCTCCGATCCTCTAAAACAGTGTTTCCCAAAGTGTGGTACGCGTACCCCTGGGCGTACGGGAAGGGTTTGTATGAGGTACGCTGCGAATAAGTGACGAGCAAGTGTTTATTTACACTTCATAGTAAGAGCCGGCGCATCGTGCTGTCATCTTTACATAAACAATGTCATCCTTCTCAAAACTAATGTATATGTAATTAATGTTATTTATAATATAATTTGTTGTTTTTCGTTTATTATTATTATATTACCATTATAATTATTTAATTACACTTCTTCTGGCAACTTTAAAATGCATGTATCACAACTTTAGATAATAAATATTTTTTATTGTTAATAAACTATATGCGCTTTTTCCTAATAGGGGGAGGTACCCCTCCCCCTCAGTGTTACAAAAATTTTAGAAAGGGTACACAGATATCAAAACTTTGGGAAACACTGCTCTAAAAGAATGATTGCAACCTGTGGACATGTTGTACTGGAGTACAACCGAAAAAACAAGCAATCATTTTCTTGGAAGTGCTTCCTGAACGAAGCTTTTGTGGGTTTTAGTTCATCTTGGAAGACCCAAACAGTAGATGGTTGCTTAATTCCCAGTTCATATGAATAAATCCAAGTTTCGTCACCTGTAACGATGTTGTATACGGATTTTGCACTGCCTAGATGTTTTAGCATTCCCTTACACCAATCAACATGAGCCTTTTTTGAGCTTCGGTCAAATTATGTGGAATCCATCGGAAACCGATTTTGTCACAGCTAAATGTTGCGATATGCCAAAGGATGCTTCTATCTCACGGTAATTCACGTGTCAATCTTCTTCAATCATTTTGCGCACAGCATCGATGTTTTTTTGAATCGCAGCCGATTTTGGTCGATTTTCACGAGATTCGTCACTGACGGACGCACGACCACGACGAAATTCTGCAAACCAATTGTAAACAGTCTTTTCTGATGATGCTTTATTACCAAAAGTTGAACGAAGCGAATCTTTGCATTGTTGCTGATGTCAAATTTTACGAATATAGTAATGACACATTTCAATATTGCCATCTAGTGGCGTTTGTAAAAACATAAAAGGTAACTCTCTTATATACTGCTCAACTAAGTCTAAGCAACAAGCTTTGTTTTGCATTTAACTTCAATTCTAGTCAAGATAAATTTTAAATTCAACTTGCATTTAAATCTTTAGACGTCATAGAATTCCATAGAAAAGTAAAAGCCAGACTTATTTGATTTTACTGGCACTAACGCGAAAGAAGTCTAATTTTTATGTCATGTTTCCTATATCTATTTCTATGTCTTATTTTGTATATCTAATGCAGCGTATGTTCACTAACGCCTTCGATAATTGTTAAAATTTTGTAGTTTTGACTAAATTTATTATGGAGCGTCGGCACTTATCTAATAACGAAAAATTACGGGCTATGGGTATGACAGAATGTGGAACTTCGCAATGTGAAGTGGCGAGGTGTCTAGGTACATATTGGTCGGTAATTTGTCGTTCATGGTGACGGTATCAGGATAGAGAGAATGTGACCGAAAGGCATCAACGCCGTAGAAGGACAACTACTGCTATTCAAGACAGATTTATGCATGCTAGACGGCGGAGGACAGCAACGGCGCTGTTACTTGGGACACTAGAGAACGCCCGTGGAGTGTTGGTTTCTGACCAAACTATACGAAAACGACTACATGAAGCTGGATTACATGCTCGATGTCCAATAAGGGTTCCAGCACTATGCGTTGGAAATCGCGCTGCTTGTTTACCTTGGGCACAGGAATGACTACAATGGGGTTTAATCATATTTACAGACGAGTCCCGGTTCAGTTTTCGCCCAGATACACGAATAATGAAAATAAAGGCGAGCAACTGGTGCAATAGAATAGGCAAAACATGTTCAGGAAGATCGTTCTTTTAGAGGTGGCTCATTGATGGTTTGGGCTGAAATCATTTTGCATCATAGAACCGACCTCGTTTTTTTTGGAGGCGCAAATAGCCTTTTTTGCTATGCGCCAAAATCTAACATATCTGTGTTACACGTCTCACACATGGAGACTCTTCACCTCGAAGGAGGTGTTCATGGGCCCACCAACAGTGGCCTATACGGAGGCGTGTGATGGCGGTTTCCTCCCTGCGGTTAATCCCAGGGAGAACCCCACGGTTTAATGTCTTCCTTAATTTGTCTTAACTTAACATCGTGTATGCTGCTCCACTCATGCTGCCACCTGGCTAAAACCAGATGTTTCAGATTACTCTTTGCATAATCTGGAAATATGAAACTCACATCAATCATAGGTCTGTGGGAGGCGGCTTCGGCAGCTACATCAGTCACTTCATTACCTTTAATACCAATATGACTCGGTATCCAAAACAGCTCTACCCTCACATTCTGAGCATTCAGATTGTAGAGAAGCAAACGGCTCTTTAGTACAAGAGGATGCTGGATCTTGGATACTGTTCAGAGCGCTCAGCGAGTCCGTCAAGATAACACTTGACCGACTTTGCTATGACGAAACAAAACACAGGGTCTTGAAAATAGCGTACAGCTCAGCAGTGTACACACTTGTTATAGAGTGCAGACGGTACTGAACTGCTGACGTGGGTCAAGACAACGAACGCACACCCAACCCTGGATCAGGATTTTGATCCATCAGTAAAAATGACAGTATTGTCGAACCAGTGTTCTTTGTAACAAATGTTGGTATTCGACAGGCAACATAGTATCTTTATCAAACCTAGTTAATGTAAGATTCACAAGCGGACGCGGTTATATATTTTTAATGTGCGGTTTAATATTTATATTCATATAAAAGTTATAGAAATAAAATATTACAGAACATTGTTGTCGGATATCTATTATTAAGGTCCGGTTTCCGAGAGCTTAGCCGAGGTTAACCATTTGGTTATAGTTAACTAAACTTTCAGAAACCGGCTTTAAGTTGTTGAGCGATGACATACGTACAAAATTTTCTAGAATTAAAAATATCCTATTAGATTGATAAAAATTCGCTGCAGGTACTGATGTATAGATTGTTACCAATTTTATTCCAGATTGTTAGATTTGTAAAAGACGCTTATAATCCGTGGAGGTTAGTGTACCGCTAATGAAATATCAAATTTATAAATACCGCTGTTTAAACGTGAATTTCGTAAAGAAATCTAAAGTAATTATCTCCAGTAAACAATGTTGCCTTATTCACCTTTTATACGTGAAACTAACAGTTAACTCTTCTAAACCTGATCTATGAACCTACAGTGTTTCAATTTGTATATAAGATCATACACATTTTGCTACTAAATTATACCTCCGTGGTAGATTATCAATTAATTTTCTTACATTTACGACCACAACATTAATATCAATTTTAAGTACATTAACATCCCACGTATATAATATGCGAAACTATACTTAAACGCCTTCGACTAACAAAGAAAAGTAATTACCGATTTTATAAAACGAATTCCTCAGCACTCTGTCATTGCTTGCGCTTAATTTGTTTCATCAATCTCCAGATACGCAATAACAATTTAATTTAATTTAATAGAATAACGCACATGCTTGGTGTCACTGCCAAGAACACTCACAATTTATTATAGTCTCATGATTGGCTTCATACAACTTTATATCATATTGTTATTGATACAATATTGCGACAAATTAATTTTATATTTATCATACTTAATAAAATCTTATTAACGATTAGTTTGCGAACATTGGTTACATTAAATGGGGATACATAATAAATATCCTAAGACGAGGAACATAATTTTATACTTTAATTTTTCAAAGATGATCTTTTTCGTGGAATCATATTCAGAATTAATTATGGTACTGCTGGAGTCGATAAAAATGTCAACTGGCCAGAAAATAGAAGTTTTCTGTTTTTTTTCCACAAAGTAACGTGAGTACAGTAGGAAGGTGAGTTGAAAAATCGTATTAAAATGAACACATTTTAAAAAACTACTTTCCGTTCTTTAAGGTCTTAAGAGCTTTTATTTCATTCCACACAATACATTTTTTTTAACGGCATAAAAAAATTGTTATTTTTCGAAAAACTTATTTGATGCTCCAGTTCTTATATAATTGAAATTTTTTCAGATTTTTAGATGAACCTCTTTGGAGTCGGGGGCAAAAGTTTTTGGTGAAAATACCATAAAAAAATTTGGATGCAATAGCCACCTACTTATCATCGATTTAAATTATTAAATTAATTGGCAATTTACAATCAGAAACGTATAATTACTGTAAATTAACAGAAAAAAATGCAAAAATCTATTTCTAATAATAATATTTGGTAGACAAAGGTCAACCACTCCTTTTAGCAAATTTTTTATCGTTTATTTAATTTGCTCAAATATTTCTTTAGGTTATGCATAATATATTAGCACAATTTAAATAAATAAATATAAATGGAGTAATGTATAACACGTGGGAGAGAAAAAAAAAACTATCGATTCTACAAACAAAAAAGTTTCAAGTTTCAATATAGATTCTTATTCCAGGATTAGACCTAATGACCTATACCGGAATCAATTCTTTCTAATCCTGTCTAAATATATTTTTGTCTTTGGCTGACATTGTAAAGGATGTTTCGGAAAAAAACCTGACCAATTCAAATTTGCTGTCCCCAATATTCTTATTCAGTTAATAGTGAGTGTGTCAAAATTCATAAATTAAGAGTAAAAGTAGGAAAATTCCTTTTGTCATACCGAAATCAAACAAGGAGATGCCGTCTCACCTTTGCCGTTCAACCTCATAATGGTTATGGTTCTACGAAAAGCCCCAACTACCAAACACTACGGTTAACAGTTCAATAGTTATCACAAACTTTTAAGATATGCAAAGGACCTGAATATTATTTCAAACAATAGTCGTATAAACTATGTAACTCAACATATTAATGTCGAATTTCAAAACTTGGACTCAACATCTGTAATGAAAACAAAATCACGTGGCACCTAACACAACTGCATTATTAGGGGAAGCCGGGGCATAACGGGCACCTTAAGGATTGTCTTTAATAAAATTTTAAGGAATATCGTAAAAAAATTCGAAACCCTTTTATTCGTAAGATGATTTATTGTTTAATTAATACAGACAGTAAAAAAACTTAGAAAAATACAAAAATAAAAGTTATGACAAAAAAAAAGTTTCCTTGTGCTCATTTTGCCCCCGCAGAATGAACACACGTGAGTGCATTCCTCATCGTTATCATCTTCTCCAGCGCAAGAACAATGTGCCCACTTGCCACATGCTCTGCACTGGAGCAATCAACGTGTGGATATGTGCTAAAAATATATCAACACAGCAAAAAATATGTTTCACCAATTAACAAAATGTAAACGCCATCTCTCAGTCATACAACCACTCTCGGAAGATCTCGCGAAGTACTGAACGTGATTGGAATGCACCCAAACATGACAACATGCATTAACAGCCAAAGAAAGGAGCCTGTTATGTCTTGGCTTCCCCTAAAACCCATGGACGCGAGTTTTAGCGCAATTATAACATTGCTGATGCCATCGAAAATATTAAAAAATTGATGTGAAGTGTGAATTTTCACACATTTCCGGGTTTTGCAGGTATTTAGTAAGTGAATGATGATTATTTTGGATGCGAAAACAAATTTTATATTAAAATATTTTTTTTGTTAATTTTAATTCGAACGCCTAATACCATTATTTAGGTTTCTAAATATGTGCAGTATTTTTTTTTTTATATAGCAAGGTTCACTAAGAATTTTAAAAATTGCGCCTATGGTTGTTATAAGTTCCGCCCCTCTGATTTCGTGTACATTGAAACAGAATTAAATTATAATTTAAACAATTTCCACTGGCTATTAAATTTACGCTTTTAAAAATTAAATGCAACATTTGCCAAAATATAACTAGAATTTTGAAAAAATAATTTAAACAATATAAAAATTTAAAAAAAAAACAAAAAAAAATATAGTCTCTTCTCACAGGATTCGATCCCTTTCGGGTCGGGTTACTTCGGTGAAAAATCAACGTCTAATACCACAAGACCAGCAGACACGTTACAGTGTGGCGTGTTACAAAGCTATAACTTGTGTACATTATTAGCAAAAAATCACAAAAAATGCGTTTTTTTCCAAAAACATAATCTGATCAAAAATTCCTGTTGAACTATTCCGGTTCACACCAATGTACATTACTTAGAATTTTTTCAGATTTTTAGTTTAAACCATCTGGGCTACAGGGTGTGGGACAAAAAATTTTTTGCACAATTTTGGCAAAAATCGCTTCAAAATAATTTATTTTGCAAAAATAAAAATTTGATCTTTAATCCACGTACCAAGGGCTTTCATTTGATACCCTATTCAGAATTATAAAAAAATATTTTTTTTTTCGATGAGCACATATTTGTTTATATTTTTAGGGGGATATGATTTTTAGATGTTTTAGTATTTTTCCTATATGCGGGTCAAAGAGTTGTATAAGCATGCCAAATTTCAATTATCTAGGTTTAGCCGTTTGGCTACAATTTTTACCGAACAGACAGACAGACAGACAGACAGACAGACAGACAGACAGACAGACAGACAGACAGACGACAAAATGACGGTATAAGGGTTTTTTGGTCATACCTACAAAACCCTAAAAAGAGTGAAAAGCTATTCCAGTTTATTAAAAACTGTTGACTTCGAAATTGCTGAAATAGTGGCAATAGGACAACAATTGGAAGGTGAAGAGTTTAATGATTTCAATGCTTCTGATATTGAAGAACTTTTATGATCACATAATGCTGAGTTGACACCTAATGAATCCTATTGAATTAAACCAAGCGAAGAAAAAGGCAAGAAGATGATGAAGAAAAAGTATCTTACCGGTTTACAACCCAGAACCTTAAGGACTCTGAATCTATGATTTAAAAAGCTATTGATTTTATTGAAAACATAGATCCTGAAGGCGAAAGAAGTGGCTGAATCCATAAGGGATTAAAAGCTCAGATGGCACCATAAGAACTTATTCTAAAAGAAAAAAAAAGGAGCTAGTAAGCAGCAGACTCTAGAGAGGTTTTTTATGCCTCAAATTTGATTGATTTTGAATAAATATATAACGGTATGATGCGTTATTTTTATGATTCTATTTCACCAAGAGTAAAATTTTTGAGAATAAGGAACAGATGCCTATTTTATATAAGGCTTTCTATTGCTCCATTTACGACGTTTCCATTTACGCACTGTTTTCGTGGAACCAATTACCCGCGTGAATGGAGGAATTACTGAAGTTATAAATTAATGTAACACCTTTGATAGACTTTGATACCTTAAAATACCTAAATACCATAATGAATCAGGTAAATCGGATTCAATAAGAAATCAGCAATGTTTAAGGCTCGAAATTTACCAGAGCAAACCTAAACAGTGTTCATGAAATTAATGAAAATATTGATACGATTCGTTAAAAACAGTTAGATTTAGGTTCACCAGAAAAACAACATTAAAAAAATGTATTGTTTTCGTTGGAAAACAACAACCTCACCACTGTCATTTGAAAATGAATTTATTTATAAGAATTTAAAAAGTGTTTTTTGTACGCAAATACCTCTATCTATTCTTTATTTTTTTATACTTTTCGACATTTTTACAGGTAAGCACGAATTAGACTTTTTAATTATTAATAAATTTCATATTTAAGTTTCAGACGTGAATATCTCAATTTAATCAACTTTTGGTACAGATTCGTCCACCGGAATGAATAGTTTACTGATGTCACTTTTATGTGTTTCATGAATATTTCACAACAGAAAAATATTTGGAAAAAATGTATTCAACAAAGTTGCTATATAAGCTATAATTAACAACTTTTATTTGACACATTTTATCAATTGCAACTGTTAATATTTTACTTTTCATATTTTCATTTTTCTATATTTATTCTAAATATCTATTTTTATATGTATGTACTTTTCCATGATTGCGGTTCCATGAAAACTATTTTCACTACGTAGTAAACGTAGTTTAATCATGAGCGTATAAAATGCAAGGTATTGTTAGATATTTCGTAACCGGTAATTATCTTAATTTTTAATGTGCATCATAATCTTGTTTTTATAACGTTGAAAGCATTGATGTCAATTACAATCAAACTATTCAAATGGAAACAGGAAGCAGACGAGTCGGAAGTAACATATCAGTTACAGGTACGTATTTGTCACTACACGGTAAATGCATAGCATAAATTGCCTTCATAACACATCACGAAATGCACTTTTATACTCTTTGTTATCTCTTATAAGCAGATAAATAAATTTATATAATTAAAAAGTTAATTAGAAGTCGCAAGAATGAAAATATCCAAGCGCTTTAGTCGAAGCCACACGTGTAATGAAAAGAAAACAGGTAGGAACAGGGAGGGACGTAGCCAGAGGGGGCATAGGGGGGCATTTGCATCCCCTCCCCTCCCAGGATAGTTTACCCAACATAAATATAATATAGCTTGTTATAAGTTTTCTTCACCGGAGGTGAAGAAAATTTATAACTTTACCGGACTTTTATTATTTAATATACTACAAAAGACCTAGAACGCTGTTATTTTCTACCCAAGCCATGTAATTAAGGTCGCATCGATCAATTTAAAATAATTTCTTATTTTTGACCCCCCCCCCAAGCTGAAATTCTGGCTACGTCCCTGGGAACAGGTACAAAGGGTAGGAGAGACAATAAAGATAGAAGACAAAATGGCAAAGAGAATCTGGGAAAACTGTGTTCATAAACATCTAAATAGTAATGTTTATGAATATTTTAGTTTAATAATGTTATGTGTTTCAAATAACAATTTAATTATAAGTTATCTAAGTATTACCTAACAACAAAAAATATATATGCAACTCTTTGCATATCATCTACGATGTCTGTTCAGAAAATACCTGAACTTTTTGAATTACGCGCCAACGGGGATATTTAGTTATATGCGGTTGGCAGCATTGCGTTGCGCATAACCTCCTCTGTAATCACATATTCTTGGATTGTTAATATCTCGTTTAGTTTTCGTAATATTGTTATTTGAGTGCAATGTGTTTAAGTGTTGGTGGCGATTTTTGAATTGTGCGATTTTCTGGAGCAACGATGCAAAGTAAAATTTTGCGTGAAACTGGGGGAAACTTTGGAATGTTTCATCATCATTGGCTTGTTCAAGGAGTTGCCGACAAACGTTCACTCGATTTTCTATCTGTTCTTCAGTCATCAAACGAGAAACAAATTTAGTTGCAACTCGATGCATGTTTAATATTTCGGTCAAAATTTCATGGCATGACCCAGTTGAGATGTTAATCTCTTCTGCAATTTCCCTGACAGTCAATCGGCGATTTGCACGCACCAGATCGTTGATTTTCTGAACGTGGGAGTCATTAGTTGAAGTCGAAGACCTTCCTGGTCCATCTGGAACATCTTTAATTGACAGACGGCCACTTTTAAATCGTGAAAACCATTCGTAACATTGCGTACGATCCAGAGCCTCATCTCCGTAAGCTTGTTTCAAAAGTTGAAACTTTTCTGTGAAAGTTTTTCCCATTTACACGCAAAATTTACGTTGCATCGTTGCTGGAAAATCGCCACTAACACTTAAACACGTTGCATTCAGATAACAATATCACGAAAACTAAACGAGATATAAACAATCCAAAAACATGTGGTTACAGAGGAGCAGTGTCCAACTACTGGATGTACCAATCCGCTAGATGGGCAACTGTAATCCGCTAGAAATCTGCTAGATTTCTAAAAATTTCTAGGTTAAAGAGCGAGTTTCCGCTAGAAATCCGCTATATTTTTAAATTTTTCTAAGGTCAAAGAGGAAGATAAAAAAGCAAATTCTTTTTGAATACATTTTTATTGAATACAAAAATTTATTATAATTAATCACTAAAGACCGTGCGGAACTAGAATTTGAAATCTAGTGACTTCTAATGATTGATTGAAAATTTTAATTAATTGTTTTTAACATTGTAAATCGGGCTTTTATAAACATTTATATAGTCTATCCCAAATTAAATTTAAGTGGAACTAAGCGAAATTTATCTTATCTTAAATTATCACGAGCTCACTTTTTAATGATTGAATGGGGATTTTGTTAAACAAAATGGTCTGTCTAAAGTATCCATTCAATCGTTAAATGTTCCTAGATTTCAAAATCCAGTTCCGTTTAGACCAAAGAAATAGACTATAGGTAAAAATAAAAGTAAAAATATATAGTTAACATAGCTTACAAGTTTTCAGTGTCAGTGTCAGAAAACAAACAAAACTAGACACACACACACACGCACGCACGCACGCACGCACGCACGCACGCACGCACGCACGCACGCACGCACACACCCACGCACGCACGCACGCACGCACGCACGCACGCGCACACACACACACACACACACACACACACACTTCAACTTTTATTAAGTAAATTGCTGTTTTTGAAGAATATTGTGTACGGCGAACAGCGGTAACATTTCTCGTATGTGTGATAGAATCTAGGGGTAGTCCCTTATCGTTGCCCGACGCCTGACGCAAAAATCGAAATACGATTGTAAAAATTAATTTTTTGATAATAAAAACCAGTAATAAAATACCGAACATACAGTCTGTTCCAAATTGTTAAGCGGAACTAAATGGGAATTTAGTTCTTTTAGGTTGTCACGAGAAGGGACCTTGCTTGGGTTATTTCATTTTTCACGTTGGGATGTCAAAATTTAAAATTCCAAGAATGAAACCATGGAAACGAATGACTTTTTTTTAGATATTTATTGACAAAAAAATAAATAAATGGGGAATTTGTATTAAGAATGACACAAAAAATCAAAATATAAAGAAAATGACATTTTAAAATGATATTTACCTTAACCAAAAAATGTTTATTGTAAGTATGATTTACAAAGCTTAAACAATACAACGATTTAAACGATGAAAGTAACTAGATTGCAAAATCTAGTTCCGCTTAACAGTTTGGAACAGACTGTATTTTATTTTTGCATATATTGTTTCATATGTGTTTGTCACAAATCGTCAGATTATCCGTCAAAAAAATATTTGAGGGGTTCGGGAGTAAAATCTGGTATCTGACAATTTAATATTTTTGCAAGAGACGACATTAAAACTTATTGCAAAAATGAGAACATGCAGATACCACATATTACATGATACATCCAAGCTATCTATTGATATTTTTTGTAAATTTGAAGTGAAATCTAGTTTATGATGACATTTACCATATTTTACATGCAGTAATTCAGTTTTGAAAAATATGTCCGTTACCAGGTTTTACACCCGAACCCTTCATTTATTAAGCTAGAATTTCCGCTAGTCGCTAAATGCAATTTTCAACCGATTTGAAATCCGCCAGATCTGGCGGCAAAACCGCTAAATTGGCAACACTGCAGAGGAGGTTGTGTGCAACGCAATGCTGCCAACCGCATATTACTTAATATCGCCGTTGGCGCGTAATTCAAAAAGTTCGGTTATTTTCTGAACAGACCTCGTATATACACAGAAGTATGAATGTTCACAGAAACACTTTTTAGAGCAGGGGTGGCGAACAACCAGAAGATACTGAGTATACGTCTGTAGACCCACATTTCAAAAGCTCGGAGTTCATTTTCTGTATGACCCAAGTTTCTGACATGATCCAATATTACTGTCATTCTTACAATTTATTTACTATTTAAATTAATAATGTGTCACCATATGCTATTTTTTCATTTTATGTACAGGGTGGGCAATGAACACCATGATTTCTCAAGACAACATTTTTTTATTAACATACATTAATAATAAATTATACGACATTTTAATTTTTTTAAATTATATCAGTCATGTGATGACCATTCTGCTCATAACATGTTTCAAGTCTGTTCATAAATTCTCGGTGAACGCGGTCCAGTAGAGCTTCGTCAATAGCCAGGACTTCTGCACGAATGGCAGCCTTTAGTTCAATGTTAAAAGAAGGCGGTTTTTTATTCATGATGTTCCCGCTTGTTCGAAAGTCGTTGACCCATTTGAGAATTGTGTTTCGGCTTGGAATGTTTCCACGGCGCCCAACATTAAACTCAATTCGAAACGCTCTTTGCGCCGCTATTATTACTGATGCACCGTTTTTGACAAACGTGTTATACACAAACATATGATGTCTTAAACCCCATTCAGCCATGATGTACACTAAACTGCACGAACTGACGGTTGGAATGGAGCCTACCGCTTGCTTCTACCCCCCCCCCCACCAGCAAAGTACTACCCGTTTCAAAAACGTCAGGTTCCCATGGCCCACCCTGTACCAATATTAAATAAATTTAAATTAAAATATGATTGATTTCACATCGCTTGCGTTCTAAAAAAATGTCCATAAGATCGCCATCCTTGTTTTCTTCTTCCCAATCTAACATCACAATCTATGTGTAGTGATCACATGATTATGTATAATCTTTGTTTAATACTCTTCGAACCACCTGTCTCCAAATGACATCTCTAACAACTGTCACGGGACTCGTCCCTGTAAAGTTGGATATAAGGTCAGCCCATCGGGTAGCTGATCTTCCGCGACGGCGCTTTCCTTCTGGTTTCTCCTGCATAATAAGTTTCTCTAAATTATTGTGGCGGTTACTTGACTTACATGCCCAAAGAATTTCAGTATTCGTGCAGAAGTTAGACTTGAAAGTAGGATTAATGTCTCCAAGAACTGATACATCTGTACGCTTATCTGTCTATGGTATTCGTAACATGCGGCGCCAACACCACATTTTAAATGCGTCCATGCTACGCCTATCTGCAGTTCTGATTACCCATGTTTCAAACGTGTAGAAGAAAACTGAGAAGGCTAAGGAGTTTACGAGCTGCATTATGCATATTTGGTTTGATGGAATATATTTTTGTCTTTCCAAATTTTTATCAGGTTGCTCAAGGCAACGCGTGGTATTGAATGTGGCAGCATATTTCAAATTCACAAGCACCTAAACTATGGATAAGTGAGCCTAAATATATCATACTGTCAACAACTACCCAATCAGCAACTCTTTGGGGTTTCCCAAGACACTCATTTGCACGATCAATGATCATAATTGTAATCTTCTTGCAGTTGGTTTTCAACCCGTAATCTGCACTAGTAGTCTCCTTGTTTTAGACGTTTTCAATTATCATAACAAAATATAAAACTTTTATTTATTTTCTAACTGTGTATATTTCAAAACAGTATCTATTTCCGTGTTAAGATATTTATGTCAATTCTAAATATCTTAAGAATTTGGCATTTAAAATTAGGAGCGTCATCTTAAATATATCTTATTGAATAATATTCACTTCCAATTTAACAAACATGACATCATGAAATTCAAAAATCTAAAGTAGTTGCATAAGAATTTCAAAGCATCCAAAAATAAGCAAAAACCTTCAAATAGTTCAGAGTTTATAAACCTCTCAAGATCGATATATGAAAATTTCTAAAATAAGAAATTTCTTTTATGTAAATTACACAACACGAATAGCTCGTCAGAAATATTCATCGTACACACATTCTTAAACACACCCAATATTAAACGTTTGTAAATAAATACGAGTTCGCACCTAGGATTAAAAGTAAAGCCAGTCACTTTGGCACCTCATGGAACTGTTACATTCGACGAATCAACAGCGCTTCCCAACATTTTGTGACAAGGATATAAAAACCACACTGCTAACACAGATCAGGGGTGCACTAAATCAGAACAAACATAATTAGTGCACTGCTGGAGAACTATACAGGGTGTGGTGCTAGGATAAATTTTGCCAAATAAACTAAAATCACCAAATCAAAAAAATAAAATAAAAAAGTTATACCAATATATAAAACATTTACTGAAATTATGCCAACTAGATTTACAAACCAAAATAAGTTTTTAACAATCTTTTTACTTTGAAGCAATTTTTGCCAAACTCTGCATAAATTTTGAATCATGGCGTTTAGGTAGGAGTGCAAAAAAAACTTTCGTCTCCCAGTAATCGGCCCCATCTCAAACTTTGGCGATATGGGACCGATAGGCTCACAGTAAATCCAGCAATCACACATTGCGAAGCGATCCGAGCAGCACTGCTTTTTGCATTCTGCAAACCAGAAAAGTAGCAGATCGTCTGCAGAAGGGACTGGTCTCGAATTCCTTCTTGAAAGCAGCTTTAAGACCACCCAATACACTCAAAATAAAGACTGCAAGCTTCACAGAATAACCCGGGTGCAACTTTTTAGCTTGGACAAGACACTTGGTACTCTTCTCGTCCTCTTTGAGAGTGATGTTCTTCTCAGCTGGACAGATGACAATAATGTCTTGTCTCGAAATCCAGCAGGACGATGTCCGGCTTATTAGCAAAGAGAAGCTTAGGAGCAGAAAATAAATAATTTCAGTAAATACGACATCTGGAATTTTCCACCACTGCTTCAATGTCAGTAGGAGCGTCAAGGAAACTGCGCCCCTTTATTAACGTTTCAAAATAGCTTGTTTCAAATGCCCCTGTATTAGCGCCCCGTAAACAAAGTCATTTCGCCATCATAGTTAATGCCACACTAATTACCATACGTTGGGATGACCTTAGTATACATAGCGCCCCCATACAAAACGGTGCCGTCTTATTCTCATCTAGGGTTGCCACATTTGAAAATTCAAAAAGCTGGACACTGAAAGGCCGGAAATGATGAACAAAAAAAGTGATCTGGGGATCACTTTGATTAACCATTTCCTTTATACAGAAATAACAGCGCATTCGTCTCTCGGACGAAGAGTCCATATTATCTTGATTACCTCCTGGCACCGCCCTTTATCGTAAGAAATACATATTTTTATAATAGTACGAACATCACTTAAATCAGTTTCATTACGCTAGGTGGTATTGCATTGCAATAGGAATACCCGCATGGCAGTGGACGGAAAAAAATCGTATGGGCGATGCAGTATTTCTGCCTAGAGGAACAAATAATGCAAATCTGACTTTGCCCCCACCAGAGGGACTGGTGAGGGCACATTCGGAATTTTTGATTAACTATTTTTTCGAGTCACAGAAATGTAAGTTTTAATTTAATGTGGGACTTAAAATAAAACGCCGCAAATCGTAGACTAAGGAATAAAACTTAATTTATTTTAAATATTTTTATGTTGACCTGATTATTGCTAAAATATACAAAAAAAAAAAAAAAAAACTTTCGTCCCTCGCCATATTTCCCAGAGGAGCTGGCTAAAAAATTATTAGTACTACAAAGTGATATCTATCTGAATGTTACCTACGCTCGGATTTCTGATTCAATGATTTTGATGTAGAATACGTCTTTGTCCGCAGTAGTTTGAAGAGTTGTTCCGAAAAATTTAGCGTAACGACGTTAGAACAGATTTCAAACGCTTACTACTGCGTGTACAATAGTCGGAGCAACATGGCTACGGTATCACGTGATTAACGTAGGCGTAGATACTTACTGCGACTTACCGCGATCTTGAGCATGAGATGGCGCCGATACGTGTAAGCACCCAAGGCAAAATCGGCGTTATTCCGCACGATCTTGGAAGTTATAATTCATAATCGGAGAGACTACAGGCTTGAATATATTACTAATGTGCAAAAACAGTGTACTAATATCCGTAACACAAGGCAAAAATGGAAAAAATCCCAAAAATTTCGATTTAACAACGAAATGTGGCAACATTTGCAAATAAAATATGTAAGATGACACAATTTGAGTGTTGGAAGAAAAAATGTATTTATTTATTTATTTTACATCGGCCTATTTCTGCAACGAGGCTAATCGCCGATGCCGGAGGGCGAGCTCCTACTCCTGGATGAGGGATGAATGATTGTAAAAATGGGAGTAATGTAAACATATTATTCTCGCCCGAATAATATCACCGACGGAGAATCGAACTACCAACCACACAATCCAGACTATCTTCATCAGTCCAAACTGCTGCGATTTAATGCGCTCGGCCACTCCGTCAGCTTGGATGAAAAAAGAAAGAAAGCAGAATAAAATGAGGGGCCAATAAACGACGCCGAAGGAGAATGGCGCTGGGGAGAGCGTTGTAAAACTGCAGCGCCCGGCATCAACATTGACACTAAGACTTCCACAGCGGCGGGACCTATGTAAAAACGAATGATATTTATCAAAAAAAAAAAAAAAAAAATCATTGCCAACGATTGTTTTATTACACACAAACGACACTGCCACAAAACAATACTGACCTACTCTACGTAGCGGATGTGTTCCCGATACTGTCCTGCCCGATATTTTTATCGAAGGATTTGTAGAGCATCAAATGAAAGGTATCGAAGACTAGATTTTGGGCTCAGAATTTCTCATATATGCGGGGCGAAGATATACATATATCTGCCAAATTTTCGCTCTCTAGGTTCATCGTTTGGCCGGCCATAATTTCTATCGTAGACAGGTAGATACTAGAATGACATTATAAGGGTATATTAATTATAAAATATAAAGTAACTCTCATAAACTCTTTTCGTATGTTTCAAGAATAATATATTTTATTATCTTATAAAAAAACTCGAACCAAGCATCGAACAAAATCGTAACAAAATAAGACACATAGAAATTGTAGGAATTACAACAAACAACAAAATTATTTTGCATATATTTATTTAAAAATAATTCCGACTGCTATTCAGATTTTTAACCGCTTTTTCAACACCATTTCACGATAGAATCAATTTTTCCATAAATGCATCTTACAAGGAAAAATGTGCATTACAAAGTCAGCAAGAATACTTTGACTGTTGTCTTTTTTTATCACTAAAACTTTTTTATCAGTCGAAACTATACTGCGAAATCAGTTAAAGTAGATAGGGAAGTTAGCTGGACGTTCAAATTCTGACATGAATCGGCTAATGAGATTCTTAAAAGATTCGGTTGAGTGTATTTCACAGATCATTAGCACCTGACAGAGGGTTAAGTGTCGCTTGCCACCAATAGAGTAGCACTGATGAAGACAGCTCGCCGGTACAGGATGGTAACATGGAGTTTATCAATGTGATGGAATGTGTGCGTAGCGGAACAGGTGGTCTTCAAGGTGAATGACTCTGGGCAGGCCGCAAAACACGCACGTACACATCACTGCATGCTGCCCAATGCCCGCTTCTCTACATGAATGCCCTACCCTACCCTACTGGTGCTGTGGTGCTGCTACCACACCACACTACCGTTCACAGCACAAGTGATACGATATCATTTAATAAACTAATTCGATATCCTGTTACACAATGGAAGGATGACATTTTGTACACAAAGGACCTAACATCTTACTGGTCAACGATCATTAATTTACTGAGGTTTAAAGTTACCTTGTCTGCATTTAGCAGGACGGTTAACCCTTCACCAGTCTAACAAGATTTCATTCTATTCGGTCCAGTGAACTGTTGCAGAATTTAATTTAACTCTCCATACACGATGATCGATCAAAAAATTCGTGGACTAACCTCATAAAACTTAATAAAAAAATATTTTTCATTTAAATTATCACTTTCATAAAACTGCTCTTCTACAGCTACAAGAGGTGTTTGATATAGTCAGATTGCTGATAGGTGACTGTTACATGTATGTATCAAGGTAGTGCATTCATATAATAATCTAGTTACCATTTTTCAGCGATTTTAAAAATGTTTTTTGTTATTTGTCTTAGCTGTCATTGTTTGGTAATAAATATTAATTAAAATATGACTTGCGGCCAATTATTAAAAAACTTTAATTTTAAATCTGCTAGAATATTTTAATTCCGAAAAAAGAGAACAATGGGGCACTTATTTCTCTATCTTATGACCATCAAAGAGTAGCAGCTGCCTTATCAACAATTCGTGGAATTATAAAATGTAATAAATCTGAACTTCTGACTAACAAAATCACGAGAAAACGAAGGAAATTTAAATCTTAAGATATATCTAAAAATAAGAAAACTGAAGTTCGCAATGTTTTTTTTTTTTTTTTTTAATTAAATTTATTTTGGCTTGATGTTCGCAATGTTACGAGTATTTATAACATGTAGAAGAATAAAGAGCATATTACATTAAAATCGCTTAATACAAATCTCAAAGAAACATTTATTTTGGACATTGGTTTATCAAGTTTAAATTTATTATTGCGAACAATTGGTTTTTCATTTAAACGTAGTTGTAATCGAAGAGCTTTATGCGAAATAAGTCAAGTAGCTAGTTTAAGGACAAACTTTTTGAGGCAATATCATAAAAATTTAAACAGTAATATTCCTTCTCAATTTATCTTCTTGGACGAAATATGGATTTTTTTCTAAAGGTGGGAATAAAAGGACTTGACAAGATGAAACTCCAGCTACCGTAAAAAATATAAGTTGTACAAAGGGGAAATGTTTTGTAGTGCTGCAGGTTGCTCAAATGGATGGATTGCAGGTGCAGGATTAATATTTTCAACAACTTCTAAATAGGCTGATTATCACGATAAAATGACAAATGAATTATTTGAAAAATGGTTTAAAGATAAATTAATAAAAAATTTAGAAGAACCTTCCATAATAGTATTGGACAATGCATCATACCATTCTTGAACAATTAATAAAGCATCAACAAGTAACTCATCTAAAATCGAAATTCAAAATTGGCTGATAAATAATAACATAACGTTTTCAAAAAATGACTTAAAATGTGATCTTTTAAAAATTGTTAAGAAAGAAAAATCTGAACCAGTTTATTTTATTGATACATTGGCACAAACGTATGGTCATGAAGTACTAAGATTAACTCCTTATCTCTGCCAGTTTAACCCCATTGAACTAATTTGGGGTATAACAAAAAATTATTATGATAGACATATTGGTCAAAACGGATATAGTGATAACGAAGTTTTGAAAATGTGGCAAGTAGCCTGTGATCAAATTAGTTATGAAACTTGGGCAAAATCTGTTAAAAAAATCGAAAATTTAATAAATGAATTGTGGGAAAGGGAAAGGATGATATTAATCCAATAATAATAAATACAAGAAATGACAGCGTTCAGATGACGACGCTATCATGCATTACAGTGACTAATTTAAAAAAAATAAAAATAAACATTTAAATACAACTTGTAGCTATATATTATATGAATAAATATATTTTTACTTAACATTTTATTACTTTGTACTTAGGGGAAACATAAAAATTTAATTTAATCAAACAACAAATTATAATCCAAAATTTACGAATAAGTATAAATTTTTCCTTATTTATAATTATTACCTTAAAATTAATAATTTTATTTGTTTGAGTACTGCTGCGAATTTATTTTCATGCTCTAATTAGTAAAGATATCTACGAATCATGCCGTTTCTTTCTAATGCTTTGTTTTTTATTAAAATAATTTGGAAGGTTTGTAAGTTGTCAACTTGCGTCACTATACGTTACTATGGGTATGCAAATAATTATTATGATATAGACAGAGAAAGCATATAGTATTGTACATCGATACTTGTAGCAACGATCAGCAATCCGACTATATGTCAGGGACTTCGAAAAATAAAAATTAATTTTTACCAAAATGCAACTTATATTTCAACATAGTCTCGATACATATTGCTCAATGATAGCCCAACTTATTTGAGCCTTCTAAAAAGTACGGATTCTTGACTCTGTAAAATAGTTGTGTTTCAACGATTAACTATTTTCCGGCGAGCCATTTTTTCATGTTTGGAAAGAGAAAGAAGTCGCAGAGGGACAAATCTTGTGAACAGGATGGATGAGGGAGCAGTTCGTAGCGTAGTACGACCAATTTGGCCGCTGGATTTGTGGACAAGTGAGCTGATGGAACAGGACCTTTTTCTTCGCTAAATGGGGCCGCTTTTTCATCAATTCCACGTGTGATCGTGATCCAATAAAGCAATATAATATTGTCCTGTGATCGTTTTTCTCTCTTCTATATAGTCATCAAGATTAAGCCTTGCGAATTCTAGAAAATTGTGGCCAAGACCTTTTTGGCCGAGAGAACCCTTTTTGACACTGAAAGGCAGGAAATGTGGAGCAAAAAAAATGAGCTGGGGATCACTTTGATTCACCATTTCCTTAATACAGAAATATCAACACCTCTCGAACGAAGCGCCCATATTATCTTGATTATCTCCTGGGACCGCCCTTGATCGTACGTAATACATATTTTTATAATAGTACGAACATCACTTAAATCAGTTTCATTACGCTAGGTAGTATTGCATTGCAACAGGCATACGCGCATGGTAGTGAACAGATAAAATACAAAAAATATAAACAAGAAAAGACACAAAAAATAAAACAGTATAATATTGTCATGTAATAGTTTTTCTCCCTTCTATATAATCATCAAGATTAAGCCTTGCGAATTCTAGTGGCCAAGACCTTTCCGGCTAGAAAACCCGTTTTGCCTTCTGCGGAGCACGTTCGCCAGGAGCAATCCACTGCATATTATTTGGAATTAAATTTATTGATAATATGAAATTACCTACATAATAATCTCATAAAAATGGTTTTTTAAATTTAGCTTCGCAACACATTTTTCCAGGCTTAAAAAATATATTTTTATAATCTTTAGAAACTTAATTTCTTTTTCTTCCATTAGAAGTAGCCGATTTTTGTACTCCACCGCATTTATCTTCTTTTAACACTTTATATATTGTTGTTTTCAAGACACCTGTCATCTTTCAACAAATATCCACACAATCATCTACTATTTCTGACAACTGCATATTCCCTATTGCAGTGTAGCAAATTATCACAACGATTTTTTTGCTTAACTGACAACGCATCACCGTTTACTTGTTTAGCCGCTAAATAACCTTTCAAAAACTGCAACTAATTTCTTTTAACAGGAATAGGACTTTTTATACCAAAGTAATCGCTTAATCCCCAACTCTTAACATAACACAAATGTGCAATTGAAAATAAACATCGTGAAGACAAACAATATAATTATGTAAGAAAAAGGTATTATGCCTTTTAAACAAAGGCCAGCGCTTAATCCCATCCCTTAACATAATAGTAATATATAATTGAAAATCAACATCATCATGGGTAACAGTATAACTCTCTAAGATAACGGACTTATACATATGAAACAAAAGACAGCACTTAAGCTTGGTTTAATAGATGCATAGCATCCGCGCATGACATGACCGCATAACATAATGAAGATCAACTATCGGACTATGGTTGTTCTGTTTATAATGCGAATGCATAACATAGAGACAAAACTGCATAGTACAGAAGTTCATCAACTTGATCTTTCTGTCCAAATATTTATACGAGCAAGCGCCGTTCTTCTCAGCTGTCATAATAACTATTGAAGTTATAATTAATCGATTTTTTAATATTATTAAAGATAATATAAATAATGCAAAACGTCAAAAATTCTGACGTTTGGTTGTTGGTTAACATACCCATGCATGTTTGCTATTCCATTGTACACACAGTAGTTATGCCTTATGCAGCTGTGCTATGCGACCATGCCATATACTTATGATATGCGTCATCATAAACCAGGCTTAAGATCCCTTTACATAACATTAAAATGCATTAAAATTATCTAGGATATGTAGCTTACTAATGATTCTTTAAAAATAAACGTAGAAAAATTTTCTTTAAAATATTTAAATTGTTAATAAAATTCAACGACAGAAATACTTTTCTCTTATCACAATATGTTGTTTTGCGTCAATTCTGAGCGAACTATAATACGAGTAGAATAATATTTTCTAATTCTAGTAATATATTTATTAAAAATCCTCATAAACTAATGAAAATCAAATTTGTACGACAGTTGTAAACATAACTTTAAATTAAAATTTATGTCTGAGAATGTTTTAATTATGTCCAATTACTTAGCTACAGTGCATTACCCCTAATAATAATTTGTTGTACGGTTTTGTGCGTATATTTAGGAGTAAGCAATTTTCTATTCAAAAGAAATAGTCTAATAAGTTCAAGCGAGTGAACGGTATTTTTGAAGCAAACAATAATTTGATATAAAAGCAAATATGACATTTCGTGCAGAGAAACAATTGCCAAGATGCACGTTATACAATTTTATACGGAAACTATGAATTTTTTCCCACGAAAAAATTACATCGTGAAATCCCTTAAGGCTCATAACTAGATTTATAACGGACTTGCTAAATTGATGCTATTTTATTGTATTTTGATTAATTATACTATAATTTCTTCAGACATTTTATTTTTTAAATTCAATTTTAAACAATGAATTTATAAAATAGAATAAGAATTAAACTAAGCCAATTTTTGATGAAATATATAAACGTACGAGATCTGCAACAAAAAAAATATATACCGTATTAGCCCCAAAATAACGCGACCCCGAATTTAACGCGACACCAAAATTTTCCATGAAGATATTTTGAAAAAAAATTATCCGAAAATCTAATCGGTATCGTTAGTATGCTCGCTTTCAGTCTCCCACAAAATGTGATCTTCAGACCCATTTAAATTATTTGAAATGCAGTATTTCTTAAAACCATCACTATCGATCAGGAACGGACTTTGGCCTAGGCAAACTAGGCAACTGCCTAGGGCCCTTATTTTTTTTTAGGCCCGTAAGACGGTTTTATTATGGGATTTTCCATTCTTTTATGATTATTTGGGCTAGTAAGGCCCGCAATGAGAACCTTGCGTAGTAGATCTTATGCCAGACGGTCGCAATCCATTCTCCTAAAAGTGAGACTGAGGATTTTTTTGTTTTTCCTGAAGGTGTCAATGGATAATTTCCCGCTAATGCCCAATTGTTGTATTCTTTTCGTAAGTTGTCTTTGAATGGTTTATTAACCACCACATCCAAGGTTTGCAACTAAGGTGTTATAACCAGGGATGGGGAGTCGGAGTCGGAGTCGGGAGTCGGGAGTCGAGGAGTCGAAGCATTTTGGAGGAGTCGGAGTCGGGAGTCGGAAAAAGTTATCGACTCCCGACTCTTTGATTACATTTTTATCAAGGATGGGAACAATCCGAAAACGAAAGCAAAATACCATACTGCCAGAATTTTTGTAAAGCACGGAAACAGGAACTATATTTTGTTCTCTGTTCATGAACGAAAATGAAATTAAAAATATTCAATACCGGTTTTACAGGGTTTCCTTCATGCTATCCAGTTAAAAATTTAATTAATATTAACAGATTAATGATATAGGATAAAGATTTTTGTTTTTAGTCATATCTAATTTTTCTTTTTCTGTATACTTTGTTTATTATGTTAAAACGGAACTAAACTGGATTTTTATTTTCTCAAGTTGCAACTAGCTTTGTGATTATTTCATATTTCATGTTGGCAGCTAAAATCTATATGTCAAAAGAAAAAAGTGACATGTTATGAAAAATAAAGTACAGTCTGTTACAAACAATTAGGCGGAACTAACCGGAATTTTAAGTTGTCATTAGATATATTTTTATATATTGAAGTTGGCTTTTCCTGAACAAAATGATCAAAAGCATCAATCAAACGGTAAAAGTAACTAGAATTGAAAATCTAGTTCCGCCTAAACCAAAGGAACAGACTTCATATAAAATACAAAACACTTTTTTTTTAAAACTAACATATTCGAAAATTTGTATTAAAAATAACTCAATAGTCAATGAAAATGACATTTATTAAAAACAGCTCACCCTAACCCAAGATATTTAATGTAAGTATAGTCTGTTTCTTTGATTTAATTAGATAGGAATTAGATATCGAAATCTATTAACTTTTAAGTATTGAATGAGGCTTTGTATCATTTTGTTTAACAAAAGCCCACTTTGATCGTTATTTTTTGAACTTGAAATTTGAATAATTCAAGAAATAAATATTCCATTTAGTTCCGCTTAAACATTTGGAATAGACTTTACAATTTACAAGTGAAAGGAGTCGGGAGTCGGAGTCGGAGTCGGAGTCGATTTTCAAAAATATCGACTCCGGAGTCGAGAGTCGGGAGTCGATAATTTTTCTATCGACTCCCCATCCCTGGTTATAACACCTGGTATTATCGGAATTAAATACCTGGATTTTTTTCTTAACACCTGACGTAAGGTGGCCTTGAAATGCATCAAGGAGCGAGGTTCTCTCAGAGAACCTGGCCGTTTTCCGCATATCACATTTAACCAGTCTAATACCAATTCCTCTGTCATCCAACCTTTTTCTTGGGCCCGAAAAATTATTCCTGGATGCAGCTTTTCTTTGGGCTTTGCTTTACGTTTCAATATATCGGAAGATTGAAGCTTGTCCATCAGCAGTAACGGCAAGCATAACAGTAATTCTAACTTATCGTCACCAATAAATTTCAAAGACCGTTTTTTCACCTTTTTATGGTGGGGTAGAGGCATAGGCGTACTAATAAGAATGGTTGTTTATATTACATTACATTACCTAGACCTCGAATTTAGAGCGAGTCAATATATTCACAGAAAATAATTGGTAAAAAATATCGCGTTATATTCGGGATAATACGGTATATATGCGGGGGCTGTGTCGAAATCGCAGGTCTTTTGGGCGTAGAATACGACACGTGACTGTTGAGTGGCCTTTTCACACACCTAACCAAGTTTTCTCTCAAATATTAGGACGTAGCTTTAAAAATCGCTGTTTTCTTGTATTTTTTTGAGCGATTATTTCAATAACAAAATGCGTGAATACATTAATCACAATATTTGCCCTCGGAAGCTATGACTTTTTTCCACTTTTCTGGCAGATGTTGAATTCCGCGATGAAAGAATGGTATGTCTTTTGAGCCAATCCATTCAGCAACCCAATTTTCGATTTCTCCTTACTTATGAAAATGTATATCTTTCAAAGCATCGATCGGAACAGATGGTAATCGCTTGATGCCAGGTCCAGAAAATACGATGGGTGCGGGAGAACATGTCATTCAAGCTCCATCAGTTTGTTTCACGGTTATAGCAGCATGTGGCCGAGCATTGTCATGGAGAAAAATCACTTTCCAGCGATTTGCTGCAATTGATGGTCGGTTTCCCATAAAATTATCATTCAGACGACGCTCCAGTTGTTGTCGATTATGTTCGACGGTGATTGTTTCATTTGGTTTTAACAGCTCATAATACACGATACTCTCCATATTCCATCAAATAGAAAGTATTGCTTTGTGACCGTGGATGTTTCGCTTTGGCGTCGACGTTGATGGTTCTTGCATTTCTGGTTGTCGAAATAGATCAATTTTTCATTGCCGGTCACGACGCGCCACAAGAAACTTTTCTTTTTACGCCTTGCAAGCAACGAAATCTAGATGTTTAAACGATTAGCAATGGCATTTTCGACCAATTCATGTGGCAGCCATCTCCCTTCTTTCTGGATTCTTCGGCTATTGTTTAAAAAAAATAGACTGTCTGGCGTCATAAAATTTATTAATAACAAATTATAATTTAATTTTAAATTATTCTGCAGCTACCCATCGTTGCTACCGCCTTTTCCACTTCTGGAGTCACACATAGCAGACACTTTTTGGAATCGCTTTTACATCAGATTCTCATTTCTTTATTTTTTATCTAATTGTATATTATAAAATGAACATAGTTAATTCCAACTATTTTTGTACATTGCAATTGTTAAATATGAATTCTCTTGAACAAAACAGATGCAAGCTAATAAATTATTAGCTTATTATTATTAATATGATATTCTTGTACAAAATATTCAACAATTTAACTAATTCTTATATTTACTATTGTCACAAAATCGCATTACTATGACGAACCTCGTTTTGAATGTTATCTTCTCATATATATAACTAGCTGAGTACCCGTGCTTCTGATTCAGATTGACGGTCTGCCATCATCGTGCAATTATTAGAAGTCATGGTTCTCTATAGATCACATTGAATTCTCTCGACTCAAGTGTAGTCCCCGTTGGAGACTCATTAGTGTAAAATTTTCAGTTTGTTTCTAAACATGTGCACGGGTAACTTTTATAAGCAAAAACCATCTGTCCTAAGAGATATAGAGGAATATGTCCAAGGGATGTTCTATCAAATAAAAAATACCCATATACCTTTTTAGGGGTGAAATTTTGAAAAACTGTCGAAACCATTTCGAGATATTTTAAAAAGACATATATATGCCAAACAGGAATTTTATTACTCAACAAACACAGGAAATATGACGGGTTCTATAATTCTCCCTGATTGTAGATTCACCCTTTTAGGGAATGGTTAGGACAAAATCCTGAAATAAGTACTTCAACATTTATATGGATAACCTTTATAAGCAAAAACCAAGGCGATATATTATTGGACATAAGAGATATTGAGGAATCCGTGAAAACACGTTTTACCCCTTTTAACCACTTAGGCGTTGAATTTACAAAAAAAAAATCCTAGGGGGTTGTTAAGTCATAAAAGGTATATACTCCCCGAATTTTATGTTTCTCTGTCTAGACGACATTCTATCGAATAAAAAATACCAATTTGCCCCTTAAGGAGTGAAATTTAAAACAAACGGTCAAAACACTTTCTAAATATTTTAAAAAGACACCTATATGCCAAAAAAATTTTATAACACAACACACACAGGAAATAGACGGGTTCTAGAATTCACCCCGATTGTAGATTCACTCTTTTAAGGGTTGATTAGTACAAAATCCTGAAAAATAAGTTTTTCAACATTTATTTGGGTAGTCTTTGTAAGCAAAAGCAAGGCGATATATTATTGACCTAAAAGATATTGAGGAATCCGTGAAAACCCAATTTACCCCTTTTTACTCCTGAGAGGTCGTATTTCGAAAAATCATTTCTTAGGGGTTTCTTAAGTCATAAAAGGGATATAATCCCCGAATTATATGTTTATTTGTCTAGACGACATTCTATCGAATATAAAATACCAATTTACCCCTTTAGGGATGAAATTTAAAAAGAACATTTATATGGGTAATCTTTGTAAGTAAAAACCAAGAAGATATCTTATTGGTCCGTAGAGATATTTAGGAATCCTTCAAATTACATTTCACCCCTTAGGGGTTGAATTTCGAAAAATCCCGTCTTAATGTATGCTTACCTCATGGAGGGAATATACTTCGCGAATATCATGTATCTACGTCAAAGGGATGTTCTATTAAATAAAAAATCTAACAGTATGGAAGCTACAGCCAAAATCTTAAAATATCTAGAAGACATTAACCTAATAAATAAAATATAGGCAAAAATGTAACGAGTATTGTAAAAATCTTCACTGTAATGTAATATGTAATATGTAATTTTATGTAATTCAAATTTCTTGCTTACACCTAAGTATAATGAACTAATTTAATGTAATATTTGTAACTGTTACGGGGTGTTAATGACCATGTAGTTGATACACCCCAAAATAAATTTTAAATTAAAAAAAAAAAAATAAAAAATATCCTTTTACTCCTTTAGGGGTGAAATTTTGAAAAACTGTCGAAACCATTTCGAGATATTTTAAAAAGAGATCTATATGCCAAATAGGAGTTTTATAACTCAACCAACACAGAAAATGCGGCATCTATAATTGTCCCTGATTGTAGATTCACTCTTTTAGGGGATGATTAGGACAAAATCTTGAAATAGGTTTTTTAACATTTATATGGATAATCTTTATAAGCAAAAACCAAGGCGATATATTATTGACCTAAAAGAAATTGAGGAATCCGTGTAAACACATTTCACCACTGAGAGGTCGAATTTCGAAAAATCATTTCTTAAGGGGTTCTTAAGTCATAAAAGGGATATACTCCCCGAATTTGATGTTTCTTTGTCTAGACGAAATTCTATCGAATAAAAAATACCAATTTACCCCTTTAGGGGTGAAATTTAAAAAAACGGTCAAAACACTTTCTAAATATTTTAAAAATGCACCTATATGCCAAAAAGGAATGTTATAACACAATAAACACAGAAGATGCGAAGGGTTCTATAATTCACCCTAATTGTAGATTCACCCCTTTAGGGGTCGATTAGAGCAAAATCCTGAAATAAGTTTTTTAATATTTACATGAGTAATCTTTGTAAGCAAAAACCAAGTCGATATCTTATTGTACCTAAGAGATATTAAGGAAACCGTAAAGCCACATTTCACCCCTTTTAACCCACTTAGAGGATGAGTTTCGAAAAATTCGTTCTTAGTGGGTGCTTACGTCATGGAGGGAATATACTCGCCGAATTTCATGATTGTAGGTTCAGTGGTTTGGGCTGGGCGTTGATTATGAGTAGGTAGCTTAGTTACGATTTTATATATGTATATAGACTAAAAATTCACCAATTATTAGATTAATGTCAGCATACAATGACAATTTTGACATTTCGACATTATTAACATGTCTTTAAACAAATTTAAAAGGGATTTCACAGCCAGAATATCATAATCATCATCTAATTTTCCTTTCGGCCGCTCACTTTTTCTTAAATTTTGTCACACGATATCAATGCTTATGTTATGGTTCGTTTTTTTTTTTTAACTTACTAATTCTTTTCTGTTATATATAATTTTATTCATTTCTGTGTAATTTTTAATTTACTTTGTAATTCGAGGAAGCCTACTGGTTCTGTGTACTGTTGGCTTCCTCAATAAATAAATAAATAAACAAATCTGTGAGATAACATGAATACATGAATTTACATGCACTGGAGCGTGAGATACTAAACGTACGCTGAATAATAATACACAGAACATCCACTAGCGGTAGTCCAAACTTTTATAATTATTTTTTGCCAAAATCATAATGAAATTTACAAAATTAAATATGCCACTGTACATAAAAACTGCTTAATATTCATTTAAAAAATCACTCTACAGGTCTGTTGTTAGACAACAGCGTCCTTTTAATAAACTATTCAGTTTTGGTGGGGGAAAAAATGGTGAATAGGAAACGAGAGGGACTTTGTTCTTTTCCAAAAATTACCGAACCTTAAGGGAGATATGAACTGGTGCATTGTCTTGATCCAACATCCATGGTCTCATCTCATAGATGTCTAAAGTATGTACTAATATACCAATCCATAAACTTTTCGTATTTATAGTGTAATTATTAGGATTTATACCATCACTATGTGTCTGTTTGTATGCGTACATACAAGCAATTCTACCGTAGTAAAAATTTTGACGAAACACCTGGACCTAGAAAGTGCAAATAAATATATTATCATCGTTTCCAAGTGGAATGTTGAAAGAAAACGCTTAAATATAATGTGAGCAGAGCCGCAGTAAGGAAAACTTGCGCTAGGGGCGAAACTGCGTTTTGGCGCCCTTGGCAAACAATTCCAAGTGATGAGCAAAAAAAAAAAGGTCCTCACCTCGCAAATTCCAAGTGAAGAGCAAAAAAAAAGGTCGTCACTTTCGCAATGTGGCGCCCCTTAGTCAAGCTCATCGGCGCCCTTTTCCTTAGTACGCTAGGGGCCATCGCCCTCTCCGCCCCCCCCCCCCCTACTGCGGTTCTGAATGAGAGACTTCAAATGAAGTCTTGAATAGAAAGGAATACAAACATATATTTAAAATACTTTATTTTGGCGTGATTTTTGCCAAAATAACATCCTTTCTTTTTCAAAACAAATACGTTTCACTTATTAATTACCTGTGAAGCCCTGAAATATGTGAAATTTCACAATCCACATCAACTTTTAAACGTAATATAATATCACGATTTGATCAATTTCAAAAATTATTTCTACTTTAGTGTAAAGTGATCAGAGTTTTCAAAAGCAATTTGGTTTAAAATGTTTCAAATTTTGTACTAAAATTTGTTCAGTGACCTCGCAAATACGAATGTGATTCCGGCATCTGTCGGCATACTATACACTTTAATTCGATCTGGCATTTAGTCATGTATTATTATGCCGTATGTTATTAAAGGACGTCATATATAAAGCTGAACGTAAAAAGCATGTTGCTGTGAAATTAGATTAATCAGCTTAAATAATATTTATTACCAAAGACACATGTTACATATTTTTAGCCATTAGGTACGTTACTGCAGGTATATATTATAGATATGATCTGTAATTACCATCGTTTGAGAAAAGGAATAATCGTACTTTCTAAAGACAGAATGTTTTATGTAATTTGTGGAGGGTGCTTCAAAGGAAATGTCAAGGTTTTACCGCATGTATTTAACCCTCATTAAAATACTATCCGGTAAAGTCTGCGAGTTCCGTATTAGACGTAATCAGCACGTTGTTTTTACAATCCCAAAACAGTAAGAAGTTTAAACAAAAAAAAATATTACATTAAACCAGGGCTCGAAATGCAACGCCACTTCAAAATTATTGTGCGATTAAACAATGCAACATTTCAATATGTTGAATAATTTCAGGAACCCGAATTATATTTTCCGCAAGTTTACGAACGGGAACACCGTTCCGGTTTGCTCCGGTACATTTCGAGCCTTGCATTTAGCGTAATACAGAAATACTCCAGTTATTGCGGTTTCCATTATTGCAGTTCGATTTATTGCTATTAAAGCCTCGTTTATAATAAACCCATTACGTAATGCATAAGGATGGAACAAAGGTTTGATCAATCAGAACATCTGTTTGTAATAAACAGAACAGAGAGAGAGTAGTGTAATTTTTATGCTATGTATCCGCGTGGACAGCAATTTTCATCACCTCAAGAAGCTGTTGAAGCCTTCGAAAACCATGTTTTTGAGATACCAATTTCAGAGTGGAAATTTTTTTTCGAGAATTGGCTTGAACGCATGCAAAAGTATATAAATCTTAAAGGCGAATATTTTGAAAACCAATAAAACAGTTTGTTCCAAAATTTTCTTTTTTTCTTTCTTAGTTTTTGTAAAAACTTAAAAGGTAGACCCGTATCTTATTAGTGGGTCGCATAACTCTCCCAACGGGCCACATTCATCCCACGGGCCGACGGTTGCGAACCCCTAGTCTACAGAAATATTCTCAAATAGAATCCAGCTACGCAGATTCAATCATACAATTAAAACAATTTAATATTCAAATATACGCTTTGATTAAGCAAAACGTTAATTAAGAAACGAATCTTGAAATGAAGTTTGGTGCGACATCTGTTAATGGAAAGTTTTATTAAGACAGTAATTCGACACATATTACGTTACACAGGTGGTTTGAATATGAATTTAAGTTATTCAACTTTGAAGTAGGCAGTGAAAATGTTTCGTCTGCATGTTACGTGTAACTTTCCTCGGATTCATGAAAGGTATATCTCGTAATATTTACAACCTACCGTAAATCTGACTGTAGGCGTAAAATCTATAAACCGTCTTTGAAATTCTGAATGTTAACAAACAGCCATACATTCATTTTATGAGATGTGATATAAAGTTTTATCTGGATGACGCAGTTATAAAAGGTCGCTCGATCAACTGAAGTAACAGTAGTAATTTTTATTGATGCAGTTCAGACTGAGAAAGATTATTTAATTTTTTATTTTCACACACACACACCTTTATTGGGTTCCCAACGCCTGGGTGATACATAAAGCTGGGTCCACATTAGCGAATCGATACTGTAACGTATCGCGTAAGCTCGAGCCCTCATTTAAGTATCACTGATAGTGATATAACAATGATTTGACAATGATTTAACGAAGAGAGGACTTAGAAATATCGTGATTTGAATAAAGCGCTCACTGCTATGATAAAGTTTAGGAACAATCATATCCTCCGACGAATGGGACGTCTGATTTAAAATATTAGATATGGTAATTAATATACAATGAAAGTTATTAGTTATTATTGGGGGAGGGACAATAAATTTAAAAAGATCATATCATAACACTAACATAACCTACACTTATTCTTACAAAACTGACAGTTATTTTGTAAATATAAGTATATGTACTTACGATGGTTCATATGTTGTACAATAACAAGACTGTAAATCACCCTGCACTGTTCTACTTACTGAATAAATACTTAAATTAACTCCATTTTCGAAATCTACGCCTTCTATATACCCGAAATTGATATGCAACTCAACAAATTTGATGTAAATAACTAAATTCAAACGTTAGCAACTGTTAGTAATTATAAATTGTATTCTTTTATTCCTATCAATAAATTAGTATATAGAATTTATATTCTTTTATTCATACAAACCCCCAAAACCAACCTAGGCGTGACAATATCTTGTTTCAAAAACTTGTAAAAACGGAAGCAGAAGCACTTGAACTTTTGAAAAGAACTTTTGGAGATGCTCTATCTGCGAGATAATCTAACTGCGAAGAAGTCAAACTGAGAAGAAGTCGAACTGCGAAGAAGTTGAACTGCGAAGAATTCGAACTGCGAAGAAGTCGAATTGTGTAGAAGTCGAACTACTTATTTTAAATGGTTCGGCCGTTTTTAAAAGTTGGATGGTAGAAATTTAATCAAAAATGATGAGACAACAGGCAAGCAATTTACAAAAATCACCGTGAATGGGTACCGCCAGATGAAACAATAAATAAACTTTTATCACAGGTTATGAAGCGATTAGATGAGTCAATAAGAAAGAATCAGCCTGAAAGCTGGAAAAATATATTATGGACGTTGTATCATGATAACGCACCAGCTCACACTTCCCTTAGGATTCAGTAGTTGTTGCCAAAGAATAATTTCACTCTCGATTCCCATCCACCATACTCACTTGGCTTGACCCTGTGTGATTTATTTTTGTTCCCAAAATTAGAGTGTTCGCTAAAAGGGCGCTGTTTTCAAATGATTGAAGATATTCCAAAAATTGTCTACAAAATGTGGAAGAAACACTGGCAGGAGTTTTACGATGTGTAGTCGCAAAAGGTCTATATTTGGAGGGTGATAATTATTTATAATTACTATGTAAATTTTATCAATATAAAAATAAATAAGTAAATTGTGCAGAGTTTGCATCTTCAAATATCTGGGTACAACGATAAATCAAATAAACGAAATGTCGTTTTTATAAATTTCTTTGTTTTAATACGATTTTAATGTGCCAAAAATGTGTTTTAAAAAACTTTGGTCCACACCTTATAACCCAAGGGATTTACGCCGACGTAAACACGTCTAAACCTATGTAAAAAGATCTTCAGTAGAACAGGATCGGAAAAATTGCAAAAGGAAATATGGCCCGCCAAACAATTTTCTTAGTGAATGCGGCCTGTGACGTTAAGATTGCTAGCCCCTGATGTTGGAAGCATGTGGATATTCTTTAAAAATGTATGGAAATTTATAATTTATCAAATGTACCCACAATTTGATTGAAGAGTGTGAAAATGCACACTCGCACCATTTTTTTTTTTTTTTTTCTTACGAAATTTAATATATGCTTCATAAACACACAGTACTGTAAATTAAACATTGCGATTTCAGCTTTCAACTTTTTTATATTATCTTTTACATTTTGAATATTGTCGGATAATCCGAAATGTCGAATAATCATATAATGGAATAATCGGAATGTCGAATAATCATATAATCGAATAATCAATAAGTTCGGATAATCGGGCCACATAATATCAAATCGTAATCCAGAAACCGTGCATGTTAATTTAAAGGACAGAATATCGCACTAAACACTTTTTAAAAATCCATAAATTTGAATTTGAATTTATTTACCATAAAAATTTTACATAAATACATTTTCATTTTTTAAATAGTATACATTTCGTTTTTTTTTTTTTTATGGTTAGTTAATATGCTAAGCCTAGATGGCTTGTGTTATATTAGCTAGTTTCATTGTAAGTAATTATCCAAGCACAGTAATTTATTAATTTATATGATAACTTAATGTATAATTTATAGTATTACAAATACATAATTGTTTATACAGGGTGTAACAGCGAAACCGACCACCGCCAATATTAACATTATAATTATAGTTACAAAAAAATACTATACAACAAAGTTATAGGAGGAAGAGGGACATCTGCTTAAAGAAGAATAGTATATTCTGTAACAAGGTTGGAATGAGAAAATTCGGTGCGAGTGGAACATTACCTAACCTAACCTAACCACGAGCATCGAATTTTCTCATTCCAGCCGAGTAACAGACCCTATTTTCTCCACGACAACCAGAAAGAAAAAAAAATTAACATATAATTATTTTAACAAACATTTTATCTTACCAAATAATTTATATTACATAACAAATGAACCAATTAATTAAACTAATTTATTGTATTTATTATTTGTTTAATTTTAATTTAATTTGCCGCACATCGGCCACTATTTCAGGTTAGGAAGTTATGTTGCATTTATTTAATGTAAACGTTGCATATATCTTAATGTAACCCTACAAAAACAAAAGACAACAAGCATGGAATAGTTATTCCATAACAAGTGATGGAAGGAAATACACGCAAAATGCATAAGAAGATAAGTGCTTTAGAATAATATTCCAACTCTTGTGTTAGAATATTAACTTTATGTAGTCAAAATTGGTTTTAGAATTAGTAAATTCTATAGTGGTCGTGGAGAAAATATTTTTTTAAACTAGTGGTTTTCAAATTAGAGTACTAAGTTATATTTTTTCAAATGGGATTATACATATTTTTTATACCTATTCAATAGTGTATTTTTTCTGAATTCAATCATGTATTAGTTTAATATCTTTACATAATAAAAATATTGAAAAAAATATGATTGAAATTTAAATAATTTTAAATTTTTACTATTAATATCTGATCAATAATGAAAGCTACTACAATATTAAAAATTAAAAATTATTTAAATTTCAATCGCAGTTTTTTCAATATTTTTATTATGTAAGGATAAAATTTATATAATTAGTATCCATTAAACTACAGTCTATTCCAAACGATTAGGCGGAACTAACCGGAATTTTCATTTTTGTAAGTTGTCATTAGCTATTTTATATATATTGAAGTTGGCTTTTTCTGCACAAAATGATCAAAAGCTTCAATCAATCGGTAAAAGTAACTAGAATTGTAAATCTAGTTCCGCCTAAACCAAAGGAACAGACTTTAATACATGATTGAATTCAGAAAAAAAAATACGCTATTGAGTAGGTATAAAAAATATGTATAATCCCATTTGAGAAAATATAAATTTATACTCTAACCTGAAAACCACTGGTTTAAAAAATTATTTTCTTTTTTAAGCAGATGTACCCCTTGATTTCCTACTACTTTGTTCTATTGTATTTTTTGTAACTATAATAATGAAGCTAATATTGGCGATGGTCGGTTTCGCTGTTACAGCCTGTATATTTAAATAGCGTTATTTTGAAACTTTGTATATTTCCTACATGCAGGTCAAATATTGGTATACGCATGCCAAATTTCAATTTTCTAGCTCCAGCCATTTTCTACCAGACTAACAGAAAGACTAAAAAAGAGAAAAATAAACATGTCCCATCCTACAAATTTGCAGGAATAATAAAGCAATATTGAAGCATTTCTCATTTACAAGAGTAGTAAATCATTATAACCATAAACATAATAATCCGTATTCCCAAGTTCATAATGAATTACAAACTAACTATAACTAACAAAATAAATCATAGCACAGTATGCAATAGTTCGGTTAATCTCGCCAGTATTTCCGACGTTTGCTGCAACTGCAATTGCGGAACATATGCTGCATTTGTTAATACCTCAACATCCCATAAACAAATAACTAGGAAAACCAATGATTTACTAAATACATACATTTTCAACCAAACACAGAGGAAGTAAACTTGGCAGCAATTATGCAAAACTTTATTCTGAATTATCTCAACAAGACAATCTTTTCAATGTAACGTTACTGCTCATGCATAGAATTTAATAGTTTGTAAACTATGAAGATTATTAAATAAAGTTATAGGAAGTTGCAATGAAAGTCGTTGTTTTCTCGAGCATTTATTTCTATTACAAAATACGTGTATACATTAATCAAAGTATTTGCTCTCAGAAGCTATGACTTTTTTCCACTTTTCTGGCAGAAGTTGAATTCCGCAAGGAAAGAATGGTCTATCTTTTGAAATAATCCATTCAGCAACCCAATTATTGACTTCTCCTTAGTTATGGAAATGTGTATCTTGCAAAGCGTGCATCGATCGGAACAGATGGTAATCGTTTGGGGTCAGGACCAGAAAATACACTGGCTGCGAAAAAAACCTCCCATTCTAGTTCCAACAGTGTTTGCTTCACGGCTATAGCAATATGGGGCCAAAGCATTGAAAATTTATGGAATTAATGGGGAAAAAAATCACTTTCCGACGATTTGAGACAATGGATGGTAGTTTGCGCATCAAATTATCATTCAAACGCTTGTTGTCGATAACGTTCGATAGTGTATGTTTCCTTTGGTTTTAACAGCTCATAATACACGATACTCTCCATATCACACGAAATAGAGAACATTGCTTTGTGATCGTGGATGTTTCGCTTTGGTATCGACGTTGATGATTGGCCAGGATCAACTCATTATTTCTTGCGTTTCAGATTGTCGATATAGATAAATTTTTCATCGCCGGTTACGATAAGCCACAAAAAACTCTTCTTTTTATGCTTTGCAAGCAAATAAATCGAAATGTTTAAACGTTTAGCAATGGCATTTTCGGTCAATTTATGTGACAGCCATCTCCCTTATTTCTGGATCTTTCCCATGACTTGTAAACGTTGTGAAATTGTTGAATTATCGACTTCGAACTGTTTTACCAGTTCATTGTGCGAGCGATCCATTCTTTGAGCCATTTCTCTATTTCTTCATAACTGTTAAAGTGCTGACCCGAAAGCCCGTGTGCCATCGATCTGAACAAGTGATAATCTGATGTAGCAATGTCTGGTGAATGTATGATGAGGTAAAACGTCCTAGCCAAGTGCTTCCAAGGTGGTCTTCACAATCTTCTAACATGTTGTCTAGCATTACCATGCTGGAGGATCATTTTTGTCGTGCTCTTTGCATATTCCGGCCGCTTATTTTTCAATGCGTTGCTTAAACGGGACAATTGTTGTTGGTAAAGTTCGGCAGTGATGGTTTGGCGTTAATAGCTCATGATCCACTACACCCTTCTGGTCCCACCATATACGGAGCATTACTTTCTTGCCGTGAATATTCCGCTTTGGTCTCGATGCGGATGGTTTTCCTGGTCGCAATTGGATTTCCTTCGTTTGGTATTATCAAAACATATCCACTTTTGGTCTCCAGTCCAATGCGATGCAAAAAACCTTTTCTTTTTTGGTTTGGCGCCTCTCGATGTCTCTATCTTTCAGTTCATACGGTACCCATCTTCCTTCTTTGTAAATCTTTCCCATGGCTGCCAAACACACAGAAATTGTTGATCGATCAACATTCAATAATTTCGCGAGCACATGTTGCGATTTACACGGATCTTCATCGATTAGCGCCTGCAATTCCTCGTCCTCGAACTTCTTCGGCTAACCTGGACGAGATTTGTCATCAACACTGAAATCATCACTTTTGAAACGTCTGATGATTTTTAAGATGGACCTGATCAAAGAACAACATGAATCTGTGAAATATTATTTCAAACTTGGGAAGTCAGCGTTTTATTTTTCGATCAGTGTTTAAGGTATTTTAATTGAAAATATAAATGGGTTTGCAAATTGAGAACGTTCAATTCGGGACATTGCTCCGAGTTTATCAGATATTTAGATCAACCCCTCTGTGTAAAATGGTGAGGAACCAATTTTTATGGCTTAATTCTATATAAAAAATCGTCTCAAAATAACGGTTTTTTTTAAATTATTTTTCTTTCCTTAATCAACACATTAAAAGATTCCATTTGACACTTTCACTAATAGTTAGGAAGTAAAATGCTTCTATACGAGGAAAAAAGAAACAGATTCGCTATGTTATAACGTCAGAAGTGCCAATACGAGAAACCGGAATTTCCCAAATACGATTACAAATTGTTATGTGCATATCTGGACGACTTAATGGAACCTCTAACATGCTTAAATTCTACCACTAACCGCATATTTTGTTTAGGATTTAAAAGGATATATGATTTATTCTCTCCGTTATTCTCCCTTTGGTGCATTATATTGTAAATATTTTATACGGTAATATTTCTATTGGTTATTTAGAATAAATTTTAATAATTAAATTTTCGTGCTTGTGTTATTTGCGAGAACTCTGTCCTTTAGGGAAAATCAGTTTCCCAATTTTATAGCAAGCAGTACATACTACACTCGCCCGGACCTAACCGAATTACAGAAACAGCGCCAACTTATATAACCTATAGATTTAGCCGAAAGTTACGTTGTAAATTTTAAAAAATAACTGCAAATTTTGGAAACATTTTGTTTCTATCTTAAACCCACCATACACTATGCTGCAGGCAGCGATGCAAGTGTCATTGTGTGTACGGCGTCGATGCACGCATCGGCATCACGACAGTATTGGAAAGCCTGGATGCCGACTGCATGTTTCAACATGTGTAGGCTTGCATCAATGTTTATTACAATCCTTGGGCGAATTTTATTTAATAGGTATTGAAAATGACGGTCAACCATTCTTAAATAATTGTAATAATATTTTGGTTCGTTTATTCTTAATTCACTCAATTACCGGCAATTAGAATATAAAATTTTATCCTTAGGCAAATTTTGTCACCATTTCCTTTTTGGCTTCTTTGATTTTTTAAGTGACACACTAATTAGGGCAATTATCACTGACAATTGAAGACCCTGGGATAAGATGGATTTAAGCCACAAAACTGAGTTTTTGAGTTATTTCATTTAGAATATTTTAGAAGAATCTATAAATCGTACGCACGTTATTATACAATTTTCAACATACGCAACATCTTTAATAGATTCAAAAATATGTACTAGGATGGAAACAGTGTAAATAATAATTATATGTTATTAATAATAAGGATTTTTGTTTAAAAAATGAGGCATGTACCCTTTTTATATTAAAATATATCATACTTTTTATGCAATGTTACAATCAATAACAAGAAAATAGTCCCTCTAAAAAAAATTGTATTGTTCAAAACTAAATATTCAACTGACGGATGAATGTTTTGTTATAATCTAACAATAACAGATGCCATATCAAATTGAGCTACTCTAGTTCTTCATTTTCCGGAAAATCATCATTAATTTCGTCAACTTCATTATTATTGCCGGGCCATTATTATTGGCGGTGTAAAAGTTGCTTTAAGTTTTTATTTTTTTAGAATTAACTCTAATAGGGCCATCGCACATTGATTTCAATTCTTTTAAACTATAACAAATTTGTCGACCCCTTTTCGCTATGTTTACACTTCTAAATTCCTCATTGTACTCATATTTTACAAACATAGTATTTGGATAATTGATATTAAATTTAAGACAACGGACATTGCAAAATTTTTAAGTCTATGAATAAGTATCCATCTTGAAAACACTGTGGCTTATGACATTATTCTGCAAATTTCAACGAAAAATATCTGAATGGCAAAAACAATATTTCGATTTATTTCTGCTATCTGTTATTAAAATGTTAAATTATATTTTTGTGTGACAAATATCGTTTTTATGATCATAATCCAATAAACATCTTAAAATTATACAAAGTGTGGCTTGTAGCCTTCTTATCCCAGGGTCTTCAATTGTAAATCAATATTCATGTTTATCAAAATTGTTATCAACATTATATTTTATACAAAACCGGTGACAATGAAACAAACGTCGAGTTGTACACTAAACAAAGCTGTTTTCAACCGTCGAGTCAATGTTTTGCATCGAGGCATGTATCAGTAGTGTGTGTCCAACAGCCAGTGATGCCTGTTTCATAATGCCTTGGAATCGATGCATGCTTCATAGTGCATGGTGGGTTTTATATCGAAGCATTTCCTTTTAGTTCAATCCAAGTCCTCTGTGATCTTTGTCCTATTTAAAACAAATAAGAGCTTGTAATATTCAAAATTATGTGCATTAATTGCTGAACGCAATATTTTATAATTAAATTTTACTGGAACATTAGCTATGACATTGTCATTAAGTCATTATGCATTAAATTCATAAGATCTATTTTCAGCTCCAGCAATTACTGTTCCAATAATTTTATAGTAAATCTGTCCCAACCTATATCTGCTAATATGGATTAATAAAAATTACATAGATCTTGTTGCTTGTTAGCAAAGCCTGACAAGACGTATACGTCAAATAAATGTTATCTAATCGCTACAATGCTCTATAAAAAAAAAAAAACGTATTTTAAAAATATATATCTTGGCTATATATATATATATATATATATATATATATTTAAATTTGGCGAACCGGATGTTAAAATTGTACTTGTAATATTTATTTATGGCCGGCAGCCTAAGAACGAGTTAAATATTTTAACTCGAGTTATCTTTAATTCACATTAATCAGCTCACAACTTAGAAAATCAGTTTATCTATTAAAGTTTATTATAGTATAAAGTTTTACTATTAAATAATTTTGATAATGGCATTATTCTGGTAACAAATATCTGTTTTCTCAGTGAAAATGAAAATTTATTTTATAATGATATACTACCTCTTAGCGAACGTGTCAAGTATTTAGAAATAGAAGTAAGTAAACGACAAAACCCTTTAGTTAAATCGTTTTAAAGAAAACACTGCAAAGTATAAAATATTAGCCCTTGAAGCCGAAGAAGCTCTCAATAAAAAAAGCAGCAAACAATATTATCCTTAAAAACCCGAAATTTAAAATATTATTAAAGGAGGGGGATTTGTAGTCCCGCCAGTACCGTCCAGGTTTTCCCGCAACGTGTTCAGCACGGTTCCATGACAACTGGGCCCGTAAGACAATTCGGGCCGTTCACAATTGGGGATTTTCACAACTGGGGCCATTAACAACTGGGCCGATGGACAATTCGAGCCGTACACAATTGGGGCTTTTCACAACTGGGGCGATGGACAATTCGGGCCGCTCACAATTGGGGCTTTTGACAACTGGGGCCATAACTATAAGAGCTAGTCTCCTTCTGTTTAAAATAAAAAATAATTATTTTACAAGTTGGCATAAATCAAATTGCGTGTTCTTTTGAAAAAAAATATTTTAATGGTTTGATTAAGTACATTTTGGTGGGAAAGAGAATAAATAAAAAAATGTATTTTAAGGGTTGGCTTAAGTAAATTTTCGTGTTCATTTGATTAAAAAGAAATTGTATCTTAAGGGTTAGATTAAATAAAATTTGATTTTTATTTATTCAAAAGAACACTTTTTACTTAAGCCAATCCTTAAAATACATTATTTATTTATATAGTCAAAAGATCACTAAATTTTACTTAATCTAACCCTTAAAATACAATTTCTTTTTAATCAAATGAACACGAAAATTTACTTAAGCCAACCCTTAAAATACATTTTTTTTATTTATTCTAATTCCCACCAAAATGTACTTAATCAAACCATTAAAATATATATTTTTTTTCAAAAGAACGCGCAATTTAATTTATGCTAACTTGTAAAATAATTATTTTTTATTTTAAACAAAAGAAGACTCTCGTTCTTATAGTTATGGCCCCAGTTGTCAAAAGCCCCAATTGTGAACGGCCCGAATTATCCATCGCCCTAGTTGTTAATGGCCCCAGTTGTGAAAAGCCCCAATTGTGAGCGACCCGAATTGTCTTACGGCCCCAGTTGTCTGATGACCTACCGTTCGGCACAGACGAGACGCTCTCCTCTTACCTTCACGAGAAGGTCGCGAGAGCTTTATCCCAGTAATTGGTCGCATCCCAAACCCTGGCGATATGCGACCGATGGGCTCACACCAAATCCAGCGTCCGCACAATGCGAAGCGATCCGAGCAGCACTGCTTTTTGCAATCTGCAGACCAGAGAGGTAGCAGATGGTCTGCAGACGGGAATGATCTCGATTTCCCTCTTAAAAACAGCTTTAAGACCACCCAATACACCCAAAATCAAGACTCGAGCTTCACAGAATAACCTGGGTACATTTTTCTTAGCTCGTAAAAAATAATATATTGTTCTCGTAAAAAATTAAATATTATTATTATTATGCAATTTAATTATTGAAATAAAAATCATTTAAAAGTAAACAAAGAAACTTTTTATTCTTTGAACTGCATAAACTAACTAATCGAATTAAACAACAAATAATTTACAACCGTTGTTTACAAGAGCTTTAAGAAACGTGGAATATGACATTCATTTTATATTCAGTAGCCAAATATTGTTTTATTGCCTGCCGTCCGGCTATAGGCACGAATGAGACAAACCTTCTATAAATTAATAAAAATTGGTAAATTCATAACATGTTTATAAAACTAATTTAAAATATAAATATTTTCTTCACTAAATAATTTTCAACAATAAAATACGATCATTTTTATTACTTGCTTTTTTATTGACGTTACTTTTTAATTTATTATTATTACTTTCTCAAATCTAATTTCAATAATAAATTATAACTGTATTTTTATTTTATTAAAAAGTTAAAAAATACATTTTCAAAAAACTCCTAACAAGACAAAATTCTGGTTAAGCTCTGCGTCCAAATGCAAACGAGTTACGGGTATGCCCCAACAGCAACGTGATTTCCAACTTGTTGTGAACTAGTGACAAGTAATGAAATGCATTTAAAAACTTTAATTTATAATGTTTTGCCATCTACGGTTTTACATCGTACAGAAAGACACTAGAATAAAATGTCAAACTAATTCTGTAACATAACAATAAACTATATTATTATTATTATTATTTTTTTTAGGTAATTCAAGCTTTTAGTATTCATATTAACGAATAAATGTGGTCATCAATTGTTAGTCGTTTTGTGCTACATCAGCTTTTTAACTTCAAATAAATCAGCTGTGGCTACCACAGGACCGACCGACATCACAATGTACTTAATTTTTTTTTTAATTTACTGAATGTTGTAAAATACATTCTAGCAGCAGAGTAGAAATAACTTGGCCCAATATTTTCTAACAGAGATATTATTTATCATGACCATGGAAACGTTATATATAAGTATGAAAAAATAGATACTTTCGAATTTTTTTTCAATTTTTTTCGTTTTATCAAAAAATGTCTCAAATAAAAGTTGTTAGTTATTGCTTTTATACTTTTTAACTATTTTTCTGTTATGAAATATTCGTAAAAATCTTAAAATCGACAGGAGTAAACTCCTATTTCTAGTCAACCGATTTTTACCAAAAGTTGATCAAAAGTGCCATTGATGTCAAAAGCTTAAATATGAAGTTTCATAAAAATCCAGCCGAATTTGCTCTGCATGTGTACACAGACAGACAGACCGACAGACATCATGATAAAAATAGTCAAAACATTATACTTTTTTCAATACTTTTTTCAATACTATCCAACTCTGACGTCATTTCAACTTTTGATACTACAGAATATAGTGGAGGAAAAAAATAAGGGACAGTGATATATTTTATACCTTCCATCTCTTATTACTTTTCATTGCCAACTTAAAAAATTTTAGGTTCAGATGGCAGACAACTATTTGGTTATAGTGAACCAATTTATAAATATTGTTTAATTGTGCTACGTTTATATTTAATTATATGTTCTAAATAAACTTCTTATCAACTTAATAAACTACTAAAAGTTAAGTTGTAAACAAAAACTAAAAAGTTGGTGTTGGTACGAGTGAAAAGTACAGAACTGTCAACCAAAAATTTTACCGGAAGTAGTTTTGGATGACAGTTGTATACTTATCAAACGTACCGGCCAGCAACTTTTTAGTTTTTGTTTACAACTTAACTTTTAGTAGTTTATGAAGTTGATAAGAAGGTTATTATCAAGAAGATTATTATAGAAAGTGAAAATTAAAAAAATATTATCCTAGTCATCCAGCATTTTACTGGCTTCATACACTTATTAAAAACATACCCTAAAATGCGTGAAAATTCACACTTCACATCAATTTTTTTATATTATTGTAAATTAATGCGATTTTATATTTATGTATTAAAAAACAAATTTGTTGTTATTCTGTCCAGAAAACTTTTAAAACGACAATATACAGCGACAACACGAGAAAAAAAAGTAGGCTTCCCAAAAAACGAGTCTATTAAAAACACATTTTTAACGGAATTCTAATCTACATCTGATGTAGACAACCCGTCCAACGGTCAACTATTTTCAACAGATTATTGGTTTTGCGGTGCTGCAGGTTTGAAAGGATTTTTGGTTTAGGGTGAAGTAGATTAAAAGGGATTTTCGGTTCGTGGTAATGTTGATAACAACCACCGCTACTCTGTATATACAGTACAAAATTTAACCCTTATGAAATGCGTCTCTCGCTAACAATGTAAGAAACGATGTGCACCAGTAGTTTCCAAACTGTGCGTTACGGGGTACTGCTGCGTCGAGAAGAATTAAAACGGATGCCAGTATTATTAAAAATAAAATAAAAATAGAAGAAAAAAAACTAAGGGGATTGAACACGTTTTGTAATATCTAGTAAGTGGATTTTCTGCAGATACTTGATATTAGGATTGCACAGATTAATCGGCAGATAATCGGTAATCGGTCATTTTGCCGTTTAATCGGTATCGGCTTTTTGGCCAATTATTCGGTTTTGATAATCGGCCATTCTTATATTTATTATTATTGTTAGTCACGAACGAGGGACGGTTGAAAACTAATCATCTTAAGCAAGAGATGGCGCCACCAATATTAAATCAATGTTGTTTTTCATAAATCCTAACCTTCAAATTACCACTGTAAAATTTTTAACCAGCTGCATCATTTAGTTTACAATGAATTATTGGACAGCTGAATTTAAACGCGGTAGATAAGAGCATTTTTGATGATGAGCGTCCAGGCCGTCCAAAAGAGGTCATCACGCCAGAAATGGTCGATAAAATCCATGGAATGATAATCGACGATCGACGAGTGACTAAGCGCGAGATAACTGAGGCTGCGGGCATCTCAACCGAACGGATGCTCAACATTTTTCATGAATATTTGGGAATGAGGAAGCTGTCTGCCATATGGATGCCGCATTTGCTCTCATTCGACAATAAACGCGATCGTCCGATCATTTCGAAAGAATGTTTGGCGATGTTCAACAGCGATAAGAAAGACTTTTTGCGCCGTTTCGTAACCGTGGAAAAACATGGATCCATCACGACACACCAGAGACAAGAAACGGTCGAAACAGTGGACTGCTCCTGGAGAATGGAAGCCGAAGAAGGCCAAGATGGGTCTGTCGGCCACCAAAGTAATGGCCAGTTTTTTTTTTTTTTTTTTTTCTTGCCTATGCTGATTACTTTTCAACCGCCCCTCGTATGCTTGATTTAGAAAACATGGGTGACAGATACGTTTAAATCTATAAAAAAAAAAAAAAAACTTACACAATTCTAAATTACACAATTGCAGAAATGCATTAAAAAGTCAAAAATATCTACCGTATATTCCGGCGTATAACACGCACTTTTAACATTGAAAGTTTTGTCAAATTTGTTGGGTGCGCGTTATACGCCGGGTATAAAACTTACCCGTTCGAAGATTAGAATGGTAATAGTGTAAATAGGGTATAAATAGGATTCCTGTTATATAATGAATACATAATATAAATACTAATCAACTAAACTATCTAAATTTATACATATTTATTTATATTATTTATATACATATCAAAAAATTACCTTAATTATTAATCTAAATAATCTTTATTATGACATAAAAAGTTCATCAAATTCGTCTTCGCTAATATTAACAGGTATATAATCAAATTCAGATGTACTTTCGTCATTAGTTTATACATACGGTTGTTATGAAGGAATATTGTCATAAAAGTGTTTCCAGGAAAGCAGATTATAAGGGTGCGCGGTATACGAGGAATACATGCAAAAATTAAAATAAATCTATTCAGATTTGAGGTACGCGTTATACGCCGGAATATAAGGTATATATATTTTGTTCGGTTATCAGAACTCGGCCATGTGATGCAAAATAAAATCGTGTAGCTCAGCCGTTCCCAATCTGTGATAGGCGTACCAGTACCGGTACGCGAATGTCGAGCTGCCGGTACGCGATAAATGAATGAAATAATAAGGAAAACAATATTTTGCGTAAAATACTGTGTTTTATACAATACATCGCCAAACCCTATTTACCCAAAAAAAAAGGTCATCAGTTGAGAATTTAGGAAAGCTTTATTGTTGGGACAGTCGTTTCTTTTTGCTCGATAAAATTTAAGACTTTTAGAATTAAGGACTTGTTTTTCCAAAAATATTTACCTGCTGGTACGCCACCATATTGTCTACTACATACCGGTACAACATCTTACAAAGATTGGGAACCTCTGGTGTAGCTCATATAAGAAATCCTTTAAATTGAACCACAAACCTCCAAAATATTTTCTATACCTATTTATCTAATCATATAAAACCAAAGTGTCTGTCTTGATAAAAAATCGTTCTATTATCAAAATAATTCAGCTTTTATTAGTTTGGTCAGTTTTATTGAAATTTATAACGCCAATTTTTAACACCACTGAACTATTTCTTTAAACGTTTTATAAACGTTTATTGCGCTTCATGATTTTGTTTTTCATCACGTATGACCGGAAAAAAAGTATATAAATTTTACCTTTTACTGCATTTCTAAATTAAATCGTGTAACTAATCGTATACTTGTACACATGTAACATTACAAACGGGGTTTACTCGTTTGTTCAAATGTTTCAAAACATGCACAGATTATTTATTTAATTTGCGGTTTTTGTTAATAAAATCATGGAAGTTCTAAACATGTGTGGCCCGCAGAAAATTGAGTCATGGGCCGCATGGGGTGGGGCTCGCGGGCCCTAGTTTGACTACCTCTAGTACATAGCAATAAATCATACAATCAGGGTAGTCTTATGAATTGTAAGGCCCTAGGCCATGGGCCTTAAACGGGCCCTCCTCCCAGGAGAAGTCAAGTCAAATTAAGAAAAAATGTTGCAATTTAAGCGATTACAACGATTTTGAGACCTAATTTTTAAGCTTGATTATTAACTACCGCTATATTTAATTTTACTAAAATTATTGGTTGATGCAAAATTAAGATTTTTTTTGAAGTTTTTATTTTGAGTTGAAAAATGACGCTAGTTTTATGTAATAATAATTATAAAAATATTCTTCTGTTTTTAGGTGAAAAAAAAAAATGCGTGTCGAAAATCATATTCATGTTCGTCATATATTGCTCTACCACTTCGAGAAAGGATGGAAAGCGACACAGTCATTTCGCGATGTAAACGAGCTTTTCAGCAAAGGAACAATCAGTCATACACAAGTTGAAATATAGTTCCACAAGTTCAAATCGGGTGTTAAGGATGATGAAGGAAGAGGACGGCCAGCGGATTTCGACGATCAGGCACTTTTGCCAGCCGTGGAAGAGAAAGACAGCATTACAACCCGGCTACTAGCCGAAAACTTCAATGTCAACCAATCCACGATCGTCCGTCGCCTAAAAAAACTTGAAAAAGTGTGGAAATTGGCTGGATGGGTGCCTCGCGAATTCTCCGACAACAACAAAGCCGATCGAGTTCGAATTTTCACCGAATTGCAGCAGAGAAACGAGCAATCGTCATTTTTCAAGTTTCTTGTCACTGGTGATGAATCGTGGAAGCTTTTCAAAAATTTCAAAAACAAAGAAAATTTGTGTATCTCCGGGTGGAGCACCGGAAGGAATAGCAAAATGTGTCCACAGTAAGAAGGCAATGTGGTGCGTATGGTGGAATAGAAGCGGAATCATCCATTGGGAGATCATTGCAAACGGCATTTGCTTTTGGTGGAATGAAGATGATGAGCGTCAACAGAAACGTATTCCGCACAAAAACGGCAAACGGCAATTGAACATCAACAGCGACGTCTATCTGGCTCAGCTTGATCGTCTCCATACAGTAATAGATCGCTCCATACAGCGATTTTTTTGTTGAATAAACTTATATACAAAAAAAATCGTCGTTAATTTTGCATCAACACAATACATTTTACATACATAAATTCTATAATGCCGAAAAGGAGTTCGTCTGAAATATGAATTTCCTGGTATATATTTATAATGTTAATTCATTTTGTTAGTTATTTATTTTATTATTATTATTTTTTTTTTTTGGAAAATCAGAAACTTTACAAAGTTAAATTAAGATCGGCGACTGGGCCCTAGGCCATGGCCTCGTTGGCCTAGGCGAAAAAACGTCCCTGCATACAATCGTACACATCGTACGAGGGACATTCAATAATTAAAGAGACAAATTGATGTAGAAAAAAAAAACGGTTTGTAGGAGGTGTTTGGTACTTTCATGACTTTAGGTTGGCATCACTGGGATGAGCTGAGAACACCTGAAGGATAAAAACTGTTTTGTTTATAACCTCAAAATTGCATTTAACGATGGCGTGCCCGCTTGAAATTTCCGAATGTGAATGTGAAAAACTGGCAAAAATCTTTTCTCGAATGATTTTACAGTATAGTGAGAGTTGTATGAATCGCAGAATCTTTTATAAGTGGTTAGAACAGTTCAAAAATGGTCGAACATCAGTGACTGACGAGCAACGTCCTGGCTGGCCAGTTGAAGTGTCAATTCCTTCGCTTGAAACCCGCATTGACGACATTATTCGAGAAGAGCGACGTATTACAGTCCAGATTTGGCACCCTCTGATTTTCATTTGTTTGGTTCATTCAAGGGGGCATTACGCGGAAAAAAGTTCAGCGACAACGAGGAAGTCAAAGAATTTGTAGGAAACTGACTCAAACAACAAGCTAAGTTAAACTACATTAAGATTTCTTTGCATTAGGTATTATCTGTCTCATATTGTAATACGAAACTAAGAGGGAAATTTCATTTTTTATGTTGTATATTTAAAATATCAGCTTAGGGTGGTAATTCTGAAGTGGCACCTTTCAAAATATTTGACATGTCTATCACAATTTTGAGATATCAATCGCAATTTTGACATGTCAATTTGTTATGTGACATATATAGTTTTTGAGTGAATATAACCTCGATATAATAAAACTTAACCAAATATTTAAAAGCCAGATTTACGTTCACATTTCGTTTAACTTCTTAATTTACGTTCACAGATTTATTTAAGTTCACATGTTTCCATAAAAGTCTTCTACACCATAACAGTCACCAAAGTAACCAGATCTAGTTTCGTATTACAAAATGAGACAGATTATATAAAAAAAATTGATGTGAAGTGTGAATATTCACACATTTCAGGGTTTCGCAGGTATATAATTAGTGAAGGCGGTATGCTGAGTGTGTAGGACAAATTTTACTTTATAGTAATCACGACAAAATGAACGATATTTTTAAAATAATTTATCGTCTGTTAATCATATAATAAGACTGGTTATTAAATTTACGCTCTTAAAAATTAAATACATTTGTCAAAATATAACTAGAATTTTGACAAAATAATTTCAACATAATAAAAATGCAAAAAAAAAACAGAAAAATAAAACTCACTCCGTCCGTACTCGAACTCGAAACCCTTCGTTTTCCAGAGAATTTTAGCTTCCGACACCAGCGCACTAACGCGTTGCGCCATCGGACGCTTAGCGTATCTGTGTCTTACATTGGTATAACTTTTGTACTTTGTGAACCAAAAACCACAAAAAATGCGTTATTTTCCGAAAAAATAATCTGATCAAAAATTCCTGTTGTACTATTTCGGTTCACACCAATATACATTACTTGGAATTTTTTTAGATTTTTAGTTTAAACCATCTGGGCTACAGGGTGTGGGACAAAATTTTTTTTGCACAATTTTGGCAAAAATCGCATCAAAATAATTTATTTTGCAAAAATAAAAATTTGATCGTTAATCCACGTACTAAGGGCTTTCATTTGATACCCTACTCAGAATTAAAAAAAAATATTTTTGTTTTCGATGAGCACATATTTGTTTATATTTTTAGGGGGGTATGTTTTTTAGATGTTTTAGTATTTTTCCTATGTGCGGGTCAAAGAGTTGTATAAACATGTCAAATTTCAACTCTCTAGGTTTAGCCGTTTGGCTACAATTTTAACCGAACAGACAGACAGACAGACAGACAGACAGACAGACAGACAGACAGACAGACAGACAGACAGACAGACAGACAGACAGACGACAAAATGACGGTATAAGGGTTTTTTGGTCATACCTACAAAACCCTAAAAACTAATTCATCGTTGGGACAAGTGTATTAATATTCGTGGGGATTATGTTGAGAAGTAGTAAAAGTCTTATTTTGTAAAAATGCACCGTTTTTTCTACCTCAATTTGTCTCTTTAATTATTGAATGTCCCTCGTACAATCTATATTTACGATATTTACCTGTGCTAATCTAGCGGAACAATAACATTGATAAAATACTTTCGCAGATATTCTGCGCCGAATTTTCTAGTTATAATATAGTAAGCACAAGAGTACGTTTGACGTAGATGCGTATTATATTTTTACAATAAAATAGAAACCAATGAACTTTTAGCATATACTTTCAGATTTCATCTCTGAATTTGTAATGCTGTACTTTTTATAAACAAATGCTAAACATTTTAATAACAATAACCGCTGTTTCCCAAAAAGGTTATTGACAGTCGCCTTATGTAAAAACATTTTATAGTTGTATCACAAATTACTACCGCTTTAAAAGACGTGAAACAATTCTAAAGTTTTTTACCAAAAGGAAAGGCGGAATTCGTTATTACAAGAAAATTAACATAATAAATACAAAAATAACTGGGGCCAGGAATAAGTATTAAAAATATTATAATCTTTTTATAAAAATGTGAAAGTCTGTCTGTCTGTATGGGCATCTCACCAAAATGGCTGCACCGATTTTCATGAGATTTTCGACACACCTTAAGTGAATTCGGGGCAAATTATAAGCTATACTTTATATCAGAATTTTAATTTAAAGGGGTAGTTTTGGGTGACGAGAAAGAATAAAAAAAAAATTTTTTTTTCGTTATTAATCTGTGTATCATAACCAAAAACTCTTTTTTTTTTTAATTAGGAAGAACATAAAAAGCAGGAGAAAAACTACGATAACGTAATACTTCTAACTATTTTAGTTTTAGAGAAAAATGTTTCTAAATTTTGTCAATGTTAGAAAGTAGATAGAAATCTTTTCCGCAGTAGCTTGTCAATTTTTTCTATATTTGGAACTTTTCGAAAATTTTTGCGCCAAGATCGCATTTTACATAAAAAATTGTTTCTATATCTCGAATTAATCCAAGTCAAATTTTTCTGTAACTCGAAGTAAAATTTGGGATTTTTGAAGACGGTGAACTTCCTACACTCGAATTTTTGTAATGCATATTTTCTCCGTATTTTGTATTTTGATACTTATACGGCCAGTCCAGTTGTCGCGGTACTTCGTGATCAGATCGGGGAATCTCAGGCGTACGACAGTTAATACAGCGCAGGCGTTAAAGTGAATTGGCTTGAATTGAACCGGCATATATGGAGCAATACCTGTATTTATGCGTTAGGCCGCGAACATACAGAAAGCCGGCACCAGCTTTACTGGCAACAAGCGCTGATCTGCCGCAGTATCTACCCATGTTTTCAAAAATAACCGCACACGCTGTGTACTGGTCGCCAGACGGTGTCGGCTACCCGCTTCCCCAAAACATTTAAGCAGTTTAAGCAGCTTGTTGTCAGCGCCGAAACAAAAAAATATTTAAATAATCTTGCATCATCTTCTTTTAATTGAAGAAAAAGGTGGTGACATTTCCCATATTTACGTTTCTCTTGGTTTATTGCATGTATACCTTTTCTTTTAGGTTCCATTTTTAAATATAGTGATCTGTTATAGAAACAACTCATCCAAAGATGAATCAGAACTCGCCATTTTCACTTATTTCAACATATAATTGAGCCAATATACGAAAGAGTAGCTATACACTTTCAAAACTAGCGTTCATTGTATGCTAGGCCAATATAATTAAAAAATGTACGATAGATAGGACAAAATAAATAAAAACTTCAATATATATGTTATATCATCTGTCAGTGTCATCTGCAATATCAGCGTTTATCGTGTGCTCAACCAGTAACCCAGTACGTTTGTTTTCGGTACCGATTGTCAGCGCTGATTTACCAGCTTTCTGTATGCTCGCGGCCTTAGGTAGTTATTGATAATTACCGCTCCCCTAACAATTGCAAATATGAGTGACTAGAAAAGAAAACTGTATGGGGCGTTAACAACTAGATAATTTTTTTTTAATGTAGAACAATCAAAAATTTCTGACTGTTTTAAGAAATAATGTTTGCTATTCAGAATTTTGTTTTTTTTTTTTTTTTTCTTATTATATATGTTATATATGTTAATATGTACATCCATATAAAGTTTGTTGATTGTATGCAGTCGCATATGTATTTATTGTCAATAAATTCATATGAAAGCGTTATTTTACCCATTTTGTAGTTATTTCTGTAACTCAAATTTTCTATATCTCGATTTTTTCAGTGAACTATGATCATTCGACTTAAGGAAGTTCGACTATATTATAATTTGTGCACATTGAGAACGGCAGGCGTTGAATTAACAGTGTGCTGTTTCGCACAAGTTCAGCTCTCTATTACCTATTCAAGGGTGAGTAAAAGCATAGATTGTTTCATTTGTACGGCGAATGGGAAGACCATGAACGTTGTGTACAAAGATCTTTAGACATGCTAAGAATTATTAAAAGACATGAGCATTTATTTTATAAACAATAGAACTTATCCCGTACGAAGAACGGGTATTCTACTAGTAAATAAAATTAGTATAATTTTTCAAAATTATATGTGGAAAAATCCGGATATCGTTATTAAACTTTATTAATAAACATTCGAACTGGAAACACAAAAATCAAAACAAGAGTCCATCGTAAGTCCGCTACACTTTAGTATCGTTTTGGATGTAAAAAACACTAAAAGATGAAAAAATACATCTTTCCCCGCGATACGAATTTAAAATTACGAAATGGGTAATACAAAGAAACCCTATTAGTACCCAACAAAGGAATTTTCGGTATAACGAAGATTTATTGGAGCGAGACGATTATTTACAATCTGGAAGGCAGTCAGCTGTCTTCTGTATTTGTTATTGTGGGCGTCGAACTAATAGCAACCTTGGTAGTCAGTGCTTCCCGTCGTCTTCGAGATACAAAATGTCGTTTTACAAAGACTTCCCTATGAACTAGTTACATTCGTGGGCATTAACATTGTAATCCAATAAAACTATTCAAGATTACACATAGCCACATAGCTTTATGTGGATATGTGGATAATATGGTTTTTTTTTTTTTTTTTCATTGGGCACTGTCAGTCGGTTGACTTCTGGCCTCACTCACACAAGTCCTTCATCTTGATCTGTTAATTTTCAGGTGTTTCCGTGTGTCCTGTATACGGACAGACAGACGGACAGACAGACCGACAGACATCATGCTAAAAATAGTCAAAATGTTATGTAGGGACCTCAATTCGTGGAGATCCATCGAAATCTCGAAATGTCAAAATCGGTATGATCACAATACCTCCCTTATATATGTTGACGGTCGGTAAAAATGAAAAGCAGCAGCATAAAAACCTGCAGCTAAGCGATAAAGAACTGCAGAAGATAAATTTGAAAATAAGTATAAAAAAAAAACAAAACTATGGTGTCAACAGAAACGGTGTAAGGCACAAAATAAAACTAAGAGGAAGGCCAATAGATCAAATCGAAAATTTCAAGTATTTGGTATCAGTTTCTGCAGACAGGGGAAAAATATATGCGGAAAAACACAAAGAATAAGAGCAACCGGCAAGCAACAACAATATTTGTATTCCTGGCAAAACTCGAAATACAATACAAGTGCTTCCAGAAGTAACATGTAGCTGTTCCAGGAGACTATGAATAAATCGACTACTTACATGTAAATAAATAAATAATAGGTTTCCAAATGCTCCTAGGAGGGCAAAGAAGATAAGTTCTTCGTTCTAAAACTCCAGCCATATATATGAAAGCCATGCGGTCAGCGTATCATTTCGACCGGTCCTATTATTCATGTATAAACAAGTCCCTATTTTAACTATAACTTATATTTTAACTATAACTTAAAAACTGAGGGTGAGTCCACCTCACAGCTGACAGCACAATATCGAAAGTTGGAAATTCTGAAAATTTATCTTTTATTGTAGATTTTTTTATTAATATTTTATAATGCTTGACCGGGTATTTTTTATCAAAACTTGTATTTTTTTCAAGATATAAATTAAAGCAAATATGCCTCAAAATATTCCCCAGCTGTTTTATCAAAATTAAATGATTTCAAACTTTAAATTTTACTATTTTCCAACAATTTTAAAACTATTAAAATATATTGTAATAGGTAGTTCGCGGATAATTTAATCATACTTGAGAGGAATGCTGTAAATGACCTCCAAACAGGCTAACTAGGTGCTTTAAATAATCCAACAAGTAGGATTAAATAATATAGATAATATTAATATGAAATCAAGATTAAAATGTCGATAATCAAATATACCAAACAATAAACAATGATAAAATATGTAGCAGGTTGTTGTACACATCGTGCAGTGTCATCTAACTTCAACATTTTTATTAAAATGTACCAATTGTGAATTTACAGTTATTTTAGAAGAGCCTTTAGCATATTTCGTTAATTTTAAATGTGAAAATTAACACGGAAATATAAAACACGTAGTTTGGAATTAATATAAATTATTTAACCTAGACTTGTGCCTACCGGTTTTCATAACAGTATCTTATCAGTGTGTAGATGCCACACGGTTTAGTTCCGCACGGTGCAGTTTTTTAGATAAAAATAGTAACAAATTAGATGTACATACCTCATTGAAGGCCATAATTTCAACAGTAATACGACCAGCACTTCACCTGTACTTCTCAGTGGTATATCCACGTAAATTCTTCTTAAAATGGTAATAGTTGTCAATCTTTCAAATGACAACAAAACGTACGAGTCCCAAATTACTGCATTCTAACAGCAGAATGATACCAGCACGTGAAACCAGCAATCATTCTATACAGAATAAAACGATAATAAATTTATTCGCGAACTGCATTCTGATATTTAATGATAACACAAATCATACAAAAACTTAACATTCCTCAGGTGGGATAACCAAAGGTTCACATATGTCACACACTAAATAATATCAACTTTAATATAGCACTATCACTTAACACAATAACGAACACAAGTTTCTAATGAAATTTCCAACTAAATTTTAGAAAATTTGATAAAAAAACATGCAATTTTGGTATGGTCATTAGTTTACCAGCTTATAAGTAAACGCCATATTGTTTCAGAGTCACTGAAATACCGAGGAAGTCAACGAATGAACGAATGCGTTAGTTACGACAGCGCACCTGAGCTGTCAAACATTTCTGTTTTATCTTTTTTATTACTTTGTGGTGTACAATTGTGAAAAAGAAAGTTTCGTGTCCTTAAAATTATTATTTAAGGCATCTAAAATTAATTTTAAAGGGTATTATTATTTAAATTTAATCTTTTCGCATTTTGTAGCAAGTATGGCACACCCACTTTCCGCAATGCGCATTACCAATTTCAAGCGGTTAAATTTGAAATTTGTATTTAAATATATAAAGAGAATTCAAATAAAACAAATTATTATACAATTAATCATTGTGAATATCACATTTCATCAAGTTTATTACTTAAATTATAATATTGATAAAGAATAATTACTCCTAAAACGAACGTCGCGCATGACATTTGAATAGTGTTGCAAAATGTCAATTGCAAAAGTCTGTGTAAGTAGGTACCAGGTACCAGGCCCTGAATTAAAGCATAATCTTTTTACAGAATATAGGTTACTGCTTCCAAGCCGAGATATCTCCGTCCTATAATCTGACCTGTCCTAGGTATCAGCTTATTCATGTATTTCAGTTACGTATTAGCAATGCAACGAACAAGTTGCTTTGTGCAGTTCAGTTTAGTGTCATAACAAAAACCTGGGCAACAGCTTTGTTGCCTAGAAACTGTTCTTTTGAAAGAAAGCTGTCAGAAGATGGGACCTAAAGGTGAAGATGGCCAAGAAGAACAGGCTGTCGTTGAAGAAGGAAAGAAAGATCCTCCCTTAGGGCCTCCGAAGAATATGGAAAATCAAATCACTTCAGGAACAAATAGGGTATCACAAAATCATTATCATGAAAATACTAATACAGTTTCACCAGATAAACCTCATTATCGTTGTTGCATCAGTGCTGACCGATTAAATTTCTTACGGAAAAAAGTGGAAGAAGCTATTTTGGAAAGAAAAACATTTACTATTAAAGGTGGTTATCATTCTATTCGTAATGCATTATTACAGCGTGGTTGGATTGAAAAAATTGAAGTGCGTTCACTGTCACCTGGTAAAAGTCCGTCTGGTTTCACAAACCCACCATCAATGGATGATCTTTGTGAAAATTTGCCAGCAAAACAAGAATGGGAGAGTCCGGCTGCTCATATAGCTAAATGTGAAAAAATGATTACCTCACGACTTTTACAACTTCATGACGTTGATTTTTATTGGAATTTACGAAAAGATAACAGTGAATGGCAACATCGTCTGAATAAAAATAAAATAATTAATAGGTTTTCGAGATCTTTGTTTACTTCTAAAGAGGGTCTTTGTTTATTACTTCATCAAATGCATTGGCACAATGAACCTGGTGTATCATATGTACGTTTCCCTCGGTGTTATACAATAAATTTTGCTGATCAATGCACTGCCTTCGTAGAAGACTTTCGACTCACTGCCTGTATTGGTCTACTTAAGTGGTTTATAGCTAAAATACAAAATGAAGGAGAATTTTCTTTGTGCACTACAAAGGGTAAAGTACCAATAAGTGCTGTTCAATTTGCTATCGATCGTTGTAATGAATACGTCAGTATTCAGAAGCATTTAGATATTGATAGAGATTTTCATAAAGTTTGGGACCATGAATGGGATCAATTTTTAACTAATTTTCAATTAGTCGTACAAAAACGTGAAATATTTGAAGAAAACGTACGTTTTAGCTTATTTAATCTTGAGAATTGTGCTAAGATAGCTCTTAAAAATATTATAACGCATTGGCCACAATTTGAACTAGATGGTTATAAAAATGTATGGATTATGAAACCTGGTAATAAGTGTAGAGGAAGGGATATTCGACTTATCAAGGACGTTAACGATGTTTTACGGGTCATGAATAGTAAATTAAAATATGTTGTCCAAAAATATATAGGTTTGTATTAACATAATTATCATTAGTATTTAAAATTAGTTGTTAAGTATTTTTATCATTCAGTCAAACCTCCATTTTTTGAACTTCTATATATCTAAGTTAATCTCCACGATCATTACACGAGGAAACTGATTCTATGTATCGAAAAAAAATGTCTATGTATCTAACTTTTTCCCGCATTTTATTTTTTATATACTCTTTATTTACATATATAGTTCATCATTAAGCGTGTTGATTGAAGGAATCTACATTGAGGAAAAGCTTTTAGATGTAATTGTGATTTTTAAATCTAATTTATGAGTAGAGAACGGAAATTCGAGGAGTCAAAACAAATACAAAACTATTTGTATTTGTTTATTAATCTTCTCAAATCAAATTGAATTATCATATTTGTTGACCTGTATCTTCGCTTTCATTATGAGAAGAGGCCTGTTCCATTAGGCAGCTCGGTTAGACCGCCGTTGAACGTTTATGGACTAATAGTATTACTTTATCACACAGATTAGTTTCAGAAGTGAAATATGTTAATATATTTAACCCTGGTTCCTGCAACATTAAATTCCAATCGCTACTGTAATTTTATTATTATTATATTTATGCATTTTATATACATGTCTGATATAACTGCAATCTTGACAGTGGCTGTTGGAATTCAGCACTTACTTAAATGTGTGCCCGAAGCCAGAGTTAAATAAACTGATGCGGTTCACTTTTATCACAAATTTATGTAACGGCTAACTCCCAAAGTTAATTCCTTCACTTCGCACTAGTATCCTTCAGTAGTAATTTATTCCCATAAACTACCACACACATATTTAAAATGTTTAGATAATACTAATGAAGTAGGAGTACACGTGAATATCAAATTCATTTTATTAAATGCTTATTCTTAAATTGCTAGTTGGCAGATTAATATTAAAAATTTGGCAATATTATTAACAGATTTTAAATCTCAGTTTTACTTACATAGTCATTAAGAAGATCCTGCAATGTACATGCAAGGAAATCACTGTATTTGTAAATAATTCACAAAAGGCTACGAATTTAGAAAAAATAATACAACAGAACCATCAAATAATACCATGACCTTTACATAAATATTTATTAGATTTTGATCGATTGAATAGCTTAAATAATTATTAATAGATTAATAATTATTAAATATGTTATAAAATCTTGCTTTTGCAGTTTTTGCACATGTTATGCAACTGATCAAAATCAAACAAAAATATATGTAAAGATTATATAGGTATTAATCGTTGATTCTGTTGTATTATTTTTGTCCCTTTATGAACTATTTAAAAGTACAATGATTTGCTTGTGTGTATAGTGTAGGATCTTCTTAAATCTTATTACTATTATCTGATGTCAGGTTGTTGAAGTTTGGGAATTATTCTTGCGGTGTCCTTTTCCCTATTTTTTGCCACTTTTTAGGGTTTTGTAGGTATGACCACCAAAAAATCCTTATAACGTCACTCATGTGTCTGTCTGTACGGTAGAAATTGTGGGCTTAACAGAAAATGTTGAAATTTGGTATGCTTATAAAACTCTTTGATCCACATATAGGAAAAATACAGAGAGTTCAAAAAACACATCCCGAGGTAAATATAAACAAATATATATTTAATTAAAAAATATATCTTTTTTTAATTTTGAGTGGCATACCAAATGAAACATCTTAATGCATGGATCAACAAGCAAATTTTTATTTTCAAAAATTTTTTTTTTAATGGGATTTTTACCAAAAATTTGTTATGCTTTTGTCCTCCATGGTGGAGATTCCAGAGGGGTTGATCTAAAAATCTGAAAAAAATCTCCATAATGAACATTGATAGGAACCGAAATAGATCAACAGGAATTTCTGATCAGATAAGTTTTTCGAAAAATGTTGATTTTTATGTGTCGATGATAAAAAGAAAGCTCTTAAGACGTAGATTGAGAAACGATAGATAGTTCTTTGAAATTCGTTTGTTTTAACAAGATTTTAGCCAAAAAAGTTTTTGTCCTGCACCCTTTTACCAAAAAGGATTAAACCAAGAACCTGAAAAAAATATAGGTGATGTACATTGATGTAAGTCGAAAACGTACGAGAGGAAATCAGATTGTGTTTTTGAAAAATCTGGCAGTTTTTGTGTTTTTCACAAAATTAATTATTTTTTTAATTAATGGCTAAATTATGGCTAATAATGTTATGGATTTTTTGTATTTATAGCTAAGATAGTGCGCGTTTTTTTTTTTTTTTTTTTTTTAATTAATAATATAAAAATTAATAACATTTTTTTTAAATAGTTGCCAACCGAGTTATAGTCCAGTCACCAGCGGTTAAAAACGGTAAAACTGGGGAATTTTGAGAATCAACACCGATTTTGATGAAAATTTGGGAATAAGTTCTACTTACCCTCTTTTTCAAAATCTACCCTGCGCCGAAGTGTGCTTTTGCTCTAGGGGTGAAAGCCACCCCTTCTAGGGAGTGAATTTTTTTTTAATCAAAATAACCCCAGGAATCGATATATTGGTCAATTTTAAGCAACTTTTGTTCTATAAAGTTTTTTTGTAAAGTTGAAACTTACTGAGTTATTAATATTTGAAACTATGCATTTTTCATCGAAAAAACGCATGTTTTTCAATCATTTTTCACGAATAACTATTAAAGTTTTCATTTTATCGAAAAAGTTGTAAGGAACAAAAATGTAGCTAATAAAAAAACAAAGAGATTGGTTTTTGAAAGACTTCTGAAAACCCAATATGGACTGAGTTATTGCTCGTTGAAGGGTGCTTAATTTTCGAGAACCACAAGAATCAAAACTTTGAACCTTAAATAACTTGAAAACATTGCAATTTTCGGGAAAAACTCAAGAGACCCTTTTTGAAGTACATAAAAAAACCTTTAAAATGAGCACTGATAAAAGTATTTTGCATAAGAATTGACTAACTTATAACTAAAATAAAGTCACTTCTTCTTGTTTTTTTTTTTTTTTTTCTATGCAAAGATTATACCCCCACCGTTACCACCCAAATTGAAATTAATCATAACCCATTGGCAGTTAACTTTATTTAAGTATTATTGACATCATGCAGGTGGTTTGATCGGTTTAGAATGCTTGTTTTAGAAAAAATAATTGATTAAATTGAAAATAGCATTTTCGTAATTTTTCAAAAAAAATGCATTTTTATTTAAATTCACAAAAAAATATTCATGATATGAAAAAATATTTCGAACAAAAGTTGTAGGATTTGTTTCTCTGAAAATTTTGTTTTTTTTTTTTTTTTTAATGTAAAAATTGAAGGAGATACGGTGGTTCAAAGTTTTTTTTGAAAAATTACGAAAATGCTATTTTCAATTTAATCAATTATTTTTTCTAAAACAAGCATTCTAAACCGATCAAACCACCTGCATGATGTCAATAATACTTAAATAAAGTTAACTGCCAATGGGTTATGATTAATTTCAATTTGGGTGGTAACGGTGGGGGTATAATCTTTGCATAGAAAAAAAAAAAAAACAAGAAGAAGTGACTTTATTTTAGTTATAAGTTAGTCAATTCTTATGCAAAATACTTTTATCAGTGCTCATTTTAAAGGTTTTTTTATGTACTTCAAAAAGGGTCTCTTGAGTTTTTCCCGAAAATTGCAATGTTTTCAAGTTATTTAAGGTTCAAAGTTTTGATTCTTGTGGTTCTCGAAAAATAAGCACCCTTCAACGAGCAATAACTCAGTCCATATTGGGTTTTCAGAAGTCTTTCAAAAACCAATCTCTTTGTTTTTTTATTAGCTACATTTTTGTTCCTTACAACTTTTTGGATAAAATGAAAACTTTAATAGTTATTCGTGAAAAATGATTGAAAAACATGCGTTTTTTTCGATGAAAAATGCATAGTTTCAAATATTAATAACTCAGTAAGTTTCAACTTTACAAAAAAACTTTATAGAACAAAAGTTGCTTAAAATTGACCAATCTATCGATTCCTGGGGTTATTTTGATTTAAAAAAATTTCACTCCCTAGAAGGGGTGGCTTTCACCCCTAGAGCAAAAGCACACTTCGGCGCAGGGTAGATTTTGAAAAAGAGGGTAAGTAGAACTTATTCCCAAATTTTCATCAAAATCGGTGTTGATTCTCAAAATTCCCCGGGAAAATGGCTGGTGACTGGACTATTACACTCATACTACACTCAACACTTCAGTTCAGTTAGGAGTTCAGGAGTGTTCAGTTATTTTATTTTACAATGATACGCTGTGATTAACCCATTTTTTGAATTAGTTTAGATATTTGTTTTTAAGGTATATATCAAAGAGGAATAAATCATTTGTAGTAATAAATACTTATAAATCAAATAACACATTGTTAATAATGCGAAATATGTTTCTGAAAATATATTTCTTATTAATCTAATGAAAACTTGAATACGAAACAAATGCAGAAACAAAAACAAAAAAAAAAAAACGCTGGGATTTTTGTCAAATAACGAAGAAAAGTGATTATCAAAAACTATTGATTTTGATGTGATTATAGAACAAATATTCCTAAACATCCAGTATTATGTTGGCCTCTCACACTTATTAAATACCTACTAAACCCTGAAATGTGTGAAAATTCACACTTCACATACATTTTTTATATTTTGTGTTATAGTCCCTATATGCAGTGATGGGATTCACCCGGTTCGCTTGTTAAAATACTTCAGATACAGGGAATGGCAATAGCCGTCAGTTCAGCAGAAGCTGAAAGTGGCTTTAGCCTTATGAATAATATATGCATAGAAAAACGAAACAGACTGATCGTTTCAAATATTAAGTAATATAATGGTTTTTAATTTGAATGGTTTGCCTTTAATAGATTGGGATCCAGTACCGATAGTGCTAAATTGGTTAAGAAGCAACCACAGTTCGGATGATCCTCCTCTAAAAACAAAAACGGAAGTAGAAGTGACTGAAAACCAGAGGGCTATTTGGCAATATTTAAAATAATTCCATATCTTAATGTTTAATTTAAATAAATACACTATTTTGAATTTTTTGTAAATTTTGTGTTTTTAAACAAATACCCCTGCGAACCGGTTGTTGAGCAAATTGAATCCCATCACTGCCTATATGTAGTCGAAACATATTATTATACAGCATCATCTGCTCTCTAAATAATTAATATAAGCCCTGTAAGGACGATTGAGATTAATAATGATTTTTTTATTGTTTAGAACGTCCATTATTGATTTACAAAACAAAATTTGATATAAGACAATGGTTTATGATAACATGTGTTCAACCTCTGACAATATGGATGTACAGGTAAAGCATAATTAAAATTATTTATACACAGAATCATCTCATAAGTAAGTAATATAATCTTTAGCAAAGTTTCTCAACCCATGGGTCGTTTATGATGTTATGAGTCATCATGGGTTTACTTTATTTTTCCTGTTTAATCGGTTGTAGAACCTCGAACCTTCGTTATAACATCTATTCATTCTAGAACAGTGTTTTATAACCGGTGGTCCGCGGACCACTGGTGGTCCTTAGCAAAATTTTAGTGGTCCGCGAAAGGCTTATAAATGATTATTTTTGAGTTTTTTGGTGTTATTTATGAACTTTTGTGCATTTTCTGTTAATTTTGTTAATTTTTCAGTGATTTTTACTACTGAGATATTATATGTAGAGTCTACACATACGAGGGTTGCTTCTTATATTTCGGGATTGTGCTAAACTAATTTTGACATTTTTGACGGTATATGTACTCAGAACGTTTGACGCACGTGCGCTATTTGTGATGTTTACAGTAACTTGAAAAAAATCATCTTGGCTAAAAATGGAATTAAAACATGAACATTTTTGAGCGATTATTTTTTACAACTTTTGACGTGGATTAACCCAGCAAAAGTGCATCAATGAACTTTATTCGACTTTTAGCGATGAATAACCATCAAGGACTACTGTTTATCGATGGTTTGTCGACTTCAATTGTGGCCGTAGTTCGCTAAAGGACGAATTTCGTGAAGGTCGTCCAAAATCGGTTTTGTTGTTCCGGAAAACATTGATGCTGTGCGTGAACTGATACTGCAAGATCGTGACTTATCGTGAGATGGAGGTATCCTTGGGCATTAGTGGAACCAACATACATTAACTATTGCATGAACATTTGGCCGTCAAAAAGATTTGTTCGCCTTGGATCACATAATTTGACAATCGCAGTGGAAAAAGTACTTTGAAAATTGGTTCAAACGAATACAAAAGTGTATTGATCCTCATGGAGAATATTTTGAAAAACAATAAAGCCACATTTGTTCATAAATAATTGTTTTTGATCTCAAATCCCGAAATATAAAAGGCATCCCTCGTACAATAAATTTGTTTAATAGTACATTTATATTTTATTGGTCCGTGGTACGTTTTCGGTTGAGATACACTGTTCTAGAACAGTGTTTCTCAATCAAAACCGTACCGCGGACCAGTAAAATATATAATTTTCTAACGCGGACCACTAATAATAATTTTTGGTTATTTTTTTGCAAGAAAACAAATATATTTAATGTGCTACTAAATACGTTTATTTTATTTGTAAAAAATCACAGAAAGTTTACAGAAAATAAACAATATATATTATTTACATGAAAAATGTGCATAAAAAATAACTAAAAACATGCAAAAAACACATACAAAAATTTTCGCGGACCACTAAAATTTTTCGGCGAACCACCAGTAGTCCGGGGACCACCTGTTGAGAAACACTGTTCTAGAATACATTAAAATATACAGTGGTGGCCATAAATATGCAAAATTTATTTTTTTGATAAATAAAAAATAAAAATTTATAAAACTAAATTAATAAATTTAATAAAAATTAAATTATTATTTTTTTTGTGGTAATTAATATACAGGGTGTCCCAAATAATTTGTTAAGCATGGGGATCTCTAGAACGGTAATAGCTACGAGGTAGGTTAAACTAGGCTAAAGTTACCGCATTAAGGGACCATTGTAACGATGTTCTCCCATGAAAAAAATACATAGGTTACTAGATATAAATGAAAATGTAAATATTTCAGTTTTTAATTTTTGCTCATAACTTCCAAAATTGAAATATCAAGTGATTTTGGTGCGCTCTTCTTCAGGCACTTTGCCATGTTGAATTTACAGAGCTTTTCAACTTTTTTTTATCGCGTACCGTTTTCAGTTTATCGTGATCAATTTTAATTTTTCATATGGAGTGTATACTAGATTATGATAATTTTGAATAGAACTTTTTTTTGCTATTCAACCATATAAAAAGTTCTATTTTTCTCACCATGGAAAAATGCCTGAAGAAAGTGCACACCAAAATCACTTTTGGAAGTTATGAGCAAAAATTAAAAACCGGAAAATTTACATTTTCGTTCATATCTGGTAACCTATGTATTTTTTTGGGGAAACAAAGTCTTCGTTAAAATGGTCCCTTAATAGGGCAACTTTGGCATAATTTAACCGGCCTCGTATCTATTACCATTCTCCAGATCCCCATGCTTGACAAGTTATTTGGGACAGCCCGTATAATTCAAAAGCAAATAGAATAAATTATATTTACCTATTCAGTATTTTAAATTTAAATTAAAACATGTACATGGACAAAAAGCATGGAAACTTTTTAAAAAAATTATTTTAAATCTATTAAAATATTTATTTGGTGGAACAGTTATTTGCTTTAACCACAGCAGAACATCTTAGCATCGATCTACCAAATTGGCACTTCTTGGCTGTTCAGTAATTTTGAAACACAGTCATTGTTTGTAATTGTATGTTTGCGGATTTACCTATACAGGATGTGCCAAATAACTTTTTAAGCATGGGGATCTCGAGAACGGTAAGAGATACGAGGTCGCTTAAATTAGACCAAAGGTGCCGCATTAAGGGATCATTTTAATAATCTCTTTGTCCTCCTAAAAAATACTACTACATTGGTTACTAGATATGAACGAAAATGTAAAATTATGGTTTTTAATTTTTACTCATAACTTCCAAAATTAAAATATTAAGTGATTTTGGTGTACACTTTCTTGAGGCACTTTTTCATGGTGAATTTACATAGGTTCTCATTTTTTTTTTCATCGCGTACCGTTTTCATGTTATCGGGATCAAAAGCCGCCACTGCTTTTGGTATCTTTTAATCTTAGAATCGTCTGATTGTTTAGATTGGGTCTGGTATAATTCAATATACATATATTTCGTATGAGAAGCATAAAACAAAACAGAAAATAAATAAGCATTACAAAGAGTATATATGTACCAAGGATGTTGGATCATGTTCTGAGGGGATTTAATTAATAATTTCAATCGTGAAAATAAACGCTCAGTTGAGCAATTTGTGAGCATTAATGTTAAAAATATACGAAAGACAATGTCTAAATTTGGAAAGGCACACTCAATATTGTCTTCTATAAATTTTATAACGTTCAGCATAACTGAATCTTGTTTTTACATTTTCTGTTGCACTAAACTTATGGCGCACATATAAATGAAACTACTGAAGCTCAACTGATAAACTACTGTTGAAATCATCTAGACGAGCACCAATCAGCATTTGACAACACTGAAAACACCTTTCAATGTTAGTAGATGATGAAGTGACATTATGTGGCACATCACTTAGAAAAGAAAATCTCTGCTATTTCTTTATATACCTCTACTCTTCTTTTCATCTCAGTTGCAAGTTTGTCAACAATTGTGTAAAAGGTGGTGATACGAAATTTATCTGTGTCATTCAGATATACTTCTGATGTATCTCCGGCATTGGGTACCTTCTTTCTGATACATTTGCGAGTTGTAGCTGCCTTGTAATTAGGGTTGCCAAGTTTTTCTGAGACAATTCCTGGACATATTGGTCAAAACTGAAATATATGTATTTTAGAGATATTTAGTTTCTTTTTTTATTATTTTCAACGCTTGCTACGTTCAACTTTGTAAAACTTATGTTGATTATTATTTTGTAAATAAATGGTCGCCATTTTGAAATGGTTAACATAAAAATATGACTTTTTGGTGTCATTGTAAAGCTAATTTAATGTACTTTTAGGAAAAAAATATAAAATTATCGATTCCCTACGCTAGATCAAAAGTTGACATCATTTCCTGTGAAACCGGAAGTGCCTCAGAATTCTTATAGTAACCTTTAAATTGGCCTTTTTGTCTAGTTTAACTTTTGTTCTGAAGATTTTTTGTATCTTTACAAATAAAGGAGATTTTCGGGGTGCCCCGTTTCAAACAAACATCCTGTATATATACCAGGTCTACAAGTATGAAATGCGGATTTTTTTCAAACTTGCCGCGCAAACGGAGTGTATAGTTCAAAGTTTCAACACATATGGCGTTTTGTTAAGTTATCATTAAGTGTCAAATGCGTATAGGTTATAATTTGAAAAGTGATCATATAGTTTTGTATTTCTGTGTTAAAAATGTCAAATTTTGTGCCAAATAAAGAGCATTCGCGGACAGTACTACTGTTTTGTTTTCATTTGAAAAAAACTGCTGCTAAATCATACCGACTGCTTCGAGAAGCTTATGGTGAATATACTCCATTGCAAGATACGTGTGAACGATGGTTTCGGCGTTTCAAAAGTGGTGACTTTGATCTTACAGACAAAGAACATGGAAAACCTCCAAAAAAATATGAAGATACAAAATTGGAAACATTGCTACAGGAAGACGATAGTCAATCACAAAAACAACTAGCAGAGCAGTTAGGCGTTAGTCAAAATCACTTGTGAAATTTTGCTTGCACGATACAAAAGAAAGTCTTTTTTGCATCGTATCATTACTGGCGATGAAAAATGGATTTATTTTTAAAATCCCAAACGCAAAAAATCATGGGTGAACCCAGGCTCACCATCCACATCAACTGCAAGACCGAATCACTTTGGCAAAAAGACAATGCTCTATACTTGGTGGGACCAAAAGGGTGTGGTCTATTATGAACTGTTAAAACCTGGTGAAACAATTAATACCCAACGCTACCAGCAACAACTGATCGAATTGAACCATTCGCTGCTCATAAAACGATCAGAATACGAAAGAAGACAGCACAAGGTAATCTTTCTTAACGATAACTCTCCATCACATAGGGCAAAAGCAGTTTGCAACACATTGGAGGCACTCAAGTGCTACCCCATGCCGCTTACTCACCAGATTTGACCCCTTCAGATTACCACTTGTTCGTATCGATGGGTCACGCACTTGCCGAGCAGCACTTTGTTCATATGAAAATGTGAAAGAATGGCTAAATGAATGGTTTGCGGGGATAGGGGAAGAGTTCTACTGGCGAGGTATTCACAAATTGCCAGAAAGATGGGAAAAATGTATAACTTCTAATGGAGCACACTTTGAATAAATAAACTTTTACTGTTCTTTTGAGTTTAATGTGTTAAAAAAAATCCGCATTTCATACTAGTAGACCTGGTATATGTATGTAATTTCACAATATTTTCCACTGAGAAACCACTTAACATAACATACCTAGTATTCCGAGGAATTTTTTTTATGTACAAAAAATTTGTAAAAAAATAATAGCACAGTTTTAGGAGTTTTAGCTTGCTTTAGTTTAATTCACTGTATTGATATCTGATCGAAGTCAACTGCTTCTTTCTGGATGAGTTGAGGTTTTAGCCATACCTACGCCCGAGAACCTGCGGACCACCCAAAAATAGCACAGTTTTTTCATGTTTCTTTTTTTATTATTATTATATGAACCTGATGGTCCACTTTTATACATTTATAATAATAAATCTAAAATCTAATGGGAATAAATCGAAAATTATATTGTTATAAATCAGCGGTGGGCAAACCGCGGGCCGCATGTGGCTCGTGTAGGCATTTTATGCGACCCGCCAATATCCGCAAACAATTATCAAAAAGTGCTGGTTTTGATAATCCCCCACCGTGCTTGTTAAAATATTGCTATGCGGGTTGTACACCTCCCTTAGCACTTTTATTTAAAACATCATTAAATGAAGGTGATTTCCCATCCTTGTGGAAAAAATCTATCATTATTCCCGTTCATAAAGCTGGTGACAAAACATTAGTCAACAATTACAGACCCATAAGTATACTTTCAGCAATCCCTAAAGTCTTCGAAACCATTATAAAAAAATATACGACGACATTTATTCTACAGTCAAACAATTCATTATAACACAACATGGTTTCGTAAAAAAAAAAAAACGCTCAGTAGATTCTAATTTACTATTATTTACTTCAGACATATTAGAGTCAATGGATAAAAAACACAGGTGGACGCCATCTACACCGATTTCTGAAAGGCCTTTGATAAAGTCATTCACAGCATCTTAATTAGAAAAATACACGAAATCATCTGTAGAAAAGCATACAAAATATTAGGATTCATTATCAGATCATGTAAACATTTTCAAAATACCAAACCCATAATTCTACTTTATAACTCGTATGTTTTAAGACAAGTAAATTTTTGTAGCTCCATATGGAATCCACAGTATAATGTGTATATACATAGGATAGAAAGAATTCAAAAATGTTTTATAAGATTTATATCCAACAGATGTCCTATTTCTGGAAATTCATACAATACCTCATGTGCGTATTTCAAAATTCTAACACTATAAGCTAAAAGAAATTTATCCGATTCATTGTATCTAAAGAAATTAATAATTAGTAAATAGATTGCATATCACTCCTAAATAAAATAAATTTTAATGTTAAAAGAAAAAGCCTCAGAAACAAAATTCTTTTTCATCAGCCATTTGCCAGAACAAATTGGTTGGTATCTACATCCAATAATTTTTGTATAGATTTGGATTAAGATATTTTTCATGATTCTGTCAAAACATTCAAAATCACAATTACTAACCATTATTTAAATGCAATTACACCTAATTAACCTTACACATAAAAAAAAAAAAAAAAAACTAATAAATTTGTAAAATTGTATCTTGTCTAGCAATGTAAGCTACTATAGTGTACTTGAATAAATTTAATGTATTTTTGTCACTTTTGCTATATAGAGGGTGTTTGTTTGAAACGGGGCACCCCGAAAATCTCCTTTATTTGTAAAGATACAAAAAATCTTCAGAACAAAAGTTAAATTAGACAAAAAGGTCCATCTAAAGGTTACTATAAGAATGCTGAGGCACTTCTGGTTTCACCGGAAATGATGTCAACTTTTGATCTAGCATAGGGAATCGATAATTTTATATTTTTTTCCTAAAAGTACATTAAATTAGCTTTACAATGACACCAAAAAATCATATTTTTATGTTAACCATTTCAAAATGGTGACCATTTATTTACAAAATAATAATCAACATAAGTTTTACAAAGTTGAACGTAGCAAGCTTTGAAAACAATAAAAAAAGAAACAAAATATCTCTAAAATAAACTATTTGACTATTTAGAAAAAAAAAACTATTACTTTTTACAATTATTTTACAAAAAAAAAAAAAAAAATACAAATGTTCGATAAAACCACCATTATTGTCCACACATTTTCTCATTCTTAATAACAGTTTATTTTAGAGATATTTTGTTTATTTTTTTATTGTTTTCAAAGCTTGCTACGTTCAACTTTGTAAAACTTATGTTTATTATTATTTTGTAAATTAATGGTCGCCATTTTGAAATGGTTAACATAAAAATATGATTTTTTATGTCATTGTAAAGCTAATTTAATGTACTTTTAGAAAAAAAATATAAAATAATCGATTCCCTATGCTAGATCAAAAGTTGACATCATTTCCGGTGAAACCGGAAGTGCCTCAGAATTCTTATAGTAACCTTTAGATGGACCTTTTTGTCTAGTTTAACTTTTGTTCTGAAGATTTTTTGTATCTTTACAAATAAAGAAGATTTTCGGGGTGCCCCGTTTCAAACAAACACCCTGTATATTATAATTATTAAGTAATTATGTATATGTTATGTATTTATATAAAATGTTTGTAGTCGTAGTTTCTGAGCTCGTCCTGTTTACGACTTAAATCAAATAAATAAATAAATAAATAAATAAATAAATAAATAAATAAATAAATAAATAAATAAATAAATAAATAAGTAGGGAGCGCTCCATTGCTCCATGCTACGGCATTATCCTAGTTTGCACCACTTTTGGGCTAGCTTTGCTGATACGTGCAATATTGTTGATTGAATATGTGTAGTCTTACTTATGAGATCAACTAATTTATATTTTTTACGAAGTACTATATTAAATTATTTTAATCATGTTTTATTTTACAGAGACTGTTATTTGCGTTTTAGTTCAAAAACATTTAGTTTAGATGATTTTCATGAATCCGTACATTTAACAAATCATGCAGTTCAGCACAAATATACCAATGCGGAAAGAGATAAAGCTTTACCTCAAGATAATATGTGGGATAACCACACATTCAAGGCTTATCTACGTCAAATTGGACAAGCGGAAAAATGGTACAAAGTCATTTATCCAGGAATGAGGGAAAGTATTATTGGAGCAATGTTGGCCAGCCAGGAAACGATGGATAGAAGACCTAACACTTTTGAATTATATGGAGCAGATTTTATGATTGCAGATAATTTTACACCATGGTTAATTGAGATCAATTCATGTCCAGCCATGGGCCCTACAACCAGTGTCACTGCCAGAATGTGTCCACAATGTTTTGAAGATGTATTAAAAGGTGCTAGTTTGTTTAATTTCTTCTTCGCCAAATTTTAGGGTTTTGTAGGTATGACCACCAAAAAAACCGTATAAAGTCACTCATGTGTCTGTCTGTCTGTACGGTAGAAATTGTAGACAAATGGCTGAACATAGAAAGTTGAAATTTGGTATACTTATACAACTCTTTGTCCCAGATATAGGAAAAATATTGACAGTTAAAAAAAAAAACATCCAGAGATATATATAAAGAATGTTTTACTTAATAAAAATATATGTTGACGGTCGGTAAAAATAAAAATAATTGAGTGGCATACCATATGCAACCTCTTAATGCATGGATTAACAAGAAAATTCTCATTTTTGAAAAAAAAAAAAAAATTTTAAATTATTTTAATGGCCTTTGCTAATTGACACAGCACAATTAGCCAGGACAATTTTTAATTGAAGAAAATTTCCATGCCTGAACGGGATTCGAACCCGAGACCTTTGCAACGCAGAGCACATGAGTTACCAATACGCTACGTCGGTCGGCAAAAAAAAAATGGATTTTTGCCAAAAGTATGTCAAAGAACTTTTGTCCCCCACCCTCTCTCTCAGAGGGGTTGATCTAAAAATCTTAATAATCTCCATAATGCACATGGATGGGAACCGCAACAAGAATTTTCGATCAGATTAATTTTTTGGACAATGTCGATTTTTTGTGTCGTTGATAAAAAAAAAATATATATATATATATTTTAAAAATCTATTGTGTGGTATCAAAAGAAAGCTTTTAAGACATAGATTAAGAAACGATAGGTAGTTTTTTGAACTTCGTTTCTTTTAACACGATTTTAGCCAAAAAGTTCTTGTCCCGCACCCTTTTACCCAAAGGGGTTAAACTAAAAATCTGAAAAAAATATAGGTAATGCACATTGATGGTCGGAAACGTACTAGAAGAATTTTTGATCAAATTGTGTTAATTATGTTGTGAAAAATATTGCAATTTTTTTGTTTTTGACAAAATTATTAATTCTTGGCTAAATTATCGCTAATAATGTTATGGATTTTTTTATTTTATGGCTAAGATAGTGTGTCTTTTTTTTTGATATTAGAAATATAAAAAATAAATAAATAAAAAAAATTAATAGCTGCGAACCGAATACTACACACAACACTGTAAAGTCTACAAATAGTATGTAGACATTCCTAAACATCCAATATTATGTTGGTTTCTTTCACTTATTAAATACCTACAAAACCCTGAAATGTGTGAAAAATCACACTTCACATAAATTTTTTGACGTAATCCAATCATCCACCCATTTTCGCACATCTTAGGTATTCGAGAAATACCCACCAAACAACACATGCTGTATCGATTTGAATAGGTGTTAATCAGAAGGGGCAATTAATGGTATCCACTTTTGTAACTTTCGTGAGGATAAAATTTCCTTACCGCCCACTAATATTTTAATTAAAAAAAGTCGGTTACTCGGTTTACGGTTGGGTTAGCAATTTAAATAAAATTACAGGGCGAGTAGTGAATTCAAAAAAATAATTTGGTATCACTTTCCGACGTTGCCGCTTAAACAGCATTTTGTCGTATTTGTTTGACATTAGAACAAGTGAGGTTATTCTTACGTTTTATTTTTAATTGTATCAAATATTATTATAATAAAAATGCTGAAAGCTCTTAGTATCCACTCCCAAAGGATGCTTTTATCTTTTATTAATTATTTTGAAAGAGAGCGAGATAATGGTGTACATTTCAATCTCTTTTTAGGTAGTTCTATATAACTTGTTTGACAGTTAGTGAAGTGGCAACACAACAAGTTTTTCAGCTGTGACGTCATCTCATTCTTATCGTGAATGGTCTTAAGCAACTTCCACAGTATGTAAAGTCCATACCGTATTACTTCTGAAGATCGCCATAAAAAATTATCCCGTATAACTATAATCACATTATTAAACTACAAATAACTAGGGTTCATGTTTACAACTCCGTTGGAAACAGTCAACGGTCAGTGGCGCAGGGATTTCTTTCGTGTTACTGATTTCTTATTTTTGTAACTACAATATTATCAATCTAAATTTAAATTAATTATTTTTTTAATTTAACTTAAATAATTAAGGTATTAAAATTAATTAATAAAATCAATATCTTCAAATTCTTTTTTCAAAATGTATTGATATACACGTAAATACATTATAAATTTATTGCGGACAACAAATTACAATAATAATGGTACTATTTGTTATTAATACTAATTTGTTTATACTAAGAAATTAAACTATTTACAATATTAAATAATATTAAAAAAAAAAAAGTTTAAGTTTTATAAGAAACGAAACATAAAAATAATTTAAAAAATACAGTTAAGTTAGTCTGAGTCACATAAATTAGATTCACTGTCACTGCTACTTTCTAAATTAATTACTAGTTGATTTATATCTTGCATTTTGAAGATGGCTTCTGCTTTCGTCACGTAATTGACACAATATTTCCATAGTTCGAGTGTAACAGCGTCTACTTTATCCCGAATTAGAGTGAACACTGATTCACTAACTGTAGGGACAGTATTATGTATTTTTTTTAAACTAGCCCAAATAAGTTCAATTGGATTAAATATACAATGATAGGGAGGGAGTCTTAACACGTCGTGTCCATTTTCCGTTGCCAATTGGTCAACAAAATGCTGCTTCTGGATTTTTTTTTTTTTTTTTTTGTTTTTAATTGATGCTTTCTATTGTATTTCCATTGTATTTTTTTCCGGAATTGGTATATTTTTTTGCATCATAAATTCCAAAATTGTATCTTTTTTAGATGGCAAGTTAGAAATTTTGTTTTGCTGTCTTGAATGATACAACGCATTGTCCATTACAATTACAGAATTTGGTGGTAAATTTGGCAGCAATTGAATTTGAAACCAATTTTTAAATAAATCTGCATTCATATCACTATGATAGTCAGCACTTGCAGATGCAATATTTTTAGCGGACAGCATGTAAAATAATAATACATTTACCTCTTGAAACCGGTGCATCTAATTTGCAGTTTTCTGAACTATCCACCCATCCCTTTTTCACAACATGGTGAGAGTCATACCATGTTTCGTCGAGGTATACTATTGCACGTTTGCCTTCTCTGAACTTATTTATTTTCAGTAGGTAATAGTATCTCCCATTGGCGGAACTACAAATTTTGGGCCCCCCCGCAAAAATATTAGATCGGCCTTCCAACCTTATGTGATTTTTTTCTTTTCGTATCTAGTGTCCCATAATTTTGAAGAAATTTAACCTTGGATTCTTCTTACACAAAGAATCATTTTACTTTATAATACATATTTTATTATGAATATAAAAGAAAAACAATAATATCAAACAAATGAAACATAGACAAAACAAAAAACTTTATATAAATAAATCAATTTAAAATGTTAAATCTTTCTTTCTGGATTTTAAATTAACAAAATTTCTAATTAAGTCTTTAATGCCCATTTCTTGAGCAATTTCAGCCTCATTGCTCAACAACGATAAATTATGTAAGCGTTCTTCTCCAGTAGAATTTCGTAGATAGTTTTTTATTATTTTTAATTTGGAAAAAGAACGCTCTGCCGTTGCCACAGTGACGGGAAGAGTTAAAAATAATAAAATTGCAGTAACTACGTCTGGAAAACTGACCGACAGGGAGGTATATTTAATTATTAAAAGTTCGGCAAATTCTTTCATTGTTGATATTTTAGAGATTTCCTCATTAAACATCAAAGCTAACATTACCATTTGTAACGGAAAATCGGACGAAATATCACTTTTGTATTCGGCAGATGTAAGATTTCGGCAGAACTCAAAATTTCTGTTTCATCAAAGTTGATTATATTTCGCGGTGACATGAATAAAAACAAATTTACAACGTCGTTCATCCCTCTGAATCTATTATCAATTTGATTATTATTTTGGATTACTATTTTGAATATGGATAAACAATCTCGCTATTGTTTTGCCGAGGTCTTACTAAACGTAAGATAAAAAAAATGTTTATTTTTTGTATTCTTTCTTTTATGTATGTGTTTTATAGTGAAAAGTAAATTCTTTATTTTTCAGTATAAAACGCGACTAATTTTCTCAAAATTTTCGGGGCCTCAAAAATTCGCCCCCCCCCTGCGTTGCGGGGTTTGGCAGTATGGTAGTTCCGCCACTGGTATCTCCATTGTTTAATTATAGGAGAATCCATTATTGTTTTTCTGGCATCAATCGTTTTAAAATGAAAACCTAAACTTTTAACGTAACGGCGAAACGTAGATACACTATATTTTAAATCAATTCCATCTTCTTCTAATTTCTTATATAATGTATCAATTGATGGTGGTACTTTTTCTGCATATATTTGATAAATTTTTCTTTTAACTATATATTGAAAAAATAAATCATATTCTTTATAACTTGCTTTGCGTATTCTTTTGTTCTTCTGCTTTTCGCCGGTTTCAATTTGTAATGCTGACTTTATTTGATAAAGCGATAATTTTGTAAAATCACTGGTCATTTTAACTGCACAAAATTCTTCGAATAACGTCACACAATGCTTGTACACGTTAAATATTTGTTTTCTTTCGTTTTCTGTCAACTGTGCATTTTTAAATTGACTATTTGCATCACTATATTCCGGATTATTTTCTACCACTACGTTTTCTTCACCGTCAATATCTTCTCCACATAATGTAAATTAAAAATTTTAATAATTGAACGTAATAATATTAAATGTAAGTATTATTAGCTAATGCGAGTCGAATAACAAATGAGCCAATATTTCAAAAAAATTATTTATACATACGTTTAAGTACTAACTATAAATAAGTATACTAGTTTTTGTTAATCCTTTAAGTAAGATGCGTAATGTGAAAAAACTAATCCCTACGGCTATGGGTTGACACGCCAGTTATATCACTTCTATTGTAATTTATGAGTTTCCTAACTTTTATTATTTTATTGCGATCTTCAAAAGTAATATGGTACGGACTTAACAGTATACCCTCTACCGATTTTACCACTACAGCACTACACTTATATATTGTTCACAATTTACACATAAATATCTTAATAATATATAATATTGTTTTAGTTGTAATTGATCGTCGAAAAGATCCAAAAGCAGATACAGGCTTATTTGAAATGATCTACAAACAAAATCTACCTCAATCACCCGCTTACCTGGGTATGACATTATCAATAAGAGGCAGAAAACTGTTCAGGAAGAGACAGACTGGTACTCACAGACAAGAAAGACCTGAACCAGTGGAAATTAAAAATATACGACCAATGAAACCAAAGTTAAATATAGAACTAATAAAAGATTATAAAGGACCAATTATTGGAAATCTAATTGAAGAAATACACGAGTCATTATTTAAAAATGCAGATGATGTTCCAATAACCAGTACACCACCACCTTCACCAAGATCAGAAAATCATCATGACAACAAACAAGAAAAACGAAATAGGGTACAAGATTTGCAAAATAAAAAATCAAGGGTTTTAGGTTCGTCAAAACAAAATTCTAATATTAAACATTCTTTTCCCAACAGAGCCCTAACCAATCAAAGAGAAAGTATCGTAAAACGCAAAAGTATCAGTTCTAATGGCAATCGATCGAATAAAAGTTCAAATTTACCAAAAAAATCACCAAAATCTGCAAATGACGCTTTAAGAAAAATGAAAACTTTTGAATACAAGCTTTGGGAACAAGAAACAGCAAGTATATTGAAGAATAATTTTTGTTTGTCTAATGTCAGTCCAGAACAAAAAATGAAACCACAGAAGAAAGAACTAAATGTTGCTGACAATAATTATTTGCCCGGTATAAGAAAAACTGCTAACGTACCTTTTGATAAAGGTTTATTAACTAGAGGTTTCGGTTTTAAAACTTACAAAACATTTGTTAAAGAAAATATTTTATCTTTACACAGACAACCTATGAGTAATAGTTTAAAACTTAATTGTTGAATTTGCTAAATATTTATTGGATGTTAGGAATTGTTATACTTCATTTTATATCACGTGTTTTTTATGCAAATTTAAGCACGAAATGTATTTTTATATTTGAATTTATGGTTTTCCTTGGAATATTGTGTCATACTGTATAGCATACAATAAATATTATTCATTCATTTAATTATACTTTTATTTACATCTTTCTAACGTGTTCCTTCTTCTTCTCCTTTTGCCTTATTGGTTCCGAAAGTTTGCGTCCCTTCCGGTGTATTACAGGTGTATAGACTTCGTTCAACATAAGAAAAACATAGGCGGATGTTAGCGGCTCCTGTGTGCAGAAACTAAATTTCGTCCATTACGTTATCAACAGTTAGTTTCAGTAGCGTTACTTACTTAGATTTGTTTTTGACTACGCGTATTGTGCGATGTTGTTTGTTTATTTCCGTTATTATTATTTATTTCTCGTACGTTTCAAGGTATACCGTGTACTAAAATAAATATAAATGTATTTGATATACATGATTTTGTTTGTTTGGCATCCACAATAATTGTTTAAAACCCTTATGTACGTCAATGTGATCAGCTGTTTTCTCGAGCAGAATTGATGACGTAATTTATGATACCCTGTCTTTTTCGGTAACCAGACAACTGGGACCGTAAGACAATTCGGGCCGTTCACAATTGGGGCTTTTCACAACTGGGGCGATGGACAATTCGGGCCGTACACAATTGGGGCTTTTCACAATTGGGACTATTAGCAATTCGGGCCACTAACAAATCGGGCCGTTCACAATTGGGGCTTTTGACAACTGGGGCAATAACTATAAGATCTAGAGTCTTCTTTAATAAAAACTATTCTAGAGTCTTCAAAAATAATTATTTTACGAGTTGTTGTAAGTTAGAATAAGTAAATGTGCGTGTTCTTTTGAAAAAAAAAAAAAAAATTTAATGGTTTGATTAAATAATAAAATTGAGAAAAGGGAATAAATAAAAAAATTGTATTTTAAGGGTTGGCTTAAGTAAATTTTCGTGTTCATTTGATTAAAATGAAATTGTATTTTAAGGGTTAGATTAAGTAAAATTTTGTGCTCTTTTGACTATATAAACAAAAAATGTATTTTAAGGATTGGCTTAAGTAAATTTAAGTGTTCTTTTGAATAAATAAATAATCAATGTATTTAATTTTAGAAGTAAATAATTTGTAACTAAATTTAATTAATATGAGTCAACTACGAGAATATCAGTTATTTTTTATTTGACTATTTGATTTTCCTAGTTTTTTTTTTTTTTTATGTATGATATTATTTTTTGTACATAGTATATACCTATTAGCCAACCCTTAAAATATATTTTTTATTTATTTATTCAAAAGAATACTTAAATTTACTTAAGCCAACCCTTAAAATACAATTTTTAGGGTTTTGTAGGTATGACCAAAAAACCCTTATACCGTCATTTTGTCGTCTGTCTGTCTGTCTGTCTGTCTGTCTGTCTGTCTGTCTGTTCGGTAAAAATTGTAGCCAAACGGCTAAACCTAGAGAGTTGAAATTTGGCATGCTTATACAACTCTTTGACCCACACATAGGAAAAATACTAAATCATCTAAAAAACATATCCCCCTAAAAATATAAACTAAAATGTGCTCATCAAAAAAAAAAATATTTTTTTTAAATTCTGTGTAGGGTATCAAATGAAAGCCCTTAGTACGTGGATTAACGATCAAAATTTTATTTTTGCAAAAAAAATTATTTTGATGCGATTTTTGCCAAAATTGTGCAAAAAATTTTTTGTCCCACACCCTGTAGCCTAGATGGTTTATACTAAAAATCTGAAAAAATTCTAAGTAATGTACATTGGTGTGAACCGGAATAGTACAACAGGAATTTTTGATCAGATTATGTTTTTAGAAAATAACGCATTTTTTGTGTTTTTAACTAAAATATGTTAAATATATAATTCGCTATGTAACACTTCAGATAAGAAACTCTGGTAGCTCAGACGGTTTCGTAACGCACTTTGTGAATTGCAGTGCGAACGTTGCAGAGTTCGAATCCTGTTAATTTTATTGTTTTTTTTTTTTTTTGCATTTCTATTTTGTTTAAATTATTTTGTCAAAATTCGTTATATTTTGGTAAATGTTGCATTTATTTTTTTAAAAGCGTAAATTTAATAACCAGTGGAAAGTGTTGAAATTATAATTTAATTCTGTGACGAAATCAGAGGGAGGGACTTATGATATAAGCAACCAATGGAAGCCATAGGCGCAATTTTAAAAATCTTACTGAACCTTGCTGTATAAATAAAATACTGTACATATTTAGAAACTTAAATAATGGTATTAGGCATTCGAATTAAAATTCATAAAAAAATATTTTGACATAAAATTTGTTTTGGCATCCCAAATAATCATCAGTCAGTTACTAAATACCTGCAAAACCCAGAAATGTGTGAAGATTCACACTTCACATAAATTTTTTTATTTATTCTAATTCCTACCAAAATGTACAGTCTGTTCCAAACGGTTAAGCGGAACTAAATGGGAATTTAGTTCTTTTAGGTTGTCACGAGAAGGGACCTTGCTTGGGTTATTTCATTTTTCACGTTGGGATGTCAAAATTTAAAATTCCAACAATGAAACCATGGAAACGAATGACATATGTCAAAATTAAATATTTTTTTTAGATATTTTAATGACAAAAAAATAAATAAATGGGAAATTTGTATTAAGAATGACACAAAAAATCAAAATATAAAGAAAATGACATTTTAAAATGATATTAATCTTAACCAAAAAATGTTTATTGTAAGTATGATTTACAAAGCTTAAACAAAACGGCCGAAAGGCACGATTTAAACGATGAAAGTAACTAGATTGCAAAATCTAGTTCCGCTTAAGCGTTTGGAACAGACTGTACTTAATCAAACCATTAAAATATTTTTTTTTTTTAAAGAACACGCAATTTAATTTATGCCAACTTATTTTAATTTTAAACAAAAGAAGACTCTAGATCTTATAGTTATGGTCCCAGTTGTGAAAAGCCCCAATTGTGTACGGCCCGATTTGTTAATGGCCCGAATTGCTAATAGTCCCAATTGTGAAAAGCCCCAATTATGTACGGCCCGAATTGTCCATCGCCCCAGTTGTCTGGTTACCGAAAAAGACAGGGTATCATAAATTACCCATCCATCTACTGGCAACAAGCGCTGATCTGCCGCAGTATCTGTCCATGTTTTTAAATATAACCGCACACGCTGTGTACTGGTCGGTGCCGGTCGGTGTGGGCTACTCGCTTACCGAAACGTTTAAGCACTTTAAGCAACTTGTCAGCAGTGGCGGATCTAGCTTTTTGGGGACCCAGAGCTTAAAAATACTAAGGGGCCCTACACATGTTTCAATAAAAAAAAAATTTAAATAAAAGACAGTATTAAAGGTTAATTATTATTTATTACATACCGCATACGCTATCTACGCTATACGCATCGCGATATGACACTCGTACGTAATCAGCAGTTTTTGTATACAATTTTGAATTGCTCAAAAATAGCTGATCGGATAAAAGTCAAAAATAAAATAAAATGAGTAATTTATAAAATGTCTATTTCTTTAGTCCTATAATATGATGGATTCAAGGAGTTAGAACAATAAAATTTCGAATTATACGATTCGATTCTCGATTTGAAACTTTAATAGTGAGCAAAATTAATTAGCAGTGTTTCAATAATAACAACAATTAGTTATCGTATCTCATCTTACCTTAAAAAATCCAGAAAGGGATAAGAGAAAAGATCGAAACAAAAATATTACTGTAGAAAACAACACAAAAAATTAAAAACACAAATTTACTAATATTTATTAAAAATCAACATAAGTGGAATTATTATTATTTAAACGCTTATTGGTGAGAAATTAAATTTAAGTTCTAATTCTAATCTAAGAAATATTAATTAAAATACTAGCACCCAGCACCAAAATTAAATTAATAACACTAATTTAAATAAACAAGTTTTAAGAATACCTGAACGTATGTTAGCGGTCAACTGAGAACTGAGATAGTCAAAATCAGAGCCGGCCTTAGCAAGTCTGGCGCACAGGGCGAGATTTTTTTGCCGCCGCCATAAAAAAAAAATTAATTACTCTATATAATACAACTGATGTCCTAAAAAAGAAGGTCCTCACTTCTCAAATACAAGTGATGTCCAAAAAAAGACCGTCCGCCGCCCTTCCTGGCCGTTCGCCCGAACTCGCCCTCCTTAAAGCCGCTGCTGGTCAAAATAATGCAATGTAACAATTAAAAAGTAACAATTTTTGTTCAAGCTCTACCTTTGAGCTTGTGGGGGTTGTGTTTAGCAAAAAATTATTAGAATAATTTTAATTAATGTTTTAGTTACTGATCGTTCCTTGAGGTGATAAGTGATAAAAATTAATCACGTTTTAATATCCAAAAGGAAATAGCAAATATCTTCACTGAGCACTTCTTCTCTTCTTTCAGCAAAGGTGTAAACGATCCAATCCCCGTTGTTAGCATACCAAGAGTACAAAATTCCATTGATGAAATAGATTTCACTACTGATGAAATAGAAGAAATTCTGGCGAAACTAAACGAGAAATCCTCGCCTGGGTCTGATCAAATACCCCCAATTTTACTGAAAAGATGTGCACCCATTATTGCGCCCATGGTTTTAGATTTAATGGAAACGTCTTTTAAAACTGAATTATTGCCCAACGATTGGAAATCAGCTCAAATTAAGCTGATCTACAAAAAAGGAGACAAAACAAAAGTAGATAACTTTAGGCCGATAAGTCTAACAAGTGTTACTTGTAAATGCATGGAACGGATTATAGTAAATAAACTGCTACCCTTCTTACTGAGTAACAAAGTTATAACTGAACACCAACATGGCTTTGTGCCGGGTCGATCGGTAATTACCAATTTGCTTACCAATATTAATTCATGGACGCAAAGCATCGATCAAAACAAACCAGTTGACGTTATATACTTAGATTATGCTAAAGCGTTCGATACCGTACCTCACAATAAACTTCTGTCGAAGCTTGAACACTTTGGTATACGAGGACATCTACTTAGATGGATACAAGCCTTTCTTTTTGGCCGGACCTTTTCAGTCAAAATTGGTGAGTCAGAATCTACTTCGTTTAAAATGCTCAGTGGTGTTCCGCAAGGCAGTGTACTTGGTCCAGTTTTATTTATAACTTACAACGCAGACTTGCTACATACCGTATCTTCTCCAAAAAGTCTGTATGCAGACGATGCGAAAATATTTAACAACCCATTAACGGATCACAGAACACTACAAAATGATCTGAACATCATTTCAACCTGGACAAAACAATGGGGCATAAAATTAAATACAAAAAAATGTACTGTTTTACACGTGGGGAAAAACAACCCCAAACATGTCTATGCCATGAATGACGAACATCTAACGTCAGTTAGTTCACAACATGATCTTGGCGTCACAGTTACAACTGACTTAAAATGGGAAACGCACATAATTAACACTGTTAAAAAGGCCAATACTCTAATTTATTTAATCAAGAGGAGCTTCCAACATCCTACACCGAAGAATTTTTCTATAATATACAAAACTTATGTGCGACCCATATTAGAGTTTGCCTTTATAATTTGGTCTCCCTATCTCATAAAAGACATTGAAATCCTAGAGAATGTCCAACGCAGATTCACAAAATCTGTCCAAGGTCTTAAAAATAAGACTTATGATGAACGACTGCGAGTTCTAAATCTGCCTCGTTTATCAGAAAGAAGAATCAGAGGAGATTTGATCGAGACTTATAAAATACTAAGTGGACATTATAACTGTGAAGCTATTTCCAGCATCTTAATCAGAAATACTAACTCTAGATTGAGAGGTCACAGCGCCAAACTGAAGAAAGATAAATTTCGTCTGCTAATCAGGCAAAACTTTTTCTCAAATCGAGTAGTTGACAGGTGGAATAACCTTTCCGTGTCAGCTATTGAATCAAGAAATATAAACTCATTTAAGAACAAAATTGACACAGAGCTTATATTTATAAGATAAGTGTTGTTCACGTTGTCTATGCGGAGCGAATTACGTGATGGACTTTTTATGGACTGTCGCAGATGGACTGTTTCAGTGAAATTGTTTTAAATTGTTAAGAACTGTTATTTGTGATTTAAATTTCATATCTCTGCAAGCTAACTTATATATTTATACTATTTATAGTTTTTCTGTAATGTAATATTAGTTTATTTTTTTTATTTTTCTTTTCTAAATATTGTAATGTATAATTATCACTCGTGTGTACATTTATATATTCGGGAGTATAACCAGCTATGTTAGCTGCCTTCTCCCAAAACTGTAAATAATAATAAATAATAATAATAATAATAATGGATATTAGTTTTTTATTAGCTGGCGCTTCACTTGATTTTTAATAAATATTAGTAAATTTGTGTTTTTAATTTTTTTGTGTTGTTTTTTAAAGTATAATTTTTTTTGGATCTTTTCTCTAAAAAGCCGTGCTTGGTATAGAATCTTCTAGTTTATGACAAAACACTATCTTAAAACTCGCGCTAATATAACAATGCCGCCTGTTTAGAATAATCGTACGTTAAACAAAACATGTATGGTGTGACGCATGCACAGTTATGTAGCAACCTATCCCCTAGTTATACCAATATAATAGGTATATGTCCGAGAGGTTGGGGGCCCCTTGCGGACCTGAGGCCCAGGGCTTAAGCCCTATTAGCCCAAAAAATCTTGCATCATCTTCATTTAAAGGTGGTGGTATTCCCCATATTTACGTCTCTCTTGGTTTATTGCATGTATACCTTTTCTTTTTGGTTTCATTTTTAAATATAGTGATTCTATTAGAAACAACTCATCCAAAGATGAATCAGAACTCGCCATTTTCACTTATTTCAACATATAATTGAGCCAATATATGAAAGAGTAGCTATACACTTTCAAAACTAGCGTACACTCTATGCTAGGCCAATATAATAAAAAAATGTGCGATAAATAGGAAAAAATAAATAAAAACTTCAATATATAGGTTATGTCATCTGTCAGTGTCACATGCAATATTAGCGTTTAGCGTGTGCTCAACCAGTAACCCAGTACGCTTGTTTTCGGTACCGATTGCCAGCGCTGATTTACCAGCTTTCTGTATGTTAGCGGCCTTACACACAGTATTCTAATCTGACACAGACCGTAGTTCCGTTTAAACCAAAGAAACCGCCTATACATACGGCAGTAAACGTGTTAAATTTCGGGATGTATATAGACTTATATCTAAATAATTGCCCCGGAAACGATAATTGTCATTCGTTGACATTTCATTTTATGTCTAATATGCATTTTCCAAATTCAAGTGAAACTGATGAGACATGACCAAAAAACAATGTTTTATAAACAGTCAAACCAAACCAAACAAACCGGTCTTCCATGGACTGGACGAAATAGCAAATCAAATGGATGTCCTCTTAAGTGACATGAAACGTAGAAAGACCATTGAAAATAAGACAAAAAATGTTCAAAAGAAGCGTAAGGAAATTAAAAAAAACACCGATATACATAAAGATAATGCTGTTATACTTTTACCTAGGCAGCAAATAGTTGAATCTGACTCAGAAGTAGAAGTAGAAGTAGAAGTAGAAACAGGATATATAAGTTCTAAGGAAGAAAGGCAAATCAAAGAAAAATTATCAAAAAAAGATAGTAGTTTGAACGATAAAAAAATGTGTGGTGATGATATTAATAGTTTACTGTCATTGCCGTCAGTTAATGGGGATGGGTTGTCAAATGTCAGTATACTTCCGCCAAGTATCCACGAAATACCCTCTAAATCCGAATTAGAAATGGACGAAGATATTAATGCACTAGATGAAACACAGAGTAATAACGAACGTGAATTAACAAGCGCTGAAATTAACAAGAGAATACACGATTTAATTGAGTATACATTTCGAAATAAAGAAGGGGGAATGCGCGAAGCAAACTATGATGAATCATCAATAAGAGTTTGTAATGAAGAGACTGAAAAAATTAATCTTTTAAATAAAATTTTAAGTGATATAAGAATAAATATTAAGAATGTGGAAATTAAAGAAAATATAGTTAGTAAGAGAGTAGCAATTAGTATTAAAACCAAAGATAATAAAAATGAGAAGGAAGATGACAGCAAAACGGATTTAATAAAATTTGTTGAAGATGTGGGTCATAATCTTATGAAATCGAAAAGTCTTGCTAGTAATTTTAAAGCACCGAAGAAATCAATAGTTGTAAAGAAAAAAACTGCAACTCTACCAAAAACAAGTAAATCAGAACCAAAAGCAAGTAGAAAAGTAAATATTTTGACAGTTCCCAAAAATCAAATAAATGACAAAAAAAGTTCAATTAAATGTCAAAATAGTAGTAACGTCAATCGCAGTTCTGGCAAAAGCAGTAACTCTCATTTAAAAAATGCTAATTTAACGAAAAATGTTAAATCTGTAACAGAACAAAAAAGAAAAAATTCTTGTCGTCAAACAGAAAATAAATTGAAAACTCTAAACAGAAAAGGTGACAATAATGCACACAAAAAAGAAGAAATTAAGAGTTATTCAAGATTAAAACAAATTTATAAGTTTTTCCCATATTATAATTATAGAGCAAGAGCATTTTATAGAATGGCTGCTGGGCGTTCCGATCCATTACAAGATTTTTTAAATCTTATTAACAAAGCTAAAAATGACAGGAAAATATTCACGGTCGTAGGTAACTTTTACTCCATTAGAAGATCTTTGATAGAGAGAGGATGGTTAGAAAAAGTAAGGCTTTTAGTAACGGACGGCAGAGATTCATGGAAACAATACGAACATTTACCAAATGAAGAATTATTTGAAGGTATGTATATATGAAAAATTATAAAAACTGTTCATTTGTTACCTCATAAAAACCCCGTCAATAACACGTAAACAGGTCCGCCGCACCAAATCGCGCAGGTGTGCAACCTTTCATCAATACTTGACGCATTTGTACACCATTTACAAAATCTTTCATCAAATATTCCTAGACCATTTTGTTATGATATATAGGATATTCAAAACCTTTAAACTGAACTAGATTTTGTAATCTAGTAACTTTTATCGTTTGAATCGTGCTTTTGGATGTTTTGTTTAACCTTTTAAAGTCTGTTCCAAACGGTTAGGCGCAACTAGATTTTGGAATCTAGTTACTTTCATCGTTTAAATAGTGCTTTTCGGCCGTTTTGTTTAAGCTTTGTAAATCCTACTTACAATAACCATTTTTTGGTTAAGGTTAATATCATTTTAAAATGTCATTTTCTTTATATTTTGATTTTTTGTGTCATTCTTAATACAAATTTCCCATTTATTAATTTTTTTGTCAATAAAATATGTAAAAAAATAATTTAATTTTGACATATGTCATTCGTTTCCATGGTATCTTTGTTGGAATTTTAAATTTTGAAATTCCAACGTGAAAAATGAAATAACCCAAGCAAGGTCCCTTCTCGTGACAACCTAAAAGAACGAAATTCCCATTTAGTTCCGCCTAACCGTTTGGAACAGACTGTAGTTTAAATTAGATTTAATTATTTTTCGGTTAAGGTGTTATAAAATGTCATTTTCATTGCATTTTTAGGGTTTTTTAGGTATGACCTCCAAAAAACCCTTAAAACGTCACTCATGTGTCTGTCTGTCTGTCTGTACGGTAGAAATTGTAGCCAACCGGCTTAAAATGGAAAGTTGAAATTTGATATTCTTGTACAACTCTTTGACCCACATATAGGAAAAATACTGAGAATTCAAAAAAACACATCCCAAGATAAATATAAACAATTCTGTATTTAATAAAAAAAATATATATATATTTTTTTTTTAAATTTGGAGTGGCATACCAAATGGAACATCTTAATGCGTTGATCAACAAGGAAATTTATATTTTTGAAAAATCATTATGGGTTTTTTGCCAATAATATCAAAAAACTTTTGTCCCCCACCTGTCTCTTAGAGGGGTTGATCTAAAAATCTGATAAAAATCTCCATAATGAACATTAATGGAAACCGAAATAGTTCAATACGAATTTTTGATCAGATAACATATATTAGGCCGTCAACATATATAAGGGACGTATTGTGATCATACCGAATTTGATATTTCGAGATTTCGATGGATCTCCACGAATTGAGGTCCGAACATAACGTTTTGACTATTTTTAGCGTGATGTCTGTCGGTCTGTCTGTCCGTCTGTCTGTCCGTCTGTCTGTCTGTCTGCCTGTCTGTCTGTCTGTCTGTCTGTCCGCCTGTCTGTGCACAGTGCAGAGTAAATTCGACTAAAAGGATTTTTATGAAACTTCATATTTAAGCTTTTGACATCTATGGCACGAGTTTATCAACTTTTGGTAAAAATCGGTTGACTAGAAATGGGAGTTAACTCGTTTCGATTTTAAGATATTTGCGAATATTTAACAACAGAAAAATATTTCGAAAAAATGTATTTAACAAAAGTTGCTATAAAAGCAATAACTAACAACTTTTATTTGTGACATTTTTTGATAAAACGAAACATTTTTCAAAAATGTTTTTTTTAAGTATCTATTTTTTCATATTTATATGTAACGTTTCAATGGTTATGATAAAGAATATCTCTGTTAGAAAATATTAGGCCAAGTTATTTATACTCTGCTGCTAGAATGTATTTTATACAAGTACTGTGGGATGGCGGTCGGTCCTGTGGTGGCCACAGCTGATTTTTATAGAAAATGTCACGTGTTTAGCTTTTGGCATTTCCAATTAACATGAATGTTACCAGCATGAAACATAAAATATCCCAGGCCGACATAATTCTCGTGTCAACTTAAGGCAAAGAAATGCCCACTTAGTTCCGCTTAAACTAAAGAAATTACTTTTATATTTATACTCGTACTCTATTCAGGGAGACCGTAGGATCCACGTAAAAATTAGAAACTAAATCACTCTTATTCTATTAGATGAAAAAAACATTAAATCGAGTTACGATAACATACAGTAGCGCACCGTTGATTATATTCTTTACTATTAATTCTACACATACCATCGTCACAGTCAGAGCCGGCGCTAGCTCTTTTGGCGCCCGAGGCAAACCCAATAAACTGACCCCTTTTTTAGAATGCACTGGGGCACCGAAGAGGGCAGTTTAGGTGCTCGCAATCTTATTTCAAACATATTCTTTTGATTTAGATGGTTGCAATTTAAATATTTTAACATTTTAACCGAATGCTAGTTATGGCTAAGTAAATTTGCTAATACAGTGGTACCTCAACTTACAAATCTTTCGACATACGAACATTTCGAGGTACAAACTATTTTCATATCCTATTTTGATCTCTAGGTACGAACCGTGATGTTTTTCTTTTCAAATTAATTAAAGCCAGTTTACATGATGCTTTTTTAAACTTTTTTCCCTAGTACTAGAAACTGGCTACTAACAGGCTGCTACTACAGGCAACAAATCGAAAACTCCTGAGCCACAAAACCAGACACAAGAAAATTGCCCTTTTTTACAATTTAATGGAAGATGATATTCGTACTAATCATGTAAAACAAAAAAATTTATAAATAAAAATTAATATATAATGGTATATAAAATGCACATTTATAGTGAAATAATATTCCTTCTCACTCATTCTCCATTTCTTTGCATTTTCTTCATTTAGTTAAGAATAGTTCGTTTTTTAATTTTTTGGATTTTCTTTATGATTTTTATTACCTAAAAAAAGTCCTCACTTCTAAAATGCATTTTGAAAATGAATTTTAGTTCCGCGGAAAGACGTAAATCATCGTGTCCGGTTCTTAACGCTACAAACATAAAAATATGGATGGGCGCGTTTAGAGAACGTAACTGTTGAGTAGCAGCGTTAATACTTGGTGATTAAAGTCAATTATTGCAAGTTCACATAACAAACAGCAAGCGAAAAACTACTAACTGTTAATTTGTCACTTGTCACTATGATTAAGGTTACATAAAGAAACCAGTGGCGAAGAGAGACCTCCGCTAGAATTGGCCTCCCATAAAAAAATAATAATTAAAAAAATATATTTAAATTTTTTTTTCATTTTAAAATTTTAGGTAAATCTTCAAAAATACATCAAATTATGTTCTATACAAATTTTTGTCCAAGGCTTGGTTTACTAGTTATTAATTTTTAAAGTTTAATAACTTCCGTTTCCGGTTTCGGATTTTCATAAAAAACAATAGGGTTCTTCCCAATTAACAGGAGAATTTTTTAGTACCAGAACGAACTCTCTAAGTTAAACCGTTCTTGAGTTATCGTGTATACACACACACACACACGCACGCACGCACACACACACAGAGATACACACACAGATACACGCACATACGGACGGCACTTCGAAAATAGGTATTTTGGATTCCCTGGACCATGAAACGTTGTCATCAGTCAAAATCTCGACATCGAAAATTTTCGCGATTACAATACTTGCCCCTTATATATTAAGGTCGGGCAAGTAAAAATTGATGTGAAGTGTGAATTTTCACACTTCATAACACTTTCTAAATATGTGCACTATTTTTTTTATATACCAAGGTTCATTAAGATTTTGAAAATTACGCCTATGGTTTCCACTGGTTGCTTAAATCATAAGCCCCGCCCTCTGATTTCGTATACATTCAAATATAGAATTAAATTATAATTTCAACACTTCCCACTGGTTATTAAATTTGCGCTTTTAAAAATTAAATGCAACATTTATCAAAATATAACTAGAATTTTGACAAAATAATTTAAACAAAATAAAAATGCAAAAAAAAAAAACAGAAAAATTAAAATTGACAGGATTCGAACTCTAGTTTGTAAATTACAAAGCAACGACAAAACGCATTACGCTACGAAAGCTTACTTATCTACTGTGTTACATAGCGAATTAAATATTTAACATATTTTAGTTAAAAACACAAAAAATGCGTTATTTTCTGAAAACATAATCTGATCAAGAATTCCTGTTGTACTATTCCGGTTCACACCAATGTACATTACTTAGAATTTTTTCAGATTTTTAGTTTAAACCATCTGGGCTACAGGAGGTGGGACAAATTTTTTTTGCACAATTTTAGGAAAAATCGCATCCAAATAATTTATTTTGCAAAAATAAAATTTTGATCGTTAATCCACGTATCACGGGCTTTCATTTGATACCCTACACAGAATTGTATAAAAATATTTTTTTTTTCGATGAGCATATATTTGTTTATATTTTTACGGGGATATGTTTTTTAGATGTTTTAGTATTTTTCCTATGTGCGAGTCAAAGAGTTGTATAAGCATGCCAAATTTCAACTCTCTAGGTTTAGCCGTTTGGCTACAATTTTTACCGAACAGACAGACAGACAGAAAGAGAGACAGACAGACGACAAAATGACGGTATGAGGGTTTTTTGGTCATACCTACAAAACCCTAAAAACAAAAGTAGTCGCTTAGAGATCTAGTAAACTGCTTAAGCGTAAGGTCAGCATGCTCAACAGTTGCGTCCGCTAAACGCGCCCATGGATTCACGTTACAAGTCCTCAATGTGTTAAATTTGAGTTCAATATATCTAATAAAATATTTCTCGTATTTACAGGTATGAAAAATAGAGAATATGGTGAAAAGTATAGAAAAGCTTTAATAGCAAAACTTTTAGCGAGGCATCAAGTTGATTTTTATTGGGATTACACGACCAATCCATTCACTGTTAATTCAGATAAAGTGAAAAGAACCATTATCAATAGATATCCAGCTGGTACTACTAGAGTGTACGGTTCGAAAGCTGGTCTATGTGACGCATTATCCGAAGCTCATTGGTACTGTATTGATGGTTTATCATGTATTAGATATCCCAGAACATATAATTTAGCTTATGACTACGAAGTACATGCATTCATAGAGGATTTCCAAATGACAGCTGCCATATCATTACTGAAATGGGTTGTTAAAACTAATGAAGATCCAGTTCTTCAAGTAATATCAAGCACTGGAAAAATACCGGTAGCAGTTTTTAATTTCGCAGTACTTCAGTGTCAGAATTTCATAAAAATAAAACAGCATAAAGACATAGACGAAAACATTCGTGGTGGCAAAACTAATGATTGGGATGTGTTTTTGGATAAATTTTATAAAATAATGCACAATGTTAATCATTTTAAAGAAAGTAATAAATTAACTAAAGTTCAAATGGTTGAACAGTCTAGGCAGATTTTAAAGAAGCTGGAAAGACATTGGCCCCACTTAACAATGGATGGTTGCATAAATTTATGGTTATTAAAACCACATTTTGGAAGTCAAGGTTCTGGAATATTAATATGTAGAACTTTGAGATATATTTTAGACACAATTAAAAGTGCTGAAGAGAAAAAATACGTTGTGCAAAAATATATTGGTAAGTATTTTAGGGAAACATGGTGCATAGGGCATCCACGAAAGTTCTCCAATGGATGCGGTTCCTTAGTAGCGCTTTTACTTTATTCCAGAAGCTGCCCGCGCTCTCCATCTCTTTCAGAACGGTTCCAACTAATACACGGTCTTTCACTTGGTCGGCTTCCCTGAGAATTCCAATCTTGAGTCTCTCAGTGTATGGCCAAATCATTTCCACGTACGGTTTTTAATCTCAGTCGATATACGTCTCTAATTTATCTTCTCCAAGAGTTCAACGTTGGAGATTGTATTGGCCAGAACATACGTAGTATTTTCCCGAGATATTTATTTACAAATACTTGCTGATTGTGCCCAAAGAAGAATTTATTGATATAAATTTTAGTCCTTCATAAATACATATATTTTTAATTTACAATAATTATTTAAATAAGAAACTTTAGCTCTGAAGATATATTGTTTGTTTTATTGCTTTGTTTAAACTCTTTTAGCCAAATCTCTCTTTTTATATACAGTACATAATTTTTAAAATTAATATTTTTTTAACTTTTTCAAATTTCCCATTAAACTGAATTTATGTCGTATAAATAACGTAAGTGTATTATCTACTTTGTTTATTTCAATATCTTATTAACCTTTTTTATATTAAAAAAAAAATCACTTGTTAACCCAGTTGCTACGCCCATGCCCTAGTTGTAACTTATTTTAAATTTCCCGCTATACTGTATTTGATCAGTGTAAATCGTACTCGGTTCGCAGCGCTATCTACTTTTTACTACTTTGAAATAGACCATAGATCTGATTACTTTGGTGACTCAAAAACTATGTATGTCAGATAACAAATTGACATGTCAAAATTGCGATTGACATGTCAAAATTGTGATAGACATGTCAAATATTTTGAAAGGTGCCACTTCAGAATTACCACCCTAAGATGATATTTTAAATATACAACATAAAAAATTAAATTTTACTCTTAGTTTCGTATTATAAAATGAGACAGATACAGTCTGTTCCAAACGGTTAGGCAGAACTAAATAGGAATTTCGTTCTTTAAGGTTGTCACGAGAAGAGACCTTGCTTGGGTTATTTAATTTTTCATGTTGGAATGTCAAACCATGGAAACGAATGCCGTATGTCAAAATTAAATTATTTTTTTAAAATATATAATGACAAAAAAATAAATAAATGGGAAATTTGTATTAAGAATGACACGAAAAAAAAAACAAAATATAAAGAAAATGACATTTTAAAATGATATTAACCTGAACCAAAAAATGTTTATTGTAAGTATGATTTACAAAGCTTAAACAAAACGGCTGAAAAGCACGATTTAAAAGATGAAAGTAACTAGATTGCAAAATCTAGTTCCACCTAACCGTTTGGAACAGACTTTAATAACAAAATATATGAGAAAAATTAAATAATATAAATAATATATATTTCCAATGTACGACACTGAACATCTGTCAACTTGGACTAAAAACAATATTTTTACAGTGTAATAGGGATGACGATCTAAACCAATCCGAAGCAAGGACAAACAGCTCCTATCTTCTTACACACATTTTTCTACTTTGAAATAGACCATAGATCTGGTTATTTTGGTTACTTTTATGGTGTGTTACTGACTTTAAACGTGAATTAAAAATATTCCTTACGCTCTAAAACCGACTTTAGGTTGATAAGGTTATGATCATTATAATTAAGATATCATTTTTCATTATTACATATGTCAAATGGATCGACATTTTAAAAAAGTGACATTTTTTAATACCAACGTGACATACAGCTTCAAAGGTGCAAACTATTGAAAACAAAATTCCCTCTTAGTTTGTTCTTACAAAAGTGAACTGCTTATACGTGCGAATTTAAATAACTAGGCGCCAATTTCAAATCCGTAAATTATTATTAATTTATTGCCACTCACAACACTACGCAATACTAAAATTCGAATCATGTAATAGTAACCAATATTTTAAATTGACATGTTTTAGTATAAGTCGCTATTTTTATGAAAATCACCCAAAAAGACTTGTTTGTTCTGTCTCAACTAAGTTCAAGCCTGTCCAAACATATTTGCGTAGTTAATAAAAATGCTTTTTATACTCGGTATATTTTTTAATAATAATGGAAATATTGATACTTTTTTCTGAGCTCGATATTACGAAGCTGATATCAATACAAAGTATTGATACCTTTGATATCTCAGTGCTGACAACACAATACTGTTTTTACTAGTCAAATAATCGATACCATGTAGTATCATTACTATATTTCCTATACAAATACCGGTAGTGATACTATGAAAGGATACCGATACAAAGTATCAATACCTGCGATAAGTATTTACATCCCTAGTTAAAGGAGCTTGTAAAACAACACTTCCATGTCCTACCAGATGTACAAAAATTCATTTTTGGAACAGTTGTTCCTGGAAGGGAATATACTCTCCCAATCCTCTAGCCATTGTTGTCGCTGGCTGACTGTTAACAAACAGTAGGTCAAAAAGTTGGTAATAGAGTATTGCAAGATAGCTCTTGGTTACTGTAAGCTAGAAGGTAGTAAACAGTCACTGTTAACAGACAGTTGACTGTAAAACCTGGCAATAGTCAACAATGGAAAATAGCAACATTTTGAATAAACACGCGTCGCGTTTCGTTGCGCTGCGTCGGATTTTATAAGGTTATTTCCATCTTAAAATATACGTAATAAGTTGTATTATAGTATTAAGTACAATAATTAGCGCCACCAGTTCAAGCCTGTGCCCCCATCTGGGGTGCGCGCTTGAAAGTGTTAAAATCTAAATTTCTTAAATTTTACAGAAAGGCCCCTGCTAATATATAACACGAAGTTCGACATAAGACAATGGTTTTTATTGAGTCATCAACCTCACCTACAATTATGGATGTACAAGTAAGATGAATATTTTTTTTATAAAAATGATACATTATAACAAATATTTTTATATTTTAGAGACTGCTATTTACGGTTTAGTTCGCAAACTTACAACTTGCATAAGCTCCACGAATCAATTCATTTAACAAATAATTCAATCCAATGCAGATATAAGAATAATGTAGACAGAGACAGTGCTCTTCCAGTTCATAATATGTGGCACTGTGACACTTTCAAAACATATCTTACTACCATAGGCCATCCGAATGTATGGAAAAACGTCATTTATAAAGAAATGAAAGAAGCACTTATAAGTATCATTATGTGTTGTCAAGATAGAATTATTGCTAGAGTCAACAGCTTTGAATTGTGTGGAGTTGATTTCATGTTGACAGAAGATTTTCATCCATTTCTTATTGAGATTAACACTAGGCCTGCATTGTACAATTCAACACCCATTACTGCTAAAATGTGTCCTTCAGTATTAGAAGATGTTGTTAAGGGTATGTAAATTGTTTTGATCTAAATATTCATAAAGTGGCTCTAGACTTAGTTCAACTTAACTACAACACAGGCGGATGTTACCGGCTCCCATGCGCAGAAACCAAATTTCGTCCATTACGTTATCAATAGTTAGTTTAACACATTTCAGTGGCGTCTCTTATTTTGATTTGTTTTTGGCTACGCGTATTGTGCGATGTTTGTTTATTTACGTTATTATTATTTATTTTTCGTAAGTTTCAAGGTATACCGTATACTAAAATGAGTAAAAATGTATTTTAAATAGATATACTAGGTAGGTTAAATTAGACTAAAGTTGTCGCATTAAGGGACCATTTTAAAAATGTCTTTGTTCTCTTTCACATGGAGCTTATAGTAGGTTATGATAATTTTGAATAGATTTTATTTTGCTACAAATCGCATAATATGTCATGTTTTATTTTCATAAATAATACAAAAAATTAAGAAAAATGTTTTTTTGTCTATGAAAATAATCGCTGTAACCAGCGGCGGCCGGTGAAGCATGTTTGGGAGGGCAATCAGCATGATCGGAGACACTCGTGCTTTGTCGTTGCTATACTACTCTTGAGCAATATAGTACGAGCTTGTCCGATCACACCAATTGCCCTTCCAAACATGCTTCACCGGCCGCCGCTGGCTGTATCGTAAGATAGCTATGAAAACAAAAATGAACAGTAGAGTTTATTGTATATAATACCATGAGTTAGCCGGTCGCTATGGCGTAGTGGTCAGCTCATTTGACTGCTAACCATGGGGGCTCGGGTTCGAATCCCGGTGATGGCATGGATGTTTGTATTTGTTATAAAAATTTCTAATGTATCCATAATAAAAATAAAGATATCCTGGTTAATGGCCATCGTAGGTAAGATCAAAAAATAAAATACCATGAGTTCAAAAAGAAATTACATAAGGGTTGGCTATGGACAAATAAAATCATGTCTACTGCAAGCTTTATATAACAATAAATAATTTATGACAACAATAACAGTGATGATAGTTATTTAATTCTAAAACTTGTTGTTGACATTACTTTCATTTTCCATAGCCAACCCTTATGGAATTTCTTTTTGAACTCATGGTAGTATGTTATTAGTCTAGATTAAAAGAATATGTTATTATATGAAAATAAATATTTTTTTCATAACAATTAACAAAAATAAAAAAACTACGTTACAGAAAATTCTATCTATTTCTATAATAAATAATTTGTCTATTCTAATAATAGCTATAGGCTATTCCAAACGTTTAGGCGGAACTACATTTTGCAATCTAGTTACTTTCATCGTTTGAATCGTGCTTTTGGTCGGTTTATTTAAGCTTTATAAATCTTACTTACAATAAACATTTTTTGTTTAAGGTTAATATCATTTTTTTATATTTCGATTTTTTGTGCCATTCTTAATACAAATTTCCCATTTATTTATTATTTTGTCATTAAAATATGTAAAAAAGTATTTTATTTTTGACATATGTCATTCGTTTCCATGGTTTCACTGTCCTAAAATTTTCACATGCCAACGTGAAAAATGAAATAACCCAAGCAAGGTCACTTCTCGTGACAACCTAAAAGAACTAAATTCCCATTTAGTTTCGCCTAAACGTTTGGAATAGCCTGTATCTATGATACAGCGATTATTTTGATAGACAAAAAACGTTTCTCTTAATTTTTCATATTATTTACAAAAATATTTTACAAGGACATTTCTATATGGTTGAATACAAAAAAAAAGCTCTATTCAGTATCAATCAATCAATAATATCTTTATTCTTGCCTTTCGGCCTCGAATTAGAGTACATTATTTTCTCTTATTTACATTCTAAAATATGTGTATGAACTAAATATCCCAATTAAATCTACTTCCCAATTAACAAAAATATAAATAACTAAATAACTAACAAGAAATCTTATAACTATGAAAATAAACTATAAAAAATGGCTAAGCAGTATTTTATTTCCTCTGGAACGCTTAGTCTTTCTTTGAATTTGCTCGAGTTCGGCTTCTTTTGACTCTCGTCATCCATTCTATGCCGCTTCCTGCCTCCTCCAAGATTTTTTCCAACCGTGCTGGCTTTTCTCCTATTTCTGGCCAGCATCTTAAGTGATTCAAGGTTTCTGGTTGTTCTCTACATGTCCGGCACTTCTTCTCTTTTTCATCCCTCCAAAATTGATTGGCTGCCGCCTCGTTCCCGCATCTGAATCTGGCAATCGTCTTCTGGTGTCTGTTATTGTCTCTCAAGTATCTAGGTAATGTTTCGCCTTTTATCTTATGGTAGTCTTCATTGTATCTTGTTTTGTCTATTCTGTTCTGTCTTTCTTGGTCCTGTGCTTCCTTTTCTCTGTCCACCATCCTTGCAGGTAATCCTCGCCTTCTTCCTGCATTCTCCTTACTTCCTCGAGGCCATATTCATTTTTTTCATAGTACTTTCCTCTCTCTGTTCCCCAACTTGTTTGCGTGTTCTTTTTCTTTTCCTTCCTGCGTTCTCTCAGAATTTCGTTGCAGCTTAGTCTGATCTTATGCTCGAATTTTGCTGCTCTGGCCCCGGTGTTGGACTCTGATTTTGTCCCGTTTTGTTTCTGCTAGCACTATATAGCCGGGTGTCTGTCTGTCTAGCTGTAGCGTCCATTTGATGTAAGTCTCTTGTGTTCTTTCTGTCTTCGTATTCGCCCCACCTCCATATCTCGGACCCGTACAGTAGAATTGCCTTTATCATCTGTCATAAAAGAACATTTTTTTGTTAAAAACCGTCCTGAATTCCCTGTCTCCTATGCTCCAGATCTGTCCCATCGCGTTCCTTGCTTTTTTTGTGTGTCCTTTATGTGTTTGGTATTTCCGTTATTTTTTTGAAATATGTACCCCAAATATTTTATTTCCTTCACCTGTCCAAGTTTTTGGTCTTCCCATTTCCACAGTTCTTTCTTCTCTCTGCCGCCTCCTTTTCTGAACTTTACTACTTTCGATTTTTCTGGACTAAGTCGCATGTTTTTCTTCTCTAAGTATTTTTTAAACCTCTGCAGCATTTCCCTTAATTCCTCTGCGCTTTTTGCCAACAATAAAATGTCGTCAGCGTACGTAAAAAAGCACTATTCAAAATTATTATAATCTACTATAAGCTCCATATGGAAAATTAAAATTGATCCCGATAAATTGAAAACGGTACACGATAAAAAAAATAATTGAGAACCTCTATAAATTCACCATGAAAAAAAAGCCTCAAGAAAGTGCACACCAAAATCACTTAAAATTTTAATTTTTGAAGTTATGAGCAAATATAAACCAGAAAATTTACATTTTCGTTCATATCTAGTTACCTATGTATTTTTTTAGAACAAAGACATCGTTAAAATGGTCCCTTAATGATCACCAAAATAAACTTGTATCTCGTATCTCTTAAGGCCTTATCACACTAGAACGCTATCCAAGTCTTATTTTTGTAGGTTTTTTTTTCAGGATCCAAGTCTTCAGATCTTGATATATCACACGGTATTTGAATATTAGTTAAGACTTGGAAATTGTTTGTTTACCCATGCACACATCGTGAAATTATGACAGTTATATTTTGACATAAACAAAAGACAAAGACGCGTCAGCTGTAAGACCTTGGTAAAAAGACCGAGAAATTGTATCCTGTTTCATTTGCCTGGTCTTCAAAACCTAGGTTTTTTCTTCATACTATCACACGCACAAGACTTCGATTCGAATGCAAAGACTTTAATTTTCCAAGTTTAGACTTGAATAATAACTCTAGTGTGATAAGACTTTTACTGTTCTCGAGATCCCCATGCTTAACAAGTTATTTGGGACACGTGTATAATATGTAACTACAGTCTGTTCCAAACGGTTAAGCGGAACTAAATGGGATTTTCGTTCTTTTAGGTTGTCACGAGAAGGGACCTTGCTGGGGTTATTTCATTTTTCACGTTGGAATGTCAAAATTTAAAATTCCAACAATGAAACCATAGAAACGAATGACATGTCAAAATTAAATTATTTTTTTTTACAAATTTTAATGACAAAAAAATAAATAAATGGGAAATTTGTATTAAGAATGCACAAAATATCAAAATATAAAGAAAATGAAATTTTAAAATGATATTAACCTTAACCAAAAAATGTTAATTGTAAGTATGATTTACAAAGCTTAAACAAAACGACCGAAAAGCACGATTTAAGCGATGAAAGTAACTAGATTGCAAAATCTAGTTCCGCTTAACCGTTTGGAACAGACTGTATAAGTTATTATAGTGAATATGTTATTGAACCTTAAAGATGCTATTTGAATGGCAAAATTTCAGTCTGATATATAATAAGTAAAATTATATTTTAACTGTAACAAATATTGTAGGTTTGCCTAAATAAAATACCATTTTAGTATATACTATTATTGACGTTTATTATGCCGAAATTCAGTTTATTCGAAAAAAGAAATCTAGTGACATTTTTGCTGATTTGTTATAGTATAAATATAAATTTACTTTGAATCGTTTAAAAGACATTCAGACCAATTCAGTAACTCAGTTACTATGATTATAGTAACTAAATTTGTCACTATGAGCAAGGTCAGTTACTAACTTTGGGGTATTTCGTATTCCGTAAGACAAAAATTACTACAATATTTAGTAACATGTTACTATAAAAGTTCCTATTATAGTAAGTACCAAATGCTGGTGTTTATAAGTAATAACTTAGTTCTTATGAAGATAAAAATGACGGACATTTGATTTTAAGTGTAATTTTTAGATGTAATAGAAAATGAAGAAGATTAGTAAAGAAAATTATATAAATTAAATAGATATAAAATATGTATGTATGAGTGTAGGTAAATGTTTATATTGCAGGAGATGAAATATATTAAAGATCAAAAAGTCTTTTCCAATTCCTCATTTTTAATATGAGTCTTATTTAAAATTATTTAAAAAAATAGTTTTTGTTTTTAAAAAAATTAACAAAAGTTCTATTCAGTGCTGCAAAAATAGTTTCATGAGGGGGGAGGGTTATAAAATGAGACGTATGGAAGTAATGACAAAACAAGGAAAATGCATCGAAGTAATAAAAAAGCTTCATGGGAGGTTCTAACCCCCAAATCCCACCCGCCTGCGCTGCTGGTTCTATTATCGAGAATTTGTCTTTACATTCCGTTTTTTTCTTTTTAATTTCTACACTCATTTTGTTTTTATTTCATAGTTTATAAATGTATTTTGCAGATATATTATATAAGAACAAAATAATGTAAGCAATACAATATTTTGACATTTTTAACTTCAACTGTCATCTGTATACCACCAATGCGCATGCATGTTGCGCTTCTGTAACTAACTTCATTCTTTTCTGAGTAACTGTCACTAAGATATAACTTTCATAGCGACGTCAATACAGTTGGATATTACAGAATACGAATAATGTTAAAGTTACTATTAAAGTCACTATAAAAGTTATCTTGTAGTAACGTTACTACACGGTAACTATTATAGTAACTTTTTACAAAATTGGTCTGTATAAGGTTTAGTTTATACACAAAGTAATAGTTTAAGTTCACTAACTTACCGTCAGTACTATAACATTTATTTTATTTTATTAACTGTTTTGACTTGCGTCTTCTGTTTTGACTGCGTCTTCTTTAGTTGTGTAACATTTGCCTTTTCTGCTATTATTTCATTTATATATGTAAAATGTATTATAATTGAGCCGTCTAATTTCAAAACCAGATAGATCATTTTTGACAAATTTTTCAAGAGAAACAAAAAACTAATTAATTTTATTATTTATGGAAGAATTAAGAATTTTTTCTTCTTTTTTTTACAAATTGGTATTAGATACCAAATATAAACTCTGTATAAGTATTTTTTTGAGAGAAAATAAAAAAACTCTTTTGGATCTATCTGGTTTTGCAACCAAGCTATGGGATCTATCTGGTTTTGCAACAAAGCTTTGGGACGTATCTCGATTTGAAAAGAATTTTATTGCATTACCTATTTTTATCAATATTAAAACTCTAAAAAATAGTAATAAGGGTGAAAAAGACCATTTATTAGAAAAATCCATTATTAATAGAATATGCATGTTAAAATATAATTAAATAAAATACTGTTTTTTATTAATAACGTATACGTTAAAGTTCTCATATCATAAAGTTTGATAGAAGTACCTACTACTAATAAAGTTTTCACACCGTTAATGACACAACTGAAAAATAATTTAATAATAATTCTGCGATTGGTGCGCAGTAGTCTACGCACACCTTGATCTATCTGCTTTTGAAACTGATATCTTACTTATCTGGTTGTGCAACCAACCGTTACTTTCACACCGCAAAATTAATAGTATATAGCTCCTTCTGAATGTTATGACTTCGCCTACTGATAGATCTGTAGGAAAACAAAAAATAAATGACATAATCTGAAAATCGAAAATAAATTGATCTATCTGGTTTTGAAATTAGACGGCTCAATTTAAAGATGGAAATTGTTGTCTATTAATTTGCATTCATATTTTATTATTAAATCACCAATTTTTGTGGTTTATTTAGTTTCTCGTAATACATTTTTGACAAGAACGCAACTAACAACAATTTATTAAATAGTATAAAAAATAAAGTCAGAAAATGTGATTTTATTAAATGATTTAGGGCATTAGCATAGTATAGGCATAGCATAGTATAGTGCATTTATTCTTAATTCTGTTAAACATTGCAACTGAACTAAGTGCCTAAGGACGTACATTGCTTAAAAAGCTCCTTGGAATAAACTGCTTCAAGAAAACAAGCAATTACTATTTAAATACAACTTAAATAATAACAATCAAATTAAATACACATAAGTCACATTTATTTACACCATCTGTTTATCAATGCTCCAGGTTAAATATGAGATTTTTTATATAAGTACAAGCAAAAGTTGCCACCTGTTTCAAGATGCCGCCCGAGTCGGTTGCTTACTTCTTTGCTTAAATTATACAGTGCGATCATTAAATCTTGAGCGTTACATAATGGTAAACAATGGGTTTTAAAATATCAAAACTGTATTCTAATTCACAGCTGAAAATACCAATTTAACAGAGAACTGATCAGATTACTTCGTTAGCAACAACGAACTAACCCGAGGAATAACGGAATTCTGGTGCTAACTTAAAATATGTTATCAACTCATTAGCGTGTAGAGAAAAACAGTGTTCATTTAATAATTAATTCGTATAAGGCAGGGGTCCCCAAACTTTTTTGGCCGTCGACCCCCAGAAGAGTTTTTCGACTTCTTATCGACCCCCTCTATTTTACAATTACGTTATTATAATAGGACAAACAAAAAAGACGCTTATGTGATTTCTTAATATTGTTTATTGTACAATGTTTTTATTTATAATATATTTATCTAATTGCATTACAATAATATTATTATTAAATAAAATTGCCTGTCATCGTCAATGTGACGGGTGTGGTTGGTGACTCTTTGCAAGATTAGCAATGTCGGGTTCAAAATTAGTTAATTTCAGCCTTAAATCGCCACGAAATTCTACATCCAACTTGTTTCTCTGTTTTGTCAGAATGGAATTAACATGGCTAAAACCAGCCTCAAACATATACGAATTTGGAAATGCTAGCAAAAAGGGAACTATAATTTCCGAAAGTTTGGGATATTTCTGTTTAACATTTACATTAGTCTAAAAGTAATTTAAAGTAACATTTTTAAAAAGCGTTTTAGCTTCAAGATCAACTGATAATTCAATAAGTTCATCTCTAAATCCTCAAAACGCAATTCAAAATCTTCCCTCAATTTTTGAAGATGCTTTGTGTATATTTCCAAGTCTTCATCTTTTACTTCCAACTGTCGCAAATTCGAAAAATATTGAAAATCTCTTCGTAAAAATGAAGATCTAAATAAGTCTAATTTAACTTGGAAGTCTAAAAGAAGTGTCCAAGCTTGAATAATCGTAATATCTTTACCTTGTAACCGGGTCTGGATGTCATTAACTATGTAGCTACACAGTTATATATTAAAATTATACTAGTAATTTTTAACTTTTTTCCATAGACCCCAATCGACCCCCGAGCCAGAATCTTCCCCTAACAATGTCATATCGACCCCCGGGGGTCGATATCGACTACTTTGGGGACCCCTGGTATATGGTAATAAAAATAGAATGTACGCGTATGTGTATATGTCCTTGGAAATAAGTTTGATAATTAAATGTTTCTGTCAAGTATTGCATAACGTTCAAGATTCAATGATCGCACTGCACTATAATTAAAAAAGAAGACAAAATTTAAACTATAGTCGGATTGCTGATAGGTGACTGTTACATGTATGAATCAAGTAGTGCATTCATATAATAATCTAGTTACCATTTTTCTGCGATTTTAAAAATGTTTTTTGTTTTTGTTATTTGTGTTAACTGTCAGTGTCTGGTAATAAATATTAATTAAAATACGGCTTGCGGCCAATTATTAAATTCACAAACTTTAATTTTAAATCTGCTTGAATAAATAACAAATTATAATCCAAAATTTACGTATGAGTATAAATTTTTCCTTATTTATAATTATAACCTTAAAATTAATAATTTTGTTTGTTTGAGTACTGCTTGAAATTTATTTTCGCGCTCTAATTAGTAAATATATCTACGAATCATGCCATCTTTTTCATCTCTTTCTAATGTTTTGTTTTTTATTCAAATAATTTGGTAGGTTAGTTGTCAACTTGCGTCACTATACGTTACTATGGGTATGCAAATAATTATAATGATATAGACAGAGAAAGCATATAGTATTGAATATCGATACTTGTAGCAACGAACAGTCACTTATCAGCAATCCGACTATACCTAGAAACTTTTAAATTATTCTTATTAAAATATTTCTTGAATACTATGTATAAACACATTTAATATATGAAGTAAAACTGTTCTTTAAAATACAATATTTATTTTTTAAAATGCATGTGCACATTAAGTTTCAACTTAAAGAAACTGTACAATAAGTTACAATTTATATTTATAAAATGACTTAAATACGAAATATACACCAATTATATATAAAACTACCTATGTATAAATTAATTATATTTAAAAATAGTAAAGAACAGAAGAAAATAACGAAATATAACTTTTCTAGTGACAGTAGACCATGCCAGAAATCCAAAAGCACCAACAGGAAAATTTGAAATGATTTACAAGTCAAAAATTACATCAAAACCGATCGAAAATTGCCCAGTGTTATCAGTAAATGGTATAAATTATTTTAAAAAGTTCAAGAAAGCTGAAGAGAAAGTTGAATCTATAAAGAATTACAGCAAAGATGGTTTCGAAAATGGTGTTATTCAAAATATTTTAAATATAAACCCGGAGGAAGTGAAAAAGGATGTTAGGAATACATTAGAGAAAATACTATCGATAATACATGTTGAAAAAGAGAAACGGATAGTCGATAAGGAACAGAACGAGTATCGAAGTGAAACGTTCAAAAGCATGTTATCTGAATTTGTGAATATAATATCGTCAGGAATAAACCAACCACATGGAAAAACAACAGAATCAACAGAATTATAATGCATAATATATTCAAAAGTAATTGTCAAAGCTTGTACTCATTAACATTAATGTCTATGTATTGTATATATCATATACAACTGCCTTACTTAACATTTGCACTATTTACACATATTTCAACATTTAAAATAAGTCTTACGGCCATCTTTTCCACTCACACTACTGGTTTAAGTGAAAAAGATAACTTTGGTCTTGAATTATTTTTACCGAGAATTTTCTTCTGCTCTTCTTTCACTCTTTTATCTTGCTCTTTTCGTAACTTTTGACGTTCTTCTTCCATTTTACGTTGCTCTTCAACCATCGCCAATCGCTCTTCCGCCTGTAAACAATTCAATAATTAAAACAAAACATAAATTAGACCTGTACAAATGTATAACACAAGATACTTTCTATTATTTTAAATCAAATAAGAGTGAAAGAAATGAACATTCTTTGACACGTACTTAATATAGTCATAAAAGACTTTAATAATATTCACAGCAAATTTTAACCCTTTCGCTACAGACGGTAAATTGCTTGTTACCATTTGAACTTAACACATTCGTTGCGTATTCGCTTGTTTAATATTAAATAGAGGATAAGAATTCTGCTAACTGGCGTCGTCGACACCGAATATGTTAAAGGAAAAATATATAGATAAATAAATATTGGGAGGAATCATCACCACCATTTGTTGATAGATTACTCTAAAATAGGGGTCCGCAAACTTTTACAGAGGGCCACATCAAGATTGATGGCGGGCTTGAAAAATTAACTTGAAAAACATGTTTGAAGTATTAGATGCAATTTTACAACTGCGACAGTACATAAAATGTGACTGTTAAAAATTATATATATTATTTATAGCTGAAATATCATTAATAATAAAAATACTAATTTTATGGATCAATATTATTTAGTTACAATTACTTTTTAATTTTTGCTGTCTTTATGTAAGTAAAACTTTTTTCATAAGGGTCAAATGTTTGTGGGCCGTATAGTTTCAGGACCCCTGCTTTAAAATATTTTTAGTTCGAATGATATTGTATAGAGGAATACCCCGTATTTACTACACTCACATTACTCACAATTGTTAATCCGTACACTTTTCGTTTTCCATTGATCCCATTTCGTATCTAGCCTCACTTACTCATACGCTTTCCGGCATGACGCCGCTGAATCGATTTCCGCATTTCGTACTTACATAGTTCTCTTAAAATAAGACCTACAGTGTCTTTTTTAGTCATAACTCTGTTAGTTTCGTACGTTAGGCTCGTATATAACGATTACAGTGCATTACAGGCATGGATAAGTGATAATAAAGTAGTGATTTGCTTCAGATACATTTCGTACATGCTTGAAAACCATTGTGTAGGTATATGGAGGGATTTTGTACATAATATTGTAAAGCTGCCGTGATTCCATGGGAAGACGGTTGACTACGGAACCCAAATACGAGGATTAAATACACGTTGAGTCTAAAATTTTCACTTTCCGATGCTGCGCAAATCATGTCCAAGAGTATATAATATTTAAAAATGAGTACCTGTTTGTACAGGGACAATAAATACAATGGTCGAAACGTCACAGAGACCATGTAGTGCAGAAGGTAAAAAAAAAATAGAATCTACCTTCTGTTCTATATTTAGTTCCGTATCTAGAGATTTTGACGCCCAGTGAAAAATGAATACAAATAATAAAAATCAAAATATAAAAAGTTTTTACCGAGAAAAAAAATTAAAAAACTAATAAAAGTTAATATGAATATATATTTTTATGTCCAGCGCATTACTGTTTTGATATAAAACATTATTTAACTATTCATTTTTGTACCTAAAGCGCCCGGGGCAATTGCCCCGTTGCCCCGCCCTAGATACAGCTCTGCCTATGCGTCACTTAATTTATTATTATTAGTTAAGTCCGCAGACTGGTCTATGTACGAATGACCATAATATAGTCGGCACCTGACGATGTTGCCGCTGTACTAATGTAATACCTCGACGAATACATCGTTGATATGGTATACACTGTCAGTTTTTTTTTTGCAACTAAGACCGCTGTAACGAAAGGGTTAAATTACAATCACACAACTTTATGGTGAACCCATATTTTTATGGCAAAAACCATTCAATTTCCAGATAATATTAAAGAACAACATTTAAAACGATTTTATTTCATTCTTTTTTATTACATATTACATCTACATATACATTTTGGACTAGACATAAATATATACCAAATATTATAAAAAATATCTTTTATTGATTTCGAGAGTGATTTTTAACATATAGTTTTCTTGTGCTCAAGGATGGATTACCCAGTAAGCAAGGTAAGCATGTGCTTAGGTAAGTCACTAGTATTTAAAAAAATTTCAGGACACCGCAAAAGAAAATGAAAAGAAACGACTAAACGATACGGTAAACTCCGATGAACAAACGGTACAATTCACTATCGAATCATCTTTATCATTAATGACTAACATAAACGAATGTAAATTACTTCTCCAAATTATCATTGAAATGACACTTTCTTGTTTTAGACATTTTTAGAGGGTTAGTTGGAACTAAAAAAATCATTAAATTTTAACGATTTCTTAATAAAAATTTTCTTAATTGTAATTTAAAATAAATTACAGTCATTGGTTAAAATATTTTAAATTAGAAATGAACTGTTTTAAGTATATGTTTCTTGTATCTGTAAAAATATTTTCTTTTGTGATATACATCATGAAGTTATAATAAAAACACGTGCAAATTGTATGTTCATTATAGAAAATATATTTAATACACATCAGACATAAGTAGAGAAACAAAAGTATTTCTTAAATTATTTGCAGCAACAGCCAAATTATAAGTTAGAACCTGTTCTTAAAAATATTTGTTGTAAAAATGATAACAGACTTATTGAAACCTGTTAAGCCATAAATAATAACAATAATAATAATAAACCTTATTGTCGGCGAAGTTTCAGCCAGGGCTGGTCTTCCAACTTAACCTTTTTCAACATATTAATACAATAATACATTATATATAAAATTAGTTAGTTAGTTAAAATTTTTGGCGTACAACAACAAAGGCTATTTGCGCCTAACGCAGCCCATTTAAATGACTACACTACTATATATAAAATTACATTCTTACAATTTATACAAATTAGCATAAGAAATTTAGCGAAATTTAATAGACGTACGGGCGAAAATATATGACCTGGGAAAAAAAAGTAAATTAACGAAACGAGATTACCTAGAGTGATTTTTTTTTTTCTGCAACCATGTTTTATATTTTACTTTGAATGATTGCACAGAGAGAGATTTTAGGCACTTGGGTATTTGATTATACATAGATGGGGCGCAATAGGAAAAGGATCATTCAAAATGAGCTTTTGTGGGCTGGAACTTCTAGGCTATAAAAGTCTAAGAGTAAGGCTATGGAGGGAAGTTCTCGGAACTAGTTTGCAGCTTAAATAGGTAGGCGTTTGGTTAATTACTAACTTATGAATGAACGAAGCAAAGTGTAAATTTCGTCAATTTAACAAACTCAACCCTTTAGACGTCGAAGTTCTACTACGAAGTGATAGTACAAATCTTACACAGTAGTTTTGAATTTTTTGAATTCGGAGTTTATCAACGTGAGTGATAAAGGAGTGATCTATAATACCACCATAATTAAAAATAGATAACACTAAACTATCAGCAAGTGATTTTCTTAAATTGCGAGATAGACAAATTCTATTCATATATAAGTTTTTTAAAGAAGAAAGGCCCTTTTTAAAAGTGATGTAATATACGAGTTAAATCTCAATTAAGTATCTAGAATAATGCCTAGATTCTTATGCTCATGCACTAATGATAGAATATTATTATTTAGTTCAATTCTCACTTCGCCGTGATCCAAACTATCATTAGGGGTAGATTTATTCCCGAAGATCATAACTGCTGATTTTTTAGCATTAACCGTTAAGTAGTGGTTATTACAATAATGTAGAAGGGAAACTAGATCTTGATGCTTGTAACTGCAACTATTGTCTCTGGCTTGAAGGATAAGTGCAATTGGGTATCATCGGTAAAGGGACGAATTTTACAATATTTTATTGCATTTTCCATATCAAAGATATAAATAGAATAAAGAATCGGTCCCAGACATGAGCCTTGCGGTACGCCCTTCGAAACAAATCTATCGTCCGACGTTTTTTTATTCAACAATTCTCTCTGCGTGCGATTATTGAGGTAAGATTCGAAAAATGTTGTAGTGTGGATGTCAAAGCCAATGTAATTTAATTTGTAAAGAAGTTCATGGTTAATACTATCAAACGCCTTGGTAAAATAGAGAAATAATAAGCAAGTTGACAATTTATTATCAGTTGAAGCAAAAATATTGTCCGTGACATCCAAGAGAGTAGATATTGTACTATGCTCAGGTCTAAATCTAGATTGTGTTTCGGAAATAATGTTATTTGAGAAAACATATTTCGACAGCTGAGCATATATGATTTTTTCGAAAACTTTGCCGTTAGAAACATTAGCCGTTAGAAAAAATAGAGAAACATTATTTTTATTCAGTATAACTTAGGAAGCTTGTTAATGAAAGAAATAGTGTAATAGCACTACCAAAACCAGGTAGACCTAGATAAACTGACTTAATTGTTGATAAAAAAATTGAAATGGTGTCGATAAAAAACCCTTTTGCGTCATTATCACACCTAAAAAAAATATTAAACGAAGAAAATGTACCAAACATTTCTTCAACTACAATCAAACGTCGTCTTAGAGAAGCCGGTTTACGGGGATGCAGACCTGTCTAGAAGCCTTTAATATCTGCCAAGAATCGAAAGGCTAGATAAGAATTTGCAAAAAAGCTTATAAACTGGTCAGTTAAAAAATGGAACACAGTCCTTTTTTCGGATGAGAGAAATTTTAATTTGTTCGGTTCCGATGGTGTGAAGTGGGTTCAATGTCCTATTAACAAAAGAATGGATCCAAAACATAGCATACCAACTATAAAAGACGGTGAAGGTAGTATGGTTGTGTGGGAAAGTTTCTCGGGTTTTGGTATGGGCCCATTAATTATAACCAGTGGTATAATTGACAAAGTTTATTATATAATTATATTGGGATGTGATAATGTTACCATTTGTCGAAGAAATCATGTACCTAAAGTGGATTTTTCAGCATGACAACTACTCGAAACATACCTCCGGGGAATTGTCAAAGATTGGTTAAGAGTCAATAAAATTAATGTGTTGAAGTGGCCAATTCAAAGCCCTGATTTAAATCCCATAGAGAACCTTTGGGATGATGTTGATAAAAAAATAAGAGTAAAAAAAAAAAGAATGACGAATTATTTTTGAAACTAAAGGACACATGGCAAAATTTAAATCATGACAAAATAGATATATTATTACTACCTATGAAGAAAGCTATATTATTAATACCTTAAAGGATACTCCACTCTTTAAACAAACGTCAAAAATGAACCTATTACCAGCTCATATATCCACTTACAAGGACAAAAAAGTATTCAGTGTTCCGAGTCAACAAAATTTTTAGGTATAATGATAAGTAATAATCTGAGTTGGAAAAATCACGTTAGATATATGCTACCTAAACTTAGCAAATCTTGTTTTATATTAAAAAACTTAAAGATATGGTATCTTCTGATATACTTAGAACTGCTTACTTTGGAACTTTCACGCAACAATGAGCTATGGCATTTCGTGTTGGGGAAATTCCTCTGAATCCTCAATGGTTTTTGTACTTCAGAAACGTGCTATTCGCATAATAGCTGGTGCCCCCTTTAGATCATCTTGCAGATCCCTTTTTCCTGTTTTGTCCATATTAACTCTTCCATCTGTTTATATATTAGAAGCCGTAATGTTTGTTAAAAATAATCCGCACCTTTTCGCTACCAATTCTGGCTTTCATTCTTATAATAACCGTAGTAAATACTCAATTATATGTCCCTCTCATAGCTCTGCACTGTACAGTAAAAGTCATCAACACATGGCTTTAACATTATTTAACTGTGTACCACCTGCATTAAAGTCTATAACGTCCAATAGAGCATTTAAACTAAAATTTAGACATTTTTTACAATCCAACTGTTTTTATAGCATACAGGAATATTTACACCATATGGGCTAATATTAAATTATGTAATCTTCTAACTGTATAATTTTTTAAATTTATTTGTATTGTTTAACTCATGTGGTTTCAATTTATATTATATGTGTCATCTTGACTAAACCACAACATTTCTATAACGTGTTATTGGTTGAATAAATTATTATTATTATTATTATTATTATTACTAACTATTTTACAAAATTTATTATATTTTAGTTATATTTATTAATAATATTTATTTGTTGCTCTACTTTTGACCCATTACGTTTTTAAAACATTGTATAAATTTTTGTAAAATTTATATAAACAATATTATTTTTTCTATATGACTTGCTTCCTAACAAGGATACAAAAAACGAAATTTGTATTATCAAATTTTACCTTCGATAAAAAAATATTATAATTTTTAAAATGTTTCTCTACTTATGGCCGATAGTGTATGATTCCAGTTTTGTTTGGTGTGTAAATTTTCTTATAAGCAGTAACGCCCCACATGTAATTTTATTAAGTCATCCTATAAATAGTACAAAATAACTTACCAGTTTCTTCTGGGCTTCTTCAATTTTGCGATTATTTTCAGCCATGATTTGTTCGAGGGCCTCCCGTTTTCGTCTTTCCTCCTCCTATAACATAAACTCACGTGAAAATTTGGTCCAGGACTCGTTGCGCCCAACTCCTAGCTCTCACGCATAGTTAACTCGTACATTCGCGCATACATTCCACATACAACTTACAAAAATTACACATTAGTTTGCAAAGGATCTTAATATACTAGAAGTGTGCATCCACACTCTACAGTTCAAATAATGATGGAATAAAATATTTATACAGGACTAAACAAAATCATAGTTAGGTTTTAATGTGTAAAAATATTAACCACAACAGGTACCGGTTTACATAAACCAATATTTTACCATATCCAACCACCAAATTTTCTGTTTCAAATAAACCAATAATTGATAATAAAATACCTGTTGCATTTTTCATGATTGTCATACCATTATACAAAAGTTTCTCATGCCCTTAATTGAACACATTATACAAGAATAATATGTACTTTTCATTAAATAAATTTTAAAGAATTTCAATTCAATTTTCAAATTTAATATTAACTGCAATTAAACTTTAGCCATTACATTCATTATTGCCAAATATATATCCATTTTTCAACTAAACAGTTCTCTTCAGAGCACAGCGATGCGTGTTTAATGCTAATTAGTATGTTCATCTTCTTTTACTGTCAAAATTTTCTTTTGATGCTATGCATATCTGCTCAGGAGTTGATAAACTTCGAATAATTTATACTGAAAAATAATTAATTGTTTATACAAAGATAATAGACTAGTCCAGTGAAGTCCAACCGAAATCATTTGCTGTGCTCAAAAAAATCTTATTGGTCGATTGTGGGCCGCACAAATAATCAGGATAAATTAATCACACTACTATATTTTATATCCATTAATAACTTTATAATATCATCAATAAAATTAAAAATCAAGCTTTAAATTAAATTTTAATATGTTTTTTTTTTAATATTATTTGCTAATTTTTGAATATCAACTGGTAATTTAGTCGACGCGCAACGCAATTGATTCTTCATATTTTCATCCGTCAGCTTGTTTCGATTCTTCTATTTAAGGATTTTAAGTTTCGAGAAGAAAGATTCACAGACATAGGTAGTTCCTATTGCAGCTGTAATGTACATTGCTTCGTAATGTACTGTAATGTACTTGTTTCAGGTTGGGAAATTTCCAGAATATATTTTCCGTAAAATTCCAATTTATCATTGACTCCAAACATATATTTTTATTCTATACTCGATTGAAAGTCAATTAATACCATTTGTAAATTTGAGTTAAAAAGGCGCTAGTTGCACATCAACCTCAAATGGATTTACTAATGTTCAGAAAATGTCTTCATACTTTTAAGAATTTTATAACTTCGTTTGTATATTTAGAAAAATATTTGTGATCACTATTAAAGTTATTTAATAGCGGAAAATGAAGGGCATTATTTGACCTCAGTTAAATTTAATTCTCTAGATCAGAGATCAGCAACCAGCGGCCCGTGGGATGAATGCGGGTCGCTGCAAACGATTTTATGCGGCCCACAAGAAAATACATTTTTTTTTTTATCCAGCGTGACCAAAACTTTACTGCTGTGCTGATTTAGGCTGCTTACACACTAGGTATATTTATACCGACGAAAATACGTGTAAACCGGCGTAAACAAGAACTTAACCCTCTCATGCGCCACGTACACGTACGTGGACACTTACAATTTTCAGTATTATTCTAATATCTATACTTGAAATGAGTATCTAAGTGAACATAGTTCACGTTTGTGTACTTAAGTTTACCATAAATGATCAGAGATGGCAATAGCTATATCGTATTTCCCAAAAAAAAAAAAAATGATTTGAAAAATGCTGCACGATGTAAAAGTTCGAGTTGTACGAAGCGAAAGAGATATATTTGCAATAGATGCGAAATATATTTTGTGCCCTGAATGTTTTGAGTCATATCACACCTAAAATAAGTAAAACGTTATATTTCAGTAATTAGTTTGTAAAATAAATTTTGTTCCAATATAATGTGATTGATTTTTTTTTTAAACCTTATGCACTTTGTCCACATATGTAGACAATTCTTTTTTTATTAAAAAAAAAGAATACTTCAATGTACTTTTTTCAAAATTTATGTTCTTTTGCCTAATTTATACCAAATTTCTTATAATATATTTTTTTCATACGACAAAACTAAAATCTAAAAAGTTGCGCATGAGAGGGTTAAGATCGTAAAAAAATAGAAATTACAAAAGAAAGTATGGCCCATCGAAAAATTTTGTTACTGAATGCGGCTCGCGACTTTCAAAAGGTTGCCGACCCCTGCTCTAGATCAGTGATTCTTAAAGATGTACCAAAAATAAGTTATTAATTTTTATTGATACTAAAAATAAATCTGCTATTAATCAAAATTATGAGTCTTTTAATGCAATTAAACAAAAGAAATTAACTTCTTCTGAATTTAAATTTCCCCCTCCCCCGCCGAGATGTTTTTCTACACATACCCAATCTTCGCGCAAAAAGGGGTCGCCGACCAAAAAGTTTGAGAAATACTGCTCTGTATTTACTTGCGCGCAATAAAGTTTTTTTTTTTTAATTTTAAAAAGAAACATTTTAAACATTTAAGAAGGGCTGAAGAAAAACTTTAATTGGGCCACTGTTGGACATCGCTGGACTAGTCGAAACATTACATCGAACTAGTTGTTTTCATATTGAGCCAGAGGTGAAGAAACAAAGAACTTACCTCCTCTGTGCCACAGGGCATAACACCTATACCATCTAGACGTTGAGAAGCTAGTATTACTATTTTTTGTATCCATTTATAATAGCTTTTATAAAAATAGCTGTATATCTGTTAATATCCATTAAAAGGGTCTTGTACCACATTCTGAGTCCAATTATTGATATATTTAATGATATAATTATTTACTATATTAATGTTGCATTTATTCACCAGGAAAACTCAACTAACCACTGAATATGGAGACTTGACAAAACTTGCCATTGCGTGAAACTGAGCGTATACGAAATGCAGGTTGTCTACAAGTAAATTTCTAACTTTTTAAAGTGTGATCTGTTTTCGCCTCCAGGACGGACAAACAGGATGTTCGTCTAGGCAAAACATTCAACAATCTGCCAGAGCTTATTCGACCAGTAACGGTCGGTGAATCATTTTTGAATATGCAATTACAAGGAATACACACGCTCGTGCTTTGTCGTTGCTATACTGCTGTTGAGCGATATAGTACGAGCTTGTCCGATCATACTAATTGCATACCCAAACATGTTTCACCGACCGCCACTGTATTCGACTAAGGTTAAGCTCACACGTACCACAGCATAACAGCAAGAGTATATATACACACCAGTTTTGCAAGTGAAAGATCTAAAATCCCTTCGCAAAATGTTTATTATCTACTACCGTTTTCCTAATTCTACTGTTCTAGATTTTTACTAACTAAACCTAACCTAATTACCTAAATTGATCGTATTTACTAGTTCATTACACTATTTTTAATGAGCTAATGCAGCGGTTCCCAAACTTTTTTGACCGCGACCCGGTACGAGGTTTTAAAATTTTTCGCGACCCACCTTATGAAAAAAAAAAACATTTATTTACAAAACAAATATTATTTTAAAGCAGTAGCTTTATAGTAATAAAGAGTATAGTATAGTAATAAAGAATATAGTATAGTAATAAAGAGCACAAATACACACTATTCTAGTGATTAACTGACAAAAAAAAAATAATATGTACAAAAAAAATCTTTTTTGTTTTTACAATTTTTTTCGCGACCCGGCAAAATTTTTCTGCGGCCCGATGCCGGGTCGCGACCCACCCTTTGGGAAACGCTGAGCTAATGTTTGGAGGAAAATAAAGTACTGTATACCTAAAAACTAGGTAATTAGGTTAGATATAGTTAATAAAAATCTAGAACAGCAGAATTAGGAAAATTAGGAAAACGATAACAGATAATAAACATTTTACGAAGGGATTTGCGATTTGTCACTTACAAAATTAGTGTGTATATGAACTCTTGCCAGCATAACCACACCTAAGTGGATAACGAAGTGTGGGCGGTAATGGGACTGAAGTCGGTTTGGACGGCCGTCGCAAGGCATGGACGGTATGGTCCACAAAACTGTAGTCGTATGTTGCGTATCAAGTCACACAGTGACACGTCAACCACTCGCCGCTGACTACGCATCCTGTTAATTACTTGGTAACATTTTTATGATTGATACACGCGTTTTATTTATTTTTTTGTGATATGTCGACAAATGAAGAGTCCTTTCTAAAGCTCATTCTAAAATAATTACAAAATTTGTCCTCACACATTCTCAACGAATAATAAAGCAAGTGAACCTGGCTCTTATTCATATTTTCTATAAAGGATGAACCCAAAAAATTCTGTTCCTACGACCTAATAAAAGCCAGAACAGTGTTTCCCTTTAAAAATCAATTTTAGTGGTAAGTTTGCGGTGTCAACACAACCACACAATAACCGCAAAATAATTACAAATGTGTGGTATGTGTGAGTATTAGAGATGGGTCGTTCATGAACGAACCGGCTCACTGAGCCGGCTCAGTACACTGACCGAAGTGACACGGTTCACCAAATTGAAATGAGCCGGCTCACAGCTCACTGTATAGTTTCAAGTTTCAAGGATACGATTGGTCGGGCGATTGTGAGTAGTGACCGGAGTGATCCGAATCTGGATTGATGTCATGTTGAACTTCGCGAGAACTCGGCTTGTAATGTATTATCATTAAGTGTATTATTTATTGTCATCAATTTGTAGGGCAGTTTATTTGAAACTAATAGGCTTAGTCTGTATTTTCTTACAACCATACTATATAAAAATATTGCCGAAATCCCAGATGTCACAGTTTACAGTTCATATATTGCAAGAACCGGCTCTAAGCGAAGTTCTACCTACGAACGAACGACCGACCTCGGAAACATGTTTACTTAACCGGATCACTGAGCCGGATCAATGAACCGGCTCAACAAACTGAACGACCTCCACTGATCCGGTTCCGCAAACTGAGCCGAAATTCCCATCTCTAGTGAGTATATCCTAACCACCGTGGTGTGGTTATGCTGTGATACGTGTGAGTTTAGCCTAAGATATTTGAAATCCCTGTCGCATCGTTTATGCTACCGAAAACTTTTGCTAGTATTTTTGTTCATAAATTTTTAGTAATCAAATAATCATTTAAAATATATTTTAATTTATATATTAAATATAAGTATGTATTTCTGTATAAAAGTCCTAAAAATAATAATAAATTTGTTAAACTTAAAGAGATTCTTTACTTCACAAATTATTTTATTGTCACTAGACGTACAGTTATGGAAAAATAAAAATAAATAAAAAATAGGACACCGTTTTAATCTATGGACTATATATTGAACGGACTGTTCAAAGGTAAGAATGCAGTATTGTTCTTATGGCAAAAGGGAGCGGTGTTGCCAAATGTTGTAAAAGTGTCAAATGTGTCATTATAATAATATGAAAAACTCGTATGATTTACAAAAATCAACTCTTATAAAACTCAAAACAACACTCAACAAAAACAAATGACCATTTGTAGAATATTGCGTCTTCACAGATCAGCGCGTTTTAGAGCTGACAACGTCGACAAGCAAGACAAGGATAGCATAATTGTATAAACCCATTAGAGAGTACGAAAAAGAACTACTCCATATGTCCTGTATTGCATACTCACCTTTGAACGGACTATAGTGCGTATATTTTTTCTAGAATTTATTTGTTTAAATCAGGTTTTCTAATTATGACATCTGTCAAACATTAAGTTGTCAATATATTGTCAACACTGCAAAACAGGTATGCCCTCTATTAATAATTTTGTTAAGGCTAACATAATTGCTAAAGCGGCGAATTGCTGGACATTACGGATACAAGTTTTGGGTATAGATGCCTACTATTCAAATTCGTATAGGTAGATTCACACTAGACAAAAAGAGGTGTCCTTTTTTTGTCCATAACAGTACATTTCGGCTACGAAGTAGTCATCTTCTTAGTCTTATTTAACTACTGAAGATGGCTACTTTGTAGCCGAAATGTACGTCTAGTGACAATAAAATAATTTGTGAAGTAAAGATTCTCTTTAAGTTTACCTTTTCCTAAACTTCACGTTAACTCAACAATTAATATTAAATAAATTTGTTATTCCAAAAGTGTACTAATATAATCACTATTATGAATTAAATTGCGTTCATGTTTTTGTACAGTGTAGCTATTGATCTTAAGTCTCTTTTATTCAATGAACTAATCAGATCTTCAACCACGGTAGCACCGTCCAAAAGTGGACGATTTAGGCTTTCACATAGACAGCAGAAAAATTGCATATGTATTGTATTAAAAACATCAAAAATGTACAAATTCAAATTTGCCATAAAAAAATTGTGCAAAAAGAAAATTACCATCTTTTTAGAGAAGAGCATATGAATTACGTATTTTGAACTTTTAAGCAGCATTAATTTTTAACCGTGTATCTGTATTATTAGCATTAGGATAAGTACAAAATATATAAATAAATAACATTTGGAAAATAAATAAAAAACCTACAAGAGTTGTACGGCCAGGTTAAATAAGTGTTACTTTATAATTATTACTTAATAATCTTTAAATACATATATCACAAAAAAAAACGTTTGTTTAAAAAAATTAATAAAATAATAGGGGGGGAGACCATGTTTTCTCTAAAAATGACTTTCTGCTACCCTACGCTAGGGGTACGTACCAAGGATATGTTTGGTAAAATAATTTACTATAAAATGTGTTACTAATACAATCTTTATTTTTAACTGCCCCCGTATCCATAATCAAGCTTGATAATAATAATTTTTGAATTATTTTTTCGAGCTTTCTACTCGCCCTATAATTTTACAGGATACCTTGAAATAGCTAACACGCCAAGGGGCAGACGAGAAAAAAAAAATTGTTTCTTTCAATTTATTTATTATGGTGGGTTTAGTCAACACTTAGTTTTGGTCTTAAGCTGCATTCAGAGCTAAGTAAATTAACACGCTGTGCGTTATGGACAGTTAGTAAACGAGGTCATTTGGTATGATCGGACATGCTCGTGCTTTGTCGTTCCTATACTACTGTTGAGCGATATAGTACGAGCTTGTCCGATCATACCAATTGCACTCGCTTACTAACTATCTATAACGCACAGCGTGTTAATTTACTGAGCTCTGAATGCAGCTTTAGTTTTAATCTTATGTTTGAATTTTAACCTTAAAAGATAAACTATCATATTACTACGAGCAATTTCATATAACACATTGATTTAGTTTTAGTCTTAAGGTTCTTAAAACCGACCTTGAGAGTTAACTAATGGTGAGTTTAGTCAACACTTAGCGATAGCTGCTGCGTTAATTTGAATCTTACTCTTAGTTTTAGTCTTGGCTTTCATCGTCTTGAATGAGTACGGGTTTATACAATGTTTTAACGAGTTTTAACTTTTAACAAGTAACCAATGAGACGTCGAGTTTAACGCACGCGCATAGTATCATTTTTCTAAATGTCAAAAAATTAAAATTTTTGGTTATTGACAAATATAACATTGTGTGTAAACATGTACCGAAATAAGTCTAGAAGTGTTGCTGCTATTTATGGCCTTATGTTGGCCACGATGGGTGCTTTTAGAATTTAAATCGGGGTGCGCGCACGCGCATGGTGCGTTTTAACGTGATTTACTCCCAGCCGTAGGAAAGTTAGAATTTAGTTATCTTTCAAGGCCAGAACCATAGGACTAAAATTAAAGAAATGTGTTGTATGAACTTGCTCGTAGCGATACGATAGTTTATCTTTTAAGGATAAAATTAAAATATAGGAGTAAGACTAAAGCTATCGCTAAGTGTTGACTAAACTCACCATAACATTCAACTTTTCTTAGCACTAACATTAAATCCGCTTAAATGCGCGTGCACTTACACTGACATAAAATGTGCAGGTTATATATTACGAACTATTAACAATTTCATTATTGTTTTTATTCCGGAATATCTTTATTCACAATGTTTATTTATTGAATCGTTATCTATAAACAAATATTTTGACTTTTGACGTTCCAAATATTAGTTATGTTCGTCAACACGGTCGGCCTTGGTAGCGTAGAGGTAGCGCTCCTGCTTCACGAGCCAAAGGTCCCGGGTTCAAATCCCGGTCAGGGCATGGATGTTTGTAAGACACAGTGTAATTGGGACATTTAGTCCTGTTCTGTGTTTTGAAAAAATAAAAAATAAAAAAACACTGAACGAGGACACTATGCGCGTGCGTTAAACTCGGCGTTTCAATGGTTATTTATTAAAATTAAATCATTGTATAAACTAGTACTCATTCATTACGCTTGAGACAAAAATTAATGGCCGGTTGATAAAGTAAGAATTATCCCTAACTCGAGTTAAAATCATTTGTTTTTGTATGTTGTAAGATATGAAAACAAATGATTTTAACTTGAGTTAGAGAAAACTCTTACGTTAGCAACCCGCCATTAGACACACTAAAATTAAAATTAACGCTAAGACTAAAGCTAAGCGTTTACTAAACCCACCATTAGTGGACGGTAAGGAAATTTTATCCTGACGAAAGTTACAAAAGTGGGCGGTAAGTATTAAAAAGTTCAATAACACTGAACTAAATGTGTAGTTCATTTGACTGAAATTATTCTAAATTTACTTGCGAAATCTTTAAATTTTACAGGTTTTGTTAACAGTGGCAATTATTTCTGCTGTCCATAAAATACATTAAACAGAATTCTTATATTTATTCTAATTTTGTAAATACAACGCAATGACTTTTTCCCATGGGGCTTAATTTCCATTAAAGTTAATTATTCCACCGTTTTAAGCAATGAGTATATTTTTTTTTTTTTTCAGTTTCAGTGTGAACCTCCAGCTTGTCGCACGCTTCATATTGTTTCAATCAGAGTACCAATGATCTACGGAACATTTACTGCAGATTATTCTAAAATTTCAATTTATACTATATTTTCAACTACCTTAATTGACTTGAGCATTACTGTATTCACCTGGAAAGGAAAACGTTAACCTATCAACTAAAATCTCTTAATTTTATACCTAAAATTGTTTATCCTGTTTCATATTTTATATAATTTTCTATGCTTTTGTTTAATTTCATGCAAAACATTACTTGTAGTATGGATCAGATAACTAATATTACAGAAATATTGCATTTCTTCTATTATATGGTTTCAACAAATAACATTTAACACACGAAATAAACAAAGTATTGCCAAATGATACAAAATATAGAATGTGAATGCATACCATTTATTATTTTTAAAATTCATCAAACATATTCAATCAGTGCTAGGAAAAGGGGCCAACGAAAACACTACACATAAAAATAACCTGCCATTGAGATAAATTTATCTAAAAATAAATATATGAGTCTTATAAAATACATAGAAAATATAAAAAGGTGGATAATACCTTATGACGTGAAGAACGATGGCGTTGCAGCTGTAGTACTGTTAAAGCCTGAGAGTGTGACGCCAATTCATGTAAATGCTGTTTTCTTCATTGTGTCTCTGAACCTGTTTACACTAAGAGCGCTCTTGGGTGCGCCCCAACATTTTCTTTTACAAAATATAGCCAACAGAATATGGCAAATGAATTGTTAATTACAAAAAAAAAAAAAAAAAATTGGAAAAAAAAAGGATTTATTATCGGTAAATTTGTATGGTACGCTTGCGTGAAATCCATCCTTCACACAAACGTAACCACCTTGGAGCTAAATCCAAAAAAAAAAAGAAAAAAAAAAGAAGGAAAAAATGCACAAACAGACACGAATTTAACACGAAACAGTTACCAGTCTTGTTTTCATATTTAGCCAACATTTCTGAATAACTGAGTGTGTTACATCAATTAGTGAAATCTGAATTATTCCTACCTCTCGTTTCTTCTCTTCTTCAAGTTGTTGTTCTCTTCTTCTTTCCATTTCTTGCATCATTTGTTTTTCCATTATCCTTTTCGCTTCTTCAACTCTCTTCGCAACTTCCTGTTCTATTTCGTCTCTACGTTTTTCTAGTTCCTCTTCTACTCGTTTGCTAACTAATTCCTCGATACGTTTTGCAGTCTCTTCTTCAACCAGTCTCTGTTCTGCTTCTCTCTGACGTCTTTGACGTTCCATTTCAGCAAGTCTTTCAACTTCATCCATTTTACGATTACTTCTAGATTTTTTACTCTTGTGTCTTTCTAGTTTTGTTAAGTCTACTGAATCATTACTGCTACTACTTGATGATACTGAATGTGATCTTTTTCTAAAAAACAAAAACAATATATTAGATGAATATCAATTTTCGTAAATCTTGGTTTCAACGTTTTGAAGCCGGTAATTTAGATTTCAATGAGCGATCACCCTCTGTAATTCCCGGAAGAATGAAATCCAATCATTTACAAGCATTATCGAATGCAAACGCAAGTGAAATAGCCAGTAGTTAATTCAGCAATAGTTTCGAGAAGATTGCATTAAAGCCTCAAAATAAAGAAAGTAGCATATAGTGGTTATGTCTGGGCTAGGGTTTCCAATACAACTTGTTTCCAGTGATAAAAACAGTGTAGATAAAATAAAACTAAATATGACACATGCCCGCAAATATGAAATTTAAAAATAGATTCTATTTAAATACCAATCAATGATACAATTTTACGTGTGTAGTGCATACATTAATTCCATTTATTTATACTTTGGTAACACGAAATCGGTCGGTAGTTTGTTTGACAATAATATACAGTATAGCATTATGATTTGGTTGTCAGAAGAAAGTATTATAACCTTTTTATGTTGCAAATGAGTCTTTAAATTGGCCAACCTAAAGTAATAAAATTTGTAGTAGAAAAAGGGAACCAGTGTTCCCAATCAAACACTCGGGCACTACTTTCTATATCAAGGGACTTTAAATTGGATAATAGAAAAAAAATTAGTAGCTCTGAAACTGGCTACCATAGGAACTCTTAGAACACAGTATTGTCGGTCGGTTCAATACATACAGTTCGTTACATGGTAGACACCGTAAGAAGGATTTTATGTGGATAATTGTTACGGGCGATGAAAAAGGGATTACAAGATTACAACAATCCTAAATATATACATTCATGGGTAGGCTTTTGGTCAGCCATGAACATGAATGGAAAACCGAACAACTGTTCCAAAAATGAACTTTTGTACATCTGGTAGGACATGGAAGTGTTGTTTTACAAGCTCCTTTAACTAGGGATGTAAATACCTATCGCAGGTATTGATACTTTGTATCTGTATCCTTTCATAGTATCGCTACCGGTATTTGTATAGGAAATATAGTAATGATACTACATGGTTTCGATTACTTGACTAGTAAAAACAGTATTGTGTAGTCAGCACTGAGTTATCAAAGGTATCAATACTTTGTATTGATATCAGCTTCGTAATAACGCGCTCAGAAAAAAGTATCAATATTTCCATTATTATTAAAAAATATACCGAGTATAAGAAGCATTTTTATTAACTACGCAAATATGTTTGGACAGGCTTGAACTTAGTTGAGACAGAACAAACAAGTTTTTTTTGGGCGATTTTCATAAAAATAGCGACTTATACTAAAACATGTCAAATTAAAATATTGGTTACTATTATATGATTCGAATTTTAGTATTATGTAGTTTTCTGAATGGCAATAAATTAATAATAATTTACGGATTTGAAATTGGCGCCTAGTTATTTAAATTCGCGCGTAACACTTCATTTGAGGCTGCTGTCTGTAGACGTTGATTTTAGGCTTGGAGTTTCCGGTTAAAGTAAAAACTATTACAAAATTACTTAATATCATTCACCACAAAGATCGCTGATTCTCATTACTATACAATTGTTACCTATAATAATTATAACTGATACCAATAAAATGTATCTATACCAGTAAAACATCAAAACAAAATGTACCGAGTACTAAAATACTTGTATCATAGCCATTATATGCGAGTCAAATACAATATTTTATCTACAACTATATAGGTATAACATTAAAATTAGTAAATTTAATTTAAAAACACAGACATTCTAAGCGTCAGTTGTTTAACTATAGAACCATCAGCTGATTGTATTATACAACAATGTTTAAAATACTATTATTTATTGTATTTATTAAGTATGAGGAGAAAATCAGAAAGGACGATAGAAGGAAGATATTAAGAGAATGCTGGGAAGAAAGAATAAATGAAGAAAAAAAGGTAAACTGTTGGAATGGGGAGAAACAAGGAAAGAGTACTATTGGAGATGTGGGATGGACACAAGGGAAGATGAGCGAAAGAGAAACGGTGGAATAAATATAGTAGAAGAATTGAGGAGGAGAGATAAGGAGGTACAGGAGCAGGAAAGAACAGTAAGAATAGACAATTCGGGGAATGTGAAAAGGTATAGAGATAAGGACGGTGGGAATACCTAAATATTTGAAAGGGAGGAGAGGAAAGGCAGGGGGCAGATTTAGGAGAATTGCCAGATTAAGATGTGGAAATGAAGAACGAAGCAACAGATATTGGGCAAAACCAGAGGATAGGCTATGCAGAATGTGTAGGGAGGAGGAGGAATCCTTGGAACATCTAACAAGAGATAAAGGAGCTGTTGAGTGAAGAAGGAAAGGGAGAAAAATGGGCGAGAGTACTTGAGGAAAGAAGGAAGGAATGCGGAGAGGCAAGGCAAAACTGAGAACAGGAAGGAAGAGAGAGGTAAAGGAGTAGGAAAGAAGAGAGGGAAGAGAAACGAAAAAGAGATGAAAGAGGGGAGGAAGAACTGGAGTCGAGAAGGAAGGAGACCGGAGACGGAAGCCGAAAAGAGAATAGGAAGAAAGAGAGGGACACCGGAGGAAGAACGAAGAAGAAAGAAATTCAGAAATTGTATTATAATTGTTATTATTATGTATCTAATGTAGTAGCTGAAACCCTAAACGCCGCAAGGCCGAGGGGAAATAAAGAATTATATATACTATTATTTAGTGTTTTATTTATTCTAACTTATAAATAATATTCTAGTTATAATGATGGTATGTGTGACGCGCAAATAGCAATCATTGCTGAGCACCAAACATTTTAACATACTACATAAAAACTCGCAGTGTAAAAAAACGTTTCACGGACGAGCACGCATGGGCGTCTCTTTTTTACACTTGTTGCAATATGAACAGCTTTATATATTTACAATTGGACACATAAGCATTTATTATTTGATAGTAGTAGATAAACTATTTTTTCTTATGTTTTGGTACAAGCTATACATACACAACTGATAGTACAAGGGCTACCTTTTAAGTTTTTACAAATACTAAGAAAGAAAAAAATTTTCTTTTGGAACAAACAGTTTTATTGCTTTTCAAAATATTCGCCTTTGAGATTTATACACTTTTGCATGCGTTCAAACCAATTCTCGAAACATTTTTTCCACTCGGAAATTGGTATCTTAAAAACATGATGTTCGAAGGCTTCAACAACTTCTTGAGGTGATGAAAACCGCTGTCCACGATTTTTTTTGACATTGGGGAACAAAAAAAAGTCGTTAGTGGATATATCAGGTGAATACGGGCAATGAGACATTAATTCGATGTTTTTCTTCTTCAAATAATCAATTGTTTAACGTGCTGTGTGGGAGTTTGCATTGTCATGATGAAGAATGATGCGATGTTTTTGGTTGTTTTTCCTGATTTCGTCGATGGTTTCTGACAAACATATTGTTGTATATCATTCAGCACTAACTGTTCTCCGATCCTCTAAAGCAGGGGTGTCAAACTGGCGGCCCAATTATTGCATTTTTGCGGCCCACAACGACTTCTTATACTATAATAAATTTTTATACTATATGTCTTACATAGTATAAAAAATGATTTTAACGAAAACACCTCGTGACAAAATCTATTCGGGCCGCGGCATCAAGTCTTCGGCAAAGGGCGGAAAACCAATAGTCAGGCAGTAACTGTTGCAGTTAGCCGTGCGATACTAAGTAGATCGGTGATTTCCCGTGCTTCCAAATAATATACTCGTAAGCAGAGCTTTCAAATAGCACTTTTCTATAGGTGCAACTGCTGTGTACAGTTCCAGTACGCTGATTTCGACTCGTTTTTGTTTTGATATTCGATAATGTAAATATTTTAGCAAAATTTAATTGTTATTATTTAAATGTTCTTCCTTCAAATAAATATTCATAAAAATGGTGGAAAACGAAAAACAGAATGAGTAATAATATGTGCGGCCCGTGTGAATTTTACCTGTTATAAAAATGGCCCTGGGCTGAAATGAGTTTGACACCCCTGCTCTAAAGGAATGGTTACGACATGACCAGTACAAGCGATCATTTTATTGGAAGTTCTTCATGAACGAACAACTCATGTGGGTTTCGGATTATCTTGAAAGATCCAAACAGTGGATTGTTGCTTAGTTTCCAGTTCATATGAATAAATCCAAGTTTCGTCACTTGTAACGATGTTGTATACGGATTTTGCAGTGCCTAGGTTGATTTTTTTTAGCACTCCCTTACACCAATCAGCACAAGCTTTTTTTTAGCTTCGGTCAAATTATTCGGAATCCATCAGGAACAGATCTTTTTCACAGCTAAATGTTCATGCAAAATCGAATGTATTGCAGTGCGATATGCCAAAGGATGCCTCTATCTCACAGTAAGTCACATGCCGATCTTCTTCAATCATTTTGAGCACAGCATCGATGTTTTTTTGAATCACAACCGATTTTGGTCGACCTACACCAGATTCATCACTGACGGACGCACGACCACGACGAAATTCTTCAAATCAATTGTAAACAGTCTTTTCTGATGGTGCTTCATTACCAAAAGTTGAACGAAGCGAATCTATGCATTGTAGTTGAATTAGGCCTTTACTAAAACTGTAAAAAATCATCCAACGAAAACCTTCGCGAGTAATATCAATTTTTTCAAAAACTTGTTTTTTTTAACGCTCACTGTCAACAAACTACTCGGTCAATTTATAAGCTGCGACTGATTTCACAATAACAAATATCAAATTTTACGAATATAGTAATTACACATTTTAATATTGCCATCTAGTGGTCGTTTGTAAAAACATAAAAGGTAACCCTCGTATGTACAAATTTTCAAGTGTCATAAAGTTGTTTACTTGATTATCTCTCTTCTTAATACGTTTGATACATAAAGACAAACATAAAAAAAATCATTCGCACGCTCGCGTTTTCCGAGTGGAAAAATATAATTTGCGAGAAAGCTATCAAATGGCGAGATTTCCTAAATTATCCTTAATTTTTTAACAGTTGTCGTCAACAATTCTTGTGGTGAAACTACTCAAAGCATTTAAATGAAATTGAATAAATTGAGTAAATACCGTCACGCCACCACGTGTCCAATATTGACCTTACAGACTTTTAAGTTAATAGCATTTTTTAAATAAAAAAAGATGTATTCAAAACGACTGACAATTTATTAAGATTTTGACGAAATGTTGCATGATAAAAAGTAATACGAGCCATAACAACTATATGTTCGGACACCTCATAATTTCTATCTAAATATTTTTCTTATACACTATAACTCACTAATTATATTTTTGATCAATTTTCTGAATTGGATTTTAGATTTAACTCTATTTTGACTACTCTATGATGATAAAATAGAATTATAAATATATTTGAATTAGGCTTTAACATTTATTTAAACTGAACTCAGTTGACAATTAAATGTTCGGACAAAACTATATGCATTTTCAATATGCCTAAATAAAATTGTATGTAGCGTTGGATTTTGTTTTTAATTCTGAAACAATTGCCGGCTCATTTTTAACTTCATATTTTGACGGTTTGTTAATTTTGTGTGAACTGTTGTTTTAAAGTGGCTCGAGGTGTGGAAACTCCACAGAAAGGGAGAGAATTAATTATAAGCATGTTTTGTGAAGGGGAAAAAATGAGTGTAATTGCTAGAGATATGAAAAGGTCAAAATCTACAGTTTTTGACATGATAAAATCATATGGAGAAAACGGTACCATCGATACAAAGTCCAGAACGTCCGACTTGAGTATCAAATCGACAGAGAAGATAACTTGTAAAAACATGTAAAAATAACAGAAGGGCTACTGTTAGGTAAGTAACGGCAGAATGGAATGAGACTGGAAGATCTAATTTTTCCAGAGAAACATGCAGGAAGTGGATTCATAAAAGCGGTCTTAGTTTTTATAAGGTAATCATACCAAGGTATTTTTTTTTTTTCAGTATTTTATTCAATCAGAAATTCTACATTTTAGGCAAAAGAAAAACCGTTCTTGACTGAACGGCAGAAAAAAAAGCGCTTAAGTTGGTGTAAAGAGCGAAGAACATGAACACAGGAATAGTGGAATTCGATTATTTTCAGCGACGAGTCCCAATTTGATTTAAGTGTAGGTGATAACAGAAAACGAGTGATTCGGAGCCAAAATGAAGCGTTTCATAAAGATTGCTTGGAACGCACTGTTAAGTGTCCTGCTGGGGTTATGATTTGGGGCTGTATGCCCGCAAGAAGTGTGGGATGTATGCGGTTTGTTAATGGAATGATCAACGCAGTTAAATATCAAGATATACTGGAAAATAATTTAAAGCCCAGTGTCGAAAAATTGTATTCTGGAGCACAATTTATTTTCCAACAGGACGGCGCCTCCTCTCACACGGCCAAAAGCACTCAAAACTGGTTCGAGAAGAATCACATGATCGTACTTGATTGGCCATCCAGTAGTCCTGATTTAAATATTATCGAAAGTTTTTGGCATAAGATGAAACAAAAAATTAGAAACAACCCACAAAAAACGCTGGAAGGTTTGAAGGCCAAAATTAAGGAAGTATGGGGGATTCAGTGACCATAGAAGAGTGTCAGGTCTCATTAGAATCAATGCCTAAAAGAATTGAGGCAGTAATTAAAGCGAAAGGGGATGTAACGCCTTATTAAACATTTAAAGGATTTATAATTTTTATTAAATATTAATTTCTTCAGACCTTTAATTGTCAACTGAGTTCAGTTTAAATAAATGTTAAAGCCTAATTCAAATATATTTATAATTCTATTTTAACATAAAAGAGTAGTCAAAATACGGTTAAATCTTAAACCGGATTCAAAAAATTAATCAAAAATATATTTAGCGAGTAACGGTGTACAAGAAAAATATTTAGATATAAATTATGAAATGTCCGAACATATAATTGTCAGGGCTCGTATATTATACAGCAAGGACAATTCTAGTCTAGATAAGTAAATGGACTGTGAAGGCGCTTATAGCCGTAGATGCTGTGCGCCACAAATTTTAACTAACTAATTACAGCAAGGGTAGGCAATTAAATATTGATGCAACCCAAGTAAGGGAGGTCGAAATGTTCTTTGATAGTCATGATGGTTTTTCGCTAATATCAAACACTGATTTTGATGCAATATTTTCATAAAAACAAAGCGTTATTACTATTTTTTTTTTTTATATAATGTTTTATTGCCGTTAATTGTAAAAGAAATGACGAGGCGAAATAAATACTTAATTTAAAATTTTGACGAATAAGCTTCAAAAAAAACGAACCAATTGAAACAAAAGAAAATGTAAAAAAATCTACTAATTTTGAGTCAAAATATTATATTACCTTATTTCTCCATCTGTAGGTGGTGGTAGAAGTCTAGTATGTATTCTAAACAAAGAAATACGATAGCATATGAGATAATGATCAAACTACTACAGTTGTCAATCATGCGATAGTCAAACAAATTCAACTACAAATAGCTTCGATTTAAATAAATATGTTTTTATTCTTAAAAGCCTCGACTAATTACAATTTAATATTGCTAGTGATTATTTGTCCAACTTGAAACAAAAGAAAGAATTAGAATATTCAGAAATTTACAATTGTAAAAAATCCGTGCTTATGAGTAAAAAATATACTTTAACTGTTACACTGTGTTCACTTTTGTAAGGCCAAACCAGATCTGGTTATTTTGGTTACTTTTATAATGTATTAAATTTCATTTAAAAAACTTTCTCACTCTGTAAAACAGACTGTAGATTTGTTGGTTATGATCATTATAATTAAGATATCATTTCTCATTATGATATACAGGGTAACCATTGGGATCTCGTGAACCGTAAGAGATACGAAGTTTAAATTGGGGCAAAGTTGCCGCATTAGTTGGCCACTTTCATGATGTATATAAGTTTCTAATTTGCACGTTCTACAGGCACTTTTTTACGAAGAATTCACAGCCGTCCTCAAAATTATTAAAGCTCGTATCATTTTCGAGAAATTCATACTAACTTTCAATTTTCATATGGGGCTCAAAGTTGTATTTAAATGCATTAAATCGAGTTTTTTTTTTCTCTCTTTGCAATGATATAAAACACCTAAATTAAAATGAAAATTAACTGAGAAATTAGAAAATTATTGGTTTTAAAACAAAATGTATGTATAGCATTACAATAAATGCTCGAATGTTTCTCCTTCAACCTCCAAACAGAGTTCTATTCTTTTATTAAATTAGATATTGCTCGTCTGACATCCCTTCTCCTTATTTTACATGTTAGAGTGTTCACCATGTTTCCGAGAAGCTCGTTAATGTCGGCAGGAATTGTTTTGTAAATATGATTTTTCATTAATAAAGAAATAATCTAACAGAGATAAGTCCGGAAAAAAAAAAATAAATTTATATTTAATTCCAAAGTACACTTGATTGAAATGAATAAAACCAATAATTTTCTAAGTTCTCAGTTAATTTTCATTTTAAATTTGGAGTATTTTACATCATTGGAGAGAAATAAAAAATCTTGATGCACTGCATTTAAAGACAGCTGGGGCTCAACCATATGAAAATTGAAAATTAGTATGAATTTCTAGAAAATGATACGAGCTATAAAAATTTTGGGAACGGTTTTGAATTTTTCGTAAAAAAGTACTTGTAAAACGTGCAAATTAGAAACTTATATGAATTAAAACAAAAAATTATATGCCAAAAAGTAAATCGACCAAAATCAGTCTTTTGCTCATATCTATTGGAAAACCAAATACATCATTAAAGTGGCCAACTAATGGGGCAACTTTGCCCCAATTTAACCGACTTTGTATATTTTACGGTTCACGAGATCCCAATGGTTAGGCTCGAAAAAACGGGCTTCAAATAGAATGACATATTAAGAAAGGGACATTTTTTTAATACCAACATGACATACAATTTCAAAGGTACAAACTATTTAAATCAAAATTTCCTCTTAGTTTGTTTGTACAAAAGTGAACAGCATACCAAACGTTTAAACGAAACTAACTGGCATTTTCATTTTTGTAAGTTGTCATGAGCTCTCTATTTAAGGTTTGAAGTCGGCTTTTGCTAAACAAAATAATCAAAAGTCTTACTTAATCGGTAAAAGTAACAAAATTTAGAAATCAACTATCTTCAGTAGCTGAATAAAACTGAAAAAATGTCTATATCTACTAATATTCTCAGTTTTATTCTGCTACTGAAGATAGCTACTTTGTACTTAGTGACAACAAAATAATTTGTGAAGTAAAGAATTTTTTTTTTTTCTCAGCCTTACACTGCAAGGTAGAAAAGGCTTCAGGATTAAGTAAATAAGAATATTTTTAAATCTACCATATCATTTTGACTAGAGTGAAAACATTTAATTCGTTCTTTAGCACTTGCAATATACGCTCTTCCAAATGTTATGCGGAACTAACAGGAATTTTCATTTTCCAAAGTTGTCATAAGCTCTCTCTTTAAGATCAATAGCCTCAGTTAACCGGTAAAAGTTACTAAAATTTAAAATTTAATTCCGTTTAAACCAAGGAAAAATGCTTTACACATTTCCCCGCAATATGAATTTTAAAATTACACAAAACAGTTGATATGAAGAAGCCAGTTAGTAGGTACTCATTTTTTCCAAATGAAGTAATTTTTAGTATAATGAAAAAGAAAAAAAATGGATATTATTTACAATTTGGAAGGCAGTCAGGTGATTTTTGTGTTTCTTATTGTTACAAATACATATACATATTTTTAAAGCTTTTGTCGTACCAGTAATGGTTAAAATATAATAAATTTCTTAAGTATAGATATTTAAATATACTACGTATTTTTATCACAGTTTTTATGAATCTTGGGACGCATAAATTAATTTTACATTTATGGAATCAACAGTAATTACATCTTCGAAATATTAAAGTTAACCTTATGACGGTTTTAGTTATATTCATAAGAGGGAAATAAGGACATATTGTAAATGTTATTTAACATATAATGAATATGGCCCAACTTTACTTAACAACCTGACATGTATAAATAAAATTTTTGTCTTAGCTTCGTGCAGAACTAAATGGAATTTTTATTTTCTTGCCACAAGCTCACTTTTTAATGACTGAACTGCGCTTTTGCTAAACAAAATGATCAAATGCCTTATTCAATCATTAAGTGAAGCAAGAAGTAGAACTCAAAATAGGAAGGAATGGAAAAAACTGTGGAGACATTCCCCAGTGAAAGAAGCAGACAAATACAAATAACATTCAAACTCTCACAAAGCCTGATACTAGAGATGATACAAGGGCTCAACGATTAAATAAGTTAAGTAAATGATACTAGATTTCAAAATCTAGTTCCACACGAATTTATGAAATAAATAATATATTTTAAAGGTAATTGAAATTGGGAGAAATTTCCATATCTAATTTAAATTATAATGAGTTTAGTTTAAAAAAAATTTGAGCTTATTTCGGGTTCTTCTATTAGTAAAATTTTACTAACCTAAGTTTTAGTTTTCTGCTTAAATAATAAAATATATTAAAAACTGTATTTCTAACATATTTTATAAAATTTGCTTAGTTATAATTCTAGCTTATTTACTATTACATTTACCTTGATTTGGAGTTTCTTTCTTTAGATTTTTCTCTAGTCTTTGAATTCTTACTGTGGGATTGACTTCTACGTTCTGATCTATCTCGATCTCTCGATTTACTTCTTTTCTGACTATGTTTGCTTTTATGATGTTTACGAGGTGTTTTACTTCTTGATCGTGATCGGCCCATTTTCAATTTACTTATTTATTATAGATTTTAAGTTAAATTATGTATAATCTGTCACCTTAACCCACACAACATATCTTGTCTAAGAACACTTAAATATAGTATATACGAGATTTTAAACTCACATAAGTCCTTAACATAATAATTAATGATTAATGTTAACAAACGTGTCTATTTTATGCAGATTAATAACTTATTACATACAAACAGCAATGGAAATACACGCCATTTAAGACATCTGCGTTCGTTGACTGAAAAGGAATATCCCTAGAAATCGCAACAAACTTAAATTTCCCAAAGGCTGATACAACGTTGCCAAATTTACTACTGCAAAATTTCTAAATAAATTTAATAACTTTAAAAGAAACCATACATTTTAATATTTGTACATCTATAAAACCAATATTATTAAAATAAGAAATATTTTATATTGAGATTAGTTTAAACTATTAGTTTATTTTAAATATTATAGTCAGTTGACAAAAAAACGAAGGTTGAAATCCCATCTAATAACTTTACGGTTGGTATGTCATTTGGACATATTTTTGACAACTAAAAACTTGACATAAGTTATTTAAAAACAAATAATAAAGCATTTTGTAAATAAGAAAAAATGCGGAGGTGTGCTTTCATTATTTTATTATGATGAAAAAATGTTGGGTTGTGTGTCTTTTTAACTTGCTTTATGTTGTTTTATGGGAAATAAACAATAGTGCAGGAGTTCTAATTTGAAAGTTGTTTGAGACCAATTAAATATTACAGAAGGATGGATGCAATTGATATATCAGGCTTAGATTTAATGAATACTTGTAGAACGTGTCTGTCAACAACTAATTGTACGAAATCAGTATATTGCAATAATTTTGTGGAGAACAGAAATATTACAATACATGAAATGGTAACTTCTTGTTCATCAATACAGGTAAAATATTTTTTATAGTTTTTGCTATAGCATAATTAAGTGACTTTGAACTTGTTTGGGTACTATTTATATATGTAACGTTTAAAATGTTAATCAATAGGTACACTTATTGTCTTAACTGCTATGTGTACCGATTTTTACCTGCAAAAAAATTAAGTTAAGCCTTATATTTTGTTCATTTCAGAACTAAGGTATGTAAAATTATTACCAAGGTATAAAAAAACCAGATGCCGGCACTCATGTGCCAATCTTTCTATACGGTAGAAATTATGGCCAAACGGCTGCACGTATTATAGAACAATTTGGCATACATACAGTTAGTCAACTTAATATTCGGACACTTGAAAATGTAATAAAAAAATTCAGAAAAATACGATTTATAATAATATTTATTTAGTTAAACCAAAATAAATCATTACAATAATATATATTATATAACACAAACTAAAAAAAAATTAAATTTTCAACATAATAATTACTAAAAATTATAAAAATAACATTGGTGATACAAATATAAGGCCAATTTAATATTCGGACACTAATAAAAGTTAATGTAAAACACGTATTTTCCTGGCATTTATAAGTCAACAAAAATACAGCACGTGCATTACACCAGTATAGTCAAGTTTTATTACACTTTGTCAGTATTTATCATTCCATGATATTAGTTAAACGTACTATGGGGCGCAAAGGGAAAAATTCGTCTTTTGATAAGCGGCAAATTGTAATATTTAATTATGAAAAGAAGAAAAGTGTTCGGGAAATTGCTAAAATTGTTAATTTAAGTAAAAGTACGGTTTTCGATATAATAAATCGTTATAAAAAAGAAGACAGAATAGATTCTATTAAACAAAGTGGGCGGCCGTCTATACTGACGCCGAATGAAAAGCGTTTTATAATCAGCAACATAAGAAATGATCCAAAAATAAGTGCACCAAAGTTGAGAACTGAACTCATACAAGCGTATAAAAAAATTGTTTCCACGGAAACTATAAGGAAAGTTATTAGAAGCTATGGGTACAAAGGTAGAATCGCTAGGAAAAAACCATTTATTTCTAAAGTTAATAAAATAAAACGTCTAAACTTTGCTAACAAATACATAAATAAAGATGAAAATTTTTGGTCTAGCGTATTATTTAGTGATGAAAGCAAATTCAATATTTTTGGTAGTGATGGTAGGGTAAATGTGTGGCGAAAGCCAAATACCGAATTTGATATAAGCAATTTAAGACCAACAGTCAAGCACGGTGGCGGTTCCCTTATGGTTTGGGGCTGTATGGCTGCGGCAGGAGTGGGTAAGTTAGCATTTATTGAAAATACTATGGACAAATATGCATATATGGATATTTTAAAAAATAATCTTAAACAAAGTGCTGAGAAATTGGATATCTTAAATACATTTAATTTTTATCAGGATAACGACCCTAAACATAAAGCGCATATAGTTCGTACCTATTTACTGTACAATTGTCCCAAAGTTTTAGACACTCCGCCGCAGTCCCCAGACTTAAACCCCATAGAAAATTTATGGGATTATTTAGATAGAAAACTTAGACTGAGAAATATTACCAACAAAAATCAGCTAAGACAGGCCCTTCTAGAAGAATGGGAGAATATTGACCCGAATTTCACAAAAAAATTAGTTTCATCGATGGAAAATAGATTACAAGAAATCATTAAGCAAAAAGGGTGGCCTACCAGATATTAAAATCCAAGATTTTTATTCTATCTAATGGCCATAAACCAGTGTCCGAATATTAAATTGGCCTTATATTTGTATCACCAATGTTATTTTTATAATTTTTAGTAATTATTATGTGGAAAATTTAATTTTTTTTTAGTTTGTGTTATATAATATATATTATTGTAATGATTTATTTTAGTTTAACTAAATAAATATCATTATTAACCGTATTTTTCTGATTTTTTTAATTAAATTTTCAAGTGTCCGAATATTAAGTTGACTAACTGTATGTAAATCTAACCTGCATATGGGAAAAATCCTGGCAATTTTTACTAAAATATACTAAAAATAATTTGTCCCCACCCAGGGGCATATTTACCATTAGGCTCATGAAATGATAGCGGGGGGCCCCATGCTGGACAATCTTTAAAATGTTTATTTAAACCACGGTTGGATACCCTAAAACTAAACTTTTGAAATATCTCCCTTATTATTGACTTAGCAGCAAAAATGTATGTGCAAAAAAAAGAAATTGTAATGAGAAAGCAAATATTTTTTATTCTATTGACTGTTTCGATTCTATAAATATTTAGGGAGTTATGGGGGGACACCTTAAAACTAAAATCTTGAATTATTTCACTTATTATTTACTCTACATAAAATGCATATGAGAAAATATGTTTAGATTGAGGAAATATTATTTTTCTGTTCAATGCAGTTTTTAGTAAGAAAATTTCCTTAGGGGTCTAAGGAGAGTGTTACCTATAAAGTTGAAATATCTCATTCACCATTTATTTAAGAGCAAAAATGAATATTAGAAAATTGAATGTATAAGATTATTGGTGATGTGTCTAATAGGAGTTGTAGGTATTGTTTTTTTTTTTTTTTTTGATTCCCACCGAATAAAATATTTAATTTGTTAGTTAGAACATACTCTTTATTAAAGTTCTAGCTTACTATAGTGCGTTCAAAGGTGAGTTTGCAGTACAGGGCATATGGAGTAGTTCTTTTTCATACTCTCTAATGGGTTTACACAATGACGCTATCCTTTTCTTGCCCGTCGACGTTGCCAGCTCTAAAACGCGCTGATCTGTGAAGACGCAGTATTCTACAAATGGATTGCCATTTGTTTTTGCTGAGTGTTATTTTGAGTTTTATAAGAGCTGATTTTTGTAAATCATACAAGTTTTTCATATTATTATAATTGACACATTTGACACTTTTACAACATTTGGCAACACCGCTCCCATTTGCCGTAAGAACTATACTGCAAACTCACCTTTGAACGCACTATACAGTCTGTTTCAAACGGTTAGGCGGAACTAAATGGGAATTTCGTTCTTTTAGGTTGTCACGAAAAGGGACCTTGCTTGGGTTATTTCATTATTCACGTTGGAATGTCAAAATTTAAAATTGCAACAATGAAACCATGGAAACGAATGACATATGTCAAACTTAAATTAATTTTCTTACATATTTTAATGACAAAAAAATAAATAAATGGGATATTTGTATTAAGAATGACACAAAAAATCAAAATATAAAGAAAATTACATTTTAAAATGATATTAACCTTAACTAAAAAATGTTTGTTGTAAGTATGATTTACAAATCTTAAACAAAACGGCTGAAAAGCATGATTTAAACGATGAAAGTAACTAGATTGCAAAATCTAGTTCCGCCTAACCGTTTGGAACAGACTTTAGTTCCGGTAATTCGAGCATTATCAAAGCTACAAAAGAATTAAAAAAATTATAAATACAATTTTGAAGATATTTAATAGTAAGAATTATGATAAAATAGTAAGCAAATGGTAAATAAATTTGATGTGAAGTGTGAATTTTCACACATTTTAGGGTTTTGTAGGTATTTAGTAAGTGTAAGAACTTAACAGAATGCTGAATGTCTAAGAATATTTTTTTGATAAAAAGTATTCTCCTAATCATTTTTATTCGTTATTTGAGTACTAAGAGCTTCCATTAATTTTTAAAACTAAATTTAAATAATTTGCGAAAATTACATCAGAATAAAATTTAAATTAAAAAATTCCAGCGATTTTTTCTGCATTTGCTTCTTACCTAAATCTTCATTAAATTAATAAGATATATATTAATAAATGACTTCATTTTTTCAATTTAAAAAATGAATTTCTTATTAACAATGTGTTATTAAAGAAAATATACACAACTTTAAATTAAATGAAGAAATTCATGAATATTGCACCAGAAGTAGACATAATATACGGGTTCCAAAATGGCATTACACACATACTAAAAAAGCGCCAAAATATGTAGGTGCTCAACTTTATAACAAACTTCCCCAAGAAACACGAAAACTTAATTTGAATTGCTTCAAAAGAAGGATTAAAATATTTCTACTAGGCAAGGCTTATTATAGCACAGAAGAATTTCTAAACGATACTATAATGAGTATATAATAATAATAATACTTATTACCCAAAAATCAGTACAGATCAAGGCTCGTCATGAGCACTGTATAATAAACACAATAATATTAATAAGAATTAATATAACATATAATTAACATGAAAATGTGTACAATTACAAAATATGAAAATGTGTACAATTACAAAATATGAAAATGTACTAGATTCAAAAATTTTGAACTAATGACGCAAATATTTCTCGACCGAATAGAAACAGTGGTCAAGCAAAAAGTTTTTAAATTTGAATTTGAATGTACTTGTGCTTAAAGTAATCTTAATATGTTTATGCACCTTGTTGTATAAAGTTACTCGGTTATATTTTGGGCTAGATTTAAATTGCTCGGATTTATGACCAGGTATTGCCAATGTATATTTATGTCTTTTAGAAAGTGTATTAAAAGAATGTATGTTATTTCGTACATAGCAGACACATTTATAAATGTATAAACAGGGAAGAGGTAAAATACCTAATTCCTTAAAATATGAATAACATGAAGTTATTTTAGAAACTCTAACTATTGTTAAAATAAAATATAAAAAAAAGAAAAATAGGATAAGTAATTCTTTTTTGCATCTTAAAGATTCTGTCAGCAGAAGTACTTTTACCCCAGAATATTATACTGTAACTTACGATAGAATGAAAACTATCATAGTAATAGGTTTTTAAGCCTGACAAAGAAGTTGTCATTTTTAAGCGACGCATTGCAAAAATAGATTTAGATATTTTTTTTAGAAATGGCGTCACTGCAGTTATTCCACTTTAAGTAATGGTCAATTTCAATACGTAAATATTTAACTGACTCAGAAACATTTAAAAGACTGTTGTCACATGTTATTGATATAGTTTAAGTTATAGTTATGTTAGGTATATAGTTTAGTACATTTATTTTTAGGTATCCTTAGACCAGCGTTTCCCAAAGTGTGTTCCGCGGAACCCCAGGGTTCCGCGATAAAATTCAGGGGTTCCGCGGGACAAGGTACTCTTTATATCTCTCTTGTTTCATAAAAATGGATATTTAAAAAAATAAAATAAAAAGAATTTAAGATTAGTTAAATATTTATTCAAGAAAAATACACACAAAAAAAGATACAAAAAAGACCAGAAAAAACAACTTTCTGGTCTGATATATACGACAAATATCCTCATTTATCAAAAAGGGCAATTCGGTTTTTGTTACCATTTACAACTGTGTACATGTGTGAAGTTGGATTTTCAAAATACGCTGATACAAAAACAAAATATCGCAGAAATCCAAATGCTGCACCAGATATGCGAATTCGATTATCCAATATTATACCAAATTTTGAAAGGATATTAGAATCCAAAATGCAAAAGCATGCTTCTCATTAAACTTGGCTGTATTATCAAAGAGTCTCACACTTTATATGAAAAATATAAATATAAAATAAAGGCAAATCTAGCTCGCTTATTTCATGATTTTTTTATTTTTTTACTTTTATTGTTGTTTACTGTAGTTTTTAGGAATACAATGAAAATGATTACTAATTTATAAAGTCTTACTTATCTATCATATTTATAAAAGGAAAAAGTTTGCATTAATATAATGTTTTTTTTTTGTATTTACAGTAGTATCAAAAATGTTTCCAATAAAAGGGTTCCGTAATTTTTTGAAGAGCTCATAGGGTTCCGTGACAAAAAAAAGTTTGGGAACCACTGCCTTAGACATACACTGCACAAAATTTTTGATTTACTTATTTAATCTTGGAATATTAATGTTATTTACACTGTTTTTTTTTTTTTTTTCCTGACAATATTATGTACAACCCTTCTGTACCTAAACATTAATAAATTAAATCTTAATCTTAATCTATTTGGTTTATAAGTATTTCAGTACTAAAAATGATACCTTAAAAACAAAATGCTAAACTATTTCAACCAGTAGGTTGAATCATGGCGTATAACAATAGGCCTATAGGTAGGGTGACCATTTTCTTGAAAATACAATGCGGGACGGAAAAAAAATTCAAATTTTTGAAATATTTCTGGTTTGTAATATTTTAAAATTTTATTTCTATATGTTATGTTTCAACACATCGAATGCTGCCGCCCGCTGTACTGCTGCGCCTGCGATCTGCGAATGTAAATGTCACCTACCTTACCGACAATATAAAAAGTCGAGTTTTAACTAACAAACTCCTAAGGAAAATAGAGGAAAAGTAGAGCACTGACAGCTAAATAGATGTAAAGTAAATTAGAATTAAAAATGCAGGACATTTTGCGGGACATTGAATCAAAATGCAGGACTGTCCCGCAGAATGCGGGACGAATGGTCACCCTACCTATAGGCTCTGTACACACATGAACTCGATTCTAATTCTGTTATTTTTATTTTTTTACTATATTTTTAATTTGAAAAGTAGACATTATTTCCTTAGCAATAATTTAGCCATTAATTAAATATATAATTAATTTTGTCACAAATACAAAAACTGCAATATTATGCAAAAACACAATCTGATCAAAATTTATTCTCGTACGTTTTCGGCTCAGATTAATGTATCAAGTCGTCAAGGATGAAATTTGTAGTTAATAATATTGCCAACTTTAACAGCTTATTTTTTGACATTGGCTTAATATTTTACCGTTCTGTTTTTTTTTTTTCTTTTTTGTTCGAAAGTTACACATCTCGCCTGTTTAAAGAAATCATTGTATGCTATAAATAATATCAAAAACTTAAAAATAAAAAAAAAATTAAAATGGAACGGTCGGAAGTATGAGTTCTTCAGACCGCGCAAAACATTAATAATGTATTTGGTTCAAATTGGTTCGGCAAATTTCGTACAGATAACTTAAAATAAAAAAATAAAAAAAACAAAAACATGGCTCATAGATCACAGCAGAAATATATTGCAACCAATTGGACGAAATGATGCAAAAACTTAAAGAAAAACAGCCTAGATTGGTCAACAGATCTACTCCTATCTTATTGCATGATAACGCTAGACCACACACTGCACAAATGACTGTGGGAAAACTACAGAAATTGGAGTTGGAACTCCTTCATCATCCTCCATACTCACCAGACCTAGCCCCCACTGACTACCACTTCTTCCGCAATTTGGACAACTTTTTAATAGTTTAATTCCGATAATGCTGTAAAACTGGCCTTCCAGGAATTCATTGACTCTCGTCCGCTAGGGTTTTATACCACCGGCCTGAACAACCTGCCGCTTAAATGGCAAAAGTGTATAGACAATATGGGTGCCTACTTTGATGAATAAAATAATTCCTTATATTTGTAAGTGATCAACCTACTTTGCCTTTTTTCTACATATTTCATAATGCATTACCTATAATTTTTTTCAGTCTTTTAGTATAATCCCTTTGGGAAAAAGGGTGCGGGACAAGTATTTTTGTAGCACATTTTTGGCTAAAATCGTGTTAAATAAACGAATATTAAAAAACTTTTTTTTTGTTCCTTAATCTACGTCTTTAGAGCTTTATTTGGATCACACAATAAATTAAAAAAAAAAAAATGGTTTCTTTTTCATCGACACTAAAAATCGATATTTTTCGAAAAACAAATCTGATCAGAAATTCCTGTTGAACTATTCCGGTTCCCATCAATGTATATTATGGATATTTTTTTCAGATTTTTAGATCATAAATTCTGGAAGATTGGGTAGGGTACAAAAGTTTTTTGACATAATTTTGGCGAAAATACCATAAAACAAAAGGATTTTTCAATTTGCTTATTAATGCACGCATTAAGAGGTTTCGCGTCTTGGTATTTTCTTTTTGAACTCTCAGTATTATTCCTGTGTGGGTCAAATAGTTGTATTGTCCCGGTATTTCGAACCATAGATAAAATTGACTATCTATGGGATAAGTTGTTATCAAGGGAATAAACGATTTTTTGTGTATTTCCAATTATTTATCTATAGAGGAACTAAGTTATCTATAGGATAAGTTATTCACAACGTGTAGGTACTGATAAATATTATCCATTGGATAAAAATGACAGATTTTGCCAGATAGGTGTCATAAAACATTTTATTGATAAATATATGTTCATAATATAAACTTATATATGTAAAATATATAATATAACAGGTACTATGTACATATTAGACATACCTACACTTTATATACATATTACATACACCTGTTTCCATTATGCGTACTATTTTACCATATTGTATAATTACCTATATCAAAATAAATTCAAAATAATTTAGTTTAAATAATTTAGTTTTTTCTTTAAAATTTACTTTAATTTATACTGAAATAAAAAAAATGTTTTGGATAATTTTTAGATAATTTACATTTATTTTTAAAGAAAGAAATCATGGATGCTGATTTAGAAGATTTGCAAGCAAAAGATGATGAAGAAATTGTAGAGTATCTAAATACTCGTCCATACATAGTTCGTGTTAGACCAAATCATATGAACCATTGGGATGAGAAAGAATTTATTAATCGATTTCGCTTAGCGAAAAATGCATTTAATATCCTGCTCCACCAATTAAAAAATAAATAAACGGTCGTATTTAATTTTCAGTGTTTTTGCATTTCTATTCTGTATGCAGGATGCATTAAACATAATACATTTTTTTCCCCAGGCCCATTGTTTATCTTTTAGATTTATAGCGTCAGTAGCTTTATTTTCTATAACATTTTTACATTTTAACACAAGATTCTCAATTTGCCTTCTTTCCGAAATATTGAACTTTGCGCTTCTTGGGCGTTTATCGCACATTTTTCTGTACAAAATTTTGACAGTTGTCATTTATTTTGACAGTTGTATCTATCTCCCTTTTATTCGTGCGATTCGCGTATATGTCTCTCTTTGTTTAAGATAACGCTACTAATACCAACATAAAAAAACATTCGAAAATATTATTATCAATCAGAATAGCTACAGTCTTTCAAACGGTTAGGCGGAATTAAATGGGAATTTCGTTCTTTTAGGTTGTCACGAAAAGGGACCTTGGGTTATTTCATTTTTCACGTTGGAATGTCAAAATTTAAAATTCCAACAATGAAACCATGGAAACGAATGACATATGTCAAACTTCAATTAATTTTCTTACATATTTTAATGACAAAAAAATAAATAAATGGGATATTTGTATTAAGAATGACACAAAAAATCAAAATATAAAGAAAATGACATTTTAAAATGATATTAACCTTAACCAAAAAATATTTGTTGCAAGTATGATTTACAAAGCTTAAACAAAACGGCCGAAAAGCATGATTTAAACGATGAAAGTATTGCAAAATCTAGTTCCGCCTAACCGTTTGGAACAGACTTTATCTACGGGATAACTACAGTTGGAAATACAGAAAGCAATTTATCCTAGCGACTATCAAGAGGATAATATTATCTGATTGATAGTTATTCTTATAGATAACAGTAAGGTGGAAATACCGGGCCTAAGCATGCCAAATTTCAACTTTCTATGTTAAGCCATTTGGCTACAATTTCTACCGAACAGACAGACACACATGAGTGACGTTATAAGGTTTTTTTGGTGGTCATACCTACAAAATTTTAAAAGCATGAGGTACATCTTTATGTTTTTACCGACCGCTAACATATATAAGGGAGGTATTGTGATCATACCGATATTGACATTTCGAGATTTCAATGGATCTCCACGAATTGAGGTCCCTACAAAACGTTTTGACTATTTTTAGCATGATGTCTGTCGATCTGTCGGTCCGACGTAAAATGGGAGTTTACTCCCATTTCTACTAACCGATTTTTACCAAAAGTTGATCAACTCATGCCATTGATGCTTAAATATGAAGTTTCATAAAAATCCTTTTAGTCGAATTTGCTCTGCACGTGTACACAGACCGACGGACAGACAGACAGACCGACAGACATCATACTAAAAATAGTCAAAACGTTAGAGACCTCAATTCGTGGAGATCCATCGAAATCTTCGGTTTTAAGATTTTTGCCAAAAAAAAAAAATATTTAACAAAATTGCTATAAAAGCAATAACTAACAACTTTTTTTAAGAAATTTTTTAATAAAACAGCATAAATTAAACAAGTACTTTGTGATGGCGATCGGTCTTGTGGTGGCCACAGCTGATTTTTTACTATTTATTTAAATGGAGGGATATTAAATGAAAAATAATCTTCTAAAATTTTTTTATTCCAATGTGATTTTGGCAAAAATGTTGTTCCGTACAAAATTTCTATGAAATAATAATAATAATAATAATATTTATTATATCGCACAATTGGCTACATCAAGAAAAAAAAAAAAAAAAATCCAGAAGATTATTAAAGTTCAGATCAATTTTTAAATATATTTTTGTTCAAATTTCAAATCAAAATCAAAAAAGTACAAAAAAGGCAAAATATTTCGATCTTAAAAATATATTCATTTATTTTAGATTGTGGATAATGATGAACTTCCGAACAAAATATGTGAAGAATGTATATCTCAAGTAACAATAGCATACACCTTTAAATTAAGATCGGAAGAAACAGATAGATTACTCCAGTTATATTTAAGAGAAAAATCAGCCTACACCGAACAATTACCAACAATGGAACCATCATTAATATGTCAAAATGAACTAACGGAAGTAAATACAAACCTAAAATCAGAACTTGACGGAAGTGAAGTAACTGACGATAATGATCCATTATCACTACCAAATGAAGAACTAGAATCATTAGAAGTACAAGTAAATAAAGCCGTACCTGAACCAGACCCTGATCAGTCTACGATAGAAGCAATAAAAGCAAGTAGTATTGGAAAAAACGGTTTTCAATGTCCCGTTTGTCCAAAAAAATATACTAAACTCTCGGGTTTAAAAGTACATTTACGAGTTCATTCAGGTTATAGACCATATACTTGTGATATTTGTGATAAGAGTTTTGTGAGGGCTGATGAGTTAGCGAGACATTCTAGAACTCATATTGGTGATACACCTCATGTTTGTAAGTTTTGTCCGAAGGGTTTTAAAGAGAAGGAGGATTTGGAAGCACATGAGAAGAACCATGAGGGGAAGGATGATAAGAAGAGTTATCTTTATGTTTGTCCTATTTGTAGTAAAAAATATACGCAAAGTACTGGATTGACTGTCCATATGAGAACACATACAGGTAGGTTTCTTTATTTGCAATTAACTAAGGCTCTTGTAATTCACTTTGGATTAGTTCTGTAACATGTTCCGTAAGCAATCTATATGCGTTACGAGTACAATCAAATGCCTATAGGTACCCGTAACACTGGGACGTATGCAATAAGGTAGTATAATATAGAGACTGAACGAGGGCGATGTGTTGTGAAGCCAACACCTTCTTAGGTGGGGAGCGGGAAGGTGCCCCGAGGAGTTGTCTTGTTATACTAGCGTCGGCGAATCAACGCTGTTACGTCACACGACGTAACAAACGATTGCATTGTTCCCGACAATACAGTCGTTTGTTACGTCGCGTCACGTAACTGCGTTGTTTCACCGACGCTAGTATACTAACATCCAATGACGTCATATAAACCATACGCCATAAAACCTCATTGCTAACATCAATGTTTTGCTGATAAGATTGCAAGTAAAAATATCGTTTTTTTTTTAAACAGTTATCTGTAAATTTTAATCAAATAAATTTCATAAATAATATTAAATTAACCTTAATTTATTAGTATACTTTTAAGATAATTAGTAGTTTTTTTTTTGTTTTATTTCACGTTTATGGTCTTTGATAGTTAGGAAATTAGCCAAATATATAGGTTTTTAAATTACATACATTTAAAATACAATATGATCGAAAAAAAATGTCTAGTAGGCCCTGAATTTGAAATGTACAGTGGACAATTTTGATAATATAAAAATAAATTAATTCTTTGTCTATCTAAACACCTTTTTTTCTCGATCATATTGTATAGCAATGCTTCATAACTTTCTAAATTTAAAACGGGCAGATATTATATAATTTATTCCATGAAAAATTTAAATTTATCTGATAAATTATAAAGATGTATATTAGACTGGCCCAAAAAACATTTTTTTTAAAAAAACCTTGGTCTCACCCCTGGATATTGTGAGGTTAAATGAAAACATGCTCTGTGCAAAATAACAGCAAAATAGAAGAATATTTAGTAGTACCACAAGACGTTTTAATTATACACATGTATTAATAATGTACAATTTTTTAAATTAAATGTATTATTAGTGTTTCTTTTCTTTCGCAGAGTAATTATTATTTTAAAAATAGTAATAATTATATAACGTTATTAACTATATAAAGTGCATTATAAGTTTCTTTATAATTCTATCACCTATGGTGTTATACAGAGCCGGCCTTAGCGAGTCTGGCGCCCCGGGCGAGATTTTTTTGCTGCCCCTACAAAGTTATGTCTTAAAAAAAAGGTCCTCACTTCTTCTAAAATACAAGTGATGACCTGACTGTCCGCCGCCCTTCCTGGCCTGGCGCCCTGGGCGGTCGCTTGACCTCGCCCCTTCTTAAAGCCGCTATTGGTGTTATAGGGTATTTACAAAGGACAAGTAAATCTGAGGAGTGTTAGTGTCTGGTGGAGGTAACTCTAAGCTTTTGGGAGCCCCGAAATTATCGGCAGGTACAGGTGCTAAAATGGCAGAAGCGGTTGTTGAATGTCTTCGAGATTGGAATATCTATGACAGTGTAAAGGCCATGTGTTTCGACACCACTGTTAGAAACACTGGTGGTAAGAAAGGTGCATGTGTGATAATAGAAACAGAACTAGATAGAGGTCTTCTTGCTATTGCTTGCAGGCATCATGTCAATGAAATAATTGTGTCTGACGTATTTGAAAAGTGGTTTGGTGTTTCATCCGGACCAAATATTCAAATATTCAAGCGTTTCCTTGATTCATAGAAACAGATCAATACTTCAACATATGAAGCACCCAATAGAAATGTTTCTTGGAGAGAAGATGTGATTATTATTTGCCAAGATCAGTTGAAGTGTCGTCATCCTCGCGCAGATTACAAAGAACTTTTACAACTATCACTTGCTTATTTAGTTGTGAGTTATTGAGTTGACACACAAGACTTTACCTTCAAAGAGCCTGGAGCAGTGCATCGACCACGTGAACCAAATGACCAAATGACCAAGAAAGAGCAGTCATCAGTCGAGCGATTTGCACAGTTTGTTGTGCAGTACTACGTTCCCAACTGGTTTACATGTACAACTGCATCCACTGCTCCACGAAATGACTTACAATACTTGTAAAGTCTCCAAGTATATGACGATAAATAACTTGCTTCTGTAGCCAGCAAAGCACTGTGCGTCACCTTTGGTATTTAAGCGAAGAATTGATGTCACTTGCTTTCATGGATGAAGGTGTTGCTCTAGATTTGAAACGATAGATGGTTGCAGCTTTGCAGAAGCCTGGCTCGCAGCATCCAGACAAACGACATACACTAGAAGAAACTGAGAGTATCTCAGATAAAACTCTAGCTGACTTCGTGACTGAATCAAGTCGACGTATCTTCACAATATTGTCATTTGATTCCTCTTTTTTAGAAGTAGACCCTTCTAAATGGAGTGCACAGGAGGATTATCAAGTAATGAAACAATATACTGATACTATGAATGTCACCAATGACAATGCAGAGAGAGCTGTAGCCTTGATTTGGAGCTACAATAATCATCTTACCAAAAACGAAGATCAGCTTCAGTACCTATTACAGGTGGTCGAACGTCACAGATATATATTTCCAAAAACAACAAAATATGCATTGAAGAAAAGCATGACTAATTAATAAAACTAACTCAGTTACTTGAAAAACATTGTAATACTAACTCAGTTACTTGAAAAACATTGTGGAATAGGCCTCATGGGTGGTGTGGAAAAACTGTACAACAACAAACTTTGTAAGCTTTGTGGCACTACTAAAACTCATTCAATGAAGCTCAAACTTTGCAAAACTTGTTTTTATATGAAGCATCACAATTTGCATGGGTGAGACATACAAATTACTACCTCCGCTCCAAAATAAGTGATCTATTTCAATTTTTATATAATAATTGCAGAATTCACTTTAAACCACTAGTAAATTTGTTCAGTTCATAATTGTACTTAATTAATGTGTAGTTGTATCAGAATAATTCATTTAAAATGTTTCCATTGTTGAAGTACTTAAATTTTTTTAGTAGCTTAGTTATTTTGGAATTTTTAAATAGGTTTAATAACTCACTTATTGTAGAACGGAGGTAGTAATAAATATGAAATTTTGCCTCTATAAGCGTGGGCCAGTCTATTGTATATCTATAATCAGTGCTGGGTAAAATACTTGTCTGATGTATGAATACAAATATTTTTTTTAAAGGAAAAACTATATGTAATATTTTAATTAAACATTACTTTTTAGTATTTAAAATATTAAATAGTTGAAATACAGTTCACAATTTTTTAAATGCAATTTACGGCAATATTATTAAAAGTTGAAAGATGATGGAAAGGTAAAATAGTAAAATAGAAAAAATAACACAACAAAACAATCATAAACACTATATAACGCCGGCGTTTTCCCTATCGATAGCTGAACAAAATAAATGTAAATTAAGCAACTTGTTATACTCCTTCGGGCGAATCCCCCTTTCGTCTCCACAGGGTCTTGGCTTCATAACAAACAATTCTAAGGCGTGCTGAGTCTATTTATATAACGTCAATGGACGTATGAGTTAAGACAACCTCAGACCGTTTTTTTAGTATATTTATAAATATTAAATGCAAATCAGATGGCATACTATAGTTATGTACAGCGTTCTGACCATTTATGTTTTTAGGGATTTTTTTCCAAATACATTTAAAGTTTCCACTTTTTCTAGGAATTCTAAGTCATAAAAACAGGCCCATTTTACCATAAACGGTGCCATGAACATGCTGGTATATTTATTTTTTAAATTGGTGCAGTTATTCTTTAGTTTTGAGGAAACATACATACATTTATACATACCTACACACAAACAAACTAATTTATATATTAGTATATAGATAATTTTAAACATTTTACTTGATTTTAATTATTTAAGAAAAATGTAGGGACCCAGAGTTTTAAAATCAGGCCTTATTTTACCATAAACGATAAATCAGCGGCGCATGTTATCCCCATTACAAATTAACTATATCTCTATGGTTTCTCTTGCTCCTCGGCTACAACGCACTGTCAAAGAGCAGAGAATGCACATGCACAATCCAGTAGGCGTTTCTGTATTTTTAGTTTATAAAAATTATGTAATTTTAAGGCATAAAAAAAGACTTAAGTCAGCGGTGCAAACCAAAGTTTCGTAAGATCAACAGTAACGATTTAAGCATTTGTGTTTTTAGGGAATTATTGCCATATGATTTTAAACATTTTGCTTGATTTTAATGTTTTTAAATCAGAGACCCTGAGAATCATACAAATACTATGTTACCATAAACGATGGTGGTGTATTTATTTGTTTATAAAAAATTGGGAAATTTTAAAGACATAAATAATGGTCTGTAGTGTACAGAAAACATTTGCTCTGGGTATCCCATATAATTTAGCCGCTTGTTTTTTGGACATACCCTTTTGTATTGTATCCAGTGCATGCTTTGTTTCATCTTCAGAATATTTTTTTGCTTGACTTTGCTATTACACTAATTTTTGCATTACTGCAAATAAAAATACGCTCCATGTATAAAGAAAATATATGCAATATTAAAAATAAATGTTGTACCTAACAATAGGTATTCTAAATATGCAAAAGCGGTAAATAATTTTTTATAGCAATAGAGACGATATAGATAATATTAATATCCAATAAACAAGCTAATAAAATATTTAAAATATAGTTCTATATGTTTAAAAAGATCCTATAAAACGAGAAATGAAACTTTAATTTATTTAAGATAGATATTAGCATACTGCCAACAACTGTTACGACTCTTTATAAGTTAAGTTAAAATCTTGAAATTAGGCGGTGAAATATTGTTAGTAAACTCCAAAACTTCAAATTATTCAATTTGTGTAAAACTACAATCATTGACACCAGATGCCAATAACTATTACTTATGCTGTAATAATAATAAAATTATGCGGCAATTGTTTACGTTTGGGGGTAAAATTTAAGATGCTGTTCTTTTCTAAGATGAACAATTATTATTAATAAATGTTTGCAAATGATTTAGTACGAAATATATACCAATTCAATTATATACAACTGTGTGATTCATTCCAAAGTGACTTTTCTATAAAATTTTAAATTCGATGAATAGTCCGCCTTGAACTTGTACTAGGTTCATCATCATAAGAACTACTCAGTGTTGATATATCATCAATTGCAAGATAAACTGAATCGTATAAATTACAGATATACCATTATTAAATTACTAGGTTATTATCCGTCAACAATGACGGATTTATAAAATAAAAATTACAATTGTTTGTATATGTATTTGGTTTTATTTTTTAACGTATGTTAATTTCGTAGCTGGTCAGCGAATCACGGGAAAGGATATTACCAGTTAGCCAATCACGGGAGAGGGTGTCACTTGTCATCCAATCACGAGACAGGGTGTCCCCAGTTAGCCAATCACGAGAACCTTAGGAAAAATTGACGTCATCATGTTACCGACACTACATACAGACACTTGCTAATAATAAACTTTTTATGATTAAAACGATTCATTTTTACTCAGTAAATTACATTTATATTGTTAAAACTAAAAATAATTTGAGACGTTTATTTATGCCTACGAAACCCTAGACATTTCTGTATGTAATTATATTGGTAGATTCTTAAAGAATAAACCTGCAAAATATTGTTCATATCGGTCAAAGGATATAACAATGTCTAAAGTTTTATGCCTACGAAACCCTAGACATTTCTATATATAATTATATTCGTAAATTCTTATAAAATAAATCTGCAAAATATTGTTCATATTCGTTAAAGAATACAGGTCTGTCTAAAGTTTCTCGTTTATGCCTACGAAACGCTAAACATTTCTATATGTAATTTTATCCGCAGTTTCTTAGAGAATAAATCTGCAAAATATTTTTCATATCGATTCTAGGATATAGGAGTGTTTAGAGTTTCTTGTTTATGCCTACGAAACCCTAGACATTTCTATATGTTATTTTATTCGCAGTTTCTTAGAGAATAAAACTGCGAAATAATGTTGATATCAGTCAAAGGATATAAGAGTATCTAGAGTTTCTTGTTTATGCCTACGAAATCCTACACATTTCTATATGTAATTATATTCTTAGATTCTTAGAGAACAAATCTGCGCAATATCTGTCAATCAAGAGACCTGAAGAGTCCCCAGTTAGCCAATGACGAGAACCTTAGGAAAAATGACGTCACAGTGTTACCCAGATCACTAACACACACTAGCTAATTATATATGTACGATTATTATCGCGAATGGAAATTGCAACTGCACAATTGCAATTTGCATTAGCATTTTTCGATTATACATTGACTTTTAACATTCCTTCAATAATGACGCTTTGGTTCAATATAAAAAAACTAATTTTAGACAATCGAAGTTTATGTTTGATAAATTTACAAAATATGAAAGCGTATAACCTACGTTCCAGGTAATTTTGAAATTTGCGTTGGTGCTTGGTGCAATCAACGCGTAGCCTGGAAAACAGCTATTGAATCTATGCCACTGACGGGGGTACATCAACCCTACTCCCCGAAACAATCATTTTTGTGATACGATTTTTATTTATTATTGAGAAATTGTTTCGGGCCCCAAAAAATTCTTGACCCCTGGTCCCTTTATTGAGAAGGCCAACCCTGGCTGTGTTCATCAATTGCAGACTCCTTCTTTTCGAAATATTGTCACTCTGGTTAATTATCTTTAGAAATCCAGATGTGACTAATAGTTTTTCATCTGTCTGTTATTTTATTCCCATACTTCGACACCTTAAAACATGATACTCATTATGTTGTTGAATAGTAAGTGCAGCTTAGACTAACGAACTATACTATAATAGGACCGAATAGCCGACAGCATGTAGCACTATTATTTATACCTGGAAAACTCGTTCTAGAAGGTTTCGGCATCTCTAGTAGTTTCTACAAAGTAAGTTCCATGACGTTGGTCCTTGCCCGACCGGCCGGTTTTCTTTTCGTGCAGAGCAGTATTCGTAACAATATTGACTTGCATAATACCTATTGTAAAAGATATATATTGGTTAAAATTTTTTGTCTTCAGTTTATTTAATTTGAATTTCAGGTGAACGTCCCTTCCTTTGCAGTGACTGTGGTAAAAGTTTCAATAGGCGGGACGACTTAGTACGTCACACTAGAACACACACGGGCGAAACTCCATTTGTCTGTAAAATATGTAATAAAGGTTTCAAACAGAAATATCACCTAACAGAACATGAGCGGGCTCATGAAGGAATTGCATCATTCAATTGTTCTGTGTGTAATAAAGGCTTTAAGAGGTACGGAACGTTAAGGATACATATGCGAGTGCATACTGGAGCCAAACCACATGCATGCCCAATGTGTTCCAAAAGGTTTGCCGGATCTGATATATTGGCAAAACACATGAGAACGCACACAGGTTAGTACTGTTTTTTTGTTGAAGTTTTAATTATTTCTAAAATGACACTTTTGATGCAATAGGAAACTTATTGTTTTCTAATGTCTATTAGAAAATTATTTGCCGATAATTATCTGGACTTTTTTTCCAATCTTCCCTGAAAAATTTCATTTATCATATGAATCTAATTTTATTGCAATCTACCAATTCTATTTGATTTTATTGTAATCTAATCGGAAAACTTGTACTACTGAAAGTAACTTCGTAATTGTTTTCAGGGCTGTTATTCAAAATATTTAACAACCGGTATGTTAAAACGAAAATGCTTAAAAAAAATTTCGCGGCACACCTACGTAGTCATAGAAGAAGAAATTTATAACGCTAGTTTTTTACCGACCGCCAACATAAATAAGGGAGGATTGTGGTCATACCGATTTTGACATTTTTAGATTTCGATGGATCTCCACGAATTGAGGTCCCTACATAACGTTTTGACTATTTTTCGCATGACGTCGGTCTGTGTACAAGTGCAGAGCAAATTCGGCTAAAAGGATTTTTATGAAATTTCATTATTTAAGCTTTTGACATCAATGGCACTAGTTGATCAAGTTTTGGTAAAAATCGGTTAACTAGAAATGGCAGTTTACTCGTGGCGGTTTTAAGATTTTTGCGTATATTTCGCAACAGAGTAATATTTCAAAAAAAAAATATTTAACGAAAGTTGTTTTAAAATCAATAACTAACAACTTTTATTTGAGACATTTTTTTGATAATGCAGCATAAAGTAAACAAGTACTTTGTGATGGCGGTCGGTCCTGTGGTGGCCACAGCTGATTTTTTTTCCTTAAGATTTCGCGGTGCACTTGAAACATTTTGCGGCACACTAATGTGCCGCGGCACACCCTTTGGGAAACACTGCTCTAGCTAGTTAATATTATTTCATATTATTTTGTTATAATAGTCTTTACAAACTCGCGCCATCGGGTTCTGTGAAGAGCAAGCCTTTTCACCTGGCGCCAGGTAGTTCCGTGAGCATCAAGTTCTTTGTATATTGTTCTCCTCCATGTGGATACAGGTCGGCCTCTACGACGGTTTCCCTGAGGGTTCCACTCTAATGCCATTCTGGAGATGTCGTTTACTGCCTTCCGGAGGGTATGCCCAATCCAGTTCCACTTTCTTGCCTGAATTTCCAAGTGGATAGGTTTTTGTGCTGTCGATTCCCAAAGATGAGTATTGGGAATATGATTTGACCAAGTAATGCGAAAAAATCTGCGCAGACATCTGTTAATAAAAACTTGGAGTTTATGGGTAATTTCTTTAGTTACTTTCCAAGTTTCGCAGCCATACATCAGAGCTGATTTTACATTGGTTTTAAATATGCGTACCTTAGTGTTACGAGAGATCTTATTGGATTTCCAGACTTCTTTCAACAAGCCGAAAGCTTGTTGAGCTTTAAGTATTCTGTTGTTCACGTCCCTTGTAGTTCCTCCATCTCTCGTTATTGCACTACCGAGGTAGCAGAATTCTTCCACATCTTCTAAGACTTTGCCGTTAATGTAAAATCTGTTGACGTTATTGGTACCAATCCACATTACTTTGGTTTTCTCTATATTTATGCATAAGCCAACTAAATTTGCCAAAGTACTTATACTTTCAAGTTTGGCTTGCATATCTTCATAATTATGTGAAAGAAGGCATATATCGTCCGCATAGCTCAAATCTTCCAAACGGTTTTGGAAGTCCCACTGTATGCCTCTGTGTTCTGTGAAGGTATTACGAAGAACCCAGTCCAACAGCAGCCTTGCTTAACTCCGCTTTGATGGCAATACTTTTACTTCTCATCCCATTATGCACAACTTGCGAACTTGCTTCACGGTATAGTTCTTTTATGAGGTTAATTATTTTAGTAGGGACCCCAACATATTCCGAGATATTCCAGAGTGCCTCTTGACTGACCCTGTCGAATGCTTGCTTAAATTCTATGAAAACCAGATAGAGTGGTGCCTGCCACTCTACTGATTGTTCAATAATTATGCGCAATGTATTTATGTGGTCAATACAGGATCGGCCAGGGCGAACACCAGCTTGCTCACGACGCATACGTTTCTCTAGTTTATCTGCAATTCTGTTGAGTAAGATTTTAGATAGAACTTTGGTTATAACATTAAGGAGTGTTATACCTCTCCAGTTTCTGCACTCTTGTAAGTTGCCCTTTTTAGGTAGTTTAATAATTAACCCCTCTTGTTTAGGTTATAAGTTTATTATATTATTTATTTGAGGTTATTTATTTGTGTTATTAAGTGTTTGTGTCCATTTTTAGTTGCTATTTTATTAAAAAAATAAATAAATAAACAAGAATTATTTTTCAGAAAAATTAACTGTTTAAAGCACAATTTAAATTTGGTCAGTAGCTTGGTATTGTCAAAAATTATGTAAGTAGAACTAACGTTTCAAATGTATTCAAAGAAATACGTGATTTTTCTCGGCCTATTCTGACTATTTTTTTAATCACGGTATTATTATGTATATCATGTAATAAAATATGAATATAACGTTAGAATGTTAATTTTTTAGGGTTCCGTAAGTATCACAAAGAAACCCTTAAGCTAAAGCGAAGTTTTTATTATTGCGTCGTGCGTTTTGTGCCGTTGCACTGCAGCAAAAAAACAACGAATTTGAATTTGTATTAAATTAAGGTCAAACGTCGAATACGTTGTCAGGTCATTTTCCTAAGCGATATTGCCGACGCTACTAGAACAAAAGTTAGTTTGATTTTTTTGTAAACATAATCTCCTTTTCTAATCGCTGCAAAAAGGACAGCAGTTTTCAATTTTTTTTTCGACGCTGCATTTACATTTGCGCTAAAACAAGATATTTGGTTGATTTAAATATCTTGTTTTAAAAATTCGCGACGCAAAACGCACGACGCATTAATGGAAACTTAAATTAAGCTTTCATTACTGCATCGTGCGTTTTGCGTCGTTGCAGTGCTGCAAAAAAACAACGCATTTGTATTTCCATACATTTTATGCAGTGCGCATTTTTTATTACATTAGAAACGTCAAATAGGTTGTAAAATCGTCTTCCAAAGCACTGTTACCTACGTTACGACAAGCAAAAGTTAGGGTGTTTTTTTAAACACAATTTTCTTTTCTAATCGTTGCAAAAAATTAAGCAGTGTTCAACTTTCTGCGTCGCCACAGTTACATTTGTGCCTAAGCAAGATGTTTGAAATCATCCAATAAAAACTCGCGACGCAACAAGGCAAAACAAACGATGCAGTAATGGAAACTTAATTTTATAGCATGATTCATGTGTCTGTCTGTCTGTATGGTAGAAATTGTGGCCAAACAGAGAGGGTTAAAATTTGGCGTCAATGTATTTTTGAGCACTTTTAATTATGAGGCGATTTTTGTCAAAAATGTGGCTGGATCTAGCCATAGCTGGCCATCTTTTTTCGATCGATATGTTTTTTTCTTGATAAGTCTCTGTATTTTTCCTTTATGTGGGGGCAGAGAATGGTATTTTTTGTACTATAATCTTTTTCCTAACAATAAAATTACAGATTTAGAAACAGTTACTTACAGTAGTTTAATTATTCCGCAAAAATCTTTTATTAGAAACTACTCCCTCCATCCGAAAATATGGTATACATTTTGATTTTTTTCTTGTCCGAAAATATAATATACATTTACAATTTTAATTAATTAGAATGATTTTATTTATGAAATAGTTACAAATATCTAGTAAAACAAAGAATAATACAAAAAGTTTTAATTTAACAAGGACGTGGTTGTCTCCACAGCTTCTATGGAACATGATAATGTTGTTTGTAATTGCCCCTTACGATGAAGTTTTGCCTTATTATTGTACGGAACCTTATAGGAATTCCCTCCTTTTGCTAACATGGTTGCTTCTAGACAAGTTTGCAATGCTAGAAAATATTATCAAGGGTTTATATGTTTAATGCATTAAATGCAATTTGTAAGTATTCAATCAGTTCTTCGATTGTATTTGGTTAAGCTGTATGTTGTAAGGATTGTATAGAATTGCAAAAGCCAAGATCCAATACATTAAAATCTGGACAATTTGGCGTTTGTGATTTAAGTCGATTTGGAACTTCTTCCTTGCAATTCAACACAATTTTGATCAAAATTCGCCATTTTGTTAGTACAGCGGGTGTCACTTTAATTTGTCTAAAATACGCGGTTTTTTCTATGAATTACTTTTAACGTATGCAAAAGGGCATGTTTCTTAATTCAGCGCTAGATCTAGCGCATAAAGCACAAATCTAGCAAACCGTTTTGTGGGGAGCTACGATATGAAATATGAAAATGTCACGGTTGGCTGATTTATTTATTTCATTTGTACTTACTCTGTACATCCCTCACATTATGGGTTCCAAGACTTGCGAGCGGATCAAGTCTGGACCCCCCCCCTATTAGTCCGCTAGCTGGTTGCTATGATTCTTGGAAGGATTAAGGGTTGTTCAATTACACTCAACATTTTAGCTAACCTACTTTAATTACGATTAAGGTTTAAATATTTACACTAATTACAATAGACTTACAATTACGTCGATATAGCTAAATCGAAAAGAGACACACATTCGCACACACTAGACACACTTTACACCAAACACTAATTTAACCACTACATGTTTCTAAATATTGTCTCTCCACTTTTTAGCTGGTCACTACACTAACGTTCATACGGAATTACATTGTTACTTTATTTCGACTCACCCCAAACACTCTAAATGTCTCTAACCCATGTTTCTTAAAAACCAACTCCAAAACATGGTCTTAACCATATGACGGCTTAAAATCAACTCTCCGTTAACATCTTAAAGTTATGATGGTTTAATATCAACTCTCCCTTAACATCTTAACGTTATGACGGTTTAAGCTCAACTCCCTTTAAAACATGACTGCCCCGAAAATGCTTACTTCGCCCAACTGTTAAATGTCATTTAACACCTCTTGATTATCTGTCTTGTACTATCTTAAAATTCATAATTTATTGGTAATAACTCAGATAAATATCCCATTAGAAAATAGCCGAATCATCAAATTTATATCTCAGACAAAAATTAATTATTATTTATGTGCTTATGGTTGACGTATATTTATTTAACACAATAATTTACGATTCACTTTTCATGTTACATTGACAAAAGTGTCAAGTTGCAATAATAAACAATCTACCGTTATCTTAAATGCCCTTTCTAAGCAATAGATTATTTTTGTATCGTTTAACAGATTAAATATTTTACTCTAATTGAATGATTATAATGAATTTATTTATGAAATTTTATTTATGAAATAATACCAAAATTACCTCTCTTACAGTTTCTTAATTCAGCATAAAATTCTAGCAGGCTGTTTCTTATTACAGCACTAAATGTCCGCTAGGTACTAGCGCTTGACAACGAATCTAGCGGTTAATAAGGCTGCTAGCTGCTAGAGCTAGAGAGGTTAACATCACAATTTGACATTTGACGTAATAGTTTTCTGCTGAAGAAGTCGTTTCATTACATACAATATCATCTTTACTAACAACTACATAACCTTCTTGAAACCTAGCAACAATCTAGCAAGTCATTTCTTTATTTTTGAAATTTTGTATTTAGCGCATTAATCTAGCATCACAGCGAGCATCTAGCGCTAGAAATTAGCACTAAATTGTTAGCTGAATTTAGAAACATGCCCATACTATTTGCTATAATCTGTTTATTAGTTGCCTAGCAACCACTTATTTAGAAATAAAAACAAAAAAAGTTAATCCTTTCGTTAATCCCACATTTTTAAAGTAATGTATAGGGGAAGTATTTTAAGATCGCAGCGCTATTTTGGCAAACTTGGAACCTTCAAAATAGACATTCGTTACATATAAACAACGTGAATTTTAATGTGTACTGGTGGTTTTTGTAATTTTGCTACAATATTAATACTTGTTTTTATGCAATTATATTTTTATGCAAACATTTTTTATAAATAAAAAGCGCGATACAATGTCTATTTCTGTAGTTCCTAAAATCCCACCAGATGTCATATCGCTTAGCAATTTTTCCCTATACCACATTTTCGGAATGAGGGAGTAATAGTTTTTCAGTAAATATATAATTTGCCTTAAACTTTAACATGAAACGCTTTTCCAATAATATGAACACATACCACAGTATTAAAAAAGTGAAATGTTTTCTAATATTGAGTTTGTTTAGTGATTTAGTAATGCTGCCTTGGTACAGTAGCGGCTGGTGACTTATCCAATCAATGTGACAGCATGTTTGAATGACACCGCTGGACAAGATTTTTATTACATATATAAGTAGTTTTTAAATTATTTATTGTTAAATATAGTCTGTTGTATATTTTCATATTATATTTGTAGTATATATTGAAAATAAGGTCATTACCACGCTGGGAAGTTGTTAACTTTACTTCAATATCAGTTTTTAAGATACCTAACAAAGCACACATACAGGTAAAAATCCAACATTAGTGTATCAATAGACTTTAAAATTTACAGAACTGGACATACGTACATGTGTAATTATAATGTAAATGATTTGATATTTTATTATAAATTGATAGTTAACACATTATTGTGTAAGTCTAAAGCTGCTACAGATTCAATTAATAGTTTTTATATTAGATAATGACATAAAACACTTCACTTTTGGTAAATGAAATGTTTATTTTATTGTTAATAAATTTTTAAACAAAGATGTACTGTTTTATTTCATTATGTATGCCTGCTTATTATTTTTAAGCTAAATATCAGTTTTAACATTTAATAATTGGTATTAAGTTAATTATTTTATGTAGATTAAAGGATTCCACACACCAAAGCGGCCGCGGTGGCGGCCACGGTAGCGATACGGCAGCGGCCTAACGCAACCTATACAATACAATGAGACCACGCACATACAAGCGTTCAGCTATCTGAGAACGCCACCGAATGCAGCTTTCAGTCTAGCGATCACCAAACACTGGCGGCCGAACTCGACAAGTTGCATTAGGCCGCGCGATATTCATTGGTTATATACCACAGAGTGAATATATTTAAGAAAATAATGTCGAAAATAGATAATTTAACAGAAAAAATCATAGATCAGTAAAGGATCATTTAATTTTGTATGACTTAGCACATCCTGATTACAAGAATATTAGGAAAACAAATTAAGTGTGGAACGAAATAGGAAAAGTTTTGGAAATTGATAGTAAAGTCTGTTCCAAACGGTTAGGCGGAACTAGATTTTGCAATCTAGTTACTTTCATCGTTTAAATGATGCTTTTCAGCCGTTTTGTTTAAGCTTTGTAAATCATACTTGCAACAAACATTTTTTGGTTAAGGTTAATATTATTTTAAAATGTAATTTTCTTTATATTTTGATTTTTTGTGTCATTCTTAATACAAATATCCCATTTATTTATTTTTTGTCATTAAAATATGTAAGAAAATTAATTTAAGTTTGACATATGTCATTCGTTTCCATGGTTTCATTGTTGGAATTTTAAATTTTGACATTCCAACGTGAAAAATGAAATAACCCAAGCAAGGTCCCTTTTCCATCCTAAAAGAACGAAATTCCCATTTAGTTCCGCCTAACTGTTTGAAACAGACTGTGAGTAGATTATTATTTTTCCTCTACATACAATTAATTATTCTATTGTGTTCTCGCAATCAATATTATCATACAACTATATACCGTGATTCACTAACTGATCGCTACCGCTACCGCCACTCCCACCGCGTTAGTGTGAGGAGACCTGATCGCTAGTCGTATCGCTATCGTGGCCGCCACCGCGGCCGCTTTGGTGTGTGGAATCCTTAATAGTTTTCAGTTTTTTACTTCGTTCTTAATAGTTCACAGAGTTCCAGTTATGAACATTTTAATGATTGATAGGCATTTGAATTTCCCGTCCATTAGATTAGTTTTAAAGGTTAGTTTAAGGTACAATTTCTTGAAATTTTTAGTGGCAATTAGACTAAAGTATATTCCAGGGGTGGGCAAATCTTTTGACTGTAGGGCGGATGAAAATTTGACCGCGGGCAAAAAAAAATTTCTTTATAATTTTAAATATTGTTTTTGTTACGAAGGTTATTTTATACATTTTAAAAGCAATATTTTTAAACCAAAACGTGTATTTATTATGCAATTTAAAGAAAAAAATTGAAAAGAAAATTGGACAGAATGAAAATTTTAAAGAATATTGGACAGACAGTAATATTTTTGCAGGACACAATAATTAATAAAATGCTTCGCGGGCCGGATAGAAATACAGCGCGGGCCGCCATTTGCTCAGGCCTGGTCTATTCCAAACGATTAGGCGAAACTAGATTTTCAAATCTAGTAATTTTTACAAATTGATTGAAGCTTTTGATCATTTTGTTCAGGAAAAGCCAACTTCAATATATAAAAAAACAGTTAATGACAACTTACAAAAATGAAAATTCCAGTTAGTTCCGCCTAATCGTTTGGAATAGGCTATTCCAAACAGTAAGTATGTTGTAAATTCCAAAAAAAATGTAGGTCAATGATAACAAATTATCCCCGAGTAAAGCTGGGCCTGGCAGCTGCCAGTGATTACATATATTTGCTATTGTTAATGTGGCTATATATATTTTTGTTTTGGTTTACCAATGAAATATATAGATTATTCCAAACGTTTAGGCGGAACTAACTGGAATTTTCATTTTTGTAAGTTGTCTTGAGCTTTTCTTTTATGGTTTGAAGTAGGCTTTTGCTAAATAAAATTATCAAAGGCTTCACTTAATCAGTAAAAGTTACTAGAATTGAAAATTTAGTTCCGCCTAAACCAAAGAAACAAGCTATATACAAAAGTAGCAATAAAAAAAGCCTTTTCTGATAATAAATGCACGAAAAACTGATAAAAACGCAAAAGTAAATATTCAAATGTCAGTGTCAAAAATATCCAATGTACGTTAGGGTCTAATGTGTCATGTACATATGACGGTGAGGTGAAAATTATTAACACGACAACGCGCTAAATTCAAATGCCTATCAATCATTAATGAACGCTCTGTATATACACATAAGATGTGTACTACTAGACTAGTACTATCCGCAATGGCTTTAGTTAAATATAAATATAATTGCATAAATCAGGGGTCGGCAACTTTTTTTACCTTCCAGGCCGCACTCAGTATTTTTTTTTTTTTTAAATTTTATGTCCCAGGCCACATTCTATTACCTTTTTTTGCGGCTCCTATTTCGTTTTGTAATTTCTATTTTTTTCTGTTTATCGCCGGTTTACAGGTATTTACGTCGGCGTAAATACACATAGTGTGTAAGAAGCCTAAAGCCGTTACCGTTTGCCGACCCCTGGTATAAATATTAGACCAGTGCAAATCAATTTCAAAGATTTAAGTATTTGTTTGAAGAAGATAATATCTTCTAACAATAATATTTCAGCTTGAATTCTTCATAGGTGAGAAACCACACATTTGCCAAACATGCGGACGTGGATTTGCCCAGTCGGACCAATTAAAAAACCATGAAAAAACCCACACGGATACCAAACCATATTTATGCAACATCTGCTCGAAATCATTCACTCAACAAAATGGTTTAACCGTCCATATGATGTCCCATTCAGGCCAACGTCCTTTCCTCTGCAGTGAATGTGGAAAAAACTTCTCTCGATCAGACGACTTAAAAAAACATCTTAGAATTCATACCCAAGAACGACCGTATATTTGTAATGTTTGCAGCAAAGGATTCACACAATCTTTTCATTTAGTAGAACATTTAAGATCACACAGTGACGAAAAATTATTTGTTTGTAATGTTTGCGGAAAAAAGTTTGCAAGGAATGGAACGTTAAGATCGCACATGAAAACACACACTGAATCATATGCTAGTAAAAAACATGAATGTAAAATTTGCAACAAAAGGTTTTCTGTCATTTATTCCTTAAACAAACATATTTTAATTCATACGGGACAGAGACCTCATGTTTGTCAAATTTGCAACAAAGCCTTTTCACAGTCCGGCCATTTACAGACGCATCTTAAAATTCATACCGGCCATCGACCATTTGTTTGCGAGGTTTGTAAGAAAGGCTTTGCTTCTAGTAGTAGATTGACTGTTCATATGAGATCTCATACTGGGATTCGTCCGTACAAATGTAGTTATTGTGGTAAGGGATGTACAACTTCGACTGTTCTTAAGATTCATCGTAGAATACATACAGGTGAGACTCCATATTCGTGTAATGTTTGTAATAAGGCTTTTACAAGGTCAGATTTACTTGCTTTACATAATAAAACTCATAGTCATTGATGGATGTAAAAGTGTTTTTGTATGAAGAATGATTGCATAAAGTCGGTAGAGGTTATTAACTATTGAGAAGTGACATTACCGATGGCGGTGCTGTGCTCCAAGGCAATATGGCTGTCGTGTCTATTGTCGTATCTAAATTGTAATTATATAACTGTATAACATATCAGTGGCGCACCCAGGAATTTTTTATGGGGGGGGAAGACAAAAAAGAAGTTAATCGCTTTTGAAATATAAGTCATGACCTAAAAAACCTCCCTTGTAAAATACAACTGGTGACAAAAAAAAGTCCTCATCTCTTTTTAAATCCATATATTTACCTAAGAATTAGTGATAAAATTTTTAAAAAATTGGCGTTTCCCTCCTTCTTGGGGGGGGCACCTCCCCGGGTGTGCTACTGTAACATATACTAATATTTTTATTTGTGTCTTAGCTTTCAGTCGGTCCGCGAAATATTTATCCTATTTTCACCGGACCGCGGGGGCAAAAAGGTTTAAGAACACTGCTATAAGTGATACCTCTAACGACTTCACAAGCTCTCAATTTTGAATTTGGTAATTAAAATGCTTTAAAATCTTGTAAGATAAACTTATATGTATAACTAAAAGTTGCCTTCGTACTATTATTTATTTTTTATAATGTAAATAAGAATATATTTAGGTATGAGCAGTATTTGGACGAAGATATTCACTTTGTAATAATTCCATAACAAAGTAGTATAACTTCATGTAAATATGTGGACGTACTAGGTCAGCAGTTTGTTGGATGATTGTTAGTAAGTCGATATCTCGACCTTTAGTCAATTACTGTTTAGTTTAAGAATTTGTTTACTGTAAGATATATTTAGGTAGTAATGAAATATGTTTTAATAAATAATTTTTAAATTATTGGAATTTGGTTTAATGCAGATATTTAAAAAATCTAATCGTACCTACGTATAAGTTGTCCATCATAAGCTGAGCCAAAAGCCATAAAACTCTAAATGCGCAGCGGGTTAATAGACTCCGTCCTCACTATTAGGGGTTGGACGTTGAGGCAATTATATACTAAGTAATCACAACATTTATTCATATGAACTGGAAACTAAGCAACAATGCACTGTTTGGGTCTCCCAAGATGAACCGAAACCCACAAAATTTGTTCGTTCACGAAACATTTCAAAGAAAATGATCGCTGTTATTTCTTAGGTTGTACTGGACATGCCGCAACCGTTCCTTTATTCCTTTAGGGTCCGCGTAGCCATTACTGGGGGTCCACGAAATAATTTTGACATTAACTTTACATTCCCTAACTTTTCGCTTTTATTCAAATAACTCATTTAATAAAAATCTTACATGGTCAAGACTTTTTGTATTTGTTGTTATCTAACTAGTTATTGACATTACTAAACAATAATTAGTAAAAATTTAACTATTTTTATTCAACTGCAAATTATATACAGAAAACATATTATAATAAGATCTATTTTGACCAAGAAATGTTTCTATGAGATTAACGTATTATAATTTGTAAGCTTTTTAATTCTATTTACTACTATTTTTATCAATTTTATGTTTTTTTTTTCTATATGCTAATAAAAATGTTCATCTCTATAATTGCGCAAGACCATTTATTAAAATAACCAGCGATACATTTTTACCAATATTTATTATAACGTAGTGCCTATGAGATTATTGAACCAAAAATTAAGTCTCAAGAACGACTTAAAATGCATAGGGTTGGGATGGGGTCCGCAAAAAAAAATTGTTCAAGAGAGGGTCCACGGACTACACAAGTTTAAGAACCCCTGCTTTAGAGGATCAGAGAACATTTAATGCTGAATGGTATACAACAATTTGTTAGCCAGAAGTCATCGACAAAATCAGGAAAAACAACCAAAAACGTTGCATCATTCTTCATCATGACAATGCAAGCTCCCACACAGCACTTCAAACAATTGATTATTTGAAGGAGAAAAACATCGAATTAATGTCTCATTGCCCGTATTCACCTGATTTTCATCACTTCAAGAAGCTGTTGAAACCTTCGAAAACCATGTTTTTGAGATACCAACTTCAGAGTGGAAAAAATGTTTCGAGAATTGGTTTGAACGCACGCAAAAATGTATAAATCTTAAAGGCGAATATTTTGAAAAGCAATAAAACAGTTTGTTCAAAAAAAAATTTTTTTTCTTTCTTAGTTTTTGTAAAAACTAAAAAGGTAGGCCTCGTACCGCATTTCGTACACTCTTTTAGCAGTACACGTTTCCATTCTATGCCCTGCTTCGGTTTTTCTTACACTTTCCGGCATTACACCAGCGTCCTAATTGTGTCAAATCGTTTCGTATCTACATTATTGTTTTCTTATTTTCTTTAGTTCTACTTCGAAACTCCCTTGTCTTTGGTTCTGTAGAGAGTGCAACCAGAGCTACATTAAAGGTAAGTAAAGTGTAGTGCCTAATATTTATTTTATTTTATGTGATCAGTAATTATTAATTGTTATAATTTTTTTATATTAAACCTGTATAACTATTGCAATGAATTACATGCTGTGTAAGCATTCTATGTGTTCAATGGTGACTCGTGATATATATAAACAGATGGGGTCTGAATTAAAAATAATACAATTTCCGAAAACTGGTTGTTAAAATTGAACGAGGTTTCCGGAAACCGGCTGTTAAAATTTATGGTGGTTTATTATAAGCCGCCGGTATTATCTATAGTTATAGATATTTATTCCCCCCACAAGGGCAGATCCAGAAATTTTTGAAGGAGGGGGTCATAGATTGAACAGGAAAATGCAAATATTTATAACAGCTCCCCAACCATTCAAACTTTCACAAGGAAGGATTGTCCCCTCCTGGATCCGTCCCGGCCCTCCCATATGGAAACTGTTTATAAAATGGGATTTACAAAATCAATAAATGATATAAAACACACATATTATTATTCTCACTTATTTATTTATGCAAATATTCTGCAATTCTGTTTCTATGTGAGCAAATTTCTCAATTATTTTTTAATTAAATTGTTGAATCCTTTTGTTTTCTCTTGTTTTAATAACGATTGTTTCTCTAATAATGTTTGCGCCAGTCAACATTCGAACCATCTGTGTCGTGTTAATTTTTATACTCAGTTCTGTATGTACGTGACCGCCGTTCAGGTTACCTGCGTTGTTGCAGTTCACGAATGTATGTTATATACCAGGGCTGTTCAACCTTTTTGTATTTGGAATCTACTTTTTTTATATAGATTGTTACCACGATCGACCAGTGCCTTCCCGGGTCAGGGGGTCCTCTCCTGGGAAGAAAATTTTGAAAAAGTAACTCATGTAAAAATAATCTAATACGTAAAACGAAATTAAAAAAAGTAAATTATGAATATTCTTCATAGGCCCTCCAAGGTGGCACTTTTAGTCCGACGATTAACACATTGATCGCCAAAAAAATTTATGCAAGATGATGGTTCTTTGTTTTTAAGTTTTGTTGGTTAGGATATGTTAAGATAATGTTTTTTTCTTCAGTGTATTTTCATAAATTAGTGGTTTTTTGATGTGCGATCACCGGTCTCCGTTACGGAAAATTATATATTACATTGTGCCAGGCCATTTTTTCTTTATATTTATATAATGTATTTTTAAGTACATGGAAGCGAAAGAAAACTAAAGATCTACTTAAAATCACGCCGAGATCGACAGGTAGATCGCGATCAACTGGTTAGGCAGCCCTGTTATATACATTCGTCCCGTGTCTTATGGCCGGTATTATAAAAACATAACTTAAGACCCAACTAAATAGTTGTAAACTAAATTTAGTTTATAACTAATATAACAAGTTATTTAATTTCGGTATTATAAATCAGAACAGCCAACTAATCAACTAGTTCGCAACTAAAATAATTTAGTCTCAAGATTTACCGACCGAACGTTAGTATACAACTAACCGGTAGATGCCTATACTATATTTCGCGGTTTTTCTGTTGTAGCTTGAACAGTTTAACGTTTATAACCTATAATTTTGACAGTGAAAAAGAATTCGTAGAAGTTAAAAAGTATTTCAAATGTAAAAAAAATGGGATAGAGGCAAAAATTATACAGAAATTGAAAAAGAACAATTAATAGATATAATGTAATATAAGTTAAGGACTTTATTATCAATTAATTCAAAAATAGACAAAACAGTATCTTTTGAAAACCGAAATCTGTGTTTAAATTGTTCATCATTATAATAATTAAAGGGGTGTCTTCTTTCAAGAAATTCTCTAGGATGACGTATTCTTGAATTTTCATCATTATTACTGTCAGAAATACTGTTTACGGATGGTGATGATACACTACTGACAGATACTGATGAACTAACCTGTAAATTTTGTGTTGTTTATATATATAAATCTATTCATATGTATTTTTTTTATGTACAATATTATTACTTTGCAGTTATTAATTGTCAAATATATATTTTAGTATAAATAGTAAAAACAAGTTATTTCAATGTAAACAAAATGCTAACTATTTAAATGTAATACAAATATAGTTGCCAACTATAATTTAGTACCCAGAAAATCTGTCAACTAATTTAGTTTGTAGATTTAGTTGGTAACTTTTTTAAAACAAATTTTATAATACCGAAATCTATGGGTTAAACTAGTTTAACTCTTAACTAAAATTTAGTAGCAAACTATTTTGCTTTATAATACCGGCCATTAGTGTATTTTAATCGCTCATTTCGGCCTCCGCTTCATCTGTTCTCTTAGTATCGTGCGTCTTTAAGCAGAGGTAGAATTGCTCTTGTTCTACATCATTTCGGTCAATTGCTTTGTTGTCGTGAATGCATTTTACTCATGCATTCACATTCAAAGTGTTGGTATATTTCGCGAATATACGGTATGGACTTGTGAAATCGATCGTAGCTGTGTGTCCAAACTCTCCATTCCAGACCTGGTGTATTACGAAGTCTACAGCATCTCAAAGTACCCTTTGCTACGTGACGTTTCAATCATTAGGTAAGTCCATCAACCTGTATATATCAAATCCCATCACCAGCATTCTACAATCTTGAGATTGCGCCCAATAAAGTCCATTCGCTTTATTTCGCGTTTTTCATCCAAATCGCGAGTCCTGCCTTACGATTGTCGCGAACTTGCTTCTCAGAGCTGGAACCTGGTCAATGTCTCCGCCTGAAAACATTGCAGGGCTCCGCATTTAACAAATAAACTATCAACTTTATTTTTTGGTAGATGGATATAATTTAAAATTAATTGACGAAATAAATGTAAATGCTTTTTACTATATGATAATAAAATGTTCGAAGCAGTGGTGGGATTACAAGTAATAGAATTCTATTCTATAGTTGACAAAAAAAAAAACAATAGTTACTTGGCAACCGCCAATAGAATTGCTCTATTGCCAGTGATAGAATTCTATTCATCTTAATCCCACCACAGATTGAAAAACGGAATTACAAGACAATAATTTTTATTAATAAACTATTCAGTTAGTCGAAACTGCTACAGATGGGGCCCGGTCCCTACGAACTAGCAGCCCCTGGGTACGTTTAAGCAGGTCCACTGCGCGCTGATATAGCGAGGGTATATGGCGTCAGGATGGTAATGAAACAAAATCTATTTACTACAATAATTTATTTATTATTATATGTAAATGTGTGAAAATGTACACATCATGAATAAGCAATTTAATTCGACAATAATATTAAATTTATGTTAAATAAAGTTTGTATAAAAAAATACACATTTTCCTTTTTAAATATTTATTGTAAAAAATAACAATAACACAATAAATAAGTGAAAAAATTTTTGGTTTGTCACATTAAATACCTAATCTAAAAAAATTTAAGAACATTCTTTACGAAAAATTTTAATTTGGCTGTGTTCCATTACATTACTAGGGGCCGGTTCGGTTTCAGGTTCAGAAATAATTTGTTTCATCCATTGCTGCACTTGTTTCGGCTGCTTCATACTTAATTTCCTGACATGCTCAGAAGCATTTCGAAGTTCTTCAGCACTACTTGTGTTCATATTATCTTTCTGACAACAATTTTTAGTAGAACTGGTACAAGAACACGTTAAATTTGGTTCTGAATTACTGTTGGATATACTGTTAAGTCCGTCTTGTTTTAATACATTGAAAGTATCACAAAATTTAATTTCATTCGGCGATGAACAGCATGATGAAAAATGTTCTTGATCCTCATCTAAAATAGTTTCTTTACCTTTCATATTTTCATAGAGGCACAAACTTGGGTCTTGTTTTTCAATACATTCTAACATAACATTTGACACATAGTCATATTTCTTTTCATCGCATTCTTCTTCTTTTTCAACAACTTCATTTTCTGTTGATTCTTTAATTTTATCTTCCTTACTGACATTCGATAATGTTTCGTTTTCTTTGTTATCATTAGCAACACATTTAAATAGCGATATATGATCTACATCTGGATGTTGATAATCTTCAATTTTAGGAAAGCTGCTGTCGTGGGATAATCCATTAAAATTTATTCTGCCAAATTTAGAAATTGATAATAAAATATCAAGTTGATCATCAAAAACTACTGAAATTTGTTTAAAGCATTTTTCATAAGAATTGTTTAACTTGCAGTGTTGAGCTAAAACTTCTATTTGGCGTAATAATTGGGTCTCTCTTTCTTTTACTGCATTTTGGACTTGTAAAAATGTGTTTTTTACCTCTGAAGAAATCTGTAACAAGGAAAAAAATTTATAGTTCAAAAAAATAACAAACTGTTCAATAAACAAATACAGACTCTTCCCGACTTTCCGTTCAAAACCTAAGAGGAACGGAACAGATGCATTCCGGAACTCGGATTTTGGATATTTAAAATTTACTACAGCCCCCCTTCCCTGAACTATTCAAATTTGTCCTTTTCGGTCGTAAATAGTAGGTAATATCTACAAAATAAGACTCGGGAAAACAAGCGCTCTTTCGGTAATATATTGATACGCTGATTGAGATTCAAGAGCTGCGCTGAGCGTAAGTGACAGCTAGGAATGCCAACCTGTAAATGTAATATTATGGTGCCAATTGCACAATATATCTCGCGCGATGCCTGATCGTATGGAAGACGCTGATGCCGTGGTTTTGACATATATCGTGGACAAATATTGTGTTGTTTTAATATATTTCCATTTTTTTTTTTTTCAAAAATATGTATTTTTTTACTACTACTATTATTTTTTTTACGACATAACATCCACAGGACTCTAAAGGGTAACTGCGCAAAATTTGATCCAGATCAGTTTAAGGGCCTAGGAGTGTCTTGGATTTCTTGGTTAAAACTACGAAAGCCTAGACTTCTCTATGGGCCATTACTTAGGGTCCTAAAGAGTATATGTGCTAAAATTGGTACAGATTGATCAAACGGCCTAGGGGGTGTATATCGGACAAATAAACGAATTTCCTCTTTTATCTAGAGAAAATAAATACTGAAACGCAAATAATACATTAACTTTTATCTAAGAGGTCATTGGTCGGAAACTCGCCTAAATTTTTTCAAATTAATCCACATATTTTCCGGGACTTTTGTCTGGTTAGGCAGACTATATGAATGATTTATTCCTGTTTAATAATTTGTGCAATTGTGATTTTTTGTAAATAATGTGGCCTATGAATCGCAATAATCTACCAGGAAAAGAACAATTGAATATCGTAAACTGTCGGTTCAAATATTATCATTTCGAAAGAATTGACTGGCGATATTTTCAGTTAGATTTTATTTTTAATTACACCATAATTTTACTGGTTTACTAAACAGCAGCGCCATACACACTGTACCGAGAAATTATGAATCAGTAAATTTAAAAAAGTCCAATATAATCATTAGTATTAAAGAGTATTTATGCTCTGAATTAAATTTAATATGTCTTCATATGCGTAGTTTTTAAATGTAAAATTACAAAAAAATTACATTTTATTAAACAATAAAACAAAATTACAATAGTATTTTATTTAACAAGCATATGATGGACGCTATATTGCACAAGGATGAAGATTACCACCCGAGCCGTAAGAGAGCGTTGTTGCTATTGCTATACTGCACTCGGATGATTATGTGCAGTATAGCGATTATATGCGAATCAAATGCAATATTTTATCTACACCAACACAGTTATATCATTAAAAAAATAGAAAATCTAATTTAAAAACACATAAATTCTGAGCATCAATAGGGGATAGGCATGATTTTTTTTTAAATTTTATATTATATTCCTCTTGTTGCATATAAACATAAAAAACAGTTTTGCATTTTTTTTGTAATTTGAAAGCTTAAAAATCATAAATGTATGTAGCGTGCGAAAACGACGTGTGACATCATACCCCAACTAAGTGTACTGCGTACAGCCTACCCAGTGTTATTCGTACAGCCTACCCAGTGTACTGCGTATGGCCTACGCAGTGTACTGCGTACAGCCTACCCAGCGTACAGCCTACACAGTCTGTCGTGAACTTATTTGCTTGTATAACTTTTATAGGTTATGTAAAGTTAGAGTGATTTTAATTAAAATAATGTTTAATTCTATAAAAACAATTTATACATGTTTACCGAATTTAAATTTTATATTAAAATATATAAAATATGGAAGATCCAGGCCCCAGTACTACGAAACATAGTCGAAAATATTGTTTAGTACCGATGTGCACAAATAGTTCAATTATAAATTTAAAAAAAAAAAAACAATATCATTACCTGATGGCGAAAAACAGAAAAGGCAAAATTTGTGGCTGAAAGCTATGAGGCGAAATAATACCGATATTTCAGAAAAAAATAAACTTTATGTTTGTGAAGACCATTTTAATGTGAGTACATATATTTTATAAATTATTGTTTTATTACTTTTATTATTTTATAATATTGATACAAACATATTGAACTTTTAGCTTTAACTTTTTTGTTGTAGTATGTATCTGTGACGTCAAACCCCAGCAGTTTGACGTCAGCAGTTTACTCAGTCGTATTTACTCGGCAACCTTCGCGCCGTGGTCGGCTTATTTCAAATTTAAAATATTTTAATTAAAAAATTTGGCTATAATATTAATTAAATTTTGTGATTTTTGTTTTGTTAGGTGACATAACTAACATCAACATATCAAAAAAATGTAGTTTTAAGGAAATATAAATTTTATGCGTATCCCCTATTGTGAAACATCAGAACCTACGTCATCAAGGTGGCTACCGAACCATCAGCTGATTGTAACGTACAACAATTTATTCTAAAATATAAATGATATTCAAGTTAAAAAGATATGCCGTGTCAGGCGCAAATTGCAAAATTTATTATTTTTTTAATTCATGACTAATAATGTTATGGATTTTGTTTTGGTTTTGTAGGCATAACAAAAAAAAAAAAAAAAACTTTTACCGTCACTCATGAGTCTGTCTGTCTATTTGTACGGCAGAAATGTTATGTTTAGCAAACGGCTAAACATAGAAAGATTAAATTTGGCATGCTTATACAACTCTTAGACCCACATATAGGAAAAATTCAACAAGTTCAAAAAACACATCCCGAGGTAAATACAAACAAATATATGTATATTTAATTTAAAAAAATAATATTTTTGAAATTTTTTTAATGGTATACCAAATGAAACCTCTTAATGCGAGAATCAACAAGCAAATTTTTATTTTTGGAAAATCGTTTTTTTTTATAGGATTTTTGCCAAAAATATGTCAAAAAACTTTTGTCCCTCACCCTATCTCACAGTTGATCTAAAAATCTGATAAAAATCTCCATAATGAACATTGATGGGAACCGGAATAGTTCAACAGGAATTTTTGATCAGATTAGTTTTTCGAAAAATTTTGAATTTTTTGTGTGGACGATAAAAAAAAATATATTTAAAAAAAATTTATTGTATGGTATCAAAAAAGTTTTTTAAAATTCGTTTCTTTTAAACGATTTTAGCCAAAAATGTGCTAAAAAGATTCATGTCCCGCCCCCTTTTACCCAAAACGGTTAAACTAAAAACTAAAATAATTATAGGTAATGTACATTGATCAGATTGCGTTTTTGATAAATATTGCAGTTTTTGTGTTTTTGACCAAATTAATTATTTTTATTCATGGCTAAATTATGACTAATAATGTTATGGATTTTTTAATTTATGGCTAAGATAGTGTGTGTCTTTTTTTGAAAAGCAAATTGTTTAAATTTTGTTTAGGAAAGTTAAATGAAAGCTCTTAGTACTCGAAGAACGAATAAAATTGATTGTAAAAACTGTTGATCTTAATGTGATTATAGAACAAATATTCCTAGACGTTCAATATTATGTTGGCTTCTTACACTTATTAAATACCTACAAAACCCTTAAAGGTGTGAATTGTGAAGTATGAAATACTTCACATACATTTTTTTGTATTTATGATTAAGGTAGTGCATGTCTTTTTTTGATATTAAAAATATAATAAATTTTTTTTATAAATAGAAACACCTGAGAATCAATGCGTTCTAAAGGAGCTTGCACTCATGAACTCGCTCAGTAGGCTGTTTTTAATGTATCAAAGAGGAATAAATCATTTATAGTAGTAAAATATTGTACTGAAATTTAAAAAATATGAAGAGTAACAGGAGTATATTTTGCTGCGGAAGCCACACACCTTTACTGCACGTGATCTACGTCAATAGTGTCACTCCGCCAATGTGACTTAATAGTCACCATTGAGCGTTCAAAGACGCCTCATCACTTTATAAACAAAATTGTTAATTAGTTAAATCTAAATCAATATATATTTATCATTTTCTATAATTATAAATAATAAAATGAAATTAAATCTTTACAGTGGATGTATTTAACATGAACCCGTTATAGAACCATTTATCAATATATTTCTTATTAATTTATAGTATAAATTATATAGTAGCTCTTAGTACTCAAATATCGAATAAAAATGATTATCAAATATCTGTTGATTTTGATGTGATTATAGAAAAAAAGTGTCTTAGACATCCAGCATTCTGTTGACTCCTTACACTTATTAAATATCTACAAAATCCTGAAATGTGAGAAAATTCACAGTTCACATCAATTCTTTTTTTAGTGAATCTTATTACTACATAATTGTATGTACAAATATCTTTATTTAACTAAACAGTTTAATTTTCATTAAATTTGTAAATAAATGTATAAATATTGTTATACAGATATATAAATATAATTATTAAACAAATCGTATACAAATACTAGTACAAAAAAAAAAAAAAAAACTGAAATATTGAATTTATCGTTTGATTTGAAAAATACTATAAATGGAGTTAAATAATGATTTAATTATAAATAATCTTTTTATCTTTTATCAACGATCTCGTTTAGCGAGATTTTTTATATCCGATTTGTAGTTTGTAATTGATGTTCTTAGTAATTCTGTTAAATGTCTGTTTGTTAACTGGGAACGTTGTTTATTTTGACAAATTTCCTCGTCGAATACGATTCGCATGTGTGTGTTAGTTCCAAATATAAATAAGATTCAAGCCGCAACATTATTTAGAATCGGGTATTTTGAATTTAAAACAAGTTTCCAAAATCCCACCATGGGTTCTAATGATTTATATTGCATGGTACATATTTGATCTTCATGAATTTCTACCCACTCTAATTTTAAGTTTGCAGTGTTAAGCAGTATAATCTCAGATATATCGAACTTGTCGTCAATATCAATTGAAAATAATTTATTATAATTTTTATTTTACTCATATCTATTATTTGTTTTATTGTTAAAAATTCTAAAAAAATACTAGAAAAATTGTGAAAAACCGCACTATAGGCTTATTAATAGTGAGAAACACGTTTCTGAATTTATAAGTTGTCCTCATAAATGCTGGATACAAGCAAATAAACATTCATGCGTTTCAATCAACGGATCATCGGGTCCGCACTCCCCCCACCCCCCCAGAACCGAAGAAAACATATACTTGATAAAACGTTATTTGATAAAAAATAATAACCAAGCAATTGAAAATGAAAATCACTTTATTTTATTAACGTCAATATTAAATTATAATCAAAATTACAATAATTTATAACCCCACCCCCCCGTATTATTATACAGATATTTTTTCGAAATGAACCTCCCCAATACCATTATTAAGCGTGCGTGCCTGCCCAAATGCTAAAATATATTTCTTTGAATTCTCCTATGACCAATGTTCCCTCTAAGCCAGAATGGGCACTGGGCGCTATAAAATTTGACAGCAGAATTTTAGAGGAGAAAATAATTTTCAAATTTGATACATTTTAGTTTTTAATTAACATTACAAATTGTAATGTTGTAATTAACAATAGGCATTTAAGCCCAAAAACTTGCAACAATTACTTGCATTACGTGCACGAGTGATATTTTAACTGCGCGGCAGGGATGAAGACAGCGCGCGCATCTTAGAGGGAACGTTGCCTATGACAAGCATTTTTTTCAAACGACGATAATTTCTAAACGGATTCGTAGATGATTTAGTTGACTATATGCGTTCACTTGCATATTATATATCGTTCAGCTACATATTTTGTCGTGATTTAAATATTTTGTCGTTACTGCAATAATCTGTTGTGCATAATTTTTCCTGTCGCACTTAAAATCTAATCTGTCCTTAATAAACCTTGTTTTATTTAATTTTTTATTTTAATGGCCTTTGCTAGAGTCGATTCAAATAGAGTTGAGTTCATCAATAAAACTGTGCAGAAATGATTTTTCGTCTGGACGGGTCTAATTTACTTATAATAGGGATGTTAGGTTTGTTACTCATAGCCGTAGAAGTCTTGTGTGAGGTAGGAGCTTTCAACGTGTATATAAAAAAAAAATTCTATTCATAATTAATTTGCCTTCTGTCATTTATGACTGACATATTTATATTAAACAGCATTTTATTTATATTTTAATATATAGCTTTTAAATCGTTCCTTAACTAATTCAATAAAAAATATTATTTAATTGTCCCATTTTGTTTAAAAATATTTGTTGTCTCCGCCACTGGCGTTATCTTTTTTGCGCAATTTTGTAACGGTCGTGTATCCTTTTCTATTTGAATCGACTCTACTTAGGCAATTGGCCAGGACAAATTTTTGAAAATTCCATGCGTGAATGGCATTCTAATCCGAGACCTTAGCAACGCAGGGCACCTGTGTTACCACAACGCTATGCCGGTCGGCAAACCTTATTTTGGTAGGCCGAATAATCTAACCCATTGTTTTTTATTATCAATTTTTTTAAACTTCCTAAATACATTCATTTACTATTTGAGTCTTTATTTTACATTAAAATGACATTTGTGTGGAATGGTTATGTGCTCTATTTATATGCCTTTCAAAATATGTAAAAATATATAGTAGGATGTTCCAATAACTTTTCATTATCGAATATCTCTCGTATTTGATAGTGAACTGATTTTCTAAATATACACTATTATAGATCATGTAGTTATGTAACTTTCTAATTTAACGTTATACCATATCTTCAATAAAAAATTTGGGCGTTGGATGATGTTATTTCAACCACCTATATATATATATATATATACTTTTTTCCCTTCGTGGATCTAATGGCCAATTGTATCTGGCGTGTTCATATAATAGGTTCTAAGGCTCCTTAATGAAGTAAAGGACACAAACATCTTCCATTGGACTGTTTCGAGCCATATTTTTTATCCTGTAGCCAAGTCTTAGTATGTATTTGTATTTCTTAGCACACTGTGTGCTTCCAAGTAGTTGATGGTTTTCCTCTTTTGGGCTTCCCTTGAGGATTACATCAAGGGCATGCTTTGCAATATCAGATACCTCTCCCCATAGAACAAGATTAATCCTGTTCCATTTTCTTGTTTTTATTTAGCTCGAATCATAATGGAATACTTCTATTTGTATTTCTTGTTGGTTACTCCGTGACAGAAGTACTTTATTGATAATTATTTATATGGGAATAAAAAGGAAATAAAAAGATATTATCATATTTTTTTGTTGACTCAAATCATTTTAACCGTGCCGTTGTGCCGTTTTAAAAAGCGTACCATTTAATAGAAAATAGGATAAAAGAGCTTTTACTGAACATTACTTATAACATCACTGTAAAAACACGCGTAATAAGAGAACAGATTATCACGGTACCAGACTGCTGTCTTGTTGGTCTATTAGTTTTATGTGCCTACTTTACATCGAGTATGGTGTTATTACATGCGTTCAATATTTATTTTAGTCATATATTATTTATTTATGCTTTATGAAAACAATCTGTAATCGAATATGCCACAGTTGTACAGTATAATCTGTATTTTATTTTAAATCAGTAACATCTGTGTCAATCAAATCGTAAAGAGAGGGAGCGATAATTGTAGTTTGAACGATACTAAAATTATAACACTTTACACAACATTAAAAGTGATAATTTATAAAATAAATGAAACAAAATGATTACAATATATATAAAGGTGTGTCTTTGTAAGCCTTATGAGTGATCGCCTTAATATTATTATTTACATATTGTTGAATCACTTTTTTTACGAGTGGTCCCGCCTTCTTTTTGCATTCTGTTAAACTAAACAGATAATATGAATGACAAATCCGTGCTACTCAAAATTATTATTAAAAACCCCAAACTAGTTATTAGGTATTTTTACAACAAATAGAATTTTACATAGTTCCTAAGGAAACAATGACATTACTAATAATTAAATGTGATTGTTAATAATCTTGAGAAATGTCATAACACAACAATTAAACCAAAGCTTAACAATAATAATAAATAAGTTGTTAAACTTACTTTTTGGCATAATTCTAGTTCTTTGTTTAACGCCATCATATGAATTATAAATTATAACCTATATTTTCATGTCAATATTTCACGTATATAAAAGTTATATAAATGCACGGCCCTGAAACAAATGTTTATTTTTAGATTTATTTTATATTAATTATACTTATCGATAATTTATTACATAAATTTTACTTATTTTAACATTTCATACTTTGCCCTAAGTTCGAAGCACTCTACTTTATCCACATTATTGAAATTAAAAGCATGACGGATTATGTTATCACCAAACCAGTATGCGTATTCACATACTTTTTTACCTCTAAAATCAAATAATATGCAGACGCACAAGTTTTTTATTACGGATTACGGGAGAATAATTTAAGCTAACATTATTCTTGGGGTGGCTCAGAAGCATTTTTTGTTTCTTGAGGGGATTACGTTCAATTTAAGAAAAAAAAAATTGCCTTAAAAGCGTATATTTTGAGTGTTTTGGTGGAGCTCAACCTGTCAGCCATACTGGGTGCGCGCCTGATGTGTTTATACAGGGCCGTGCGGTGACATGGAGCGATCGCTTCAGGCGCCTTTCTGAAATTTCACATTTGTTTATTTTATAATATTTTCATAATAAAAATTTTATTATTTGCTTGTTGCATTTTTATAAATTAGGGTTTTAATTATTTTTGTTTATGAATTACTTATTATATTTTATTTGGTCGGCGTACAAATGAGCGGCGACTTTGTCAATATAAATGAAAGAATGTATAGGTGATCGTAAACTTACAATGTATCTAACAGTGCTGTCACCGCCTCTACAAGACTCCGTCTACACCGCTCTAGCCAAACCGATAGCGATAGCGATAACGATAACCAGATAAAAGAGGATTGTTACGCCGAGTACAAGAAATGAGATAAAGGGTTTTGATAATTCCCGCAAATGTTTGATATTTATTAAGCTTTTTTAGGATTTATTTTTTAGATATTTACTAGGTTTTTTTAGGATTTATTAGGCTTTTTAGGTTCGAATTACTGATCCTTGTCCCGCTTTAAAATCAGTACATAAAATCCCATATCCCGCATTCAGAAACAGCTCGGCAGCGAAGTGTATTCACGTTATTTATAAAATAAATATAAGCACCTGTTCCAGAAAATAATTTTAATTCGTGCGGGAGCCAACCTTTGACGAGATCTCCGCTCCCCAATCTGACATAAGTAACAATGCACTTCGATAGATAAGGAGAAGACTGTTAGGCGATGCTGTATAAATACAATAAAACCGGAAAATTATTATCGAAGGTTAAGGCACCTAACAATGTGTACGTAATGCAATCACGTATAATTAGGGTGACCATTCGTCCCGCATTTTATCATTTTGTCCCGCATTGTCCCGCATTTGTAGCTTGTATTTGGGAGGTGAGGACCGTTTTTTTGCTCTTCACTTGGATTTGGGAGATGAGGACCTTTTTTTTTGCTCCGACCCGCATTGCTTTCTTAAGAAAATGGTCACCCAACATTTGACAGCATTCTACATACATTATTGTGGGAAAATCTTTACATTAATGGAAGTTAAGGGAATTAAGTTCAAAAGTGTTAAGAGTTATAAAAAATATATATGAAAACGTTAAGGTCAAAGTAAAAAGCGAAGGTACAACATCGGCGCCCATAGACGTCACAAAAGGTGTATTACAGGGGGATCTCATGAGTCCTTTTTTATTTGCATTATTCATAAATGATATTGAAGAATTCTTCAGGAAGAATGGTTCTAAAGGAGTTAATATTGATGGTATGAATTAACTGCTCATGCTACTCTTTGCAGATGATATCGTTATTCTTGGTGACTCCCCAATAGATGTTAATTACAAAAAACTCACTGTAAACATAAATACAACAAAAATTTTAGTATTTCACCGAGGCAGACAAGAAAATATGAGACCGTTTATTTTTAAGAGTCAAGAAATCGAGGTAGTTAGTAAGTTTTGTTACCTGGGCATAACATTTTCGTCATCAGGTAAGTTCCTGGAGGCCACAAACCAGCAAATAACCAAAGTGAACATGGCTATAGGCAGCGTGAGAACCACTTTAATAGCGTCAAAATCAAATTCCTGGGAAACAAAAATGAGACTATATGAAAGTATTGTCAAGTCCACATTATTCTATGGCGTACAGATTTGGGGTATACATTATCTGGAAAAAACTGAAACAGTGCAACTGAAATTCCTCAAAACATTACTGCATTGTCAAAGATCTACGCCAAACCATATGTTGAGACTGGAAACAGGTATGACAAATATATCCGTTTCCATTTGGAAAAGTTGTCTGACATGGTGGAAGAGACTGATAAACATGCCTGACACCAGGTTCGCAAAACAACTTTACAACCGACTACAAAAACTCGACCAATCGCCGAACAATAAACCAGCTTACAACTGGGCAACACAAATTCGCTTGTTCTTGGAGAAAACTGAATATCTACGTGTATGGCAAAACCCAAATGCTTTATCTAATTCGACTGAGCAAGACATAGTCCCGAAGTACAGTGAAATAGAACATTTAAATGACGTACAGAGACTGAACAACACCAGATACAGTGTATATTATCACCAATTAAAGCTTAATCATCCCGTCTGCGAAAGCTACCTACTATTTAAAGTTGATATCAATAAGATCAGAGTTCTTAGCCAAATCAGACTATCCAGTAAGTTTGGTCTTCAAATTTAGTATAGAGGCATTAAATTTAAATTGGATGCGCAAAATAATTGCACTATATGTAACCTGCAGAAGAAAGAAGATCTTTTCCATTTTTTTATTGAATGTCCTATTTACTCTGCAACAAGAACTCACTACCTCCAAGATTATTTAAATGGTAACCAAGATGTCTGTACGCTGCTAGTAATTGAAAATCCAATCAAATTGAACAACATTTTCCATTACACGACTCAAGCTTTATCCACGAGATCTTTTATAATTAATGAATAGTCATGCAATTTTCTTTGTTTTACACTTATTTTTAGTATAGTATTATTGTTAAATATATTTAGAAAAAATGTTTTGTTACACATATATTTCAATATGATATTGTTACAAGTATACCAACTTCTTTGTTATAAGCTATGTAATGCTTTATAAACAAATAAACCATTTATTATTATTATTATTTATTAAATAGCTGAAATATCTGAAAATTCATACTTAAGATAATTTTTTTGTTTTGTCATTACTTCATTTACATTTCCAATTTTTTATTTTGCCTGAATCTGGCTCCCCAAAATTACACACCGGCCATGCGATTAACACTTAAGGCATGGATTTATTTAAAACTGCGAGAAAAACCTGAACATATTTAATTAATAAAAAAATAAGATTAGGATTGATGCTACTTTGGTGACAACTTTTGGGGGAAGAACAAAGTAACTCTGTCTCCTCTCTATCATACTCATCTAACTTTGTGTGACTTTTTGTTTCCAAAACTGAAGAGTTCGTTAAAAGGATGACGTTTATAAATTACTAAATGGTGTTACACATGGCGTTACGTCAATTATACCCCCCCCCCCCCCCAAGATCTCAGGCTGGATTTGCCATTGTTTATAATAGTTTATGAAGTTGTTTGGGATCTATTGAAACCTTATCAAAAATTGCATCCGCCAACGAAGCTATTATGAAAACTGTTCAGTTTTTTGATAAAACATTTATTCAAATTAAAAACGTCGAAGTATGAAAATGAATAATAAGATATTATTTTTCAAACTGAAAATAAAATTGCAACGTAATGTAACTAATTTTCTTTTTAAAGAGGCATTGTTTAAGTCATTGCTAAATGATTTGATTTCTAATACAAAAGACGACCATAAAATGTGTGACGACATATCAGTGAGGCGATGCCTTATCTACATTTATGATGAAAACTTAGGCGCGCACACAAGGGGGAGGGTTCTCGGGGACGAACTCAGGAATGAAAAAATCATGTACTTACTCGTATTTATTAAAAACCAATAAACGGAACATAAAAATCACCCGTCTTCGTAAAAAATTTCTAAATATTGGACCCTCCCAGACCATTTTCCTGTTTGCACACCAGACAAAAATAAACAACAAATATCAATTTTAATCTAATTTATCAATATTTTGATGCACGTAACAAAGAATAATTTATTAAAACATTTTATCAGATATTTAGACCTTGAAAGAAGATAACATAGATTAAAGAAAACCCTGCTAGAGTACGTTCAACTTAATTTCATCACAGGCAGATATTACCAGTTCCCTTGCGCAGAAACCATATTTCGTTCATTACGTTACCAACAGTTAGCTTAACACATTTCAGTGGCGTCACTTACTTTGATTTATTTTTGACTACGCGTATTATGTGATGTTGTTGGTTTATTTCTGTTATTATTATTTATTTCTCGTACGTTTCAAGGTATGCCGTGTACTAAAATGAGTAAAAATGTATTTGGAATACATGATTTTGTGTGTTCGGTATCCACAACAATTGTTTAAAACGCTTATGTACGTCAATATGATCAGCTGTTTTCTCGAGCAGAATTGATGACGTAATTTATGATACCCTGTGATGAAGTTAAAATGAACGAGCTCTACTAGGCATTACTAGGGGTTACCATTCTCTATGGCAGCGGTTCCTAACCTTCTCACGTACCCCTTGATTAGACTTTTCATTTATGAGTATCCCCTATCTTCAATACCCGCACCAATCCCTTAACAAAAAATAATTTAATTTTTAAAGTACTTGGTGCTCCGCGAGCAAATTAGAGAAGTAAATAAAATAAATGTAATCAGATGTGAAAATAGTGTTTTTTAAAACAAACATTTCACTCAGAAATGATACGCTATTGAAGATAACAAAAGACAGTACAGTAATATTTTATTGCCCCAATAAATGTAAATAAAGGCGTCATTGAAAATGTTTTAACCTATATGAAATACAAATATACAACTAATTAACTGTTATATTACGGGCAGTACAAATTCCTTAAAATTTGCCAAATAATAGATAATGGATGTTGTGACGTTTCATACAATAGGAATATGATTTATATTCTTTAGATCTCTTATAATTCAGACAGTAACTTAGTAAGTCAGAGTAGTGCAGTGTTATTTATTTGTTTTTGCTGCGATTATTTTTCGATGGACCGCTGGCTAAAGTACGGAACGTTTAAAAAAGCTGCCACAGTCTCCGTCTCAGAACGTCCAGTAGACGACAAGTATGTTCAAATATTATAAAGATATAATTTCAATAGTTATTTATCGGTATTTTCTATTTTGTATTTTAAAAGCTTTTTTTGCCCCAGTTATAGTTACGTTTTTACCGACCGTCACAGACATAAGGGTGGGGCGCAAAACCTTCCTTTTTTTGAAGGCAAATGAAAGAAAAATTGTTGCTGATAAACAAAATTTATTTTTTGATAATGAAAGAATATAATTTCAAATCATGCTGTTTTAAACAAAATATCTTGAAGGTGGTGTCCACCGTTCTCTATGCACTGATGCAACCGATTACTGACGTTTCCACCGGAATTCGGACTATTTCCTGCCGTATATTTATCATACTTATATGTAATGTTTCCATGTTTTTCCAGTATTGTAAATAATTTCTTTGTTAGAAATTATTTTGTTTAAGTACTTTGTGATGGCGGTTAATCCTGTGGTGGCCACAGCTGTTTTTTTTTCATTTTTTTTTGCATTATTTTTATTATAGTATTTGATGCTTTTATAGTTAAATTTTACATCATTTTCGAATCTTTTATTCTTCTCTTCTGGTATTATTTGATCAGTTTTTCTTAAAATACTTGTTTATTAATTTCATGTCGTTATTTTCGTTATTCTATTTACAATCCATTTATTCCATACTACATTTATGATTATTATAGAAAATATATAAATAGTGTTCACATAAGACCTGCAGGCCGATTTTTAATGCTCACTACTTTTTTTATGTATCTGTACTAGAATATGCAGTCAAATGTACTATTTAATAAAGATTGATGTTATTTTAATTATAACTTTAAATCAAGAGTTTTAGAGGTTAGAATATGTTAATGTCAGTACAAGTTATCTCTCAACGTTGCAATTTATCTGGCGTTAAATCTCTCAAACTTTCAGTATTTATGTGCACGGTAACTTTTGTTCAGAATCGCAATTCGACAAAAACCGGCGTGACTTAACGTTAACCATTATCGTGACTTAACGCCATCTTTCAGAATCTCACAGATTATTTTTGGAAATAATTTCTGCAATAAATCGATATTCCAATACGATACACAGATTAACAAATTTGGGTCAATTAATTGGGAAAATTAATTTAATTTATAAAAAGTGATATAATATATAGAAATATAACTTATCATAAATAACTTATTATGTGGTTCTGACCTTATCCCCAATTTAATCAATAAAGACTGTGCTAAACCATTTTCAGAAGCCCTTTTTTTAAACTTGGCAATTAGTACCGGTAGTTTCCCTTCTGCATGGAAAATTGGACGTGTTACGCCTATACATAAATCTGGTGACAATACTCAGATTAGTAATTACAGACCGATTGCAGTGCTCTCTACCTTTAGTAAGATCTTCGAGAGCATTATTTACAAAACTATATATTTTCAAATAAAAAACAATTTATCATTCTTTCAACACGGGTTCATGCAACGCCGGTCTACAGCTAGCAATCTATGCTACTTCACCCACTATGTTGCATCCACATTAGATAGAAGAAGCCAAATTGATGTTATATATATACTGATTTTGCTACCAAGAGTTCGATACTATTGACCATAATACCCTATTACTAAAACTTCATTCTTTTGCGCTTTCGCTTTCTCTAATATCGTTATTGTCATCTTACCTTTTAAAGCGTTCTTTTTTTGTTACTTTTCGAGGGCACAACACCTCATCTTTTTCTGTTACGTCATATGTTCCACAAGGGTCAAACCTTGAACCTCTCCTTTTCTTAATGTTCATAAAAGATATTATTGCCGTTATTACTAGCGAGCATTTACTTTTTGCAGCTGATCTTAAGATATTTAAAACAATTTCCTCTGTTGATTATTGCCACATACTCCAAAACGATCTTAAACGTATAAGTGAATGATGTAATTCTAACCAACTTAAACTAAATTTATCTAAATGTAAAATTCTGTCTTTTACCCGTAAAACAACCCCAATCTATTACTCTTATGCTGTAGCTAATCACCATTTAACTCGATGTCATAATATTAAAGACTTGGGAGTAGTGGTGTGAATACCGGCCGGAATTTCTAATACCGGTTTTTCGGTATTCTGAAAGTCCAATACCGGAATCCCGGTATTAATACCGGTATTCTGAAAATATAGAAATAAAACAAGAGTTTCCTTTTTTTATGTTTATTTTAAATATGTACATATGTAAAGTTGGCCAGATACGATAATATTACTTGAAACATTTTTGTAGAGGGGACTGCAATTTTAATTAAAATATGTCTTTCAAAAAATATTGTCGTACTTAGGTAATAAGGAACAAAAATTATACATTTTTTTTTTACAACTAATTATAATAATATACTAACTAATATACTAACAATTAATTATAATTAAAAATATTAAGGTAAAAAAATAAAAACATATATACAGTTTTGTTTCTAAAAAGTATTTTCAGCAGCAGGATTCTTCTGCACAAAAATTAAATCAAAGAAGAAATGTAATAAATGTTTTATTTTAAAAAATGTGATCTTAATACACATACATTTGATAATGTTTCTTCGTCTAAACGAGAACGAATTTTGGTGCAGAATTTAGCTGCTGCGGAAAATGCCCGTTCAGATTATACACTTGTTGGTGGTATTGTCCTTAAGTAGTCATACACATTTTGTAAATACTTCCCTCGTATTCCCTCCTGTTCAAAAAAGCTGATTTCTTTTTTTATTGTAAGTTTCAGCCCTTGTGCTTTTTTTATTGTAAGAGAGGAACACATTCTTTCTTTAATCGCCGAATCTAATTTATTTTGGCCCCTAGCGCACTAAGGAAAAGGGCGCTGACGAGCTTGACTAAGGGGCGCCATATTGCGAAGGTGAGGACCTTTTTTTTTGCTCATCATTTGGATTTTGGGAGGTGACGACCTTTTTTTTCTGCTCATCACTTGGATTTTGGGAGGTGAGGACCTTTTTTTTTTTGCTCATCACTTAGATTTTGGGAGGTGAGAACCTTGTTTTTGCTTATCACTTACATTTATTTGCCAAGGGCGCCAAACCACGGTTTTGCCCCTAGCGCAAGTTTTCCTTACTGCGGCTCTGACTGCCAGCTTCAAATATTTTCAACCAAACCATTATACAAACGCCTTGAAATCAATTAATTGTCATTCTTAAAAAAATTAATATTTAATAAAATTGATGATCCTGCACTTCTTCAACTTTTAAGTTTCCATACCCCCCATGCCCACACTCGTAACCCACTACTTTTTTACCTACCGCATGCGCGTATTAATCTCTTTCTTAAGTCCTCAATTAACCGCATGTGTTCATATTATCATTCAGATGTTGAACATATTGATCTCTTTTAGTATCAATTCTTAATTTTCTTATTTTGGTTTCTAAGCGTCTCAGTTCCTACGTTGCTCAGTTGGCCTTCGAACTATTTCTACTTTTATTTTTACATTTTTAACTTATTTATTTTTGTTCTTTTTATTTTTTATCTATCTTTTTTATTTATATTATTGTTCCATTACCTTTATGTTATTGCCATATTATTTATGTTTTACATTTTATTGGTTCATATTTTATTTTTTATGTATGAACTTTTTTGTAATATATGTATTAGACTTAGAGAACTACTTAAATTTATATATTACACTGTAACTTTAAATATGCTATTACCATGTACCTGTCCGTATTTGGATTATTTCCGTAGGATAAATGTAAATTTAAATAAATAAATAAATAAATAAATAAATAAAATCAAATTATATACTAGTTTCTTGCAATGTTCCACCTAAATGGTGACGAACGGTCGGGACTTTAAATTCCCATATGTTCCCTTGTGTGCTCGCCTGGTACCGTAAGAAAACATAAGAATGGTTTACAGTGTAAAAATTTAATATATTTAACTTACTCGTAGAAAATATTCTACGCATAATTATAATGTTTATAAAAATTCCGCTATCAAATTACAAGAATGAAATTTATACTATCCCCTGTTTGAAAATACGCATTCCGTTCGATCACATGAACTGTAATCTACGAACTCTCCCGACTCTAACCGAAGCAAAGTTGTATTGATTGTCATCTGTGTCTGTTTGACAACTTACATGCTTTTCAATTATGTGAAATTTTATGTGTAAGAATAATACAAAATCAACGAATATAATAACATAAAGTGATAATCTAAGTGAATAATAATAAGTTTAACCGACGGACGGAAGATTAAAAATGTCAGAACTTCGGAAAAGACATTCGGAGGGAGACGCGAACCAGGATACAGCCGACAGTGATCATGTACGTTTATATTATCAAATAAATAGTTTCGTAGATTTTTCCCAGGTGTTTAGGAATTGTTATTTTAATAATAACAATTATAGTTTTCCTGCTTCGCTTATATTTAGAGTTTCGAATACATCTAGGGACCCTGTTGTCACTTATTTACGAAAGCCTACATAAACAGGTGTATAAATTGGATCTGTCATTTACATGTGTTTCTCCTGCATACATAAATCAATAGGTAAACATTAGGTTTTATAAATTCTATAATTGAATTATAAGAATAAATGCAAGGTCACTTAAAAACGCTGTATTCTATTTTAAACCTATTATATTATTTAAAAAAACTACAGTCATACCCCACTTTGCGGCGATTCGCTTTCCGACACTTCGTTCATACGACAATTTTAAACTGACTACAGTAGCTGGTTAGCGAATTAAAAACTTTATTTCATTTTTTTATTCAGTATTTTAATTTGCTATAACAGCACCTAAAATCTCACCACTGACCAATTTTACTTCATTTCTTTAAATTAAAATCAATTTTTCATTTTAAGTGTCAGTAAATCCGAAGTGATCGTAAGTAGATATTCGCTCCTACTTTCTTTAAAGACAACACTATGGCCAGGTCTCATTCCTTTAGTATTTATTTTAAGTGTACCAGGTGTTCCAATTCATTGGGAGTGTATTCGGATTTCGAAAACTACAAGAGATACGAATTAGGTTAAATTCCTTACTATCAGTATTACTATAGTCTATTTTTTAAACTAGGAGGAGCGTTTAAATTTTTTCGCGCAAAAATCTATCTTTTGATTGGCTGGAAAGCAGCTGTTTTTACACAACTCAAAAATATCAACATTACCCCGCTATAATTGACGCATCAGCTGATTGTGTGAGTTATTCGTATTTTAAAAAATACGTCAGAGTAGGCCGAGAAAAAAATCACGTATGTATTTGAATACATTTGGAAAAACTACTCACATACCCTTTACATATCTTTAAATTTTGCCTATAGGCCTCAGTAGTTTCTTATACAAAACAAATAATCGGAAATAAAATTAATAACAATCTATATATCAAAATTTGCAGCGAATTTTTATCTATCTAATAGGATATTTTTAATTGTAGAAAAAACTGTTAGGTAGTTGTAAATGAGCAAATTGTATTATAGACGCCATCTTGTAAACCAATCGAAGCATATTTGCGTACGATGCGGCAAATTGTACCTAAAGCTTCATTCCACAAATATGATTCTAGCTATTTTGTTATATTATGAAAATTACTTATAGTTATTGTACTTGGTAATCTATTTTTGCCTCCCTCTTCAATCTGCCACGGTTTTCAAAATTGGTGTTACATGTAAAAATGATTTATTTTTCGTGAAGAATACGTGTACCAAGTGGCATTCTATTATCTTTAAATATAATATTTTTCGACGAAGGCTCTAAACTACAAGTAATCAAGTCGAAAACAAAAATTGACGTATTATTTGAACATTTCTACACAAAACTATATAAATATAAAAGTTATTCGAAACCCACAAATAGATTTAAAAAATTACAGAACAATATCGCTGATGTCTATTTTTAAGTTATTGAGCGATAATATTTTTACAATAAATGTTTCTACAATTAAAACTATCATATTAGATAGATACAAATTCGGTGCAAAATTTGATGTAGAGGTTGATACTAATTTTATTTCAGATTGTTAGTTTTGTATAAGAAACTAGTAACCTCCGGGGGTTATACGCAGCCTTAATCAGTTAGATTTTGCTAAAAATATATTTTGTTTATTTATATATTTATTAATTTATTTTTGTATAAAATAGCAAGTCAAATTGGACACGAACACTTAAATAAACAATCTCAAATAAATCAAATAATAAACTTAAAAACTAAACATCATGGGATATCTGACCACCGCCTTCATCTATGCAAATTCCGATTCTCCTGTTAATTGATCTAAATGAACAAAAATTCTTTAAACTTGTTAAATTATCAAAATGACAGTAATAAACACTTTTTGATTTTGTTGCTTGATTATCTCCAACATGCCCATATGGCTGTCTTTCTCTTCCACTGCTTACTGGTACAAAACTATAAGTTATAGTGAAGTTATTGTGCACAAAAATGCTATATGCTTGATAAAATTTCCTTGACATGCACTGGCGTAGGTTCAAATTTCAGCATCCCGCCGCAAATGTATACTGCGCCATACAAATATACTTACCTCCTTTTTTATAACTTTGGAGCTCCCAAACTCTTTTCCCAGTGGGGCCGGCGGGACCTTAGCTACGGCGCTGCTGACATCTTCATGTCAGTGAGTGATCATCCTGTATGTCTTATCTATACGTTATGCACTGTGATTTTTGTTCCCAGTCGCTGTTTAATTGCAGTATTATTGGAGTATTAAATAATAATAATAATACTGTGGATTTATTCGACATGTCGTTTAACGCATTTATTAACTCTCTGCCTGTCTAGCTACATTTCGTAATTATTAGCCAAACGTTCAAATTCATTATATTGACTAATTAAAAAGTGTGACATTATATGATTGTTATGTGGGATTATGATGTCTGTAGGATTTTAAATAAAAAACGCCAGCGTTAGAGCATTTAAATGATTTTTTATACTTTGCGTTCACAATAGTATTATTCTTACACTGAAAACAGTTTAACAAGAGAAGCTATTGTTAAACTGTTTTTGTTGACGTTTTATTTGTGGAGATTGGTAGTACTACTCGTCTACGGCTATTGATAACCTCAAATATTTTAAAATGTTTATTTAATACAATTTGTAAATATTTCCATGTCAGATAATTATTTTATAATATTATTATTAAGAAATTTTAAAAAGACAGTTTGTTGTTTTGCATCTGTCAAATTACTGTTGTGTTGTGTTATCATAGAAATTGTTTTATAATACATTGTTGCCGGTCACCATGGCGTAGTGGTTAGTGTAGCGATGCACTGGCTTCTAGACCATGAGGGCTCGGGATCAAATCCCGGTTATGGCATGGATTTTTCAAAAATAAATGTATCTACTGGATAATGGCCTTAGTAGCTAAGTCCAAAAATTAAAAAAAAAAAAAAAAAATACATTGTTGCTATGGTGACCGCCTTTCACAAAAATCCCTAGATTTTATTCCGATATGTTTTATAAATGAAATTTCTATAAAACAAGTGTTACAAAGTATAAAAAAATAGTATATTATGCTCGTTTTATATGACGTATTGTCACATTTGTTTCTTTGGAGCAGTCCTCACTGCGCCAAACAACTCGTATGACAATACATCGCCTTATAAAACTCGTATAATAATATACTATTGTATTTGGACTAATATGATGTTGAATGTTCGGAGATGTATCGGTGACTGGCTAATGTTGTTAACATAAAGAATGGTTGCTAGCAAGAGGGATCGTAGGTCGTATTGACCAGATGGTTTATGACCACTTTGGGGTAAAAATAATCTCTTAAGTGAAGGAGAAGTACGTGGCTATTTGTAAAATACAAAACTTGTAAAATAACTAAGGTTGTAAAATAAATGGAATTGTAAAAATACTTTTGAAATCTGTTAAACCCGAAGGGAATTAGTAATAAAATTTTCTATTAGATGGGATGGATTATATTAGATCATCCAACTACCGTCACAGTTAAATGATGTTTTCATTAATCCTTAATATTTCTGAAAGTTAAAAGTTTCAAATTATATATACAGTGTAATAATCCATTTTATTTGCCCTGTTTTAACGACGAGTGTGAAATAAATAATAATTTATTATTTTTGTAACTTATTGCTATGTTATTAAGAATTAATATATATTTTATATTCTTTTTACGTTAGTATGTAATTTTTTTATTTTCATAAAATTTATAATACATACTTTATTTTCTTTGGAATTTGATATATTTTTTTTTTATAAAATAAGAATTATATAATAAAGTGTATTATAAATTACAATTTCATAAACACGTCCAACAAACTGTAAGTTTTGAAAAAAAAATTGTATTTCTATTATTTCATATAATTAACACTGCCACGTTTTGTGGGTCCAGCGTTACCAGTTGGGCGGTAAATTGCCTTTTGGGGATATTTTTTTTAGTTTTGCGGTCTAAAATATAAGTAAGTCGCTAGGCGATTATTTGGGCTCCTGAATAGATTTGGGACTTGACTGAAATTGAAAATTTTGTCATGTCATTATAAAAGTAAACATCGAAGCAAGAAAAATAGCAACAGACCGAATTATTATGTATTCTATAATATAGAATAATAATTTAAACTACAGTAATACCCCGCCACTCGACGTTAATTCGTTCTGAAAAAGCGTCGAGTAGCGATTACGTCGAGTGGCGAGTCGAATTTCTCCATAAGAAATAAAGGGAATCATACGTACATATATACATATACATATAAGGAAATACATATATGTATATGTTTTCCTTTTAGTTATGCTTGCCTTTCTATCTTTTGGACCCATAATTATAAATATAAATCACTTATTTTAGCAAAAAACAAAAAGTTCATAGCTGCACTAAATCTGAGTTGTTGTCGTCAAGATATCTAGGCGCAAACTGCTGGCCATGCGTTCATTTTGCTTTGTTTATCAAAATATGTATCACGTGATCGGCACGCGAACACGCGTCGGATAGCGATGCTCCGTCGACTCTCACTCTCGAAATTTACGTCGAGTGGCGAAAACGTCGAGCTAAGAGGCAGTCGAGTAACGGGGTATTACTGTATGAGTATCTCGGGAATATATTGGTTCCAAAATTCAAGAGAGTAGCGTAGGTCACGTCTTCTTCTTCGTGTTGACTGACTAAATTCCCTTCTCATTTCAAATATTTATTTTCATTTTAAGAATTTATTTTTTAGAAATAACACGTTTATGGTACGGACTCAGCTGTCCACTCGACGGATCCGTTCGTCCGACTGTCAGAAGACTGCAAATATTTCAAATCGTCCAGCACCCGTAAAAAGTCGGATTATGTTCAACTTCGTCCGGCAAAATAGACGGTTTTATCTTTTTAGCATATCGCTATCCATGTCGAAGCGAAACGTCACGTATTATACTTGTGAAGACAACCTCATTTTTAGCCCCATATCCTCACTAAATAATCAAATTGGTCCTTATTCATGCACAAATAATTATAAAACAATTCCGAATCCTTTAAACCCATTTTTGCTACTAAATTATGATATACTCCTTGCTCCAATCTTTTTTTGTAAATTGGACTAACTAAAAACCTTTTATTTTGTATTTATAATTTTTTCTCTTATATTTGTTATATAAATAATATGCGGAAATAGCTCATTTTAGCAAGCCTGTAGCAGCAAACGATAAATCATTTGTACCTGATATTTGCCCGCTAAGCAAGGGCACGGACGTGAGTTCAATTCTTGCTTATGTCAAATAATTTGTGTAAATATATTTATACAAATTACAGGTTTTGCTTAGCCATTCGCAATCGGATATAAACTGTAGCTGCCTTTCTCTGTACACTAAAAAATGGACGTAATACTGACCATATTACCCATTTTTTAGTGTACATAGATTGAAAATATAGTAATGAAACCTGGAAACAGGAGGCCTAGGCTTACCTCGGGCTGTCGCGCAAATGATGATGAATAACTCTATTTCGATTATATAAATATAAGTTATATTCATAATTATATTTATGCCTTGCATTCATATTGAATCTTAATAATTTGAATTCAGGGTGCTTGAAATATTTTGAATCTTAATATCGAAGATAGTAATGAATAGCAAAATATTCAAATAAAGTTAATTGCACAACAAAAAAAAAAAAAACAACAATTTCCGTCTGAACCTAGACCTGAAAACGATAGAACGGATGAACTGTTAGTGTCGGATAAACGAATCCGTCGAGCGGAAAGCTGAGTTCGTACCATTACTTGATGTTTAGTTGCTTTTCCGTTTTAATATTCTTATTTATATAGTATGCTTGCCAAGACATTAAAAAGTGTCTAAACAAGCCAAGTATGTGCGCAGGGAGCTTGTTTTCGGCGTGGTGGAGGAAGTCAAGTATGCCTAAAAAGTAGAATGGTTCTCTTACTCACTTGCTTTGCCTGGCAGCTTGCCAGGTAGCTTGCATTGCATTCAAATTTAAAGCAAGTAGATGTTGACCTAGGACTAGGAGCTTGTAACAAGTAGCCTGTCCACTTGACTTTTCTCTCTTCTTTGTCAGTGTAAGCCTTTCGTTTACCTTTAAGTTAATTTAAATAATTATACGTCTGCACTAAATTATTTTATTTAAATTCAATTTAATTACATTAAATGTAAACTTGATTTACACTTTATTTAAACTTAAAGGAGCTATTCAAAATGTTGTTTATTGAAGTTCTTCGCAAATTGTTGCCGATCGTTAGTTTTAGTAATAGCTGCAATATTCCATTTCGCTGATCAGTCGTCAATAGTTTTGATTTGTTGTCTCTAGTATAAGAAATACAATTTTCTAGTAATTTTTTCCTTATTGCACTTCACTGGGTGTCGATTTAACATGATAGTATCTATAAAAAAAGTGTTTTTGAACCGGTGTGCCACAGAATATAGGGGAAACTTCCTAAGCGCCCTGATATCTGGTGGCAAATTTCGGAACACACGAGAGTGACATTGTTTTGTTTTGTTCAATGGAGAAATACGTGTTTTTTGTTGTTTGTGTTTTATTTTTGTGAATCATGGCCACAAAACAATTCGTTTTGTTGTGTGCCCCAAGGTAAATCGTGAATAAAGAAGAATCCCACTTTACCATACCATAATTTTCCTAAATCGGGAATAATATCAATTGAAATGACATTTGGAGGTAGAGCAAGACAAGTGGATTGTAGGTCCTATCATAGACAAATGTCTCTATGGATCCAAAAACTAAAAATGGGCAAAAATCCAAGCTCATGCATGCTCGTTTTAAAAGTGATTTTTTACGTCCAAGAAAAGCCTTAATAAAGGCACTTACACCACCCAAACTTCCTAAATCATCAGTTGATAAATTAAAATGCCCTTCCACATCTTCAGGCAGAGATTTTTATTCTTTTCTAATATATTTACCATATTTTTGTTATATATTGACAGTCAAAAAGAAGTTAAAATACAATGAAAAACTAAAACTTTCTTGAAATTTCTTTAGAATAGTATATTATTACATATCTTGTAAATCGTAGATTACCTTTAAATAAAAAAAAAGGCCCAAAAAATCTTGGAAAATAGGAAAATACAACTCGTGTTCATTTTCACCATGTAAACAAATACACAAGTAACAATTTAATGCCACTCTCGAGTGTTCCACCTTTTGCCGCATATGGCGCTGCGACCTTAAAAAGTTTCCTCTATTCGAGTGCCGTTAACACGTTCGCGGACAGTTTTGTACAATGAGATTTGCAAAATGTTACTTTTTTAGATTTTTGTTTCTAATAGGACATTTACTGTGTTTGGTATGTTCCTGATAGGACAGTTTATACTAGTTTTCATATACTTAAATGGAATTAAAACCTGCCACAGCCGTCAATTGTATATTTGAATAAACAAGTAGGACGGCTATAGCCGTACTGTCCGCGAACGTGTTAAGTAACCGCTGATAGCAGCCCGTCTTTAATGTACCATTAATATAGCATTAAAATCAAAAATAAATCCTGCAAAAATCATGACCAAAGTTGTTTTTGATAATAACACAATGGTTAGAATGTTAGAAGTTATTGAACTTTTAAGTAAGTACAATCTTGAAACATTTTATAACGATAAAATTTCTCATTACAAAAAGTGACGGTATGCTTTACAATTTTAATTGTAACATTACTACCCTAAGATAAGCGTCTAATGGGCTTCATCTCACGCGCCTCAGACTGCACACACATCGCATATTTTTTGGTGAGTTCGTCCACTGAGACGCAATGAACGCGGAGCAGACACTACTATTTTCCATAGGGGTCCACCGAGTTGTATTCCAATCGCGAGTTCGTATTCGTAAGTAAAGCTGTTCACACAAAATGAATGATGACAAAAAATAATTCGTGGCTCGAGTTATTCGTTATTCGAGTTTAGTGTTGGAGAGATTTATTTTTTGGCTGCCTAATTAAATTTTCTAACAAATATCACAGATATCGATAGATCTGGCGTAGATGAAACGAATGACACCTCGTTGTACGGGTTATCAGGTCGTGGTCCTGAGTTATACTAATTTTAACGCGCGCGTCGATCGCCCATATTACGTCCCATAAAACAGGACGACAGTGATATAAATCTATAAATTTCAGAACTTTTTCCTGCGTCCACTCCATAGCGAAGTCACTGTTTATTGAACTTAAGGGTCGATTCTGGCTCGGGGGTCGATTGGGGGTCGATGGAAAAAAGTTAAAATTACTAGTATATAGTATATATATATATATATATAAATTACAGAATTTGCGACAATTGGAAGTAAAAGATGAAGACTTGGAAATATACACAAAGCATCTTCAAAAATTGAGCGTGGATTTTAAATTGCGTTTTGAGGAATTAGAGAACATGCACATCCCAGATTGGATTATCGCGCCTTTTTCTACAGATGTTGAAAATATCGAAAGTAATATACAAGATGAATTTATTGAATTGTCAGTTGATCTTGAAGCTAAAATGCTTTTTAAAAATATTACTTTAAGTTACTTTAGGACTAATGTAAATGTTATACAGAAATATCCAAAACTTCCATTTCCGAAAGTTCCCTTTTTGCTAGCATTTCAAAGCTCGTATATGGTTAAGTTTTAGCCATGTTAATTCTATCGTACGAATGTACATAGATTGAAAACATGGTCATGAAACCTGGAAACAGCAGGCCTAGGCTCACCTCGGACTGTCTCGCCAATGATGATGATAAATTCCATCCTGACAAAACAGAGAAACAAGTTGGATGTAGAATTCCGTGGCGATTTAAGGCTGAAATTAACTAATTTTGAACCCGACATTGCTAATATTGCAAAGAGTCACCAACCACACTAGTCACATTGACAATGACAGTTAATTTTATTTAATGATAAAATTATTGCAATTAGATATAATTATATTAGATAAATGTAATATAAATAAAAAACACTGTACAATAAACAATATAAGAAATCACATTATTATTTGCTTGTCCTATTATAATAACGTAATTGTAAAATAGAGGGGGTCGATAAGAAGTCGAGAAACTCTGCTAGGGGTCGATGGTCAAAAAAGTTTGGGTACCCCTGGTCTAGATTAAGGTGATTAGATATATTTACACAAAACCAGGACAAGTATCTGAAATCCCAGGACATTTACCATTTTTAAAACCAGGATATTATTTGTGTAAAAAAAGACATTGATAAAATTATAAAGGTTTAATTGTATAAAAATCAATAAAATAAATTAAAACATTTGATAAATAAAATAATAATATTTTTTATAAACTAATGCCCGTACTCAGTCGATGGATTGCCGATTCTCTCGTAAATAGCCTTTCTTGCTGTGTGCCAGATATTTTAACTAATAGCGTTTTCAATTTGTATGCTCGGAGTGCTCAGAGAGTACTCTCAGATCAAAAATGTTTTCGATTTGGTTTAGATCAGTTGGAGCGCTTTCAAATTAATTTTCGATTTACTTGGTCGATCTTAACGCGAGTGTTTTCGAAGCGCTCAATTTTATCTGTTTCACGACACAGATCAAGTAGAGCAATCCTAAAAAATGGCGCCAAAATACAAATATAACCTCATTGTTTTGTTAGATATTTGATTTTCGGTTATGTTTTCAACATGATTTCTCCGAGTTGTGGGTTATGGTTAAAACAAAAAAAAAAAAAATAATAATAATTGCATTGGAGGAATTATTATTATTTTTTTTATATATAATTTTGTTGGAGGAATTATTATATTTTAGCGAATCGGAGAATGATGAAATTATTGATTGCGTGAGACATATATTCGCAAAAGACGAAATAATAGGAGTAAAAAACTATGTGGAAAATGTACAGAATTACACTCACAATCCGATAAACAAACAGATAGGTATACTCTCTACCAGATCGCTTAGTACAGAGCGTGCCGTCACAGATTGATTCCAGAGTGATTTCAGGGCAATTTCAGATCAAATCTCTATTTACAAATCGAAAACGTTATAAGCAGAACCGTAACTAGCTTTTTCTGGGCCCTGTGCAAGGTTGCTCAAAAAGGTTATCCACAGTCTGACTTGGCCTCCCATTGACGATTTTTCGGGCCCTCATTCGACTTGGGCCCTGTGCCTGTGCACCTGTCTAGTTACGGCACTTGCTATAGGTCTGAGAACTGACTATGAGTACGGGCCTTAATAACAATTTTCTTTCGCAAGCATTTAAATATATTCACAATAAACATTCTTTGGTAAATATTTTGGTAAAATAACATATTCTAATTTTTGGACGATGAATGAATTTGTTCCGACAAATGGGGTCACTTAATAAGTAATTATAGAATTGTTTACAGTCCATTTTATACTACTATTAAATATTGTTGATAAAATTCCTTTAATGAATTTAATTTCAAATCTGTTCCTTTCTTTTGTCCACTAACCAATTATTAGGGGAAAAAAACGCGTTCAACATATGTGTCAAAAATTGCAAATAAAAAATCGAACCATTATTAATAATTCTGAATAGCATTCGGTCAAATTGCATTGTTTGAAATAATTTTGAAAAATTTGAAATAATAAGTCTATTTTTGGTGAGCATCTAATTATTTCAAAATGGTAATATGGTAATTAAGGATTAGCATTGTATACGAATTATCTGATTTATCATGGTGCCCAAGTACAATTTGGGCGAAAAAAAGGGGACTAGTAGGCCTTGAATTTTATTTATAAAAATTTTAAGTTGGATATTCTGTGCTGTTTCGTTTTTCAACATCGTTTTTGAGCATTTATTTTCGTTGCCTGTGATCATGTTTATTTTTCAATTATTATAATACAAATGCAAACATACCTTTTTACAATTATATGTTTGTTTTGAATATAACCTCAAACTCGGTCGTTAAATGTAAGTTGAATGGTACGGGAGAATGATATTGCCAACCGAATGTGAAAATAAATAAATTCCATGGCTATCTAGACGAACTTTTTTTCTCGATCATATTGTATTTGAAGGTACAAACTCTCTCAATAATAGCGTATGTTTGTATTTTATAAAAATGGATAGTTAAAGTGTTATTTTATTATTATTTTTTATTTAGATAAAGTGCAATGTGTCATTTGCGTTTATTTGCAATTTTTAAGGTCGTGTTTTTTGCATGATTTATGACCTTAAAATGACGTAGAAAATATTACTACATTTAGTAATTTTTAAATTCTAAACATTCACTATTTCATAATCTAGTCATAAATTTAAATTAAGTAGTTCACATAATTTGAAAATTTGATGTTAAAGACCAGTTTTTGTTACAAATAATTCTTACATTTATCTTTTAAATATTTTAAAAAGTTGTTAAAATCGTTTGCTAGCCTGATGATGGGCATTAAAAGGTATTGAAAAAGCATATTCTGTGAAAGTTTATATTGTTTTGTGTATTTTCTATTTCATATTTTAATAACTTGGTAAAAATGCGTGCCTGATATTTGTTTTAATATTTATATTATTCATGTGTGAAAATAAAAACTACAGTTTTGTATTTTTAATGCATAGTGTAAGCAGTTCGATAATCCAAGGCAGAGGTGGAGTGACTAGTTTTTTGTAGGGTTTGCCTATTTCTTGTCATGAAAAGTGACAAACCTAAAATAGTTGTGGTGTCAGTTTTAATTGAAATAAGGTTTTTACGTTTTATGCAAGTCTAGATGCTCCGCCCGGGTCGCTCGGGGACAATTCGATATTATTGACCCCGTCGTTATTATTGAAAGTGTACCAACTTTGGTTGTTGAAATAATAGATTCTCTTTTAGACAAAATATATATTATCACTAAAAATTTCAAGAAAATGTAAATGAATATATACCTATTTGAGAATACAGATTTCCCAGTAACTATTTTTTATTTTTGACTAAAAACTTTTAACTTTGGAACTACTAAACAGATTTTGAACATTTTTTTAAATTCTGGTTAGTGTATGTATCATGTACAAAGTTTGCCACTGAAGGTATATGTGTTGTGACTGATAGTTTCAAGGAAATGCGTTAAATATAAATAGAAAAGAATGATTTTGTATTAGCCGCGCAAATATCGTTATATCTTTGGAACTACTGAACAGATTTTTAAAATTCTTTCAATTCTTAAGTATAGAAATTGCAATAATTTTAATATTTCATTGTCAAATCGTACTATTCGCGACTGCAAATAACAGTGAGACATCTGGTGTTGACTGGCTAAATTAAACAGAAGCGTATATTTGGATAATATTTGTAGCGTGTTGTGCTGCAGTTTATGTGAATTAAGAAGTATTTTAAAATATATGTGACTTAAATACAGTGCTTTTTTGCCGAAATATTGTTTGAACAGATAAATATTAAGAAAAAACTTCTGACATATACGCTTCTCGGCCGCCATTAGCTGTTGTATGCAGCGCCGCCAACGTTAGTTTCAGTCGCGAATAAGAAGTAGACTAAATAATATGGGACTATTTGGTAGAGTAGCGGTAAAAAAGCCACATATTTCTGAGAAAAACAGAAGGGCTTGGTTGGATTTTGCTAGAGATCATTTGGAGTGTTCTATTAATTAATGGAAAACGGTCCCTTGGAGTGATGAAAGCAAATTTAAATTGGTCGGTAGTTATGGAAAGGTGCAAGATACGACAATAAGTACCAGATTCCCACTGTCAAACATGGGGGCGGCAACGTCATGGTTTGGGGATGTTTATCTTCATCTGGAACTGGTCCAATAATAAGAATCGATGGGATAATGGACCGATTTAAGTATAAACATATTCTAGAGAGTGTGATTCTGCCATATGCAGAAGAAGAAATGCCTCTGAGATGGTTATTTCAACAAGATAATTGTCTTACCAAATTTGACGAATACTTCGGATTCGTCAAATTTGGTAAAACATTGGTTTTTACATAAATACGTACCGATAATAAAAGTACATCTAAGGGCCGGTTTCTGAAAGCTTAATTAACTATAGCCAAATAGTTAGAAAATGGTTGCTATGGTTACTTATGGGATTATAACTTTCAGAAAACGGCCCTCGGAGTCCTGATCTTAATCCAATCATACAGCTACAAACAACGACTAACTTTTTAAAATTATAGAGCGAGAGTGGAAAAACATTCCTCAACAAATGTGTGCTAATTTAGTAGATTCGATGCTAAGAAGATGTTCTTCTGTGATTAAAGCAAAGGCTTAGCCACCAAATACTAAAGAATTATTTTAATTTATAATTAATTCTTATTTTTGTACAAATAAATATCATTAATGTTGAATTGTATCTTTCATTTCGAACATATTACCAGTTTTATAATAAATATATATATATTAAAGACCCATTTCCTAAATTAATTTTGATATATTAAATACATAAGCATAACTTAAGTTGAATTTATATGAATACAACAAAAGTTTCCATACTTATGGCCACCACTGTATATCTACGAGTATATATAGAGATGTAATACGAAATGTGCGCCATAGACGTTTAAGAAGGGAAATTTGTAAGTCCGATTTACACTTAAATGTGTTCTTTTCCTTTTTTGTCTAAGGTTTGTTTAAACTATTGTTTTAGAAAATTTTAAAATCACTTATAAAACACGCGATTGACTTTAAAACTTAATTCAGTTTGGCCGATTCTGAAAGTAACATTAGGCAAGGGTAACTATTAGGGCGTAGTTATCAACCAGGGTGCCGTAAGTATTGGGTTATGTAATATCTTCCCGCGTTTCTTTGTTTTTAATATTTATTGAAGAAAACAATAATTATAGTAACAAATTAATCAATAATATATTCTCCATCATTATTTACAACCTGTTCCCACCTATCGACAAACTTGTTGATGCCGTCTCGCCAAAAATCTTTTGATTTTGTGTTGAAGAAGTTTGTGAGCCAGGTTTTGAGGTCTTCAACGTTAGCGAAGGGTACATCCCTCATTTGGTTCGACATGGAGCGGAAAAGGTGATAATCCGTTGGCACAAGGTCCGGAGTGTATGGCGGATGCGATAGAACCTCCCATTTGAGATAATTGAGATCTTGTGGCCATCGCTCAAGTTATGTGGCACCCAATTCCCAAGTTTTTGAGTAAAGCCCATGGAGTAAAGATGGTTAGCGATGGTCGTAAAGGTACATTCCATCTTTTCGGCCAACTCTCGTGTTGTTTGACGACCATCTTCCTTCAAAAACATCTTGAGACGATCATCGTCGAAGTCGGGAGGTCGACGATGATAAGAATAATAAAGGTTCTAAACATATTACGTGAAAATTACCCAGATTTGCAGAGTAGCAATCTGCGTTAATGGAATTATTTTATATACACAGTTATTAAATGAAAGAAAATAAAAATCTAAACAATTTTGGTTGCTTTGTTTTATATATATTTTTATTTTAATATAGAAGTAATATACTGTTTTTACTTTCAACATTTTTAATCAGAATAAATTTTAGTTTTTGTTATTAATAATTTCTGACTGCGAGCCGGAAATACAACGCAGGATTCAATTCGACCTGGGTGTAAGATCTGGGCAGTTCATAGAAATATAAAGATCTCTTTTGTTAATATTCTTGTTTTTTCAAGCTTTCTTTATGATGGGGAAATATGGACTATTCGTCAGCGCGATAAAAACAAGCATTCGAATGCATTGTTGGAGGCGAATACTGAAAATAATATTCTTAATTCACTTGTATTTGATATCTTACCGAAGTCGAATTCTTATTTCGACTTATTGTATAGCGCAACATTCAATTGTTTCGGCCCTTGAGAAAATTAAACCAGCGATGAGTCTATCCTCAATTGTATATGATCGAATTCTTCTTGGATCAAATTACCAGAAATGACCGAAAACTTAGAGAAAACAATTGTCCAAAATAAAACCAATATGAAAAGAAGACGCATATGATTACTACAGCACTGGCTTGGTGTCACTGCAAGACATATTGCATGAGTTGTTAGAAATAGCTCTTAGAACTGTGCAAGATCGCGACACATGGAGGTAGCTTATAATGGAACGTATTCCAATATAAGGCAATCAACTATTTTTGTTGAAAAATGAGTACGTTGGGAACTCCAGGGGGTCTGGGGTGGAACGCACCTCCAAATGAAAGGTTTCCGGATTCTTGCATTTGTTTTTTGGAATTTAGAATTTGGTTTGATGGGTATACATATACATCGTCCGTCACTCAAAGTGTTACCAATTAAAAATGCTGTAATTTCGTTAATTATGAATCTTTTTATTTAATATTTTAAAACATACGAGAAATTATTTAAGACATTTAAGACGAGATTAATTTAAGACATTGTTGAAAAACATCTGGCGCGGATAATGTCATCAAGTCTTCCGATAAAGGCATTACACGCTGTACAAATGTGCGCCTGTGGAATTCGTTGCCATTCCCGACGAAGTGCTGACTTCAATATTTCTACACTTTCATATTTTTTGTTTACACCTTAGCCTCCAAAATGGACCATATGGAGAAGTCCATCGGATCAGATCAGGCGAGTATGGAGGCCACTGTTGCGAAGAAATGAACTGTGGAACATAATTTTGTAAAAATTGTTGTGTCAAACGAGCTTCATGGGACGGTGCCGAGTCCTGTTGGAATGTCCGGCAGTTGGCACCGAATTGTTTGTGTGCCCAAGGATCAACGCATCATTTAATACCTTTTGTTGGTACACCTGCTGGTTCACCTTAACGTCCTGGTCGATAAAAACGAGCGGAGAGTGGCCATTTGCAGTTAAAATAGCCCAAACTATCACATAAGCTTGTTTACGCATAGCAACTCGGCTGTCAAAATTGTCGCTGGACTTGCCCTTCAACCACACACATAGTAAACATTTTTTCATCAGAAAATACCAAATTTTCTAGGTTGCCGCTTGCGTTTAAGGCTTTCAGTGCTTTTGATCGTTGAAGACAAACTGCCTTATGTACTAGTGTTAAATCCTGTACGTTTTGTCTCTTGTAAGGCTCCAATTTTAGTTCATTTTTCAGTATGCGCCGTATGCTTGAGCCGGACACGTTCAGATTTGTAGTCAATTTTGTTGCCCTCTGACGTGGATTTCTTTGAATTCGAGCCTTCACTTTTCGAACCATTTCTGGTGATGTTGCTGTTCTCCTATGACCACCACAATGGGGTTTTGCGAGGCTACCAGTATCATTGTAACGCTTAATGGTTCGATACACAAACATTTTATTCATACGTAAATGTTGGAGCTCATGAACAATAGCTACTTGCGATTTTCCGGCCAAATACACGGCAAACACAATATTACGTTTGAATTTCATTTGGAATTATTTAATTCAGTTCTTTTCAGTTACGACGTAGCACGATATGCTTCCGTAGGCTTATAAACAACTTGATAGACTAACGCTTGTCAAACTATGAGCACGCTGTCATCAGTTGTTTAGCAGCTGCAACAGCTTAAAGTTGGTAACACGTCGAGTGACTGTAAGCAAGGGGCAAGACATTTTTGGTAAATATGTCAGATTATAAAAGCACATTTTTGTCACGTTATATTCATTTTAGTATTTTCATTTTTATTATTTAATTTTGGAAATATGTGGAATAGTAAACGTATTATGACTGGTGTCCGGAAAGTGATAGAAGAAAAAGTGCAACAGATTTTGCCACTTCATTCGAGACTTAAGTTAGAGTTCGCGCTGAGAGCCAAAAGGAACACAAGGAAGTATAAGCGAGTATAAAGTACATTTCGTGTATGGGTTTAAAAGGAGTACAGGTACTCTAATAGGAGAACAAAACTCCCATAACGAGTACGGTTAGTCATCTTACCATATCTCAATGGGTCATTAATCACAATTTATCTATTTGATGATATGATGGAAGTTGATCGTTCATTGAGACTTGGAAATTATGAATGGATATGTGTCGGTTATTGGAACCTATGGAACCTATTATGAGGGGGTGATGACGAGGTTAAAACTCGTCTGATGATTATTATTTTTATTGTATTGTTTATTCCGTATATTTTTATAGTTTTAGTGGATACGGAAATATTTATTACACTATTTGACTTTTATGACATTTGTTCCCGGATATTGAAAATATTTCTAGACAAAGTCCAATGTCGAAGAAATTTTATTGATTGGTATAATTTTAATTACCATATGATTCAACAACTAGATTATGTTCTTGTTAAAATTGTTTTACATTTTTAGGGTTTTGTAGGTATGACCAAAAAACCCTTATACCGTCATTTTGTCGTCTGTCTGTCTGTCTGTCTGTCTTCTGTCTGTCTGTCTGTCTGTCTGTCTGTCTGTTCGGTCAAAATTGTAGCCAAACGGCTAAACCTAGAGAGTTGAAATTTGGCATGCTTATACAACTCGTTGACCCGCACATAGGAAAAATACTAAAACATCTAAAAAACATATCCCTCTAAAAATATAAACAAATATGTGCTCTTCGAAAAAAAAAATATTTTTTTTAAATTCTGAGTAGGGTATCAAATGAAAGCCCTTAGTACGTGGATTAACGATCAAAATTTTATTTTTGCAAAATAAATTATTATGATGCGATTTTTGCCAAAATTGTGCAAAAAATTTTTTGTCCCACACCCTGTAGCCCAGATGGTTTAAACTAAAAATCTGAAAAAATTCTAAGTAATGTACATTGGTGTGAACCGGAATAGTACAACAGGAATTTTTGATCAGATTATGTTTTCGGAAAATAACGCATTTTTTGTGTTTTTAACTAAAATATGTTAACTATTTAATACGTTGTGTAACATATCACAACACTAACTCTCGTGGCGTGGTTGGATTCGTCGTGAGCTTAATAAGGCAGCGGTCTGACTGATCGAGCGCCGTCGTGTAACGTAGCGTCGAGTCGTGTAGTGTCGTTTAAAAATTTAAAAGCTGGTCTGACTGATCAAGTACTGTCGAGTATTATCGATCATTCAGTGTCAAGTAAATTTGTTTCTCACTTGTCAAATAGTGCATATTCCAACCTAAAACTATCAAACAATTTGTTTTGTTTTTTTTTTGACGTTCCAACTGTCAAATAATATATGGTTATGAACTAATATGCTTAAATCGCATGTGCTATGCGTCGAGCGTCGAGCGTCGAGCGTCGAGTGAAATTCAAACCGGTTTGAAATACAAACAACTTGATGCTACTTGACGGTAAACGATGGTTCAGTGCGACTCATGCCCTTAGTTAACGTGTGTTTGAAATTTGCTCGACAGCAAACGATCGACAGCAGTCGATCAGTCAGACCGCGGCCTAATATAAGTTAACTTGCGAACTAGGGTTCGAATCCTGTTGATTTTATTTTTTATTTATTTTTTTGCATTTTTATTTTGTTTAAACTATTTTGTTAAAATTCTAGTTATATTTGGTAAATAGTGCATTTAATTTTTAAAAGCGTAAATTTAATAACCAGTGGAAAGTGTTGAAATTATAATGTAATTCTATGTTTGACGAAATCAAAGGGCGGGACTTATGATGTAAGCAACCAATGGAAGCCATAGGTGCAATTTTCAAAATCTTAATGAACTTTGCTATGTAAAAAAAATACTGCATAGATTTAGAAACTCAAATAATGGTATTAGGCATTCGAATTAAAATTCATAAAAAAATATTTTGACATAAAATTTGTTTTGGCATCCCAAATAATCATCGTTCAGTTACTAAATACCTGCAAAACCCAGAAATGTGTGAAAATTCACACTTCACATCAATTTTTTATAAGCAATACCAAGCTATACTAGAAGAAACAAAGAGGACAATAAGTACGATTGAAATATAATATCAAATAGTAATATTCTATACGAATATCGGAGAGAAAAAGAAAGGCAGATAAACAAATATATATACAGTGGATATCGTTTATAACGATGTTGAAGGGACTAATGAAATTCGGTCGTTATAACCGTAGGTCGTTATATCCAAACACTATAAATACAATGTTGAAAAATATCTACATTTTATTTATGTTAGAAAAGAATACATTTACATGAGTGCAAGAAGCGTTACAAACTTATTTTACAAACAACTTTACACTTACATAATTTTACATACGTATGTATGTATGTATACATATTTAAATTTTAACCAAAAAAAAAATGTCATTTTAGTTTGTTTTTGAGATTTTTGGTTTTCTAAAAAGTTTTCTTTTCAATAATTATTTCGAAATGTAGCAATGAAAAATCTGTTTCAGCTACTTTTAAATTTTGATTACGTGAAAAAATGCTGAATTGTTTCAACTGCTGAAAATTAATCTTTTATAGGAGCTGTTTGGAATGAATATGTTTATCTGTCACGTTTCGCCTTGCTTTTTCATAACTCGAAAATCCCTCTAGCCAATTCGGTACTTTCCCGGCGTTTTCGCGTTAGGCAGTGATGATACGTCGTTATAAAAGATAATTCGACCCAAATTTCAAGCCATTTTTCATCGTTTTATTAATCTTGTCGTAATATCCGATGTAGTTATAAGCGATAAGTCTCACGTATAAAAAGATATGTTTCTGGCCGGGACTTGAAATTTAGTCGCAAAAACCGATTTGTCGTTATATCAGATGTAGTTATAAACAATATCCAAAAAATTGCTAATGTGTAGTAGAGGTAAGAAGAAAACAGGAAGGAAGTGAGAAACTTGGACCTATGCTGATAGGAAGAGATAATGAAGTACAAAGTCAAAAAAAGCAAAACAAAATCGGCAGGGCAAGAACAGTACGATATATAATAAAATGCAGGTCACATCCATCTTAAGATTTTTGCTACCTAGGTCAGGGTCACGCTAAGGATTTGATGCTGCTGTGGTGCAAAATCTTATTTGCCGCCCTTTCTCAATGATAAAAAAATAATACTAATTTATGTAGCTATAACAACAGCGGGAAAAACAATTATTCTATTGTAAAAAAAAAAAACACAAAATAAAAAATAAATAATAGGTGTGTTCGATTTGCACATTTGCAGTTACTGTTTACTGCCGCGTTAAAGCGTTAACAGCCGTAACAAATAATACGCAAGAGAAACAGCTGTAACTTTTTCGCAGTAGCGTCATAAACTGGCAGTAAATTACGACAAATCTAACAGATTTGCAGTTACTGCGACCAAACGAACAGATTTTTTTAACGCGGCAGTACACAGTAACTGCAAATGTGCAAATCGAACACACCTTATATAAACAATGTAATGCAGTGGTTTCCAACCGGGGGTGCTGAAAAGCATTTTGAGGGGTGCGAGACGAATAATAATAATAATAAATTATTTTTCAATAAGTATATTTTCTTTCTAATTTTATTAAGGTTAAGAACCGCTGAATGCTACATCAATTAATTTGATCAATTTTAAAGAAATATTCATGCGATTTCCTTTTTTTTGCTCTTCACTTTTTATTTTGATCAATTTGACATATAAATATGACTCAACTGAAAAATGAAAAAATGTATATACAACTGTAAAACATATTTTTTATGGGGGTGCGGGAGCTTATTTTCACATTCAAAGGGGTGCTCACCACAAAAAGGTTGGGAACCACTGATGTAATGTATTATAATAAGAAGTACTATAGCTGAAATATTGCCTTGAGTTTTTTCTTTTTTTCTCTATTATATTATTGTGTATTTACTGTTAATAGTTAGATTTTAAGATAGCATTATTATTAATTATAATAACTTGTATAATACTTATTCCATTTGTACTTGTATGTATAAAGACACATAAATAAATGAATAAGTAATATAATTAACTAAATTTGAAGAGCAATATTATTTTTAAAAAAAATTACCTTTTTAGCTTGGTTGTAGTAATTTCGTTGCAATTTCTTTTATGATTGCGTCTAAATCTAAAGATTAACAAATATAATTTTCTATGGAAATAAGCTCTAATTTATTTAATCTTTCTTGTCTCATACAAGATCGGAGGTAATTCTTTATTCAAACAACTTTGGAAATGACCTTTTTCCACTTGCTACTGATACATGTAGTGGTAGCATTATTCTTAAGCAAATAAATTAGGACATATACTAATAGGAGGTTGCATTGAAAGCCTCTGTTCACGCGTAGATGGCTCTAGGTGCGTATGTTGTGCGCAGTGACAGATGTCTCTTAAGGTGCTTACAGATGGCGTGGCAAGTCACGGCCAATGTTTACACTTGTCTAGCTCCGCGGAACGTGTGTATGGGCAACAAGTCACAGCCAACGTAGGCTGGACTTGGCGCTGGCTGACGTTCGCTTTCGAGGCGGTATTCTTACCACAAGTCAAAGGAGTTTGACCAACATCGGTGCAGACTTGTATATGCATGTTATCACCGTACACACTTCGCGCACACACTTCTCATCACATCAGTCGAGTGCTCAAAAGAAAGGTTATAACCATTTTTGCTTAATTATGAACTGTACTTAAAGTAAAAAGTAATTGTTTATACGTTTAATCTAACTTAAATATCAATATCAAGGTCGAAGCTGCAACCATAACCTCACTTTCACTGTTTGACGCCATTTTACAAACGTTGGTCCATGTTCGCTATTTTTGTACTTTTGGTCAGCGCTAATGCTTCATTGACACATCGTCTGTATGATACGCAAGTACAAGTGGCCGGCAATGCTACATGTTACGGCCTGCGACAGAACTAGCGTTGGCGAACGCTGGCACACCGTAGGCGTCATTTTAAAGTGTGAATATTTCCTTAAAAAAATCATCAGACGCCATTCTATCCTTATACAAAACCTGATGTATAACGGAATTAAAATGAAATGTTATAAAATGAAATGTTATATATATATATATATATATATATATATATATATATATATATATATTCGATGTGTACTTCTACACTACTTTGATTTGAAAAAAAGTGCAGCTGAAGCTCATCGATTGTTTGTGAAAACTTATGGTGAATGTGCTCCATCGGAAACAGTATGTAGAGATTGGTTTTGAAGATTTAAAAGTGGTGATTGTGACTTCACGATAATCAACGGCTAGGTGAACTGAAAAAGTCCGAACATAAACAACTGCAAGCTCTCTTAGAAGAAAACCCAGCTCAAACACTCAAAAAATTGGCTCAACAGCGTTTACAAGCCATGGGAAATATACATTAAGAATGGAAATGGCTGCCACATGAATTGATCGAAAATGCAATTGCTAATTGTTTAAACATTAGGAATTTTTTGCTTGCGAGCCATAAAAAGAAGAGTTATAGTGGTGTATCGTGACCGTCGATGAAAAATTGAACTATTTCGACAACCCGAAACGCAAGAATTCTTGGGTTGATCCTGGTCAAACATCAACGTTGACACCAAAGCGAAACATCCACGGTCACAAAGTAATGCTCTGTATTTGGTGGGATATAAACGGTGTCGTGTATTATGAACTGTTAAAACCAGGGGAAACAATCACCGCTGAACGTTAGCGACGACAATTGAAGTGTTTGAATGATAATTTGATGCGAAAACGACCAACAATTGTACCAAATCGCCGGAAAGTGATTCTTCTCCATGACAATGCTCGACCCCATGTTGCTTTAGCCGTGAAACAAACACTGATGGAGAAATTGGGTTATTAAATAGATTGGCTCAAAAGACAGACCATTCTATCGTCGCGGAATTCAACTAAAGCCAGAAAAGTGGGAAAAAGTCATAGCTTCCGATTTTGTTATTGTAATAAATACTTAAAAAACACAAGTAAAAAGTGACTTTCTATGCAACCTTCTAACAGATTATTATTTTGGTGTATATATTAAAATATATTTAGAAAAAATTACAGATGGTGAAACATTTTATTTTATATTTTATTTTTTTATTTCTTCAGCTAAAGCAGTAATATCTTTGTCTATTGGGCATTCTTCTTGGGGTTTGTAGGTTAAAATTATTTTTGAATCTGAACAATGTTTTTATAAATTTGGCTGGGTTAATTCTTTTAAATCTTTAAAATGTTTAAATTTTCCATATAATTTTTTAGGGTTTTGTATGTATAACCAAAAAACCCTTATACCGTCATTTTGTCGTCTGTCTGTCTGTGTGTCTGTGTGTCTGTGTGTCTGTCTGTCTGTCTGTCTGTTCGGTAAAAATTGTAGCCAAACGGCTAAACCTAGAGAGTTGAAATTTGGCATGCTTATATATTTTTTTTATAATTCTGAGTAGGGTATCAAATGAAAGCCCTTGGTACGTGGATTAACGATCTAATTTTTATTTTTGCAAAATAAATTATTTTTAAGCGTTTCGGCCAAAATTGTGCAAAAAAATTTTTGTCCCACACCCTGTAGCCCGGATGGTTTAAACTAAAAATCTGAAAAAATTCTAAGTAATATACATTGGTGTGAACCGGAATAGTACAACAGGAATTTTTGATGAAAAACGCATTTTTTGTGTGTTGCGTGATTTTTATTGAATAATATTTTTTGACACTGACGTAAAATTCCAATTGTTTATTTTGAAAATACACATTTGAAATATTTATTTGTTACAAACATAAATGAATGTGATATTACATAAATGTTTGGTTTGATTTTGACTAGTGGACTGTATTTTGACTAATTTGTGAAAGGAATCGAACCCTGCAAGAAGATACAATGTTATTTTTTGTTCTAGTCAATTCTAGTTATATTTTGGCAAATGTTGCATTTAATTTTTAAAAGCGTAAATTTAATAACCAGTGGAAATTGTTTAAATTATAATTTAATTCTGTTTCAATGTACACGAAATCAGAGGGGCGGAGCTTATAACAACCAATGGAAGCCAAAGGCGCAATTTTTAAAATTCTTAATGAACCTTGCTATATATATATATATATATATATATATATATATATATATATATATATATATATATATATATAATATATATATATATATATATATATAAAAATACTGCACATATTTAGAAACCTAAATAATGGTATTAGGCGTTCGAATTAAAATTAACAAAAAAAATATTTTAATATAAAATTTGTTTTGGAATTTGTTTTGGCATCCCAAATAATCATCATTCACTTACTAAATACCTGCAAAACCCTGAAATGTGTGAAAATTCACACTTCACATCAATTTTTAATAGATTCAAATCCTGTGGTAGGATTACGAGCAATAGAATTCTGGTCTATAGTTGACAAAAAAACAATAATTACTTGGCAACCGCCAATAGAATAGAATTCTATTCATTGTAATTCTACCACTGGGTTGCAATAAAGTTGCATCTAAATTGACAAAAAAAAAAATTTTGAATTCATGATAATTAAAGAGCGGTCAGATTTAGCGCGTTTCGACCAATTTAGCTGTTGCAATTGGTGACGAGTGAGTTGGTACACTGTGGGCAGACGCGGCACACATTTTGCCGATAGATTTTTCATGCCCAAATGTTCGTGTAGGATATGAAACATAAGTTCGTCTGTCTGAGATGTGTATCATCTTGGCTCTCTTGCGTATCTTCACTTGGCGGTCGCCCTATACGATACGATATCATGACTTACTGACCATCTCTTTAGGTGTGACATCATTCGGAAGTCCTGGTGCTTAGCATCATTCATGCTAGTACGACTACAACGAAATTTAATGAACCATTTCAGCAGAGTTTTCATAATACTTTTTCAGTTGTGCTTCAGTTTCTTTAATGGTTATTCCACGCAAAAAGTAGTGCTATATCAACACCACGGGCGCATTCAGGGGGGTAGACCAGTGGATTCGGACCACCCTTAAGATTCAAAGCGAAAATTTGTAATTATACCATAAGTAAAAATTTAAAAATATAGTGGATGGAAATAAACTAGTGATGGGCACGTGCCGTGAAATATCCGTGTCACTTCGGGACACGGCCGTTCACAGTAAAATCGTGAGTGAACGTGATTAATATTTTTCTTACGTGCGTGATTTTTTTTTTTTTAAATTAAGTCACGTGATCAAATAATGACAGCTGACAGCTTCAAAAATTTGTTAAAATTGTGACAAAAATGTACATGAAACTGTGAAAAATAATTGTGCCAGATTTTTGTACGATCATATTTAACCATTCTAAAGTGTGTGAACGTATTTTTCAGTGCGCGCTAGCATCAGTGTGGACACAAATTCTATTCGCAATACGCGCCAGTGACGTACTTATACTTTTTTTTTTCCCATAAGTTCGCATTGTCTGTGTGCGATAATAGACGCAAATTAACTCACGGGGAACTATGTTCCCCGGACAATCACAACAAAACCCAGTTTTTGGGTATAATTCTACTTCATTAAATCCTCAAAATCCCATTTACTTTCAACAGTCTGCATCGGTACCAGCAAATCAGCAACAAGTAATTAATGAAACACATCAGGCTGTTATGCCTAGTCAGTGCAACACACAAACTTACTTTACATTAACCAATCAAAATACAGAACAAAGTACGCTAGCTAACAGCCAAACAAGTAGCATCAACACTGAAAACTTAGATGTAGATGAAGATGTATACGCGGATAATAGACATACATGGCAAGTCGTAAAGAAACGCAAAATTGACCAACAATTACAATACTCAAGACGAGATGCCGGTATCCAGCTGAAATTAGAAAATAGGTACAGCCCATTGACTCCTAATGAAGATAATGAACAAACGCAAAGTAATAACAACGAAACTCACTCGGAACCGCCTAAACCATCTACACCACCACCCATATATATTTATGGAGTTAAAAACTACAAAGGTATGACAGACAACCTAGCTAAAGTAACAAAGAAAGAAAACTACTCTACCAAATCTCTACCAAATGAAACGGTTTTAATCTTCGCCCACACCATAGATACATTCAGGAAACTAGTGAGGCATCTGAGAGATGAAAGTATAGTTCATCACACGTACCAAATTAAAGGGGATCGCGCATACAGAATAGTAATTAGAAATCTTCACCATTCTATGCCACTAGAAGATATTAAACAAGAAATAGAAAAAGCAGGTCATAAGGTTCGTAATGTAATGAACATTGAACGTCGAAAAACGAAAGAACCACTTCCACTATTTTTTGTGGACTTGAAACTTGAAAACAATAAAAACATTTTTGAACTACAATATATATGCAACACCAAAATTATAGTTGAACCACCAAGAAAAAGTCGTGACATAATACAGTGTACGAGGTGCCAAGCCTATGGTCATTCAAAAACGTACTGCATGAAACCCTTTAACTGTGTAAAGTGCGGTGGAAAACATGACACAAAACTCTGCAAGAAACCAAAAGAAACAGCAGCCAAATGTGCTTTATGCGGAGATGATCATACAGCTAATTATAAAGGTTGCACTGTCTACAAAGACTTAGTTGCAACAAGAAACAAAACGGTAACAACAACCCACCATATTCAACAACAGCCTACCAACCAGTGGCAGCCAAATGCACCTTCACCTTCACCCCCAAACTCAGAACCTCACAAAACCTATAGTCAAGGCCAAAGACCAACTTATGCGCAAGTATTGCAGAAGGGCAGCAGTGTTGAGCAGACACCAGGTATAGGTGAGCAATTAATAGTTTTCCTCAATGAGTTCAAATCTATATTCTCTCAACTAATGAGTCAAAATAGCATGATATTAAACTTGCTTACAACTGTCATTGGGAAATTAAATAAATAATGGCTAAAATTATTAGAATAGCAACATAGAATGCCAACGGACTCATTAATCATAAACAGGAAATCATAACCTTCTTAATCATAAATAAAATAGATATTTTGCTTATATCAGAGTCGCATTTTACTGATCGAACAATGTTCCTCATTCCACAATATTCTGTTTACAATACCATTCACCCAGACGGCACCGCTCATGGAGGAGCTTCCATCATTATTAGAAATACTGAAATACCCCATCACGAACTGTCCCAGTACCAAACCAACGAAATTCAAGCTGCAAGTGTTGAAATAAATGCTCTTCCATGGCATTTTAATGTAAGTGCCATTTACTGTCCACCTCGTCATAAAATTACCTCAGATGTCTATACAAATTTATTTCAAACTCTTGGAAACAAGTTCATCATAGGAGGCGATTGGAATGCTAAGCATACCCACTGGGGCTCCAGACTCATCACTACAAAAGGCAGAAATCTATTGGTCGCCATAAATGCCAATAACTGTAATTCTGTTACCAATGGCGTACCCACGTATTGGCCAACAGATAGAAGAAAGCTTCCAGACCTTTTAGATTTCTTTGTTACTCATGGCATATCCACAAATAACTTTCTTGTAGAATCCAGCTTTGACTTATCATCTGACCATACACCAGTCATTTTATCCATGAGTAACACAATGTTAAACAAATCAGATCGTCCAAGGTTGACCTCAAAAAATACCAATTGGACAGCATTTCAAAAGTATATTGAAAACAATATAGATCTTAAATTACGTTTGAAAGAACCAGAAGACTTGGATGCAGCAGCCCAGTATCTTACTAAGCTAATCCAAAAAGCAGCTTGGCAAGCCACACCTGTCAACAATTCAGAAATTCCTATCACCAAAACTATCCCTTTACATATTCGAGAGCTCATATTCATAAGTGAAAAACGGCGGGCTAGAAGAGTATGGCAGAGAACACGTAACCCCATAGATCAACATCATTACAATAGACTAAGTCGGCAACTAAATACGTCGCTAAGGGATTCTCAAAACTCAACGTTCGAAGAATATATAAATAATCTGTCTGCGAACGATTATACTTTGTGGAAGGCAACCAAAAAATTTAAAAGGCCGCAAACCCGTGTACCTCCATTGCGGAAACAAAATGGAGACTGGGCAAGATCGAATAAAGAAAAGGCAGATATTTTTGCTGCGCATCTATCAGAAGTTTTCAAACCCATAGAAGCTGTGCCAGGATATATAGACAATGAAATTGATTCATTTCTCAATATACCTTGTCAAATGTCATTGCCTATCAAACCGTTTTCTCCATCAGAAGTTAAAAAAGAACTGAATAAATTAAATTCACGTAAAGCACCAGGGTATGATCTAATAACAGGTCAAATCCTAAAAAACTTACCTCGGAAAGCCGTTATCCTCTTAACAGTTATATACAATCGAATGTTAAGTATATCATATTTCCGTATTATTTGGAAATATGCTGAAATAATAATGATCCAAAAGCCTGGTAAACCTTCGGAAGATCCAACATCTTATAGACCAATCAGTCTATTACCTATAGCAAGTAAGGTCTTTGAAAGACTATTGCTTGAACGGATTCAGAAAGATTTCGATATGACCGCACTTCTACCCAATCATCAGTTTGGATTTCGAAAAAATTTATCAACGATTCAGCAAGCCCATAGAATAGTAAATCAAATAGCCAAGAGCCTTGAAGAGAAGAAATATTGTGCTGCCGTATTTCTTGACGTTTCGCAAGCATTTGATAAAGTGTGGCATACAGGTCTGCTTTATAAACTAAAAAATCTCCTATCCAGCAATTATTACTTTCTTTTTAAGTCCTACTTGACAGATAGAAACTTTTCAGTTAAATATAATGATGCCCTATCAATTTACTATCCCATAACATCTGGTGTTCCCCAAGGTAGTGTACTTGGGCCATTCCTTTACCTACTGTATACTGCAGATATACCTGAGACAGACGACACTATGATAGCTGCATTTGCTGATGACGTTGCTCTACTATCAACAAACGATGATCCTAACGAAGCTTCTGCAAATCTTCAAAGACATTTAAACCTTATAAACGATTGGTACAATAAATGGAGAACTAAAGTAAACCAGTCTAAATCTGTCCAAGTGACGTTTACAACCAGACTCAGTACTTGCCCACAAGTAACAATCAATGACATTCCAGTTCCCATAAAAACTGAAGTGAAATACCTTGGATTGCATTTGGACCAACGATTGACCTGGAGTAAACACATACAAGCCAAACGTAAGCAGTTAGACCTAAAATTTCGCCAAATGTACTGGCTTCTTGGTAGGAAATCAAAAATATCAGTTTCAAATAAAATTTTGCTTTATAAGACCATACTCAAGCCCATATGGTCGTATAGACTTCAATTATGGGGATGTGCCAAGCCGACCAGATTAAAAATAATACAGCGATTCCAATCAAAAACGCTTCGAGCTTTAGTGAATGCACCTTGGTACGTCTTAAATAGAATGATCCATGAAGACCTCAAAATCCCTTTCATCACGGAAGAAATTCATAAAGTTGCCAACAAATACCATGACCGACTCATTGGACATGAAAATGAACTTGTGGGTAATTTAATAAATGACCTCGACAACAGAAGGTTAAAGAGACTTTGGCCAAACGTCCTACCGCAACACTGAAGACAGTGATATATAAGGAGAAACGTCACTGGATGTCTCCCTTACATGCCGACTACTTTCATCTCATTTACTTAATATTCGCAATGAAGTAGATTGTAAATTAAAAATAAATCAAATCAAAAAAATAAAAAAAATTTTAAATTTGCTGATATTATAGATCTTTCCTTGTTATTTATTGGTCATAAATGTAATAAATTAATTTGTTTTATTATTTCTAAATATCATCATATAATATACAGGTGTTTGTTTGAAACGGGGCACCCCGAAAATCTCCTTTATTTGTAAAGATACAAAAAATCTTCAGAACAAAAGTTAAACTAGACAAAAAGGCCCATCTAAAGGTTACTATAAGAATTATGGGGCACTTCCGGTTTCACCGGAAATGATGTCAACTTTTGATCTAGCATAGGGAATCGATAAATTTATATTTTTTTCCTTAAAGTACATTAAATTAGCTTTACAATGACACCAAAAAATCATATTTTTATGTTAACCATTTCAAAATGGCGACCATTTATTTACAAAATAATAATCAACATAAGTTCTACAAAGTTGAACGTAGCAAGCTTTGAAAACAATAAAAAAAGAAATAAAATATCTCTAAAATAAACTGTTATAACTAGTTGTATTTTGGAAATGTTGGTACATATGTATGTTCTATTCGCCTTCTGGTGTATCTTCATTTTACCGATAACGCGGAAAGAGGAAAATTAAAGCAATATAATTCTTTTATATTCTTACATAACACTCGTTCCTTATTAACAAAATTAACACTATTCACGCGTGAGTCACGAAGCACGCATGCCCGTGAAGCACGCGTGCGTGACCGTGAAATTTTAAATTTATGATCTCGTGTGCGTGCGTTTTATTTTGAATCTGAATTCACGAGCGTGCGTGATCGTGACAAAATTTTATTCACGCGCCCAACACTAATATAAACATACGAAATTTATTTTTATGAAACGTCATAACATCAGTATCTATTATTTAAAGAATTTCTACTGCATTTATCAAAATGTAGTAGTAAGATTTTTTAACATTTAATAAAAGAGGGGCTCAAAAATGTTTGTGACTAAAAACTGTTTATACCCTTTATCCTTTATACTTTTTACTTTTCCCCAAACAAATAGGTCTACTTCAAAATTAAAGCTCATTTACATTTAGATACAAGTATGAGGACTTGTATGAGATACAATTCAAATTGACTAGTCGCGATACATCACCTCATACATGAGCTCATACAATTTATATAATTTGTCAAATACATTTACATTTGCTCATACTTTCTGCTCATACTTGTATGAGCAGACTTTTCCATATACTTGACTTGTATGAGCTGACAACCTGGTGGAAAGTTAGGTTATGTTTTAAAAAGTTATGTTACATTTGTTTGTTTTCAATAGTTTTTCTTTTTTACAAGTTAAATATGTCTGTGTGGAATAAGGATAAAACTCTGTTATTAATTGAGAAAATCAGAAGCAGTAATATCTGGGATGTAAAGTCGAAGAGTTATAAAGATTTAAAAAAAATATCGCTGCCACCATCTACGCTTTCTTTTACGTGATTTTGACAGAATCAATGCATATGTACCTAAATACAAAATACTCTGCTCGTCATCACCAGCAGTGATGGGCGTTTACACGTAAACTTTAATTGTTTACGTTTACGTGTAAACTTATGTAAACAATTCGTAACCTTGTCAACAATGTAAACAATGTAAACTTTGTAAACTGTCAAATAATGAGGTTAGTTTTAGTTATTTAATACGAATAATAGTTAATGAACAAGTATAATCAGTTCAAAACAATAAATTTATTAAAAAAATGGTGGGAAGAAACCGAAGGAATAGTTCTAAAGAACTAGATTTTGTTTTAATTTAAGAAAATGAAAGAAAATATTGGGCGTTATGCAAAATTTGCAATGAATCTTTTTGTTATTAAAAAAATATAGGCTGATTTTCTTAAAGGTGAAATTTAATGTATTTTGTTATTATAAAAATTAGACTGAATTTTTTAAAGAAAACAGTTTTTTATTTTTCATATTCATATTTACTAATTTGTATGTAACACCTGTATAATGATGCAAATTCGATTTTTATTAATATGTATATTGGCTTGTCCTAATTTTATATACTTACTTTTTCATTTAAAATCGTTTCATTAAAATTTTATTGTTTATAAAAATGTATTGAAAATGAGGTTCTGTAATTCAAAACAAGTGTGCATGTCTAAATCATTGTTTACATTGTTTATGTTGTTTACAAGAGTTTTTGTGTTTACTTTACATCAATTGTTTACGCGTCAACAATGAGGTAACTTACATCATGTAACTTACGCGCCCATCACTGATCTCCAGACATTTTTTGCGAGTGTATGCGTCTATGCAAATTAAATAGAGCACAAAAATTACATGATTTTAGACTTGTATATTGACATGTGTATGTTGACTTGTATGATCATACTTGTATGAGCTCATACTTGTATCTCATACAAGTCCTCATACTGGTATCTAAATGTAAATGAGCCTTTAGTGTGCATGCCTACAAAGAATGGCAAACGTCAGGAATAATATCAAACTTGCGATCTAAGTGTCTTCTCTTATCAAAGTCACTGACTAATCAAATACCCCTCGTATACGCTCGCGAGTACTTCAATTCGAAGACGGTATGCATACAAAATGCATTTAAACTCCGTTTGTGGGGCATTGTATCCTTAAAAATAGTCCGTATCGAAAGAGTTAAGACTTCCAGAACTACTCAGAAAGATCATATTTGAGTTGTGCCACTGTTCTTCTAGGTCGACTAATGCAAAAGAAAGCATTTTTAAACCGTCGCGTGTTATGTAAATGTTCGGTATTTCACCTAGTGACACGCTAGATCGCCACCACTGCTGTAAATATTTCTATAGCTTCCAAAAACTTATTTAGTATAATATGTAATTTAATTATACAGTCAGTTTTAAACCCAGTTTCTCTACTTTTGCTATCGTAACAGAAAGTATCACGGTTCCATTGTTTACTTATACATATTTAAAATGTATGGATTAGAAACTGCTAGTTTATTATCATGAGGTTTGCAGGTTTACCAATAAATTATAAATATATGACGTGACATCAATGGGGAATACGTTTATAGGCATGAAACAGATATATATGATTTGTACCCCTATTTTGAACCAAAATGTATAATTAAGTAGAAGTGTTATGTTCAAAACCTGGCTAGATAGGCATGTTATAATATAAGACAATATCTGACCTTGCATTTTTACACTTCCAGTAGAGTTAACAAGGCGCGCACCCAGGATTTTTTCTTGCGGGGGGCTTAGAAAAAAGATTTTTTATAAAAGGTTAGGAATCGGTAATCAGGGTTAGGAATTCAGGAATCAGGGTTATGATTCGGGAATCAGGAAATGACTCGGCAACAAATTTAATTTAATTTAATTTATTTAATAATGCAACATACATTCCCTATATACTACATAAATATATACATATTTTAATTTTAATAAATACATTATTAATTATTATGCTATCATCTTCGATGTTTAGCATAATAACCGTCACTGAGACTGAAAGTCTGTAATTGGCTTAGTAAACTAGAAAATAACTCGAGCAGTGTGCATTGGTTTCATAGTAAAAATTTAATTTAAATTTTTACTTTTAATTTTAAGTCCGAATTAATATTTAAAATAAAAAAGAAATTTGTACATAAGAATGTTATTAATTAATATATTATACAATGTCGTGCAATTCTATACCTGTTTTAATCCATTTCAAAAATTGTTGTATACTTTAGTATATTTTATAAATTTGTATATTTTATAAATGCTGGTCAAAAGCTTTTTATTTTCCTAAAATGACCTAAAAAAAGGTCCTCACTTTTATTTTAAAAGTGAAGACCAAAAAGGTTCTCACTTTGAAAATATAAGTATTGACTTAAAAAACATAAAAAGGTCCTCACTTTTAAAATTCAGGTGTATTCCTTAAAAACACTAAAACCATGTGATTTTTGACTTGGGGGGGGGGGGGAACAAGCCCGTGAGCAGCAAATTTTTATCCTTATGTGCTTTACCAGCGACAATTACACCCTTGAAGAGTGACATTGTGGTGGGGAATTTGGTTAGGATAGGTAATTAGACCTTCATCGTCATCATCATCATCAATCAGCCTTTCATGTCCTCTGCTGAACGTAGGCCTCCCCAAGCTTTTTCCATTCGGAACGATGTTGTGTTTTAGATTTCCAGTTCCCGGTAACTCTCTTTAAGTCATCCGTCCACCTAGTTAGGGGTCTTCCTCGGCTTCTGTTGGTGTCTCTGGGTCTCCAATCCAGGATCTTCTTTGTCCATTCGTCATCTTGAAGTCTAACCACATGTCCAGCCCAGTTTCATTTCTTTCGATGACGTCACATAATTTTGTTTGCTCTAGAATTCACTGATTTGTTTTTCGATCAGCTAGGCTAATTCCTTGTATTGATCTCTCCATCGATCTTTGAGCAACTCTTAATTTTTCAGCTGACTTAGCTGTTAAAGTCAGAGTTTCCGATCCGTATGTTAGAACAGGTAGTACGCATTGGTTGAGAACTTTTTTCTTCAGGCAGTTTGGTAAGTTGCTAGTGAAAACGTCGATCAACTTGCCAAAAGCCGCCCACCCTAGATCGATGCGGTGTTTCATTTCACGAGTTTGGTTGTCTCAGCCAATGGTAATATCATTAGACTTTATTTCTTTGGAAACGTATCAAGTTGCGCTGTAGCTGTAAACGGCGACTACTACCGTGAAATGAGTGAAAACATTCCGTCACATCAATTAGATGAACTGAATTTCAAAAACAGTTTAGTGAGATCATGTCACACAGCACGAGCCACAATCGAAATTTTGAAGAGAAAGTTTCCAGACCTAATACTCTCCAGAAGCGATTACATCGCTTGGCCGCCAAGATCTCCAGATTTAACCGCACCAGACTTGTGCATGGGATTATCTTAAATCTGCGCTGGATAAGAAAAATATTATATTTTCTTCATCCAGTATTATGTTGGCTTCTTACGCTTATTAAATACCTACAAAACCCTGAAATGTGTGAATATTCACACTTCACATCAATTTTTTTTATATTCATAACTGTCAATGTAGAAATTGAATTAATTATACTAATGGTTTCAAGGTGTATCAAGATAAAGGAATGCAATTTTTCTTGAAAACGCGACATGTGTGTAAGTTGGGAAAGAAATTTTGATAACCGAAGTTTACCCAAAGAATCGAATGGTAGGTTGAATTGAAATTTTTCGGAACAAACCGGAAGTACAGGATATCAAGGTCAACTTTGATGTTTGAAGTGGGGACGTAGTCGTCTTCGGTATCTTTGGATTAAGCTTTTGAAAAGAAACAACTTTTACTCGGAGGTACAGATAGCTCAAGAGTAAATGCGATCAAAGTGCTCAAATCAAAATGGAAGGCACTTTGAACACTTAAAAAAAATACTTTACTTTCAAGTCATTATAGATAATAAAAATTTTCTTAAATCGTAAAACATATTAAACAAATGTTTAAGTAAAAGTTGTTTCTTTTCAAAAGCTCTATCCAAATGTACCCAATACGACATACGTTTCCATTTAAAAAAACATTCAGATTTGGCCTTGATACACTGTACTTCCGGTTTGTTCCGCAAAATTTCAATAATACCATTCGAGTCTTTGGTAAACTTTGGTCATCAAATTTTTTTTCCCAACTTGCTCACTCGTCGCCTTTTCGAGAAAAATCGTATTCCCTCTATCTTGATACACCCTGTACATATTTTGTAATTAAAAGATTTGTAAAACGTTTATTTAAATAACATTTGTTTTAATGTTTAACTGTACAATTTTAACTGCCAGCAACGGTTAATGAACGAATAACGAAATTGGAATTTGAAACATTCATTTTTCTGTCATTTTAGTTAGCTAAATTATATTTTATAGCCGCTGGATTATTAAGATAATTGGTATTAAAGCGGCACCTGTTTAAGCGGAACTGCTGATAACAGATAATGCGTAAGAGATATAATCTTATGGTGGAGTTATAGATAAGGTTTTTTTTTTATGAATTCAATTCAATGACGTTGCAAAAATTGTCGTTTGTTTATTTATAAATGGTTCATTTAAATTGAAATGATTTGCGAAGGACTTTGAACATTTGTATAATTTTTTATAGACAAAAGCATTTTTCTATTGGTTTATTTATAACATTTTAATGATAAATAAAATTATACTAAAATAAACATTTGTATTCTTAAATTTTGCGTTTTAAGCTGTATAAATAGTTACATAATTGGGAAACAGCTTTTTTCTTCTTCTTCTGGCTAATGCCTTTTGGCATTTTAGGAAATCGTTCTTAATTATACTTTCGAATTTTCGTTTATACCTTTATTGCTTTGTCGCTTGTTGCGGGACATTATATGTGTGTTTTCTATCTGTAGCTATTATACAGTTGCCACTATTGAAACTCTAACCCTTGTGTAACGAGAAATAAAATTCTGGAGCTTTTAGAAATAATTTTTAGTAATCAAAATGAAAGTCTCCACTTTCACCAATACACTCCTGCCTACAACTTGTAGGCTACAAGTTACAAAGGAGGAAATATATATTTTTTTAAAAAATACAATTTTTTAGAGTCAATGAAATGTTTTATAGATCTTCACCGTGTCCAACATTTGCGGCTGTATTCCAGCGATTGTTTGACGAATGTTGGCTTCCAAATCACCCAAAGTCTGTGGATTGTCGGCATAGACTTCTGCTTTGACGTAGCCCCAAAGAAAATAATCTAGGGGTGTCAAATCACATGACCGCGGCGGCCAATTCACAAATCCTCGTCGTGAGATGATCCAATCGCCAAACTTATCCTTCAGCAAATCGAGAGTAGCATTAGCTCTATGGCACTAGCGCCGTCTTGTTGGAACCATATCTCTTCAGTATGTTCTCAAGTTCTGGCCACAGAGATTCGAGTAACATGGCTCTATAGCGATCACCATTGACGGTTACGGCTCTTCCCGCCGCATTTCGGAAGAAATAAGGTCCGATGACGCCGCCATGCTGTAAACCGCACCACATAGTGAATTTTTCGGCATTTCGTGTAACACTTGGGTTGTTCTCGCACCAATAACGACAATTTTGTTTGTTAACAAAGCCATTCATCTAAAAATGCGCCTCGTCTGAGAAGATGATTTTTTTACCGAAATCTGGATCATCTTCCAAGTGCTGAAGCTCTTTGGCTTCAGCTCTTGAGTCAATACGACTTTGTAAGGATGAAAGTATATAAAAAAAGGAAATTCTCCAAGTTGACGTCTGAGAAGGCCCCAATTGTTGCGATCGTTGTGAAATCGGCAAATTTGGCTCATAGGCAATACTGACCGCTGCAGTCTCCTCACTTTGCGCTTTTCGTTGATTTGTTGGTGGCATATTGTCCTGCAAAGTGAACTCACGCTTAAACTTTTCCACAGTGCGGCGTATAGCCTGCACAGAGTAAAGGATTCCACACACCAAAGCGGCCGCGGTTACGGCCGCGGTGGCGGCCACGGTGGCGGCCACGGTAGCGATCAGGTCTCCTCACTAACGCGGTGGGAGTGGCGGTAGCGGTAGCGATCAGTTAGTGAATCACGGTATATAGTTGTATGATAATATTGGACCTTGCTTGGGTTATGCATTTTTCCCCTTTGGAATGTTAAAATTTAAAATTCCAACAATGAAACCATGGAAACGAATGACATATGTCAAACTTAAATTAATTTTCTTACATATTTTAATGACAAAAAATAAATAAATGGGATATTTGTATTAAGAATGACACAAAAAATCAAAATATAAAGAAAATGACATTTTAAAATGATATTAACCTTAACCAAAAAATGTTTGTTGCAAGTATGATTTACAAAGCTTAAACAAAACGGCTGAAAAGCATTATTTAAACGATGAAAGTAACTAGATTGCAAAATCTAGTTCCGCCTAACCGTTTGGAACAGACTTTACTATCAATTTCCAAAACTTTTCCTATTTCGTCCCACACTTTATTTATTTTCCTAATATTCTTGTAATCAGGATGTGCTAAGTCATACAAAATTAAATGATCCTTTACTGATCTATGATTTTTTCTGTTAAATTATCTATTTTCGACATTATTTTCTTAAATATATTCACTCTGTGGTATATAAACAAAGAATATCGCGCGGCCTAACGCAACTTGTCGAGTTTGGCCGCCAGTGTTTGGTGATCGCCAGACTGAACGCTGCATTCGGCGCCGTTCTCAGTAGAGGAACGCTTGTATGTGCGTGGTCTCATTGTATTGTATAGGTTGCGTTAGGCCGCTCCATTATCGCCACCGTGGCCGCCACCGCGGCCGCTTTGGTGTGTGGAATCCTTAACGGTTACGGCGACCCAATATAAAACAAACAAAAAGATGCCCCCAATTTTGAAAACCACTGACTTTTTTTTATTTTTCATATTAATCCAGTTGTTGTGTAGTTGCCATGGCGAAAATTTGATATTCTATTATTGAACTACAATTAAAATATTTTTTTCTCTATGGCAACTACACAACTTCTGGATTAATAGGAAAAATAAAAAAAGTCAGTGGTTTTCAAAATTTGGGGCATCATTTTGTTTGTTTATTTTTGGACGAAATTCACATTTTAGAGAAAATTGGCAAAGGAAAAATCGATTGCATTCTACGTCACCATGCTGCCTTTAAAATTGTGCTGGACATTTACCTAACACCCTGTATATTGTTTTACACCAAATCCTTGTTTTTTTTCTGATTTTTTCTTTTGAGGGGTGCCCGCAGTTTGTCTATGCATCGGGACCCACGCTTACTAGGACCGACCCTGTAAAAGATTAATCAATTTTTTAAATTACATTAATTACTGTCATTTTCTTTTCACTGATCTAATCTAGGTTTTCAAATGTATATAAATGCGATAAATAAACATTCGTATTATTTTAAGTTAGGATCAATATACGTACATTTAGGGCCGGTTTTACAATCATTGGATAAAGCTCGGATAACGCTATTCCCGGTATAAAGTCAAAAAATCGCTTTTACAATGCTCGGATAAAGCTCGGATAGGATAAACATCGAAATAAACACCAGAATATCTTATCTGGCCCCAACACTTCAGATAATGCCTCATTTTCATGGTAGTGTCAAAGGCGTGACAGGGGTGAGAGGCGTGGTGTTATATTTACAAGTTCGAATTTCATGGTGGGGTTGGAGGCGTGATAAGGGCGCGTTTTCGGTTTTGACATTTGTATATAACCCAAATTTAACCTAAAAGTTTATACAAGTGTTTGGAGTAAACGGTTATTCAATTTCATTAAATATGTCGTCAAATCGAAGGAGACGTCTAGCTCTTTTTTATGCATATTTAGACTTAATGCGATATGAAGAAAAGCAATGGTGGGTACCTCCCATATATACATAGAAACAGAACGCAACAGGGAGATTATTTTAAATTTTTGCAAGAAATGAGACACAAAAAACACAGACAGTTACTTCAATTACAAGAAAAGAATTTGATACACAATCTTTTTTACTTGACATCACAGTTTAGAATAAAGATTCTGTTGGCCCCTGCTTGGGGGTGTATTATTAGTATACCCACTGCATGACATTTCTGCAGACTAGATATTTTAAACCGAATCCATAATAATAAACTTTATGACTGCCGAAAGTCGCTATTTCGCTACATCAATTTACGTTTTTTAATTTTTTATGAAATTAATATAAGTGTCTCGCTAAAGATCTCACCATTCCGAAAAAATATATCTGTTTCTATGGTTTCGCCGGTGCGGCCGGCGCTAGAGTTGAAATTTCTGAACTTGCGATACCGCGCTTGTAACACCGCGCCTACGATACCATGGTACGGGTTTTTTCAAAATAAAACGATCCTATTGGTTGAATTTTTTGTTCCACACTTCCAAGACCCGCATGAAAATGAGGCATAATGGGCAGTATAAGTTATTCCCTTGCTCTGATTGGTGAATAAGTATTTGTTACCCAGCAACGGTAAAAAAATTAAATTGACATATGATAAATGTCACATTATAACGTTTTATTTGAATTTTTATTACAGTTATATAATTGTGGTTGCAGTAGAGTAGTGGTGTTAGCTCACTTGCTTTGAAAGTGTGGAACCATGAGATGGACCTAGTATGGGCAAAAAGATTAAAAAAAAAAACTTGACTGTTGCAACCATAGACTCAGATTTTTTACAAAGAGTGCCCGTATCTCTGAATTAATTTTCGGAAATATGGGGCAGCTTCACAGGGCTAAAAAGACTCTAACAATCTCTAAAACCTAAACATTGCCATACGAAATAATAATAGTACAGTAATCGTTCGTTATCCATGTATTTGTTCAGCAGTTTTGATTACACGCACTTGTGTAATAATAATTTTATTTAAAAAAAAAAAGCGTAGCGATGAACAGTAGCAGCCGATTACCACTGGAATATGCTTCTAGCACTTTGAGCGCTTCGAATCTAATAAAGCGGCGTCCACACTATGCCGCAGTTTGCCAGTTGGCAAGGCCAGTTGGCAAACTGCGGCATAGTGTGGACGCGACCGTTGGCACACGCCATCGTGCCAGCGGCATGCCAACGAGAATCGCTCGAGTGTCGGTCTCCTTCAAAGAAAGCCGATAAGAACTGTGAGTGGGGACGTGCCAACTGGCATCACGCGGCTTTAGGCTTAAATTCAGGTTGTGATTCAGACGCATATGAGCAACGTTGTTTATAGATGGAGTGGATAAACGAAAAAGTGTTTAATTTGATCGATTTGTACCGGGCTCGTCCTGTTTTGTGGGACTGTCGTTTAAAGGACTATAAAGACAGGAATAAGAGATGTGACGCTCTATTGGACATTGCGGTTAGTTTTGGAGTACAAAAAGAAGAAATTGATAGAAAAATCAAAAACTTGGTGTCTCATTTTTCGCGCGAAATAAAAAAAGAGAGGGAATGTAATAAGTCCGGTGCGTGATCAACTTTGAAGACTTGGATGCACCCAAAACAGTCGTTTGCGCCGTTTGCGTATTTTTTCTTCACTGTCAAGTATGATAACAGCAGCTGAAGCAATTAGTAAATCTTCCTCGGTGAACATTGTGCGACTAAACTAAATGCCAACACAGATGTGGACGTGTATACAGCCACTGGCTTTGCCAGTTGGCATTGCCAGCTGGCCTTGCCAACTGGCAAACTGCGGCATAGTGGGGATGCGCCTTAACTGGCCACTATCACCCCTTCCACACTATGTATACATAATGCCAGTTTTTGTATGTGTATATATGCAGTATTGGGCTGGAGCCAGTTCACATGAACCGGTTATTATTTACAGGTTATTTATTTATATATTTTTCAAAATGCGAACTGGTTGTTAATGTTGTTACACACTGAAAAAAAAAAAAAAAAAATCAGTGAAATTTTCCTCTTGAGAGAACTGATTGTTACAATTTTGGCCGTCTACAACTGTACATAATATGTATATGCTTAATCTCATTACTCGCGTTTTTTTTTTTGTTCACAGTATGTTAGTGGAACGTAAGCTCCACGGTGACAAGGGATTACAGTACATAAATATGAACCACAATCAGAGCCGTCGCGTGCGGTTGTACATAGTCTGCGAGCGGCTCATCAAAGGGTCGGCATTTGGTATAGATTCTAACAGAATTCTACTAGTAGAGGGTGATCTTATGAAAATTTACACATTGGCGGTATCTGGGCTCGATTCTATTAGAGGGCGGTTTTATAACTATCAGGTCTGGGAAAAAGTTCGTGGCTTTTTTGCCGATAGCCAAATAACCAATGGCAAATAACCAATTGCAAATAACTCGCTCGTTGGAAAGGTGACAGTTCGAGCGTTACTTTGATGTCTAAACATCAATATTTGTGCAGTGGTTGGAAAGAGGTTTGCGTTTGAAAATGGAGAAAAGTAATGAAAAATTGCGCTATATTTTTCAATATTACTACGACAAAGGGAAGAACGCTGCGCAGGCTTGAAAAAAAAAAATTGTGCTGTGTACGATGAAGGTACTTTATCAAAATCTGCTGCGCGAAAATGGTTCGCTCGCTTTTGTTCTGGTAATTTTGCCAGTAAATCAGTGAAAAAGCTAATGAAATTGTTAAAAAAGTCCAGCAAAATAGGCATATCAGCAGTGTCGATATTGGTACGGAGCTAGGCATTGACCACAAAACTGTTTTGAACCATTTACGGAAAGCTGGCTACAAAAAGAAGCTCGATATATGGGTTCCTCATGAGTTGAGCGCGAAAAACATGATAGACCGAATTAACATCTGCGATGCGCTGCTGAAACGCAATGAAGTCATGGCTCGACTTCATTGCGTCTGAAACGTGTCATAACCGGTGATGAAAAATGGATCACGTACAACAATCGGAAGCGTAAAAGATCGTGGAGAAGGGATGGTGAGCCGTCACAAGCGTTCGCGAAGCGAGGATTGACGCCGAACAAGGTGATGCTGTGTGTGTGGTGGGACTGGAAGGGGATTGGAAGGGAATCTACAACTTCCAGTTGGTCAGACGATTGATTCTTAACTCGTTGTACTGTGGACAACTAGAGAGATTACGCCAGGCAATTGAAAGAGCCTGAATTGAATAATAGGAAAGTTGTTGTCTTTCATCATCACAACGCAAGACCACACACTTCTTTGATGTCCCATCAAAAATTGCGAGAGCTTGGTTGGTAAGTTTTGTTGCATCCACCGTATAGTCCAGACATAGCACCCTCTGACTATCACCTATTCCGATCTCTGCAGAATTCTCTCAATGGAATTAAGCTGGTTTCAAAAGTTTTTCAACCAGAAACCACAGAGTTCTTCACCGATGGCATCATGGCTCTACCCGAAAAATGGCGAAACGTTGTCGATAATAATGGAGTATATTTGGTTTAAATAAATTAATTTTCACACTATAACAAAACCAGTTGAATTTTACTAAAAAAAACGCCACGAACTTTTTACCAGACCTGATATTTGCACACGAGAGGCTGACACTAACGCGGCAGATGTAGCACAATAAAAGAATTATCTGAGTCGAATATTTCGACAACTCCCCAAACATGCTCAAATATGTTGTTAATAGTAATGTCAATTTAAAATATGACTTTTCTAATATGTCAGTTTACGTGTCAAACAATACCAAATTTATTTTATTTACAATAAAACCATGGATAACTATCTGAGAATAAAAAATGCATTGTAAAAACGAACGTTGAAATAAACATCGGAATAAACTTATACCTAAGATAGATATACCGCTACGTATTCGGTTTGTAAAAGCGGCCCTTAGTCAAATAACGGGGTAGATAAGTGCTTTAACTACCGTTGTTAATTATGTAGTTGACTACTTATTCATCCCTGTTCACGATGAGGTGAAGAAGTTAAAAGTAGATCTTATTACTTTCAAGTTTGCTCACCTCTGGTATAGAATACAAACCTACACAGTGTAATGATCCTAAAAATTGATTGTAGTACATATGGGTTTTTAAAATGGGTAATAATGTCATTACCATTACATAACATATAATTACGAAAATCACTGAAAATTAAAAAAAAAATATATAAAACTATCAACTAATGTAAAAACATTGTACTTTAAAACTTATTATAACGCTTAATTACACGTCAACAGGTGAATACCAATAACAAAGTGTTTAACAGCTGATTAAAAATATAGAGAAAGACGATTACATTAAATACAAGTGTTAATTATATTTAAAGATTGTTTAATAGCACAAAAATAATGTTACCGTACAAGTATGAATTGTTAGTTTGAATAAAACAATCCACAGTTAAACAATAGCTGCTGTTTAGAATATGTATAATAGATTAGGTATTTTAGTAAAACGTTAGTCAGTGTTATTATTCAAGCTATTGAATTATGTGTGTGACTGATCGGACATTTTAGTGCAAAATCGCAAGATGAAACGAGCTACAAAAAAACAAAGGAAAAAGGAATTAATACGTAGCCAACGTTATCGTTATATTGACGTATGTATTGTTTTGTTTTTATTTCTTTTTTATTAACAACAGTTTGAAATAATATATTGGTATCAAATAAATTAAATAAGGGAATATGGGTAACACTGAAACTTTTTTTTAATTTTTGTGTGTTTTATTTAAAAAAGGACACTTTTTTTAATTGCTATATGTTAATAAATATCTGGCTAACCAATTTGATAAGTGGTTTACTAATATTAGTGGTATTTAAACGTATGTCATGCTTGGTATTTGTCTCATTTGGTTGTGGAACAGTGATACACTGTACATATCTGCATACATGATAGTTTTAAGAATGAGGGGAAATAAGTTCACGTATGATTAAAGGAAATAACCTATTTAATAATTTAATTAACAGAAAAAGCGAAGGGACGATATTTTAACAACGAATATGTAATAGGTTAGGGCAGGGGTCGGCAAACTTTAGAGGCTATAGAGCCAAATTCATCCTTTACGGCATCTGGAAACATTTTGGGTACATTCGATTTGACGCTCCGAGCGTTCCGAGCACGTTCTGTACACTCAAACGTGTTCGATTTGACGCTCGGAGTACACTCAATTGCATTCGTTTTGCGATCGAGCGAGCATTTTGAATGCGCTTTATGTGTTCGGGGTTTTAAGACCGAGCATTTGGAGTATGACGTAAAAAAGTGGGGGAACGGCGGGAAAGAAATGAAAGTTTAAAATTAAATTATAAATAAAATAAAAATAATAGCCTTAGACAAATAACAATAGACAAATAATATTGTTATTTGTCTATGGCTACAGAGTACGGCCATTTTATGTATTTGTGACGTTCTATAAACAGCAAAAAAATTAATAAAATACACCGTGCATAAAATTAAAATGAAAAAAATTCATTAAATTAATTCATTAATTATTATTTAATTTTTAATTAATTTTATTTCTTCATCATTGAAAAAAAAAATCAAGGAAAACCGAGGTATATAATTTTGATTCATGACTGACGTGAACTAATCTGACAGTAAAAACGCCGCCTAAAATTGTATGGTTAGATTTTATAAACATTACGTCACAAGAACGCTCGCTCCGTTAGTGCTCTATTCATGACGTCACCATCAACTGTTCGCTCAGCGCTCGCTCTACTCTGTACAACTCGAATGCACCCTTTAAAGAGCCATAATTTTGTTTTAATACATGACTATTTGAATTTTGTCTAAATTTTATTCCTTATCAACTTAATTTTAAGAGCCACACGAATGTTCTCAAAGAGCCTTATGTGGCTCGCGAGCCGTAGACTGCCGACCCCTGGGTTAGGGCAGTGATGGCGAACGTATGACTTGCGCGTTACACAGGTTAAATAAGGTTAGGTCTAAGCAAGCTCATTCACTAGACAGGGTAGAGATATCGACAAATCGTACATATATAATTAGCTAGTGTGTGTATGAAATCTACGTAACATTGTGACGTCAGTTTTTCTTAAGGTTCTCGTGATTGGCTAATTGAGGACACCCTGTCTCTTGATTGACAGGTATTTGGCAGATTTATTCTCTCAGAATCTACGAATATAATTACATATAGAAATGTCTAGGGTTTCGTAGGTATAAAAAAGAAACTCTAGATATTCATATATCCTATGATCGATATGAAAAATATTTTACAGATTTATTCTCTAAGAATCTGCCGATAAAACAACGTATAGAAATGTCTAGAATTTCGTAGGCATAAACAACAAATTCTAGACACTTCTATATCCTTTGATCGACATGAAACATATTTTGCAGATTTATTATTAGAAATCTGCGAATAAAATAACTTAAAAAAATGTCTAGGGTTTCGTTGGCAAAAACAAGAAACCCTAGGATATTCCTATATCCTTTGACCGAAATGAACAGTATTTTGCAAATTTATATAGAAGTATCTACGAATATGATTACATACAGAAATTTCTAGGGTTTCGTAGGAATCAATTAACGTACCAACTTATTTTTAGTTTTATAAATATAACTGAACTGTACTGAAAAAATGAATCGTTTTCTCATCTTAAAAAGTTTATGAATAAATAATCTAACTATATAATTAGCATGTGTCTGTATGTACTGTCGGTAACATTATGACGTCAATTTTTCCTAAGGTTCTCGTGATTGGCTAACTGGGGACACCCTATCTCTTGATTGGCTGACAGGTGACATCCTCTCCCGTGATTGGCTAACTGGTGATATCCTGTCCCCTAATTCGCTGACCGGCGACGAAATTAAGATACGTTAAAAAATGAAAACAAATACACATACAAGCAATTGAAATTTTTATGCTATAAATCCGTCATTTTTGACGGGTATTGACCTAGTATGATAATAATAGCGAGATGGAGTTCAACTATTTTCTGTTATATACCTGTATTATATTCGTCAAAGACAAGACCGCTAGCTTAGGTAGAGTTAACGAGATTAGCAGATGATTCCACACACATATTTACACCATAAAGCGGCAGATTTTTATTTCCGTGTTATATATTTGACCCGCGATTTGAATCTACAAGATTTCAAATTTAATTTTGATTCGTCTAGGGAAAAAGATTCGTCATCGCTGGGTTACAGTAAAGAACAAAAAAATGACGAAGACAATAACTGTTAATAGCAAATATATGTACGTATAAAAAAGAAATTGATGCGAAGTGTGAATTTTCACACATTTCAGTTTTTTTAAGTATTAAGTAAGAAATTAACAGTATGCTGGATGTCTAAGGCAATATACTTCTATCATCTTCAGCCCATAAACGTCCCACAGTAGTCTCACCAAGCCGTAGTTTTCACTACCGTACTGCTACTTTTATGTTGGGCACGAGCCTTTCACTCCGAAGAGTGAAGTTTCAGGTCTACAACTCCCACGGTGACCTAATCCGGGTTGGGAGCGGTGATATATGTATGATATGATGAATGAGGATGAGGTGATAAGTATGATAGGATGAGGTGATAAGTACAAATACAAATATCAATGCCCTGGCTGGGATTCGAACCCGGGACCTTTAGCACGAGAAGCACGGTCGCTACCACTGTGCTACTGAGGTCGACTATATTTCTATAATAACATCAAATTCAACAGTTTGTTAATCCTTATTTTTATTCGTTATTTGAGTACTAAGAGCTCTCATTTAATTTTTTAAAACTAAATTTAAATGATTTGTGAAATTTTCGTTACAATATAATTTAAATTAAATTTTTTTCTGCATTTGCTTCGTAACTAAGTCTTCACTTAATTAATACGAAATATATTGACAGCTTTTTTTTTAATTTTAAAAATGTATTCATTACTATTAACAATATGTTATTTGTTTTATAAGTATTTCACTACTGTAAATTATTTATTCCTCTGTGATACCTTAAAAACACAATAACATACTAAAATAATCCACCAATAGGTTGAATCATGACGTATAATGCGTAAAGTCCTAGTTAGTTATCTTTTAATATATGGAAATAGGTTTCGGAATTAGTCTATATCATAGACTAATAATATAACATAGAGGTGACAAGACAACAGCGAAAAGTGAATTTGACAAGAAGTTTGGATATCAAACATAGGTTTCTTGGTTTATTTGTATGCAGTACCGTGGCAAAGCATCTTGGCGCCTGATGCGGGAAATTTAAACGACACCTTTTGATAGTGAAGACGAATCTAAGTAATGACAAAAATAAAGGAAGACGGATCGGACTGATGGCACAAAAAAGAAATACGGATCGTAGCGACGAGAAAAAAAAGGAAGATGGATCAGAGTGATGACAAAAAAGAAGAAAAAAAAACTGTAAAGTTTCCTTCTCTTCGCCACATCTATCCAGCCTAGTGTGTCACAATAAACATTTACGTGCTCCAGTTTATTTCTATTAAAAGTAAAACGAATACAGTCATACTGCATCTTTTGAATCTGCTGTTGTTAAGCAAAATACCATGTACGATATCACTATATTTAAAAAGGAACTACTTATTTAATTTTAGTGTACAAAGAAAATCTATTTATAAATAAATTACGTAAAACTAGAGAGAATTGTGATCCACTCCTTATAGATACTTTCTGGAATCCTTCGTAGATCTTAAATTTGGTCTTAAATAGAATTAATGTTTGGGGGCTTTGGTTGATCACCATTAGATGTGTACAAAAGTTTTTGCCTTTTTATGCATTCATTTATTATTATTATTTTTTTAATATTCATAACACAATTTAATTAATAAAATATTTGCCTTCGCGTTCTATGAAATGTAATTTCTCGGGTAAATTTCGAATTCCTGCATGAAAACCAAAAAAAAAAAATCGGTTTGAAGGTAGTGATATAACAGTGGTACCTCGGGTTACGAATTTAATTCGATCCGGAAGTTAGCTCGAATTTCTCCATAATGAATACATAATGTAAATTCTATTAATTCGTTCCAGACCGCCAAAAATATTATTTGGGTCGACTGTAGAAGCCGGGAACAACCATCGTACCCGCCAAATTCGAAACCGTGAAATTCGATTGTTCGATTCGTAACCCGAAATTTGTTCGTAAGACAAGAAATTTTGACGAATCTCGGTTCATAACCTGAAACATACGTAACCAGAGGTACCACTGTACTGTATTTTAGCCACATCCCGAGAGCGTTGTCCAGGTAAAGAATTCTGCTTCGACCTTAATAAATAATAATCTGAAGGTGCCAAGCCGGTTGAAAACGCCGTGTACCCGAATTGAAAATGGTTTGCTGAGTAATATGAATAAAATGCGGCGTAGTGTTGTAGCAGAATGAGCTTCTTTCTTATTTGTCCAGTAAATCGTATTTTCTATTAAATTTCGTTGGCTAAATGATTGAGTTGACGACCGTAGTGGTCTGCAGTGACCATTTTATCTGGTTGGACAACCTCGTAAATCAGGATATCCTTCATATCCCATCAGATATACAGAAGGACTTTTTTAGCATGAATGTTTACTTTTGTGGTTGATGCTGACTTTCATGCGTAATTTCAATACCGGTATTTCGGCTTTTTGTTTTCAATACCGGGATTTACAAGGAATTGTACTCGTACTAAATGCAGTCTCGATTATACACTTTTTCGTCTTTCATCGTTTTCAATAATGTTTTGTGAGATTTTGTTTATTATGGAATCATGATATATGATGTTTCACTTCGACGGGGCAACCCTTCGAAAATGAGCCCCTTGAGAAGGCGGGAGTTATTTGAATTTTAAATAATTGTACCAGAGTTCCAAAAGGGGCTAGGTAATTGCGCACTTAATAGATCCTCCTTAATCCCATAGGAAGTAGATCTATCTCAGTTAGTGAACAATAAAATTGAGATTTGATTAACTAGATGTTGAGCAAGCGGAAGGAAAAAGGTTGCACTACCACTATCTAGTTTTCTTATCTTTATAGCCATACAACAAAAATAAAAAAACTTAACATGCAATATATAACACTTAGACATTAAATAGATAAAAACAGGGTATTATCAGTTGTAGCAAGTAGACAATGGTAATAAAAGAAAAGAAAACACCCATCAATTAATAATAAATGTAAATTATTATATGTAGCTCTGTAATTTTACTAATGTCAAGAAGAGTCAATAATTATCCGCAATGCTCTGTGTTGGGAGAGTTCCAGCATTGTTTGTTCAATATTGTAATGCTTTTTGTTTCCGTTTCTATCCAGAAAGGCTAAGATTGCATTACTGCGTCATACGCAGAGCCGCAGTAAGGAAAACTTGCACTAGGGGCAGAGCCGTGTTTTGGCGCCCTTGGTAAAAAAAAGTTTCGTACCTCTCAAAATTTAAGTGATGTCCAAAAAAAAGGTCCGCACCTCCCAAAATCCAAGTGACGAGCAAAAAAAAGGTCTTCACCTCCCACAATCCAAGTAACGAGCAAAAAAAAAGGTCCTCATCTTCGCATTGGCGCCCCTTAGCAAGGCCGTCAGCGCCCTTTTCCTTAATGCGCTAGCCCTCCCTCCTTACTGCGGCTCTGGTCATACTGGTCATTGCCGCGTCGCGAGTTTTTATTGGTTGTTTTCAATTACTTGTTTTTTTTTTTAAAGTATTTTCTTTAAAAATGAATAATTTTCAATTACATATGTTTATTGGTGCCTTATTGGAAGAAGAAATGGATAGGTGGGTTATATTAAATAGATTATTGCCTTTGTACCTTTTAAAAACATAACCCAAAAAAAAAATAAATATATATATAAATATATATATATTTAATTCATAGAAACTTTATGCATACAGAAAGAAGAATTTTGAGGGATAAACAAAATCTCTTTGAAATGCCGGACTTCCATTTTAAGCAGTTTTTCCGTCTCACTAAGCATACAGTATTAGATGTGATAAAAGAATTGGAACCGCGCATTGAAATAACCCAGCATAGAATTCCTTTACATGTGAAAGTCTTTTTTTACATTTTCTGTAGGCTCAAAACAAAACCGTACAGGAGTAGCTATCTTGGCTATCTGTAATAAGTAGATGTATAAACGAATTAGCGAATGCAACTACTAGACATCTATTAAGAAAATGGATGAAATTCCCAACAAAGAATAACCAAAAAATTAATATTAAACGAAGGTTTTATAATAAATAGAATGCTCGAGGAGTGGTAGATGTAATAGATGGTACTCATTTAGAAATAATTGCTCTGCCAGTCACTGATGAATACCATACATCTTTCGTCTACATAAATCGGAAAGGGAAGCATTCAATTTTTTTTTTTTTTTCGGTATAATTATCTGGTATTGTTGAGTAAACAGTACCGCTCCTCAATATGAAATCATTTTCCAGTGCGGATAAATAAATTTCGTGTTATTGTCCAGAAGTATTCCGACTCCTCTTACGTTTCTTCACGTCTGCCATTTTATCACAACAAGACTAACGAAAAAGTAATGCGTGAAACAGTTTTATTCAATAATTTGACGCATTTATATTTTAAAAAATAAGCCCTGTGAATGTTGTCACAATTTGCAAGTTAAATAACACGCGTGAAGTTTGCAGTTTCTATAGCTTAGCGACCGTAAGTATTAGCGTTATAGATGATTACACCGAATTGATATTTCCATAAATCTATAAGAGTCGTACTTTCAGATTCTCTATAGCTTATAGATTTACGGATTTACAAAGATACGGGCGTGATACACAGAAATGCACCATAAACTAAAAAAAAAAAAAAAAAAACGCACTGCATAAAACGTTTGGAAACACAAATGAACACTTTTGCAAATGTGACGACGCAGTAATGGAAATTTGAAGAAAAGAGAAAATATTACATTTCTGCCAAAATTATAATAGTAATAATTCTGCCATACTAGAAATTTGTTTAGTGATTAAAATATCGAACAATATATGCTAATTGTGAGAATTGTTGACAACAATCATATCACCATGACAGCCGCATGTTAAAAAAGTGACATCTAAAGACATTTTGCTGCCAATTTAACAATCCTTACTTTCATATGGCAACGCCATCATTGTCATTTCTTAGGTCTCTTACGCAGTATCAATGTACTAAATACTGATCTCTGCGACTGTAGAGAACTCGTTATATAAAACCATATGCTTATTAACTGTCCTAACCACTACATCAAATCTACAGTTCTAACCAACAACTAATAAAAATTCGTTCCACGCCATATCTGTAAATTTAATCCTGATCAACTGCACCGCTAGCATTTTGCAAAAAATCACTGGTTTCCTCGTAGAAGTCAACATAAATTTATAAGAACATAAACAGCTACGCACTGATGGAATAATGACCTTACCGAAACCAACAAAACCAGAAGAAGAAGAGAGAACAATTGTATCTTGTATATCAATATTTCGTAGTTGTTCAATTGAGACATTCTATAATTTTTGACTCGCTCCGAATTTTATGTACATATGGGGCCATACTATAATTTGATAGATCCTCATCTTTGTATTTTAAAGTTTCGTTGTGAAGAAACGGACGAGTGCAAATTGCGATAAATTAACAGCTTCTTCAATTCTGTGTCTTAATTTCTTGTTCAATTAGATTTTTTTTTTTTTTTTTTTTTTTAATTTTTAATGGCCTTTGCTACTTTGGCAATTAGCCAGGACAATTTTTGTTTGAGAAAATTTCCATGCCATAACCGGGATTTGAACCCGAGCCCCCATGGTTGGTAGTCAAATGAGCTGACCACTACGCCATAGCGACCGGCTTTCAATTAGATTTACCTGATTTATCATCAACCGATGAAAACCCGACTCGCACGACTGCATTTTGCTAATTATGCATAATGTCAATTGCGATACCAGATATCAGAAAGCATTTTTTAAATATATAAATTGAGCTTTTTACTTTTCTGCATACAGGCTGACAACTTTTCCCTCGGAGCATAGGAGAATAATATTGGAATTGCCGACCGACGTAGCGTAGTGGTAACACATCTGCTCTGCCTTGCTAAAGTTTCGAGTTCGAATCCCGTTCAGGCATGGAATTTTTCTCAAATAAAAATTGTCCTGGCTAATTGCCACAGCAGCAAAGGCCATTAAATTATTAAAGCAACAGAGTATCTGCGAAAAATGCCAAGAAAACCTTATTGTACAATATATAATAATAGCTTGCCCGGAATATACAGTTGAAAGAAGAAAACAGCGGACAACACAAAAAACCTAGACAGTACCCTACAATTTCTTAGAGAAACTAATCTAATCCACAAATTATAAAAACTAACTAAATATTATGTATGTACCTTATATGTTTATATGAATATGAATGCTATTATGTAATATATATTGGATACCTAAATATTTTATTCTGTATTATTATTAAGATATAATTTGTTAAATATGTACATATTATGTCGGACGCTAATAGCCGAAGTAGCTGAAGCGTCTTAAAATAAAGCAATTTAAAAAAAAAAATGATTAAAAATATATATATTGAAATCTACATTTTTTGCGATTGCTACTCCTAATATTAAGTTATAAGCTCCGTAATGGTATCAATCGAAACAGAATTTCGATTGATACCGAAAACTTTAGCAATAGATTTTGATATTTTGAGTTTTTCTATTTTTTTATTACGAAATGTGGGAAAATTCATAATGAATTTGTTTTTTAAATAATAACGCATCACCATTAATTTTACAGGTAAAACATAATAATATAGTTTAATTTGTGAGACTCATACTTTTTTTTTTTTTTAAATTTATTATTTTATTGGCCATTAGTCTTTCGACCATACTAACCAATTACAATATATTTAATTACATTGTTTTAACAATAAAGACTTATTTATATATACATATATACATATATACATACACATGCATGCATACATGCACATATACCCACATTTGTTATTACATTTTAAAATTTTAATTAACAATGAACAACCAATAATACATAATTTATAATTTTTAGTAAATTTAATGTTAAATGTTTAATCCGCAATTACTGACAAAATTTGCAATAGATAGGTATGATTTGGAATTAGCAAGTACATTGTTTACATTGTAAGGAGGTAGTAAATTTATCTTACGGAGGTTAATATTTAGTTGAACTCTTTGGTTGCGGTAAAGAGGACATTGAAACAAGATATGATCTAAAGACCCTACCGTACGATTGTCACAAATACAAACTGGTGATCTGTACACCCCTATTCTATTTAAATGTTCGGGATAAGAAGCATGTCCAAAACGCATTCTGCAGATGGTGGTGATTTTTTCACGCGATTGATCAAATTTATAAAACCACGGTTTTTTAGGCAAAACTTTTTGAATCTCTCCGTACGATCTTCCTTTATTTTGAGACCATTCTTGTTGCCATTCTCTTTTCAAATGCTGATGAACAATATTTACTAGATCACAAAGTACTGCTTTGTAGGATTGACTCATAGAGTTTGGTACCATGTTGGAAGCGGTTTTGGCAAGTTGGTCAGCTTTATCATTTCCGAGAGATATTCCTTCATGTGATTTAATCCATACAAATGTTATTTTATTAGATTTAGATGCGACATAAAGAGAGTACATAAGGTTTTGAAGAAGAATATTACAAGGATGTTTTCTAGAATTTTTAATGGTTTGTAGAGCGCTCAAGCAATCACTTATTATTAAAAAATTTTGGTTTTGTTTATTGCATTCTAATATAAATTTTACAGCTTCTAAGATTGCAATTAATTCCGCAGAAAAAGTGGAGAGAAATGGGGGTAGAGAAAAATAGCTTTCGGTTTGTAGATTGGGACAGTAAAAGGCTGCACCAACCAAATTATTTATATGATTTTTCGAGCCATCTGTATAAATATGAATGTAGTTTGATTGGTACTTAGTCATTAGTTCTTTAAATATGATCTTGTTTACTGCTGGGTGAGTGGTATATGCTGGAAAATATATATCGATTGTTGAAAAATTAGTTTCGTAAGGATATCGATATATGGGACAAATGTTATCGAATTCAATTTCTCTAGAAAATTCCATAACTTTACCAAAAGCATTTAAAATTTCAGGAGCCTTGTGAGTAAGGCCACGAGATGAAGAAATATCCCGAATATGCATCCATCGTATTATATCTAAAGAAGAATAATCGACATATAATTTTTTAATTAGAAAATTATATCCTAATTTCGCTCTGCGAAACATTAATGGCGTTTCACAGGTTTCGGCAAGTAGTGAATTTATTGGAGTAGATTTCATTGCTCCCACGCATATTCTCAACGCTTTATATTGTATTCTATCTAATTTCTTTAAATTAGTAGCAGAAGATGACGAGTAAAATAGAGATCCATAGTCTATTTTGGAACGAATATATGACCTATAGAACAAAAGTGTAATATTCGGGTTTGCGCCCCACCAACAATGTGCAATTGCTCGAAGAATGTTGATTCTTTTCTCTGTTTCTGCCATAAGATAATTAATTTGTTTTAACCAAGAGAGTTTTTGATCGAGGTACATTCCAAGGTATTTGACAGTTGCCTTAACTGGTATTATATGTGTACCTAAACGAATATCTTGGGGAGCAAAAGTCAATCTTTTGCGTGTAAAGAAAACAATAGTTGATTTAGAGTCGGATAATGTTAGTCCGTTATAGCCAAGCCATAGATCAATTCCGAAAAAGGCATGTTTCAGTTCTTGTATACACTTAGTTAATTTAGGATTTTTGTATAATATGAGAATATCGTCAGCATATTGGACGGTTGTTAAATAATCTGGTATATAATCTTTAAGATCATTTGTATACAAATTGAAGAGTAACGGACTCAGGATAGAGCCTTGCGCTATTCCAGAAAATATAGTTCGGGGATGGCTAAATTTTCCTTTAAATTTAACTACAATTTTACGGAGGTGAAACATTCTTGCGATTTTTTCAATAAAATTTTCCGGGATATTAATATTTCGCATTTTTTGCAATAGTATAGGAAGTTGAACGTTGTCGAAAGCACTAGAAAGATCCAAGAAAACTGTGCTGGCTATGCTCTTTTCTTCGAAAGTCCGATGTATTTCATTAGTTAGTACATTAAAGGCATCCTGGGTACTTTTGCATTTGCGATAAGCCACCATATTGCGCGACAGAATGTTATGGTGTTCTAAATACCATTCAAGACGATTTTTTATTAGTCTTTCCAACGTTTTGAACATACAGGACGATAGACTTATTGGTCTATATGATCTGACAGATTTAGGATCTTTACCTGGCTTGCGAATGGGAATCACGGTGTACTTTTGCCAATCATCAATCCAGTCATTAAAGTACCATATGTTATTGTATACGTACAGTAAAGCCTCTTTTGCATTTTTTGGTAGGTGTGATATCATGGAATATGTAATATGGTCCGGTCCTGGCGAAGTATCTGTTGAATTTTGCTTTAAAACTATTTCTAGTTCTTCTACCGTGAAATGCTTTAGTAGAACATGATCCGATTGGTTTTGGTGCAAGTATTTGAATTTAAAAGGAAAGGCGGAACCAGCTGGAGCAAGCGTGTCTGCGAAATTTTCAATCCAGGAATCATGTATCTCTGGATTTTCGGAAGAAGTATCTATATGTATATTTTTTATACGACGTAGTTTACCCCAAATTTTGGTGGATGGAGTATTTAAATTTAACGAGGCACAGAATTCTATCCATTCCGTTCGTTTACGATTTTTTATAAATTTTTTGGCACTATTCTGGGCTCTTCTGTAATTAATAAAATTTTCAAAGTTAGGATTACGTCGATAATTTCCTAAATGGGTTTTTGCAATTGCTAATTTTTGTTGACATTCGGAAGTCCACCAAGCTTTGGGAATGAACTTTGTCTTGCCAGAAAATTTGCAAGGGATATTTTCTTTAGCGGCAGCGTTAATCGTACTGATGAGTGAAGAATATACATTTAACGGATTCTGATGATGGGTGTTTGGGATCAAGTTATTTTCAATAAATTCAGTGTAGGATAACCAGCTGGCTAGTTTCGTGTTCCAAAGACTATTTGGTTTAAATATAGTGGTGAAAGGTGGGGAGCAATGTGTGATTGTTGTTACAATGATGAAGTGATCAGAACCGAGTGTTTCGGTGGTGGTTCTTGTGTGGGCTGAAACTGATAGGTTCGAGCTACTAATAGTTAAATCGACAGCAGATTTACGTTGTCCTGGCCGGGTGATTTTGGTGGGGAGCCCATCGTTTAATATTTGTAAATTGTATACATCTAATATGTCTAATATTTTATTTCCATTTGCGTCACTTAATTCGCAACCCCAGACATCGCTGTGGGCATTGAAGTCACCAGTTATTATGAAAGTATCGGAAAGTTTCGCATTTAGTGATTGCCAAGTTGCATCAGCCATTGAGTGGTTAGGAGGAACATATATAGAGACAACGTCTAGGTACTTGGTGTCTATCGTAATCCTAGCTGAACAAATTTGGATGATATCGTTGGATATATCGTTTGTTGGAATTGTGTGAAAATTTAATGATTTTGATATTAAAATTGCGCAACCGCCATATCCGTCATATCTGTCACATCGAATGATGTTATAGTTATTGAATTTATAAACGTGAGACGTTTTAAACCATGTTTCTGTCAGTAGGACGATATGCGGCTGGTAAGTGCCCAAATAAATTTCTAAAAGAGGTTTATGAGCTTTAACTGATTGTCCATTCCATTGGATGATCTTAATATCCATTTTGTTGATCTACATTAATAGAGTTAAATAATTCCAAAATATTTAAGAGTGCTGATACATGATTATTTGTTAAGGGGGCGTTATTTTGGGTTTGTTGAATAATTTTACCAATAATAGAAGTTAAATTTTGCCTAATGCTATGTGTCTCTGTATTGTTATTTTCGGCAATTCTATGATACTGTGGTGCGTATGGGTTGTGTTGAATAGGGTTAGATGGCTGTATAATGGGGTGATTAACTATGGGGAACTGTTCTCTGCTTATACGGTTTCTTGCTATTGCTTCTTTAGGCGATAAAATTTTTGTGAAATTATAATTTTTCCTAACTTGTAGATTTGACTGACTTGTTGATGGTGCTGATTGAAAATTCGTATTTAGTGTTGGAAATTCTGTAAACGATCCAACATCAGGTCGGTTTACTTGAACAACGTTTACGTAGGAAGACTTATATTGTTTTGCGGCTTGAGCGTATGACAAGTTATTAAGAATCATAGAACGTTTTATATTTTGTTGTGTTCTGTACTCTGGACAATTTTTTCGATCGGTGGCTAGGTGATTGCCTTTACAAAATAAGCAGAATTGCGCTGTGGATTGACAATCGGTCAGTGTGTGTGTCTCTGTGCATCGACTACAGCGAGTTGCGCTTTTACATTGACGGCTCATGTGACCATATCTTAAACAGTTAAAACACTGTATAACAGGTGGAATATATGCGCTAACTTCACATCTAGTTCCAAACAGAGTGATATAGTTTGGAATTTTTTGTCCTTCAAATTTCAGCACACAAGTTTGTGTTATTTTCTTTTCGACACTATCATTAAAACGTCGCATAATACGGCGAACTGCAACTACTTTAACGTCAGATATAATATCTGAAATAATTTCTTCATCGGTTATGGCCGTATCGATAAATTTTACCACTCCTTGCTTATAAACGTTAAAATCCGGGATGTACGTTTCCAAATCATTATTATTTAAGATGTCGGACTTAATAAGATTATTAGCAGCAAAGGAATTTTTTAACTCAATCATAACTTTTGATTTACCAACTGGTTTAATATTTACAATGTGTTCTTTATAAGAATAATTACCTTTGAAGAGAAACCTACCGACGAACATAGGATGTAATCTACTATTTTGTTTATGTTCGACAAAAACATAATACGGACCTGGATCTGTACATTTATATACGTTAAAATTTCTTTGCGATTTAAATGGAATAGTGACTTCATGCTGGTCACCAGCCGACAAGTTGTTAATGGTATGATTTGCCTTACCGTCTTGATATTGTGTGTGTATATTAGACTGTTTTATAGGAGTAGTGTCACATACGTCTTCGCCTGACCTTTTGTGACCCTGAGAGGGTTGTATTGTAAAATCTGTGTCCATGTTTTCTGGATTGATGTTGTTGAGCACGTTAAATGCTCCATGTATAATTGCTGCGGTGCTTGTAAATTGACCCGTATCTGACGGAGGAGGCGGCTCGCCTTCTCCGTCCATTTCCGTGCTTTTTAAACTTGTTTTTAGCTTATCACTAACTATTTAACTTATAATAAAAATGAAAGTTTATTTTATTAATGTTAAGAACACTCTTCCTGTGAAGATCACAGGATGAAGATTCTACAGTAATTGTCCGATGTATATGAAAACCTTGCAACGTCTGAAAGTTTCCTTCTTTTCATATCTCCTCTTGTCCTCTGTCAGCAGCTCATGGGCTGTGGAGTAGCACCATCAACATCACTAACGCGGGAAGAACAAACACTCAACACTACAGTTCCAATATTTCTTCACTAAGTGGTCTCGGATTCTGTAACACTGTTCTGAACTCACAAGTTAACTCGTTGTTACACACTTTACACTAATTTTGTTAATTATATTGTTTATAATAATTTACTAAATTAGTTTTATTAATCTGTGTGCAGAAATATGACAGCTGTCATGATGTCACTTGACAGCGTAATTGCATTATAAAGTTGAGACTCATACTTAATCACGAAAATAATGCATTCTTTTGAAAAAAGACTGTATTGTAAAAACGTTTTACAGTGGTAATACAGTAATGCGCAGTAAATTTGAGAATACGAGGGTTACCTTTTTATGTTATTACAAACGACCACTAGATGGCAATATTGAAATGTGTCATTACTATATTCGTAAAATTTGACATTTGTTATTGTGAAATCAGTGGCAGCTTATAAATTGGCCGAATAGTTTGTTGACAGTGAGCGTTAAAAAAACAAGTTTGCAGAATTTCGTCGTGGTCGTGCGTCCGTCAGTGATGAATCTCGTGAAGGTCGACCAAATTCGGTTGTGATTCTAAAAAACATCGATGCTGTGCGCCAAATGATAGAAGCTATCTCACGGTGACTTACCGTGACATAGAGGCATCCTTTGGCTTACCCTACAACCCTTACCCGTGCGCAGACACCTACAAAAGTTGTTCGTTAACGAAGCACTTCCAAAAAAATGATCGCTTGTTTCTTTGGTTGTACTGGATATGTCGCAACCATTCCTTTAGAGAATCTGAGAACAGTTAATGCTGAATGGTATACAACAATTTGTTTGCCAGAAGTCATCGACAATATCAGGAAAAACAACCAAAAACGTCGCATCATTCTTCATCATGACAATGCAAGCTCCCACACAGCACATCAAACAATTGATTATTTGAAGGAGAATAACATCGAATTAATGTCTCATTGCCCGTATTCACCTGATGTATCCCCTAACGACTTTTTTTTTCTTCCCCAATATCAAACAAAAAATGCGTGGACAGCGATTTTTATCACCTCAAGAAGCTGTTGAAGCCTTCGAAAACCATGTTTTTGAGATACCAACTTCAGAGTGGAAAAAATGTTTCGAGAATTGGTTTGAACGCATGCAAAGTGTATAAATCTTGAAGGCGAATATTTTGAAAAGCAATTAAACAGTTTGTTGCAAAAAAAAATGTCTCTTAGTTTTTATAAAAACTTAAAAGGTAACCCTCGTACTGATTCTATTTGATACTATTAGATGTTAACAGATGTCGCCGTTTTTGTTTACTATAAACGAGTATACATTCGATATGAAGAGTCCCTTCGTTTACTTCTTTATTTTTCGCTAGCGAGAAATTGCAAGTTACAAAGATATTACTAATAGCTTGCTAGTAGGTTGTCTTTTCATGGCTGTTTACTGATAATGAGATATTTGGTTTTTCATTATTGATGTTGAGTCCTACTTTTTATGCTTCGATAACACATACACATTATTGAATAAACTGTTATTTTATCCAAGTCTTTCTGATATTTTTTTAAATAAAAATTTGTCTAAAAAAATGCATATTCAACTCTTAGATAGAAAATTTTGTAACGTTAAAAGATTTAGATGTATTATTGAGGACATCTACGACAGCTACACGCCAGGGGACCTGCAATATTTAGATATTTATAAGTTTGACAAGGTTTTCTTACGCTTTGAGTTGTTACTGGTACCGGAGTTCAGGTTGCATAACTGACTGATTTTTTGTATTTAACAATCAAATAATTCTTTTTCTTACATCTGTAATGACTCTGTGGCCTTTACTAATATATTTCATTTGTTGTTGCAGGTTGACAGTGAAGATGACAAGAGCCCGGATGGGTCACCAAATACAGATCTGTCTTCCACCATACTACAGGGGACGGATAAATCACCGCCTGTCCTCGGTACCGTACTCAAAGATGTTCCAGATCGCTGGAAGAACTGGATAATCCGCGGTATTTTTACATGGCTTATGATCGGTGGATTTTGTATTATAATTTATGGAGGACCACTGGCCTTGATGGTCACGGTAAGTATTTTCATTAAATTTTTATTTACTAAACTAGTTTATTAATTTTTTGTATTTATTATAAAACTAGTATTGTTTCTTTTTTCTCGTCAATAATTCTACAACGTAATCCAAAGTCTCGGTATTGCTTAAGATCTACAAATTAGAAAATTATTGCAATGGTTGTAAACATTGCTCAAATTTTGATAGTTATCACCCTTTGAGGTTTCTTTAGAGCAGTGCTTGTCAACCTTTGCATACTACGACCCAAAGTGCGTAGTGAGCACTTTTTTGAGATTCACTGTAAAATTTTAAATGAAAATACAAAAAGATTAAAATCCGATACTACTTATAGAAGGTGTTTAGGAACTGTTTAAACATTGACAACTTCTTTATTATAAGATATAAAAAGGTGGTTAAATTAGGAAAGAGGAAGTATTTTACTCTAAAAATAAGAATATTAATTTGGAAAAACAATTGAAGATCAAACAAACGAGTTATTAAAAAATAATAATCATTTTTTGAATTGAATCCCCGGTACTTTTTTAGTTTGTCATACAGAAAATGTATTTATCTTTAATAAATAATTATGACTTTGTGGGTCTTAATCCAGTATTAAAAACGTTATTTAACTTGATTAAAAAAGCGTATTGTTCAAAAAATTTATTGATTTAATACAGTAGTAGAAAATAATAATCAAAAAAACAAAAAAAGTCGGCTTTTTATGCTTAACATACCATACAATAATAAAAAGAAAATAAAAACATTTTCAGTGGCTTCCCTGTGGTTGGATAGTCTTCCTTAATTTTTCATATTGTGACGTTTTACACTGGGGAACTTCATGGAACCGATTTTATTCAACCTACTAATTTAGTGCCCATTTAGGGCTAATTCGTGCCGTATAGTTTGAATATGTTCTCTCTTCCAAAAGTCCAGCCACTACTTTCAATAGGAATAAATAATACTGGGAAGATACTGCTCAGAATACTAGGATAATCTTTGGGCTTCGTTTCATATTAGCTCTCTATCTGTTATCGCCTGAGTTATTTCTTCACTCCATATTTTTCTTGGTCTTCTTTGTTTTCTTTTACCTGCTGGTCTGACTTAAAATATTCCTCTGGTCGTACCGAGATTACCCATTCTTTGCTATGACTATTCACCTAACTTGTCCCTCTTGTATGGTACCCTTACAAGTTTTGTATTCAGATTCTTCCTAAAACTGTCATTTTTAATGCGGTCCATTTTAGTTTTACTTTGTATTTTTCTAAGGAATCTCATTTCCATACTTTGCACTTTACTTTTGTGGTTCTCTATTGGTGTCCAAGTTTCGCTGACTTGGTATTGCAACGAATGGGTACTGCAACTTTTTAACAAATCTCTGTTTTCGTCTCTTAAGAGATTTCTTTGCTGGCCAAAAAGTGGTTCTTTATTGCATTGAATAATCTGCCTGTTGCTCTTATTCTCTGGTTTATTTCTGCGTCCTATTTCTCTTATCCCTTCATTAATGGACTGACTTTAGAGACTTCAAATTTGGTACTTGTACTAATATCGTTCCCTCTATAGCAATGTTGTCTTAATCTATCTTTGCTGGATACGATCTTTTTGGTTTTATCCTTGTTAATTTCCATATATCTCTTTATCAGGGCTTTCTGAAGCAGATTCATATTATGCTGTAAGTCTTTCTCAGAACGTTTTAGTATCGCCGTGTCGTCTGCAAAGCATAACTCGGTGACAAATACTATTTCCATTTATCTTATATCCCATGTGGTACGATTTTTCTAGTTTTTTCATCTCTTTTATTGCATTGTCTAGTACTATTGCAAAGTAGATGGGGCTGAGTATACATTCTTGTCGTAAACCTACTGCAAGTTCTGAAGATTCTGAAGATTCATTCCTATTTCTAATAAAGTTCAAATTCTTCTCATAAAGACTTTTTATCGTCAGTACTAGTTCTTCCTCTACTTCTTTATTCCTTAGGCTTTGACATACTAATTGTCGGACTATCCTGTCAACTGCCCTTTCCAGGTCAACAAAACGCACATGTGCTTGACGGCCCGTACTAAGGCAATAAACTTGCGCAGGGCGAATATAAAATAGTTTACTCATCTATTGTGTCTGAATCCACACTGTGTATCTTCCAGATATTTTTCTACTTTCTCTCAAAGCCTTCTTTCGTATTTCTTTGTATTAACCGTATTTTTTTTTTGTTTCCTTGCTCGGTTAAAGCTGCATTCAGAGCTCTTAAATTAACACGCTGTAGTCTGTTCGTTGATACGTTGTAAGTTATGTTTCTATGGATAATTTTAACGTTCTAAACACCGTTCACAGCTAGTTAGAAATTAATGTGTTACGAATAGTCCGCCATCTATGTGTTTACCAACCAACTACATAGCTTCGTAAATTTAATTCTATGTATTATCGTTTTTATAATTGTGTTGTCTTAGATTTTAACTAACTAAACCTACCTTGATCATATTTACTGTCCGTCTTTGTAATTTTGAGCCAGATTTGTTAATGATGACATTATGTTAGGTTATGTAAAGGCATACGATAACTACGGTGTCACTGATAGAATGCGATAGCCAATGTGTTTATATGTCTGTCTCATAGAAAGGTTTCACGTCTTACCATATGACAAACTTTTAGTGAGAGTAAACAGTCTATAACTTACAGTGTATAAGCTATTGATTTAAGAGCTCTGAATGCGGCTTAATATTCATATTTTACAGGTGAGCCGGGCACGAAATTGAAAATTTCACTAACCAGACGCCATTTAAAAATTATTGTGCTAGTAAACAATACAACATCGTTTCAAAATGTTCAGCCGGAACAATATTTTCCACAATTTCACGAAACAGGAAGCTGTTTCGGTGTGCTTTGGTAAATTTCGAATCTTGTAGGAGTAAGTCATTAATAGGAGTATGCAATGGTCAAAAAGGTTAAGTAACGATTTGTGTACGTCACTTGTTTAACCATATGCTCCCGATGATAGCTTCCGCAAAAGAATTTCCGCAGTCTGACGAATTTGAATTAAATTTTTGAAACGACATAAATGTGCTTAACCTTTATTGCAGAAATAATATCTTTATCTAAAAAGTTTCAACAAAGGCTATATATAAGATTAATTGAGTGGCTTTTAGAGTAGTTATCAATGCTCTTGAAAATAAAATAAGTTGTTAAAGAAGTTAAGACTTTTTAAAGAAGTTAAATTCCTGAAATGTCTGTATTTTTGTTTTTATAATCATTTATTGGCTCGTGTATATGATGATGTTATAAATATTTTATAACTAATATTTATAACTATAACACTTATTATCGGATAATTTTATCGGCTGTTATCATTGGTATTTAATAAATATTTTCCTGTGATTTAATATGAAATACTGATATATAGGATATACATTTTGATAAATGGTTTATGCTATATATAAAAGAATTAGTAGAATTTTCCGAAAAATCTATTATATGCACGATTTCGACACCACATGACACCAATTTTTTTCTTGGTCCGTGCTCCTTCACGGGTGTATAGATTTTTCGGCTTTTACGCGTCAATAACGAAATCAGTTTAAACATATTACGCGGATTTAACAGAAAATTGAGCGTGCGCAATGCCTAGGATGTGGTAAAGAAGAATAGCGACTTAATGTGAAGCAGCTGTCATTTGTGAATTGAATGCCGTTGAGTTTGATTGGCTAAGATATTTCGTTCGAATTTTTTAGCGATTTTTGTAATTCAATTTTCTTCACCCTGGCGATTTTTAAGATGGACCTGATCAAAGAAAGATGGTGACGTAAACACTTAAATTTTAAACTGACGTTTGGTGAAGGCGCTAGTCGACAGCGTGTTTTAAGTAGTTCAGGAGTTTTACAGATGGGAGAAATTGAATCAAAGATGGTAACTGTAGGCCTTCAATTTCTAAAACCGACGAAAAGGTTATCCTGGTTCGTGAATTAATCCATATCAATCAATGATTGACGGATACAGAAGTTGCAAAAGAAGTAGGATTATTATACGGGTCTTGTCAAGAGATTTTGATCAATGTTTAAGGCATGAACTGTGTTGCTACAAAATTTGTGAACAGAAGACCACAAATAGAACAGAGAAGCAATCTCAAAAGAACTTCTTAAATGGGCAGAAATCGTTTATGATAAAAATGAAATGTGAGATCAAATGTCGTGTGTTCAATTGACTTATGTTCATCTGTCGCTATGATAATGTCACAGTGTTCATTTGTCATGTGTTAAAATGTGTCTATATTAAAGTGTCGTATGTTAATCTGTTGTATGTTCAAATGTCGTAGAACCTTTTTCTCGTGCTACCATTTTCGGAACTCGGCTCATGTATCGTGCGAAAATTTGCACTCGATTCAAAAGAACACCTTTACACATTAATTGCATACATAGCTATTCTCTAAAACCCTTTTAAGAATCTAAATTTTCGACTGTCATTCTGGTTTTAAAATGATATTGTTGATAAAATGATATTACACTTTTGCGTAAAAGTGACATACTTTTATGCACTAGTACTTAAAAATCATTATATACAGTCATTTGAATATGTATTTATTATAAATATCTACAACACAATTAATTAAATGACAAAACTGAACATTTAACAGCACGGTTATTTTCGGTCATTTTCTGCTCACACCATCTCATAGTTTCTGATGTGACAATTCAAGTTGATTGACACTAATGCACGAAGGTGTGCCATATATAAATATAAACACTTAGAGAAATTCTTTGCACATCTCATACAGTAGGAACGTGTTCAGAATATTATATTAGGTGGAATAGATAGTATATTATTTATTTTCTAATGTTCACGTTGTTTCTCGAATTAAATGATTCTGGTAATAAAGTCTAAAATTATAAACGTACAATACCTTGCATAACATGGTTTTGAATAGCACGATCTTCAGTGATTTGTCTTGCAGCACACCTAGGGCCGGTTGCTGAAAGATTAGCCGAGTTTAACTATTTGGCTAAACTCGGTTACAATATAACAATCCCGTACGTAACCGTAGCAACCATTTTCTGACCTTTTGGTTATAGTTAAGTGAGTTTTCAGAAACCAGCCCCTAGTGTTTGCAGCTAGAGCTTTTTTCGTCTTGAAGCTTGAACTAAATCAAAGAAAATGCTCTTTTTTGTTTTTATTCATTTATAAAATGATTTTCCGGCGGCCTCGTTAGCGTAGAGGTAGCGACCCTGCTTCACGTGCCAAAAGTCGGGGTTTGAATCCCGGTCGTGGCATGGATATTTCCTATTTTATTTAAAATGGAAAAAAAAAACTTTGCCTTTTATCCACTTTTTAATGTGTTGTTTTTTATATACGATAACAAGTGAATAACGCAAATCCGCGATTACTCATAATCATTTAGTCTAGTCCGAATTAAGGACTAAATATAAGGGCTGCTATGTGCATAATACATCACAAGCCGAACCCTCGAGAAGTTCGACATGAACACTTATCCGGCTCACTTTAGTAACAGCTCACAATCTCGCAAACATCCAGTCGTATGTTTGAAATAATGCAGGAAGCCTATTTATTTAAAATTGGTGAGCCGAACCGGCGAACTTCATTCAGTGTACTGATTCGGATCAATGATCCAGTTTCGTTTATGTTAACTCTCAAAAAATACTACTAGTTTGTCCATTTAATCGTGACCGTAGCCAGGATGACTTCATGGTTTGGTTAAAAAAAAAGAATATCAAAAAAACTAAAGAATGAGCAAAAAAATCGTATTGAAGTAGGCGAATTGAAGTGATGACCAAAAAATAGTAGGGCTAAATTGAGGTGATGACAAAAAAATTGATTGGGTTATGAAGGTATTAAATATGCGTAAGAAGCCAACATAATACTGAACGAATATTTGTTCTATTAACAATGTGTTGGTATATTGTTTAAAATTCGGTTTTCAGCTGTTAATTTTTTTTTATTATATTTTTAATTTCCTAAATTAACACATACTATCTTAGCCATAAATACAAAAAATCCATAACATTATTAGCCATGAATTAAAAAAATAATTAATTTTGTCAAAAACACAAAAACTGCAATATTTTTCAAAACGGAATCTGATCAAAAATTCTTCTCGTACGTTTCCGGCTCAAATCAATGTACATTACCTATGATTTTTTCAGATTTTTCGATTAACCCCATTTGGGTAAAAGAGGGCGCGACAAGAACTTTTTTAGCACATTATAGCTAAAATCGTGTTAAAACAAAAACAAAATTTAAAAACTTTTGTTCTTGTACTTTTTGTTCTTTAATCTACGCCCTAACAGCTTTCTTTTGATACCACACAAAAAAAATTAGACTAAAGATATTTTTTTTTATCGACATTTTTCGAAAAACTCATCTGATCAAAAATTCCTGTTGAACTATTCCGGTTCCCATCAATGTTCATTATAGAGATTTTTTTCAGATTTTTAGATCAACTCTTCTGAGAGATAGGGTGGGGGACAAACATTTTTTGATATATTTTAGGCAAAAATCCCATTAAAAAAAATATTTTTCAAAAATAAAAATTTGCTTGTTGATCCACGCATTAAGAGGTTTCAAAAATATATTTTTTTTAATTAAATACATACATTCTATTCTATTAGGCGGGACTTTTCATTTTTGTAAGTTGTCATTAGCTATTTTTTTATATATTGAAGTTGGCTTTTCCTGAACAAAATGATCAAAAGCTTCAAGCAATCGATAAAAGTAACTAGAATTGAAAATCTAGTTCCGCCTAATCCAAAGGAACAGACTTTAATTGTTTATATTTATCTCGGGATGTGTTTTTTTGAACTCTCTTTATTTTTCCTATACGGGTTTTTTGGTGGTCATACCTACAAAACCCTAAAAAAGGAAAAAGAATTAAAGTGATGACAAAACTAGCTTCATGGAGGGGGGGTTCTACCTTTAACTCCTATCTCCCTACGTCACTGATCGTAATTTTGCTAATAACAGAGTTTGCAGTGGCACCAAATTAACTTTGAACAACTTGTATGGTACATTTTTTTTTACTCTTAAAAGGCGTATCACACTAGAACGTAATCCAAGTTTTATTTTTGTAGATTTTTTTTTTTTTTTCGTTATTCAAGTCTTTAGGTTGCGACTTATCACACGGTATTTGAATATTACTTAAGACTTGGAAATTGTTTGTTTGCGCATGCGTACATCGTAATATTATGACATTTTTACTTTGTAAAGTTTATTTATAAGGTTATTTTATAATTGGTTGTTAACATTTTGAGTTATGAATGAGGAAGAAATAGTAACTTTGTCGGCGTCAATAATAATATTAGCAATTAACAAAACAAAATGTAGGAAAAAAAGAAAATGTTGGAATAAAACATGGTTGAAAAAAAGAGATGAAAGGGGCCGTTTTTACAATTTATTAGCAGAATTAAAATTAGAAGATTCATACAGCTACAGAAGGTTTCTTCGAATGAGTGAAAATAATTTCGAAGAACTTATGCACAGTTGTGACAAATCTTTTGTTATTTTTTCAATTAAAACTTTTTTCAGTTTTCAATTTGTATATTAGTCTAGTGCCTACGCACCATATTTTACGTTGATACTGCACTTGATGATAATGGAATGCCATTTGGCACACGTGTTCCTTATAAAAATTAAATCATTTTGACCCGCAGCACCTATTTGTGAATCGAGGTAGATTAAAGATGGCGGTAAAAATAGCGCGTCAATTACGATAACGATAACTAATTTTCATGATAGAGCAAAATAACTCAATACATATTTGTACAATGGACCTTTAGCTACAATTTGCCGCGTCGTACGCGAATATTCGTTACTTAGTTTACTAGATACAGTCCATAATTCATTCTCAAACGCAAAAAAGTGATTTGCGAAATGGCTAACGAATTTCGTATGATATGGCTCGTTTACTATTAATTTAATGCCGTAGATTACGAATCTGTTATCAAAATGGCGAAAATTTTAAATTTTGATCGATTTTTTCCCCAAATTTAAGACATGATGATATACTCTATCACTGTATATCTGCGTATATTAACATTTTGTTTCAATTCTTCCTAAATCTATAGGGCATATCCTTGACTACAAGAATATGTGCGGCATTTTCCATTGAGGGGCGCCGAAATTAAAATAGCGGCCGAAATTAGTAAAGTCTCAATTTCGTATTATTTTGACACTTTTTATATCGTTCTCGACCAAATCGGACCTGTAGATTACAAAAATGAAATAAAAAAGGCATATGGCTTGTTATTATTCGGATTTTGCCCGAAATTAAATAAAAAATTAGACATATCCGGCCGGAACGGCTGTTAATTATGACATTTAAGTAAGATACTCGATGTGGTAACCGACGAGTTCATTGAAAATCAATTCATCGAATATCAATTCATCGAAAATCAATTCATCGAAAATCAATTCATCGAAAATCAATTCATCGAAAATCAATTCATCGAAAATCAATTCATCGAATGATCAATTCATCGAATGATCAATTCATCGAATGATCAATTCATCGAAAAAAAATATTTTGTTAATATTTGAGAGGATTGCCGAGGGAATCGGAAAGTCAAAAGAGCAGTGGTCAATAAAAGTAGACAGACTAAGAAATAATTGCGTAAATTGTTTTATATGGTTTAAAAAAAGGTAAATAAAGTGACATAGTGTTTGAATATAAATAAAGAAATATAATAAGAAAACTTATATAATAAAAGAAATAAATGTTTTGTTTTTAAGGTTTAATAAGACAGGTTATGGGCAATTGCACGCAAATAATTTTTATAAATTCATAAACAATGATGCGCATTTTAATTGGGCTAATATGGGGGAAAATAAAGTACTATGCGCCTAAAAACAAGGTAATTAGGTTAGGTTTAGTTAGTAAAAGTCTAAAACCGAGCGGAGCGAGTTACCCATCTTCTAGTTTAAGGACAAAGCACTATTTTAGGTTAGGTTAGGTTAGTAAGGGTTTTGTTAGAAGAAGCCGAGTGAAGCGAGCTACCCATCTTCTAGTTTAATGTCAAAACACTATCTTAGGTTAGGTTAGGTTAGTAAGGGTTTGGTTAGAAGAAGCCGAGCGAAGCGAGCTACCCATCATCTAGTTTAATGACAAAACAAACTCACACTAACATAACAATGCCACCTGTTTAGAATCACCGTACATTGAACAAATCATGTGTGGTATAGTAAATATGAATAGTAAAACTATGTACATAACACAAAACCCTTAAGACTTAACAGATGGGGAAATACCATTTTTATAATCCTTTAAGAATGGGTGTATGAAGTACATTTATGATCCCATTAACCTGGTTTTTCTGATCTAAGGAGCCCTGTTCGATTTCAAACTAATCCAACAGGTATCTTTTACCTGGCGTATTTTCTGAATGGAAAATTTAAAAATTATTAATAGACCAAGTATGATAGTTATTTAATAAGTGTAGTCTGTCAACTTTTATTGACCACTGCTTTTTTGGCTTTCCGATCCCCTCGGCATTCCTCTCAAATATTTACAAAATATTTTTTTTCGATGAATTGATCATTCGATGAATTGATCATTCGATGAATTGATTTTCGATGAATTGATTTTCGATGAATTGATTTTCGATGAATTGATTTTCGATGAATTGATTTTCGATGAATTGATATTCGATGAATTGATTTTCGATGAATTGATTTTCGATGAATTGATTTTCGATGAACTTACCGTGAATCCTCGATGTATATACGGAATGCATCTATTTGGTTAGGTTTGTCCGCAGCACTTGGTCTCAAATGAAGCCGCTTTTGAAATAACGCTCGAAAATCGAATTTTGCTATTTACATCAAATTTGTTGAGTTGTATATCAATTTCGGGTATACTGAAGTCGTAGATTTCAAAAATGGAGTTAATTTAAAGATTTGCTACATATAAGATTGTATTTTGCCCAAAAAAGTAATTACATGTATTCTTTACATAACAGTGAGATTCATTACACGAGAGTTAAGTGCCTCCACATCGAAAAGACCTGACAAAATAATATGGTAACCGACGAGTTCATCGAAAATCAATTCATCGAATATCAATTCATCGAAAATCAATTCATCGAAAATCAATTCATCGAAAATCAATTCATCGAAAATCAATTCATCGAAAATCAATTCATCGAAAATCAATTCATCGAATGATCAATTCATCGAATGATCAATTCATCGAAAAAAAATATTTTGTAAATATTTGAGAGGAATGCCGAGGGAATCGGGAAGTCAAAAGAGCAGTGGTCAATAAAAGTAGACAGACTAAGAAATAATTGCGTAATTTTTTTTATATGGTTTAAAAAAAGGTAAATAAAGTGACAGTGTTTGAATATAAATAAAGAAATATAATAATAAAACTTATATAATAAAAGAAATAAATGTTTTGTTTTTAAGGTTTAATAAGACAGGTTATGGGCAATTGCACGCAAATAATATTTATAAATTCATACGCAATGATACGCATTTTAATTGGGCTAATATGGGGAAAATAAAGTACTATGCGCCTAAAAACAAGGTAATTAGGTTAGGTTTAGTTAGTAAAAGTCTAAAACCGAGCGGAGCGAGTTACCGATCTTCTAGTTTAAGGACAAAGCACTATTTTAGGTTAGGTTAGGTTAGTAAGGGTTTTGTTAGAAGAAGCCGAGTGAAGCGAGCTACCCATCTTCTAGTTTAATGTCAAAACACTATCTTAGGTTAGGTTAGGTTAGTAAGGGTTTGGTTAGAAGAAGCCGAGCGAAGCGAGCTACCCATCATCTAGTTTAATGACAAAACAAACTCACACTAACATAACAATGCCACCTGTTAAGAATCACCGTACATTGAACAAATCATGTGTGGTATAGTAAATATGAATAGTAAAACTATGTACATAACACAAAACCCTTAAGACTTAACAGATGGGGAAATACCATTTTTATAATCCTTTAAGAATGGGTGTATTAAGTACATTTATGATCCCATTAACCGGGTTTTTCTGATCTAAGGAGCCCTGTTCGATTTCAAAATAATCCAACAGGTATCTTTTACCTGGCGTATTTTCTGAATGGAAAATTTAAAAATTATTAATAGACCAAGTATGATAGTTATTTAATAAGTGTAGTCTGTCAACTTTTATTGACCACTGCTTTTTTGGCTTTCCGATCCCCTCGGCATTCCTCTCAAATATTTACAAAATATTTTTTTTCGATGAATTGGTTATTCGATGAATTGATCATTCGATGAATTTATTTTCGATGAATTGATTTTCGATGAATTGATTTTCGATGAATTGATTTTCGATGAATTGATTTTCGATGAATTGATATTCGATGAATTGATTTTCGATGAATTGATTTTCGATGAACTTACCGTGAATCAATAATATAGATTACTACACACTTAATACGATTCTAATTGTGGCCGAAAACTATTCTTTCGAAAATGGTTATAATATTCTCTGATATTTTTACTAGTTATCAGGAGAACATTGTAATGTGTTGATAGTTCCTCTATATGTGCCAATAATACTGACTTCCTCTACTATCTAATTGTATACAAAATGAAGAGATTCGATGAATTCTTATTCAACACTAGTCTGAATCGAACTTGAAACCAGGTGTGCAACATTATTTTGCATAATTAATTAAAGAAAAATTTTAAATAAACTTTAATTTCATAAATAATAAGAAATTAATAATTACTAGGGAACAGACGTAATTAGCCCCTGAAATTGACGTAATACGATTTTATAGGTGTAGATTTTAAAAATATAATTTTGAGCTATTTTACCCTTTTAAAAATTTAAAATAAACCTAAATTAAAATTAATAACGGCAATAATCAGTATAATTGATGGCATGAATGGACATACTCTATCTCACTAGAATTTTATCTTTAAATAAGCCCACCCAATAAGTGAAGCTTTCGACTTTGATTTGTAAACAAATATAAATTATTTTGTAGGGTAGCATTGGAAGTCAGTATTATTAGCAAATATAGAGGAACCATCAACACATTAAAATGTTGTCCTGATAACTGGTAATAATATCACAGAATATTTTAACCATTTTCGAAAGAATATTTTTCGGACACTATTAGAATCGTATTAAGTGTGAAGTTATCTATATTATTTTGTCAGAACTGCTATATACTACTCTTTTGGATGGGGAGGCACTTAACTCTCGTGTAATGAATCTCACTGTTATGTAAAGAAAATTTTCGAGCGTTATTTCGAAAGCGTCTTCATTTGAGACCAGGTGCTGCGAACAAACCTAAGAAAATTGATGCATTCTGTATATACATGGAGTATCTTACTTAAATGTCATAATTTACAGCTTTCCGGCCGGATATGTCAAATTTTTTATTTCATTTTGGGCAAAATCCGAAAACTAACAAGTCATATGCCTTTTTTTATTTCATTTTTGTAATTTACAGGTCCGATTTGGTCGAAAACGATATAAAGAGTGTCAAAATAATACGTTGAGACTTTACACATTTCGGCCGCTACTTTAATTTCGGCGCCCGCAGGGAAAAATTCCGCACATTTCTTGTAGCCAAGGATATGCCCTATAGATTTAGGAAGAATTGAAACAAAATATTAATATACGTAGATTTGCAGTGATAGAGTATATCATCATGTCTCGAATTTGGGAAAAAAATATATCAAAATTTAAAATTTTCGCCATTTTGATAATAAATTCGTAATCTACGGCATTAAATTAATAGAAAACGAGCCATATCATACGAAATTCATTAGCCATTTCGGAAATCACTTTTTTACGTTTGAGAATGAATTATGGACTGTATCTTGTAAACTAAGTAACGAATATTCGCGTACGACGCGGCAAATTATAGCTACAGGTCCATTGCATAAATATGTATTTAGCTATTTTGCTCTATCATGAAAATTAGTTATCGTTATCGTAATTGGGGCGCTATTTTTGCCGCCATCTTGAATCTGCCTCGATTCACAAATAGGTGCTGCGGGTCAAAATGATTTAATTTTTATAAGGAACACGTGTGCCAAATGGCATTCCATTATCATCAAGTCGAAAGATACTGCATCTTTCGACGTAGGCACTAGACTATATTGGATCCTGTGGATTCCATAATTGCGGGTTTTCTTTCACTAAATTAATTAGTTTATCGTCCAAATCTTTTTTTTTAATATTACACTCGAAAATATCAACTGTACAACAAACTAACCTCAACATGAACAAAAGACAAAGACACATCAGCTGAGAGCGAGATAACAGACCCGTTAGCTCAAAAAAAATCTGGATAGAAAGACTGAGGAATTGAATCATGTTCCATTTGCCTAGTCTTTAAAACCTAGGTTTTTTTTTCGTACTGTCACACACAAATGATTTCAATTTGAATACAAAAACTTTAATTAATCAAGTCTAGACGTTAATATTAAATCTAGTGTGATAAGGCCTTAACCCTTTATTTAGTAAAACAATCACAGTTTGACCAGCCATGACATTTTCCTGGAAAATAAAATTGATTGTAGGCGGTTAGCGACGATTACATGCTTAGATACAATAATTCTTTTCTTGTCTTCAGTGTTCCGAATGACTTATGATATTTGCAAGCTTCTGCTGTGACGTCAGTAGTCATTCTTATACGTGGGTAGCGTGAAATTTCATGATATTATGTTACTTCTTTAACATGTATACACTTCTTAGAACTCCCGACATAAGTCATTATTAGATCAAGCACCGAGTATGCCAAGGTATTTGACATAAATTGGTGTTATGCAAAAGTGGACAATAGATGACATTAATTGACGCACAAAGAAAAAATGTCTTACGAGTTTAAAGTATTACAACAACTTGCTGTTAATGCTGCTAATGTATATGTTGCTATTATATGTACAAAACCAACAGACTTATAGATTACTTTGCTAATAAGTATTAGGTACCTATCTACAAATGTTTTAATCTTTTTTCACAAGTTTTCGTTTTATTTTCATAACGTATAAAGCAGCGATACACAAAATGTGCCCCCTAGGGCGTTTCAGATGGGTTACAGGGGCGCCGCGAAAATATTGCAATATTCTTCCAACTGCGTTAGTTAGACCAGTTTTTATTTGGGGCACTGTGGAAAAATTCTGATACATTAAGGTAAGGGCGCCGGGAACCGAAAAAGTTTGGGCACCACTGAGTTATAGGCATCTAAAAATCTCCGTAGTTTATTTAGTATAGACAAAATTTGGGGCTTTAAACGTTTAACACGTTTTGAGGTTACGACTTTTTTTAATGGTATAATTTACATTATTTGTGAAAATTGTGAATTAAAAAAAAAACACAAGTCGTTTTTGACTTGTGCTTTGGGTTAGAGACAGCGACCTCCATTTTTTGGATTCAAATTTTTGGATTCTCCGTAGTTTATTTAATCTTGAAAAAATTTAGGGCTTTAATCATTTAAAGCGTTGTGCGATTACGACAATTTTTTTTAATGGTATAATTTAAATTATTTATGAAAATTCTGAATTGAAAAAAGCAGAACTCAAAAACAGTTTGAGATAGGGATCTGCGGTTGAAATTTTTGGATTCTCAGTAATTTATTTAGTCTGTAAAGAATCTGGGGCTTTAATCGTTTACTGCGTTTTGAGATTATGAGAAATATTTTTAATGGCATAATTTACATTATTTGTGAAAATTGTGAATTAAAAAAATAAATTACAACTCAAATAACGGTTAGAGAGTGTGCCCTGAGGCTAGAATTTTTGGATTCCTCGTAGTTTATTTAGACTAGAAAAAATTTGAGGCTTAATTCGTTTAGCGTATTTTAAAATTGTGACAAATTTTAATATGGCGTGATTTATAGAAATTTTCGTCGCAGGGACGTATCTGAAAAACGAAATGCGATAAAGACCTAAGGTTGAAATTACAAAAAAAAAAAAATGTTTTGAGGTACTATTTGACTTTTAACCATATTTTGAAACAAACAAAATTTTTGAAAATTTTAAATTTTTTGAAATTTTTTGAAATCTTTTATAAATCCTATTATAAAATGGTTAGGGATAGAAATCTGCGGTTTGAATTTTAAAAATCCACCTAGATTGTTTAGTCTAAAAAAAATTGGGCTTTAATAAACTGATTATTAAATTTTGTATGGGCAGTAATCCAAAACCTTTGAAAATGGCCAAAAATCGAAACAATCGTAAGGGGTAGACTTTAAAAAAATCTTGAATTTTAAGCAAAACATTTTTGTCTCCGATTTTATTGAAAATTGGTATATTATGTATTTTTGGTCATAGATCAACAAAATTTGGTCCATTTTAAAGTTAGAATTTTGAAGGCAAAAATTATTGGTGAAAAACTGACAAAATCGGCTCTAACTGAAAAACTAGGAGAAGCATAATTTTTTTAAATATTATTTTCATAATCCTCACCCCAAAATTAGCTAAAATTTTTTGACCAAATTTCAAAATATTAGTATTAAAAAAATGAATTTTGTTGGTAAATGGGTATACTTATAAATATTTAGCCTTAGATCACAAATATATGGTCACTTTTGAGTTAAGGTCTAAAATTTTAACATGTGCATCAAAAAAATTTAAAAAAAAGAAAAAAAAAACAGTCCACAATAATGCTCAGAGCCAATAAAATGTTAGCCTGCCTCTTAACTAACTTTATAAACTAATACTTACTTCTTATCTATATCAGCAGTTCCCAAACTGTGTGCCGCGGAAATATTCCAATATTCCTCGAATTGCGTTAGTTAGACCAATGGTTTGAATTGGGGCGCCGCAGAAAATTTCTGATACATTAAGGGCGCCAGGAATCGAAAAGTTTGGGAACCACTGGTATAAAGTATAATTGAATCGTTTATTTAACTTATCGACCAAAAACGGCAAAATTGAGTTTATGCTAGATTAAGATTATTTGTAGATATACACATCGTTTAGTGCAGAAATCCATGCTGTCAGCGTTCACTCCTGTTTCTTTGCAATGAAAACCCTTTTGTTGCAGAAATCCCTGTAGTGCCGCAACATATATTGTTTTTGAGCTATAATTCCGATTCGTACAGTTGGCAGACATGTGCTCTTAATAATTATTGAGTTTACTGCTAAAGAACTGAATTTGAATGGGACCTAAGATGATATTAAGTTTTTAAGTTTCATAATTTTCAAGCTTACTTGTATCCCAAAGACGACGAAGGACCATTCTTAGCTCTACTCTAAAGAATTCACTTTAGAGAATAATATAAAGTTTGAATTTTGTCTTATAATAATTAATATTCTTAACATCTGTATTTTATTCTTTTTTTTTTTTAGTAATATGATATTTACTAAAATATGATCAGCCATTTTTCAAACTAAACACAAGCATTAACTTTTAAAGCCATCGTTTTAGTAGGCGTTTATTGTAGAACGTTAACTGACTATTTTAACGCCGCCGTGTTAAAATTTTACCATAAATATGTTTAGCCTGTTAAAAACTCAAGCCTGTTAAAAACCGCAAACGCTAAACAGCTAAGAACCGTCTAAGCAAAACCAGCGTGGCTGGTTTTGGTCGCATAGCGCGGCATAGGTCTTAAGCAATACTGTATATTTTTCTTATCTGAGAGTATCACTAGCTCGGTTCTATCTCCCTGACATTATTAGGTAATAAAATGCCCCATAATAAATTTATCATACATCATTATGTTCTTTTTAATTGATAGTTAATATGTTTGTTTTGTTTTCAGACACTCATAGTACAAGTTAAATGTTTCGAAGAAATTATTAACATAGGATATGCAGTATACAGGATACACGGTTTACCATGGTTCCGATCTCTATCATGGTATTTTTTGGTTACCTCGAATTATTTCTTCTATGGAGAAAACTTGGTCGATTGTTTTGGTGTAGTCATTAATAGAACGGTAAGTTATCTTGTGTTATAATTATTTTTTTGTGTGTGATAGTATTATGCTGCGTTCACAACCTCGAAATTAGATTTAGTACTTAGAAGTAACGTAAATGTTTGCTATACGTAACTGTACGTTATCGTTCACAATCTTCTAAATTAATACTTACAGTCTGTTCCAAACGGTTAAGCGGAACTAAATGGGAATTTAGTTCTTTTAGGTTGTCAAGAGAAGGGACCTTGCTTGGGTTATTTCATTTTTCACGTTGGGATGTCAAAATTTAAAATTCCAACAATGAAACCATGGAAACGAATGACATATGTCAAAATTAAATATTTTTTTTAGATATTTTAATGACAAAAAAATAAATAAATGGGAAATTTGTATTAAGAATGACACAAAAAATCAAAATATAAAGAAAATAACATTTTAAAATGATATTAACCTTAACCAAAAAATGTTTATTGTAAGTATGATTTACAAAGCTTAAACAAAACGGCCGAAATGCACGATTTAAACGATGAAAGTAACTAGATTGCAAAATCTAGTTCCGCTTAACCGTTTGGAACAGACTGTATACTTATAAATTAAAATTAAGAGTTAAGCTAGCTACAAACCCTTACGTTAATTTATAATTGATGCTTGCGCAGTAAGCATTTGTCTTAACCTGAAAATTTCTATGACCATATTTTTCTGGTTTTATCCATATCTTTCTAATTTCTATGAGCATAGATATAAATTTTCCCTATATTTTAATTCGTTTCAAAACTATGAAACACTCAAAACCTCATTAGCAAATATAAACAGCTGTCAAATATCGATCGATAAAGTAGAAATCGATAGTAAATTTCGGATAAAACGCTGTCAGTGTCTTAAGTACTAATATAACTTTAATTCTAATTTCTAATTACGAGGTTATAAACGCAGCATTAGAATATAAAGTTCTTTCATGATAACTATGAAATTTCGTAGTAGTTGATAAATTTGCTGTTATCAGTTATTGGTTTACAAATGTCAAAAAAGTTAAGTTATATTCAATCACTGCTAAAAAGGAATTGAAACCTTCTTTTCCTAGGGAGTAAAGGTAATGTGAATTATGCTATGAAGCTGAAAAAAAGTCAAATATTTTATTAATATCCATTTCTTAACTTCGTGCGGAACCAGATAGTAGTTTCTTTTTTTAATGTTACATGCCTGATGTTGTGATCTGTTCAAAATATGTCAGTTTATGTTTCAAATTTGTATTTGAATTGTAATGTCATATTGTTATTTTATACAATTGTCAAGGTAATATTTCATTTATTATTAATAAATCAAGCTTTAATAAAACTGATATTTTTACATATAGTCTGTTTCTTTGGATTAAGCGGAACTAAACGGGAGTTTCGTTCTTTTAGGTTGTCACAAGAAGGGAACTTGCTTAGGTTATTTTATGTTTCAAGTTGGTATGCGAAAATTTAATATTCCAACAGTGAAACCATGAAAAGGAATGACATTTGTTATAAAAAATATAATATATTTTTATATTTTTTGAAGAACAAAAAAAAAAAATGGAAAATTTGTATTAAGAATGACACAAAAATCAAAATGTAATGAAAATGACAGTCAACTTAACCCATAATTTGCAATGTAAGTATGATTTACAAAGCCTTAGCACAATGGTCAAAAGCCCGATTTAATAGATAAAAATTACTAGATTTAAAATGTAGTTCCGCTTAAACGTACGGAATAGCCTTAAAAATTGTCATATAAAACCCGATTTACTATGTTAAAATAATCAGTCTCAAAGACCCATTCAATCATTATAAGTCGCTAGGTTTCAAAATCAAGTTCCGCGTGAAGTTAGATGTGAATAATATTTGAAGAAACATTTTTGAATATTTTAATTTCAAATGTTTGAACTAATTTTACTTGAAGAACGAATATTCGAACTTTATTACTAGTACTAATTATAATTCTTTATTTACTGTATTTAATACTATAGGCATAGGCTATTCCAAACGTTTAAGCGGAACTAACTGGAATTTTCGTTTTTGTAAGTTTTCATGAGGCCTCCTTTTAAGATTTGAAGTGGGCTTTTGCTAAGCAGAATGATCAAAACTCTTACTTAAACGGTAAAAGTTACTAGAATTCAAAATCTAGTTCCGCTTAAACCAAAGAAACAGACTGTATTTTATTCTTTAATTTAATTGTTATAACTTTTAATTGCTGTTTAAGATTGCAACGTAGGAAAGGCCTAAACAACCTTTGGGAGCCAAAAGTAACGCCTGAGAGCAATGTTTGCATGATAGTTAACTTTATATTTAACGTTGGCAACTAAATTAACCAAGTATGACGTCAGTTTATAGTGATTGTGAATGAACTTTATATTCTAATATTTTCTGAAATATAGGGTCTTCATTGGAAAATTCATACGTACCTTTGGTTTTGGCAATATGGTTTTTTATTTGTCTTTTTTCCTAATTAAAAATATTCTTAGGCCCTCCCTTCTAAATACTTTCTTTGCGACCAAGTTTTATTTTTGAGGTCCCTGAGATTCTGAGACACCAAGCGTGCCCTTTGTGCACTTGTGCCGTAATTCGCCACTAATACATGAACAATATTTACCTGATGTCTGATTTGCTATTATTAAAAACTGTTATAATATATGCATTCCATTTGGATTTGTATTCAATATGAATTCAATGCTGATATGCTACCTATTGATCATAAGTGAACTGAAACAATAGGATAAGAAAATGAATAGCTGTAAAGCCTTCACCTCTTGTTATGACAAGCTGATATGATTAGTCAATTACTGGCACTTGAATTCAATTGATGAACATGGCGATGAAAATCAATACATGTCTGATAAGTTGTGTCTCTTCAGTTGATAGCTAAATGAAGTAAAGTGAGTACATATGCATGTAACATATGCATGATTGAAAGTGCATAAGACGAAGTTGACCTGATTTTCATGTTAAGAAAACTTAAAGAAGAATACCAAAGTGGACTTATAGATTAATTTTAGCAAAACAGAATATTTTTTAACAATTGAACAACAAATATAGATATGAAAGATAGTCTGTAGATCAAAATTACAAAAAACTTCAAATATATTGGATTTTTATATCAAGAAGATCAAAAATTAACGAAGATATCGTCCTAGCAATGTACTCTACCAAATGGCGGTATTACGTTTGATGGGACTCGAGAACTATCCGTTTTCGGCCCACCGGGAAATATCTAACACAATTGACACAAAAGAATAGGCAGTCTTTAAATTCGCCACTCCACAGACGAACACATATACATATATAAGTACAAGATAAATTAACTAGAAATAACACAATATTTATTATATAGTCACAAACTCAAAACTACTTTTTATTACAATTTATATTGACATTTTTTTCTGACACTTGGTTGTTATGAAAACAGAAAATCATCTCACAAACTAAACGTGAGCCAAAGTGAGTAAAGGAGCGCCACTGTCAAATAAAACTCGTGCCGTTTTCTTCCCAAACTCTCCTACAATATTCACGAGGACAGTTTGTAACAAGACTTTCTCGGAATCCACACAATTTGTTGCTACCAATGCAGTCCCAGCTTCTTTAGGAGGAGTTGTTTCATCAATGGCAGACTCTACTTCTTTAGTTGTTATTAATGGACATAAAATAACAAAATGTTTCTTACCACACACATGACATTTTACTGCACCTTTTCGCTAAATGCCCTCTCTTGAGGCAGGTAAAACAACATTTATTATCTTTTACTGTTGCCTTTCGATCTGTCAGTGTCATCGACTGTGCCTTGACACACCTGTCTCTGTCATGCTGTCTATTGCACAAGACACAACCATTATTTTTCTCAGTACCTACATGTAAACCAACAGAATTCCCTTTCCACTGTCTCTCTCTACTTGGAAATATCTTTGGATGTGTTGTCAAACCCATCTCTTGCCAAAGTGATTCTTCATTTTCTACTTCTGACTGCAAAAATTCGATCAAGCAGTCCAGTCTACTTTTTGTCAGATGTTCCGCATTGTCTTCTCTGCTCGTGACCTTGCTTGCGAATGGACTGCGTTGCCATGCTCGAAGTAGTTCATCTGGCAAACATCAACATATACTTCTTTTATACTCATCAATTTATATAGACATTTTTTTCTGACACTTGGTTTTTATGAAAACAGAATCTCACAAACTAAAGGTGGAGTTACAACAACGTTGAACTTCCTTTTACACGGGCGAACTGAAGAAATTGTCCGAGAAGTCCATTTCTCTGTGCCCACATGTATCAAAGAGCACATATTCCAAACGCGATCGCGCCAAATATTTCCGCTTAATCAGAGCTAAGCTCTAAATGACTATGATTGGAACCAACTTGTCTTGCCTGGCTATTTCTGCCATGTGTAAAAACTAGAATTTTTCTATTTTTGCCTCTTGTCCACAACGATTCAATAACACAGAATATGCGTGGATAGAAGTTTGACAATACCTGTTATATATACTTCCGGGACAAAAAAAAAAGACCCATGAAATTTGAGAGAAAACGAAAACAGGAACGATGCATCGAGGTTTCGCTATATAGATACATTCGGGAACAAGATAAATAAAAAACGCTTAAAAAGATACAGTGTGTGTGGAAAATGTACCTTTAGCTTCCAAATAAACACCAAAAGACAGCTAAGTATAAATAAATAAATAAATAAATGTATTGAGCAGTTGTGTGTATAAGATATACAAAAACCCAGTGACAATAAAAGAATACAAATGTGTATTGCAAAGAATATGTGCTTATAGTAAGCACCAAATGGCATACGAAAACTATGGGGTATTTAAGCGAAATATTGAGAGAATAATTATTTTTGATAAAATTTAAAAAGTGGTCACTTTTATGCAACTCAATCAAAGTAAAGAGACTACGTTGGAGAATAGACTCCTTCGAAATGTGGATCAATTAAAAGAATATTTCATGAAATCGTAGAACAAATAAGTCCTCCATAATATGGAAACGAAACTAATGTTCCAAATTAAAAATAGGAAGTTGGAATTTCTGGGTCTAGTAATGTGAAATAATAAATACTATCATTTACATTTAATTTTGAAAGGGAAAATAAATGTCTCAAGATCAGCAGTAAAGTGTGAATTTGGAAGAGTGTTACGCAATGTCATGCGTAGATCTTTTCAGAAAGGTAGCTTCTAAAGTTAAGATCGCTATGTTAATTGTAAACCCTTGATGCGAAGATGGCACTTGGCAAAGAAGAATGAGGGGAATTCCTTCCATATGGGAATAGAAAATAGAAATCTTTTATAATGAAGGGGAATTCCCTATCGGTCTTTCTACACCGTTTTAAATGAAAACTGAGTAGAAAAAAAAAATGGACTGTACCGCTCAATTCAGTTTGAAGACAAGGTAAAATTAAAGAAAACCCCTACAAATTACGGTTCATTTATCCAAAAAACTTCTTTCTACTCTTCTGTTACAAATTTCAATGCGGCTGTGTCCACTGAAGTCGTTTTATGCTGTTACTTTTCTGAAGCGATGATCGTTTAGCAAATCGACCACGCAGATTCGCTTCTTACAATCGGCGCTTCACAGACCACACAGAAATTTCTCATTCTCATCGCTAATTCATTTCTGAAGTGATGTCTGATGTGGTTAATTTTTAATTACGTTTACTTATTGATTTTATTCGTGGATATCGTCGTATGAGATGATTTGAGATGGTTCAAGGTTCAGTTATTCTTCAAAATTACTATCTCCTTCATATCGGTGGATTATGTCATACATGTTGATAATCTTTTTGCAAAAATATCTTAAAATAATAATAATCCTCCCTATTCTTTCAGAACTATTTTAATGAAGCAATATTCCACAGTGCCGAATGTCTTGGTGTAATCTTTGAAAGCTATGTACTTTTTTCAATAATTTGATTTACTGCTTGGAGGTAATCTTCTGTTGAAAAGCCACTTCTAAAGCATCTAGAAGACAAATATATCAACATAATAAAAACATTATACAGTAACAGCACCGCAAAAATAAAACAAGAAAATAATGGCTCAATCTTCAAAATAAATAGAGGTGTTAAAGAAGAAAATCCTTTGTCGCTACACATCTTCAACTGCGTAATTGAAAGAGTTTTCAGAAAAATGGATTGGAAAGAAAATTGAATTAGAATAGTTGGGGAAAACAAATTTTCCGACGATATAGTCCTATTAGCGGAAACAAAAAACACTTAGAGTTAATTATGACAACGCTTAATACAGAAGAGAAGAAAGTAGGATTAGTCATAAACAAATAAAACACAAAAATAATGTACAAACACCAATCTACATAGATGAAAGTGAATTTGATTACTTTGAAGAATTTACTAATCTTGGTCGACTCAATATCTTTTAAAAACAAAAGCGACATAGAAATTAAAAGAAGATTAAAAAATACGTGGTTATAATTTTGGCCTCTTTGGTACGTCATTGAAAAATAAACTTCCAGTACATTTGAAATTATTAGACGCACGTGTGTTACCTGTTCTATTGTACGGTGAACCAACTTGGGCACAAACTAAAAAATAAATGCCCTCACTACAGATCTGTCAGCGTCAAATGGAACGTAAAATTCTAAATATTGTAATAATGGATAAGATTCGAAATAATACTATAAGATCTAAAACCAACGATATTAAAGGTAAGTGGGCAGGGCACATGATTCGTACACAAGATGGATATAGATTCAAAGAATGGATATCAAGGGCCTATAAACGTAGTGGAGATAGACAGTTCACGAGATGGAGAAATGAACTGACTTATTTTAATAAGGAATGAAAATAAACATTCACAAACCAAAAAGAACACTGGATAAACTTGGGTGAGGCCTTTGCCCAACAATAGGACTTATAGGCTATTTGGGGTTTGTCAGATCTTGATAAGCGTCCACTGGTCGCAAATTTCAATAACCTTTCAGTGCCCGTACAATGCGGAGTGACCAGAGCAACACTGCTTTCTGCATCAGGCATATCAAAAAGATGGTAGATTATCTGTAGCCGGGAATGGACTTGATTTTCCTTCGATAGGAGGTTTTCATACCACCCAAAACACAAACTATCAGGACTACAAGCTTAACTTTATACCATGGATTCAGCTGTCTAAGCTCAGACAAGAGGTCCATATACTTAGACTTCTTTTCCTCCTCCTTGAGAGAGATATTCATCTCGATATCCATGAAGATTATGTTCGGCTTAATAGCTGTCAGTAACCTCGAGGTGAGGAAGGAGTAATTGTAATAAATGCGGCACTTGGAATTTTCCACAACTGATTCTATATCAGAAAGGGCCTACGGTATAACCGGTACTAGATCAATACTATAGGCATGTCTAAGATGGTAGTAGAGCACGCGAAGAGCAGCAATATGTCGAGCCACGTAGCTCGGCGCTGAAAGAGATGGACGTGCAGACAGAATGTGCATAATGGTTTCAGTATGGTGGTGGCACAATTTACAGAGTTTGAACTCCACCATTTGGAATACGTGGGCCCTGTACGCCAAAGTATTTATAACACCATCCTGACACGCAAACACAAAACCTTCCGTTTCCGATCTCAAACTTGCTGACTTAAGAAGCGAGAACGTGAGTTCGGTGGTCAACTCTAGACTTTTAATACGTTAAAAAGACACAGAATACATACTTTTACTCATATGTTCTTTTGTTAACATGCCTTTCTTCCCTCGTTTCATGGAAAAGATAACGCTGTTGTAATCTTTCCGAGCAAGTTGTACTCCTCCCGAGAAAGTCCGCGAGTTGTACTCCAGCATTTTCCCTGACAGAACTCAAGTCTGCCAGGTTGAATCCCTTGCTAATCTTCGCGCTACCTGGTAAAGATACGCCCCTGTTGTCACTAAATTCATGCTCACTAACGAATTGTAATAGTGGGTCCTGACTACAGAGGATACTTTTAGCTGTAACCGGGACGAGTCGATCGTGCAGGCACTCCAGATTTAGTAATCCCCCGTTTTGACGAGGGAGGTAAATGCGCTGCACAGAGGCTTACAGGTGAAGACTTCGGTTGATGTTCATGATCTATCTGGTTGTCCTGTCGAGATCTTTAAGATCAACAACATTCCATTTCGATACACCAAAGGTGTATGCAAATAATGGGACAGCAAGCATATTTGTGGCAGCGATCTTGTTCTTGCCAGACAGACAAGATCTCCAAATCTGCCCAAGTTGTACCATATACTTGCTGTGAAGGGCCTGCTTAATGAGAGTGACATCCTGGACACCCCTTTCACTGATGTTATAGTTATATTATAGAATATTATAGGCTGTTATTATTATTATCGTTATTATTATTGGTGTCTGCAAATTAAATTTCGAACGTGTTCACAAAGTGTTCGATCTTCCATGAGTGAGGGTGTATATTATTTTTAAATTTAAATAGAATTAAATCTTTATTATGATTTCAAATTCTGTATTTCTAATTCGTGTTTTTCTGTTTCAGGATTTTCTTCGAATATTAGTCACTTATCATAGATTCATTTCTTTCTGTTTGTATTGTATTGGTTTTGTGTGGTTCGTATTGAGTCTCGTCAAAAAATATTACATGAAACAATTTTCATTATTCGCATGGACACATGTTGCACTGTTGATTGTTGTAACGCAGTCCTATCTCATCATTAAGAATATATTTGAAGGACTGATTTGGTTCATTGTTCCTGTATCTATGATTGTATGTAATGATGTGATGGCATACATATTTGGATTCTTCTTCGGAAAGACACCACTGATTAAATTATCACCGAAGAAGACATGGGAAGGATTTATTGGAGGTGGAATTTCTACTGTTGCTTTTGGAGTAATGGTATGTATAGTATCTTTTTTTTATATATATTTTTAATTTAACTTCACTTGATTCAGAAAAATATAATCTAAAATTTACACATCGATTGTCTTCTTAAATATTATTTTTATAACAAATATTTGGAATATGTCGAACAGAAGTATCTGAAATTTGACAGTGAAACATAATGTAATAAATAAATACACCAAATACTCAGTTGGTTTCACTAAGCTTTATTTAGTCTCATTCAATGACTCACAGCAAGCTCTATGCCTTAGCACTGTTTTTTATAAAGCCAAGGCCCCTTTTTTGTAAGAATTTCAAAATATAGACTTAATTTTTATTTGATGTTCCTATGTTCAATATCATTTTCTCTGTTTTTGTGTTTTATTTGTACTTTATTTTAAATTATTTTATTTCTTTTAATTTCCCAATTTGATTTATTTTACAAATAGATCCATTACTACTTGATGAAGTTTCAAATAGTTCTAATAAAAAAAACTAGCTTTGAAATACCGCCGCGCGGCATGGATTATTTTGCTCGGCATTGCTCTAGCTCTTTAGCCAAAGCAAGGAACAATGCTCCGCGAATACTCGCCGAGCAATAACTTATCCCAATCGAATACAACTTTTAACAACTCAGCGACAGCACGCCCAAACAAATAGGATATTTGCTCCTGTGACCTGAGTTCATAGTAAAACACCCAAACATTAGCCTAAAGTTTAGTGTAATTATTTATTCTTGGAATTTAATTTATATATTTTTTTACAGATGTCATACTTCATGTGCCAGTATCCGTATTTTGTTTGCCCAATTGAGTATAATGAATCTCTAGGCAGGATGTCTATGGATTGTGAACCAGGAGCTCTCTTTAGGCTAGAAGAATATACATTACCAGACACTTTATCAGGAATGCTAAGTTTTGTAAGTAATTCTTGATATATTTGTATGAATACTAGTAGAGGATCCTGTACTTTGCATTAAATGCTGTATTTAATAACAACCTTTTAAAATCACACTGTAGACTCTAGAGTTTGTTTTTGTTTTCAGATGGGATTATGCAACACAATCACCGTCTATCCGTTCGTTCTTCATTCATTGTCGTTGTCAGTGTTCAGTAGTGTTATTGGTCCATTTGGTGGTTTCTTCGCTTCTGGATTCAAACGAGCCTTTAAAATCAAAGTGAGTAATTCATAAACTTTAATAAATAGTCTACCTTGAACTACGCTAGCGAACCGCGTGGGATAGAACTTTTGGGTTGCGTTGATAGAAGACACCTCTATAGCGTTATAATACAGGATTTTTTTGTACCGGAGCTGCATTGGACATTGGATGCATTGAGGGAAATTTCTCGAACCGCATAGTCTCGGACGAGATTTAAACTAGCCGGATTTGATGGCTCCAACTTTTTTTTTTGTTGTTCTAAACTCAAAAGTGTACATCAAAAAGCCAGCAACTCTGCATGAACTCAAGTTTTTGATTTCATGCAGATCATCGTCGATGATGAAACGAAAACATTCGAGATGAATTAGCCGCAGTAACACAAGAAACTCTGTGTAGAGTAATGGAATATGCCATAGAAAGGGCTCGAATCTGTTACCATTCTAACTGTGGAGACTTATTTGACGTTATTTACAAAACATATAATTTTATTATAAATATATCATTTGTCGTATACAGTTCGTTTTTTAGGATTTTGTAGGTATGACCACCAAAAAATCTTTATAACGTCACTCCGGGTCTATTCTGTATCTTTTGTGGTTAAAAAGATTTGGTTAAAAATGATGGTTAAAAAGTAAATTTTAACTAGGCGTTCAAATTTTAACCTCGTTTCTTAATCTGTATCTCAGGTTATAACCCTAGCGTTAAGTTCTAACTTTTTACCCTTATGGTTAAAATTATGTTGTGAAATTATCTACAAAGGAACCTATTTTGCTTGTATAATTGTGGATTTAATGTAAACAAGTGTTATGGTAAATGTACAATATTTATATATAAATAATTATGGGTTAAGAAAGTAAATAATATAATATTACCATAACATCCAAATGTATCAATATTTTTTCTTCCTTTTCTTTCTTCTATATTAACCCTTTACCGCCATATATGGCACATTCTGATTTTTATTTTTTATTTTACTTTTAAAACTTAATCAGAATGTTACTTTATGAATGTTCATATATGCCACATACACAGCAATGGATCCTGCAGTATCTCAAGTATTGGGCTGCAATAGATTTGAGGATATCAAGCGAAATTTGCACTTCAACGATAACTCGAATTTATTGAGAAAGGACAATTAGAAGATACGACCCTTTCTTTCAAAAATTCGAGAGCGACTGCTTTTAATCCCTAATAAAGATCACCTAGCAATTGACGAGCAAATAATATGGAATCATTTTCGTTTGTAACATAGTGTAGAATCATAATGTTCCATGTATGGTACAAACCCTATTTTCATAAAAATAATATTTAATATTTTAAATATATTTTTTTAATTAATTTTTCTATCAGTAAGAACCAATTCCTAATGCCCATGAATTATTTCAGCCAAAAATAAAAATTCTTGCAGTAAAGGGTTAAGATACTTAATTTACCTTATTTTATTTTTAAACAAACAGAAAAATCAAAATTTAGAAATGTATCACAAATGTAAAGTTTTAAATATTTACTTGAAATATATCGGGAAATTTTTGGTTCTTCTCGGATTAAAAAAAAAAAACAACATTTGTGAAACGAGATATTCCGTAGAAGTTTTAGTCTAAAACTTTTTGTTGTCTTTTTGTAGTCTAAAACATTTGTCTAAAATTTAGACAAATGAAAATATTTTAAAATGTTTCTTCAGGTAAATTAAAATGGTCACTCATATCACGCAGTTGCCTTTGTTTAATTTAAAGTGATCTCCTAAAAAGCATTGTACATTTTTTATTCACCTATATTAATTTTTCCCTTATTAACCTCTTTTTGTTCAATTTGTTCTAGTAATAATTGATTTAAAATAAACAGACTTGCCATGATTAACAGAGCCGGCGCGAGGGTCTATAGCGCCCATAGGCTAGATTTAATTGAGCGCCCCTAGGCAGGGCGTAACTAGTAACTAGCTTTTTCCGAGTCCTGGGGAAGACCTAAAAAAAAGGTCCTCACTTCTAAATTTCAAGTGAAGACCTAAAAAAAAGGTCCTCACTTAAAATTACTTTTCACAACATTCATTTAGCATTTGGCGCCTTTTTCAGTCTCACGTCAGCGCCTCCCTTGCAACGGCGCCCGCATGCGCCGCATGCCTTCATGCCCGCTTCCGCCGGCTCTGATGATTAATTCTAAAAATGGATTTTTTCTGGCTATTTGGCATTTAGAGGTTAGAATTCCAAATATAACCTATTGAATTAACCACATCGAGGTTAAAATTTTAACGCCATAGAATTACAGAATAACAAGTATTATAAAGCGTGGTTAAAATTTTTTAACTTCGACCTTGAGGTTAATTTTTAACTTTTTAAAATACATTTCTATTAACCGATTTTTACCAAAAGTTGATCAACTCATGCCATTGATGTCAAAAGCTTAAATATGAAGTTTCATAAAAATCCTTTTAGCCGAATTTGCTCTGCACGTGTACATGGACCGACAGACAGACAGATCGACAGACATCATGCAAAAAATAGTCAAAACGTTATGCAGGGACCTCAATTCGTGGAGATCCATCGAAATCTCGAAATGTCAATATCGGTATGATCACAATACCTCCCTTATATATGTTAGCGGTCGTTAAAAACATAAAGATGTAACTCATGCTTTTAAAGTTTTGTAGGTATGACCACCAAAAAAACCTTATAACGTCACTCATGTGTGTCTGTCTGTTCGGTAGAAATTGTAGCCAAATGACTTAACATAGAAAGTTGAAATTTGGCATTCTTATACAACTCTTTGACCCACATATAGGGAAAATAATGAGACAGAAAAACATCACGAAATAAATATAAATAAATCTGTACTTAAAGAACAATAAAAAAAGAGTGGGGTACCAAATGAATCCTCTTAGGGCCGGTTTCTGAAAGCTTAATTAACTATAACCATATAGTTAGAAAAGAATTGCTATTGTTACTTATGGGATTGTTATATTGTAACCGAGTTTAACTAAATGATTAAACTCGGCTAAGCTTTCAGAAACCGGCCCTTAACGCGTGGATAAACAAGAAAATTTTGATTTTTGAAAAATCATTTTTTTATGGAATTTTCGCCAAAATAAGTCAATAAACTTTTATCTCCCACCCCATGTACCAGGAATCCTGAAAAAGTATCCATACTTCAAACAAAATCTGACTGGAGCTAGTTTTAAAAGTTGTATTGGATGTCGGATAGCACTGAAAGTTTAAAGGAAGTTTTGTGTTTCACATTGTACTTTTAAGGTCCATACTACGAAAAAAATTCGTAATGCTAAGGAGAAAATTATAATTTAGAACAGACTTTAGAATAATGGACGAAATAGATTATTAAAAGTTTTTTGATATTGATGCGATTTAGAACATATAATGTTTTCCTATACTAAATACCGACGAAATACTGAAATGAGTGAAAAGGTCGAGTATATCATAATTGAACCAACTTAATTTTATTCAAGTTCTACATCTCACTATAGTGAAATATATGTTTGTCTATTTATTGATACATTCAATGCCCGCCTTCTGATTAAACAATTTATTTAGCAATCATTTCTGTAACCATTCTATTTCACTTTTATGTTTACAGGATTTCGGGGACATAATCCCAGGTCATGGAGGAATCATGGATCGATTCGACTGTCAGTTTTTAATGGCTACATTTGTAAACGTTTATATAAGCAGTTTCATTCGTACAGACAGCCCACAGAAACTTCTATCGCAAGTATTGTACTTAAAACCAGAACAGCAATTACAGTTGTTCCATATGCTAAAAGAATCCTTAGAAAATAGAAATATATTAAATGCAATGTAAGTTTATATACCAAATTATATAAATAGTGCCATATTTATCACACTGAAATTATGTCTAAATCTTTTTGAATCAAATCAGTTTCGAAAATATAAAGACTCCTGTATAACGCTGTTAGTGTCTGAAATGAGCACTAAGTGAATTGCACCTTTGTATTTGTGAGATTTTAATTTAGTTTTCTATATAAGAAAATGTATTAACAAAAACAGAGTTGTGGTAAGATACAGGTAATAGTCTAAGATAATGAGAGAATGTTAGGAGGACAGTGTGAAAACAGGAGTCTTCATTACCGTCTTCAAAAAGCACGCTATGTATTAGGTTTTACATATTTTAAAGTTTCCTTCTAGTCTGAGTATTTCTCTAATTCCCAGTAAGGAAGTTGAAAAAGAACTAATAGATATTTTTTCATTTATTCTTATATGTAGGTAGTCCTAGGGTTACGAACATTCGAGTTACGTACAACCTGTAGTTGCGAACAATCCCTCGTAAAATCTATTATATTAAAAATTCGAGTTATTTTAAATGTGCATCTACTGCGTTTCGTTGGCTCGTGTTTTTTGTGCATAGAAATATACACTACATATAATATACCGGGTAATCAATTTTGATTGACCGTGAAAACTACTATTTTTATTCCATTATGTATAAAAATTTATCCTAGGAACTGAAATTGTGATTTTAAGAAATGTCACTTCTGCGCATGAACAAATAATATGTGTTTATGAAGTTATGACGGTGTCGTGCAGTGTACAATTCTTTTATAACCGATTGTTTAAAATCTGTTTAGTTTAATATCAATATTTAGTTTAATTCTATTTAACAATAATTATATTAAAAATTTTATTTACTCATTTTGTAATATGTAACTAAAAGGGCAAGTTCATTTTTATGTTGTATATTTACAATAAATTTATAGTGGTCGAATTCAGCAGATCCAAAGGCGACTTATCGGTGCATACAGGAAAAAATTACTAACCAGTACCTCACCGATGAGTTTTCTGACTACTGCGACTACTATTGTCATAGTATTGGATACGTCAATATCTGTTTACATCTGAAAAGTCATCAAAGTCATCCGATCTAATAACTTAATACAAAATGACATATATTATACTATACATTAGAATCGTACTTAAATATTCTGCACAAGGCCTTCTGCTCACGAAGCATATTATCATAGGCGAGACATTGTATAAATGTAGCACACCATATAGGCTATTCCAAACGTATAAGCTAAACCAAATAGAATTTTATTTTTTTTTACGTTGCCACGAGCTTATTTTTAATGCTTCAAGTTGGCTTTTGCTAAACAAAATGATCAAAAGCTTCAATCAAACGTTAACAGTTACTATAATTCAAAATCTAGTTCCGATTAAATCACAGAAATAGACTATATATAAATGTTTATCTCGACCCGTCCTACGAAGATCGTAGTATCTCAATATTTTCATTTTTTAAATTATGAAAGTTAAATATTAAAATATCGTGTAATCTTTCCATGAAAAAATTTGTATCTCACAAAACTATAATTTAACATAACGTACAGATTTGTGAGAAATATACATTTTTTCACATAAAGAGTATCGTGTACTCTAATATTTAACTTACATAAGTAAAAAAATTAAAAATTGAGTTATGTCGATCTTCGTAGGATGAGTCGATCTGTACACGAAGCTACAACGTAGCGTATTCGTCACCACATACAAGCTTCGTGGCGATAGGCGTACTGACCTACCATTCATATACACACGTCATTTCGTTATCATTGCTATAATCCATTTCTTAACACCATGCGGAACTAGATTTTGAAATCTAGTCTATTAATCTAAAGGTTAATATCATTTTAAAATGTCATTTTCTTTATATTTATATTTTTTGTGTCATTCTTAATACAAATTTCCCATTTATTTATTTTTTTGTCATTAAAATATGTAAAAAAAATAATTTAATTTTGACATATGTCATTCGTTTCCATGGTTTCATTGTTGGAATTTTAAATTTTGACATTCCAACGTGAAAAATGAAATAACCCAAGCAAGGTCCCTTCTCGTGACAACCTAAAAGAACGAAATTTCCATTTAGTTTCGCCTAACCGTTTGGAACAGACTGTAATATATAAATTTAAATGAAACTTAACCGTAAATATTCAAACCGCTGACAAAGGAGGTTATTAAATTAGAGCGAGAAAGAGAGATGTGACAGCGCAGACGCAAACTTAAGAACGTAAAAATTGCTGCTTTAGTTTGCTTATGGGGAAGCAATGTTGCCAATCAAACCCTGGGGTCTGTCGGCTTCTTCAAAGGCTTGCGCTACTTTGTATAATCCAGTGACGTTAGAATAGCCTAGAGTTCCGTACTCCGTAAAGAAAAGGATAATAGACATTTTCGTAACAAATAAACATAAAATAAATTGCATTACGACTTTTATACGCTTATACTCTTTTATATATAATCTTTTGGCTAAATATCGTCAAGATTAAAAATAAAACCTTTTGTTTATAAAGTTTTATATTAGAAAAATGAAAAAACAATTATTGGTTCTTTCTCTACAGCCCATCCTTATAAATATATTTAAGAATATGAAACTATTCTGTTACTAATTTGCATTTATTATTGGGAATTTATGTGGAAAAAAGAAACTTTAGGAACAATTATAACATAGATTTGTTTCATTCAAAATCTCATTTAAAAAATAAACAAGTCTGAGATCAGGGATCCTGTGATTATGTGCAACCTTTTTACACTATAACTGCAAAGGAAAACATTAAAGTAAAAGTAAATATAAGTTTTCTATTTTCTGGCGTCCCACTAATATGGTGGTTTCGAATTATATTTGTGTTTGGCTCTTGTATCGCTCTTTCAGATGTTTGCAGTGAAAACATCTTTCGGTGGATTCGGAAAGTAAGCTCGGAGTGCTCAGAGTCACTCTGTTTAACTCCAGAGCATTCGAGAAAAGGCCTAAAAGCATTTCCTTGAGCAGTTTGGAGTTAAATAGAGTGACTCGGAACAATCCGAAATTACTTCTGGAACCCACTCTTTAAAATAAGACCCAGTACTAGGTGGAATATACTCCGATATGTACTACGATAATGGTACTATGATAATTTGAGTAATATGAAAAAATGGGCCTTGAGTTGGGTCTAATAATTTCTATATTATCATTGCGAATCAAACCAACCTAGTGTTATTCGATAGCTGAGGGAACAAAGGCTTGTTAGTGACCTTGAGTTCGCGCGCCACTATAAGTGGGGGGGGGCGCTAACTCCAAATCTGTAACTCGGGACTATGAAGCGCTACGACGTTGAAATTGGTCTCAAACGAAAGCTTACGTCTAGTTCTATCGATTTAAGACATTAAAAGTGAAATCGATTACAGTGTAAGTTGTGAAACTTGGGATTGCAATTGAATAAATCACAATGTCATCATATACTCTTCGATAAGGCAAGCAGAAATCAATCCAATGATCAAAATCGAATAGATCAGATCCTGAGGAATTAAAAAATGTACCACACACCAATGCAGAAAGGTGCAGGGCTTAAAGAGAGCATGAGTGCTGAACAGTTTTTACAAAATAGCGTAAAAGCATTTGTAAACTAACGAAAGCCGACCGCCGTAATGGTAATACATGTGCTCTGCGTTGTTAAGGTCTCGGGTTCGAATTCTGTTCAGGCATGGAATTTTCATTACGAATAATTGTAATTGTCCTGTCTAATTACCTTAGTAGGAAAGGCCATAATCATGAAATAAAAAATAAAAAAAACTAATGAAAGCAACACCAGAATTTGATGCAAGAGGTGGGCTATGACCGAAGATGTCGTAACTGCAAAGGCAGTTTAAGTACAAAGCGACGTAAGTTAGGGTATGACTGGTAGAAAATTTGAAATTAGAATCTTTACTAGTATATACGATTCTATAGTAGTACGTCTGCCGCTACGGCAAGAAGTGTGAATGAAGAATGCAATGCAGGACCGCGTTAGTAATTTTGATTCCCTATACATGAGACTTTTTTGATGGAGAAGGTATGACGAAATTAAATGTGATATCCATAAGTAAAGGGCAATATAAACAAGCATATCGAAAAAAATGATTACGTATTATTTGAACATTTCGACACAAAACTATCTAAATATTAAAGCTATCCGAAACTTACCAATGTATTTTAAAAAATACGGGGAAAATTGTTGCCTAATAATGTTGAGCCATAACATATTTACAATTAAAAATATACAATTTTGTACGTGATCAATATTGATTGACCGTAAAAATGTACTATTTTTATTCCATTATGTATAAAGTATTATTACAGGAACTGAATTTTCTGCGAAATGTCATTTCTGCGCATGAGCAAATAATATGTGCTTACGACGTTGCGGCGTACCGTACATTTCTTTTAAAAACCGTTGTTTAAAATCCGTTTAGTTTAATTTTAATATTGAATTTTTTGCCACTCTATCGAAAATACGCAAAATCCTCAACATCTTATGGCCAAATACAATCTGAAATATAGATCTATGGAGTCAAGCGAACCAAAAACTAATTGCGACAGAAATAATGACGCAGAAATGGAAGTGGATAGGACACACACTGAGGAAGCCTGACAAACAGGCACTTGAATGGAATCCTGAGGGAGCGCGCAGTAGAGGTAGATCTTCAATTATCTGGCGTTGGTACATTTATCAAGAAATTGGACGGATGGGAAAATCAATCTTGGCCGGAAATTAAAGCCCTTGCAAAGGATAGAACCAGATGGCGATACTTCGTAGAGGCTCTTTGCTCCCCTTAGGAGTTACAGGAAATATATTTTTCAACAATTATATTAAAAATCGTGCTTCCGAGTTCGTTATCACGTTTATATATTGAAGAATCTCCTAAATAAAATGTCAAAATGTAAATATGTATCACTCACATCTGTGCATTTAGTCTAGTTCATTATTATTGGTAAACGGCCGAAAAACTATTGCGGTGGAGCGGCCAATACAATCAATATAGATCACCCGGTATATAGATAAAAAGTCGCTGTTAAATCTGATGTATAGATTGTTAATTTTATATGAGAAACTTGTAATTTGGGATGTTTATCCTGCTCTTAACTCTTTGAGGCACGGAATTTTAGAAATTAAAAAAACCCATGTTGCCCAGAAATATTAAGTTGGTTTATTTTAACCAATAAGGAAGTAAAATTATAAAAGAAACACAAAAATAAATAAAAAAAAGTCATTCAAGTTTTTTACTATAGGGTTGGGGCTTTAACAGCCCGTTTTTCTTTTTTTTTTTTTTTTTTTTCTTAGGATGAAAATTTTGTCATTGTCAGTCAAACCTATACTGATATAGGCTATTCCAAACGTTTAGGCGGAACTAGATTTTGGAATCTAGTAATTTTAATCTATTAATTCGGACTTTTGGTCATTTTGTTTAAGCTTTGTAAATCATACTCATATTCCAAATTCTAGATTAAATTGACTGTCATTGTAAAATGCCCTTTTCATTGCATTTTAATTTTTTGTTATTCTTAATAAAAATAACCCATTCATTTTTTTTTTTTTTTGTCTTAGAAATATGGGAAAATGTATTAAAATTTTTGATATATGTCATTCGTTTCCTTGGTTTCACTGTTGGAATTTAAAATTTTCATATACCAAACGTGACACAAGACATAACTGAAGCAAGGTCCCTTCTCGTGACAATCTAAAAGTACGAAATTTCCATTTAGTTCCGCCTAAACGTTTGGAATAGCCTATAAGTTTAAAGTTGATCACTCAAACAAATACTAATGTAACATCTGTTGGTAAAATTACTAACTAGTTTAAATAGGCGGGATTACTTTTAAACCTTTGTTCTGGTGGCAGTTGTAATTTTTCGACGTGGTATAAATAATATCCCACCGTGCATATTTACGTATCAAAAATGTGGGATACTTTTAACTCTGCCATGCCTCAAAGAGTTAAAGGGATAATATTGTATAAAAGAAGAGTTGTATAGATCACAGGTAATTTAAAGTATTTACAGCATCAAGCATACAGTTTTTTTGTTCTAGTAGTTTCTTTTTTCACTGTGAATTTTTCCAGTAAAATTTATATTTTGTTCAATTGTTATATCTAATTGAAAGTTTATCTATATATTTATGAAATAAATATTATCTAGCTATGTACTTTTGTTAAGGGCATAGTGAAATTGTTTATCTATATATTTATTGACTTTGTTGTATGCACTTTAGTCTAACTGAATAGTTATGTGGGTATATTGAAATAAAGATGTCAAGTTATTGCAACTTTATAACTTTTTTAGTATGATATCAAATTATAATTTATATATAGTAAGTACAAATAGTTCCAAATTTAATGTGAACTAAAATCACTTGAATATGTCTAAGTATCTTCTAAAGTAATATATAAGTACATTGTTTCACTAAATCGTGCAGTTAACCTTAATATAATCTTCAACATTAGAAGTTTATTTTAAGCGTATGAAAAGGAGTAAAATATTTTTTATTCCTGAAAAATGTTTTAAAAGATCTGATATATTTTTTAAGAGTTTCCGTAGACATTTTTACTACTCTAAGAAACAGTCACATAATGCGTACTTTTCTACGAGAAACGATATACTCTTTTGTTTCTGGTTAACAAGGTGTGCCAGAAGGAATCTGCCAAACTTCAAGGAAGTTTTTCTTCATTAATTTTAAGAAAAAATAGTTGTATAAACATAGGTTCGATTCGAAAAAGTCACAGAGTTTTGACTTGTGCTGCATTGTCAAAATTATAATTTAAAATTAGCGTCAAATTAGTACTAAATGATGATTTCCAATTGACGTAGACGTAGAATTCTACGTGTACGTGAAAATATAATTAAAAGGAAAATGAATGGCTATGGTTTCCAATCAGATGTAGATGGACGTAGACGTAGAAACGTTCACGTAGAATATTCATATTTTTATATTTTACGTCTACGTTTTTACGTCCGACCAATAGGAAAGAATGATAGAAAATGACAAAACATACTCAATCTATCTACATACGACATATGTAGATAGATATAACCTATCAACATTTGTTGGGTTCACGGTATTGAAATAAGGGAAATATATAATTACCATGGTTAGATTATTGTTTAATAATGAATATATAGTATTTAATATATAATAGATAAACTAATTGTGGAAACTTTTCGGCGTACAGGGCCGTAGCGTGTGCGCTGCATACGGGCGACGCAACAAATGGGCGGAATTTGGGGTCGATTCTATAGAACCATACTAGTAGAGGGCGATCTTATGAAAGCTTGCGCACGAGCGACATTCCGTTCGATTCTAGAAAAACCGGTCTTATGTAAGTTTGCACACGGGCGGCAAACACCAACGTGGCGGCCCTGGTTGCAATATTGGTCTAAACTGCCATCGTGCTTTAGATATTCTGTGTTTCCGACATTGTTTGCGATTAATTAGCATAACAGTAACAATAAAAATTGCTAGCATTGCTAAATCGTTGTCCATATTATTTAACGAATACATGTTATTCGATACTTTTTAAGAAACTTCTTTTACAAAGAGGTGATTCACTTAAAGAGTTTTGACACGACATTCTAAGTTTATTGGAAACCAAAGCAACAAAATCTACGTTCTACGTTTTATTTCTACATTCTACGTCTACGTTAATTGGAAACCATCCTTTAACGTTAAATTTGTGCGTGAAAATTGGTTATACATTTTTAGGTTAAGACAGATGCTTACTGCGCATGCGTCAATTAGAAATTAACTTAAGAGTTTGGAGCTTTCAATCTCCTAATTTTAATTTAGAAGGTTCTGAACGCTTATGTATAGTTAATTCAAAAAAGATGTAATTTTAATTTATTATTATGACATTGTGAATGCAGCATTATGGAAAGAAAAGTGCAAGACGTTAAACATTTACTGAAATTGTGAATCTTGATCACAACTTTTTAAGGATTCTTGATGAAGATATATAACAAATTATAGTTCAATAATTTTTCTTTGGAGCGTAAAACATCGCTCCCTAAATTTTGAGGAACGGGACCAAAATTCTTTCCCGAACACTTGAGAAGCAGGGGCCAGAAATTCGCTCCCAATCAGTTGGTAAACCTGGATAATAATCGATCTTACACCCCTTGTTTCCCACCTGTGGTCAACACTGACTTTACTAAACTCTATCCTAGAAGTGGCTCTGTCCATTTGTCATTATTGATTTTAACAATGTGGTATGACCACTATCATCTGAAGGGCCTTTTACACGACCAGTTTAGTTTGTCGTTCAGTTACCGTTTCAATTTTCGCTCGTGTTGCCTGTAAAAGTGTGGTATATTTCTCCATTCAGTCAATTTTTTATTTGTGTTCAAATGACTGTAAATTCATAGCAGTTGCACTGGCTAACTAACTAACTTTTAAAAATGAGAAGAAAAGAGGATGAAGTGGAGTGATTTGTGGAAGACCGGTGTCCCATAAGGAAATCTTTCTCTCAAGTCTGTTAAATGAACTTCACTTTGAAATTTTGAAACAAGCAGTTGGTCAAACTATTTGCAAATGGTTAAACCTTCTCAAACTTATTTCACAATTTAGTAGTGTAACGTCTATCATTGTTCTTTCCAATAAGATCAGAGTGATTTTTTGCAATTACCATGTGACGGTGAGGGTCTCAGCACCATAGATGAATAGTTAATTTACATTATATTTATTTAGTGGTTGGTACGTTAGGTATAACTGCACTATTTTGTGAAACAATTTATAACATAAACATATTGACTGAAAGCAATGTTTAATTTAGAAAAGTATTAAATTTATTCCCAGAAATTATATGTAATAATATACTAACAAATATAGTATCGTGATATTTATTTTATTTTGGTAATGAATTTAATATTTTTATTAAAATTGAGAATCTTAGTGTAATGCTTACTTGGATACTTGGAAAAAGTAAATAAAGAATGTGTTATATGTGTCTATATTTATGTTAGTAAATGAATATTGTATATGTGTAATTCACTTGATTGCCGTAGCTTCACATTATTTTTCTATTCACATTTTTATCTGTAGTTTAATATTTTTATTTCACTGATACGTACTCGAATCATTTCATTGTTGAATTAAAGTGTTTTATTTCTTTCATTCCACATTTTCTTTTTTACTGATATATTTTTATCTATATTAAATGTTATAATCAATTTAATTGAATATTGTAAATGTTAAAATAGTTGAAATAAATGTTTAGCTATAAAAATTGTTTATTTAAAAAAGTATTTTATGTTGGACGTATACCTGTTCATATTGTCACCAAGGTGTCAATGTTCTTTCTAGGTCAGTATTCAACATTTCGTCATTATATTACAGCTATTTGATTAAAAATCGATTTGTTTTGTCGAATTTGTTTGATTTATCAGCGTCTTGATAAGCAGGATTTATTTACGTAATTTGGTGATGCTTTTTAAAACAATTGAATATGAGCCCCTCGTTATAATTGTTCGTCCTACAACAGTTTCTGGCTAAAATTTTGTTAAAAAATAATTTGTCTCTTAATTCCAACAAAACTAAAGCAAATTTTTTATTTAATTCATCATGAGGACATGTTATAAACTTAAATCAACAAAAAATATATTTTATTCTACTTTTATTTACAGATTAACATCAATAAAAATCAACAGATGCCGTCAAAATAGTTCGTCCTATTCGCGACTGCAAATAACAGTGAGACATCTGGTGGTGACTGGCTAAATTAAACAGAAACGTATATTTGGATAATATTTGTAGCGTGTTGTGCTGCAGTTTATGTGAATTAAGAAGTATTTTAAAATATAGTGACTTAAATACAGTTCTTTTTTGCCGAAATATTGTTTGAACAGATAAATATTAAGAAAAAACTTCTGACATATACGCTTTTCGTCCGCCATCAGCTGTTGTACGCAGCGCCGCCAACGTTAGTTTCAGTCGCGAATAGTAATAATAAATAATAATAAATTTTATTATAGTTGAAAGTACAAAAAAAATACAAAAACCAAGTCAAAATCAAAATAATGGAAAATAGAAAATCTATGCTAGGAAGGTTAAATCAACACCTAGATATTCGGAGATGCTATAATAAGCCTTTTCTAGCAAGAAGTTTTTGATACAATATTTAAAATTTGCATTATTCAAAGTTCTAATTCTAATTGGTAATTTGTTGAACACAATTGCTCCGACATAAGTAGGCAAATTTTTTGACATATTGTACTTGATTCTGGGTAGTCTGATGTCAGAACTCGGGTGTTACTGTGTAGTGTTTAGTTTGATGGGATGATATTTTTAATAAGAGTTCTGTGTGTGTGTGTGTAGTTTTCCCAAAATATGATATGTATGGTGAGTGAGATTAAACAGTATTTTAAACAATCAACACAATATTTCAATATGAACAACCGAATCCCATACCTCTGAGGACCGCTACCCCTCAGAAGACGAAGGACGGGCGAATAGGGAACAACATCTATCCTCCCCAGCTGCAATTTTTGCAGACAACCCTTCCGAGGATACTCAAACGCCGTATCCAGGTCGCCAATATAGCGGTGGGCGCTGCAGTGTTTTAGTGGACTCATCACAAGTTTATTGTTGTGATAAACTGCTTGTTTTCTTTTTTCCAAAAAACTGCGAATCAAACTATGTGTATTATCGCGAATTCCGTAAAGCGCAAGTTTATCACATAGCAAGTCATGTGTCGCGCAATCGACAGCCTTGGAAACGTCGCAGAAGCTCTACCATTGTGTGCAGTCACCTTTTCTTATAACTGCCTTAAACCTGTCTGGCATGGTCTGCACAAGATTTTTGCATATTTCTGGAGTAAAGCTTTTCCATATGTGCATAATTTTTTCACATAATTGCTCTTTAGTTGACAGCCATTTCATAAGGGGAATTTATTTATCTTCAAGCCATTTTGAACTTACGTTTGCAGTATGGCAAGCTGCGCAGAAGTTTTAAAATCTTTTTTAACAAAATTTTAGCCTGAATCATTCGTAGGACAAACAATTATGACGGGGGATCGTAAGTTACTTTGGAAGTATAAATAAATGAAGTCGGTCGTAAGATACCGACATAGAGTCTCCAGCAGTTCTCGCACAGCCATCTCCTCTTCAAAGTTCCACTTAAAAGGTGACGACCACGAATTCAGCTTCGACGTATTTTCTGTTAGGTCAAGCAGCAGTAACCATATGAGTGGAGGAAGACGTTACCACGCTCGTCGATTTCCTGATCGGCAGACCATTAAGTAGTGATAATGTATTAATATGTGTTTCATTAAATTTATAGTTAAACCAGGAATTTTCATTTCCATCAAATAAACCACGTGAGTATGAAAAAGTGAACATCTTGCCGCCGTGGACACTTACAGTAGAATCCTGTTAATCCAGAACCCGAGACTATGGATTTCGCTTAAGCAGGACAACAACCAAAAAAAAAGATATATAAAAAATAGGGAATACGCGTTATAAAAGTAACTGTGTTAACAATCGCATTGGTCACATAGACCCGCGACTGCGATCACAATTGTGACGTACACCCAGTGGCGTAGTGTGGATTTCAGCCGTCCGGGGCGGAGGCCAATTTCGCCACCCGGGGCGGAGGCCAATTTAGCCGCCCCCTTATTGTGGCATTTAAATCCAAAAGGCTCCAAATTAACATAATTTGCCGCCCCCACCGACCCCCTACGCTACATCACTGCCGCTATTCCGTTAGCCCGTCGTCCGATTTTTTGAAATTTCTCCAACGTCAGAAGGAAGGTTTGAAACGTAAGTGACGAAAATTTCGTTTTTCTACTACGGCCGGGAGCCGAGATACGATTTTGTAAAAATAATAGAAAATAATGTCTCTTGAATATCAATTGCCGCTTGATTAGGTATAGAGAAACGCTGGGAAGCGTTGAGCCTGCGGGGTGCAGGGGCACTTGCTCCCAACACAACAGCACTGCACAACATTTGAACCCTCCTAACCTCGCGGAAACAATAAAATAAAAATTATTACCCTATTCTTTGAACTAGAATATAAAATTAGAAAAGCAATTCGTTTTATAAAACTAATATGATTAAAAATTTTATAATTTAAAGTGATTCACAGAAAAAATACATAACTGGCGCCCGGGCCGGACCGCCCCCGCGACCCCTAGCTAGACTACTGCGTACTTCACTGCAATCAGTTTCTATTCAATTGTTGTTTCAATTACATTTTCTATTATGCCTATGTCCTTTAAATGTATAGACATGTTTTGTAGCTGTAAACGAAGTTTTAAAAAACTTTACTGTTCTTTTATTTTATTTCAGTTAATCTGAACAACCTACCATTAGTCCCCTCATTAGTCCAGTTTAACGAAGTTCTGCTATATGTATGTGTCGTGGCCAGCAAGGACGCTAGTGACACATTTGCGAATTTTAGACTGTACAGTGGCATAACGAGATTTCTTTTTCTAAACAAATACTATAAATGGCGGAGAACGCGATCAAACATAATTTCATGGAGAAAAAGTACGGTGGACAAGATTAATGGATTTATAGAATATTCTGCCTGCATTTAAGTTTACCTGTATAAAGTATTTAAACAATCTGGTGCGGTTATAATTTTACGTTTCATTACTGTCACTAGTTTTTATTTCCTGTTTCTATTATATAAATATAAAAACAAAAAGTATTTTAAGAAATAATAATAATTTAAACAAAACAAGGTTCCACATTCTCACTACATCTGCGTCAATACTGAATAGAATTAAATCTGAAATTCAATGTTAAAAAGTTCAGAATTTTAAGTTCAATGTTAATTTTTCTTCTTCTTTGGGCGCCGTTAATCTGTTAACTTTTTAGAAAGGTTTCAACTATAGTCCGTTCAAAGGTGAGTATGCAGTACAGGACATATGGAGTAGTTCTTTTTCATACTCTCTAATGCAGGGATTCTTAAACTTATGTAGTCCGCGGACCCCCTCTTGAACAACATTTTTTTTGCGGACCCCATCCCAACCCTAGGCATTTTACGTCGTTCTTGAGACTTTATTTCTGGCTCAAAAATCTCATAGGCACTACGTTATAATAAATATTGGTAAAAATGTATCGCTAGTTATTTTAATAAATGGTCTTACGCATTTATAGAGATGAACATTTTTATTAGCATATAGAATAAAAAACCAAATTAATAAAAATAGTAGTAAAAAGAATTAAAAAGTTACAAATTTAAACTTATACAAACATTTCTTGGTCAAATATTGGTCAAAATTGATCCTATTATAATATGTTTTCTGTAAATAATTTGCAGTTGACTAAAAATAATTAAATTTTTACTAATTATTGTTTAGTTATGTCAATAACTAGTTAGATAACAACAAATACAAAAGGTCTTGACCATGTAGGATTTTTATTAAATGAGTTATTTGAATAAAAGCGAAAAGTCGTGGGAAGTTAATGTCAAAATGGTTCGCAGACCCCCGGTAATGGCTACGCGGACCTCCAAGGGTCCACGGACCCCTGTTTAAGAACCGCTGCTCTAATGGGTTTATACAATGATGCTATCCTTTTCTTGCTTGTCGACGTTGCCAGCTCTAAAACGCGCTGATCTGTGAAGACGCAGTATTCTACAAATGGATATTTGTTTTTGTTGAGTGTTATTTTGAGTTTTATAAGAGTTGATTTTTGTAAATCATACGAGTTTTTCATATTATTATAATTGACACATTTGACACTTTTACAACATTTGGCAACACCGCTCCCATTTGCCATAAGAGCAATACTGCATTCTCACATTTGAACGGACTATAGATTCAAAATTGCGCGAATATTGCCGAAAATTTGCCTTTTGTCAACATTATTTACTTTTATAGTTTTTCACAACTTCTATCGATATTCTAACAAAAATTCAACACTAGAATATATGTAATAAGTTCAAACAGTACTAAAGCGCCTAGTACAATATTTGACCACCAGACTGCGTATCCGAGGGTGTCAGTTCTCAATTGGTAACTCAACTTAACGCGTATCCCTCTAGCGGCATCCCAAAGCGAACACTTCGAAAAAGTATACTGCTCAGACAACGGAACATTTCAAACCTTTTGAAATGTTCCATTGTTTGTGGGACCTGCAATGGCCAGTTCTACGAAAACCTACCAGAAATGAAGATAGCCGTCGACGACAACACCCTCGACTTGGACGACCTCGTCGACGACGATATGGATAGGCTGCTCGACGATATTGATATTGAAGGAGTCGAGGAACAACATCAGGTATAGTTACACTCGTATTGTTGTTGAAAGTTACCATTATTTATAATAATTAATACTTACCCACATGTTATAGATACCATTACTTCTATTTATTAATGCTTACCAACTTTCAAGTGCGTTGTATTTATCAGGGCTTCGAACCGGAACTGAACCGAAAACCGAAAAAAACCGTTATTTTTGTCGGAACGAAAACCGGAACTGAACCGAAAAAAAATATCGGTTTGTTTCGGTTCAGATAATGGTTATGTGAGTTATATGTTACAGTTTTCTTCAAGCGGATTATAATGCTAACATTACATTGTTCAATACATTCGGTAGAAATGATACATCATAGAAAAAAGTTCTTTTGTGATACATTTTTTGGTACTATTCTACTTTAGCAAACCCACCTTACTGCGCATGCGTGCAGTGTTGGCAATAGTAAAATGTAATATATCAATTTTAATAATTTAAATTTAATATCAATTTATTAAATGAGTTTATTTATAAAAATATAGAAATAAGTAATATTCCCTTAATTTCTACTGTGATTAGAGTTTTAATATATAAATGTAGTTTAAATTTAATTTAATATTATTTATTTTCACTTTTTTGTGTTGTAGTGATTTAATATGCATTGTATCGATATTTCAAAAAAAAATTAATTCAGGTGGACAATGAACTAGCCCTCTGCACCACCATGTTATAAACGTATGCACAATGATACACAATTTTAATTAGGCTAATGTGGGGGGAAAATTAAGTACTGTGCACCTAAAAACAAGGTAATTAGGTTAGGTTTAGTTAGTAAAAATCTAGGACAACAGAAGCCGAAAGACTCAAAGTAACCTTAAAGGAGTTCGTGTGAATATATATATATATATATATATATATATATATATATATATATATATATATATATATATATATATATATATATATATATATATATATATATATATATAAAGAATGTATACACTTTACAAAATATAACAACAACAAGATAAAGGTATAACTACTGAATTACATCCTACACCGCACAAACGTTTTTTACACAAACTTTTTAAGCTTACTTTGAGCTTATCGACTTCTGCTGTCCTAGACTTTTACTAACTAAACCTAACCTAATCACCCAGTTTTTCGGTGCACTAAATTATGTTCCCCCTTTTTTAATCTGCTGTGAATGTAATATTATTACTTATTCTTATTATAAAATACCGGAATATTAATTTAATTAGATTTATTTAACTGAAACTTAAGCATTATTATACAAATAATTTTAATTCTATTTTCATTTTAGTTTAAATTTACGTGTTTTAATTTTACTATTGTTGGCAACATTGTCTAGTGGGTTTGCTAAAGTAGAATAGTGCCCATTTTTTTACTAGTAACAAAATGTGAACATTTTTATACTAGTAAATAGTTCATATAGTTATCAACAGATGGCACTGATGGCAGCAGTCGCCATAAACAAAACATCTGTCAATTTAATGTTTGTAGCGTGGTTTGTAGTGAATTCAGAAATTAGTTACGTTATTAGTGAGTTACTTTATTATTATTCTGTGATCATTCTGTGATTAGTTACAAAATACACAATATAAAATCAAAAATTAAAAAATGTCTCAACCAATTCAATGTACACCGCCGGAATTAGCAGCAATAGCATCTGAAACTATAAAGTCATAAGTATTTATGGTTGCAAATTTTTAATACATACGCTTGAAGAAAAAATAGTATATGTCACTCGGAGTAGAACGCCTTTTTTGTGCTTCGCTCAATATGCAAGCCTCGGCTGCGCTTCGGAAGCAACATTTGAGCTCAGCACAAAAAAGAGCGCGTTCTACTCCTAGTAACATAATATACTATTTATTTAAGATTATTTTTTAAACTGATGAGCAGAAAAAAATCGTAATTTTTCTGACAAGTAAAAAAGAAATTGCGATTCTATTATTTCAGGGGAGGGGGGAACGCCCAGACCCCCCCCCCCCGGCAGCGGTCTTGGTATGATTATTACAAAATAAAAAATAAAATGTTCTTCTAAATTATAGTAGAAAATAAATTTCTAATGCAAATAAAAGCATTTAAAAATTTATCACTCGGAACTGAACCGAAAACCGAAAAAAACCGAACTGATATATACATATTTTTTTAATTGAACCGGAACGAAAACCGAAATGAAAAAAATAACGGTTCGAAGCCCTGTAATAAATTTTAAAAAACATTTTTAAATTTTTATATTTAAATTGCTGTGCACTGTCGTGGGCCATTTATTGTTTACGCAATACAGAACTACGCAAAAAAATCCACATTAAAATTCTCATTAGCGAAACTAATTAAGAGGATTAATTTCTTTACTTAATCCTTTATTGGATAATTTTGGTCGACACTACGTCACTAATCTTTCCAAATATTTCTCGTTCACAATCGTTTATGAAACGTTCTAAGGAACAACACATGTTGACCAGTGCATTTTTTGTATAAAATACCCTTAAATTAATAACTACCTTAAGCTAGTAGCCATAAATGCTGTGTGTACACATTTTTACCAGTTTTATAAAAAGTAAAATTTGAAAAAGTGCAATAGTGATGAAACAAGTTGAGTGTCTATTGAAGGGTTAAGAAGGGACATCCTATACTGAGTCGACATCCCTTGGGAGCTAATAGCCAAAGATGCTGCACACCATTTTCTCAAAATTCAAAAAATTCTGTGAATTTAAATTTTTTTGTAAGTATTGTACAGGTAAATTTTATGTTTTTTCGATTGAATATTTTTAATAGCTCTAAGTATGTATGTTCCTTGGGCGCTAATAGCCGAAAATGCTACACACCATTTTTTTAACATTACAAAAATTCTGCGTATTTTAAATTTTTGGAATGTTTTTACGTCTCAATATTTTTAACAGCTCTAAGTAAGTTTGTATGTTCTTTGGGCGCTAATAGCCTAAACTGCTGTACACCATTATTTCAAATTTCAAAAAATTCTGTGGATTTTAAGATTTTTGTAAATATTGTGCAGGAAAATGGTTTTGAAAATGTTTTTTCGATTCAATATTTTTAATAGCTTTATGTTTTATACTCTTTGGGTGCTAATAGCCAGAGATGCTGCACACTATTTTTACAAATTTCAAAAAATTATGTTGATTTTAATTTCTTTGTAAGTATTGTGGAAGTAAATTTTTGGAATGTTTTTACGTTTCAATATTTTTAACAGCTGTAAGTATGTATGTTCCTTGGGCGCTAATAGAGTTAAGTGCTGTACACCATTTTTTCAAATTTGCAAAATTCTGTGAATTTTAAATGTTTTGTAAGTATTGTGAAGGTAAATTTTTGGAATGTTTTTTCCATTCAATATTTGTAACAGCTCTAAGTAAGTTTGTATGTTCTTTGGGCTCTAATAGCCTAAACTGCTGTACACCACTATTTCAAATTTCAAAAAATTCTGTGGATTTTAAGATTTTTGTAAATATTGTGCAGGAAAATGGTTTTGAAAATGTTTTTTCGATTCAATATTTTTAATAGCTTTAAGTTTTATGTTCTTTGGGTGCTAATAGCCAAAGATGCTGCACACTATTTTTACAAATTTCAAAAAATTATGTTGATTTTAATTTTTTTGTAAGTATTGTGTAAGTAAATTTTTGGAATGTTTTTACGTTTCAATATTTTTAACAGCTGTAAGTATGTATGTTCCTTGGGCGCTAATAGCGTAAAGTGCTGTACACCATTTTTTCAAATTTCAAAAATTCTGTGAATTTTAAATGTTTTGTAAGTATTGTGGAGGTAAATTTTTGGAATGTTTTTTCCATTCAATATTTTTAATAGCTCTAAGTAAGTTTGTATGTTCTTTGGGAGCTACTAGCCAAAGATGTATCAAACCATTTTTTCAAATTTTTAAAAAATATGGATTTTAAATATTGTTCTACACCATTTTTCCAGTTACAGAAAAATTAATGCGATCTTTTTACCCCAAGATTTGGTAGTATATAATAAGTGATTTTTTTGGCACATTTTTTTGTCAAAAAATGGATTTTTTTACATTTTTTTTCCTCAGATTTTATTATATACTTGATTCAAAAAATTTTAAAAATATTTGTCAAAAATATTTCTATATTTTTTTGGAATATTTTTCGATTCAATATTTTTAACACAATAGTGAATCTATACGTCTTTTGGGCGCTAATAGCCTAAGCTGCTGTACACCATTTTTACCAGTTACTGAAAAATGTGATTTTTTTACGCCAGGTTTTGTAAGTATATTATTAAATGATTTTTTTTGGCACATTTTTTGTCAAGATATTTCTCAAAAAAATGATATTTTTGATATTTTTTTGAATCTGTAGGTACCTCAGATTTTATTTTGTTTTTTTTTTTTAATTTTTATGGCCATTACTGCTTTGGCAATTAGCCAGGACAATTATTTTTTGAAAAATTCCATGCCTGAACGGGATTCGAACCCGAGACCTTAGCAACGCAGAGCATATGTGTTATTGAGTCAAAAAAAATTTAAATTATTTTTCAAAAATATATATTTCTATATTTCTTTGGAATATTTTTCAATTAAATATTTTTAATACAATTAAGTAAATCTATACGTCATTCGGGCTCTAATAGCCTAAATTGCTGTATATGTTGCTTAGTATGACATGCTCCCTAAGAACCTAAAAAGTGGGATCTATGGATGCTGGGCAACACCTTAAAAAACACAAAATATCCACGATTGGATATTGCCAGGGTTGGGGATGCAAATGTGTGTATTCAGCTCCATTGATCCTTAGCATAAAGTGCTCCCTAGGAACCTATAATGAAGGAGCTGTGGGTGCTTTTCAACACCTTAAAAAACACAAAATATCCACGATTACATATTGCCAGGGTTGGGGATTCAATTGCGTGTATTCTGCTCCATTGATGATACTTAGTATAAAGTGCTGCCTAGGAACCTAAAATGAGGGATCTGTGGTTGCTTGGCCACACGATTGCATATTGCCAGGGTTGGGATTGCAGTCGCGTGTATTCAGTTCCATTAATCCTTAGTATAAAGCAGGGCTTCGAACCGGAACTGAACCAAAATCCGTTATTTTTACCGGAACGAAAACCGGAACCGAACCGATATATAATTTTTTAATTGAACCGGAACGAAAACCGAAACGAAAAAAATAACGGTTCGAAGCCCTGGTATTTATATTAGGACTTCATGACAAGGTTTTACCTTGGGATATTGAATATATAATTTTTCATTTCAGGCGATTGAGGACGATGAAGAAGACGGTTTGGTAGATTTCCTTGGCCCTGGTCCCTAAAAGAGGAAAAAAGAACATTACTTTTACAGTTTTTATTTTATATAATGTGTTAAATATATTTTGTATTTCAATTTCAGTCGTTTGATTGTGTACAGTAGGGTGACCATTCGTCCCGATTTTTGCGGGACTCTCCCGCATTTTGATTGGGTGTCCCGCTTTAAGACATGTCCCGCAAAATGTCCCGCATTCTAACTTTTGTGCACTTGACTTGTATTTGAGGAGATGAGGACCTTTTTTTTGCTCTTCACTTGGATTTGGAAGGTGAGGACATTTTTTTTTTGCTCTACACTTATATTTGAGGAATGACGACCTTTTTTTTCTCCGTCCCGCATTGCCTTCTCAAGAAAATGGTCACCCTAGGGAACAATGACATCCCTCCACCAATCTCACCTTTCCCCCTCCCCCCACCTCCTTCAAAATGTTAAATTGAATATTTACTTCACTGACTCATGTTAGACAGGTTATTGAAAATATTAAGACAATTGTTTATGATAAATCATGAAAATTAGCATAAAATTTTCAAGTTTGGAGATTTTTTCAAATTTTGAAAAGCTGTATCTCGGAAACCCATTAACCCAGAAACCCTACTAAGCCCATTCTGGTCTCAAATTGTAGCAAATTTAATCTAGTTAATAAAATGCATAGAATGGTGTTTGTCGAAAACGTACTCCTTTATGGTCAAAATGGGAAGAAACCGAAAAGAGTGCGAAAATTTAGCAGTTTTTGAGATATTCAAAAGTATTCCGGAGGGCTGCCGAGGTCGAAAACTTGGATTTTGCATCTCAGGCACATTCCATATAAGAAAAAAAAACGAAACTAACTACCCCCACTTGATGCAACTTAGGCCCCCAATAACCATGACAAGTGTAGTATAGTGAAAGTATTGGTATCCGGGGTGATGAGAGTTGTCAGGGAGAACGTTTTGACATATTTAGGGAATGACATATTTTTATATATTTGATTATGTATTTCTTGTAATAAAGCTTATTTAACAGCAATACGTTTACTACATTTGGCGACGAGGATATGGCTTTGACAAGAAGTAAGCAAGCAACCACCACGAACTCAAATGACATTACGGTCGAGAACACCACTGAACATGGCATTACTGCACCAGGCATTGGTTTACCGAGGCATGTGCTCAAAGATTTTCGTTTTCAACCTTTTGATCAATCTCTGGAAGAATGGGAGTATTACATTAGTAGGTTTGAGACAGAATTATTATTTTTTGGCATTCACGATGAAACAATTTCCGGAATCATTCTCTTATCAAAAATTGGACCAGCATCTTACAAAATATTGGTGGATCATTTCAGACCACGTAATATAAATAGTATCGAATATAAACATTTAAAAGAGGTGCTAAATAAATTTTATGGTAAATCGGTTTTCATTCAAAGTGAACGACGAGAATTTACATTACGATACAGAAAGCACACAGAAACTATTGCACAATATGTAAACGATTTACGTGCTTTAGCGGGGAGGTGTGAATTCGGAAATACGCTAGAAGAAAGAATAAGGGATCAAATTTTCGTTGGGATTAAAAATTCAGATTGGCAGCATCAACTTATTAAACAATTCCCGTCAAATTCAGCATCACTTATAGATGTGGAAGCAGCAGCCATACACTTGGAGCAATCATATTTGCAGCATAATCGTCTTAGGGAACTGGAATTATCAAACAATTCTGATTACTCAGATGGACAAGTCCACAGAGTACAACCACAAAATACCATAACATTAATCAAAGGTAGAGACTGTTTCGCTTGTGGTAATAAAATGCATGGAGTTGGACAACGTTGTCCAGCCATAGGGAAAAAATGCTTGGCCTGTAACAGGGAAAATCATTTAGCTCGGGTTTGCCTTAATAAAAGAAGGGCAAAAATTGGTTTGGATTCTAAAAAGGAAATAAGAAACGTTAAAGAACACATGGAAAGCGATGCTCATCACAATGTTTCAAGACAAAATTCATGGGATGAAGAATCGGATTTCATTAGCATGGTCAGTAAAAATAAATTTAAAATTAATAGAGTTATGCTAGATGTATTTATTAACGGCTGCAAAATATGTATGTTATATGATCCAGGTGCATCCACTACTGTTTTGAATCAAGATGTATGGGAAAGAGTAGGATCTCCGATACTTACTTCAACCTCTTCGTTAATTGCGTATACAGGTGTTCCGGTCATAACAAAAGGCAAGGCTACGTTTATGGTTAAAGCTTTCGGCAAATACAAAAAACTGGATGCAACAATAATAAGTTCGAACGATATTCCGCTTTTTGGCCTTGACTGGGTTTTGGCTTTCCAGCTACCCTTGCCAGAAGGTTCCAGATTATGTGCAGTTACATCACACGCAAAGAATTCAACTTCTGTTGCCGAAAACAAAATTAGTAATCTATCAAACATATTGAAGGAATATGATGCTTTATTCGAAAACAAATTGGGCATTGTAAGAGGTCATGAAGCAAAAATACAGCTTAAAGATACCGCTGTTCCAAAAGTTTTCAAAGTCAGACCAGTCCCGTTTGCATTAAGAACTTCTGTCGAAGATGAGATCAAACGACTGGTGGATACCGGGGTCCTTGAACCGGTTGATCCGAATAAAACACCTTTACTATGGGCTTCACCAATTGTTACAATTGTAAAACCAAATGGGAAGATCAGAATTTGTGGTGATTTTAAAGTCACTATAAACCCGCATATTATTATAGAAAAGTATCCTCTTCCATTATTCGAAGAAATAACTGCAAAATTAAGTGGAGGTCAATTTTATTCTACAATTGATTTGAAAGACGCTTATTTACAAGTAGAAGTTGATGAAAGTAGCCGACATTTACTCGTAATCGCTACGCATGTTGGTTATTTCAGGTACACAAGAATGATTTTTGGTTTAAATTTTGCGCCTTCTTTCTTTCAGAGAAAAATGGATGAGATTTTAAAGGGTCTAACAGGAGTCGCGTGTTTCTTGGATGACATTATTATTCAAGGTAGGACAAAAGAAGAACACAATCAACGGCTGTTTGAAGTTTTAAACAGGTTAAAGGAAGTGGGAATTCGCTTACAAAAAGAGAAATGTAAATGGCTACAGTCCGAGGTTACGTATCTGGGACATAAGTTTGACAATAAAGGAATTCATCCGACGGAAGAACATGTGTTAGCAATAAAAAATTTGAAGCGACCTGAAACTGTATTTGAATTAAAAGCTTTTCTGGGAGCAATAAATTATTACGGTCGTTTTGTTCCTAATTTACAATCCATATGTGTTCCTCTTCATAATTTAACAAAAAAGGGAGTGAAATGGTCATGGACAACTACGGAAGAAAACACTTTTACAAAACTAAAAGAAAGCTTGACGTCCAAAAATACTCTAGTACATTATGATCCTGATTTGCCATTGATTTTAAGTTGCGATGCAAGTGGTGTAGGTTTGGGAGCAGTCCTTTTTCACAGATTTCCTGATAACACTGAACGACCAATTGGTTACGCTTCTAGAAAGTTGAATTCAGCAGAATCAAAATATGCGACGATAGAAAAAGAAACCTTGGCTATTATTTTTGGTCTAACAAAATTTTACCAGTACATATACGGGCGTCATTTTATTATTAAAACAGATCATAGACCCTTACAGTTTCTACTGGGTGCGGATAAAGAAATACCAAAAACAACAGCAAACAGAATTTCACGTTGGGCTCTATATCTTTCGGCTTTTAATTATGTTATAGAATATTGTCAAGGGAAGAATAATGCACCGGCTGACGCTCTTTCCAGATTGCCACAGGACGTGGTGAGTACATCGGAAGTAGAGAAATTAGGAGATTTAAATAGTGGTCATCTGTGTCACATACGATCACAAGATTTAGTTATTTCTAGGAAAACGCTTCAAAAATTAACCGCTAAAGATGAGGTTCTTAAACAAGTAGTGAGATATGTGCAATCGAGCTGGCCTCAAAGTAAGCAATGTATGCCCGTTGAATTGTGGACTTATTTTGAAAAAAAAGAAGAACTTTCTTTCGAAGAAGGTGTTTTACTCTGGCTTGGAAGAATAATTGTACCTAATAGTTGTCAATCAAATATTTTATCAACACTGCACGAAGGTCATCCAGGGATATCGGCAATGAAATCTGCGGCGAAATTTTATATTTGGTGGCCGGGACTAGATAAAGATATTGAGCGTTATGTTAAAATGTGTATTCCGTGTCAAGAAACAAGGCCACGAGAGACTGAAAGTCCATTGTTTTCGTGGACTGTTCCATCTAAACCTTGGATGAGGCTTCATGTCGATTATGCAGGTCCATTCGATGGTAAGTACTGGTTTATTATTGTTGATGCTTATTCAAAGTGGTTAGAAGTTTTTCCTACAACGTCCATGACAGCTTCACTCACAGTGACGATTCTACGAGAAACTTTTGCTAGATTTGGTATACCTGCAAGCATTGTCTCAGATAATGGTCCCCAGTTTACATCTGCGGAATTTGAAAATTTTTGCAAAAAAAATCTAATAAAACACATAAAAGTAGCACCATATCATCCACGTTCAAATGGTTTAGCCGAGAGATTTGTGCAAACTTTTAAAAACAGAATGAAAGCAATACGTAAATCAGGAGTAAATCAAGCCACAGCTTTGCAACAATTTTTAATGGGGTACAGAAATACTCCTAATAGGGCTACAGGCCAGACACCATCCGAATTATTATTCAAACGGCGCATAACTACAAGATTAGATCTTCTTAAACCAGATGTCACACAAAGAATGGATGAGGAACTAATAACTCAGAAAATCTATCATGACAAGAAATCAAAAGATAGATTTTTTTCGGAAGGCGATGCAGTGTGGGTATTGTGCAAAGATGGGAAAGGTTATCAAGCAGGCACAGTCAAACAGAAAACTGGAGAATTATCGTATAAAGTATTAGTTAACGATAAAGTGGAGAGAAAACATGCCGACCATTTAAAACCTAGAAGCATGTAGAAGAACAAAACACTCAATTTTATGAGAGGGGAGATATGTAGTATAGTGAAAGTATTGGTATCCGGGGTGATGAGAGTTGTCAGGGAGAACGTTTTGACATATTTAGGGAATGACATATTTTTATATATTTGATTATGTATTTCTTGTAATAAAGCTTATTTAACAGCAATACGTTTACTACAACAAGGTTACTGACCTAAATCGGGTAAAACGCAAATTAAATTTTTTGAATTTTATTCAGTTTTAATTCAATTTTTTACTTTCCCAATAACGCTATTCCGGATGCAAAGTTATAAAATATTTTTTTCAAATGCACATCGTTGTTAACTTGATAATCATTGGTTAGGAATTTTTATGTGTATTGCGAAAGTTTGTGTACTTAAGTTGTTTATTATTGTAATTACGACGTGCGAAGATAGTGTATAGTTGATCATTAACATGTAGAAGAAAGAAGAAATGCATGTTATGATAGTATGTCACAGTGAAAGTATTAGAAGATTTTATGCGTTATCAATTGTTTCCGATCGTCATACACATATTATGCTGAACACTAATTCCGTATAGTAAGTGATGTATTCAATACTCACTATCGTATTAACAACTCTTACAAATGAACAGTTTTTTGCAATCGTAGCACAGTATATAGTAAAGGAGACTTTACTATACTATGACAGATGACGGTTAATTAAAGCATATGGTTCAATGGGAGAGAACTATAGCAATAAAATTTCCCCTTTTGAATAGAGCCATATCATTTGTTCACAGACAAAGCTAGAAATAGAGAAAGAGATACAATTTGTTTCACTCATAGAGAAGGAAAGACCATTAGCGACTGCCCAGAGCGCATGCAGCGCACGTGTATACAATGGGACATACGTTGAAGTTACCATATTATAATATAACAAAAAAAGACAAAAATTATGACCGTACGTTACAATAAGAAGCAGAAATACGTTCTTGACATCTTACATAAAACTGTGTAAAATAGATATATATTTCTTTATCGGTTCTCAATCGATCAATCTGTCAAGTAAATTCTCCTTTACTATATGACAGCGGCGGGCAAACCGCGGGCCGCCTGCGGCCCTGATAGTTTTCAGTGGCGCAGCCAGGATTTTGTCTTGGGGAGGGCCGAATCAAAATTTTTAGATTCGCGGGCCGCACCCGGCCCGCAACCTTTTGTTTTGTGGTACCTGAAGCGTTAATGAAAAATACTTGAGCTTAAAAATATATTTAAAAATGTAAAATATACTCTCTTCCCCTTTTTCTGTTTATAAAAAAATTTCAAGGAGACCTTCGGGATATTTAAGTTCCGTCACTACTTATCATTTTGTATGAAAAATAGACCACGACATTGATGTTTATATCAAATAATAATTCCATTATTTGTTGATAAAAAAAAGTTATTGTTAATCTATGTATCAAAAACTTTCATTTGATATCACTCAAAATTTTACAAACTTTTTTCTTCGATAAATACATATTTGTTTATATTTTTGGCGGGATACATTTTTGAAGTCTCAATATTTCTCGTACTTATGATTAGTTCTCTAAATCAGCCGCTTGGCCAGAATTTCTACCGAACGAACACTCATGTGACGGTATAAGGATTTCTTGATTATACCTACGAAAGCTTAAAAATAACATGGAAATATGCATCATCTGTTAATTTCAACACCAATCATAATAAAATATAGCTTATATATTGTAAAATGCGTAAGTTATATTGCTGTACGATTATGTAAAATTTATTAAATTTTCATTCAAGGGGGGGGGGGCATGTGCCTCCAGTACATTCCCTGATTACACCACTGTTGTTCAGTACATCTTATATCAGTCCTTTTTATGTGTAAAACATCATAATCTCAAAAATACCTAAGATATTCACATTGATCTATAAAATAAAACCAAATACCGATTTTTAAACCGCAACTGTCTCCAAAACTGCTCGTTTTATTATATTTCTACTATTTCTACTCTATATCACGTTTGAGGTGTCGTTTTAAAATTACATTATGAAGGTTATAACGAAGCCATATTTCCACTTTATCTTACCTAATCAGTTGTTTAAAACAGTTTTATCATTTGACTGGGCAAGTGCTTTAGTCGATGTGTCAGGGGAGTTAGTTAGTTAGTTAAAAATTTTGGCGCACAGCAACAAAGGCTATTTGCGCCTAACGCAGCCCATTTAAATGACTACACTACATATTAAAAACAATAAATAAAACAATCAATAAATAAATAAAATCAATAAAATTACGCATACTCAATAAAAGAAATCTTGCAGAGACATATATGTGTCAGGGGAGAAAAAGGATAAACGCACCTTCATATAATTCGGTGGAGCATATTTGGAAAGTGATGTATTTTCACTTGAACAATAATTAACATTTGTCGCTTTATCAAGAGTAGACAGTCTTAAAAAAATGTTTATTTACACGAAAAAAAAAAAATGCCAATATTGTTTACAACGAAGTAATTAAAAATAAATTACTGTTGTGGTTTACAAATTTTATCTTCAACTTCCCGAGCAGCGCCCTGTAATCTACTAGTATTGTATAATACTTGATAAAAATTGTGCCAATCCTGCTGGCCCGGGAGGGGGGGGGGCGAGACACGTATCCCCCTTGGCTGCGCCACTGATAGTTTTGCATGCGGCCCTCCATGAAGTATTATATTAGTAAAAACTGTGGCCAATAAAAAAGCATTCTACGCAACGTGTTAAAGTGACTTTATTATGCTATCGTTGATTTTGGCGAAATAATTGATCTGCTTATGAGTTCCTTAATTTTTTGTTGGTGCCAACTTACACATAACACAGGGCTGCAAAAAAATAAAATGTCCACCGCTTTTGATTTACGTAGAATGGCGAATCCTGATTTCATATCAAGCTTAAGTTTTTCTCCATCACGTCCAGTTTTTTTGTAATTCTCAAAAGAAAATATCATGGATAGTATTTTTAGATAAATAACTTCAGTAAAGTATATTTCTTAATTTTAGTAACAATAAACTTTTTTTAGTATTTAGCATTTCAATATAAAACAAGATAAAACATGGAAATTTTTTTATGATAAAGGTAATTCTTAATTATTTACTTACTATTGGAAAAGCACGCCTTGTAGCTTTCTATTGTGTCCTGAGGAATTATCATAAATGCATGATTTTTTTCACGTTACCGCCTGTATGTGATTTTTATCACTCAACACTTTTGAAGTGAAAGTGTTTACAAATCAGCACCTTAGAGGTAAACTGTATCAAGTCACATTTTTATCAGAAATTACATTTTAGTGCCAATTGACTTAATACTTCATAGTCTGTCGAATGGAAAATAATTGTGAACTATAGCTCTAGCCAGTTTAAATGTACATTGCTTTAAAACTGTATCAAGTCGATCAACGCAAGGAAGTAAACAATCTTAAATCGTTTTTTCTGAGCTGTTTATCATTTATGACTTAATACAGTTTACCTCTGAGGTGCTGATATTGTAATCATTGTTTATTTATATGAGATTATGTAAGATCTCAATTTTTAAAGTATATAAGTTATTATTATTATTATTATTTTTTTTTTTGTTAGTATCGTTTTTCCCTCTTCAAAAATGTTTGCCCACAGAATTTTCATAGGCAGGCGTGAGCTTGTTGCCAGTATGCGAACTTTTCTAAAGCTATTGAGAAGTGACATTACCGGTAGCGGCGCTGTGCTCTAAGGCAATATGGCTGTTGTGTCTAGTACTCAGCTGTCAATATGCTAATAGTGAACAGGTTAATTTAAGGACAGTACATTTTAATTTTATAAAAATGCGAGTAAATATTTGCGAAATTTTTTAATTTTTAAGCGCTACACATGTATCAAGTTGTATAACAGAGGGTGGACATCAAATTACAGTATTTAAAGTTTAATTTCAGTAGATTTATTGAAGTGTAATTTGTAGTTGAGCAGGTGTTAAATGCCGGACAAGTAATTTTATGTGGTACATCTGAGTATCGGTCATCTGAATTTACAATATATGGATTCCAGGCGCGCACACAGAAAATTAATCTGCGGGGGTCCATTTCGAAAAAATATCCGTAAAACAATACAAATATATTATTGTTTTTTTTTTTACGGAGAGGAGTGGGCTCATATATATTTTAATTTTGATTATAATTTAATTTTTATTAATAAAAAGGTGATTTTTTATTTTCTTTTGCTTAGTTTGTATTAAATAAGTATACGATTTTTCCATTCTTGAGGGTTTGGACCTGAGGACCACCACCTTGTGTGCGCGCCTGATGGATTCTGCTTGCAAACAAGTGCATTATGTTCATTGCATCTTGAAATAAAATTAGTTTTAGTTGGCCAGGAGCAGCTAAAAGTTAAATATACATCTTCCATGCCTTCCTCTTGTCCATAACCAAATCTTTTCCCAATCTTAAATTAACTATATTAACTAATTAATGGAGGGAAAGTTATTCCCTCCATTTTTCTTAAGAAAAGAAAAAAACTAAGAAAACAGCCAAAAACACTACAATTTGTTCTACTTTTATAGTTTTTCAAAACTTCTATCGATATTCTAATAAAAATTCAACACTAGAACATATATAATAAGTTCAAACACTACTAGAGCGCCTAGTACAATATTTGACCACCAGACTGCGTATCCGAGCGTGTCAGTTCTCAATAAGAGTCAGGACGAAACAGTAAATTTCTAATCTTTTAAAAAAGCGGCAGCCAAATTCTTGCATACTATGTTTAAATATTTCTTTCTTTTTTCGATATTTGAAATATTTTGGATATTTCATATACTTTGGTTCTTGAAATGCTTGACATCTTACGATGTTTACATTTGTCATTACAAGTTAGTGATCTTGAAAAAAAAATAGCCCTCGTATATACTTCATAGTAACGCACGTGCCTGATGCCAGGAACATAACTAATTTTTAACCAAGGAACCTAATTTTAAGTCTTTTTGTGGTTGACCACGTGTACACAAAAACGCTCTTCTGTAAGCTATCTAATATCCTTTTCACATCAGAACTTCAAGACGAGTGAACTTAAAGTTCACCGATTTTTAACATCGGTTTGCTTTCACATTTGATATTTAAATCTCTGGTGCTGCCATCTGGAAATCTGCATGTACAGATAGTATGTATTGCCAACATAATTTCATATCATTTGAATTTATTCTGTCATTATTTTATATATCGAGGTTAGGAGAAGTTTATTTGCGTTATAAGCTGTTCACTTTTGTAAGAACACACTAGATCTGGTTATTTTGGTTACTTTTATGGTCACTTTTGTAAGAACAAACTAAGAGGGAATTTTGTTTTCAATAGTTTGCACTTTTGAAGCTATATGTCATGTTGGTATTAAAAAATGTCACTTTTTTAAAATGTCGACCCATTTGACATATGTCATAATGAAAAATGATATCTTAATTATAGTGATCATAACCTTATCAACCTAAAGTCGGTTTTACAGCGTAAGGAATATTTTTAATTGACATTTAAAGTCAGTAACACACCATAAAAGTAACCAAAATAACCAGATCTATGGTCTATTTCAAAGTAGAAAAAAGTAGATAGCGCTGCGAACCGAGTACGATTTACACTGATCAAATACAGTATAGCGGGAAATTTAAAATAAGTTACAACTAGGGCATGGGCATAGCAACTGGGTTAGCAAGTGATTTTTTTTTTAATATAAAAAAGGTTAATAAGATATTGAAATAAACAAGGCAGATAATACACTTACGTTATTTGTACGACATAAATTCAGTTTGATGGGAAATTTGAAAGAGTTAAAAAAATATGAATTTTAAAAATTATGTACTACAGTCTGTTTCAAACGCTTAGGCGGAACTAGATTTTGCAATTTAGTTACTTTCATCGCTTAAATCGTGCTTTTCGGCCGTTTTGTTTAAGCTTTGTAAATCATACTTACAATAAATATTTTTTGGTTAATGTTAATATCATTTTAAAATGTCATTTTCTTTATATTTTGATTTTTTGTGTCATTCTTAATACAAATTTCCCATTTATTTATTTTTCTGTCATTAAAATATATAAAATAAATAATTTAATTTTGACATAGGTCATTCGTTTCCATGGTTTCATTGTTGTAATTTTAAATTTTGACATTCCAACGTAAAAAATGAAATAACCCAAGCAAGGTCCCTTGTCGTGACAACCTAAAAGAACGAAATTCCCATTTAGTTCCGCCTAAGCGTTTGAAACAGACTGTATATATAAAAAGAGAGATTTGGCTAAAAGAGTTTAAAGAAAGCAATAAAACAAACAATATATCTTCAGAGCTAAAGTTTTTTATTTAAATAATTATTGTAAATAAAAATTAAAAATATACAGTCTGTTTAAAATATACAGGGGGGTGAAACTCTAATGGCAAAACGAAAACCATATTACATTCCATAACCCAACACGAATAGCGCCCCAGTCGCTGCCAGTCGCTATAGCTACGTGCATGACAGGATGTTGCCTATTACGGCTTCTGTCATTAGCGTCAAAATCTGTAATTAGTGTCAAAATCGTCTTCTGTAATTTTGTAATTTCATTGTTTAATTCGGAAAATGGGTGTTAAATGCTTTGTTTTGGGGTGTGATAGTAGTGAACCTACAAGATATCGCTTTCCAAACCCGAAGCCACGTGTGGCTCCAGAATTGTATAAAACGTGGATGAGGAACATTGGAAATCCAAAATTGGATGACTTGTCCATGGAAGTGTCCATAAATATTAAGTATTAGTAAATATTATGTTATATGTTAGTCTACTTAATAAATAATTATTTCTGCTAGTTATTGTTTTTCTCTTTCTGTATAATTCCTAACTGCTTGTTCTTAATTGTAAACATAATTAAATGTTATTATTAAATGATACAATTATTATTATTTATTTTGTCTATTTTTAATATTGTTGTCGTTAATAATATTAAAAATAGACAAAATAAATCATAACAATTGTTTCATTTAATAATAACATTTAATTATGCTTACAACTATATCCAATGAAGCATTTGAAATACCCGCGAAAACCCAACTCTTTCCACCCCTACCAATTTTAGTACCATAACCCAACAACTACAGCGCTAATTTGGTTTAAAAAAATATAACGGCAGTTTCGCATCTATTTCCTTCTTTATCTATGGTAAACAGCTTATAATTATGTATTTTACTTAAAATAAAATACAAAAAACTCAAATAAAATCTATTTTCTAAAAAAAAATAGATAAAGACTGTTCCAAACGGTTAGGCGGAACTAGATTTTGCAATCTAGTTACTATCATCGTTTACATCGTGCTTTTCAATCGTTTTGTTTAAGCTTTGTAAATCATACTTACAATAAACATTTTTTGATTAAGATTAATATCATTTTAAAATGTCATTTTCTTTATATTTTGATTTTTTGTGTCATTCTTAATACAAATTTCCCATTTATTTATTTTTTTGTTATTAAAATATGTAAAAAAAATAATTTAATTTTGAAATGTCATTCGTTTCCATGGTTTCATTGTTGGAATTTTAAATATTGACATTCTAACGTGAAAAATGAAATAACCCAAGCAAGTTCCTTTCTCGTGACAACCTAAAAGAACGAAATTCCAATTTAGTTCCGGCTAACCGGTTGGAGCAGACTATTATTTTAAGATAATTTTTTCAATAAAGTTGTGTTGCTTTCTTAATATATAAGCTGTTCACTTTTGTAAGAACAAACTAGATCTGGTTATTTTGATTACTTTTATAGTGTATTACTGACTTTAAATGTCTTTGCAATCTAGTTACTTTCATCGTTTAAATCGTGCTTTTCGACCGTTTTGTTTAAGCTTTGTAAATCATACTTACAATAAACATTTTTTGGTTAAGGTTAATATCATTTTAAAATGTCATTTTCTTTATATTTTGATTTTTTGGGTCATTCTTAATACAAATTTCCCATTTATTTATTTTTTTGTCAATAAAATAAGTAAAAAAAATTATTAAATTTTGACATATGTCATTCGATTCCATAGTTTCATTGTTGGAATTTTAAATTTTGACATTCCAACATGAAAAATGAAATAACCCAAGCAAGGTCCCTTCTCGTGACAACCTAAAAGAACGAAATTCCCATTTAGTTCCGCCTAACCGTTTGGAACAGACTGTATCATTTTTCATTGACATGTCAAATGGATCGACATTTTAAAAGTGACATTTTTTAATACCAACATGACATACAATTTGCACGATGCAAACTATTGAAAACAAAACTTCCTCTTAGTTTGTTCTTACAAAAGTGAAAAGCTTAAACCATTTTTTTTTTGTTGCGGTGGGTTGGGGGCGAATGCAAGTTTTGCGGGGATGCCCTAATTTTGTTGCTACGCTACTGATACATACGATAACCAGTACTGACCATATTTGCTTTATTAGTGATTATGAAGTACATAGAAAAATACATGTTTTCAGGAGTAGAAAATATAGTATCACCAGGTCTCCTACGACACTATAACCCCAGTTAGGTTTTGTCGTCCTAGTTTTATCACCTTCTTGTTTTCTTTATTATCTCCATCGTCCTTGCATTTATTAATTGCTACTAAGAATGACGACAGGTACCCGGGAACCCGCTACCCGACCCGTTAAAATTGTGCCCGGTTTCAATTATGAATACCCGCTACCCATTACACGTTAACTAACGGGTAATTAACAGGTATCAGGTAATTAACCCATTAGAGCCCCTCGGAAACTAAAGTTGCCAACGGTTTTATTACCTAAAAACTCTGATGATTTGAATCATAGGGCAATGCGCATGTAAACACTTATTATCTGTACCTTTATTTATGGCCCTTAACATAAATAAACCACTTCAAGTGCATACAATCAAAATAGTCTCAGTTTAAAGAAAACAGCGTCACGTTAAATATTTACCACCGGTGCATTATGGAAAAATTGTAATTATAATTTTATTTTCTATGCATGAACATATTTTGTTATATGTCAAAATATAAAGAAAAACGTTGCATTAGAATGTTGCTTGGGAAAGTTTTTAAATATTTTGGTTTTGATATGTTCAAAATTGGACTTGAAAGTGCGTGGCAACTAAAGTTGCCGGCTAATATTTCGTAAGGGGTATATTTTTTGAAAATGAAATTGCCTTTACTAGTTGTATACTGATATTTTCGAATGATTTTGATAAAAATATCTTGAAAATAACATCCACAGAATTACGGGCTCTAATGGGTTAACGGTTAGAGTTTAATCAACGTGTAACGGATAACAAACGTGTACCGGGTAATTAGCGGGTAATCGAGTAGCTTATAATTAACGGATAATTGTACTAGGTATTTTGAGTGTTTATTTATTTATGACTATTTTTTTCTTGGTTGCAGTAATAGGGATTAAGTATTCGTATTCCATAACGCACCTGCCCTTATTTTTCTATACTAAGTTTTCATTTTTATATAATAGCTGGTAGCGGATGATTAACATATAGCGGGTAATTAACGGGTAGTGCGCAATTAGCGGGTAGCGATAAATATCCGGATAATTGTAGCTGGTACCCGGTTCCAGAAATTTCAAATTCTCGTCATTCCTAATTGCTACATGTAATAATGCCTATATTTTCTTGTGAACACCCCTAATACTGTTTATTGGATCTCCATCTGTGATGTTTCTATCAACCTATATTTCTTTAACCGATCTTTTTGTATTATCTATATTTACTTTAATGTAAGAATTCTCACTCACATTTTTAATGTTTTGTATAATTGTATTTATTTAGTATTCTTCTCATTTGAAAAGATGTTTTATCTTTATTTTCTTTATTTATTTCTTCTGTATATTTTACTTTATTGTCCGTGTCATGATTTATTCTCTTGTTATTTTTACCAGATTTTTTATAATATGTAAAGTCATTATTACTAGATCCTTCATTTGGTACACGAATTACTTCCTTTATTTCGTGTTTAGAGGAAATTTCTTGGATACTTGGTGGTACTATATTGACATTTGACACTCCTTCCCAGTGCACAAACGGTAATGAGAGAACACTGTTATTATCGCCAATATCCATTTTTTTGTGATGACTATTATCTGGTATATTATCTTTGCTCAAAGTTTCTTCGCTAGCCTTCAGAAATTCCGTTTCTGAGATAGATTCAAAATCCTTTTTAGGTAAAAGTATGACTGAATTTTCATCATTTAACTTTTTGATTGACTTTAATTTCCTTTTTTGCAGAAGTGTCTGTCTTTTAAAGGACATTTCATGTTTCATATTAATTAACATGGAGTCCATATTATTTGCTATTTCTTCTAAAACGTCTGGTTGTATGAAAGATTTCTTTGGACTGATGATAGCACATGGTTCGGAGGTCATTTTTGGTCAGTTTTACTGGAATTTTTTAATTTTTCGCATTGACAGTTGTTGTTACCTTGGCAATTATTTATGTCAGAAACAACAGTTGGTTTTTGGCCTCCTTAAACACATTTATTCCATCTTGCTTTTTGTTTTCTTTTGGTCTTTTGTTTAGACGAGAAGGTGGTATTATGGAACCTGCATTTAATATGGAACCCTTTAAGATTTCGAGACTGCTAGAACGCATTCTACGGGAAATAGTCGGAAGTAAATCACGGGATTGTTCAACTACTTGTACAGCGTTATTTGCAGGCTTCTAGTGTTTATATAAATATAAGTACCCATTCTTCGCACGGGATAAATTCAACTATGTTTAGTTAGGTTGATTAACGGACATACAAATGGATATTAGTTGTTGCATAGCAGATTTACAAAATAGTTCATTAAAATAGGAATTCGTTAAGCGAGGTAGGTTCAGAAAAATATCCTATCATGGAATTGAACTATCTATACAAAATTTCACCGAAACCTGACCTGAAGTTTTTGTAATTAACCACAATTCGTTATCTTTAGTAAATACCTACAAAATCCTGAAATGTGTGAAAATTCATTTTACATTCATTTTTTAATAGTGTTTGACATTTATTATTGTTATTAACGTTTCAACAAAAATTCATAAAAAATATTAGTTTTAAAACAATAGATTTACAAATATTTTCATTGAAAAAGGATTTGTTAAGCGGGCAATACCTGTAAAAATTATCCTCGATTGGATCTCACATAAGAGTTTCTCTCTTCGCTCAATCTCGATTTTTTAGAGGAAAATCTCGTAAAATATAAGAATTATTGTTGGACGTCAAGTCAAATGACAATGATCAGGAAGCAAAGTTTCGACAGTATGCTTTCGACAGTTTTGAAAGTAGTCGGCTCCTTTCAACAATAATAAAGTTGGGAACAAGATAATGGTCGTATTATGGGATCAAGTGTTTTCAAATGACTAGTTCTTTTTTGTAATCTTCCGGCTAAGGCTTGTGAACTAGGGTTGTATATCGAAGGCAAAACATCGATGTTTAACATCGATGTTAACATCGGCGCTTACTATCGATGTTGAAAAAACATCGAAGGAAAAACATCGACGTGTCGGAAACATCGATGTTTTATTAATATTAAAAAAGCTATTTATTTATATTATATAGGTTTTATTTAATAATGTAAAGATAAAATACGAAAAAAGTAACAATAATACACAAAAAGCATTTATTATATTTTGAAATAGAAATATTGCTTTTCAATAGTAATTAATTTCACATTAACTTTATTATACCCAATATAATAATCCTAATTTGTACCTACAGTCTATTCCAAACGATTAGACGGAACTAACCTAAATTTTCATTTTTGTAATTTGTCATTAGATATTTTTTTATACATTGAAGTTGACTTTTCCTGAACAAAATGATCAAAAGCTTCAATCAATCGGTAAGAGTAACTAGAATTGAAAATCTTGTTCCGCCTAAACCAAAGGAACAGACCTTACTATTTTTACATTTCTAAAATGAAATATTGGATTTTATTACAATACTAATATAGTAATCTTAATGTTAATTTTTTATTATTTAACATAAAAATAACACTGTCATATACAATTATTTTTATACTTTTTTAAGTTGAAATAAAGTCTGTTCCTTTGGTTTAGGCGGAACTAGATTTTCAATTCTAGTTACTTTTACCGATTAATTGAAGCTTTTGATCATTTTGTTCAGGAAAAGTCAACTTCAATATATAAAAAAATAGCTAATGACAACTTACAAAAATCCAAAGATTGGAGGAATAACAACTGGGAAAGTTTCAACAAGACTCAAAAAGAAAAAGTGTGTTGGCGTCGTTGGTCGTTCGCATTGTTTGCAAAAATTAGAAGTTTTTTCTTATTTTTTCGTATTCTGCTAACTGCTAAGAAGAATAAGAACTAACACTATTAGTATTGTTATATCGCAATAGATGGCGCTTATATTTTGTGTACTAATTTTAAAATAAATTTTTAAGATTCCAGCGCCTCTAGCGGTAGTTTCTGAATTTCAAAGTTTAAACATCGACATCGGTAGTAGACATTGATGTTTTATCGATAATATCGCCAGCTGACCATCGATGTTTTTAAAATAAACATCGATGTTTTCGAAACATCGATGTTTTTTCCCATCCCTATTATGAACGGAACGTCGATATTTTGGATTGACTTTAATTACGTTTTTGGTTGTTTGTCTTTATTGGTCAGGATCTTGTGGGTAGCTGGAGCACAAGATTAATTGTGCTCCAGATTTACATGATTTATTGGCTCATTAATATAGTTATATAATTGATTTATTGAAATAGAGGTACCAGACAAAAGTCCTTACCCTCATAGTCAATACAATTTTATTAAATGAGTATCTTAAACTATATTTAACCTAACTTAACCTAAGCACATATTAGGGATATTTACAGTGAAAAAATAAAATGTAAGAAATACAAAAAATAAAAAACCTGTCACATATGACAACATATTGTGTTATTAATTTATCGTTATCGTCTTGCAATTATTATTTTTGGTTTCTTGTGTTTCGTCCTGCTGTATTCGTCGTAGTTGCCGAGGTTTTCAATTAGTGGGTTCTGAAGTCCTTTGAGTTGCCCATACAGTGGCTTGTTGAACTATGATGTCTAGGCTAGGTATTACTTTAAAATCGTTTAGTTGAGTTGTGTTGCGGACATAGTATAGACAGTTTGCTACGATTCTTAAAAATTTGTTCTGTATGATTTGTAATTTATACAAATGTGTTTTTGCGGCAAAGGCCCAGGCTGGTGATGCGTAAGTAAGAATAGGTTGTATTAAGGATTTGAATAAAAGGTGGAGTTTGAATAACTGAGTTTGCTACGTCGATTGATCATAGGGTATAGTAAGTAGAGTCTGCTATATGCTTTGTTTAAAATATTTGTAATATGAGTATGCCATACTAATTTTTTGTCGATTGTCACACCCAAGTATTTACTGTCGTTACTCCATTTGATAATTTTACCATTTAGTGAAATATTCGCCATCTTTTATACCAGTGTTCGGCTTTTTTAATATAGTCATTTATGGTGATGGTTATATGTTCTGGGGATTTATCCTGACAGAATATAGCAGTGTCATCTGCATATATCGCCAGATGTAGATCTGGAGTGGCTGGCTGAGGAATGTCATTAATGTAGATGTTGTATAAGGCCTACCTTATATGTTGTATAGGCCCTAGCCTAGGAGGGATCCCTGAGGTACGCCGGCAATAGCTGTTCGAATTGCTGAGCTAGATTTATTTATTTGAACAAAAAACTGTCTATTCTGTAGGTAGGATTTTATTAAATGAATTATTCGGTTCGAAAATTTGTAGTGTCTTAATTTATATAATAATCCGTTATGCCAGATTGAGTCAAATGCTTTTTCGACGTCCAGAAATATTGCACCAGTTGATTTAAATTTGTTGAAGCCGGTAGTTATGAGCTCAGTCACCCTGAGTAGCTGTTGAGTTGTAGAATGATGCGAACGGAAGCCGAATTGCGCTCATTAATATACAGACAAATGTTGGATTAAATGCAGGGTAAACACCACCCAAGTGTCTTGTGCCTTACATATTGTGGTGTAAAGACTATTCCAAATGATTAGACGGAACTAGATTTCAAATCTAGTCATTGATTGAAGCTTTTGTTCATTTTGTTCAGGAAAAGCCAACTTCAACATATAAAAAAATAGCTAATGACAACTTACAAAAATGAAAATTCCAGTTAGTTCCGCCTAGTCGTTTGAAATAGCCTGTAGGTCATGTAATATTGTCTCGTATGACATATTGTAGTGTGTCTCGTACTTTACATATTATGGTGAAGGTCACGTAGAAGTGTCTCGTGTTTCGCATTGTCGAGTATCACGTAGAATTAACTTGTGTCTCATATTGTCCCATAATATGTGACACGATACAATTCTACGAAGCCTACAGATACCTCACAAAATATTTTTAAACACAAATTTAAATTTTAGCCACGAGTGTAGATAATCAGATCAATTCTGTAAAAGGTTACTGTGTAATAACGTTACTACAACATAAAATATTATAAAAAATACAATGACTTTCATTCATGATAGTAACTGACCTTGCTCATATTGACGAATTTAGTAACTATTATCATAGTAACAGAGTTACAGAATTGGTCTGAATGTGTCTCTCTTGCACCTATTGCACGTTACAGGAGAAAGTTTTTAATTAATTGTTCAGACAATTGATAAGATTTTCAAAAATTACAAAAATCGGTCCACTAATTTTTACGTGATGCTCGAACAAAACTTCTGTTAAATCCTATAGTCCGTTTAATCGTTGGAATGCAGTACAGGGCAAACGAAGTAGTTCTTTTTGATACCGTCTAATGGGTTCTCCCAATCACACTATCATTTTCTTCCTTGTCGAGGTTGCCAGCTGTAAATTGCGCTGGTCGTTGGAAACGCGGCATAAATGGTTTATCATTTTTTCCTGATTCTTTTTTACATTTGATTTGAATAAATTATCAATAAAACAATATAAAATTCCGCATAATATTGTGGATTCATTGACATATTTGACACTTTTACAACATTTGGCAACACCGCTCCCATTTGCCATAAGAGCAATAATGCATTCTAACGTTTGAACGGGCTATAGTCACTGGCTATAAATGACTTATTGACTCGGTGCAGATAATAATAATTACTAATAATAACGATTAGGATCCTTTTGTTCTTTTTCTCACACTTTTAACTCAAATAAATTTAGGGCCGGATTCATAAACGTTCCTAATCCTCACCTCATCCTCACCTCATCCTCACCTCATCTCACACTCATTTTAGGTTGAGTCGTTCCGTCACTCACTTTTGTTATTCATAAACATTTGTAAATGAGTCACTAACTTGAGGGACGGTTGAGGGAAAACGTCACTAATTTTATGACGTCAAAATAAAATAATACGTAATAGCTATGGAAACGTTTTGGTAGTGATTGTAATAAACATTTTAACAGTAGTGTATTGTCAAAAACTCAATTCAATAAAATATAGTGTATTTTATATATATTGTTGTTTTTATCATTGCAAGTAGAATATTTATGACAGGTGACGCTGCCCAATGCATACAGATGACGACTACACCTTCAAAAGACGACTCCACTCCCAGGGGATGTGATTTTTAAATAGATTAATTTTTACAATAGTCAAATAATCTAATTACCTAATTAAAAGTAATAGGAAAATAGGCAAACAAATAAGAAAACTGCGTACACATCAAGAGCTACTGTAATTAAAAAGAATTAGAAGTTATAATGAAGAGCTCAGAAAAAAATATCCCAGAAATTCATATCTTTCGTCCCGAAGAATATCGGCTTAAAATATATGTGTAAACAACAGCTGCAAGAAATAAGAAAAAATATAGCCGAACAATAATTGATGCAAGAAACTTTAAAAACTAAAATTTTAGGAAAACTTATAATGTTATAAGCTGTTCACTTTTGTAAGAACACACTATGGTCTATTTCAAAGTAGAAAAAAGTAGATAGCGCTGCGAACCGAGTACGATTTACACTGATCAAATACAGTATAGCGGGAAATTTAAAATAAGTTACAACTAGAGCATGGGCGTAGCAACTGGGTTAGCAAGTGATTTTTTTTTTTTTTTAATATAAAATAGGTTAATAAGATATTGAAATAAACAAGGCAGATAATTACGTTACTTATACGGCACTTACGTTATTTATACGACATAAATTCAGTTTAATGTAAAATTTGAAAAAGTTAAAAAAAGATTAATTTTAAAACTTATGTACTATATATAAAAAGAGAGATTTGGCTAAAAGAGTTTAAACAAAGCAATAAAACAAACAATATATCTTCAGAGCTAAAGTTTCTTATTTAAATAATTATTGTAAATAAAAATTAAAAATATATGTATATATGAAGGTCTAAAAATTATATCAATAACTTCTTCTTTGGGCACAATCAGCTGGGCTGTCTTTTGGCCTCACATTAGTCCTCTCTCTTGATCTGTTAAATGTCAAGTGTCAAAAAATATTTATATGTCAGATAACCTAAAAAATATATAACTGCGTAAAAACAAATTACATGGAGAATTTTCTCCATAAAATCTACGCCAAGAATATAAATGAAAGTCTAACTATGTAAATAATAACAAAATATATGAGAAAAATTAAATAATATAAATAATATATATTTCCAATGTACGACACTGAACATCTGTCAACTTGGACTAAAAACAATATTTTTACAGTGTAATAGGGATGACAATTTAAACCAATCCGAAGCAAGGACAAACTGCTCCTATCTTCTTACACACATTTTTCTACTTTGAAATAGACCATAGATCTGGTTATTTTGGTTACTTTTATGGTGTGTTACTGACTTAAAAATATTCCTTACGCTGTAAAACCGACTTTAGGTTGATAAGGTTATGAGCATTAGGCAGCAGTCTGACTGATCGAGTGCTGTCGATCGTTTGCTGTCGAGCAAATTTCAAACACACGTTAACTAAGGGCATGAGTCGCACTGAACCATCGTTTGCCGTCAAGTAGCATCAAGTTGTTTGTATTTCAAACCGGTTTGAATTTCACTCGACGCTCGACGCTCGAGGCAATAGCACATGCGCATTTAAGCATATTAGTTCATAACCATATATTATTTGACAGTTGGAACGTCAAAAAAAAAACAAAATTACAATATAGAGTAAAATGGACTCGCTAATTAGTAAAGTGTGGAGTACAATCGAGACTGATTTATTAATCAATCTAGTTAGAGAAAACGACGATCTCTATGATCAATCACGGACATAAATTAATTTTCAGTACTTGATCAGTCAGACCAGCTTTTAAATTTTTAAATGACGCTACACGACTCGACGCTACGTTACACGACGGCGCTCGATCAGTCAGACTGCTGCCTAATTGAGATATAATTTTTCATTATGACATATGTCAAATGGATCGACATTTTAAAAAAGTGACATTTTTTAATAACAACATGACATACAGCTTCAAAGGTGCAAACTATTAAAAACAAAATTCCTTCTTAGTTTGTTCTTACAAAAGTGAACTGCTTATACAGTCTGTTCCAAACGGTTAAGCGGAACTAGATTTTGCAATCTAGTTACTTTCATCGTTAAAATCGTGCCTTTCGGCCGTTTTGTTTAAGCTTTGTAAATCATACTTACAATAAACATTTTTTGGTTAAAGTTAATATCATTTTAAAATGTCATTTTCTTTATATTTTGATTTTTTGTGTCATTCTTAATACAAATTTCCCATTTATTTATTTTTTTTGTCTATAAATATAAAAAAAAAATATTTAATTTTGACATATGTCATTCGTTTCCATGGTTTCATTGTTGGAATTTTAAATTTTGACATCCCAACGTGAAAAATGAAATAACCCAAGCAAGGTCCCTCCTCGTGACAACCTAAAAGAACTAAATTCCCATTTAGTTCCGCTTAACCGTTTGGAACAGACTGTATATAAATAATTTATTATAAATAAATATACAACATAATTATAATAAACTAGCTGAGTACCCGTGCTTTGCTACGGTATATTGACGGTCTGCCATCATCGTGCAATTATTATAAGTCATGGTTCTCTATAGATCACATTGCTTACTCTCTCCTCAAGTGTAGATTCACCCCGTTAAAGGCTCATTAGTGTAAAATTTTCAGTTCGTTACTAAACATGTTACTGAATTTCATATCTCTATGTCAAGGGACGTTCTTTCGAATAAAAAATACCAATTTACCCCTTTAGGGATGAAATTTAAAAAACTTTCAAAACGCTTTCTAAATATTTTAAATAGAAAATTATGTAGCAAAATGGAATGTTGTAACTCAGGAAATAAAAAGGTTTCTATAATTCACTCCAAATGTAGATTCACCGCTTTAGGGGTTGAATAGGGCAAAATCCTGAATTACTGTTTCAAAAATTTGTTTGGTTAACCTTTGTAATCCAAAACCAAGTCAATATCTCATTGGTCCTAAGGTATATTGAGGAATCCTTCAAATCACATTTCACCCCTTTAGGGCTCGAATTTCGAAAAATCTCTACTTTGTGAGTGCTTACATCATGGAAGGAATATACTTCCCGAATTTCATGTCTCTATATCCACGGGAAGTTCTATCGAATAAAAATACCCATTTACCCCTTTAGAGGTGAAATTTAAAAAAACTGTCAAAACTATTTCGATATATTTGAAAAAGACACCGGTGTGCCAAAAAGGAATGTTATAACTCAATAAACACAGAAAATACGACGGGTTATATAATTCACCCCGAATATAGATTTACCCCTTTAGGGGTTGATTAGGAAAGAATCCTGAAATTAATTTTTCGGCATTTGTATAGGTTATCTTTATAAGCAAAAGCCAAGTCGATATGTTATTGGTCCTAAGAGATATTAAGGAATCCTTGATATCACATTTCACCCCTTTAGGGGTTGAATTTAGAAAAATCTCGTCATAGAGGGAATATACTTTACGAATTTTATGTATCTCGTCCAGATGACGTTCTATCGAGTTGAAAATACCCATTTACCCTTTAAGGGGTGAAATTTTAAAAAACTGTCAAAACCAATTCGACATATTTTAAAAAGACACCGATATGCCAAAAAGGAATGTTATAAGTCAATAAACACAGTAAATACGAAGGGTTGGTTAATTCACCCCATAGGGTTTGATTTAGACAAAATCCTGAAATAAGTTTTCGGCATTTATATGGGTAATCTTTTTAAGCAAAATCCGAGACGAAATCTTATTAGTCCTAAGAGGTATTGAGGAATTCTTGCAATCACACTTCACCCCTTTTCACTCCTTAGGGGTTGAATTTCGAAAAATCTCGTCAATGGGTGCTTACCTCATGGAGGGAATATACTTTGCGAATATTATGTATCTATGTCCAAGGGATGTTCTATCAAATTAAAAATACCCAATTACCCCTTTAGGGGTGAAATTTTGAAAAACTGTCAAAACCATTTCGAGATATTTTAAAAAGACATCTATATGCCAAATAGGAATTTTATAACTCAACCAACACAGAAAATACGGCGGGTTCTATAATTGTCCCTGATTGTACATTCACCCTTTTAGGGGATGATTAGGACAAAATCTTGAAATAGGTTTTTTAACATTTATAAGGATAATCTTTATAAGCAAAAACCAAGGCGATATATTATTGACCTAAAAGAAATTGAGGAATCCGTGTAAACACATTTCACCCCTTGTCACCCCTGAGAGGTCGAATTTCGAAAAATCATTTCTTAGGGGGTTCTTAAGTCATAAAAGGGATATACTCCCCGAATTTTATGTTTCTTTGTCAAGACGAAATTCTATTGAATAAAGAATACCAATTTAGCCCTTTAGGGCTGAAATTTAAAAAAACTGTCAAAACCCTTTCTAAATATTTTAAAAAGACACCTATATGCCAAAAAGGAATGTTATAACACAATAAACACAGAAGATGCGAAGGGTTCTATAATTGTCCCTGATTGTAGATTCACCCTTTTAGGGGATGATTAAGACAAAATCTTGAAATAGGTTTTTTAACATTTTAGTGGATAATCTTTATAAGCAAAAACCAAGGCGATATATTATTGACCTAAAAGAAATTGAGAAATCCGTGTAAACACATTTCACCCCTTTTCACCCCTGAGAGGTCGAATTTCAAAAAATGATTTCTTAGGGGTTCTTAAGTCATAAAAGGGATATACTCCCCGAATTTTATGTTTCTTTGTCAAGACAAAATTTTATTGAATAAAAAATACCAATTTAGCCCTTTAGGGGTGAAATTTAAAAAAACTTTCAAAACACTTTCTAAATATTTTAAAAAGACACCTATATGCCAAAAAGGAATGTTATAACACAATAAACACAGAAGATGCGAAGGGTTCTATAATTCACCCTGATTGTAGATTCACCCCTTTAGGGGTCGATTAGCACAAAATCCTGAAATAAGTTTTTTAATATTTACATGAGTAATCTTTGTAAGCAAAAATCAAGTCGATATCTTATTGGACGTAAGAGATATTAAGGAAACCGTGAAGCCACATTTTACCCCTTTTAACCCCCTTTTCACCCACTTAGAGGATGAGTTTCGAAAAATCCGTTCTTAGTGGGTGCTTACGTCATGGAGGGAATATACTCGCCGAATTTCATGATTGTAGGTTCAGTGGTTTGGGCTGGGCGTTGATTATGAGTAGGTAGCTTAGTTACGATTTTATATATATAGATTTACTTATAATTTTTTTTTTTTTTATAAGTTTATAAAATGGCGTTGAATAAAAGCTGCTTTTATAGCATTACCACCGAGAATAAGCCCAGACAATCGATTTTCTTCAAATATCATTTTAACAGAACTACTATTAAATATCCTGCTATCATGGACAGATCCTGGCCAGCAAATATCATTGTCCAAGACTTCACAGTTTGCACCTGTTACTACTTGCACGTTTAATCACATCTAGCTTTTTCTACTTCAAAATATTTCCACATTTCTGCCTCCTGGATTTCCTATTTCGATATGGGTACCTTCAATCCAAACAGTGACTTTAGGAAAACCAGTGATATTAATTAAATCCATAAAGATTTTTTTTTTTCGATATTCTCGTTAGTTCCGTGAAATCTAACACATCTACCCAGGTATACAGCAAAATTTTCGGCAACTTATTTTATTATTTTGCATATCAAAGGTTGATTAAGTAAATGTAAGTCGCCATGTGTTCTCTTAAATAAAGATATATTATAATGAATTAAGAAATATAATTTGTCATATCTAATAAAATTATGCCTGCCACAGCTGGAGGAATAGGCAACCCATGCTTCTGTAGTACCCCAAATTTTGGATATACTGTAGGAAATATTTTATGTGTTATAGTGATTCTTAAGAAATGAAATCGCTGAATAAGTTCATAGTCAGTGATATTTTGAAGAGGATCTTAAACGTCCCGCATATACCACCTGATAAAAACAATTATTTTGTATTAAAAAATAGGTTACTGTTTCTTTTTTACGTTCCAAATGTATCGATGCACATTTAAATAAACATTTTCAACTTCTGCATACTCTAAAAAATCATTATCCACATTAATACAAATATATTACTATATTTATATAAAGCAAAATCTTAAATGAGTAAAATTTAAGGTTACCAGCTACTGGCCTCAAATCTCACTCACTATTCACTCAAATTTGACAGATAAGTGAGTGGGCAATGAGTTACTAATATCCAACTTTTGTTTCTGAATTCTAAATGACTGACTCATTGCCAATTGAGTTTGAGGTGAGGGTGAGGTGAGGATTAGGAACGTTTATGAATTCGGCCCTTAGTTTGTTTTAGTTTATGTTGGATAATTTTTAAGCAGTTGACGTGTAGTTGTGTTACGAATAAGTAAATTTTTCTTATTACTTTGTTTTTAATATTATCATGTCGATCTTGGGAAAGCAAGGAAGAATTAATCGCCGTGGTAGCGTTGTTTGTAAAGATAAAGTGTATTTGTTAAGTTTCTGTAAAGAAATTACATTTCGTTTGGGGTTATTAAAATAATATGATTAAACTATTAAGATGAAATTTGAATTGATGCAAGATGCAAATAACAAATACTACAGTGTGGCGAATATTGTTAAACAAAGTAAAGGACAAAACATCGGAGAAAAAAAAAAAAAAAAAAAAACGGTGTGGTAAATGCGTATTTAAGAAGTTGAAAGAGCAAGAAGGCAAGGTTATTGGAAGAATCATATGATACTTATATTAAAAAGCAAACTGCAGCATTGGACTTTTTATACAAAAGATTAATAGTGACTTAGATTATCCAAGAATTACTTTTATTTGAATAAGTCATTTCATTAAATTCTGGTCGATAATACCTCCTCTAGTAAATTATAAATTAAATTAATAACCAATATTATCCCAATGATGATCTAAATTGGTGTTTGTGGGAGTTTCATTTGAATTCTGCTGGTCGAAGTCAACTGGAGAAGGTGTTGAAGAAACAAACGAAGAATGTGGGGAGAGTTTTAGTGAGTAGTTCATTTCTTGAGTCATTGTTGGCAAAAAGATTTGTTGTGGAATAACTGCTTCGTATTTCTGTTGTTGCAAGAAATTTTCGAGTAACATCATTGTTCTTATTTTGAACTGCCTTAAATGATCATCTGATAATCTGGCGACGTCAGGTAATAAGCTTAAAAGGAACATTCTCCGATGATCTTCGGTTCTTGCACCATCTTTTTTTGTGTCATCTATTAATGTGTTATCAACCTCGTTGATATATTGTTTAAACTTTTTCTTTCTTTTTCCTTTTGATGAACAGTGTGGTTTTTTTGATTGTATCACTTTCTCAATTTTCAATTCATTTAATTCTTGTTGATTTTGGTCTTCCAAATTACTCTCATTTAACTCTAGGCTTTCTTCATTTACTTCAAAGGGCGAAAAGTTTCCTGTGTTTTCAGAATGTTGAACAGGTCTTACGTGAGGTATAATAAATTTGAGGACATCTTTTAAATAGTAAGGTTTCTTCGATTTAGCAGAAGATCCACTTGGAGCTGATTTTAAGCTTCTGACAAAACCATTTCGAATGTTTTTCCACCTTTCTTTACAATCGACAACTAGAAAAAAAATATATATCTGAACCAAAATAAATATGCAAAATGATTATAAAGTAGGGGTGAGCAAAACGTAGATCGCGGGCCACCGGTGGATCGACAAAAAAATATTGGGGTGACCGCCTGAATTAAGAGAAAAGTATCATAACTGACCCCACACTACGCTAGACGGCTAAACGTAAAAGAATAGTATACGAGGGTTGCCTTTTAAGTTTTTACAAACGACCACTAGATGGCAATATTGAAATGTGTTATTACTAAATTCGTAAAATTTGACATTTGTTATTGTGAAATCAGTGGCAGCTTATAAATTGACCGAGTAGTTTGTTGGCAGTGAGAGTTAAAAAAAACAAGTTTGTGAAAAATGGATATTACTCGTGAAGGTTCTCGTTGGATGATTTTGTACGATTTTTGTATAAGGCTAAATCAACAACAATGCATAGATTCGCTTCGTTTAACTTTTGGTATTGAAAGAATTGGTTTGCAGAATTGCATCGTGGTCGTGCGTCCGTCAGTGATGAATCTCGTGAAGGTCGAACATAATTAGTTGTGATTCAAAAAAAACATATATGCTGTGCGCAAAATGATTGAAAAAGATCGGCATGTGACTCACCGTGACATAGAGGCATCCTTTGGTATATCGCAGACTGCAATACATTCGATTTTGCATGAACATTTAGCTGCGAAAAAGATTTGTTCCCGATGGATTCCGCAATTTGACCGAAGCTCAAAAAAGGCTCATATTGATTGGTGTAAAAGAATGCTAAAAAATTTAACATAGGCACTGCAAAATCCGTATACAACATCGTTTCAGGTGACGAAACTTGGATTTATTCATATGAACCGGAAACTAAGCAACAATCAAATGTTTGGGTCTTCCAAGATGAACCGAAACCCACAAAAGTTGTTCGTTCACGAAACACTTCCAAGAAAATTTTTTCGGTTGTAATTCTATGATTGCGAAATGAGCCATTCCTTTAGAAGATCGGAGAACAGTTAATGCTGAATGGTATACAACAATTTGCTTCCCAGAAGTCATCGACAAAATCAGGAAAAACAACCAAAAACGTCGCATCATTCTTCATCATGACAATGCAAGCTCCCCCACAGCACGTCAAACAATTGATTATTTGAAGGAGAAAAATATCGAATTAATGTCTCATTGCCCGTATTCACCTGATTTATCCCCTAACGCCTTTTTTGTTCCCCAATGTCAAACAAAAAATGCGTGGACAGCAATTTTCATCACCTCAAGAAGCTGTATAAGCCTTCGAAAACGAAGTTTTTGAGATACCAACTTCAGAGTGGAAAAATGTTTCGAGAAATGGTTTGAACGCATGCAAAATTGTGTGAATCTTAACGGTGAATATTTTGAAAAGCAATAAAACAGATTGTTCAAAAAACAATTTTTATTTCTCTTATTTTTTGTAAAACTTTAAAAGGTAGCCCTCGTATTCTGTAACAAGGTTGGAAAGAGAAAATTTGATGTGTGAGGAATCACGAGTATCGAATTTTCTCTTCCAACCGAATCACAGGCCCTACTTTCTCCACGACCACCAGAAAAAAAAAAGAAAATTAACAAATAATTATTTTAACAAATAATTTACATTACATAACATTGTCGGCCTTGGTAGCGTAGAGGTAGCGCTCCTGCTTCACGAGCCAAAGGTCCCGGGTTCAACAAATTAATTAATTATTGAAACTTATTTTTTACTTATTTTTTGTTACTTTTAGTTTAATTTGCCGCACATCGGCCACTATTTTAGTTTTGTTATGGCCGGTATTATAAAAACATAACTAAAGACCCAACTAAGTAGTTGTAAACTAAATTTAGTTTTTTTCACTTATTAACTTCATCTTCAATTTGTTCTAGTAATAATTGGTTTAAAACAAACAGACTTGCCATGATTCATTCTAAAAATGGATTTTTTCTGGCTATTTGACGTTTAGAGGTTAGAATTACAGCTGGTTAAAAGTTAACACCATGTATTTGGCTGGAGTTAATATTCCAAAAATATCCTACTGAATTAACCACACCCAGGTTAAAATTTTAATGCCATCGAGTTACAGAATAACAAAATATTGTAAAGCGTGGTTAAATTTTTTTAACTTCGACCTTGAGGTTAATTTTTAACTTCGACCTTGAGGTTAATTTTTAACTTTTTAAGATACAGAATAGACCCTATAACCTATAATTTTGACAGTGAAAAAGAATTATATAGTAGAAGTTAAAAAGTATTTCAAATGGAAAAAAAAAACGGGATAGAGGCAAAAATTATACAGAAATTGAAAAAGAACAATTAATAGATATAGTGCATAAATATAAGTCAAGGACTTTATTTAATAATCAATTAATTCAAAAATAGACAAAACAGTATTTTTTGAAAACCGAAACCCGTGTTTTTATTGTTCATCATCATAATAATTAAAGGGGTGTCTTCTTTCAAGAAATTCTCTAGGCTGACGTATTCTTGAATTTTCATCATTATCACTGTCAGAAATACTGTTTACGGATGGTGATGATCAGTGGCGCACCCAAGGAAATTATTTAAATAATTTTGTCTTTCGCCTCCCCCCCAACGAAAAATTTTGGGTGCGCCAGTGGTGATGATAGACTACTGACAGATGATACTGTAGGTCATCAGTAAATTTGACCTGTAAATTTTGTGTTTTTTATATAATTCGTCTCAATTTGTAATACGAAACTAGATCTGGTTACTTTGGTGACTGTTGTGGTGTAAACAGACTTTGGCGTATCCGTGTGAACCAATACTATGATAATATTATAAATGTATTGTCAATATACAACATAAAAAATGAACTTTCCTTGTTAGGTACGTATTACAAAATGAGACATACAATATATATATATATATATATATATATATATATATATATATATATTATTATCCTGACTCGTCAAGATCATTCACTCATATATATATATATATATATATATATGAGTGAATGATCTTGACGAGTCAGGATAATAATTGTGTTTCTTCTTTAATCGTCAAATAGGTAGGAAAAATAATAAATTAGTTTAATTCATTGGGACGTTTCGCATATATTTTAGTTTTATGCATCTTTAGCCTGTGATATGCAGTTAATCATCAGTGGCTAATGTAATGGACGTACATTATGAAATACGGTGGTCGTTGTAATAAAAACTTAGTGTAAAAATTAAAATTTAAAAATTATAAAAAAATATATAAAAAATCACTATTGTTTGTCAAATAAAAAACCGTAAATAACTGTTTACGTGTCAGTAGTTTAAAATCAAGTGGGATTTGATACAAAATACTATTGAGTTTCGTTCCTTAATCTACGTTTTAAAAGCTTCCTTTTGATACCACATAATAAATTTTAAAAAATAATAATTTTTTTAGGACACAAAAATTCGTTTTTTTTCGAAGAACTAATCTGATCAAAAATTCCAGTTGAACTATTGCGGTTATCATCATTGTACATTATTGAGAGTTTTTCCAGGTTTTTAAATCAACCCCTTTGGGAATTAGAGTGGGGAACAATAGTTTTTTTACACATTTAGGGCGAAAATCCCATAAAAAAATGATAAAAAAGGGAAACATTTACTGGTTTATCCACGCATTAAAAGGTTTCATATGTTACCCCAATCATAATTTTTGAAAAATATTTATTTTTTTGTTGACTACATATTTGTTTATATTTTTCCTGCCAGGCGTTTTTTTTTTTTTGAACTTTCAATAATTTACTTATATGTGGGTCAAAGAGTTGTACAAGTATGTCAAATTTCAACTTTCTAGGTCCAGCAGTTTGGCCACAATTTCTACAGACAGACACATGAATGAGTGATGATCTAAAAACAAACTTTTATATAACTATAATTTATTTCCATAAAGTATTACAAAGATTCAGTGGCGCGCCCAGGGGGGTGCCCCTCCCAAGAAGGAGGGAAATACCATTTTTAAATTTTTTATCACTATTTCTTAGGTATATATATGGATGTAAAAGGAGATAAGGACTTTTTTTTTTGGTCACCACTTGTATTTTACAAGTGAGGCCCTTTTTTTAGGTCCTCACTAGTATTTCAAAAGCGAAGAACTTTTTTTGTCTTCCCCCCCCCCCCCATAAAAAATTCCTGGGTGCGCCACTGCAAAGCTTACAACTTTATGGCTGACTGGTGTCTAATAGATTACTTAAAATTAAATTTTTTTCAACCGCGTAAAGTGAATTCGCGTAAATGTATATTGCGTAAATGTAAACCGCGCAAATGGAGTGATTACTGTGCTTTAACATCTTCACTTCAGATTTCCCGATATTATTTAACTAATTTATTTTTAAATTCACATGTTGCTTTGCCTTAGCAATGGAATGAATGTATTTATAATAATTAAATTATTTTCAAAATATATTTTGTGCATACATACCAGTCCAATTCATTTCTTTACTTATCGCATTCCATGCTTTATCTGTTATATCTTTTCTAGAGTATTCAGTTAATGCACGATCATATAAACATGGATGATTCTCAACTTCTAATATAAATTTTGTTGTATTTTCACTCATATTGTCAAAGAGACAAAATAAAATCGTGCAACAAATGGCTGCAAAGTTATGCGTTGTACGCTTAGTAACTGTCGGGTCACTACGCCTAATACCCTTTTCACACTAGATCTTTAAGACGATTGAACTTAAACTTCATCGATGTTTAATATCGGTTTGCTTTCACACTTGATGTTTAATTTGAAGAAGAAATCTCCATGTAAAGCTAGTATGTATTGCCAACATAATTTCATATCGTTTGAATTTATTCTGTCATTATTTTGTATATCGAGGTTAGGAGAAGTTTATTTTTTATATTTATTTAAATAATAACGCAAATAATCTTCTCATAACCTCGATATATAAAATGATAACAGCTGAACATAGATAAAAGAAGAGAAGCACAAATTTAAGGAGTATTTTTTTATAATGGGAATTAAGTTGGCAATGCGGGCGAAGTTTAAGACGCAGATCTCTGTCTTAAACATCGGTCGTGTTTAGACGAGGCCGTACGGTTTCACATTAGCGTTTAAAGATCCATTCACTTAAACATCCGATCTTAAAGATCTAGTGTGAAAAGGGTATAATACCACGAAGGTTGCATGGTATGACGAATACGCTGCGTTGCAGCTTCGTGTACAGATAAGCATTTAAGTGCAGTGGCGTACAAAAGTTAAACAACTAGTACTGCACTACAGGCCCGGACTGACCATAGGGCAGATCAGGCAAATGCCCGATGAGCCGCCTGCTCAAATGGCCGTCTAACCAACACCGCTGGGTGATTACTTCGCGAAAAAAATTATACTATTTACGTATAACGTAACAAAGTACATATCTTATGCATTGCATGGATTTCGGACATATAATCCAGACCGATTAAAATGAACACGGAAGCGCAGAAACCCGACCAGTGCTGTACAACAACAAACCTAATGTTACATTCAAATATGCCAGTCTTTTCAGCTGCATGCTTCCACGATATTTCTGTCACTTACCGAAATATTTTTACTTCCTTCAAGTAACATAAACTACAATTTGAATAGATATGCTTAATGATAATGAGCCTACACAATAACTGCACGAGTGTATGTGCACGTGCAGGGACCTAGACAGGGGGGGGGGGGGCATAGGGGGCATTTGCTCCCCCCAGGATAGTTTAAATCCCGGTTAGTTCACCTTATACAAAATATAATTTAGGTTGTTAGAAGTTTTCTTCATCGGAGGTGACAAAAAAATTTATAAATTTACCGGACTTTTATTATTTAATATACTACAAAAGACCTAGAACAAGGGTCGGCAACCTGCGGCTCTTTTAGAAATTTTTGTGGCTCTTTGAAAATTGGCTGGTTTTTATTTTAAAATAATCTATTTTTTAATTTTTAACTTTCTGCCTGTACTATACAGGGTTTGTATTTTTCAGAATGTTTTACGGTGCAATTCACGCCCGGTAATTCCCCGAGTTACTGCATATTCCCTTTAGAAGAAGTTATTTGTTTCGAAAAAAAGTTATCTGTATGTGTGAATGATTTACGTGCAAAAACATTTTTACATTTTATTAATTTACAAAAACATGTTATTAATGCAATTTTTTTTTTTGCACAAACTATTGTTAACATGAAAGAAGCTTTTCGAGATAGATTTTAAGAGTTTAGAAAATATAAAGCTACACTAGATTTTTTGACAAAACCAATTGAAGTAGATATGTAGCAATTACATTTATCACCTTCAATTAGTGGATTTGAAATTCAAAGGTTTATGGAATTATATATTCTTAAAACTTAATTCTGAACTGGAAAATTTAGAAAGAAAAAAGTGAATTTTATCTTCCCAGCATAAGTGGACAGAAATTCGCAATCTTCAAAATGTAGATAAAGTTCTTTTCGAAGCTGGGAACCGTATTCCAGAATCGTTCAATCTTTTAAAAAATTATGCTTTTGGGCTACTGACAATTTTTGGATCCACATATTACTGTAAGCAAATCTTTTCACATATGAAATTAATAAAGAGTCAGTTAAGAAGTAATCTTACTGACCTGAAACTAGAGTGCTGCCTTAAGTTAAAGATTACTGAATATTCACCAAATATTGAAGTCTTATAGAACACTATACAGGAGCAATCGTCCCATTAAAAAAATTATTATATTGTAATATACTGGCAACTACAATAGGTATCACAAACTAAATGAATAAGTAAATATTAATTTATTGTAATACTTGATTTTAAAACAAATAAACAATTTTTACGTTTTTTTCTTAAATATAGCATATATTTTTTAGCGGCTCTTCCATGTTATTGTATTTTTTTTCAATATGGATTTGGCTCTTTGTCACTCAAAGGTTGCCGACCCCTGAACTAGAACGCTATTTTCTACCCAATCCATGTAATTAAGGTCGTACCGACCAATTTTGAATATTTTGTTATTTTTGCCCCCCCAAGCTGAAATCCTGGCTACGTCCCGTGCACATGTATCTTTGACAAAAGTGTTTTTAGGAATGCAATATTGTAGTTTATAATGGAGATTTTCCAATTTATTTATATCAACTATGAATTGAATATTGGTTTTTAATGCATAGAAAAAAAGGAATATTTTGATTTGGGGATTTTCTATACTTTATAGAGTCAATTTATTTTGTTGATAACTTAAACAGGGTCTGTTATCTTTACAATAACAACAGTAGCAATTTTTACCCTGAGAGTGCAACATTTTCTCGTTTATTTCAGTCTTGCGTAAGATTTTACCCAGTATATCCTTCTAAAGCAGTGTTTCTCAATCAAAACCGTACCGCGGACCAGTAAAATATATAATTTTATAACGCGGGCCACTAATAATAATTTTTTGTTAATTTTTTGCAAGAAAACAAATATATTGTGCTACTAAATACATTTATTTTATTTGTAGAAAATCCGAGGACCACCTGTTGAGAAACACTGTTCTAAAGTGTGTGACTCTGAGCTAGACTTGTTTAGATAATTTATTATTTATGTGTGTGTGTTTTTTTTTTTGTTTGTTTTTTTTATATATAATTTGGTAAGTATTTTTAATTTTTATAACTGTGACTTTTATGATTGAGGCGTATGGTATCTTAAAAGCTTTTCATATGGTATCACAAACATGTTCAGAACTAAAAATTTTAGTGAGAGATTTTGATGCCGTACAAAAAGTTGCAAATGATTTTATTACTTGTGCGAATGAAGAGTTGAATAAATTTGAAGACTCTGAAATAGAAATACAAACAAAATTTCCTCAAAAAAGACTCAAGAATTGATGCCAGGTGAGACAGCGCGGGATGAAGTTGTTCTTGATGCAGCCACTGCATATACGATAAAAGTCCATAACGTTATTTTTGCCACAGTTTCAGTGGGAATGGAACGCCGTTTTCTCGCAAATGGGCAATTGTACGCCGATTTTTCGTATCTAGATCCGAAACGTTTCCCTGAGATACGTGATAACAAACTTCAATCTGGTGAACTAGAGGAGTTAAGCAAACTCATGTTAAAATTTGATGAAACAGCTACGGGTGAAAATTTGCGGACTGAACTAGAAATTTGCATTGGGAAAAACTGAAAAATTCTGAATTAGAAGATTACAAAATAATCAAAGATAATGACGAATTGACTTTGGAGAAAGAAGAAGAAGAAATGTGTCTAACATGTGAGACACGCCAATGTGCATGTAAAAATTGTGCTATTAGTTGTTACAAAATATTGTGTAGATTCAATATATTGACCAAAGCTTACAATTTAATTGGACTAGTATTAAAATTTTTGCTAACATTGTCATTGAGCCAAGTTGCTTGTGAAAGATCTTTTTCTACATTAAAAGTAATTAAAAATCGCATGAGGAGCCCTTATCTTCTGATAATTTTAATTCCTTCATGGCAATGGCGGTATAAAAAGACCCTGAATTTAGATAGCGACGACATAATCGATAAAGTGGCAGAAAGTAGTGAGCTTCTTCGAAAGTCATTAAATACAAATTGTTAAAATAATGTTCAAATAGTTATTTATGTATATGTATACATGTAGTGTTTTTGTGGGAAGTAGGGGGCCGACGTCTCTTAAATGCCCGGGCTGGTTTTAGGTCCCAGTCCGGGCCTGCTACACTATATAATACAGGTTCCGTCACTCGAAGGGTTGCCAATTATGCTGTAGTTTCGTCAATTATGAATCTTTTTATTTAATATTTTAAGACATTGTTGAAAATATATTGAATTTAATGAAAAACATGTCACTGTTTGATATGGTTACCTCTGGCGCGGATAATGTCATCAAGTCTTCCGATGAAGGCATTACACGCTGTACGAATGTGAGCCTGTGGAATTCGTTGCCATTCTCGACGAAGAGCTGACTGCAATGTTTTCACACTTTCATATTTGTTTGTTGACACCTTAGCCTTCAAAATGGACCATATGGAGAAGTCCATCGGATTCAAGTCTGGCGAGTATGGACTGTATATATGGACATAGTATACTATGAAATATACTGATGCGAAGAAATGAACTGTGGAATGGGATTTTGTAAAAATTGTTTGGTCAAACGACCTTTATGGGACGGTACCGAGTCCTGTTGAAATGTCCGGCAGTTGGCGCCAAATTATAATTGTGCCCAAGGAATCAACGCATCATTTAACACCTTTTGTTGGACACTTCCTGGTTCACCTAAACGCCCTGGTCGATAACAATGAGCGGAGGGTGACCATTTGCAGTTACAGCAGCCCAAACCATCACAGAAATAGGCGCTTGTTTACGCATAGCAACTCGATTGTCAAAATTGTCGCTGGACTTGCCCTTCAACCACACACGATCATTTTGTTTGTTTACGTATTGTTGAACAGTAAAAAATTTTTCATCTGAAAATACCAAATTTTGAGATCTTGGGTTTTGTACCAGTGTTAATACGGTACCTTTTGTTCTTGTAAGGCTTCAATTTAAGTTCATTTTTCAGTATGCGCCGTATGCTTGAGTCGGACAAGTTCAGATTTTTAGCAAATTTTGTTGCGGTCTGACGTGGGTTTCTTTGAATTCGAACCATTTCTGGCCATGTTGCTGTTTCTATACGACCGACTCCATGGCGTTTCGCGATGCTACCAGTATCATTGTAATGCTCAATGGTTCGCTACACAAACATTTTATTCACACGTTAATGCTGAAGCTCACGAACAATAGCTACTTGTGATTTTCCGGCCAAATACAAGGCAATCACATTATTACGTGTGAATTCCATTTGCAATTATTTCTTTTCAGTTACGACGTAGAACGATATGCTTATGGAAGCATATCGTTCTACGGTATGCTTCGATATGCTACGATATGCTACGATATGCTTATTAGGCTTGCAAACAACTTGATAGAGTAACACTTGTCAAAATATGAGCACGCTGTCATCAGCTGTTTAGCAGTTGCAGCAGTGTGAAGTTGGTAACATTCGAGTGATGAACCCTGTATATCAGGGGTCGGCAACACGGCGAGATTTTATGCGCCCTCGCTATCGAGACACACACATACTGAGCCCAATATCCACATCGCATCTATTGGTGATTCGACTTGAGCGATCAGCGCTAGATTAGACGACCTTGCGAACCACGATTGTTTATATATTTTACGTTTTTATGCGCCCTCAATAACATTTGAATTTAAATTGCGCGCTTATTGACAAAAAGGTTGCCAACCCCTGCTGTATACTAAGAAATATAATGACACACGAGGATTCCTACTTAAGTTTTTCCATCCAGTGATCGGTTCCATCGTTCAGGTGTCACCCTAGAAACGATATTTCCGTAGGTTTCAATCGCCGCTTCAGAGCTATTAAGTTTTAATTCGCGCATTTTATCTTTTTATAGAAGGGGAGAAGAAGAAGTCACAAGGCGCTAATTCGGGACTGTAAGGCGGATGAGTTATTTCTTCCACTCTTGAAGCGGTTAGGAACTCGGTAGTTCCACCTGCGTGGCATACTGGAATTGTAGGAATTATCTATATCCTAGTGATTACCAGGTTTTCTCCTGTACAGTCTATTTCACGATAACATGAAGTGACTATCTACTTATGGTCCTAAACACAGTGGGTGATAATTACAAATTACTCTAATCCCTTGTTTGTACCCATAAACTAGCCAGAGATGTATCAGGTATAAATTACATTACACCATGTAATGACACAATTGTAACAAGAAATAAACATAAGATATCATCAAAATAAACTTTATTTTTATTATAAATACAATTAATTTATAAAACTTATAATTAAATTTAAAACATTACAATTAGTATTTAAAACATTACAATAAAATAAACTTTAAATTAAATAATGTTTAAGATAAAAAAAAAATCTTACAAATCCATATCATTCTCTGAATCAGTCTCTAAATTAATGATTATAGTACGTTCTATTTGAATATAACTGTCCTCAGTTTTAATAACATGATTTACACAATTTTTCCAAATATCTACAGGGATATTTTCCACTTCTTTTTTTATAAGTTCTATCACAGTGTCGTTTAAAGTGGGAGAAACATTATTCCGTTTTATTCTCGCCTTTAACTGACTCCACATTTGTTCAATAGGATTGAATATACAATAATACGGAGGTAGTCGTAAAACTGTGTGTCCTTTGCATTGATAACTTTTTAATAATTTAATTAAACAATTTTTTTTTATAACTTTCTTCAAAGTAAATATCATTTTTATATAAAAAGTCTTGGATTTCCTTCTTACTGTTTGCACTATTCGGTACTTTATTTAGTTGCCGACTATGGTAACTTGCATTGTCCATAACAATAACACTGTTAGCCGGTATATTCGGGAGTAATTTATTTTCGAACCAGTTTTTGCACATTTCCGCCGTGGTATCGTCATGGTAGTCGAGTCTAGATCTTTGATATTTTTCGCAGAAAGCAAGAGTGTATTCGGTATCCATCCAGTTTCAGAACCTGCATGAAGTATTATAATACGTTTACCTTTTTAGACGGTGCTCTTGTTTGACATTTATTTGACGTATCCACCCAACCTTTTGAGTTTGTTTCATGTGTGTCGTACCAAGTTTCATCTAAATAAATTATTGACCTTTTATCTTCTCTGTATTTTCTAATGTTTTTTAAATAATTTTGTCTCAAAAGTTTTAATCGCTCTGACTCCATAAGGAACTGCTTTTTATTTAAAGTTTTAAATTGAAACCCTATACTTTTAAGGGCACGCCATGAGGTCACCTTTGAACAATTAATTTCACACTGGTCTTGGATTAATCTTTTGAGCAATATGTCCAATGTTGGCACATTTTGTTCGGTGTACATTTGGTAAATTTTTTGCCGTATTACATCTTTCTGGAAACCATCCAAACATTTTGATATGCCTGAATCCTTTCGTTTTCTTCTCCTATCAATGGATTTATTTACAATATTCCATACTGTTGTCATCGCTACTTTCGTTGCCTTGCTTGTCTCTTCTAATGCCGCTTGTTTGTTTTTGCGGTTCCTTAAATATAAATACACATTGGCCACAATTTCTTTAGCTTCTACAGGTAAATATATACAAGTTTTTTCCCGATTTTTTTTATTGTATCTTGCACTATATTATCATCTTCTATCATGGTCACATAGTCATCTGCTTCATTTACTTGCACACCCCTTTTCAAACACGCACTGAACTATTTAACACAAATCACAAGTTATCTGATAGAAAATTCAAAGCGAAGTGAAAAGATATTTAAAACATCTGCAATTTATACCTCATACATCACTGACTAGTTTATGGGTGCAAACAAGGGATTAGTGTTATTTGTAATTACCACCCACTGTGTTTAGGACCATAAGTAGATAGTCACTTCAACTTATCGTGAAAAAGACTATACCACAACCAGCCATAATGGTTGGCTCTACTATATAATCAATTAAATTGTTCACCTGTAAGAGTGTTCCATTATATAATTTTGGCGGGTTTATGTTCCTCAGCAAAATTGTCGATATAACTACTCTCAAAATAAGAGCATGTAGAAGTAATCCTGATGGGTTACGAACATTCAGGAATTCGACTGGATAGTGTCGACAAGCATGTAAGTACGGATGAGAGATTCAAACTGATCCAAGTTTACTTTTCCTGGACAAATTATCCTAACTTTGGAACTAAGGCACCAAAGAACCGATTTAAAATTACTTACAACGTGACGTAGCTATAGATAGAAGAAACCCGCATAAACATTGGATAGCAGTTCGGCAAGTACGGGTAATGAGTTAAATACAAACCGAAAAGATGATTTTTACACCCGCGTGAACATATATTATTATATATTTGGAACTATTAAACAGATTTTAAAAATTCTTTCAATTCTAATTAGTGCATGAATTGTGTACCAAGTTCGCCATTAAATAAATATATGTTGTCGCTCATAATTTTAAGAAAATGCGTTATATATGAACTGAAAACATAGATTTCGTTTTACCCGCGTGCACAAATGTCATTATAACTTTGAAACTACTGAACTGATTTTAATAAAACACAGCCTAAAATCTGTCCAGATGATGTACCTATATAAGAAAAAAAAAAAAAAATAATCGCATGAATGTCGGTTCAGCAGTTTTCGAGTAATGCGTTGAATATTAACCGAAAAGATAGATTTTGTATAACGAGGGTTGGAGGGTTGTCTCGTATATTTTGGAATTGCGTTAAACCAGTGCTGCCATCTGGCAACTGACGCTTCTATAGTAAAGATTGACATTTTTGACGGTATACGTACTCGAGCGTTTCGACGTACGGGCGCTATTTGTGTTGTTTACAGCAGCGTTTCCCAACCTTCTTCATGGTGAACCAGCTAGCCACCTAGAAAAAATTTGCGGACCGGTAAGTTTAAAAACTAATGTATATCGCAAAATTATTTAAAATACAAGTGTTAAAAAAAAAAAAAATGCCCTCCCCTCCAAACTACAAACCCGGAGATTTTATAACAAAATATCGCGGACCGGTGGTTGCGAAACGTTGCTTTATAGTAACTTGTAAAAATTCAGCTCGGCTAAAAATTGAATTAAATCGTAAACATTTTCTAGCGATTTTTTTTTTTATAACTTTCGACGTGTATTATTAACCCAACAACAGTGCATCGATGAACTTAATTCGACTTTTGGCGATGAAGCACCAAGAACTACTGTTTATCGATGGTTTGCCGACTTCATTCGTTGCCGTAGTTCGCTTAAGGACGAATTTCGTGAAGGTCGTCTAAAATCGTTGCGGAAAACATTAACGCTGTGTGTGAACTGATACTGCAAGATCGTCTTGGGCTTGAAGTGGGCTGGTGGTGGGTTTGCAAGGAGACACTGATGCAAAGGTAAATTTACTTTACATACTTTATATTTTGACTGTTTATATTTTATTCTGTATTTTAATATATTGTTATTGTTTTAGAATGGAAGAAATAAAATTAGCAAGTAAGATCAGACTTCCTTGAAGTGTGCTGGTGGTGGGTTTGCCAGGAGACACTGATGCAAAGGTAAATTCACTTTATATACTTTATATTTTGACTGATTATATTTTATTCTGTATTTTAATATATTGCTATTGTTTTAGAATTGTTTTTTACTAATATATTTACCATATTTTAGTTGTTATTATATTGACAGACAGTCAAAAAGAATTAAAAATACAATGAAAAATTAAAAATTTCATTAGAATAGTTTATTATTACATATCTTGTAAATCGTAGATTACCTTTAAATTAAAAATAAGCTCGGAAAACAGGAAAAATACAACTCGTGTTCATTTTCACCATGTATAGAAATACATGAGTAACAGTTTTATGTCACTTTAGAGTGATCCAAATTTGCCGCACATGGCGCTGCGAACATTAAAATTTTCCCCTATAACAGTGTTTCTCAAACTGTGGTCCGCGAATCACTGGTGGTCCGCGGGTCAGTTCTTGGTGGTCCGCGCACAAAACATTTCGTTAGTATTAATAATGGACCATTTCGCAAAATAAAATGTTTTTCTTAATGTTGGTGGTCCGCGGTTAGCGTAGAATTCTGAAAGTGGTCCGCAACTGTCGAAAGTTGGAGAAACACTGCCCTATAGCTAAAGCTGGGTCTTGATGGGTCTTGCGCCTCTCAAGTACGGTTGTTGTCTCTAGATCAGTGGTTCTCAAACTTTTTAGGATTTCTCTAGAGGCAGTACCTTTAAAAAAAATTAACGGCTCGCGGAGCCTTAAAATTTTAAATTAGAATTAAGTAGGTACAATTAACATATAGGCTACTGTTAATGAAACAATTATTGAACGATTGTTTATTGAGAAAATGGTACATCCTATAGTCCGTTCAAAGGTGAGTATGCAGTACAGGATATATGGAGTAGTTCTTTTTCATACTTTCTAATGGGTTTATACAATGACGCTATCCTTTTCTTGCTTGTCGACGTTACCAGCTCTAAAACGCGCTGATCTGTGAAGACGCAGTATTCTACAAATGGTTATTCGTTTTTGTTGAGTGCTATTTTGAGTTCCATAAGAGTTGATTTTTGTAAATCATACGAGTTTTTCATATTATTATAATTGACACATTTGACACTTTTACAACATTTGGCAACACCGCTCCCATTTGTCATAAGAGCAATAGAGTACGTTCAAGTTAACTTCATCACAGGCGAATATTACCATTCCATTGCGCAGAAACCAAATTTCGTCCATTACATTACCAACAGCTTTGCCTGAACCAGTTCTTATATGTTCGGCTTTGTTGTGGACAGTGCAACTCGTATGTCATTTGTCAGGTCTAATCTGTTTCGAAATTTTGTTTTGATGTCAAGTAGTGTGGAAAAAGCCATCTCACACTCATAGGTGGTTGTAAATAGAATCAGCATTCTTAAAGCAATCTTTACAACATCGGGATAGGACTGTGCCATTTTAATCCAAAATTCACTAGAACACATTTCACGGCAAACGTGTTTTGCACATGCATCATTTATGAAATCAGTATTCTGTTCTTAAATTAATTTGTCCTCCGAAGGCATAATACTAATACCCTTTTCACACTAGAACTTTAAGACGAGTGAACTTAAAGTTCACCGATGTTTAACATCGGTATGCTTTCACACTTGATGTTTAAATCTCCGGTGCTGTCATCAGCTACAGTAATTTTGTCCTTAAGTTACCGTCATGAAATTACCATTTTTGAACTGTCTGCGCAGACGCACATTTTGAATTATTATAAACAAATATGGATATTTCATTTCATTCTACAATAAAGGCACTGCAATAAAGAATATATTACACCTATATTAATTTTTAAGTCGCTACATTTTATCTCAATTATTGTAGCTCTATATTTTATTAAACACATTATTAAAATAAATAATTTTATTATAACAATAAGTATAAACTTCTTATAACGTCGATATAATACAGTATTCTTGTTTATGATAATATAAAATGTTGACAGCACAAATTCAAAGAGTATTTTTTATATTAGAAATTAAGTTGGCAATGCGGATGATGTTTAAGACGCAGATCTCTGTCTTAAACATCGCTTGTATTTAGACGAGGCCATACGGTTTCACATTAGCGTTTAAAGATACATTCACTTTAACATCCGATCTTAAAGTTCTAGTGTGAAAAGGGTATAAGGGAGAGTACAAATGGGTTTTTGACAGTGGCGCAGCCAAGGGGGGCGGGGCGACGGGCCTAATGTTGAAATTAATAGAAAATGCATATTTACATATTATTTTTAGGTTTTCGTAGGTATAATCAAGAAATCCTTTTTCCGTCACATGAGTCTGTTCGTACGGTAAAAATTGTGGCCAAGCGGCTGATTTAGAGAACTGAACATAAGTACGAGAAATATTGAGACTTCAAAAATATATCCCGCGAAACATATAAACAAATATGTATTTATCGAAGAAAAAAAGTTTGTAAAATGGAATACCAAATGAAAGTTTTTGAGACATGGATTAACAAATAATGGAATTATTATTTGACATAAACACCAATATCCAATAGCAGGGGTGTCGAACTGATTTGTGTCGCGGTCTATTTTTCATACAAAATGATAAGCAGTGACGGAACTTAATATCCCGAAGGGTTTCTTGAATTTTTTTTTATAAATAGTAAAGGGGAAGTGAGTATGTGTTACATTATTAAATATATTTTCCCCTAAATAAGCTCAAATGCTTTTCATTAACGCTTCAGGGGTCACAAAAAATTAGGTTGAGGGCCGTAGGCGGCCCGCGTGCTCTCTATATTTCATTCGGCCCTCCCCAAGACAAAATCCTGGCTGCACTGGTGTCTGATAAACCTATAGTATTTTTCAAATTCTTGTAAGTCAGGAAAATAATGATAATCTTCGCTAAGAATTGATACATGTTGCTTCATAGTACAAACAAATTACTGATTATCAAATATACATTTTAATAAAATGTACATATCAAATATTATATGATCCTTTTGCGTAAGGTGACCAGACGTGCCGGTTTGGCCGGGACAGTCCCGGTTTACAATTCCAAAAAAATAAACTTCACGAACTTAATTTTTTTTAATATCCCGCAAGCCTTCAAAATATTACATTATTTAAAAAACAAAGATATTTAAACATCAAGAAGTGACATTTATCGGTTCTAAATTATCGGATATGATCGATCATCTTATTGAGAAGCGTTTACTAGATTCAAACACATTCTATCAGACGGTTGATGCATTCTTTAGCACATCTTTAAATTATGTAGAAGAATGGACAAACTGTTTCCAATTTGGATCCATATTTCAATGGATTTTACTGAAAGCAATACCAGCATGGAATGATGATACAAAATCAAGAGGCTTGGTGAATAAATATCTAAATATTTCAGCGCATAAATTCTCCGCAATTGATGAATTGCTATTTACGAAAATAACGAGGATAAAGAAATTTTTGGAAGTAAACTCAAATGAGGATGAATTTAAAACTGACAGCGCAACAAATAAGTGGAAAAAAGTTTTCATTCATTTTGATGAGAATTCTATCCCTTGTCAGTATACAAAGCTAATCGTCGAATTTGCTTTCAGTGTTCCAGCAACCAATAGTCCAATTGAAAGAGTATTCAGTCTTGTAAATTCTTTTTGGACAAAAGAAAAAAGTACGATGCATGTCAATAAATTAAAAGCAGTCATCGCAATAAAAGTAAATTTGAAAGTTGTTTGGATTTCTACGATAAAATATCCAAGAATAAAGTTTTGCTGGAAAAAATTCACAAATCCAAAAGTATTCGTAGAAGTAAAATTTCTTTCTTGTAAAATTGTTTGTAATTATAAATTTTTTTATCTGTGGCTTATGAATAAATAATTTGATAAAACGATTTTTTTTTATTTGTAAAATCTGGTCACCTTACTTTTGCGGTCCCCCTGAAACCGCTTCGCGGTCCCCTAGGAGACCGCGGACCCCAGTTTGAGAACCACTGCTCTAGATGGAGAACGTGGTTTATTCTTTCAAAAGTTATTGATATTTAAAATTTTTAATATGTACCCATAATTTTATATCACTTACTAAATATCTATAAAACTTTGACATGATGTGTAAAAACTCACTCTTCACGTCATTTCTTTTTTGTTTTGTATTACAATTACTTAGTTCAACATACAGAATATAAATATCCATAGTAATTGAAGTATATCTTTGTGTAATTTTCAAGTTGTAATATCAATAATTAATATATCAGAGTTGTGCCCATCACGAAGTACGTGCCTGTTTCCTGTGATAACGACAGCGGAGAACCGGAGTTACATTTTAAATTGTGGACACACCCAACGAACAAACATGAAGAAACATAAACAATTCTTTGGTATCTGAGTTCGTGAAAGTTCGTTGTTAATGTTCGTGGATGTTCGTTAGGTGTGTACACGGCGTAGCTCGTATAATTATTACAAAGCGTGTTCTCTCTTCTCCAGAGGCGTCGTCATATTTAAACACCTTTACATTACACAGATGACAGATGCGCAATTTGAATATAATTGCAAATATTAATGAATATTCAAGAATACTGTAATCATTAAAAAGTTTTTATTTACCTTTTTTAGGGTTTTGTAGATATGACCACCAAAAAATCCTTATAATGTCACTCATGTATCTGTCTGTCTGTCTGAACGGTAGGAATTGTAGCTAAACGGCTTAACATAGAAAATTTTAATTTGGCATTCTTATACAATTCTTTGACCCACATATGGAAAAATTCTGACAGTTGAAAAAAACATATCCCGAGATAAATTTAAACAATTATGTATTTAATAAAAAATAAATATTTTTTTAAAAACTTTTGAATGGCATACCAAATGAAACCTCTTAATGCGTGGTCTAACAAGTAAATTTTTATTTTTGAAAAATATTTACTTATGGGGTTTTTGCAAAAATATGTCAAAAAACCTTTGTTCCCCACCCTATCTCTCAGAGGGGTTGAAAAAATCTCCATAATGAACAATAATGGCAACCGGAATAGTTCAACAGGAATTTTTGATCAGGTTAGTTTTTCGAAAAATGTCGATTTTTTGGTCGTAGATAAAAATAACATTTATTTTTTAGTTTAAAGTTTTTTTTTTTTTTTTTTGAGTGATATTGAAAGAAAGCCTTTAGGACATAGATTAAGGAACGAAAGGTAATTTTTTATAATTCGTTTTTTTTAACACGATTTTAGCCAAAAATGTCAAACTAAAAATCTGAAAAAATTATAGTTAATATATATTGATCTGAGCCGGAAACATACGAGAGGAATTTTTGATCCGATTGTGTTTTTGACAAATTTAATTATTTTTTTATTCATGGCTAAATTATGACTAATAATGTTATGGATTTTTTGTATTTATGGCTAAGATAGGGTGACCATTCGTCCCGCATTTTAACATTTTGTCCCGCATTAAGATGCGTCCCAAAAGTCCCGTATTATTACATTTTGTCCCGCATTGTCCCGCATTTTGGATTTGGGAGGTTTGGGACCTTTTTTTTGCTCTTCACTTGGATTTTGGGAGATGAGGACCTTTCTTTTTGCTCTTCACTTGGATGTGGGAGGTGAGGACCTTTTTTTTGCTCTTCACTTGGATTTGGGAGATGAGGACCTTTTTTTTGCTCCGTCCCGCATTGCCTTCTTAAGAAAATGGTCACCCTAGGCTAAGATAGTGTGTATTGCACACTCTACACTAAATAAACTGATAAAGTGTGCTCTCAGAAGAGCAAAAAAAAGGTCCTCACCTCCCAAATACAAGTGAAGAGCAAAAAAAAAAAGTTTTTCACCTGCAATAGCGCCCCTCACCATAGCAAATGCCCCGACGCCAACCCGTTGCTACGGTTCTGGCCTTATATTTAAAAAGGTAATCTGCAATTTACCAAAAATAAATAAGTAGCAATAACGTAAAATAAATAACACGATTATATTTGTAAAAATACTGAAAAACAACAAACAACACACTTGCAATGACAACATACAACAATGTAACAATGTAATGAAAAAATATAGTTTTTAAAAATTCAATAGATCAACTTTTTATCAACAGATGCCATAAGCAAATACTTGCATTAGTAAGTTTTAAAAAATAATGTCACGACTCCATTTTATAATCACCTGTAGTCGTATAGGCCAGTGTTTCTCAACCGAAAACGTACCACGGACCAAAAAGATATTTAAATATCTACCGCGGACCACAAAAAATAAATGTACTATTAAACAAATTTATTGTAAATGCACATTACATCTATACAGTATCTCAGTAATAAAGTCACTGAAAAATAAACAAAAATCATAGAAAATGGACAAAAATCATAAAAGAATTAACAAAAAGTGTTAAAAATAATAATATTAATAATAATTTATAATAGATTTTCGCGACCACTAAAATTTTGCTGAGGACCACCAGTAGTCCGCGGACCACCGGTTGAGAAAGACTGGTATAGGCTATTCCCAACCTTTAAGTGAAACTAAATGGAATTTAATTTTTTTAAGTTGTCACTAGCTAACTTTTTATATATTGAAGTAGGCTTTTTGTAAACAAAATTATCAAAAGCATCAATCTATCTGTAAAAGTTTCTAGAATTGAAAATCTAGTGCCGCTTAAACCAAAGAAACCAACTATATTACCGAAAGGGCATCTTTAAGGGTGCCCCGGTTACCCCATATCTGCTCCGACTGTGTGCGGTTCGCCCGATACTAGTTTGCCAAGCGTAGCCGAGTGACGCATCGACTGAATATTTGTCGAACCAACACACACAACGTTGATTCTCAATATCGGGTTGGTTCACAAGTGTATTCCAACTCTACGCGTCAGTGCCACGAAAAGTAGTGCCGGTTATATTAAAATATATTTACACTTGTTTAACAATTATTAAATAATGGATTGGTCAAATGACTTGATATTAGAGTTTATAGAGTTATATAAAAAAGAGGAATGCATATGGAATCCGAGAAATCGTTATCACAAAGATAAGGCACATATTACTCAAGCTTGGGAGAATATTCGAATTGCTTTGTCAGAAGACACAAATGTACATGATTTGAAAAAAAAGAAGGAAAGTCTTATGGCAAGTTATAGAAGTTTACAACATAAAGTACGTGAAGCTGCGAATGCTGGAGTGGTTTATAAACCATCATGGTTTTGTTATGATATGATGCATAGTTTTTTGATGGATATATACAGACCTCATAGAAATTCATTAAAGGTAGGTGTATTTAAATTTTACTCGAATGAACAGTCTAATTTTTGCTCTGCATTGAATTATTTGACAAATTGCATAATATGAGTGAACGAATAGTTTGAATGTTTGTATAGCAGAGTTTCTCAAATTGTTCCGTGAAAGGTCGCGAGAAATTTTATAAATGTTTGATAGAGATCGTGGAAACAGCACGTATTTTAATTTACCTCCCATGGACAGTGGCGTATTTGAGGGTAGGGGCAGGCTAGGGGGCTTCAGCTCCCCCGTAACAATTTTTAAATATGTAGTTTTCAGTCACAAAAATGGATCACCAGTGTATAAAAAGTAATGTTAGTTAGCTGTGCAAGAGTTTTATTGTGTTGGGTTGTAGTCAGGGTGACCAGGCCTCAGGTTTTCACCCGGAGTCTCAGGGTATCCGTCCAGAATCTCAGGGCTCTGGGTTTGTAGTTAGGAGGTGAGGACCTTTTTTTGCTCATCATTTGTATTTTGGACGTGCGGACCTTTTTTTTTGCTCATCACTTGTATTTTTTCAAAATTGAATAAAATATACTGTGTTTCCAATTATTTTTTTTCAATCTTAGGGTTTACCTCAACTGAAATCTTGTCACCCTGGTTGTAGATGGGTCGGTCAGCATCGGCCGCAAGATTCTTTTCCCTTTTTTTTTTTTATAACTCACTATTTAGACACCTTGGACAAATTTCTAGATATGCCCCTTACCAAGGTAAAGCATATTTAGACGAGTGATTTTCTCAGTAAAAACCAGGGTCTGAGAACGGAAAAACAATATCAACCGACATTTTTTAAAGGACAGAAACGAAAACAGGAACAACATTTAGTTGTTTTTTGTGTTCAAGAATGAAAACGAAATTGATATAATTAATATCGATTTTAACAAGTTTCATTTAATGTTTTCAGGGTTTTGTAGATATGACCACCAAAAAACCCTTAGGTATAACGTCACACATGGTAGAAATTGTAGCCAAACGTCTGAACTCAGAAAGTTGAAATTTGGCATGCTCGTACAAGTCTTTGACCCACATTAAGAGGGTGTTTCTCAACCGGTGGTCCTTAGCAAAATTTTAGTGATCCGCGAAAGGCTTGTAAATGATTATTTTTGTGATTATTTGTTAATTTTTTATGATTTTTGTTAATTTTTCAGTGTTTTTTTATTACTGAGATATTATATGTAAAGTCTACATTTACAATAAATTTGTTTAATAGTACATTTATTTTTAGTGGTCGCCAGTAGAAAATAAAATATTTTACTGGGCCACTGTACGTTTCCAGTTCAGAAACGTTACTGATAGAGACTTAAAAAAAAAAAAAAAAACTCATCTCGTTAAATATAAACAAATATGTAGGTATTTAATGAATAATTAAATATTTTTTTAAAATTTTGAGTGAGGTACCAAATAACCCCTCTTAATGCGAGGATAAATAACACATTTACATTTTGGAAACATCTTTTTTTTATGGGATTTTTATCAAATATATATCAAAAAACTTTTGCCCCTATTTCCGAGCTGTTCTAAAAATCTGAAAAAATATAATAATGTACATTGAAACGGTTCAAAAGGAATATTTTTCAAATTAGTTTTTTGAAAAATATCGATAATTTTGTGTCGTTGAAAACAATAATTATTTAAAAAAAAAATTTATTGTGTAGTATTAAAAGAAAGTTCGTAGGACGTAAATTAAGGAACGGGAAGTCGTTTTTTAAAATTTCTTTATTTTAACACATTTTTTCCAAAAATGTACTAAAAAAATACTGTCCCGCGCTTTTTAATCCAAAGGGGTTAAACTACAAATCTGAAAAAATTCTAAGTAATGTACCGAAAATGCTTAAAATGAATTTTTGATCAGATTGCATTTTTGGAAAATATTGCAGCCTTTGTTTTTTTTGCGAAAATTAATTATTTTTTTAATTCATGGCTAAATTATTGCTAATAATGTTATGAATTTTTTGTATTTGTGGTTAAGGTAGTATATTTCTTCTTTAGAAATTAAAAATATGTGTAAGCTCCGCCTACTATTATGCGTCATGATTCAATCTATAGGGAAATAAATTTAAGATCGTAGCACCGCGGTGGTCAATTTTAAAATATAGGTAGAGGATGTTCAATGTTATTGTTACATACATGTCAAACTAAAATTGTAGGAATAAATATATTTTACAATTTTTTGTGAACCTGTTTTACTATTTTATCAACAAGTAAATATATACAAATTTTGTGATGTAGGTTATGGTGATACATTTTTTTGTAGTGGATTATTTCAAGTATATAAATGGAAATATATTTTCACGCGTTGTATATGAAAGAGAGGAGGTGTAAGCAGATTTTCAACCAATGGCCCACTTTTTTCCCAAATTTTACTTTTCTAATCCAAGCTTTGCGACGATTTACAACTTCCTCGATTCCAAGTTTTGTTATTAATTTAACATTGTCTGAAGTAGGTGGAAATCTGTGGAACGATAATTCAGGGTTCCTCTTTTTCATTGACTTGCACATAGGTACACAACAATAAGATCTATCCATTTTTGTGGACTTCGCAAAAACAAATCGATTTAAACAAACTTAAACAGTATGACTAATGCCAGTGTCTTCTAGTGATTCTTCTCGAGAATTTCTCGAGAAATTATTTTAATTCTCATTTTTCATTTCTCGACAAATGTAAAATTTGCTCGACGCCTTTACTTTAGTACTTTAAAGGTGATTATAATTTTAACATGTTTTTATCCTCTACAATATTTTCAACAAGATGTATATTCTAATAATTATATAATAATTTTTCTCGAGATTTCTCGAGAATTCTCGAGAAAATAAGTCTAATGTCGAGAAATCAGAAACACTAGTGTCTTCTACTTTGAAGTAAGTCATTAAACGTTCCCCACTTAGAATTTCTCTTATCGGTAAATTATCCTATAAGTACAATAATCTACTATAGAAAATTGTATGGCCACAATGTACAACGATAAAAAATATAGTTTTAAATTTTTTTAAAAACATGTCTTGCAAACAAATGGCTTTCTAAACATTTGTGTACACTTACTTGTTGATAAGATAGTAAAATAGGTTCACAAAATATTGTAAAATAGGGTAAACACTACAGTTATTGGACAGTGACAGTTATTGGACATGTTGCATATAACTAGTAATATTAAGAATTATTATTTTTGCAATTAAATTTTGAATTCATAGATGGGTGCAGTAACATGTTTCTCTCAAAAATAAATTAGTTCACAATATCGTCACCAACATTGTATGGCGTATTTTGGCACTTCATGTAAGAGTGGTGTTAAGAGTCATTATTCATTGTGTTTTCGTTAAGGATTCGTTGAGGGGGTAAAATTTCATATTTATTCCAGCGATCGAAATAAAATATATTACAGTATATTAAACGTTAATTGAGGTATTATTTAGGATATTAGAATCAAGTTTGCCGTTTTTTTCTCACCTCAATTCTAATACTGACATTGTCCAATAACTGTATCAATAAAATACTAATATTTAGTTATTGGACGAGCGTCCAATAACTATGTATCCCTCAAATTTAATGAAAACTGGCTAAATTAGCAATGGCTGCATATGAAATATACTGTAGTTTTTATTTCAAATTTTGCTCATTTGGGACAGTTATTGGACACCTGTCCAATAACTGTAATTTATATGTCCAATAACTAGATATCTTCTTTGGGCACATTCTTTTCAAAACTTTTACTCCTCTTTTACAAACAGCTATTAAAGATAATGTTAAACCAGAAACTCTTATTAACGGGGTTACGGCTTGCGAATTATATCCCTTTAATCCAGACGCTATAGACTATACCAAATATTTAGGAGAAGCAAAATCAAATGATGATAATAATAATTTACCTGAAACTATCCAATAGGTATTAGGGCCAGTTTATTAATATTGTGGGTATAGAAAGAATACAGAATTTTAGAACATTGATGACATTTTTTTATAATGAAATAGATGGAAACTTGCTGGATTTGTACCAAATTTGGAAACATTTTCAAAATACAATAAACGATAATGATAAAAACCGGAATTTTATTTTGTATCTCTGTACATAGCAGACAAAAAAATATCATTGAAAATATTGTTATACAACATGCGAATGTTCAGTCTTCAATTAATAATAATGGTACTCCTATACAAAATAGCCTGCATTTGTCTGTGAAACAAAAAATCATGATTTCAGTACTTCTGAATCAGGACCAGAAATCAAGAGAGTTCACTCGCCATTTATAGGAAATTATCTAGTTATGCCCGAGACACCAGCACGCAAAAATAAGGAAAATATAGAAAGTCTTTTGCCATTACGGCTAAAAAATATCAAAAAATGTACGAAGTGAAACGAACTTTTAAAGAAGAGGAAGATAAGGAAAGAACACCCTAAAGGAAGAGAAGAACACGCGAAGAAAAAAGAGCTGCTAAAAAACAGAATCAAGTAATTAAAACGAAGAAGAATAATCCATATTTCATGTGTCCCTAATCTTCACGAGAGACACATCTCTTCGCATGTCATCAATGCTATAAAGAAGAATCGAACATTTGTTTATCAGATAATACCAGCAATGATTCTAATAATTCAAAATATTACTATAACGCGAATAGTGGAGAATTATTAAATTTATACCAAAATGAAAATAAAAAAATGTAATAAGTACTTTTTTTAATTCACATAATATTATTTTTTTTTCTTCATCCAAAGTAAAAGCTACCAAAAAGCCAATATAAATTATTTTTATTAGTTAAATTCGTTTTTTTAAAGTGTCCAATAACTAATTTCATGTGTCCAGTAACTATAATAATTGTCCAATAATTGTGCATTTTGCAGTATATTTATATTTTGTTACTAAAATTTGGTAATTTACATTTTAATATAAATTTAATATATGTAATGGAACAAGTAATGGTTAAACTTTCCAAATCTCCTGTCTTTGAAACGTGGTTTGTAAAATATGAATTTTACGAATATTTTAAAGTTCCAAATTCCTTAACTGTCCAATAACTGTAGTGTTTCCCCTATATTTATTCTTATAATTTTATTTTGACAGCTGCGTAACAATAAAATAGAACAGCGGTTCCCAAACTTTTTTGACCGCGACCCGGTACGAGGTTTTAAAATTTTTCGCGACCCACCTTAAAAAAAAAACATTTATTTACAAAACAAATTTTATTTTAAAGCAGTAGCTTTATAGCAATAAAGAGCAATAAATAGTAATAAAGATTATAGTATAGTAATAAAGAATATAGTATAGTAATTAAGAGCACAAATACACACTATTCTGGTGATTAACTGACGTAAAAAAAAATAATATCTTTGAAATTATTTTGCAATGGTCCAATATTAATGCAGACGAGAAGTGATGAATCATCACTTCTCGTGATCGCTGAAGACGGAAACAGATTGTTGAGCAGTTTCCGAAACGTCCGAATTTATTTTTTATTTTACTCTTGAAGTATTATATCTTTTTGATACTAATACTCATTATATTGTACTATTCTAGCCTAGTACTATCAGCAATGGCAAACGTCCAAAATAAAGGTGTCTGCGTAAAAAAAATAATATGTACAAAAAAAATCTTTTTTGTGTTTTTACAATTTTTTTCGCGTCCCGGCAAAATTTTTCTGCGACCCGGTGCCGTGTCGCAACCCACACTTTGGGAAACGCTGACATAGAACATCCTCTACCTACGTTTAAATATTGACCACCGCGGCGCTACGATCTTAAATTTATTTCCGTATTGTTTGAATTATTTTAGTTTTTTGTTTTTATGGTATCAAATAGGAATAAATCATTTATACTATATTGTTACGAGATTAGTTAAATTTGTTGAAAAAAATTAAATGGAAGCTCTTAGTACTCAAATAATGAATAAAAGTAATTATCAAAAAACTATTGATTTTGATGTGATTATAGAACAAATACATATTTTTAGACATCTAGTATTATGTTGGCTTCTTACTTATTATATACCTACAAAACCCTAAAGTGTGAAAATTCACACTTCACATAATTTTTTTATAAACGAAGAATGTTTTTGATATTATATATATAAAAGCCCTAATTTCTGTGTGTCATCGTAACACTAAGTTCCTGGGTGCTAGCGGGGCTTGAGGTGTGTGGTCGGTCACGAACTAACGGGTGGGGGAGCGACGTTCTCCGACAGCAGACAGCAGCTCTGTTGCCAGGACCAGAGCAGTCAGTATCTTGGCTTACTTAAAGACTGTCGTGGCAATTGATGTTACATGTAATAATTTTTCTTTACTGTTTTTATTACGTGTGGTTCAAAGTACACACTTCCTTTTTTTTAAAATTTATAAAAATTATATATATATAATAGCCCTAATTTCTGTGTATCCTCGTAACGCTAAGTTCCTAGGTGCTAGCGGGGCTTGAGGTGTGTGGTCGGTCGCTCCCCACCAGTCAAAGCGACCTTCTCCGACAACAGCTCACTTAGGCTAAGCACATAGTGAAGCAGAGAGCAAAGCAGCTATGAAAGCGGAGAGTAAAACAGCGAAAGAATGTTGCGCTTGTACATAAAAGAGTGTCTACACATAGTGACGCGTTTAAAATCGAGCAGAAAGTTCACAAAATTATAATGGATTTTTTATTAACAGAAAACTCAGAAAACACTCTCCCTGAAAATTTGGTATTTACTAAAAAATAAAAAGAAACACACTAGATGGTGCAATGTTCACAGAATAAATTAAAGTAGACATATACATGGTGAATTTCATCATTTCTATATGCAACTCCGCGAACATCCAGAAAAGTTTCACCATTCTTATTTTCGCATGAGTATTTCAACGTTTGATTATATTTTGGAAAAAATTCAACACAAATTGATAAAAAAATGGACAAATTTCAATCAGAACCTACTATAAATACCTCTTATAAATGAGAACTACTTGTAAATGCCTCAATATCCATTTTAAACAACTATTTTAGCAACGATGATAGCAGAGAAATCAAAATTGTTTGAACGCGTCGCTTTGCTCGTCTATAACAACGATATAACCTCGCTGCAGTACTCTCCACTATGCGCGTGTTAACAAAAATTAATTTATTTAATTTCGTCGCTTTGCTCTCCGCTTTCATCGCTGCTTTGCTCTCTGCTTCACTATGTGTGTAGCATTAGCGAGAATATAGCTCTTAGCTCTCCAGTCAGTATATACCTTGGCTTAATTAAAGAATGTTGTGTCAATTAACGATATGCCCGCGGGCCGTGTCTGGCCCGAAACTTATTTGTAAACGACACGCATTGAGCGGCTTTTTAGGATTTCCTAGGTATAATCAAAAACAGCTATACCATTGAGGTCCAGCATATGGCCCACCGGCCGTACCCGGCCCGATATTAATTTTTAAACGACACGCATTAATAAGCTTTTTAGGATTTCCTAGGTATAATCAGAAACAACTATACCATTCATGTCCAGCATATAGACCGCGGGTAGTATCCGGTCCGATACTAATTTTTAAACGACACGCATTGAGCGGCTTTTTAGAATTTCCTAGGTATAATCAGAAAAAGCTATACCATTGATGTCCAGCATATGTCCCGCGGGCCGTACCCGGCCCGATATTAATTTTTAAACGACACGCATTAAGCAGCTTTTTAGAATTTCCTAGGTATAATCAAGAAACGTTTTAGTTTTGTTAATATACGCAGAATCATGCAAATTTTAATAATTGATTCCTGTTTATATTGATTTTTATTCGATATCAGTTTGCCAACGTTGTTGGCAACGGGTCTGCTAGTTTATAAATAATTTCTAGAAGTGTTACGTTTTTATTTGTTATATTATACATTTCACTATCTAACATGAATTATACAAATTTTTATCTAAAAACAGCTATTTTTTAAATAAATGCTTTCTGCGGAATACTAACCAATATTCGGTATTCAGCTGAATATTAATATTTGGGCTGTATATTAAATACTAACCGAATATTCGTTACAGTTATAATATTAACATTACATTTTTTAATGTTTTTAGAATTTATTGCGACAACAAATAAATAATACACCACCCACAAACGCACCTGAAGAGACCACACAACTGATAGTGAAAGAAGAACTAAGTAGTGAAAGTGAAGTTGACAGTTTGAACTTAATAAATGAGGAAGAGGAAAATTCAAATACAGGTATGATAAATATTTATATTTTCTGTAGAAAAAAACGAAATATAATAATATTTTTCGACTGTCACTGTTGTCTATCCTAACATTTACTCCTCGCTCAGTTTTCTTTTTCTCATCTCATTTTATCCTTCATTATCCCTAGAAAAAGCTGGACAGGATCCAGCTTTTTCTAGTTCTTTTTAGGATTTCTAGTTATGACCACAAAAAAGTCTGTCTGTACGATACAATTTGTAGTTAAATGTTGAAATTTGGCATGCTTATTGACGTCTTACTCTTTGACCCACATATTGAGAACTGACACGCTCGAATACAGTCTAGTGGTCAAATATTATACTAGGCGCTCTAGTACTGTTTGAACTTATTACATGTGTTCTAGTGTTGAATTTTTGTTAGAATGTCGATAGTGTTGTGAAAAACTATACAACTAGAACAAATTGTAGTGTTTTTTGCTGTCATTCAAGACAGGACAAAGATAGGCATTTTAGTTTCTTTCTTTTCTTACGAAAAATGGAAAGTTAATATTAAGTCCAGATTGGGAAAAAATTTAGTTATAGACAGGAGGAAGGCATGGGAATATATTTTGAGTTAAAAAGAAACTGGTACTATGCGAGTTTCTTCATTACATTTGTGGCAAAAAACCAATCTGCACTAATATGCTTGCACCTGCAAGTTGCATTTTTAACTTTTAACTGCTCCTGTCTAGAGATGGGTCGTTCATGAACGAACCGGCTCACTGAGCCGGCTCAGTACACTGACCGAAGTGACACGGTTCACCAAATTGAAATGAGCCGGCTCACGGCTCACTGTATAGTTTCAAGTTTCAAGGATACGATTGGTCGGGCGATTGTGAACAGTGACCGGAGTGATCCGGATCTGGATCGATGTCATGTTGAACTTCGCGAGAACTTGGCTTGTAATGTATTATCATAAAGTGTATTTTGTCATCAATTTGTAGGGCAGTTTATTTGAAACTAATAGGGTAATACCCTTTTCACACTAGATCTTTAAGATCGGATGTTTAAGTGAATGGATCTTTAACCGCTAATGTGAAACCGTACGGCCTCGTCTAAACACGACCGATGTTTAAGACAGAGATCTGCGTCTTAAACTTCGCCCGCATTGCCAACTTAATTCCCATTATAAAAAAATACTCCTTGAATTTGTGCTTCTCTTCTTTTATCTATGTTCAGCTGTTATCATTTTATATATCGAGGTTATGAGAAGATTATTTGCGTTATTATTTAAATAAATATAAAAAATAAACTTCTCCTAACCTCGATATACAAAATAATGACAGAATAAATTCAAACGATATGAAATTATGTTGGCAATACATACTAGCTTTACATGGAGATTTTTTCTTCAAATTAAACATCAAGTGTGAAAGCAAACATATATTAAACATCGATGAAGTTTAAGTTCAATCGTCTTAAAGATCTAGTGTGAAAAGGGTATTAGTCTGTATTTTCTTACAACCATACTATATAAAAATATTAAAAATATTGCCCAAATCCCAGATGTCCGATTTATAAGGGCAATAAACATCGCCATAAACTTAACACATCTGGTTTAAAATACAGTAGCTAATTAAAGTGAATTGCTTGTTTCAAAAATGTTAGATAAGAGTCGGGGCTAAGCGACGTTCTACCTACAACCGGACGACCGGCAACTGACTGACCTGTGTCTCGGGATCATGTTTAAAAGAACCGGCTCTAAGCAAGAGTCGGCTCTAAGCGACGTTCTACCTCTAAGCTCTAAGCGATGTTCTACCGAACGACCGACCGACCTGTGTCTCGAGATCATGTTTACAAGAACCGGCTCTGAGCAAGAGTCGGTTCTAAGCGACGTTCTACCTACGACCGAACGACCGACCGACCTGCGTCTCGGGATCATTTTTACAGTTCATATATTGCAAGAATCAGCTGTAAACGACGTTCTACCTACGACCGAACAACAGACCGACCTGTGTCTCGGGATCATATTTACAGTTTATATATTGCAAGAACCGGCTCTAAGCGACTTTCTACCTACGAACTAACGACCGTCCTGTGTTTCGGAGACATGTTTACTTAACCGGATCACTGAGCCGGATCAATGAACCGGCTCAACAAACTGAACGACCTCCACTGATCCGGTTCCGCAAACTGAGCCGAAATTCCCATCTCTACTCCTGTCCAACTAAAACTAATTTTATTTCATGAGGCAATGAACAGAATACAGTTGTTTGCAAACAGAATTCATATATTGTAAATTCAGATGGCCGACACTCAGATGTACTACATAAAATTACGTGCCCGGCATTTAACACCTGCTCAACTACAAATTACACTTCAATAAATCAACTGAAAATAAACTTTAAATACTGTAATTTGATGCCCACCTTCTGTTATAGACCTCGATACATGTGTAGCGATTAAAAAATAAAAAATTAAGTAACAAAAAGTAGTTTTTTAACTTTTTTTTATTTTAACACGATTTTTTCCAAAAATGTACTAAAAAAACCGTGACCCGCGTCCTTTAACCGAAAGGTTTAAAAAATCCTAAGTAATGTACATTGATCTAAACCGGAAACGTACGTGAGGAATTTATGATCAGATTTCAGTTTTGAAAAATATTGCAGTTTTTGTGTTTTTGACAAAATGAATTATTTTTTAATACATGGCTAAATTATGGCTAATAATGTTATGGATTTTTTTGTATTTCAAACTAAGCTAGTGTATTTTTTTATATTAAAAATATAATAAATTTTTTTTAACAGTTGAACACGTTCAGCATATCAGCCTATCGTTATACGTCTTGTTTTTAAGGTATCAAAGAAGAATATAGTAAGGAAATACTTATAAAACAAATAGCACAATCTTAATAGAGAGAAATACGTTTCTGAAATTGAAAAAATATGAAGTATATCAGGAGTATATTATGCCGCAGATACCAAACACCTCTGCTGCAAGTGATCTACGGCAGTAGTAATGATGATTATTTGGGATCCCAAAACAAATTTTATGTCAAAATATTTTTTTATGAATTTTAATTCGATTGCCTAATACCATTATTTCAGTTTCTAAATATGTGCAGTATTTTTTTTTTTATATAGCTAGGTTCATTAAGTTTTTGAAAATTGCGCCTATGGCTTCCATTGGTTGCTTAAATCATAATCCCCGCCTTCTGATTTCGTATACATTCAAACATAGAATTAAATTATAATTTGAACATTTCGCACTGGTTATTAAATTTACGCTTTTAAAAATTAAATGCAACATTTACCAAAATATTACTAGAATTATGACAAAATAATTTAAACAAAATAAAAATGCAAAAAAAAAACAGAAAAATTAAAATTGCCAGGAATTGAACTGTAGTTTGCACGCTACAGGGTGTGGGACAATTTTTTTTTTGCACAATTTTGGCAAAATACACGTCAAAATAATTTATTTTGCAAAAATAAAATTTTCATTGTTAATCTACGTACTAAGGGCATTCATTTGATACCCTACTCAGATTTAAAAAAATATATTATTTTTCGATGAGCACATATTTGTTTATATTTTTAGGGGGATATGTTTTTTAGATGTTTTAGTATTTTTCCTATATGCGGGTCAAAGAGTTGTATAAGCATGCCAAATTTTAACTCTCTACGTTTAGCCGTTTGGCTACAATTTTTACCGAACAGACAGACAGACAGACAGATGCCAAAATGACGGTATAAGGGTTTTTTGGTCATACCTACAAAACCCTAAAAACGATTGTTTCTTATTATATTTTTGCTTTATCAACTTTGGCTATTAACCAGAATAGTTCTTATTTACTAAGTCGATGATTTTTAAGTATAGAGAACACATTTTTAAGTAGAAAATAAATGTTTATCCTCAGCGGGGATCGTTCCCAGACCCGCCACGTGGAAAGCATTGTTCGAATATGACATCTATGTTTTGGTCTTGCCCCCCTCTAGAATAATTTCTGCGGGCGCCTATGTATATATTTATCATTTTCTGTAACTTGCGAGTGGTCAAATAATAGAATGAACTTAAATCTTTATAAAGAACGTATATTTAATATGAACCCGCTATAGAAACCATTTATCAATATATTTCTTATTAATTTAATGAAAACTTAGATACGAAGCAAATGCAGAAAAAAAATCGCTAAGATTTTTTAATTTATATTTTATTATAATGTAATGTTTGCAAGTTATTTAAATTTAGTTTAGTAGTAAAAAAAAAGTTTTTGATTAAAAATGATTTCCAAAAATTGTTGATTTTGATGTGATTATAGAATTTTTGTTGTGTTAGACATCCAGCATTATGTTTCCTTACACTTATTAAATACTTACAAAACCCTGAAATGAGAGAAAATTCACACTTTACATCAATTTTTTCCTCCTCTCTTTTGATGTCCATGATAAAACTTGTTTCGATAACATTTCATCCTCCATTCGCGTTACGATAAAAAAGAGTAGAAAGAAATAGAAAGTTAAGAGTTTCCTAATAAAAAGAAAAAAAAGGGCAATTGTAAAAAAAAACCTTTATGAATCCCCTTATCATTAGTACGATTTCTATTAATGATGTAAACTGAAGATCTTTGAGTCAAATTGATTAAAAGCTGTATTGAATATTATCAGTTTCGTTTTCGTTCTTGAATGAAAATATAAAATATGGTTCCCGTTTTCGATTGTCTTTAAAAATTTTCGGTTTATATCGAAGCCTGATAGTAATAAATCATTTTTTCAGGCAGTTACCAGTGGCGTGCAAATTTTAAACACGTTTAAATTGGTTTTGTGTATTTCTATATTACTATTTAACATTTTATTAAACGCACGCCTGTGACCATATTTATCATATCATTAAACACACCCGTGTGACCATATTTTTCCTCAAAATTTTATGGTCAAATTTTTATGGCCTATTGTGTTTAAACCTAGTTCGTATTCCGATATACTAAGTGCGGCAAACTCGGTTGTTTTTAACAATATTTCGTTTCGAACTATTCATATTTGGTCGATTTTGTTTTACCGCTTCTGTGTGATAATACAATAAACATACAATTTACATTTTACAAATAATAAATTATATTACTACCAGTCTTTCGGAGATAGAGTATAGCTAAATAGATAAAAAAAACAGGCATTTTAATTATTTATTGAATAAATTATAATTTGAACTGTTTTAAATTGTTTTTAATTCTTCTTTTCAGTTACCTCATTCACGAAACAATCTGAGCCCGAAACTTTCTCCACTAATTCTATTCAGCCTAAAAAGAGAAAAATGCCTTCTACTACTTACCAAGAAGAAAATGTTCCAAACCAAAACTTCCAGATTGAACAACCGAACTTACTACCAGGAAGAGATGAATGTGATATGTATGCTGAACTTCTTGCTAATAAACTTAGAAAATTGGACGAGAGAACAAGAGATGTTGTTATGAACGATATTGACAACCTGCTATTTCGAGCCAAGATGAACCAAAATCAGTATCTGTATACAGCAATGCAAAAAGTAGATGACCCTTTAGCCTTCAATCAGACGTGAACTTGAGAATAGTTATAGTTTGTTTCAAGGGGAAAAGAAATTACCTTTAAACACATAACAAGCAAAACAAGGTTCAAGTTATCCTTTTTTGATATTACAATTTCAAAATTACTTGAAATTACGGTGGAAGCAGTAATATACTGGTTTTACAGAAACAATCCTGACTGGGTTCTTATAATCCATACTGGATGATTCCTCATTTAAGTAGGCCATGATAGGTCTTTGTTATTAAGTTGGTTATTAAAAAATTACATCAACTAAATACATTGCCAATGTTGCCCAATGAAAACTTCTCATAGAATGCCACATCAACGATATTTTATTAATTTATTAAATTATTTTATTTTATATGAATTTGTTTTATTTTCCCATGTATATTTATATGCCATGGCTACCAACAGAAATGCCTTCCTAAGATGGTGTACTGAGATGATTACAACATTTTGAAAAGATTATATAAGTAATTACATTTTCTAAAAGTAATATTTGGTGTAAAAAATGTACAAATTTCTATTTTTAATCAATTATGCATTCTCTGCTATTTTTACAGCAATAAAATAAAGGCTCCGCAATAAAACGGTTGGCAAACATTGGTTTACAGCAATATACCAATTCTGGGTATCTTAAGCTGGCCGGTTGCGCAGTAGCCATAAAACAAAAGGTGCGTCGTCAGTACTCATGTAGCAATTATGTGATACAGTCTCTCAATAAATGAATTTTCTAAACAAATTTGGAAGATATCGTGCGTTAAAAAGTCAATAGTATGATTTTTTAAGGGTTACGTGCAAGTGTGTTAGGTATTTTTTTTTATTTTATTTTTTTTATTTCGGCCTATTTCTGCAACGAGGCTAATAGCCGATGCCAGGGAGCGAGCTCCTACACCTGGATGAGGGGTGAATGATTGTGAAAATGGGAGTAATGTAAACATATTATTCTCGCCCGAATAATTTCACCAACGAAGGAGGCTCGAACCACCGACCACACAGTCCAGACTGTTTCAACCAGTCTAAACCGTACGACTTAATGCGCTCGGCCACTCCGTTGGCAGTGTGTTAGTTAAAATATTTGGCGCACAGCAACAATATCTATTTGCGCCTAACACAGCTCATATAAATAACTAGGGTATATATTAAAAAGACTGAATAAAACTACTTACTATTGCATATATAAAATAAATAGAAAAACACTTTTTAAAAGAAAAATAACAGTTGATGATTTTTTACAATGAAAAGGAGGACACAAGGAAATATTGTATTTTTTTTCCATTTTACTCTGCAACAAGAATACACTATAACAGTGTTTCTCAACTGGTGGTCCGCAGAAAAATTTAAGTGATCCGCGAAACATTTTTTATGAGTTTTTTTGTAGATTTTTTGTTATTTTTATGTACATTTTTTATATAAATAATTTATATTTTGTTTATTTTCTGTAAACTTTATGTGATTTTCTACAAATAAAATAAATGTATTTAGTAGCACAATAATATATTTGCTTTCTTGCAAAAAATGAACCAACCATTATTATTAGTGGTCCGCGTTAAAAAATTATATATTTTATTGGTCCGCAGTGCGTTTTTGATTGAGAAACACTGCACTATAATATGATACATGTAAAATAGAAACTTAGTTGAAAAAAAACTTATAATGATTAATTATTATTTAAATGAGTACTTATCAATCGAATGAATGTTTTTTATCAAAGTATCATCTTCTAACAATAAATTGGTAATATCTGAATAAGAAATATCCTTCATATTGAATTTTATGGCAAGTGCTGCAGCTAGAGTATCAACATTCAATCTAGATTTCTCACTTGTCCAAAAATCATTAGCATTTGAAAAAACTCTTTCAACTGCTGCATTAGTTCCAGGGCAGTACAAGGTAAATTGAACAAGAATAAATAAATTTTCACATGGAATATGTTCATTTTTAAAATGGCTGAATATTTCTATCCATCTTCTATCAATTTCAACGTGTTGATTTTCCTATTGTATTAATTTTTCAGAATTTAAATATACAATCTAATTTCTTCAAAGAGACAATTGTCGTCTATTTTAATATCTGGCATTTCTTTAGATAAAAACTCAACACAAGATCATTCGCCACTTGTGTGCGACGCGGTCTCGCACAATCTCCCGTTCGGAGCGTATGCGTCTCATAATCGCGTCTCGCCGCAATCTACCGAACCTTGACGAATGTCAAATGCAAACACGTCACATAATTTGCAACGGATCGGCTCGGCATCGATTGAATACGAAAAGGAGGACAAATATCGAAAAGGACGACATATAGGACACTTTTCAAGGAGGGACACACCTTACAAAAGGAGGACTGTCCTCCCCAAAGGAGGACTGTTGGTCATCTTAATGATACATAACAAAATAAAACATAATTACGTTTTTTTGTATTTTTTTCGGGTGCGTACTTTAGAAATGTAGTTCAAGTCTGTTCGATGACATATGAACGAATCAACAGCCAACTTATTTGTATATTTTTGTCTCGCACATATCTTGCAAGTATAAGTGAGAAAAAATAAGTTGGTTGTTTGTTGTCATATGTCATTGAACAGACTTCTTTAAAAAACTGAACTTTACATTGTAACTTCGTACACAGATGTACTTTAAATCAAATACAAATATACAATTACCATCAAATAATTACAAAAAAAAAAAATATGTAACGTGTAAGTTACACCTAATACTACTTGTCACAAAAACTACGTGCTGAACACAGTGCTCAAAATAATTCAAATTAACTTGCTTACTAATATCAGCCTTTCAAGGAATTGCGCAAAAATAAATGCGCTGCGCCTTGTTGGAGGCGCTCAACCGTATATACAAAAACAGATTGTTCGTCTTATACAACACAATCTGAAATAAAATTAGTGACAATCTATACATAAAAATTTGCAGAGAATTTGTATCTATCATAAATAAGAATAAGATATTTTTAATTATGAAAAGAACTGGCATGTAATTGGAAATAACCAAATTGCATTACAGACGCCATCTTATAATCCATTCGAAGCATAGTTGTGTGCCATGCGACAAATTGTAGCTAAAGCTTGATTCTACAAATATGTTTGTAACTATTTTGTTCTATTATGAAAAATACTTATTGCACTTGGTAAACTACTTTTGCCGCCATCTCGAATCTGCCACCGTTCTCGATATATGTGCTGCGAGTAAAAATTATTTAATTTTTGTAAAGAACACGTGTTCCAAGTGGCATTTCATTATCATTAAGTATCATTAAGTTATCATTAAGTAATATTTTTCGACGAAGGTGTTTAATTAAAAACTATATGTCGAAAAAAATGTTGGAGTATTATTTGAACATTTCTACACAAAACTATATAACTAAAAAAGTTATTCAAAACCCACAAATATATTTAAAAAATGACAGAACATTGTTGTGTGATACTTATTACTCTATTAAGTTATTGAGTGATAACTTTTTTACAATAATTTTTTCTACAGTTAAAAATATCCTATTAGATAGATAAAAAGTTAGTGCAAAATTTTATTTATAGATTGTCACTAATTTTACTTCTGATTCTTATTTTTATGTAAAGTGGGTTTTACACGATTCAATTAATTGATCAATTAATTGAAAAAGTTGACATTAAATTAATTAATGTGTGTAAAGTGTACAAATTTCGTCAATTAATTGACAAAAAAATTGATTAGTTTTATTTTTCATCAATTTTTTAGGGAATTCTAGGTATATTTTTATCTGTTAACAGAGCCGCAGTAAAGGGGGGGAGGGGGCGATTGAGTATCACGCAGTGGTGCCCATCGCCTCCCCCTCGCAGTGGCTCCCGCATGTCCGCTTCCGCCGGCCCTGGATATAACAATCTTAAAAAATTAGAACCGAAAGAGTACTCGGTAATTTTTGATCAGGTTATATGGAATTTTTTGTATTGTTAAAAATGAATTATTTTAAAAATATATTGTGGGGAATAAATTGAAACAGAAGAAACGTAAAGTATTTTTAAAACAACACTTTTTTTTATGCAGATTTTGCGAAAAATATAAATTTTTTTGTCTCTACATGTTTTGGTCTCTAGGGTTTGGTCAAGAAACATGAAAAAACACAGTAATGCTCATTGATGTGAATTTGTATAGTACAACAGGAATTTTTTGATTAGAATATTTTATCAAAATGTCGAATTTATTGTACCGTTGAAAAAAGAAAAATATATATATATATTTTTTTTGTGGCGTTTCATATGAAAGCTTTTGAGGAGCAGATTAAGGAATGAAAGGAATTTTTAAAATGATCTTTAATTTGACTCCATTACTGACAAAAATATTTCCAATAATTTTTATTTTCCACTCTATTCCACCCAGAGGTAGGGTTGTACATCGAAGGCAAAACATCGATGTTTAACATCGATGTTAACATCGGCGCTTACTATCGATGTTGAAAAAACATCGATGTTTCCTATACATCGATGTTTTATTAATATTAAAAGAAGCTATTTATTTATATTATATAGGTTTTATTTAATAATGTAAAGATAAAATACCAAAACAAGTAACATACAAATCAAATTACACAAAAAGCATTTATTAGATTTTTAAATAGAAATATTCTTTTTGAATAGTATTTAATTTCACATTCACATTACCCAATATAATAATCCTAATTTGTACCTAATATTTTTACATTTCTAAAATGAAATATTGCATTTTATTATAATACTAATATAGTAATCTTAATGTTAATTTTATATTATTTAACATAAAAATAACACTGTCATACACAACTTTTTTTTTACTTTTTTAAGTTGAAATACATTTTACATTTTTTTATAACACTAACATTGCTATACTAATATTAATTTTACACTAACATTACAATATATTATAATTATATTTCCCAATACGGTAATTCCAGGGATTGGAAGAATAACAACTGGGAAAGTGTCAACAATACCTAAAAAGCAACAAGTTTGTTGGCGTCGTTAGTCGTTGGCACAGTTTGCAAAAATTAGAAGTTTTTTCTTATTCTGCTAACTGCTAAGAAGAATAAGAACTAGCACTATTAGTATTGTTATACCACAATAGATGGCGCTTACATTTTATGTACTAATTTTAATAAAAATTAAAATTTTAAGATTCCAGAGCTCTAAGAGTAGTTTCTGAATTTCAAAGTTTAAACATCGACATCGGTAGTAGACATCGATTTTGTATCGATACTATTGCCATCTGAACATCGATGGTAAAAACAACGATGTTTTTAAAAAAAACATATATTTAAAAACATATATTTCACATAATGAAATTACACGTGTGTGCGTGTAACTACTCAATCAGTTAAGACAACAAAAAAAGTTACTTTTGTATTTTTTCAATAAGATTTTCTTCCTCTTGCGTTGTCGGTTTTTTAAAATATGCGACTTCTTAATTTTTTTCCTGGTACTAAATAGAGAAATTTGTTTATTAGTTTTTTTATTACTTGGTTCAAATTTTCTCGTATCTAATTGGTATTTCAGTTTTTTCTTTTCTTTGTTAATTTCTAAACATTTTCTATAAGTATAAGAACAAAGATTGGGCTTCTCATAATAATTTGTGAAAAAATATTCACCAAATTTTTTCTTGTCATTGTCCGAAAGTAAAAAACTATTGCTTTTGGTAACATTTCTATAAATTTTGATTCTTGAAGGGTTATTTGTAAAGTTTTTAAAGTTTGGTGCCCATCACTGCACACCAGGCATTGTAAAACACTTCATTTATATCGGATATAAAAACATTGCAATTTATTAAACCGATTTTTTTGAAAATTTTTTGAAAAAAAAAATGCATGAACAGTAGTGTCCTGCCTGTTTGTAAACATACATGATGCAGGAAACCCCTCGCCATATTCGTCGATTACCATTAAAGTTTATCTTATGAATACTTTTTAAATGGAAATTTAAATTATATTGTTTTGAAAATATTTTATTGCAAATTAATCACAACACAGACATTTTCAATTTATTTAAAAATGTGTACGCTGCATATAAGTATAGTTTGTTTCACTATAAGTGGAAGTGACTATCTACTTATGGTCCTAAACACAGTGGGTGGTAATTACAAATAACTCTAATCCCCTGTTTGTTCCCATTAACTAGCCAGAGATGTATCAGGTATAAATTACATTACACCATGTAATGACACAATTGTAGCAAGAAATAAACATAAGATATCATCAAAATAAACTTTATTTTTATTATAAATACAATTAATTTATAGAACTTATAATTAAATTTAAAACATTACAATTAGTATTTAAAACATTACAATAAAATAAATTTTAAATTAAATAATGTTTAAGATAAAAAAAAAAATCTTACAAGTCCAAATCATTCTTTGAATCAGTCTCTAAATTAATGATTATAGTACGTTCTATATCGTACGAAACAAACTCAAAAGGTTGGGTGGATACGTCAAATAAATGTCAAACAAGAGCACCGTCTAATAAAGGTAAACGTATTACGATACTTCATGCAGGTTCTGAAACTGGATGGATACCGAATGCACTCTTGCTTTCTGCGAAAAATATCAAAGATTCTAGACTCGACTACCATGACGATACCACGGCGGAAATGTTCGAAAACTGGTTCGAAAATAAATTACTCCCGAATATACCGGCTAACAGTGTTATTGTTATGGAAAATGCAAGTTACCATAGTCGGCAACTAAATAAAGTACCGAATAGTGCAAACAGTAAGAAGGAAATCCAAGACTTTTTATATAAAAATTATATTTACTTTGAAGAAAGTTATAAAAAAAATTGTTTAATTAAATTATTAAAAAGTTATAGTTTTTCTAAAGAATATGTTTGCGATAATATTGCTCAATGCAAAGGACACACAGTTTTACGACTACCTCCGTATTATTGTATATTCAATCCTATTGAACAAATGTGGACTCAGTTAAAGGCGAGAATAAAACGGAATAATGTTTCTCCCACTTTAAACGGCACTGTGATAGAACTTATAAAAAAAGAAGTGGAAAATAAAGAAGTGGAAAATATCCCTGTAGATAGTTGGAAAAATTGTGTAAATCATATTATTAAAACTAAGGACAGTTAAATTCAAATAGAACGTACTATAATCATTAATTTAGAGCCTGATTCAGAGAATGATTTGGACTTGTAAGATTTTTTTTTATCTTAAACATTATTTAATTTAAAATTTATTTTATTGTAATGTTTTAAATACTAATTGTAATGTTTAAAATTTAATTATAAGTTTTATAAATTAATTGTATTTATAATAAAAATAAAGTTTATTTTGATGATATCTTATGTTTATTTCTTGTTACAATTGTGTCATTACATGGCAGGCCCGGATTGGCCATCTGGCCCTTCTGGCAAATGCCAGAAGGGCCGGTGCCCGAATGGGCCGATTTGGGCCGGTCTGACCTACGAGCGTATTACGAGTTGCGTTATATCAATAGATGTTTGTATGCTATCTAAAAATGCGTCATGTCAAGAGAATGTGGTCGACGTAAAGTCGTAAACGTAACGCGAAGCCGATGTTAGCTCTTTCGTCCAATTAGAACACAAGTGTCGTGTGCTGTAGATTAATATTTAGACAATATTTACATGGATTTTACAGACAAGTTGGATTAATTAGAATTTATTATAAATTATAAAATTAATCTTAAGCTTATTTTTTAAGATCCCGCAGTCTAAATATCAACAATTTGATGTTTAATAATCAAATGTCTGTGCGCCGCGAACAAATAGGACGCAGGCGTCAGGTACTTCAAAGAATTGTTGACATTGTAAAATTAATAGGTAAAAGAGGACTCAGTTATAGAGGAAATAAATTAGAAGCAGCATACTGCTTGGAGGATATTTCTGTGGATAATGGTAACTTTTTGGAGTTTGTTTTGCTTTCAAGTAAGTATGATGTTTGTATGAAGGAGCATGTAACTGATTGTATTGAAAAAAGCAAGATGTTGAAATTTTCGGGAGGAAACGGCCGGGGATCACTAGTAACGTTTCTCTCTAAAACAACTGTTAATAAAGTTATAGAAATAATTAGTCGACTCATTCGGGAGACAATAGTAAAAGAAATAAAGGCTGCTGGAATGTTTTCAGTTCAGATTGATACAACTCAGGATATTACAACTAAAGATCAATGTTCTGTTATTGTGCGGTATGTAACAGATCGCATTCATGAGAAACTTCTTATATTGGTGAAGTGTGAATCTTCTACTGGAGAATACATGTTTAAGATACTAACCGACATTTTTAATTCTTACAAAATAGACATAAAAAGATGCGTTGGTAGTTCAACTGACGACGCCGCTAATATGCAAGGCCAATATAAAGGTTTTTCAACTTGGCTGTCAGCAGAAGCTCCAAATCAGGTGCATGTATGGTGTTATGAACATGTCCTTAACTTAGTGTTGTCAGATACGACCAAAGTCGTCATTACAAGTGCGTCGTTATTTAGTTTAATTAACGACATTGCTGTATTTATTAAAGGTTCGTACCAACGTATGAATATATGGGAAAATGTTAACCAGGACGTTCACCATCGAAGACTATGTACTATTGGGGAAACACGCTGGTGGTCGAAAGATGCAGTGCTCAGTAAAATTTTTGGATCATTTTCAAATCCGTAATCTGCACTGTATATTGAACTTACATATACATTAACAAAAATTCAAGATAACCCAAAAATCAAACCAGAGGTTCGCGTAAAAGCAAAATCTTATACAGAAGCCTTACTGAAATACGAAACCACACTAACGGCTCAAATATTTTTAAGGATATTTAGTCTCACTTCACCGCTATCAAAATATCTACAAACAAGTGGATTGGATATATTAAAAGCATTTCAAATGGTATCTGAAACACAAGGAGTTCTCAAGAAATATGTCAGAGACTTCGATGCAGTTCAGAAAGCTGCAGATAATTTTGTAATTTGGGCAAATAGCAAACTACAGGATATAGAAGAGTTTGAGATTGAAGTACAGACTTCTCTTCCTGAAAAAAGAATAAGGAAGAAAAAAATGATGCCTGGCGAGTTCGCCCAAGATGAAGTGATTTCTGATACTACTACCACCTATAAGATACAGATCCACAAGGTAATTCTAGATACAATTAGTGAATGTATTCATTGCCGCTTTCTTGCCGACAAAACGCTTTATGCTGATTTGGCTTGTCTAGATCCTAGAAACTTCCCTGATATAAGAATCCAAGGACTACCTTCTACGGCATTAGAAGAATTAAGCGTTAGTTTGATAAAATTTTATGAAAGAGCTACACCAGACAACTTACGGTGTGAACTTAAAAGTCTCGTGTTACATTGTGAAAAATTGAAAACATCAGCACTTGAGGAATACACAATTGAAATTGAAACTCCAGAATCTGAGCAAGAGGAAAAGAAAGAATTTGAAGACGTTATAAGTAAGTCATGTGCAGCTTGTATAAACTGCGCAATTTGCTGCTTTCAAATTCTCCGACGGTATAATTTATTAACGATGCATATAATATAATTGGACTCGGTTATAAGTTTCTATTGACCCTTTCTTTCACGCAAGTTGCATGTGAACTCTCAAATTGATCAATAACCGCTTGAGAAGCACTATGTCCCAAGATCACTTGGAATCGTTCATGTTGATGGCAACAGAAAAAGATATTTTGATGAATCTAGATTTGGATGAAATTATCGACAAAATTGCAGAATCAAGTGAACTTTTAAAAAGACTTCTAATTGCTTAAACAAATATAAATATATATAATTTATAATAAATAAATCATTTTTTTATTCAAAATGGGTAGAATCTAAAGTACATAATAAATTAACATCATGATGCAATATATCGAATACAAAATAATAATAAAAATAATAAAATTAATTCGATAATAAAAAAGGTTCATTTCGTTAGGAGTGTGATAAATAAATTAACACTTTACTAACAAAAATAAAATAAAGTGAAACAACAAAATAAATAATTTTAAAATGAAAATTGTGAGAATTATTTATTGTTAGTGGTGTAGTGATGATAAATTGATTTCCTATCCTATCACAGTGCAGAGCTGGCGGAATGCGGTAGCAAGGTAAATAATATTTAAAGAGGCTAATCGTAAGAAACAGAAATCATTTCTTTTTGAATACGAATTCTGTACCTTGATTTTTTTAAATTTAATTATCACCGGAGTCTCATTATATATATATATATTACTATCGGAATTATTCCAGCCAATATATATATATATATATATATATATATATATATATATATATAACTGTGGGCCGCTATAATCTAAATGCCAGGGCCGGTTTTTCTTCCCAGTCCGTCACTGTTACATGGTGTAATGTAATTTATACCTGATACATCTCTGGCTAGTTTATGGGTACAAACAAGGGATTAGAGTTATTTGTAATTACCACCCACTGTGTTTAGGACCATAAGTAGATAGTCACTTCCACTTATAGTGAAATAAACTATACATGTAAACACAACACTGGTTTCCTCGTTTCATACTCGTTTCCCGCTACACTGGAACGCATACGTATATGTGTCAATCGAGCGTCAGATTTATCCTCTCATGAGAAGTGGTGGGTGCAGTGGTTTGCAAGACCGGCCCTGGCGCTCGGTACCTGTTATTATTATTTATTTTCATAGACAAATATTTATTTTCATAGTTAAATAATACTTGTATGCAGTGATGTGTTGGTAATGAATTAACAATAGGTTTGCAAACATAGGCGCCCGCAGAAATTATTCAGGGGGGGGGGGTGCGTGGGCAGGACCAAAACATAGATATAGATGTCATATTCGAACAATGCTTTCCACGTGGCGTGTCTGGGAACGATCCCCGCTGAGGATAAACATTTATTTTCTAGTTAAAAATGTGTTCTCTATAGTTAAAAATCATCGATTTAGTAAATAAGAACTATCTTGGCTAATAGCTAATAGCCAAAGTTGCTAAAGCAAAAATATAATAATAAACAATCATTTTTAGGGTTTTGTAGGTATGACCAAAAAACACTTATACCGTCATTTTGTCGTCTGTTTGTCTGTCCGGTAAAAATTGTAGCCAATCGGCTAAATATAGAGAGTTGAAATTTGGCATGCTTATATAACTCTTTGACCTGCGCATAGGAAAAATACTAAAACATCTAAAAAACATATCCCCCTAAAAATATAAACAAATATGTGCTCATCGAAAAAAATATTTGTTTTTTAAATTCTGAGTAGGGTATCAAATGAAAGCCCTTAGTACGTGGATTAACGATCAAAATTTTATTTTTGCAAAATAAATTATTTTGACGCGTATTTTGCCAAAATTGTGCAAAATTTTTTTTGTCCCACACACTGTAGCCCATATGGTTTAAACTAAAAATCTGAAAAAATTCTAAGTAATGTACATCGGTGTGAACCGGAATAGTACAACAGGAATTTTTGATCGGATTATGTTTTCGGAAAATAACGTATTTTTTGTGTTTTTAACTAAAATATGTTAAATATTTAATTCGCTATGTAACACAGTAACTAAGTAAGCGCCCGTAGCGTAGTGCGTAGTGTCATTGCTTAGTAATTCCTGTCAATTTTAATTTTTCTGTTTTTTTTTGCATTTTTATTTTGTTTAAATTATTTTGTAAAAATTCTAGTAATATTTTGGTAAATGTTGTATTTAATTTTTAAAATCGTAAATTTAATAACCAGTGGGAAGTGTTGAAATTATAATTTAATTCTATGTTTGAATGTATGCGAAATCAGAGGGCGGGGCTTATGATTTAAGCAACCAATGGAAGCCATAGGCGCAATTTTCAAAATCTTAATGAACCTTGCTATATAAAAAAAAAATACTGCACATATTTAGAAACTTAAATAATGGTATTAGGCATTCGAATTAAAATTCATAAAAAAATATTTTGACATAAAATTTGTTTTAGCATCCAAAATAATCATCATTCAGTTACTAAATACCTGCGAAATCCTGAAATGTGTGAAAATTCACAATTCACATCAATTTTTTTGTATGATGTTTATATTTAAATAACATGATTTTTTTTATAAGATACGAATTGGTAATTGGTTCCGAAATCCAGGGGGGGGGGCAACTGACCCATCTTGAAACTTGAAAACTTGCGCAAGCCGTTGAGAATCGACTCTAACACACCACTGTTTTATGAGAACAGTAAAAAATTGTTTGTCTGTTCTTATCTTGTCAGCAAAATGACTTTGTAATTGTATTTACAGCATTAGACTTAATATCGCATGTAGTTTGTGTGGGGCCCGTAGTATATGCTATTTTTGCTACTAAGTTAATTTGGCATTGCCTATTGGGCTTTTCATCTGGTCAGCTCAACTGTTAGAGCATCATCCTTTTGGACGCCACCATTTACCTAGTCTTCTATCATCTATTCCATGGCAGTTGTTTACCTAGCTAGGTGTCCAAAATATCTTAAATAAGTTTAGATCTTCGTGGAGTATCGTGTACGGATGTTCAGTTGCTTTAAAATTGGCATTAGTATATCGATCTGCCCATGATACTCTTAACATATAGGTCCACATTTTGAATTCATCTATTTTCTTTTTGTTCTCTGTATTGATGGTCTATATCTTTGCATAATGGCGTAGTTTCAAATTTCAACCCCCCCCCCCACCCGCAAACTGAAACTTCGCAACAAGGGACTGATTAGGACCTATTGGAAAATTAAATATTATTAACGAAACCAGCCCAGTCATTAATTGTCAGATGGAAGCTCACCGCAAGTGACCCTTTGATCCGTTTTCATCAAAATTCGTATGGAGTTGAGGGAAGAAATTTTTCATCAAGTCTTTGCAACGTATATTACGCTGGAAAAAATGAAAAATTTAACCTATTCTCCAAATCTTCATCTGTTTTACCATGGCACTTTTGGCTAATATTATTCTCCGTATGATTTCAGAATCACAGCCTTGAGACCACAAAGTTGAGGTAAATTTAGGTACTTCCAACTTCGAAGCCAGCTATTTCCCTGGTGTTATTGAGGGTTTTTGTACGATCTATTATCATGATTTACATTTTTATCATTTATTTGTAGGTATTCTTGGCTAGCAGTTCTGAAGCCGGTCCATTATATCCACTAACATCTCCTAGCTTGGAGCTATAACTAATGTGTTACCAGCATATCTCAGATCTGAATCATCTTTAGAAGTGTTAAATACCTATGCGATTTGTTGTTTAGAGCGAAACCAACCTCATTATTAATGTTATTTGGTCTAATATTGCATGCACACTTCACTTAGATTGTTCCATCGCTTAACTACTCTGGTCCAGTGCTTTCCTGCAGCATTTTCGATGTCTCAACCTCATAGCAGGTCATCCGGAAACATGATTACTATTTCTAGACCTCCAATCATTAGTGTATCGGCCCAGTGGAGGACTTTCGCAAAGACAAAAAAGACAATTGTCTTGAGCCCGTATTTTTCAAGGGCCCAACGAATCCTTCCCCTTTCCACTTCCCCTTTGAACGCCACTAGGTTGAGGGCCCGTAAATCAAAAATGTCTTGGGCCCGGCGAAGGCTTAATCCGCCACTGTATCGGCCATCATCTATTCTAATTACATATCCAGTTTAATTTAGCAATATGTATAGCAACATCGATGAGTGAGACTTAATGTACATCCAAGTATTTGTTTTTTGTTTCGAGTAATTCTCAGCTTTGTCACTGCATGTTTGGTGTTTAAAAAAATTAACGAATATTATATTATTGTACTGTAAGTTACTATACATTATTATCATCTGCATTACAAATATTATATATGTTTACAAGAGTACGTAAAACATTTTGATTTTATATCATGGAAATAAAAAACATATTTATATAATATAAATATTTCAATTATTGGTTTCCTCAAAAATAACAAAATATTCTAAATTGGTCGGTACGACCTTAATTACATGGCTTGGGTAGAAAAAACAGCGTTCCGGGTCATTTGTAGTACTGTGGTACCTTGACTTACGAGTGTCCCAACTAAAGAATTTTTCGAGATACGAGCCGTCTCTCGGCCGATGTTTTGCTTTGAGTTGAGAGCTAAAATTCGAATTACGAGCGGAGGAGGTTATCTCTACAAGTGAGATGAACGAAATGTTGGGAATGTGGGAGAATGTTTCAGACTTTATTCAAAAGAAACACCAGAATAAGTTACAACTGACCTTCGACGACGCTATTTAATGACACTTGCCGAACTCATTTCAGAAACATTGTGAAAGGGAGGATGAAACAGACCGCATTGGACAGGTTTTTATTGAAAACCCTGAAGATGAAAGTGAAGAAACCGTGCCGAAAAGGACAAAAATCAGCGAATAAGATGCAGTTCAACCTTTCTCCTCCACCTTTGTCAGTATCTTCAAGTCGTCTGATCTTCTTTACCTTGATGTACATAATACTTAATCAGTTTACTGCAGTAATTCTATTATTATTTCTATCTAATTGTATTGCGCTTATACACAATGCACAATAGTTATACAATATTCCTTATTTATAAACACAATTATCTTATCTAAAAATATGTAACAAAAAAATTGCGGTGTGTTTTGAGGGTCCGGAACGTATTAATGGCTTTTCAATTCATTCCAATGGGGAAAATTGATTTGGCATACGAATACTTTGAATTACGAGCTCCGTCACGGAACGAATTAAACTCGTAAGTCAAGTGTATATTAAATAATAAAAGTCCGGTAAAGTTATAAATTTCCTTCACCTCTGGTGAAGAAAACTTCTAACAACCTAAATTATATTTTATATAGGGTAAACTATCCTGGGGGGGGGGCAAATGCCTCTATGCCCCCCCGGCTACGTCCCTGATAGAGCGTATACTGCTCTTCTAACATATCTCACGCTGCAAGTTATATTCACTTCAGTAGAACGTTATTTTTCCAAGTTATCACTAATAAAGAAACTCAAGTAATCGAATTAGCCAAAAACGTTTTAATAATCGAGCAATTCTGAGCATAGAATATAAATTATTTAATTATTTAGATAGACTAAAAACGTTTTTCTTAATTTTTCATATTATTTACGAAAATAAAATAGGACTTTTTATATGGTTGAATAGCAAAAAAACGCTCTATTCAAAATTATTATAACCTACTATAGGCTCCATATAAAAATTAAAATTGATCCTGATAAATTGAAAACGGTACACGATAAAGAAAAATTATTCACCATGAAAAGTTGCCTGAAGAAAGTGCACACCAAAATCACTTAATATTTTAATTTTGGAAGTTATAAGCAAAAATTAAAAACCGGAAAATTTACATTTTAGTTCATATCTAGTAACCTATATATTTTTTGGGGGAACAAAGACATCGTTAAAATGGTCCCTTAATGCGGCAACTTTGGCCTAATTTAACCGACCGATAGATACTAATCTATTACCGTTCTCGAGATCCCCATGCTTAACAAGTTATTTGGGACATCTGTATATGCATATAATAGTTTCTGATTTAATTTTTAAATGTAATATTATATTTTTATATTTGGGATTAAGTAAATAGAATTTTAGACTTTTGTAGATACCTGCCAACAAATAAAAAAAAAAGTTTTTAATGTATATCAAAAATCATATTCTATATGCACCAATAAAATTTTTGCAACTCTGCGAAATATATTCTAGGTATGCCACTAGTTCTAAGGCTAAAGATGAAGAAGAAAATTTGAAAGAAAACATAAACTTCAGCAGGCGCAGGGCCACTAGAACATTGGGAAATTTCCAGGTGGCTCCCTGGCAGGATGCCGGTCTAAATAATTTTTTTAAATGCATTTTTGTTTATTTCGCCTTTTCTAGTCTGTAACAAAAATCTGTTGGCCCCAGTTATATAAAGGCGACAAAGGCGTAACCTAATTAACAAATCATGTAAGATTAAATTAGATGATGTTCATGTCTTTACACATAAAGTCCATTTACCGTAACTATGAAATGACGTCACAGTTGAAAAACTCACCTTGTTGCCAATTCGTAAACTGTCAAAAAAAGTTAGGTAATATCGAACAACTTCTAAAAATATATTGAAAACCTATATTTCCTATGGAGGAAAGGAATTAATGTAAATTATGATGCACAGTAGTTCTTTCTAACCGATTTGTCGCAAAATTTATGGTTTATATTATATTAAGTGTGTAATGTAGTAATAAAAAAAAAAAAAAAAAATCATTTTATAAGAGTCATCAGAAATATTTGTTTTTAGAAATATGTCATATTATTTTAATACTTTTTGTACAATTTACTTTAATTTTTCGCCTGGTGTCACATTGACACAGCGGGTTCGGGAAACAAACGCGGAATGTTCCGAGTCACACTGTTTAACTCCAGACCGCTCGAATAAACGCGTTTAGACCTTTTCTCGAACGCTCCGAGCTTGCTTCCTGAACTCACTAAATGATATCGGAAAGCAATGATAAAGAGTCAAATTTTTTATTATTCGAATAAAAATTTTTGAATTTCAGATGTTAGATACAATTTTGTTTCGAATAATGAATATTCAAATATTATTTCCAGTCAAACAGTTTATTGCCGCTAGCTGCAAGTGTAAATTTCATGAGTATGCTAAAATTATTTTTCGTTTAAAATTACAAAAAAAGAACGTAACAAATGTAAGTAGAACATATTTTATTAATCATATATAATATTTTTTTATCGACCAAGATACAAAATTAAATATTGTTTTTGTTCACTTACATTACAAATTATAAAACCTTTTAAAATATACAAACACAATATACAGATAAAAGTACGTTATAGAAATATCACCCATCATATTTGATATATATTACTCTTTTATGAGTTTTAAAAAACCCTTAAAGTTTGGTCTGAATTGCTCTCTAAGAAATGGTAGTTTACTAAGGTACCATTGCAGTTTTAAAAATTAATTCTACCAATATCTCGAAAACTATTGCTACTATCAAGCTAAAATATTATATCCAATACTCTTTTATGAGTTTTAAAAAACAATTAAATTTTGGTTTCAATCGCTCTGTTAGAAATGGTAGTTTATTAAGGTACCATTGCAATTTTTAAAAATTAACTCAACCAATATCTCTAAAACTATTGCTACGATCAAGCTAAAATTTGATGTCTCCTACTCTTTTATGAATTTTAAAAAACCCTTAAATTTTAGTCTTAATCACTCTGTGAGAAATGGTAGTTTACTAAGGTACCCCTTTCATGTAATTTTATATTAATAGTGTCGTCAGTAACATGCTCTCCTAGAATCAAATTAATTATCTTATCAAAATAATTAATAAGAAACAAAACCATCCTTTGAGCACGACTACTAAGAGCATTGGGTATTTATATTACAGTAAAATTTAAAAAAATAAAATAAATAGAATATAACCTCACTAAATAAGCACTTAAATCTCAACCTGACAAATAACGATTGAACAATCCAATTACAAACTGACATCATTGGAAAAATTTACCAACATTAAATAAATAAATGTACTAACTGAGTTATGGATTGATGTTGATTAAAACATATCATAACGTTGGTACTTAAATTAACCAAGTGTGACGTCGTCTCATATTTATTGTGAATGGAGTTTATTTTACAAGTATATTTATTTTATACAAGTAAATTTTATATACAAAAAAAAACACTATAAAACGTGGCCACTGGGCCCCTCCCAGACCAGGAGGTTACACGGCGCTGCTCGGGGAGTTGAAAATAAATTTTGTTAAACACATACAGTGGCGCAGCCAAGGGGGGGCCGACGGTCCTGGGCCCCTCCCAGGACTAGCAGATTATACGGCGCTGCTCGGAGAGTTGAAGATAAAATTTGTTAACCACAACAGTAGTTAATTTTTAAATTACTTCATTGTAAACAATATTGGCATTTTTTAATTATTTATTTTTTTTCGTATAAATAAACATTTTTTTAAGATTGCCTACTCTTGATAGGGGCCGTTATTGTTCAAGTGAAAATACATCACTTTCCAAATATGCTCCAACGAATTATATGAAGGGGAGCGTTGATCCTTTTCCTCCCTGACACATCGACTAAAACATTCGCCCAGTCAAATGATAAAACTGTTTTAAACAACTAATTACTCGATTTAGATAAGATAAAGTGGAAATATGACTTCGGTGTAACCTTCACACGAGTCTGTTCGTTCGGTACAAATTGTGGCCAAGCGGCTGATTTAGAGAACTGAACATAAGAAAAATATTGAGACTTCAAAAATACATCCCGCGAAAAATATAAATAAATATGTATTTATCGAAGAAAAAATCAAGTGAAAGTTTTTGATACATGGATTAACAATTAAATTTTTTTATCAACAAATAATGGAATTATTATTTGATATAAACATCAATATCCAACAGCAGGGGTGTCGAACTGATTTGGTCGCAGTCTATTTTACATACAAAATGATAAGCAGTGACGGAACTTTAAATATCCCGAAGGGTTTCTTGACATTTTTTATAAACAGAAAAGGGGAAGAGAGTATATTTTACATTTTTAAATATATTTTCCCCCTAAATAAGCTCAAGTGATTACCGCTTCAGGGGCCACAAAAAATAAGGTTGAGGGCCGTATGCGGCCCGCGTGCCCTAAAAAATTGATTCGGCCCTCCTCAAGACAAAATCCTGGCTGCGCCACTGATATAGATATACATAATATCTTTGAAATCATTTTGCAATGGTCCAATATTAATGCGGACACCTTTATTTTGGACGTTTGCCATTGCTGATAGTACTAGGCTAGAATAGTACAATATAATGAGTATTAGTATCAAAAACATATAATACTTCAAGAGTAATATAAAAAATAAATTCGGACGTTTCGGAAACTGCTCAACAATCTGTTTCCGTCTTCAGCGATCACGAGAAGTGATGAATTTAATTCGTAATCCTGTTCCACAATGAAATTTAGTAAGATTCTTTTTTAAAAGTTACCGTCAGTAGTGAAGAATTTGCCCACTCTTTAACAATTAAGTTGTCAATCAATTTTGTTTATAACAACCACTTCTGACCGATGTTCAGTAGGTACTCATGTTGAAGTATCCATAAACATAAGTACAAGAAAGTAAAACAATTGCAACATTAAAAAAACATTCTGTCATTACTTTATCAGTAATTATGTTATCAATACCAATATGTCTCATTTCCCCTTTCACAAAACTTTCCCTTTGAATCAGAACAACAATCGATTGATAATTAAAATAAGTACAACAATAGTATAGTCCCCACTCAGGTGAACTAGGTTACACCTCTCAAGCTAAATGCTGAATGATGATCCAAACAGTTATTTAGTGTTGACGCTAGTGTCCGACTAGCAGGTTGTTAAGACCTCGATTCTATGTGCTAAATGTCTATATTAAAAATGATGTTTGATTTTGTGAATGTGAGAACTTGACGGTTTCTCTTAAGAAATTTTTTTAGTTAAGATGTGGAAGTTTTTTATATTTTTTGTAAGTTTTTATTTATTTTTTTGTTGACTAACATATTTAAATATTTAATTTTTAATAAAGATTTATGAGTCATATGTGCTATATGAGAACCTTGATTATTAAATTTAAATATTACAATATTCCTGAATTGTTATTTAAATCTATTTTGGGCGCGTAATGGTTTAACAATTTTCTATACTTAAGCTGCAAATTGTTTCTGTTTAATATGTCGGTGCAGAAATATTAAATAAATAAATAATTTTGATTATGCTTTGTAAATTTGATATGAAAATATTCGGTCAACCATTTAACCGCGCATTTATTGTTTTATGTAAGAAGGGAGAAAAATAATATAACACCCCCGTGCGATGATTTTAGCGCACGAGACGCAGATAAAGGCGGTAAACTTCTACAGCGAGTAATGTCTGTCGTTGCAAGAACAGAAAAATATTAATTTTGCTCAGCTTCTTCATTGACGTCTTAGTAATCAACTCATAACGTTGACTAACGTAGACTAAACAAGTTATGGATAATCTGAATTCAATCTACGGGTCTCTATTTACTCCCGTTTTTGAGTAACGATTTATCAAAATTTAACAAGAAATCAGGAAAAATTTACGAGAAAAAGTAATAGTCTAATGTCATATGAAACTAAAAAATTCCAAGCACTTTTCCACAAACTTTTTAAGTTTTTGAGATATCTTCGTTTAAAGTTAGGAAAGTTTCCAAGTTTGTCTTTTAGAAAAACAGTTGTAAGTCCTAACATATATAAGGCATTAAGGTCATGATTTTTTTGTAATATAAAAAAGGTGTAAGAATTTAAAAAAATGTAAACCGGACGTGTCTATCTCAAACAGTTTTCCACTTATGATTTTTTTATTTATTCTAAAATTTAGTGCACCGTAATACCACCAGTGGTTGGATTACGAGTAATAATATAATAGCAATAGAATTATATATATATATATATATATTTTTTTTGGTCTTAGCTACGATGGCCATTAACCAGGATATCTTTATTTTTATTATGGATACATTATAAATTTTATATCAAATACAAACATCCATGCCATCACCGAGATTCGCACCCGAACCCCCATGGTTAGCAGTCAAATGAGCTGAACACTACGCCATAGCGACCGGCAAGAATTATATTCTATAGTTGACAAAAAACAATAGTTACTTGGCAACCGCCAATAGAATCGTTTTATTGGCAATGATAGAATATAATTCTATTCATCATTATTAGACAACTGGTTCGTGAACAAATACAATATTACCGAAAAAAAACGGGCCTAATAGATCTTGAATTTAATTTTATAACATGCTAAGTAGGCAATTGTGTGCTAATTTAAAAATAAATAAATTCCTAATAATAACTAGACGTCTTTTTTTCTCGATCATCTTATACCTATGCAGCATAATACACATTAAAAACAAAGCAAAGTCCCAAAAGGAATTTATTAATTTAAGGCAACTAGATATTGCAGTATTAAAAAAGATAATGCAAAATATTATATTTTCTTTGCTTATCCTTAGGAATCGACGCGCGTATTACACTTGGTGACGTACCTAAAGATTAATCTATTCGTTTAATCCTGTTTGGATTAAAATTATCCCATAAAAAGAACATTTAATACTTACCTAGCGCAAAATTCGCTTAGTTGTGCGAATACCTGTATATACATACTTCTAAAGCAGTTAGTTGGGAGAAAACAATAGTCCTCAACACGTGTCTCGCAAGACACTTTGGCCCGTTGAACACATCTTTTCCCTAACGGGTCACAATTGAATTGAAATTTTGTAGATTCAAATTGCGGGTCAAATATATATGCATAAATAAAAATCTACAGCTTTAGGGTGTAAGTATTTGTGTGGAATCTCTGTTAATCTCGTTAACTCTACCTGAGCTAGTGGCCTTGTAATTGTCGTGTATAATACAGGTATATAACAGGTAATAATTGAATTCCATCTTGCCATTATTATCATATTTGTCAATTTTCCTACCCAGTTTTGTGAATGCGTTCGCTTAGACCTAACCTTAGTTTTGTTAGAATCTCTATTGAGAATCTTCAGAACTACAAAAATCTCTACAGAACTTCTAACTTAATTTTTGAGACTTGGCTTTGTTTGACTAAGTCATAAAATAAAATACATGTCAAGCATTATCTCTGCTTAACGCTAGATATAACTCCCAGGGATTACAAGTTTCTTATATAAAACTAACAATCTGAAATAAAATTAGTAACAATCTATACATCAAATTATTCAACGAATTTTTATCTATCTAATTGGATATTTTTAATTGTAGAAAAAAATGTTTCAAAAAGGTTGGAATGAGACAACAATGTTCTTTAATTTTTTAATTATATTTGTGGGTTTCAACAATTTTTATATTTATATAGTTTTGTGTAGAAATGTTCAAATAATACGTCAGTGTTGTTTAATAATGGAATTCCACATGTTCTTTACGAAAATTAAATAATTTTTACTTGCAGCACCTATATTGAGTAACGTAGTAAATTTAAGATGGCGGGAAAATAGTCTACTGTCTACTTACAATAATTATAAATAGTTTTCACAATAGATCAAAATAACTAGAAACATATTTGTAGAATGAAGCTTTATATATAATTTGCCGAATTGTACGCATATATGCGTTTAACGGTTTAAAAAGATGGTGTCTATTATGCAATTTGTTTATTTACAATTACATGACAGCTTTTTTTTCACAATTAAAAATATCCTATTAGATAGATAATAATTCGCTGCAAATTTTGATGTATAGATTGTTACTAATTTTATTTTAGAATTATAAGTTTTGTTTAAGAAACTAAACGGTTGTGCACTCCCTTAAAAATATTTGCTCATCCCCATGTTGGATTAAGGCCTCTTGATAACCTAAGCAGTGAAAATGTTTGTTGCCCCAATGGCATAGGGTGAGGTTTTGGTGTTCTGGGTGAGACAAAATTTGCAAACCCTATGCCAATTAATAATTGAAGGGACGATTTGTGAGCGAGGTGACGAAAATCGCTCCCAACCGGTTGTTCAACGACACTGATGCCCCTTTTTGCTAATGCTTTAAGCACTTACTTATTGGGGAATCTAACCCTCGAGGAAAGGAAAGCTCTAGAGTGGAACCTTCAAGACAAACAGTGGTGGATTAAGCTATTGGTGACGTACAAGCGCAAGCCCCATTGAGCCCCCGCCCTTATTTTTTCTTGTTTTGTTTCAAAACATTTGTAATCACACATAATGCAGTTACAGTTGTAGTTACAGGGAACACTAAATAAATTCATATTTTTATTCTAACTGGCTTAACTAATAAAGCACTTCATGATCTATTAAAACCATAATATTTATTAAGAAATATTATGTGGTGATAGAAATATTTTGATATTTGTGAAAACACTACCTGAAATGGTTGGTCAAAATAATAAATACAGTCGAGAAAATTTAGTGAAATATAAAATTTATTATTCATTTTACTATTACTTATTACATAATACTAATTTTTATAATCTTAGTAATGAATAGCATGCCTTTTATTTGCCAAAACGGTCCTACATCATTTGGGTATCGACTCGATGAGCCGTTGACAGCTCTCTATATGAATGCTGTACCAAGCTTCTTGAACAGCAGTCCATAATTCATTTTTGTTCCTTGGTTTTGCCTACTCAACCCCATACTTTACTAGTTTCCAAAGAATTTCTATAGGATTCAAATCCGGCAATTGAGCAGGCCAAGGTAAAACTTGCCTTATTGTTTTGCTGGAACCATGTTTTTGTTGCACGAGCCGTGTGTTTAGAGTCGTTATCTTGATGGTAGGTCCATATTAGTGGCATATTCCATTCCGCATAGGGTAGCATTATAGTTACCAAAATTAGGATATAAATTTCTTTCGTCATTATCTCATCTATGCGAAATAATGGACCTATACCATGCCAAGAAAAACAACCCCAAACTAAAATCTTACCTCATTCATGTTTAACGGTTTTTTTTCGTGGACTTAGGGTTAAACGCCTGGTTTGGAGGACGCCTAACAATTTTTTCCCATCATTTCCAAACAACATAAATTTACTTTCGTCACTAAACAAAATATTTCTCCATTTTTTAATACCTTCTGCACCATACCAGTAAATGTGTTCTTAAGCAAATTCCTTACGGGCTTGTAAGTGTTTTGGTTTTAATAATGGTACTTTTCTAGGCGAACATGATCTTAAGTTATGCTCTACCAACCTCATTCTAATGGTTCGTGCAGAAATATTCGGTTAGTTAATTATTCGATGACATGAAAAGACTTTTTCACGTCCTTCACCAAGCGTCTATTTTCATTCTTTGAAGTTTTATGTGGTCTACTCCGGGTTTCTTCTTTAAATGAGTGACTGATGGCATTTTGTACCATTCCCAAAGAGTAAGCCACAATATTAGCAAATCTTCTAAAAGAATTGCCATCATTTTTTAATTAAGTTTCTCATTTTACTACCACAATGCTTATTCTTACCCATCTTTGCAATAGAACAAAACTAAATAATTTTTTTTTTGTAAAATATATACTTATAAATACATTATGAACTTGTCTGAACCTGTCTTAACTCCGTTATCCAATTATTTTTTGAGTTTTAGGAAATGTTTTTATTATTTTGACCAACCCTGTCAGGCAGTGTTTTCACAAAAATCAAAATATTTCTATCGCCAAATAATATTTTTGATAAATATTATAGATTTAATAGCTCATAAAGTGCTTTATTGGTTATGCCAGTTGAAATAAAAATATGAATTTAATTATTGTTCGAACTACAAATACTAAGGTTACTATATTAGGTGTATTTATTATTTTGACCGTATCTGTATAACAAAAAATAAAATAAGTATTATTTTTTCTTTAAATCAAATAAACGTTTACATAGTAATGCCGTCATCATTTTAATGCATTAAAATATTTCCATAACCTAATATTAACGTACAACAAAAAAAAAAAAACTTAATATCAAATTCATAAAAAATAAATTTACATTAATTTTGGCATTAAAATTACATAACATTTGTACTTAGTTATATCACGCAATTTATTAAAGTATTACTTTTCGGGCTTTTAGTTTTGAAAATTTATCAATTAAATTATCATAATTTAATAATTGCACATGTCATTTTCAATAAACATGAGACATAAATCTGTTAAATATAAATTACCCAAAGAATTGCGCACATAATTTTTCAATCTCTTCAACACTGAAAAAGAACCTTCGGCTGTTGCATTACATATGGGTATGGTAAGAAATATTTTTCAAATGGTTTCTACATTGGGAAAAGTAGATTGTAAGTAATTTAATATGAGTTTGTACATTTCAACGGGATTTGATTTCTTTTCTTCCTTAGCATACTTAAGGAAATAAATAACTTCTTCTTTAAAGTATCTACTATCAATATCACTTTTATATTTCGTCGTTATTCTTTTTATGCATTCGTCAAATGCATCTTCACCCAAATTATGATTTAGATAAAGTTCAAAATTATACATGACATGGTCATAAACGCTGCATCTAGAATTAATTTCGGTTATAAGTGCGTCGCAAATTACGTTGTGTATGTTCACCATAAAAGATTTTTTTCCAGTCAATATGGTGTCGTTGTCGGCAGTTTCATCAAATTGAAGCATTCTTTTTCTTATACTTATCGCCTTATAATTCCAATTGTCGGTTAATAATTTAGCTTCTTTTTCAACACGATCAAACGAATTTCGCATAGCCATTACAAATTCTGCAAGAAACTTTAAAATAGTTGATACTAGTAATAAATTGGAATCAATATTTTGTAATGATTTACTGGTACTATTTATTCGTTGTAACAATAACCCATAAAACAGTTAACAAAGAAATTTCATATTCTTTAAAATATTTTAACAATTTAGTGTAACAGTTCATGTGTATTTGTACTTATTTCAGTTAGTGTCATCTGAATATTTTTGTAATTAGCTCTTAAAGCAGATACTGCTACAGATGTGGCTGACCACCTGGTGGTACTTACTCTTTTGACAACTTTGGATTTATTGTTTGACAAATTATTATTATAAAAATATTCCATCTTCGAGTGGACGATGAAAAATCCTATAATTTTTTAACGAAATCAAAGTAATCCAATGCTCCTGAACAAGATCCTGCAGCACAATTTCCTTTTATGGTACAAATGTAGCTGTAGCCATTATATTTACCACTTATATTGGCAGGATTGTCGTAAGACTGGCCTCTACAGTTTTTAATATCAATAGTCAATAGTCAGTTTTCTAAATATGCGGAATCGTGGTTCTCGATTTGTATAAACTCAAAAAATCGTTCTTTTATATCCCCGTTTTTATCAACAATTCTTAAAATAAATGCTAACTGGTCCACATGTGTAATATCGGGAGTCGAATCAACAATTATTGAATAATATATTGCCTCTTGTACTTCAATTAGAAATTTCTTTACTTCGCTTCCCATCAATAAACAAATTTTGAAGCCCCCAAAATTTGGAGGCCCCAAGCGCGTGTTTCATGCGCCTGTGCAATAATTCGCCACTGAAGACCGCCCTAAAAATATACATATCATGCACAGTGAAATAGGGAAAATGAGAATAATATGAAACGAAATTAAGAAACTGGCAACAAAGAGCTTTAGATGGCGCAATTGTGTTAAAATACTTATGCTTCGAGAAGGAAATAAAGGAACACTATATAGTTATATAATGAGCAATTACATAAGCTAAAATATAATTTGTTTTTTATTATTTATGATCATTTTATCTGAAAAAGTGCTATAAATGTTAGTAATACATATCAAGTAATATATGTATCAGAAGTGGATCTTGGAAACTTGAGCGTTCCACTCTGCGTATTAACTAGATTATTAACATAATTCGCTAATTAAAATTTGGTCTACGCATTCAGTTAACATTTCGCACGCATAAATTTGTTAAAGAAATTTACGATTTACTTGTGAGACACTTCATTTGCAAGGTTTCTCTATTTTGTTAAAATATTTTAGTTTAAAATTAAGTTTTTTGTTAAGTACAGTAGTAATACGAACAGCGAGTAATTCATTCCAAAAGTCTTACGTACTGTTAATAAAACACACTAACTGAAGTATTAGATTAATGAATTTTGTTATAATTGGTGCAATCAAGTTTAGTGGAAGCATCAACTACTGTCTTTTGATTCAACTACTCTATTTATTTGATTAGCATAGGTGTTTGCAGAGCTGGGTACAAACTTTGCAAGGCTTTGTGCAAACGATCGCTGGCTGTACTTCATTATCCATTCTGTATTGTACGAGCGTTGGGCCCTGAACGATGGACCTGATCGTCCTTGCTTCACGCCGGCCCTGGATGTCTGATAAAGATTAACATCCATTGCTTTCATAAACGCAAGTCGATATAAAAACTAAGGCCGTTCCGCAGGTATCCGCCGCCTAGATGCAAAATTTAATTTGAAAATACAAAATTGCAATAACGCGTTACGAAACATTATAGTTTAATGCTCCCTAAGACGGATTTTGATTAAAATAAAAAACAACACTCAATGCTGTTTATTAAAAAATATAAGTGAAATATTTAGAAGAAAAATAATATAGTGGTACCTCGATTTACTAACTTAATTCGTTCCTGACCGCGGTTCGTGTCTTGAAAAGAATGTATTTTGAGAATACATTTTATTAAACATTCCGGAAACACTAACTAAACTACATTATTTTGTGCATATGTGCAAAACAACGACGTAATTTAACTCTTTTAACCAGGGCCGCCCCTAGCATTTGCGGGGCCTGGGGCAAAATTGAAGTTGCGGCGCCCCAAAACTGGATTTGCGGGGCCCTATCTATATATATATTGAATAACGATATTTTCTTTAATATTATTAACTATTAACAAACTACACATACTTATATTCAATGAAAATATAAATTTTTTCCAACTATTTATAAAACTTGGAATAATATTTTTAATGTATTTTATTATTTTATTACTTGACGGTCGAAGCGCGGGGCCCTTACAGGCGCGGGGCCTGGGGCAGGTGCCCCATTTGCCCCCGCCTAGGGGTGGCCCTGCTTTTAACTGTAATTGGTCAACAATATCGGAAATCAAGGCCTGGTTTACGCATGAGCAAATGGAACAACTGACCAGGGCCCGTTATAGGAAAGGGTCCGTGTATTTTATATTTACATATAAATATTTTTTTTATATCTCTACAACGTATAAAGGGCCCTGCTAAAAAATGTTGCGCTCATTAGTCGGTGCGCTACTAAAACTGTTAGCTAGATCATGGCCAATCATGGCCAGCAGTGGGACATGATTGATATCAAATCATATTTAATTAGCCTTTATTTGGAAAATGATTTTTCTGTGGATGCCACAGTTTCTGGCGTTGCCAAAAATATTCTTTATGCTACAGTAATATTTGGGAAAATATTGATGTGATTGTTTCAAAACGTTTATTTGAAAACGAATTATGCGTTCATATTTGATTCCATAACATACGGATCAAGATTTTAGATTTAATCGCATAAGGAATGATTGAAACAACCGATTTTTTTTTCTGTTAATCGATTAGTCATATGGGATATTTTGTTTCGATTGATTAATAGTTAATCGATCAATTATTAATTAATCGAAAACTTCATGTTATTTTCAAGAAATTACTTAGTTGTAATGTTGAAACACTGATCGGTAGATGACTATGTTCTCTTCTTTTCAATAAAGTCCCGAGATTACTAGGCCTTCAGAACACTCATTCTCGCCAATATGGAGAATTTAAATCAACCGCTACTCATTTCTCTACAATATACTGCTATAGTTTGTGTCCAATCAGTTCAAATGCTCACTAGCGAAACGTAATTTTCCAACCCGATAATTTGCGAGAAAAGCCTGACAAGTTACAGGTCTTCTGGATACAAGCCTCAATTGTCTTTGGACAGTTCGTGATGAAATCCCCAAATTTCGATCTTCTTCGAAATGACGTGAGAGAAAAGTTAAGGATCACGATCGCGCAGAACAATTAGGGTAAGAAATCAGTCGTTTCGAGCGTTTGTGGCTCGTGGATGATTTGAACCAGGTTTTTTTATGTAGAGGCCAGTTTGCTGATGATGTTTTATAGCGTAATTAATAGAGTTTTTAGCAACATCCGAAATACCAGCGATATTCCAATACTGCGTCGATCTTCATGTAATGGTGCAGCTCGTACAATGTCTTCCGGCCACATTTTAATTTTATTGCACAAAAAAGACTTGTAGTAGTTTACAAATCTCTAAGATGGGTAATTATTGGCCAAATTTTATTTTAACAATGAATTATTTGTATTAAAACTTACTTACTTAATATGCGATATTATATCTTCGTTCGAACGGGCATTATTTATTATTACAGCCTGTTTAATTTGCAACAAAAAATATTTATTTATGCAGACGTTGTATTACTTCCCATTACTTATAATTTTTAACTTAAATAATTTTTAATCAGCCTTTAAAATAAAACATTAAGACAGTCGATTATTTTCTACCAATTTAATCGAAAATCGATTATAACGTTTCGAATAATCAAGTGATCAATTAATTCGGTTAATTAATTTTTATTGCCATTTCTAATAAGGGTCATTCCATGTCGAGTGATCTGGAGATCCACGCTCGATCATCTCCGATATTTGACTAGTTGTAGACCAATATTAGAAATGAACTTGTGAAAATGTTTAGGTCGTTATAGTAAATATCCAACGAGATATGGCCTTTTGTTCGAAGATCTGTCTGACAATGCCTTTTAACGGTCGGAAAATATTCAAATATTGTCTGTAACTCGACAACCAAAGTAGCTGTTGACCTGAAAATGGATATTCAAGTTTGTCTTCTTGTGAAAAAAAAAAAAAAAAAACATGCTGAATAAGGTATAAAAATGGGTATCATGCCAAAATTTTAGGTCCATTATTTTCAGAACGAACAAGCAGAAAAGTTATTATTATTGTTTATTGTACTTATTAAAGATACATATGTTTTTGTATTGCTAAACTAACAACCTTTGGTAGTCGAAATTGCTTCAGGATTGAATATTCTGTTATTTGAAAAAAGATTTTCTCTACGCAATTTTTCCTTATTCCTATGTATAATTTTTTAAGCATTACATCCAGGTGATAAACACACTTTCCATACATATTTGTAATGTTAAGAAAATGTCATCCAACTTTGTCATCGTCATCATATTAAAAACTGTTTTGACTACCTCAGTTAGTTCATCTTCACCTTTGATGATAATAAGTTATGTTATAACGATTCGATAGCGTTGAAAAGTCTAAGATCGCATTTATAGCAAGTGTTAAAAATTGAAGTTTTTTGAAATATACTTAAATAATAATTCAAACAGAATTAATTAGAAACAAAAACTTGCAAATGTGACAACTATGTTGAGACAGAGGGATTAATAAAGAAAATAAAGACATCATTGCTAGAAAAACCAGTGGCGAAGGGAGACCTCCACTAGACTTGCCCTCCCATAAAAAAAATTATAAAAAAATACATAATTTTTTTTTTTATTTAAAATTTTTTTTAGGTAAATCTTCAAAAATACATCAAATTATGTTCTTTACAATTTTTTGTCCAAGACTTGGTTTACTAGTTACGAATTATTTTAAATTTTAAAGTTTAATAACTTTAACCGCTTCCGGTTTCGGATTTTAATAAAAAACAATAGGGTTCTTCCCAATTATTAGGAAAATTTTTTAGTACCAGAACGAACTCTTTAAGTTAAACCGTTTTTGAGTTATTGTGTATACACACAGACACACACACATACGGACAGCACTTCGAAAATAGGTTTTTTGGATTCCCTGGACCATGAAACGTGGTCATCCGTCAAAATCTCGACATCGAAAATTTTCGCGATTACAATACTTGCCCCTTATATATTAAGGTCGGGCATGTAAAAAGTTACTGCTAAATAATAATTGCTCATTAATTTCAACTACTTTTGTGTTTAACTACAATTGCAAAAAATGACTGGTGTGAAAGATCTCTTAATAGTGAAGTAGATGCTAAAGACTGCGATTATATTTTAAGAAATATGCAAATATTTTCAGACTGTTCTTTGTTTGATTTGCATCATAGGAACCGGAACTCAAGTAGGTATATTACACAACACCTACATCTACCTATTATTGTTTTAACACTGCAGGTTGCTAAATATCTAAATGGTCTATTACAGACTAGAGTAAAAAATGATGTATGCAGGCATTTTGAAATAAATCCCATGATGCAAGTATGCATTCCATTTAAGTTTTTTTTTGTGAAAACATTTTTAAATCAGTTAAATGTAATTGAAAAGTAGTGTATTTCCCGCATCTGATAATTCACTTTTCACTAAATAGTCATTCTTCTTTTTCACGTTGGTTGTCGAAGGTTGGCATTCATTCATACGACCTCAACTTTTGAAACTACAACTTGAAATAATGAAGATGTACTATCAAACCACTGATGTAAATTTTATAGCCAGGATATTTGTTTTATTTCTACATTTCATTTACCAACTATCTTCCCTTTTTCCTTGAATTATTAGTAGTGGCTGATCTTTTTTTTTTTTTCATTTCAAATTACATGTCCTATGTATTCTAGAAATACAATACTTGCTCTTGTTCTTCTTTTTCCTCTGTCTGTATTCTTCTGCTGGGCACGCCTCCCTCATTTTATTCCACGCATCTCTATTTTGAATTTTTCTCAATCTTTGTTTCCAAATTAGGTTTCCGAATTCCCAACATTTTTGAACATTTGAAAATTGGGAAATCTTATTTATTATGAATTTTCGGAAATTTCATCAAGTCATCTTTTTTATTTATTTTTGGTAGGTCAGTAGCATTAATAACTATAATTGTAACAGTTAATTAAAAGAGCATCACTTGGGATAGGTTTCTATTATGTTTGAGGTTTTTTCAAAATATAAAAAAGTAAAGTCTGAATACAGACTTTATTATACCATACATTATGGCATACAATACGTTTTCACATATATCACAGATTGTATTAACGTCCTCAGACTCATTTACATATTTTAGTCATCAAATTAAACATTAACACAAAACAAATGCGTCAGACCTTGATCAAGTGCAAGCTTGATGATGGATGGATAGCTTTCATAAATTCCAAACATAGCCACATGTAACTAATAGATCCAAGCCAAAATTCAGCAATTAGAATTGTTACAGGAGCTATACGAACAAGTCCAATATCCAGCCTACAATATGCCTCCAACCAAATATCTCTGGTATATAGAAGAGCACAGATATCTTTATACTCTCTGGCCAACCTAGCGAGTAAACCATTTTCAAGAGATTTAACTTGCTTTATTTATTTATTTATTTTTTTTGCACTTTTCAACGCATTTATGTCCATTTTTCTCCATCTACGAAAAGATGGAACATTTTTAGAAAACACGTTGCCGGTCTGACTGTTAAACCTTTATGTGAAACTAGGCGGGAATGCCGAATGCAGAGTATAAAAGCTTTAAGTTATCAAACCGGAGAAATATATAATGCGCTCGTGGAAGTACTAGAAACAACTAATGATTCTCATACAAAAAGTGAAGCAGAATCTTTGGCTTCTCAAATAAAAGACTACAAATTTTTAGTATCTCTAGTTATGCATGATATGCTGTTCCAAGTGAACTTGGTAAGCAAAGAATTATAAAGTGAAACATCAGATCTGTCTTCTGGAATACTGACCTTTGAAAATTTATGCAATTGGCTGAAACTGTATCGAAGAAAAGGTTTTGAAGATGTTTTAATCGGTGCAAATGATCTTGCTAAAGATTTAGATGTAGTTCCACAATTCAAATCAAATCGTATACGGAAACGAAAAAGGCAATTTGCATACAAGTCTGAGGATGATCCTGTTATTGATCCAAAAGAAACATATAAAGTAAATTGTTTTAATCAAAAATTGGATAAAGCACTACAGTCTCTTCAACCTCGATTTAAACAATTAAAGGAAAACTTGATTTATTTAGTTTTGAAAATTAGAATTATTTAGTTTTTTTATAGCCTTTCAATAACCTCTCCAAGGAAACTATATTGATATCACAGATTGTATTAACGTCCTCAGACTGCTGCTGATCTTGAAATTGCTTTAAAACATGGCAAATCAGTAGACTTGAATGGATACATGTTGTCGGATGAAATAGAAGCTTTGAAAGTAACTATTCCACGAAGTTGTTGTAATCCATTAAATATTCTTAAATATTTAACTTGCAATAATCGTTTAACCTCGTTTCCAAATTTATTCATTGCACTAAGGATCTTCCTCACTATACCAGTAACAGTCGCTGCGGGCGAAAGAAGTTTTTCGAAATTAAAGTTACTGAAAACCTATTTACGATCGACTATTACTGAAGAACGTTTAAATTCACTGGCGATTAAGTCAATTGAATGTGAAACCATGAGGGAGATGGAGTTTGACAATCTTTTAAAAAAATTTGCGGAAGCAAAAGCTAGAAAGGTTAATTTAGTTTATAACAATAATAGTACCATGCAGAGCAATAATGTCTAAAGAAATAAACCTATATAGTATATAACCAGTATTTATTTTATAATTTTTTTATTTTATTATTATTATTAGTTTTTTTTTTTTTGGGCTCCGCAAATTATACTTGCTAGGACCGGCCCTGATGATATCTGACTGAAGTCAACTGCTTATTTCAGGCAGAGTAAAGGTTCTAGTCATGTCTATGCCTGAGAAGTTAAGGACTACTTTAACAAGCAAACCTAACACTCCTACCTTCTAAAATATCTTCAGAAAAACTACCAACAAAATATCAATCCGAATGAAGCACCACTACACGAAAAACGTGTCCAAGACCTAAACATTGAACTCTTGAATATAATGGAACATTACCTGTCCAAATACACTCTGTAGATACTAAAAGAAAACCCTTTTTTGAACTCTTCTTAACCCATTAAAATAAACCTAACACTAACACTGAAACCTATAGCAAATCCTATTATAATATTACCCACCGAAACTATTTCATGAAATACCACGAAAATCAAAGTGGAGCCGGGCTTGCATTTAATGGCAAGAAATAAAAAATCCACTCTCCTGACGAGACAAGTGCGTTTAATGCAGAAAACTGAAATAATAAAGAAGAACCAACAGGGCACGAACAAATACATCAAATATAGCGACTCACTAAAGTGCCATAAAGAGCGTTCAACAACAGTATCCAAAGCATTTAGTCATTAAATTGAAGAAAATATCCATTTGGCCATTAGGGACAGGAAAATCAATTATTATGTGGATACCATCTCATGTTGGTATAGCTGGAAATGAATCTGCTGAATAATTAAATAAAGACGCTATCCATGAACATCTAGTCAGAAGGAGAACAATAGAAATGTGGAAGGGCTATTCGATTGATACATCAAATACTAATCTTCTGCGACCAGAGCCGGAGTCCTATGGTTTCCAGTCCATTTGTGGTAACAAGCAGGATGCACGAATCGTAGACAGTGAATTTCAGTGATATTGGAATATCTGAGTTATTTAATATGTGTCCCAATTTCCTAAATGTAGCCCAGCTTAGTCTTATTCGTCGTAACATTGCTTATGTTTGAATATTTTCCCCAAGCGTAATAAGATGACTCAGGTATAGTTAACGAGACTTAACATGTCAATTGATCGACAGAGAACCGATAAATAAATATATATCAACGTACGTCCGTAGTTTTTATCTTCGTTTGTTATATTTGAATATATTCAGATATATGTGTGTTTTTGTATATAGAGCATATGTGTTGAAATTGTGCGAGGAGCGAGTGAAACAAAACAATAGTTCTTTCTCACCAGCCGAACGAATAGCATCGCTTAATTTTTTTGAACTTTTAGATTGAACCATACTCTTTTTCTAATGGGCGTCGGTCAAGTAAATCCTCTCCAAGTCATACATGTTCGTTTACGATTTCTAGTGACTTATTTACAACGGTGATTTTCCTGGACTCCTGACTTTTTATTATCTTTATTTTGGACCAGTTTCGTTTAGCCCTGCAATGCTTATCTCTGACTGTTCAACTACAGTATACAGAATTTCTTATAGCATATTTGGGATTTAAATTCACATTTTTATTGAAATTTTTAAGTGCATAAGTATGATTTTATTGTTTGTATTATGTTTCTAGTTAAATGTTTTTTATATTATGGCATTTTTTCAAATAATCAATTTTTTCAGTTATTTAAAAATATTTTTTAATTGTCTTTAAAAAGCAAATACGTGTATGACAGTGAATACAAAACAACACTAATTAAAATGTAATTATAAAATCATGTAAATTAAATTAATTATGAAAAAAGCTGCTATTTTAATGCAGAGCGAAATTTGGGATCAATAGTATAATATGTACAAAAATCTTCTAAAATTTGATTCTAAAATGATCGTGAACGATTTTAAAAGTTACCAATGAATAAGGCGGCGCGTTATTGGAAAATACCTCGTGTGATCTTTGCGAAATGTACGTTTGGTTTGGACCTAGTCTATTTGACAAAATAAGGGTGTTTCAAATGCTCATGCGTTGTGTGAAATCAATTAGATCACTCAGCCAATACAAGCCACATTTTTTACGTTGGATAGTACTCACGAGCGGGCTCCCGTTCACGCATAGAGATATAATCTAATATTACGCCTACTTTAACATATACAAAGTTTGATAAAAAAATATACGCGGATAAGCGTTATAAAACTAAATTAAGAACTTATTCCATTCAAACCTCGAACTTCGAAACACAATCCGTTTCAGAAGACGGTTCAATTCTAGTAGGGGCGGTCTTGTGAATATTTGCACACGAGCGTTGGACGTACGTGCGGCGGCTATTGGAATGGTGTTTATGGGATAACAAATGATGAGTATTTTCTTGATTTCATTGGGTATTTTCATTGAATATACTTGGACTATTTTGATAAGTGTATTAACTCAAATTGTCAGGATAAAAATCATAAATATTTATTATACAATCAAATACATATATTGAATATACGAAGGTAATCCAGAAAGTAAAAACCGTTTAGCATTAAAAAGATAAAAATATATATTGTCAGCCAATGTAATATATTGTTTTAAACACACAGTAATTTATTCTATTTCTTCACTTATCATCTCCTTCACTTAAGCATTTATTATATCTATTTACGAGCTTTATAATCCCGTGGTAAGCAAGCCTGTAGCTGCAAACGTTAAATCATCTGTACCTGCTACTTGACCGCTGAGCAAGGACACGGACGTGAGTTCAATTCCTGCTTATGTCAAATAATTTGTGTAAAAAATATTTATACAAATTACAGGTTCTGCTTAGCCGTTCGCAACAGGGTTTAAACTGTAGGTGCCTTTCTGTGTACGCTAAAAAATGCACGTAATACTGATTATATTACTCCTGAATGTACATACATTGAAAACATGGTCACGAAACCTGGAAACAGGAGGCCTCGGCTCATTTCGGGCTGTCAATCGGCGCCAATGATGATGATGATGATAATCCCGTGGTAATCGTCTATCGCCAGTCCATTTATCTAATTTTTGACTGCAAGCTGCAATTCGTCATTACCTCTAAAACGTGAAAATCACTTGAAATAAGATCTGGTCTATAGGGTGAATGATCAGAAACCTCCCACCCAAAACTGTTCAACGAAGCTTGGGTTGCAACAGCATTATGGGGCCGGGCATTGTCCTGAAGAAGAATAATGTCGCGAGAAGAATAATGCTTGCCGATTTTGGATGGCTTGCCATAGACTTTTGAATGTCTACTCCGTACTTTCGACGGGGTTTTGTATAATAGGGTTCATTTTAAAGACGCATATCTTTCGTAAAAATATGTATTAAAGCAAGTGACTATCGGAACACTAAGAAAACAGGTTAAGAAGACAGACTAATCTTAAATTGGGAATATAGAATGACCTGCAACTATGCGAAACTGTATTTACCTTATAGATTAACCTCGTATGATATGTACAATAAAGAACAAAAAACTATTATTAGGTTGTTGTAAAAGTTCATGTATTCGCATATAGACCACTCAACAGTTAGTCGTTAACCACTAAGCAATTGTTAACCACTTATAAGTTGACCACTCAACAGTTGCTCGTCATTTAAATGCTATGGAAAAGATCCAGAATTTCGGAAAATGGCTTCCACACAAATTGTCCGAAGTTGTGACTCAAAGTCCTACAATCCTAAGAGGCTAAAACATTGGGTGGACCCAACCAATCGACTACCTCGACGCCACGACACAACATGCACGGCCGTAAGGTTCTGCTCTGTATCTAGTGGGATCAGGAAGGAGTGGTGTACTATGAATCGCTACAACAATTAAAGTCAAAAGGTGCCAGGAGACGTAGACTGTAAACGACTAAGGCAACTGAACAGACACTGATCAAAAAACGTCCTCAAAGATACGCAAATCGATGCAAAGTAACCCGTCTCCATGACAACGCCAGACCACATGTTGCCAAAGAGTCCCAGGAGGTGCTATTAGACATAAAATGGAAAATCCTCCCTCACCATGCTTACTCACCAAACCATTGCTGTTCTGGCTACTACCTATTCAGAACAATCCAGCATGCGTTTTCAGGTGATCGCTTCTAGAATGCCGAAGATATGCTAAAATGGGTAGAAGATGGGATTACGTCGAAAGATGGCACGTTCTTTCAACGTGGGACCCATTTGCCGCCTGACAGATGGCAAAAGTTCATAGATTCAGATGGCCAATATTTTGATTAAATACAATTTATCATTTATTTTATATAAATAAAGAAAAATTGTAAAAAATCTCATGAACTCTTGCAACAACCTAATAAATACAACAAAAATATATATGTACTGAAAAATTTACAAAATTATAGATTTTTTTGATCGGCACACTCTCTTATTGCTTCCCCATAAGATAATAATCTTGTTATGTGTTATGTGTATGTGTCTTGTTATAGATAAAATTGAAAGAAAATTTAATATTTCCTGACGAATGTGAGATCGAAATTAATTTTTAGGAAAATTGAAGATAATTTGGAAAAATTCTTCTCGGCAACTTTTAATACGTAATATGCTCTGTTCACTTTTGTAAAAACAAACTAAGAGAAAATTTTGATTTCCATAGTTTGCACCTTTTGCAATTGTAAGTTATGTTAGTATTAAAAATGATAGAAAATATTACTATGTATATCTTAATATGTCATTCCATTGGACTTATGCCGTAATGAAAAATGGTATCCTAATTATAATAATCATAACCAACAAACCTGGAGTCTGTTTTACAACGAAGGGAATTTTTTAAATGACATTTAAAGTCAGTAATACGTTATAAAATTAACCAAAATAACCAGATCTGGTTTGTCCTTATAAGAGTGAACGCAATATATGAGGGGTCTAAATGCAAAACCTGCCATGTCTACTCTATGTCATTTTGTAGGAGAGACGAAAAGAATACTGCAGACAAATTTTTACAAACATTTCTTTTTAATTGTATTAGTATTATGATTATTTACCAGTAGAGGGTATCAGATCAAATATTGGTGATATGATTACATAAAAAACGTCTTTAAGTTTGGACTTGGCGGGTTTTGCCACAAAATGGTGCTTTCAATCTAGAAAAAGGAGGCTTTTGTTGTTGCACTATTCTTTTACGGCTGCATTCTGGAGTCGTCTTTTTAATTGATACACCAATATCATCCATTGTTACTCTTAATAATACAACAATAATGAATATTTAACACCTACTATGCTCTATACTCTATACTGTTTCAAACATAGACGTAACATCCAGACAACAAACAGCGTGTTCGATTGCTATTGGTCAATTTGAACTTTTGTACACATAGCGGATTTTGAACTCACAGTCATGTTTTGGATACCTATTTTATACTCTACTAAGTGGATTTTGCACTCAAACTTTTGGCTACTTTATTCTGTCCACCATAGAAAGCAGAAAGTCGTACATAACTCTTTTTTTTTTAAGTGGACATATAGGATTTTGCATTTAGACCCCTCATATGTAAATTTTTAAAATAGTTGTCAGTTTTGGGTAAATATTCGACAATTATGGTTTTCATATTTGATTTTGACTTGGTATTTATAAATAGCAAATAAGTATGTGCTAGTAATGGCACAACACGTTTAATTTATTTTTTTAAATTTTCATTTATTGTGAGTCCTTTTACAAATTGGAATCCTGAAGCTTCATTAGTTTCCATATAGATCCGTCTCTGAATAAGAATCAAATCAAGAGACGTGCCTATAAATTGTTAACAATTGTTTTTTCAGCATCCAATAATACTATATGTGATGAATTCGCTGGCCCCTTTTCCATGAATACTATTTTGTAATTTAACGATGACGGATGTACATAGTTATATCCGGTAAACGCCTATTTATTGAAGGTTTTATCAGCCCACGGTGAATTAGGATTCTGCACTGGAACAAATCTATTATAACAGCTGAGTGAGATGACAGAATAGACATTTACTGATGTGTAAAGAGTCCGACACCTTTTACCAAGGCTATATAAGTGTCCTACAAAAAATAAAAATCTTAAATATGCTTTACCCGGATTTGCTGACGCTTGAAGGAAATGCCTTACATATTTTCTGTAAGGCCTTAAAATTTAAAACTTTCAGTGCTGTATTCAGTTTTAATATATACCGTGAATTTATTTTAATGTGAACCATAGCGTATTCATATCCATGGTTACGTTATGATTGACAGCAATGTATTAGAGCGTTTATTTTAAGGTGGAACATACGAAATAAGAATAAGTAAATACAATAACACAATATTTACCGAAAATGTAAAAAAAAAATACAACAAATTTTCAAAAATCCCTCCATTTACTGGCAAACAATGCCCCAAGCGATTATAAAAATTATTCAAAACATTATTTTGTTGTAAAGCAGTTATTTCACTTGAGTTCTGGTAGCATTGCAAATATGGAAATTTTCCATGCTCCAATATCTACAATCCAGAGATGGGTCGTTCATGAACGAACCGGCTCACTAAGCCGGCTCAATACAGTGACCGAAGTGACACAGTTTCAAGGATACGATTGATCGGGCGATTGTGAGCAGTGACCGAAATGATCCGGATCTGGATCGATGTCATGTTGAACTTTGCGAGAACTCGGCTTGTATTGTATTATCATAAGGTGTATTTTGTCATCAATTTGTAGAGCAGTCTATTTGAAACCAATAGGCTTAGTCTGTAGATTCTTACAACTATATTATAGAAAAATATAAAAAATGTTGCCCAAATCCCGGATGTCCGATTTATAAGGGCAATAAACATCGCCATAAACTTAACACATCTGGTTTAAAATACAGTAGCTACATAAAGTGAATTGTTTGTTTACTATTAACCCGGCAAAAATGTTAGATAATTCACTTCTATAGATTTTTATATATTTAACTTCATTATTTCTTTATAACAAGATAATGAGGAAGACAGAGAGAGAAGAATTTGTCAATAAGTCATAATTTACGTCTTGAATTCATACTAAGAATATTATCAAGAATAAAGGTAATAAAGCGACAAATACTCAGACGTTTTTATCGCATTTATGATACTCGACCAAACAATTCCGCTTTCCGTTGTCTGTTCATATAATGCAAGAGCCGGCTGAGCGACGTTGTACCTACATATTGCAAACCATGCTAAACGGTGGGAGAACTCACAACTAACCGACCTGTTTCTCGGCGACACGTTTATTTAGCCGGATCACTGAGCCAGATCACTGAGCCGGATCAATGAGCCGGTTCACTGAGCCGGATCAATGAGCCGGCTCAGCAAACTGAACGACCCCTAGTGATCCGGTACCGCAAACTGAGCCGAAATTCCCATCTCTAGTCGTGATTTATTTTGTCAAACATTGATTCACAAAACGTTGTATTCCTTTCATCATCTTCTCCAACTCTTGGTGGTTTTTAAAATGATTTAAAGCCTTCTTTTTTCAAAAGCTTGTACACAGAACTTCTTTTTACACCAGTATTTCGACTTATTGCTGTAGTGGATAATCTGTTGTCACCTTGCACCAGACCAATTATCTCGTCTTATTTTACCCGTGTTAAAATAAATCTTTGCCGATTTCTTTTATGATGTTCGGCATTAGATTAACACAACCATTCTGCTGAAATTTTCTATCAGTCCGCAATATTGTAGAACTACTTGGTGGGAACTACTCGGACTATCAGGAAATGAAGTACGAAACAAGTATCTAAAGCTAAAATCTTCACAATACCACTGAATTACTTGCTTTTTAGGGTTTTGTAGGTATGACCAAAAAACCCTTATACCGTCATTTTGTCGTCTGTCTGTCTGTTCGGTAAAAATTGTAGCCAAACGGCTAAACCTAGAGAGTTGAAATTTGGCATGCTTATACAACTTTTTGACCCGCACATAGGAAAAATCTAAACAAAAAAATCACACTAAAAAATCTAAAAAACATATCCACCTAAAAATATAAACAAATATGTGCTCATCGAAAAAAAAAATATTTTTTTACAATTCTGTGTAGGGTATCAAATGAAAGCCCTTGGTACGTGGATTAACGATCAAAATTTTATTTTTACCAAATAAATTATTTTGAAGCGATTTTTGCCAAAATTGTTCAAAAAAAATTTTGTCCCACAGCCTGTAGCCCAGATGGTTTAAACTAAAAATCTGAAAAAAATCTAAGTAATGTACATTGGTGTGAACCGGAATAGTACAACAGGAATTTTTGATCAGATTATGTTTTCGGAAAATAACGCATTTTTTGTGTTTTTAACTACAATATGTAAAATATTTAATCCGCTATTTAAAAGACGGTAAACGAGTGAATATCTATAGTCCAGTGCTAATGTTATCGCTTAGTATTGCAACTTACGAAGCGATAACGTTCGAACTACTGTTCGAATCCCGTCAATTTTTATTTTTTCTGTTTTGTTTTGCCGTTTTATTTTGTTTAAATTATTTTGTCAGAATTCTAATTATATTTTGGCAAATGTTGCATTTAATTTTTAAAAGCGTAAATTTAATAACCAGTGGGAAGTGTTGAAATTATAATTTAATTCATAGGCGCAATTTACAAAATATTAATGAACCTTGCTATATAAAAAAAATACTGCAAATATTTAGAAACCCAAATAATGGTATTAGGTATTCGAATTAAAATTAATAAAAAAATATTTTAACATAAAATTTGTTTTGGCATCCCAAATAATCATCATTCACTTACTAAATACCTGCGAAACCCTGAAATATGTGAAAATTCACACTTCACATAATTTTTTTCATTGGTAATATTTATTTTTTATGTATGAATGCTATGTTCCACCTTAAAATAAAGGGTCTAATACATTAGTGTCAATCACAACGTAACCATGGATATGAATACGCTATGTTTCACATTAAAATAAATTCACGGTATAGAGATATTGTGGAGGGATTGTACGGGTTTCGGACATAAATAATGCAACTAAAACAGCTAACTAGATACGAAATATTTTATTTCCTCTTCAGGATGAAATTTCGCTTGCAAATCAAATGTTACCTATCTAATTTGTAAGTTACAGAAAGCCGTCTTTCTTGGATCTTTCCGAATTGTATGTTGGATTTGGTATAATTTCCGTAACTGCATTTCATTAGGGTTTGGGATGCAGTCGAGTATATTCAGATCAACTTGCCATTGTGTGTGACAGTTTTCTTCGAGCCTGAAGTCAGTGGTTGGTGGATGGTTGGCAATAAAGATCTGACAAACCCCATTAATAAATATTTAACCCCATTTATAAATAAAATTGGAAACTAATATGGTCTTTCTTTGTTCTTATATTTCGTTTATGCTCGTTTCTGGTGATTATATGACAATATCCGCCAAAAATCGATATCTCTGTCTGTCTGTCTAACTTTTTGTCCGAATTTCACACAGAAATGGTTTCACATAATAATAATTCTTTATTTACCCTAGCCCTTGCGGCGTTTAGGGTTTAACCAGTGCATTGAAAAAATAATCATAATAATAATAATAAAATACATTTTATGACTTTATTTCTTCTTCTTCTTCTACATTCTTCCTCCGGTGTTCCTCTCTTTCTTCCTATTCTCTTTTCGGCTTCCGTCTCCGGTCTCCTTCCTTCTTGACTCCAGTTCTTCTTCCCCTCTTTCTTCGCTTCTCTTTCCTCCTCCTTTGCCTCTATCTTCCTTCCTGTTCTCAGTTCTGTCTTACCTCTCCGCATTCCTTCCTTCTTTCCTCGATTACTCTCACCCACCTTTCTCCGTTTCCTTCTTCACTCAACAGCTCCTTTACCTCTCCCTCCCATTTTGTCATCTTTCCACATCTTTTTGTTAGGTGTTCCAAGGATTCTTCCTCCTCCCTACACATTCTGCATAGCCTATCCTCTGGTTTTGCCCAATACCTATTACTCCGTTCTTCATTTCCACATCTTAATCTGGCAATCCTTCTAACTCTGCCCCCTGCCTTTCCTCTCCTCCCTTACAAATATTTAGGTATTCCTACCGTCCTTATCTCTCTATACCTTTTCACATTCCTTGAATTGTCTATTCTTACTGTTCTTTCCTGCTCCTGTACCTCCTTGTCTCTCGTCCTCAATTCTTCTACTATGTTTCTTTCTCCAATTATTATTATTATTATTGGTTTCACATATTTTTACTTAATTTGAAATATCTCACTTACTATTGAATTAATAGAAAAAATGTAAATCTATGACAATTGTTTAAAATAAGAAAACAAATTTTTTTGGTGTGTATTTTTTCCCTTTCTTTTAATATTTGAAACTTGCGGGGGGACGCCAACATATATAACGTGTGATCAAAAAAATAAATATTTAAAGACGGCCGAAAAAAAATTACGTATGAATAAATTTTGATTCCACATGTCGAGTGCTCATTCATATGGTAAATGTAGCAAATAAAATATTTCACCAAATCAAAAATAAATAGAAGTTAGTAATCTTATATTGTACAGTAAATTTATTTAAATAATTTTTTTCGAAATATTTGTCGGTTAATAAATATTCGCAAAAAACTTTAAAATGACACGAGTAAACTTCCGGTTGACCAATTTTTACTAAAAGTTGATCAAATAATGACATTGATGTCGAAAGATTAAATATGAAGTTTTATAAAAATCCATTTAGCCAAATTCACTCCACACGTGTCCACTGACTGACAGACAAACAGACAGTCTGACGGACAGATAGACAGATAAACAGACATACAGACAGATAGACAGACATACAAACCGACATACTGCTAAAAATAGTCAAAACTTTATGTAGAGATCTCATTTCGTGAACATCCATAAATATCAAAATCTGTATTTTCACTATACCTTCTCCCTTACACACGTGACGGTCGGTAAAAAGTTATTTAGAATGAAGAAACAATTATTTTCAGTTCAATTCAGTTTTTAGTGATGAATTTTGGGAAACTATAGGAAGTGCTACCTAAAACTGTAATACTTCGTTACTTATTTACATAATAGCAGACAGGTATGGAACATAAAAGTGTACGAAGTACAGGCTCCTCAGCTACTAATAATACAGACTATTTCAAAGGTTTAGACGGAACTAAATGGGAATTTAGTTCTTTTAGGTTGTCACGACAAGGGACCTTGCTTCGGTTATTTCATGTTCGACGTTTAGTACAGAGTGATTATTTAATGGCGAGACGACGTCACCGAATTTTACGTGCCTCCTAGCAGAAATACTGGTGAATACTATGACTATAATAACCTTGAAGAGATATAATAACCTTGATGCGCATGCGCGCATAATCGCCGGCTACGATGTGTATGAAACGGCAAATTATTAAAACTTCCATTGACGTCGTCTCGCCATTAAATAATCACTCCGTATGTGAAAATTTAAAATTCAACAATGTAACCATGGAAAATAATGACTTATGTCAAAAATAAAATAATTTTAACAAACATTTTAATAACAAAAAATAATAAATGGGAAATTTGTATAAGCATGACACAAAAAATCAAAATATAAAGAAAATGACATTTTTCAATGATATTAACCTTATCCAAAAAATGTTTATTGTAAGTATGATTAAACAAAATGGACAAAAAGAACGATTCAAACGATGAAAGTAACTGGATTGCAAAATCTAGTTCCGCCTAATCGTTTGGAATAGCCTATAATAATTCTATGTCGTTGCTTTGGGCGTCTAAATTTCGCAATCCGGAACTGTAGCACAAGACTGGCAATTCTTAGTGTAAGGTGGGCACTGTGAGCTACCACAAGCTGCCAAGGACAATACACCTTTACTACAAACACTTGATTTACTTAATGAAAAGTAAACTAGAGCAAATTTATTATTTACTATTACATTTACCATAAGAATGCATAACATAACAATTTGATTTGAATATTAAATTACTTTTAATGAATAATGACGAGAAAGATGAATTGTTATTGTGGTTTTTATTTTTTATTACTATCACATATTTCATGTAACGCTATAACTTTAAATAGAAAATGAAAGTACACATATATAAAGTAGTGCAATCCGTGCGTAGTTCCTGATTTGTTTAGAAGGCGCGGCTTTGTTTGAATTCAACTGACGAAGTGCATATATGAATTATTCAATAAAAGAAAATATGGAACAGAAGGAAACATTATTTGTTTCACTGTTTTCAACAAATTTTTATCGGAGTGACTAAACTCCATAATGAGGATGAGCAATTTTATGACTATTTCTCAATCGGTAGCCGGCTTCGATAGCAAAATGGTAGAGAAATTGTTTGGCGTGTTAAAATCCCGAATTCATCTGGCCATAGATGACTTTTGTATTCGCTATTGCGAAAGCTACTCTGCAATTATTGAGATATATCAAATCCAGTGACTGTACTGACGAGAGCGCAATGATATTTTACGATTATAAAGTTGGTTTATCGGATAACGAATATATATAGCTGTTACACGCGGCATTTGACGATGAAACATTATCCCGGGCAACTGTCTTTAGGTAGTTTAGAGAATTTCGCAGTGGACGTAGTTTATATCACGACGAAGAACATATGGAAAGGGCTGCTTTAGAGTAATCCCTGAAAATGTGGGCCGTGCCGCAAAATGATAACAGATGATAATCGGTGCACATACTAAATGATAGAGGCTGCCCTTTGGTATAGAATCCGCAGCAATACGCATAACTATTCATGAAGAATTGAATGTTAAAAAAATGTTTCTCGCTAGATTCCACACAAACTTACGGAACAGCTAAAGGCTGACCGTATGAGAATCAGTCAACAAACTTTCAATTACTTGACGATAGCGGTCACCAAGTTATTTCTAAAATTAAAACAGTTTAAAACCTATATTCCTTTCTACGATGTACCGACACGTCTGGAAAATAGAGTATGGATATTTAAAGATAATCCCTACGAGTACTAACGAGGAACGACGGGGCTGAACAACACATAAGGGAAAGAGTAAACAAGGCAAGGATAGTCATGGAGAAGCTGTGGAGTATAGGAGAGATGAAGTTTAGCGACGATATTAGATGGAGATTGAGGTTGTTTGACGCCGTGGTGAAAAACATCCTGCTATATGGGGTGGAAATTTGGGGATGGAAGGAATGGGAGAAGGTAGAACGAGTACAGGAGAGGTATTTGAGATGGATCTTAGGGGTAGATAGAACAACACCAGGGTATATTGTAAGAGAGGAACTGAAAAGGGATAAGATGAAAGTGGGTACAGGAAGGAGGGCGGTTAAGTACGAGGAGAAAGTTAGAATAGAAACAGACAAAAGAATAATGAGGGAATGCTGGGAGGAAAGAGCCAGAGAGGAACAGAAAGGAAGATGGTACGCATGGGGAGAGATGAGAAAGGAGTATTACTGGAGATGCGGAGTGGATGCGACAGAGGTGGAAAGGAGACGAAAATACGGGATAAGCCTGATTGAGGAGTTATGGAGGAGGGATAAGGAAGTGGGGGAGCAAGAAAGGACAGTCAGCATAGACAAATCAAGGAGCGCAGGGAGATATAAGGAGGTCAGAAATATAGGGGTACCAAGATACTTAAAGGGAGAAAGAGGAAGGTCAGGAGGGAGAGTTAGGAGGATTGCGAGGCTAAGGTGCGGGAATGAAAAGAGAGGAAATAGATATTGGATGAACAGGAGGAAAATATGTGCAGGATGTGCGGGGAGGAGGAGGAAGATATAGAGCACCTCGCGAAGAGGTGTAGAGAGATGACAGTATGGTCGGGGAGCACTTTAGACCTGCTGCACGAAGATGGAAGGGGGGATAGGTGGGCGCGGGAATTAGAGGCAAGAAGGATGGAGATTGGGGAAGGATAACAGGAAGGAGTAAAGGAAAGAAGGAGGAGACCCGGTGGGAAGCAGAAGGGGAGAAATGGAAGGAAGGAAGGGGGATGAGGTTACCTAGAAATGAGGAGGAAGGAAGAGAGATAGAAGGAGGGGCGAAGAAATGGTTGGAAGGGAAGAGAATGAAATAAAATAAAATAAAGTAAAGCAAAGATGGGCGAGAGAACAGGAAGCAAGAAGGAAGGAGATCGGAAAGGGAAACCAGAAGGGGAACAGGAAGAAGGAGATGGACATTGGAGCAAGAAGATAGAAAAGGGAAAAACATTGTAAATTGTAAATTGTAGTGGATTGTTTTTTTATGTATTTTTGGATTGATTTTATTTGGTTTTATTTTTGTAATGGCTAATACCCTGAACGCCGCAAGGCCTAGGGAAATAATGAATATATATTTAAAGATAATCCCATGCCGACCACTGTGAAGAGATGTGGGATGAAAAAAGAAATGTACGATGTTTTCTTCAGGAGTACAGGTCTGGTGAAAGCTAGTTAGCTAGAAGGATAGAAGGCTGATGTGGTATCTAGGGACATCCAACATTGCCTACCTGAAGTTCTCCAAGACCAAAGCATAAGAGGCTTAGTGCTGCATCATGACAATGCCTCTTCTCATACTGCTGCGGCAACTTTTGGGAAAAAAAAAAACATCAGGATTATTGAACACCCACCTGATCTAGCAATGTGCGGTTATTTTTAACCTTGAAAAGAATTTACGTGGTCACCATTTTACTTAAGAAGAAGAGATCGACATGACATATAAGAGAGTATTTTTACTCCATTTTAAAGTGCATTGATGCTGGAGGGGACTATCTTGAACACTCATAATTTTTTGCTCGTCTAACTTATTTAGTTTCCCCGTATCTCAATAATTTCAGAGTGGCCCTCTTCCACCACATCCAGTGCCGAGTTAACCTAGTAGCAAAAGTAGCATCTGCTACGAGCCCGGCAGAAAATATGTACGATATTAAATCTAATGCCGCTATTTCAGTTAAAAGGCCATCTTGCTGACCAAGTAACAACAGACACACATTTTTCTTTATGAACTCATATCCTCGCTAGAGAGTGAATACATGAGTATATATGGGAGTCTAAATGTATTACCATAAACGGAGCTAAATTAAACTGTTTGAGATTCGCAGAAGCCATAGTTTTGACATTGGATTGTATCAATTAAACTAGAAATATGATCCACCAATTGATGGACGCATCTGAACGCGTAAGTTTGAAAATGAATATGGACAAAAACAAAATTCATGATGAATATCGTAATGAGCGGAAATTGGCAATAGTCAAATCAAACAGGTGCATTTCTATAAATATCTGGGTCATGAAGTGACAATACGCAGAGAACTAAACCTGTGAAATTGTAAGAAGAATATCTCTAGTTTGGGCAGCTTTCGGTCGTCTTCGCAACATCTTTAAAGGCAATTTATCTTTGACACTAAAGAGACATATGCGGTCGAAACTTTCACTCTAACAAAAGCATCTTCTCAAAAACTGCAGAAAGCACAAAGGTCCATGGAACGAGCTATTCTTAGAATTAGTCTTAGGGACAGAATACCCAATGAGGAAATACACCGAAGAACTAAACTGTTTGATATCATGGTCAGAGTGGCGTCAATGAAATGAAGATGGGCAGAACATCTAGCTCGTTCTGAAGAACTCTGAGGAAGAACCACTTACGTGCTGGACTAATGACATCAAGCGAATTGCCACAAACTGGATACAGGAGACACAGGAACGAGAATACTGAATTTTATTAAGGGAGACCTATATTCAATGTTGGATTACAACGGCTGGATGATAATGATGATACTCGTAGAGCTGGTCCAAGTCTTTGCGAGGTGTGCACACATAGCTTATCAAAGCTTATCACAAAAGCTTATCTAGCTATCTATATCAGAGGCAGAACAATTGATATAATGACAAACATCCTACAAAATTCAATTAACAAACTCCAAACATGGGCTCTACAAAATGGATTTAAATTTTCAAACACAAAGACGGAAGCAGTTATGTTCTCGAAAAAAACCAAACATATATATAAACCAAAACTAACAATCGATAATAACAATATAAATTTTAAAAGCAACAAAAAATTCCTAGGCTTAATTTTTGATGAGAAATTAACCTGGAAACCCCACATTGAAGAACTAACAAAAGACTGCCACAATAGAATCAATATAATGAAAACAACTGGACATCATGAATGGGGTGCGGACAAGAAAACATTGCTACTGATCTACAAGGCTATTATACGATCTAAAATTGACTTCGGCAGCATCGTATATGGAACTGCAACGACAAACATACTCAAAAAAATTGACAGTGTGCAAAACCTAGCCTTAAGAATAGCCACGGGAGCATTCAGAACTAGTCCTGTCGTTAGCATCCACAATGAAGCAGGAGAAACAACTCTAGCAGAACGTAGAACTATGTTGTCAACAAAATACGCGATCAAAATTGCCGCTAACCCCACTCACCCAACATTCAACGCCTACTTCAAAATCAAAAAACCCAGCAATATCATAATACCACTAAACCAGACACCCCTCCAAAAATCCATATACCCTACAATAAAAGACCTTAATATACCACTTCAAAACTTAGAGAAAATCATCCCCAACAACCTACCACCATGGATTATAATACTACCAGATATTAACATTGATCTAACGAGATACAAAAAAAATATAACACCTACAGAGAAATTCCAGGAAGAACTAAGAAAAATTAAAAGAAAACAACCAGAGAATACAAAGATCATATACACTGATGCCTCAAAAAAGGAAGACCAGGTTACAATAGGGTTCAAAATAGACGACAACAAAAGGAGCTACAGCCTGCCCTCAACAGTCTCAGTAACGACCGCAGAAATCGAAAGCATCCATCAAGCCATTAAAGATGCTTTCAGACACAAAGAGAGGACAAACTATATTATCTGCACCGATTCACTGGGTGCAATCAAGGAAATAACAAACCCCAACACAAAACGAAAAAACACGCAACAAATGCAACACCTTATACACGACACTGTAATACACGATAAACACAACATAACACTCTTATGGGTTCCAAGTCACAAGGGCATCGAAGGCAACGAAGACATACATAACTAAATTAACAACACCACACCTACACAATCACTAAATCTATCTACCCCAATTCAAGACATTCAAATAATCATTTCACAGAACTCACAAAAAGCACAACAAGCCAAATGGACTGCAATAAAAAATAACAAATTAAGATCCATCAAACCTGATATTCAAGTTTGGAATCTAAACACGGATAGAAGAACACAAACCATCCTCACAAGGTTACGAATAGGGCATACAAAATTAACCCACGAGCATCTACTGCAGAGAGATAACGCGAAGATCTGCGATGAGTGCTGCGAAATCCTCACAATAGAACACCTCCTATTAGAATGCCGAACATATGCAGATCTGAGGGCCAAACACAACATAATACATTCCCTTAAACACACCCTACAGAACACCACCACAGCTAACACGAACATATTAAACTTCATCAAAGATGCCCAACTAGTCAGCAACATTTAAACCCAAAACCACATCACTCATAACTTACAATAAACACTGTATTTCAAATTTTTATAAACACAATATGTAACAAATGACATGTAATTATAAACTAATTATTGTAAACTTATACCGACGCTAAAAACCATGTAGTTGAAGCGTCGTTAAATAAAACATATGGAAAAAAAAAAAAAAAAAAAGCTTATCAAACGGTGAATGGCGTTCTTGGGTATCTTCATCAGCTACTATAATTTACACCTGAAGAGATTGTAAAGAAATCGTTAGAACTTTATTGCAATTTATTGCACCGTTGAAAACTAATCTTGCTTCTTATATAGGCACCAAAAAGACCTTCTGTATAGTTATATCCAGTGCTGGTCCTGGCAGGGGGCCATCGAGTGTCACGCATGTGAGCTACTGGTCTAGAGGGGCGGCCAAAAGCGGCTTTCGTAGTTGTAGTAATGCTGTAATGTTGTAGAAAAATTGAAAAAATAAATCTTAATGTGAAAAATGATAATACAAGATACTATGAGTCAAAATAATTATAAGAAGAAATTAATCAGCCTCTATGTGGCCCTCTTCCGTTTTTCAAAAATTATCACTGATATTGCAATTTGGAATAAATCAGGAAGTAATAATACGTATGGAGTCACTGTCTAATTTGCTCGGGGGCGACTAAGTACACAGAATCGACAATAGTTATACCTTTTGATAATTAATAATTTTCCTTGGAGCCAAATATAGATACTTTTGAATCTATTTGTCTCTTGATTATTTATGAAGATGAAAAGGTCATTTTCATAACTGAAAAAGATTAAAAATGAACTAAGGAGCACAATGGGTCACAAAAGATTGAAAAATCTTTCTCTAATGAGCACTGAACATGAACTCCTGGGAGAAATCGACATTTCCAGTATTAGTAATAAATTTGCTTATAATATTCAAATCTAGAAAACGCAACTTTTAATTGCAGTTTTGCATAAAACTTTTTTCAATTTGAAGGAAATGGACAGTTTTTTGTACCCAAAAAAGAACGAAAGTGAGAGTAAACGAAGCACAAGTTAGTAAAAGTCTGACACTAATTATTTTGCAAATTATTTATCTTACAATTCGCACCTTGTCATCCAAAGAATGTAAACTCACTATGTTTTATTATCCAAATTCCTTAGATTTTGATAAAGATTTTCACTTTTAATTTCATTAATTATAAATAATTATACGTTGCAGTATGTTCCATGAAGAGATTTCTTTACATGTCCCAAAACAGAAACATTTACGTTGAGTGCGATGTCGTGATAGAACGTGTTGTCATTCAGTAAATGGGTAGACGGTCTGTTGAGTCCGAGGTCATGGTTCCCGGTAAAGGATGACAATGACGTATTGCAAAATTTCCGTGACTTGTTTTGACACCTTCTAGTTAAATGTTTGTTAAAGATTATTGAACTCTGATGTTTCTTTGAAACTAACGGCATTCAGATCTAATATAAAATATTTACATGATTAATTTTTAGGATTTCATAGATATAAAATAGAAACCACGATATAATAGGCTGACCAGAAAGGTCATCACTGCAGAAATGCAAGTGATGAGCAAAGAAAAGGTCCTCACTCCAAAAATACAAGTGATGAGCAAAATAAAAAAAAGGTCCTTCCTCAACAAAAATACAAGTGACGAACAAAAAAGAGTATATTCAGGTTTTTTTTTAAATAAAAAGTAAGAGTATAGAAGATATTACTTAAAAAAGAGTATAATACTCTAAAAAAGAGTACGTCTGGTCAGCCTACGCTATAAGGGACAGTTAGACGCTTTGATAACTAACAATTCTTTGGAGTCCTGTTTTCCTAAAACTCATGTGTTGGTAGAAATTACATTGTGGCTAAACGGCTAAATCTAGTTTAGTGGTGTCCAACCATTACCATAGTCGGGCCATATCAATTCAATTCAATTCAATTCAATTTATTTTAATTAATACTATTACATTTGATTTACCTATTACAATTTATTCTGTATATATTTATTCCTTACATTATAATTTTAACTAAAATATAAATTTAATTTCTGACTGTTGGATTGAAATCTATTTTGCATTATTTCTTATTATTTTCTTTTTCTTTGATTTCCTTTCTCCTCTCTATTACCTCTTTCATCCATGTGTATCCGCAGCCATTTCCGTTTAAAATATCTTCTCTTGTTCCTCCTTTGCTTCTCATTTCTTCACATCCTTCCAGCATATGTTCAACCGTCTCCCTTTCTTCTCTGCACATTCTACATCGTTTATCCTTCTCTTTTAACCAAAATTTGTTTGTTTTTTCTTCATTCCCACATCTAAACCTTGCAATTATTCTTTTTTTTCCCCCGTTTCCCTTTTCTTTTAGATACAGCGGTCTTTGCGCGCTCCAATTTTTCTTGTACTTATAATTGTACCTTGATCCGCTTATTCTCTCGCTTAATTTTTGTTGTTGTATGTCCTTCATTCTTTCTATTATCTCCTGCATTCCATGTCCACTCTCTCTTTCCTCCTTACTTCTTGAATAACCTCCGTATTCGTATATTTTACTTCTTTTTATCTCCCATTTTGATGTTTTTTTTTTCTGTTTATCTCTATTTTCCAATTCCTTCCAGCATTCGTTTAATAATTGTTTTTATTGGTTCTTAGTTCTTAGGTTCTTAGTCGGGCCATATTAAATACCAAATAGGATTGACGGATCGGATTGAGTTGGACCGGGAACAAGATATTCAAAAATCAGTTGAGGACGGGAGCCGGGGAATTCAAAAAAGTACTTTAAGATGGTGGGGTAGACATTCAGAAAAGCACCTGAGGATAGGGGGTAGGCATATATTTTGTGAGGACCGTTTTTAATTTAACCATGGGTCGTAAACACCACTAATTTAGAATGTTGAAATTTGGCATATATATACAGTTCTTTGACCTGCATATACCAATAATACTGACACTTTGGTTAAACACATTGCACGATATACAGGCTATTGCCAGGATTTGATTAAGCATTGCTAATTTCTTATATTATAAGAGATTCGTACCATATGAAGGAGGTTAAATTAGGAAATATAAAGAGTTTTATTCTATAAATAAGAATATTAAATTGGAGCAACAAACGACTATTGAAATACATTTAAAAAAAGGAATTTTTTATTCCTGTTATGGCCGGTTGCTAAAGTAAGAATTATCCCTAACTCAAGTTAAAATCATTTGTTTTTGTATGTTGTAACATATAAAAACAAATGACTTTAACTTGAGTTAGAGAAAACTCTTACGTTAGCAACCCGACATTAGAAAAACATAATTTTTAATATTTACGTCATCTTAATAAAATATGTGGCTATGACACATTGAGATTTTATTTGTTTTTCTTGGTTTTACTGGTTTAGTCAAGACAATAACTTTTTTAATATTGGGTTTAGACCCATAGTGCCTTTACGATTTCAAAAAAAAAAACAAAAACAAAAAACAATTTATATCTTATATAATCTAAATCAGCCTAAACATCTCACTGCTGGGCAAAGGTCTCCACTGTTATCTTTCATTTTTTCTCGTTCATTCGGCGTAATTGGCCATTGTTTGTCAGAGGAGTTCAAATCGTCTCTCCATCTCAATATTAGGCGCTCTCTGTTTGTTTTGTTGTCTTTTGGAGTGCATTTGGTATTTCTCTTGTACCATCGATCATATTTGGTCTCCATAAATCCTATCCATTTACATTTCAATGTTTTTGCAAATTTTACTGCCTTTTTAACTGGTGTTTTTTCTCTTATGCCACAGTTTTTTTTTCTTGGTTGCATATAAAGATTTGCTTAACCCTTCCGTTACAGGCTATTTTTAAAGTTGCAATGCCCCAAATACGGAGTTTTAAGCACATTTTGTATACGTACGTTCTTCGTATTGAAAGCCAATACGACCCCCTTGCGAACGTATACGTACGATTTTCGGTCTCAGGGAATTAATGTTTAAAGCCGTAATAATACGCTCTTCGAATCTTCAACAAATATTAGTTATTTATATAATATACAATTACTTACCACCAGTGATGGGCGTTGACACGTAAACTTTAATTGTTTACGTGTAAACTTATGTAAACAATTGGTAAACTTGTCAACAATGTAAACAATGTAAACTTTTTAAACTGTCAAATAATGAGGTTAGTGGTAGTTATTTAATACGAATAATAGAGAGTTAATGAACAAGTATATTCAGTTCAAAACAATAAATTTATTAAAAAAATGGTGGGAAGAAACCGAAGGAATAATTCTGAAGAACTAGGTTTTGTTTTAATTAAAGAAAATGAAAGAAAATATAGGGCGATATGCAAAATTTGCAATGAATCTTTTCGTTATTAAAAAATATAGGCTGATTTTATTAAAGGTGAAATTTAATGTATTTTATTATTAAAAAAATTAGACTGAACTTTTTAAAGAAAAAAGTTTTATATTTTTCATATTCATATTTACTAATTTGTATGTAACACCTGTATAATGATGCAAATTCGATTCTTATTAATATGTATATTGGCTTGTCCTAATTTTATATACTTACTTTTTCATTTAAAATCGTTTCATTAAAATTTTATTATTTATAAAAATGTATTGATAATGAGGTTCTGTAATTCAAAACAAGTGCGCATGTCTAAGTCATTGTTTACATTGTTTACGTTGTTTACATTGTTTACAAGAGTTTTTGTGTTTACTTTACATCAATTGTTTACGCGTCAACAATGAGATAACTTACATCATGTAACTTACGCGCCCATTACTGCTTACCACAAGGGTGCATTGCAACATTTGCTTAATAAAATATATATTTGTATACTTTTTTTTTAAATATGCTATGTAGAGTGTTCATTCACGTGTCCTCACAGCTCTTGTGTTCGTGAACTGTTTTCTAGTAGTTCTACATGCGACGTAGGTAGAATTTATGCCTCAGTAACAAAAAAAAAACTATTTTGCTTCAATTCACTCTATATAGGTTTATTCATCTTGACATCGAATAAATAAAAGCAAGAAATTTTATTATATTATATTGTGACATTATTATTTGCCTGGGGTCTACAGATCAAGGGAACGTCCTGAAGTCTGAAACCAAAGTCTGAAAAATATATTACATGCATATGCACATTTCAGAATTATATGTTATTGTAATTTTTTTTTTTTTTTTTAATGGAAGGAAATAAATTCCAGCTTCAGAGTTAAAAATATCGTGCAACTTTTATCCCACCCAGTGGCGGCGCTAGGGAGGGGTTCGGGGGGGCCCGGGCCCCCTCATAAATTGCTCAGGCCCCCAGTTGCCCACCCAACATTTTTTGGAGAAAAATGTATTTTAGAAATGAGGACCTTTTTTTTAGTTCATCACTTGTATTTTCATGGGTAAACGATAAAAAAATAATTATAAATATTTCCAGACCCCCCCCCCCAATTTTACTAAAAAAAATTCCTGGCCCCCCCAGATTTTAAGAGCTAGCGACGCCACTGCCCCCACCCTATGTCCCAGAAGGATTGATTTAAAACAGTGAAAAATTCTGAGTAATACATAGTAAAGTGAACCATAATAATGCGCTCGAAATTTCTGATCGAATAATTTTTTCGAAAGTTATCGAAATATTCAAAACATCATTATATATATTTTTTAAACGTCGGGCATCAAATGAAGTCTCGAAGCGTAGATTAATGAACAAAATTTATGTTTTAAAAACTTTTTTTTACATGAGTTTTGTTAAAAAGGTTTCTATAAATGTTATTGCTGACACTATTACCCAGTATGGTTGGAATGAAAATCTAAAAAAAAAAAAAAATACAGTAATGCATAATTATGTGACCCAGAATAGTACACTCGGAATTTTTGATACCGAGCATTGAAGTTTTTAGAATTTTCGAGCGTTTTTGATTCCATTGAATTTTTACGAAAATATTTTGCATTATAGATTGCTTTAAATAATGTGTGGTATCAAATAAAAACGCTTAGAACTTAGAATAAACAACATAATATGTTTCAACATTTTGTATGTATTAAGATGTAATTAAAAATACAAGTTATTTTTGCATTACTCCAAAATGGCTGAATATAATTTTAAATTAGGCAGTAAAAATTCGATGTAGGATAAACTTTCATTTGTGTACGCCGTTTGTTTGATTTATAGTTGTTAAAGATGCATACATTATGATTGTATCAAAATGTCAGCTTGTTGCAATAAAAAATCCGATTTCATAAATTTTTACGTAAAAACTGTACATGGCAAAAATATATTATCTAGATATTGCAATATATCATATCTATCTATTATTATATACAGAACGAAGGCAAAGACTGTTAATACGCGTTATACTCATTAATTACTAGCATTTTATTTTTGAAAATTCCATGCCATAACCTGGATACGAACCCAAGCCCTCATGGCCTAGAAGTCAGTGCATCGCTACACTAACCACTAGGCCATGGTGAATGGCTGACATTTTCATTTGATACTCCATTAAAAAAAATTAATATATCTATATATAGGTGGAGAGGTTTATGACTTAAACCATCCTCCGCCAGGTACTGCACTTCAAGGTAGCACGTGATGCGCGAATACCTGACGGGAAATAATACACATTGGGGCATCCCAGACCCTGAAGATGTGCAGCAGCAGCTAATGCACATGGTCTTCGGATCTAGCACCAAATGATTTTATTATGGGGACATTTAAAAATAAAAAATTTACAATGATAAGAAATATCTAGATTTAGAATCATTAAAAGACAGAATATCTTTAGAAGGTTTTAAGATATCGTGTTATCAACTAGCCAATCTTCGGCGTTCTTTTAATGATTGATTAGGTTTTTGTTTGGCAGGAAATGGAGACATTTTTGAAAATTTAATATAAATTTCATTGTTCTCTAATTCGCTGGTATCAGTAATCGTTTGTTTCAATTTATGTGATTTATTTATTGTTACCTTAAAAAAAAGGGCAACTTATACTTTTTTATGCAACAGTTGATATGCGGTATAGAGCTACATTAAAATGTTGTTTTATGCTTTATTTACACGGCTGTCTGTATTTTGACGAAAACGACATATTGTTTTTTCCAAATATCTAGTATTATAGACATTTCATGGAATCAAATTTAGATTTTTTAATAATAAAAACTAATTTTAAACAACTTTTTATTTTTATATTTTTTCTTTAAAATTTACAGAAGACCTAATTTCTGTACTTACATATTTAAAATCTCATGTTAAACAGCTATGTTCCACGGTCGTTGTACACACGGTATACTTATATGTTATACTAGCTGAGCACCCGTGCTTCGCTACGGTATATTGACGACCGGGTTGCCAGATTATTATTTTACCAAATCGGGATTTTTACCAAATAAATATAAAAAATTCGGGATTAAGACTCAAAAAGCGGGAGAACCTAATAAAATGTACATCAAAATTTTTCAAAATGTTTATAAACAAACTCTCTCCCAGAATAGTAGTGAGGAGCAAAAAAAAGGTCCTCACTTCCAAAATAGAAGTGATGAGCAAAAAAAAAGGTCTTCACTCTCAAAATAGAACTGATGAGCAAAAAAAGGTCCTCAGTCCTCAACCCCAAAATAGAAAGTGAGGAGACAAATAATTTTTTTTGATTAATTCGAGATTTTAGCTGTCCCGCGCAACCCTGATTGACGATCTCATTTTAGTGTAAAATACTCAGTTTGTTTTTAAACATGTGTATGGGTAACCTTTGTAAGCCAAAACCTAGTCGATATCTCATGTTTCCTAAGAGAAATTGAGGAATCCGCGAAATCACATTTCAGCCCTTTCCACCCCCTTAGGGATCGAATTTTGAAAAGTTCCGTATTAGTGGATGCTTACGTCATGGAGGGAATATATTTCCAGAATTTCATGTCTCTATGTCAAGGGACGTTCTATCGAATAAAAAATGCCAATTAACCCCGTTAGAGATGAAATTTTAAAAAACTGTCAAAACGCTTACTAAACATTTTAAATAGAAAGCTATGTAGGTTTCTATTCAATAGAAACCTATGTAAGTTTTCTATAATTCACCCCGAATATAGATTCATCCCTTTAGGGGTTGATTAGGGCAAAATCCTGAATTTCTTTTGCAAACATTTGTATGGGTAACCTTTGTAAGCAAAAACCAAGTCGATATCTGATTGGTTCTAGGAGATATTGAGGAATTCCTGAAATCATATTTCACCCCGTTTTTACCCCCTTAGAAGTCGACTTTCGAAAAATCTCTTCTTAGTGGAATATATTTTGCGAATTTCATGTATCTATGTCCAAAAACGTTCTATCGAATAAAAAATACCCATTTACCTCTTTAAGGGTGAAATTATAAAAAACTGTCTAAATTATTTTGAGGTATTTTAAAAAGACATCTATGTGCCAAAAAGGAACGTCAACAAACACAGGAAATACGACGGGATGTATAATTCACCCCGAATGTAGATTCACCCCTTTAGGGGTTGATTAGGATAAAATACTAAAATAAGTTTTTGGCATTTGTATGGGTAATCTTTATAAGCAAAAATCAAATCGCTCATAACTTATTGGTCTTAAGAAATATTAAGGAATCCTTGAAATCACATATCACCCTTTAGGAATGCAATTTTAAAAAATTGTCAAAACCATTTCGAGATTTTTTTAAAAAGAGAACCATCAGCCGAAAATATATCTTATGACTCAACAAATACAGGAATACGACGGGATGTATAGCTAAGTCCGAATGTAGATTCACCTTTTTAGGGGTTGATTAGGCAAAATCCTGAAATAGATTTTTTGGCCTTTGTATTGGTTATCTTTATAAGCGAAAACCAAATCGATATTTTCTTGGTCCTCAGAGATATTAGAGTATCATTGAAATCACATTTCACCCCTTTTAACCCTTTAAGGGGAAATTAAAAGAACTATCAAAAATATTTCGAGATATTTAAAAAATAAACCTATGTGCCAAAAAGGTATGTTATAAGTCAACAAACACAGAAAATACGACTGCATGTATAATTCACCCCGATTGTAGATTCACCCCTTTAGGGGTTGATTAGGATAAAATCCTGAAATAGGTTTTTCGGCATTTGTATTAGTAAGTAATCTGTGTAAGAAAAATCCAAGTCGATATTTTATTGGTCCTAAGAGATATTAAGATATCCTTGAATTCACATTTCATCCCTTTTCACTCTTTAGGGACGTAATTTTTAAAAAACTATCAATATTATTTCAAGTTATTTTAAAAAGACACTTTTGTGCCAAAAAGAAATTGTATAACTCAACAAACACAGGAAATACGACGGGATGTATAATTCACCCCGTTTGTAGGTTCACCCCTTTAGGGGTTTATTAGGCAAAATCCTGAAATAAGTTTTTCGGTATTTGTTGAGTAATTATTGTAAGAAAAAACCAAGTCGATATCTTATTGGTCCTAAGAAATATTAAGAAATCCTTGAATTCACATTTCATCCCTTTTCACCTCTAAGGGCTGCAATTTTAAAACAATATCAATATTATTTCGAGATATTTTAAAAAGACACTTACGTGCCAAAAAGATATTTTTCAACTCAACAATCTAAGGAAATACGACGGCATGTATAATTCACCCCAATTTTATACTCACCGCTTTAGGGGTTGATTAGGATAAAAACCTGAAATAAGTTTTTCGGTATTTGTATGAATTATCTTTGTAAGCAAAAAGCAAGCCGATATCTTATTGGTCCTAAGAAATATTAAGGAATCCTTGAAATCACATGTCACCCCTTTTCACCCTTTGAGGCTGAAATTTAAAAAAACTGTCAAAACCATTTCGAAATATTTTAAAAAGACACCTATGTGCCAAAAAGTAATGTTACATCTCAACAATCACAGGAAATACAACGGGATGTATAATTCACCCCAATTGTATACTCACCCCTTTAGGGGTTGATTAGGATAAAAAACTGAAATAAGTTTTTTGGTATTTGTATGAATAATCTTTGTAAGCAAAAAGCAAGTTGATATCTTATTGGTCCTAAGAAATATTAAGAAATCCTTGAAATCACATGTCACCCCTTTTCACCCTTTGGGGCTGAAATTTAAACCAGTGGCGAAGGGAAACCTCCGCTAGACTTGCCCTCCCATAAAAAATATATTTAAAAAAAAATGTAAATTAAAAAAAAATAAAAATTAAATATTTAGATAAATCTTCAAAAATACATCAAATTATGTTTTATACAAATTTTTGTCCAAGGCTTGCTTTACAAGTTACGAATTAATTATCATGACCATGGAAACGTTACATATAAGTATGAAAAAATTGAGACTTTAAATTTGAAATAATTTTACAAAAAATTTTCGAAATTTTTCGTTTTATCAAAAAACGTCTCAAATAAAAGTTATTAGTTATTGCATTTATAGTAACTTTTGTTCAATAAATTTTTTCGAAATATTTTTCTGTTGCTAAATATTCGCAAAAATCTTAAAATCGACAACAGTAAACTCCCATTTCTAGTCAACCGATTTTCATAAAAAACAATAGGGTTCTTCCTATTTAATAGGAGAATTTTTTAGTACCAGAACGAACTCTTTAAGTTAAACCGTTTTTGAGTAATCGTGTATACACACAGACAGACAGACAGACACACACACACACACACACACACATACGGACGGCACTTCGAAAATAGGTTTTTTGGATTCCCTGGACCATGAAACGTGGTCATCCGTCAAAATCTCGACATCGAAAATTTTCGCGATTACAATACTTGCCCCTTATATATTAAGGTCGGGCAAGTAAAAACTGTCAAAACCATTTCGAAATATTTTAAAAAGACACCTATGTGCCAAAAAGTAATGTTACATCTCAACAATCACAGGAAATACAACGGGATGTATAATTCACCCCAATTGTAGATTCACCCCTTTAGGGGTTGATAAGGACAAAATCTTGAAATTAGTTTTTCGGTATTTGTATGGGTAATTTTTGTAAGCAAAAAGCAAGTCGATATCTTATTGGTCCTAAGAGCTATTAAAGAATCCTTGAAATCACGTATCATCCCTTTTCACCCTTTAGGGTTAAAATTTAAAAAGACTGTCAAAACCATTTCGATATATTATAAAAAGACACCTATGTACCAAAAAGAAACCTTATAACTCAACAAACACAGGAAATACGACGGGATGTAAAATTCACCCCGATTGTAGATTCACCCCTTTAGGGGTTGATTAGGACAAAATCCTGAAATAAGTTTTTCGGCATTTGTATGGGTAATCTTTGTAAGCAAAAACTAAGTTGATATCTTATTGGTCCTAAAAAATATTAAGGAATCCTTGAAATCACATGTCACCCCTTTTCACACTTTGGGGCTGAAATTTTCAAAAACTGTCAAAACCATTTCGAAATATTTTAATAATACACCTATGTGCCAAAAAGTAATGTCACATCTCAACAATCACAGGAAATACGGCGGGATGTATAATTCACCCCAATTGTAGATTCACCCCTTTAGGGGTTGATAAGGACAAAATGCTGGAATTAGTTTTTTGGTTTTGTATGGGTATTTTTTGTAAGCAAAAAGCAAGTGGATATCTTATTGGTCCTAAGAGATATTAAAGAATCCTTGAAATCACATATTACCCCTTTCCACCCTTTAGGGGTGAAATTTTAAAAAACTGTCAAAACCATTTCGAGATATTATAAAAAGACACCTATGTGCCAAAAAGAAACCTTATAACTCAACAAACACAGGAAATACGACGGGTTGTAAAATTCACCCCGATTGTAGATTCACCCCTTTAGGGGTTGATTAGGACAAAATCCTGAAATAAGTTTTTCGGCATATGTATGTGTAATCTTTGTAAGCAAAAACTAAGTCGATATCCCATCGACCCGAAGATATATTAAAGAATCCGTGAAATCACATTTCACCCCTTTTCGCCCCTTAGGGGTTGAATTTCGAATAATCCCTTCTTAGTGGGTGCTTACGTCATGGAGGGAATATACTCTCCAAATTTCAAGTTTCTAGGCCCAAGGGTTCGGGCTGGGCGGTGATGAGTCAGTCAGTCAGGACACTTGCTTTTATATATATAGATTTCTCCCGCGATGTGTTTTTTGAACTCTCCATAATTTTCCAAGATGTGGACAAAAGAGTTGTACAAACATGCCAAATTGCAACTATCTATATCCAGCCGTTTGGCAATAATTTTTACCAAACAGGACACAAACAGTGGTGTAGTGCTAAATGAAAAAGTGCGGGAGGACCCCCATTCACGTAAAGAAGTTCAAAATAAGCCGTAGGCAGTACTGGCCGTAGGAATGTTTTAATGCAAAATTAGATATTGCGGGGTCCTTTATTATTCGACCGACTGGAAATGTGAAAATGCATAATAATAAATGTATAAAAACCATTTTCTTTAAATTTATTTAGAATAATCAAAGTATAATACAAGTAATAAATCAATTTATTAAAATGTAATCTTTTTAATTTTTACTTATAAAAACTTATATACGCTCAAGCACAAACCACAAGACGAAGCAAATAAAATTATAACATATCGGCGTTCGGTGTATAGCTGTTCGCAGTTCACTGACCGTATGTAATTATGTACATAGGCAATATATAATTCGGGGCTTCCCCGGTTTCACACGATAACAGTTATGTGCGGGAATTGTCAATTTAAGAAGTAATTAAAGAGAGGGTGGTTTTAAACGAGTGATATCGATTTCGAGCGATTTCAGCCGTTGGTTTTTTTAAGTACCTGGAGTAAACCTCCAGGGGCACGCTCCTCCTCAAATAAAAAGTGCGAGAGCGCCGACCCTTTGCGCTCCCGCCCACTACGCTCCCGTCTGAAATTGACCATGCTGGGAATCTGATTTACAACCGGTTTACCCGGTTTCGAGGACTGGTTCTTGGAACTTGGTATTCTACACCGGGTATCTGGAAACGGGTAGCCGAAACCGGGTATCTGAAACTGGGTATTCGGAAACGGATATCCGAAACCGTGCATCCTGAACTCAGTATCCGATCGAATATTCGCAAAAAAAAGTGAAGAGCAAAAAGATTAAAGTGATAAGCAAAACAAGGAATGACGAATTAAGTGATGAGAAAAAAAAACGGTATTCGGAAATACGAAAATATGAAATTGGTTATCCGAAACCGGATTACTGGAAAATTGCGAAACCGGTTTGACCTGAAAACCAGAATCGGGTAACTGAAAAACCGGTTTGAGTTTCCAGCACTACTCCAAAACCCTAAAAATTAGATTCCTCGAAAGTAGCAATTGACAGAAGTGTGGCATATTTGTTTTATATTTGTGAGATGATTTTTAAGATTTCGTAAGTATGGAAAAGAAACCTTTATACCAGGAGTCGGCAACTAGCGGGCCGTGGGACGAATGCGGTTTATCGAAAGATTTTATACGGCCCTCCAATAAGAAAAGATAATGTTTACTTTTCTTATCCAGCGTAGCCAATACAATACTGCCGCGCTGCTTTAGGCTTCGTATACACTAGGCGTTTTTATGTCGACATAAATACATGTAATCCGGTATAAACAAGGACTTAAAATAGAAAAAATAGTTATTAGAAAAGTGTGGCCCGTCAAAAATATTTGTTACTGAATACGGCCCTCGAGGTAAAAATAAAAAAACATATTGAATATACATACTGTGTACCGCGACGCAAATAAGGTTGCGGACTCCTCCCTTACACAGTCACTCAGTTGTATAGTCCGTACCAAATTAGTTTTGAAGATCGCAATAAAATAATAAAAGTTAGGGAACTCATAAAATTACAATAGATGTGATATAACTAGGAGTGTTAACCCATAGCCTTAGTTTTTCACATTACGCATCTTACAACGTGGTTGTAAACATGAATCCTAGGTCTTTTGTAGTTTAACAATGTGATTATAGTTATACGGGATAATCGTTTTATGCATAAAAATCGTAAAAATAATATGGTATGTTCTAATATATGTCTATTAAGTAGAAAACGGCTAGACCTAGTAAGTTGAAATTTGGTATGCTTATGCAAATCTTTAACTCACATATATGAATACTTTAGAGACAAAATAAATACATATCGCACGAAAAATATAAAATAATTTATAAACAAAATCTAGAAAACGATTGAGATTCTGACGTTTACAAATTAAATTTATATGAAATGTCAACAAAACAATGTTATTTTCAATCGATTTTCACAGCTTTTTGAGCGGCTATAGAAAATAAATTTTATGTAACTCGTAGAGAAAATGGGTTATTATTAATAAGAACAAAGTTTTTGATTATAAATTTTGTTACTTATAGCTCCTTTCTTTGGTTTAAGTGGAACTAGATTTTGAATTCTAGTAACATTTACCGTTTAAGTGAGTCTTTTGATTATTTTGTTTAGCAAAAGCCAACTTCAAACCTTAAAAGGAGAATTCATGATAACTTACAGAAATGAAAATTTTAGTTTGTTCCGCTTAAACGTTTGGAATAGCCTATATTTCGACTAATTTACTAAAAAATACGAAAATTCATTTCCACACTAGTATTGATGAACTACATTACCTAATTGAAATGATTTCCTAACTGCTGTAGGAAAAAATATATTTTTGATAAAAAAAGAACCATTCAAAATGTTTTTTAAACAAGCATTTTAGATGATAAACTACATGAAATAAATTCCTTTGTGTATACGAATACTTTTTCTCTTACATATTTATGTGAACATGTTTATATAAAATTTTTATTGAATCATTAATGACCATTTATCGGAATCTTATAGTATTAATGGGAATACTTAAACGCATATGTAATTGAACTGCTTACTCATTTAAAATATTGCTTACATTTATGACTAAAAAAATAATTTAAAATAAGAGAATTCTCAGATTAACTATAAATATCTTAATAAATAAAATATCTTTAAATTTATGCTTAATCAATAATAATAATAAACAATTCATAGAAACAAACGCAATAATTGTATTGAGTAATCGTGGGTCCGTGTTAAGACGGTTGCCTAGGGCAGGGCTTCTTAAAGTGGTGGGCCGCGAATGTAACACTTGTTAATTGTTTTATTATTTAAAAATGATAAGTTGCTTTAACTTAAATATTACGAAATTTTTAGTCTTTAGTGAGTATTTAAAAATATATGTATAAATGAAACAAAATAATTTTTTTTAACCAACATGGGTTCTAAAAAATAAATTTAGGGGGGCCGTGGGTTATCGATTTGAGTTGCAGGGGAGCCGCGACATCAAAAAGTTTAAGAAGCACTGGCCTAGGGCACTGTTTCTCAACTAATGTTCGGGACAAAATATAACTGGTCCGCGAAAACCAACTATAGCTGTGTTCGGATAATACACTCTGTTCGCTACTTTTAAGCTGCATTGATTGTGAATGCAGCTTCACTCTATGCGCTCGAAAATCGTTCTGATATTCAATTTGAAATAAATGCTTATTCCTTAGCATTTGGAAATATAAATATCGAGTGTTCCGAGCGCGCCCTACGAGTACCACCTCGATAATTCGTAGTGCACGTATGTGATTTGGTATCAATTTTATTAAGGGCCACTTTTACAATCAATGGATAAAGCTCGAATAACTCAATTCCCGGTATAATGTAAAAAAAAAATGATGTGAAGTGTGAATTTTCACACATTTCAGGATTTCGCAGGTATTTAGTAAGTGAATAATGATTATTTGGGATACCAAAACAAATTTTATGTTAAAATATTTTTTTTTGTTAATTTTAATTCGAATGCCTAATACCATTATGTAGGTTTCTAAATATGTGCAGTATTTGTTTTTATATAGCAAGGTTCAATAAGATTTTGAAAATTGCGCTTATGGCTTTCATTGGTTGTTTTAGTCATAAGCTCAGCCCTTCTGATTTCGTGTATTTATAGGAATACAAATAGCAGAATAGCAATAATATATTTAGGCACTAATATGATACAGACATTATAACACATGACATAACACATATTTTATATATTTTATTTTTTACTTGTATCCATGGTATTATATATAAGTTACTTGGTATAAGTCCAAGAGTCTTGAATTTCAACATTTTCCACTGATTATTAAATTTACCGTTTTAATAATTAAATGCAATATTTTCCCAAATATAACTAGAATTTTGAAAAAATATTTTAAACAAAATAAAAATGCAAAAAAAAACAGAAGAAATGAAATTGTCTCGAGGCCGGATTGAACTTGAGTTTGCAAATTAGAACTCCAGTATTCTAAGCATTACACTATCGAAGCGCTCTATTTACTGTACTACATAATATCATTAAATATTTTACATGGTCAAGCAAAAAACACAAAAAATGCGTTATTTTCCGAAAACATAATCTGATCAAAAATTTCTGTTGTACTATTCCGGTTCACAGAAAGGTACATTACTTAGAATTTTTTCAGATTTTTAGTTTAAACCATCTGGGCTACAGGGTGTGGGACATTTTTTTTTTTGCACAATATTGGCAAAAATCGAGTCAAAATAATTTATTTTACAAAAATAAAATTTTGATCGTTAATCTACGTACTAAGGGCTTTAATTTGATACACTACTCAGAATTAAAAAAAAAAAAAAAAAATTTTTTTGTGAGGACATATTTGTCTATATTTTTAGGGGGATATGTTTTTTAGATGTTTTGGTATTTTTCCTATGTGCGGGTCAACGATTTGTATAAGCATGCCAAATTTCAACTCTCTAGGTTTAGCCGTTTGGCTACAATTTTTACCGAACAGACAGTCAGACGACAAAATAACGGTATGAGGGTTTTTTGGTCATACCTACAAAACCCTAAAAACGATTATACAATATTCGGATAAAGCTCTAATATGATAAACATCAGAATAAACACCAGAATATCTTATCCGGCCAACGGCACTTCAGATAAGTAGCAGTATCTCGCCTACGGGTCGGGTGATAAACCTAATCCTCGTGAAATATAGCCTTCATTATATGCTTCTGTTAAATAAAATACTATTATTTACGACCATCAAAAAATAAAAGTATTATATGTCCAACTGTAAATACATAAAGCTGCTCATATTTACGCCGTGTACTAAATAGTGTAATGTGACGCGCAGGTGTGCTCATCCATGTTGTTAATGAACATTTTATACACTAGTAGTTTTTTTTTTTTTTAGCAAACCCGTTAGTTAAAATGTTTGGCGCTTAGCAACGATGGCTATTTGTACCTCACACAGCCCATATTTAAATAAGAATATCTATAATATAATACGCCAACGTGTGTTCAAGCGTGCGTGGGTGCGTGGAAGTTGTCTAAAATCTAAAACCATTGAACCGAGGTTCCGAAATGTAACGAAATATTCCGAAGCTCACCGAGTTTATATTGACATATAACGCGTAATATAAGCCGTTCACTTTTGTAAGAACAAACTAGATCTGGTTATTTAGGTGATTTTTATAGTGTATTACTGACTTTTAGAAACTTGGTTATATTGTAGGGTGACCATTCGTCCCGCATTTTGATTTGTTGTCTCCAGGGCCGAATTTTGCTCGGTTCTTATATTTGGGAGGTGAAGACCTTTTTTTTGCTTTTTACTTATATTTGGGAGGTGAGGACCTTTTTTTTTTTGTTTGCTCTTCACTTATATTTCGGAAGTTTTTTGCTCCGTCCCGCATTGCCGTCTCCAAGAAAATGGTCACCCTATTATATTGTAAAAAAGGCTTTACAGTTTTGGGTTATGTTTGTATTATTTTAGGTTATTATTATATTTACAAAATATTTAAGATGTCACTATTCAAAATGAAATATGACGAATGATATTTTTTTAAATGACATATTTATAATCTGACTTTTCAAATTATTTTTCTGTAATATTAACATAACATTTTCAACAGTTTCAAAGGTGCAAACTGTTGAAAATAAAATTTCCTCTTAGTTTGTTCTTACAAAAGTGAATTACTTATATAATGATCATAACCAACAAATCTGAAGTGGGTTTTACAGCGTAAGGAATATTTTGAAATGACAAATTTACATTTAAAAGTCAGTACTACACTATAAAAGTAACCAAAATAACCAGATCTAGTTTGACTTTACAAAAGTGAACGCAATATATTAAGCAATTATTTCAAACTGATTTGAGATATAGTGTAAGTACGCTTTTTCCGTGTGTGTATTTTTTCATGTGCGCTTTTTTCCGTGTGCGTATTTTTATATTATATAAGTAATTGGAAAATTTATTTTAATAAATATATTTTAAATTTAAAGTCTCAAATCATTTTCAGTTTTATTATTATAAAAGTAATGCACGAGGGAAAATGAATCGTTTTCCCATCTTAAAAAGATAATGAATAAATAATTCGAAATAATACTCATTATTTGTCCAGTTTTTAATAATGGGCGAAGAGTTGATTCAATTTGAATTGGATGAATATGGCGTATGGCTAGAGAAAGAAGTCTGAGGTATCGAGCAAGTTCCACATTAAGGTAATGATTTGTTTGCCAACACAGTTGACAACGGGTCCAGTAGTTATTTATAGTTTTATATTGTTTATAGTTATTATTTGTTACAATACATAATAGCATTTTCAACAAAGTTGTAGATTACAGTCAGCTGATGGTAAGCTATCTTAATGATGCCATCTTGATGATGTCAATTTCTATGTTTTACAATTGACGCTCAGAATTTCTGTGTTTTTAAATTAAATTTACTATTTTTCTCATGGTAAATCTATATAGTAAATAAAATATTGAATTTCACACCCATATAGGGTAGACCGGGGACAAAAGTACTTACTTAATTAATCCTTAGCCTCTCTACCTTTCGGTGTAAGGCTTCTGCCAGTTCGAGTTTTCTTTAAGATTGATCCGTTCGCGTTTCTGAATTGCTTTTCTAGATGTTTTTCCACCCTGTCCTGTCCTGCGCTAGGGATTTCACTTCGTTCCACTTGATACCCCTCTCTTCCGTTGTTTGCTTGACTTCTGCTTGCCATGTTTTTCTTGGTCTTCCGACTGTTCTTTTGGACGGGAGTTTTGCGTCGTAAGCTTTACGAGCTGTTCTTTCTTCTCCCATTCTCATCACATGTCCAAGCCACCTTAGCTGCCCTTCCTTTATGCTTGTTCCTACTGGTTTTGTTTTCAGATTTTCTCTGAATACTTCGTTCCTAAGGGACAAATGTACAATAGTAACACTGGGAATATTTTTGAAACTATAGCGCGCAAATTTTCGTAATAGTGACAGCGTATGTTTCTAATGCCTGGGCTACACCTGCATCTATCGTCGCTAAACTTCGGTTTAACGTGACATAAACGCTAATGTGGCCAGCTACTATCGGTTTGCGTCCACAATATTAGCAGTGCGCGCCACTAGACACATGACGATAACTGAAGTGGCGGTTTTAGAGCGCACATCAAAGGAACTTAGCGCAGAGCGTAGTATGTTCTGTTGGCGCGTATTGTTGTTTATCCGGCATCATTTGAGGTTATGTTATACATATTTCTTCACAACTTATTTGTGTCAAATCAGATAAGATTATGTTTGAATTTGTAAAATTAAATGTAAAAAATAATTTTAGGTTGCAGTTATGATGGATATACACCATAATTTTATTTAATTTACAGCAAAATAAATACGCTTGTACCTTGTAAACGTAAATAAAGTGTAGCGGCGAAAACACAGGTATGGCCACAAGTTGCGCTTTAGCACGATATCGATAGATGCAGTTTAGCACGAATTTATATAGCGCGCAATTATCGGCGAAGCTTATAACGCAAGTGTGGCCCAGGCATAATAAGTTGTCACTTGTGTTTATCTTGTCCGCATACATAATGACTGAACGGTGTTGGGCAGTGAAATTAGTTTTTAATCACTTCAAGTACGTTTTACCGTAAGCATAAAATCTTAAATATTTCTTATTATTTTCAATTGGTTTTAGAAGGTGTTAACCTATATTTTTTAAATGTGTAAATTGAATGAGATAAAGGGTTTTTAATGTTCAAAAATCACTTGGGTACAGCTGTAACAATCATAGCAGGGGACAATTGTATCGTATTACATCCCACCAGTTTTCGATAGATATAATGATATAGATATATTTGAAGCCAAAGATATCCAAAATGTTGTACCTTGTTGTATATATTTTCTCATTTAAAATTCATTTTGATTTTATTGTCTAATTTTTTTTTTTTTTTTTTAAATTTACTTTTCTTTTTTTTTAAGTTATTTAAAATTTTTTATTAACAGACAATAACTACACTGTTATACTTCTAGACTTGTATTGTGATTAATTACTGACAAGACTGTACTTACCAGTGATTTTTCATCTAATATCTAAAAAAAAAAATCAGCTGTGGCCACCACAGGACCGACCGCCATCACAAAGTACTTGTATAAAATATATTCTAGCAGCAGAGTAAAAATAACTTGGCCTAATATTTTCTAACCAGAGATATTATTTATCATGACCATGGAAACGTTACATATAAGGGTGAAAAAATTGAGACAAAAAAATTTTAAAAAATTTTACAAATATTTTTAGAAATTTTTCGTTTTTTTTTTGCCAAAAAACGTCGCAAATAAAAGTTATTAGTTATTACATTTATAGAAACTTTTGTTCAATAAATTTTTTCGAAATATTTTTCTGTTGTTAAATATTCGCAAAAATATATAAATCTTATAAGCTCCCACAAGGCCTGAAAGCAAAAATGTTACTACTCTCCCCGGTCTACCCTAATGGCTATTCAAAGGCTTTACAATAAACACTACCATTGTTTTAGTACTGTACCGAGAAGTTCTTTCAAATTTTGTGATTTTTCCCCCGTCGGATGACTTTTTGCCTAGTATGTCATAAATCTAGACGAGACGAATCACATCCTACACATTTCTACATAATTTAATGATGATTCTAACCTTAACAAAAGTAAACAGATACTTTCTCTGGACATAGAGAGTTAAGTTTGTATTCGTGATTATAACATCTCGTAGGTATAAATATTCATAGATCTGTTATTTAACCATTTCAATATAATTAAATAATAAACCGCGGTAAATCTTCATCGCCAATTATCGCCGAAGCAAATTATATTTATTTTATGTCAAACGCCTTTTTAATGAGTTATTAATAATAGAAAGTTTTTTGATACATGGGTAGTCAACTTGCGAAATTTGTTAAAATCTAATATAAATTTATTTAACCAAATTTAGAAAACTGAGCTTTTAGATGAGGCTTATTTCATTCGGGAGTAAGGCGAAAATATTCATTTTATTACAAAGGCAGTAGCGAAGTTTGGGGGGGGGCACTTCTGGCATATAGAAACGAAAAAAAAATAATAATTATATAAATAATAATAATAGCTTTCTGATATTTTTTATATTTATACAAACTTACTATTCTTTAAAATTTTTTTTTAATCTATGGATAGAAGCCCCCTTGAACTATTACAATTTATCATAAAATATAGTCTTAAAAACTCTAGAACTTTACTTAAAATTTTTGTCACAATTGCTGTTAGTGTTGTTAGCTGTGAATGAAGTTTCTCTAAATTAAATCTCATTAAAAATTATTTAAGATCTACAATGAGTACATTGCGATTAAAAAATCTTGCCATATTGTCAATTGAACAGGAACTGACAAACGAAATGAATTTCGACGAAGTCATCGATGATTTTGCCAATAGAAAAGAGAGAAAAATAAAATTTTAGAGATCGTTATGTATGCACTGTACGTATACTTTGACTATCTAACGTCCAGTCAAGGTCATATTTGAATGTTCCGAACTAAGATTTTAACCACGCCTATGAAAATCTGGCCATTGGCGTAGCTTACATTTTTATCTTGAGGGCTTTTAATTCAGAAACATTTAACATTCTTTATTTTAATTATTGGTTTCCATAATGTGATTAATTCTTTGTTGCTGGTTTAGTTCGTTAAATAACTTTAATTAGCTCGCTCCACTTGGTTCTACCAACCTGAATTTTTCTTAACCTAAGATAAAGTTTTGTCATTAAACTAGAAAGTAGATAGCTCGAGCCGCTCACATTCTACTAACCTAACCGAACCTAGCGCTGCGATAGACATCAAATTAACGCTGATTTATGGGGAAATCTAACCTAAAATTGCAAGTTATAAAAGTGAAAAATAATTAAAACTATGTAAAAAGCTAACAATTTATACCTAATATAATTTATTATTATCTAAGAAAGATGTCTCTACAAAAAATTCATGAAAATAATGCAAATTGACTGTGAATATATATGACTCCGGAGCCTAATCTTAATTATAATAAATATTCATTCATATTTATTTACCTGCTGAACTACATATACAGTTAACAAAGGTCCACTGTTTTCTTGCTCTCGTAGGAAATATTCGTATAGGTTAAAAACCAATTCATTGGACTGCTTTCTTAACGTTTTGTCTTTTACACTCATATTGTTTTAAATAAAAGAAAACAATTATTTAAAATACAAATATTACAAATATACAGATTTAATGAAAAACACGATGAAATAAATTTCAAAACAGAATTTAGACGCCACTGGTTCATACGAATGAACACTAGAAAACATTAGTAATCTCAGACAAACCCCGTGATGGGATAACCTACAGTACACGTTTTTATGTATAAGTAGGTTTGTCGTAGCTATACTTGAACAATAAACAAAATTAATTGAAAAACTTCATTTGTATTTCTCTTACTATTTTGCCAATGTGAGTGAGAGAGACACACATCAGAACATTAATTATTATTTTAGCCATATGACCTTGACTGAACTTCTTTAGATAATCAAAGATTACATTGTATGTTGAAATTAGAGTTTTTTGTTTTTCTATTAAGTCATCGAAGATTTAAAAAAAGTTTTAACATAAAATATGTGTATATCGCCGAAAATACTGATTGTGATGTTTTAGTTTTAAGATTAAGAACAAATATTGATTATTTAATAAGGTACGGGTAAAAGTAACTTTTAGCTGCTCATACTACGCCTTGAGTTTCCACTTTTGCTCTGTTTGCACTATTTCTATGTTTGAATTCACTTTAAAATACCATTTATTTTTAGGTGGTTTATAAAAAATATATATATATTATCAACAATAACCTAAGATAGTGCTTTTAAGGTGAATCACTGTCCCTGGCCCTGCGCAGAACAATATGCGTATTATAGGCAGCTAAAAGTTACCTTTACCTGAGGTACGTAATTATTTTTCTTCAATCAGTTTTTTTTTTTTTTTTGCGTTAATACGTATATTATAGTCGGATTGCTGATAGGTGACTGTTACATGTATGTATTAAGTAGTGCATTCATATAATAATCTAGTTACCATTTTTCAGCGATTTTAAAAATGTGTTTTGTTATTTGTTTTAACTGTCAGTGTCTGGTAATAAATATTAATTAAAATATGGCTTGCGGCCATTTATTAAATTCAGAAACTTTAATTTTAAATCTGCTGGAATAAACAACAAATTATAATCCAGAATTTACGTATGAGTATAAATTTTTCCTTATTTATAATTATTACCTTAAAATTAATAATTTTGTTTGTTTGAGTACTGCTGTAAATTTATTTTCGCGCTCTAATTAGTAAAGATATCTACGTATCATGCTGTTTCTTTCTAATGCTTTGTTTTTATTATTAAATAATTTTGAAGGTTACTTGTCAACTTGATTCACTATACGTTACTATGGGTATGCAAATAATTATAATGATATAGACAGAGAAAGCATATAGTATTGAATATCAATACTTGTAGCAACGAACAGTCACTTATCAGCAATCCGACTATACTATATTAGATTTGGTTATTTCATAAACTAGGCCTTACAAGGTTTACATTAGTAACATATGCTCTGTTTGTATCTTGTATGGTGAAATTAAAGTTTTCGGCTGATATACCTAAAGACAGTGTTATTTTATTTTTTCCTACATGTCATTTTGACTTTTTATTTAAGTATGTTTGATGGGTTTTGAAAAGGGCGGCAAATTTAGAGACCGTTCCGGGCGGCAGAATCTCTAGCTACGCTACTGTACAAAGGTATTAATCAGAAAATGTTTGCTTATTAATTATAAATAACATTTATTATGCACATGATATCCGTTAAGTAACTAATAAGAAAGATGTTTCAAGTATTTAGGTAACGCTTCCTATAGTCACCCAAATATTCGCCTTATTAAAAATTGGATTGAACATCTAAACAACTTTCCTTACATACATTTTTGCAGTAAACTAAATGAGAGATATTTCAAGGAGGAAAATACAACAGCACGACTAAATATGTACTTCAAACGAAAAATGTTGCACGACAAAATATGTATTCAGTACGTAATATTACGTCATTATAACGACAAATTAGAAAATACACTCACACGAGTAAGGACAGGAGCAAATAAACTCGTCATTTTGCTTTTTAGTCCCTCATATCTTAAATATATTTCATTGAATTGACGACAGCCAATATACCTTCATTTCCATATGACGTTAGTCTCTACATGAGTTCATAGACTGCGCCAGGTTTGGTTATAGATAATAATAGTTCAATAAGAATTTTTGATGAAATTATTATACGAAATATATAGATTTTTTGTGTCGTTGCGAAATATTTATATATTTATTAATGTATTGTGTGGTATCAAAAGAAAGCTCTTAGGACGTAGTTTAAGAAATGAAAAGTAGTATTTCAGAAGTTCTCTATTTTAACATGATTTTTTCCAAAAATGTGTTCCCATACTCTGTAACCAGCCTCAAAAGGGTTAAACAAAAATTTCTATTGAACTATTCCGGTTCCAATCAGTGTACATTATTGAGATTTTTTTACATTTTTAGATCAGCTTCTCTAGGAAATAGAATGGTAAACAAAAGTTTTTTGACACATTTTTGGCGAAAATCCCATAAAAAATGTGATGTTTAAAAAATAACAATTTGTTGATTTATCCTTGTATTACAGAAGTATTTTTGTAGACGTTTCTAACTATGTAGTTGGTGGTGCACTCCAACAACTTTTCCAAGACAAATTTTCTTGGGAACCAATTGCGTTCTTTTCAACAAAACTTTCGAAGTTACAACAAAAATGGTCCACGTATGATCGCGAATTACTAGCAATAAGTACGTCAGTTAAGTGTTTTCGGCACATGATAGAAGGCAACGACATTACTGTTTATAGTGACCAAAAACCGCTACAATATGCCTTCAAACAAAAACTGGACAAGTGTTCGCCACGGCAAGAGCGTTAACTTGACTATATTTCTCAGTTCACTACAGATATTCGTCATGTGAAAGGCGAAACAAACATTGTCGCCGACGAGCCCTGCCTTATTGAAATTGATGCTATAACAGCTGCTAGTAGATTCGATTTTGAAAAATTGGCCAAAGAACAGCAAAACGACCCTGAACACAAAGCAATAATTGCCAGTTGGCAATTATTGCACTTTCAAGTGATGTCTCATTGTTATGAGACATCACTACAATTGAAAAGTAGAGAGATGACAGTATGGTCGGGGAGCACATTAGATCTGTTGTATGAAGACTGAAGGGCTGGCGAGTGAATTAGAGGCAAGAAGGATGGAGATTGGCGAAGGATAACAAGAAGGGGTAAAGGAAAGAAGGAAGAGACCCGGTGGGAAGCAGAAGGGGAGAAATGGAAGGAAGGAAGGGAGATGAGGTTACCTAGAAATGGGGAGGAAGGAAGGGAGATAGGAGGAGGGGTGAAGAAATGGTTGGAAGGGCAGAGAATGAAATAAAATAAATCAAAGATGGGCGAGAGAAATGGAAGCAAGAAGGAAGGAGATTGGAGAAGGAAACCAGAAGGAGAACAGGAAGAAGGAGAGGGACATTGGAGCAAGAGGAAAGAAAAGAGAAAAAAACATTGTAAATTGTAAATTGTATTGGATGGTATTGTTATTTATTTTTGGATTGATTGTTTTATTTTTTTGTAATGGTTAATACCATGAACGCCGCAAGGCATAGGGAATAAAATATATATATATATATAGACATATCGGAGAACAATATTTGATCATTTCCACTGTCTCTCATATTCTGGTGTTACAGCAAATGAAAAATTAATCACTTCTCGGTATGTTTGGCCAAGTATGCAACGGCAAATTGCCTATGGGTATGAGGATTTTTTTTTTGTCATACCTACAAATTCCTAAAAATGAATCAATTCAATCAAGAACCATATAGGTAATAAAATAATAGCTTAGTGCTTAGAATGACAAAAAATATTATTATTATTTTTTTTTTTTAACTTGTGTTATATATGAAAATATGTACATTTTTTTTTTCCGTTTAAATTATTACCTTCCTAGATTTGCCTAATTTTCACATTAGACAGAAGCGTAGGTCGAAAGTGCCAGTACAATAACTTGCAGCTTTTTTATGTATGTTCCCAAAACTACGCCTTCAACATTCCGGAAATATTTCATTATAAAGAAGACGCCTTTCTCTTCTCTAGCCTACATAAATTGAATTTGAAATGAATTTTTTATTCACATTTTCAGTTTATTTGAAAAATAATTTATGCGGGTGTTTGTTGTCATTTTTGTAGGTGAGTGTTGCATATTTTCGACTGAGCGGCGCTGGCTGTTTTCACGGGCGCGTCCAGTACGGGCAGTACGGAGCACCTTATGGAGCCCAGCCGTGCACCTATGTTCCAGCCCCTCCTGGCAGAGCCCCACCTTGTGCTAAACCAGGGGATACTTTTTGTGAACAGCTACCTCAGTATCCGATGTAAGTATTGTGTAAAGCAACAAATTCCAAACTGTTCTGACTTTCTGAAATCGTATGTCTAAATTTGCTCCGTAAAAACAATTTTATGTAAATTATTGTTACGTGGTTGCAATAAAATATAAGACGAATTTGGTTGTGATTTTGAATCTTTATTATACTTAAATATTGGACTTATACACTAATTAATGGACAACAATAACACTTAAACAATAAATAGCACTAGTAATTACACTTATACCACAGTTAATCCACAATTAGCTGCCCCAAGTATACCATCATGCAGTCCAGACTAGTCCAGGTATATGATACTGTACCCCACTAACTCAGTATCTCCACTTGAGTTCAGTCACTTGTCTAACTCTACACTGAATGTTGAATGCATGAAGCTTACTGAATGACGACTTTAACTGTCTCGCTGAACTGATTCAACCGCGTGAATAAGACTCACTTGACTATCTGTTCTTAAAGACTTGCTCAGCTTGACTGTTTGAATACTGCTGAATATCCGGATGCAGATCGCGTACCTTATAAACGGACTCTAAACGTTCCATAAATTTTTGGAACCTTCAGGCAACTCAGTGTTGAAATATTCGTTCCAGTATTCGTAACTATATTACAGTTCTTCAGAATACCGTATATGATAATATCAACTTTTAATATTTTGTAAAAATATTCAATCAAAACAGTAAACTTTGTGGTAAAGGTGTTTTGCTTTAAATCGGCTTTATTCAATATCTACTTCATCCTCTAAATCTATTTGTATAAATTTGTACTATCAATTTATCACATTCTGTATAATAGTTGTGTATTTTTGATATTTATTACTAACCAAAACAACCAAGATCTAATCCTGGTATTCTAGGTACCTTAGCTACTACCTAAACTGTCCTCTGTTCAAACAATCCATTATAAATTCATTATCGTCTCTTTCAACCAACCAGGGCCGGATTTAGACTTGATAAGGCCCTAAGCTATTTGAGATATGGGGCCCTTTATAAGTCCAGATATTCTATGTCAGTGACAAATATGACTTTCGTATATTGATAGTGAAATAATAAATCTTTAACTTAAAATCATTTTTATTCATAACAACTTATGTATGACAATTGGTCACTCGGACAATTTTTTTTTTTTTTTGGGACTCCAAGAAAGTGGGGTCTCGAAGCTATAGCTTGTGTAGCTTATACGTAAATCCTGCACTGCAACCGACGATAAATGAGTTAAAAATATCTCGTTTAATAATTATTGTTGATACCTATTTACATATACATATGCATAATAGTACAGAATATTGAGGTTATGCTTTTAAACAAAACTGTCATTTGAACAAAGTGTTCCAACATAATCAACTACCCATAAAATCATTATTACCTACAACCAAATATTTGTTTACTTTCTCATATTCTCTATACATAGGGGAAACTTTTTAAGATCGCAGCGCTATATGCGGCAAAGTTGGATCACTCGAAAGTGACATTAAACTGTTACTCGTGTATTTGTTTACATGGTGAAAATGAACACGACTTGTATTTTTCCTGTTTTCCGAGCTTTTTTTTTTATTTAAAGGTAATTTACGATTTACAAGATATGTAATAATATACTATTCTAAAGAAATTTCAAGGAAATTTTTAGTTTTTCATTATATTTTTAATTCTTTTTGACTGTCTGTCAATATAATAACAACAATAATATGGAAAATATATTAGTAAAAATTAATAACTCTGCCTGAAAAAGTAGAAGGGCTTTTTAATATATCAACTGATGATTTAGGCAAATTTTGGGTCTTCTTTTGGACGTAAAAAATCACTTTCCACAAAATGCAACGAGCAAACATGCATGCATGGGCTTGGATTTTTGCCCATTTTTAGTTTTTGGGTCCATAAAAACCTACGATCCATTTGATATTTTGAACATCGTTTCAATTGATATATATATATATTTTTTTTTCGATTTAGGTAAATTATGGAATGTGTAAGAAGGATTCTTCTTTATTCTCGATTTACATTGCGGCACACAACAAAATTGATTGTTTTTTTATTCCATGATTCATAAAAATAAAACAAAAACAACAAAAAACACGTATTTCTCCATTGAACAAAACAAAACAATGTCACTTTCGTATCTTCCGCAAATTGCCACCAGATGTCAGGGCGCTTAGGAAGTTTCCCCTATACTATTTACTTGTCAGAGCTGTCTGCTGCATGGTGCTATTTCTATTAAGACCGCTAGATGTCACTTTACACCGCTAAAATAAAATTTTGAATCTCACCGCATAAAATATTATTACTGATTTATTTTTTGTAATTCAAAAAATATACGTGAACTGTCATCATTATAGATTTTTTAATAATAATAATAATAATCCTTCGTCGATTTCGACTATAGGAGTCACAATAAATATATATATATACATATACATATATATATATATATATATACATATATACATTTTTATTCTTCTCTTTATTTTATAGAGTGTTACGTCTTTCATGTGCTCTAAGGTGACTAAAGAGACCTATTTTGGCCGTAAAACGTCTGTCACAGATAGGGCATGTTAGCACGGCCGTGCTGTTGTTGTCGGATGTTTTCTGTTTCCTCGCTATTGCTTTGGCTCGTACGGCTTGCTGTCTTTGGATTTCATACATGGATAATGCCTCCCGTGTAGTTCTTCTCCATATATTCCGGTTTTTGGCCAACTCTTCCCATTTATGGCAGCTTAAGTTTGTATTTTTAAGTGTCTGTAGTATCACGTCTTTGTATCTTTTCCTCGGGGCTCCTACATTACGAACGCCAGTTTGCAGTTCAGAGTAAAGTATCTGCTTCGGTAGGCGTTCTCCTGGCATACGTATTACGTGTCCGACCCACCTAAGTTGGTTTTTCATGAGCAAACACTCTATACTGGTAGAGTTGGCCCTATTGAGAACAGATATATTGTCGACGTGATCCTGCCATTTTATTTTCAATATTGTTCTTAGGCATCGTTGGTGAAATCTATCCAAAGTGCGATAGTGTCGGCGGTACGGGGTCCATGTTTCTGACGCGTACAATAGGGTTGGTAGCACTACAGCTTTATAGACAGCAAGTTTCGTATCGAGTCTGAGGTCGTGGTTTAGCCATACTCTTTTTCTAAGACTTCCAAATGACTTAGCAGCAGCTGATAGTCGATTATTTATTTCTGCATCGAGGCTACCATCACAGCAAATGATGCTTCCAAGGTATTTAAAAGCGTTTGTTTCTTTTAGAGCTTTATCGTCAATAAAAAAGTTAGAAATTGTATTAATTATGTTTGGAGCTCTTACCATAAATTCAGTTTTCGTTCTACTTATTTGCAGACCAAAACGCTTGCTTGTTTCAGATAGTCTTGAAATTGCCTCTTGTAAGTCATTTGGATCACTTGATAACAGTGCACAATCGTCCGCATAGAGCGCATGCTGTATTGTAGAGTATTGCAACTTAGAGGTGGCTTTGAATCTTGATAATTTATGTAGTCCTCCGTCAACTCTATAACGAATGTAAACACCACCCAAGTAGTCACAGTAGGCAACATCTAATACTGCTGCAAGGAATATGTTGAACAGTGTAGGTGCAAGAACACATCCTTGTCTGGTGCCAATAGTTACTGGGAATGAATTCGATTGAGTTCCGTTTAAAGAGACTTTTGCTTCTGTTTTGTCGTGCAAATTACGAATGAGCTGTAGAAGTTTAGGAGAACATCCGAATTTTTGTAGTATTATCCAGAGTAATGGACGTGGAACTGTGTCAAATGCTTTGCTGAAATCGACGAAACAGATATATAAGTCCCTATTTTGCTCGATGCATTTTTCCTGCAGTTGTCGGATGACAAATATCATATCGTTGCACCCTCTGTTTCTCCTAAAACCAGATTGTGGTTCTGGATTATGAGCTTCCGATATCGAACTGAGCCTGTTATTAAGTATCTTTGCGAGCACTTTCCCCGTAGTTGATAGAAGAGAGATACCACGGTAGCTGTTACAACAGTGTCTGTTTCCTTTGTGTTTGTATATTGGAATTATTAATGCATTCTTGAAATCCTGTGGAATATCACCAGTTTCCCAAATTTGAATTATAATATCTGTGACTTTTGAAATAAGTAAATTTCCGCCATATTTAAGAAGTTCTGTAGGTAAGCCGTCAGCCCCTGGCGACTTTCCATTGCTCAAGCGATTTATAGCATCATTAACTTCTTCAAAAGTTGGCTTTTCATCAAGATAATGCAGTATTGGGTACTGGGGAAATACATTAGCTACGGAGATATCATACACGTTGTCAGCATTAAGTAACTCAGAAAAATGTTCTCGCCATCTTGAAAGTATATCCTGAGTGTTGTGGCAGGTACCAGAATTGTCCTTATTATGTAGAGGCACAATTAAACGTTGTTGTGGACCATAAACTTGTTTTAAGGCTTGATAAAAGCTTTTCAAGTCATGAGTATAAGCATAACTTTGAATCTCTTCTGCTTTATCTTTCCACCATTTATTTTTAATTTCTCTGATTTTACTTTGTAGCTGTTTCCTCTCTAGTAGTAATCGAGTCTTGTTGGCACTGTTCATATTGTTAATATATGTTATCTCAGCGCTTCTTCTCCGTTCAATGAAATCCTGGATCTCTTTGTCATTTTCATCGAACCAATCTTGATGTTTTCTCTTGTAGGTGCCAAGAGAGGTTTTAGCAGCATCAAAAATTAGAGATGACAAGTCTGACCAGTGTTCATTGCTACTGAGTTGATTTGAGGACATACTACTGGAAAAACTTTTTTCAATAGTGGCTTCTAAGTGTGCTCGAGAGTCTGGATCACGTAGTTTGGCGATATTCAGGGTTGGTAGGACCTTGTTTGTTGGTCTTCTCTCTGGCTTTTTAAATTCTAATTTAAGTCTAGCTCGTACAAGTCGATGGTCGGTGTCACATATTGCTCCTCTCATAACACGTGTGATGAGGACATCTTTCACATCAGTTGTCCTTGTTATTATATAATCTAACAGGTGCCAGTGTTTAGATCTAGGATGCATCCAGGTATTTTTGTATTTGTCCGGTAACTGAAAGATCGTATTAGTTAAGGTCAGATTGAAGTTCTGACAGAGAGTAAGTAATAGCAGGCCATTACTGTTAAGTTTTCCAGTACCGTGGATTCCTAGAATTTTAGGCCAGTTTGAGGCGTCCTTTCCAACTCTGGCATTAAAGTCACCCATTAATATTAGTCTGTCATTTTTCGGAATGCGATTGAGTACATCACTAAGATCAGCATAGAACTGTTCTTTAATAAGGTAGTCATTCGTCATAGTTGGAGCATACACACTTACTATGGACATATATTTCTTGTCTTTAAGTTCCATTCGTGCTGTTATTATCCTGTCATTTATCCCTTGAGGCATTTTGTTCAGCAAAGGAATAAGTTTGGTTCGAATGGCGAACCCAACGCCTGACTGCCTCTTCTCATGTTGCTTGAGACCAGACCAGAAAAAGGTATACCCACTAGCCACTTCAACGATCTCGCCAGTTTCGGCTAACCTTGTTTCACTAAGCGCTGCTATGTCGATGTTATAAGTATGCAGTTCTTTTGCAACAAGAGCAGTTCTTCTTTCTGGCCTGTTAGAGTTTACTCTATCCAGTAGGGTTCGTACGTTCCAGGTTGCAAAATTCATTGGTATATATGATTTTGTGTTTCGACCACATTTTCAATGCTTGGGTAGGACGTGGCTATCCTACTCCAAAATAAGTAGGGATGAGCGATGTTTGAGGCACCTTTTCTAGCCTCCTCCTCGGAGTGAGGAAAGCAGCGCTGTCCCTAAATAGGGCTGCATTGTCACCGCAGGTGCTGCCGAATTCGACTAACATCCCCTTCTTTAGTCGAGAAGCGACCACTCTCCCACGGTCGCCTATGTGCAGGTTGCAGCTAGGACAGTCTGATAGCATTGCAGCTGTCCCACCACCACGCACCCATCGCCATAGGACTTGTTAAACGAAGATGAAGAAAATGAATGAATGAATATATTGTGACTGTTTATGCAATGAAATATTTTAGTGCCAGAAGAGTTGCACAGCTGCTAATGGCACCCTCTCGGTTCTAAATCTCGTTTACCCAAGGCAAAACTTGGTTAAGACGTTGGGAGGAGACCAGAACTGCAGCACTTGGCCGTAGTATTATTTACTTATCAATATTACGCCCTTTAAGCCGTAGTGCTTCTGGCTTTTGCATAGCTTAGACTGCCGTTGGAAATTAAAAAGTTTCTCATTCGCCAAGTCTAACCTAAGCTCTATGTCTTCACTTAGAAAGTGATCGAGGACGGTATGAAATATGCCGCTCTCGTTACAGACCAAGTTGCAGCACTTGACCACTGTATTCATAATAGAGGTTAATACAGCGCCCTATGAGACTACTGTGCATGTAGCCCACTCATATGCATTTTTACCATTGGAGAATGTGACTAATTCTCTCCTCTGCCGCTAAATCCATATGAGATTTCCCACACTGGGGAGAAGCCTGCTCCTTTTCGCTATATCTAGCTACCCTAGTCCAGTTTGTACCCTGAGCCGACAGGGTTTATCGGGGTGTGGCCACTGTGGTGTGCTCACAGTATCTTCTAGCCATGAACAAGAGTTGATGACCTGTCAGGGACCAATACCTACAAGATTTTCAGAAGAAATTCTGAAAACCGGCTATTCGTAAATAGAGGTTTTATCCCTCACACGAACAACCATACACCCATGTTGGCAGTTATGGCAGATTGCTAATTATTGAGTTAAGTAATGTGTTTATATTGTATGTAGAAAAATTGTGACATTTTTACTATAATAACTGAATCAGTATAAAAGAAATATAACAATAAAATAAAATAAAATAAAAAATAAAAAATATAAATGAATAAATAAATAAATAAATAAAAATAAAATGCGTTGCCATTAGATTACAATAAAAATGAAATATGTTTCCTTCTCAAAACAGAAAAAAACAGATAAATACAACAACAATAAATTAAATAAATAAATGAATAAACAAACAAATAATAAGTAAACAATTGAATAAATAAGTCACTAAATAAAAAATAGGTAAATAAATTAGTCAGTAAATAAATAAATAAATAAATAAATAATAAAAGCGTTGCCAGTAAAATAACAATAAAATAAAATAAGAATGGAGAAAGCGTTGCCTTTAAAAGAATCATTCATCTGTTTCCATCTGTTGGTTTTAGTTGAAACTATTGCGTTTAAAATTATGTTGTTGGGAACATTGTGTGACTTGAGTGCAGTAACACACGGCTGAGCGTGGAAAAAACTTGCAAAATTATGAAATTGACGGTCAAGGTCAAGGAGTGTACAAATGTTTGTTTTTTAAAAACAAGTATTCATCTAAATTATTTTCAATATTGTTTACTTTGACACACATGCTTCATAAAAAAATATGCTATTTGTTTAGCAGATGATGTTTTAATTTTATTAATAAATTATTAGAAAATAAAGTTCTTAATTTCCCTTACCGCCAAGTATACATATTTTCTTTTAAATTATCACACACATGTAGTTTACTTTACCATTTATATTTAATCAATCAACTGTATGATTTAAAAACACTGTTTTAGAGCACTTTTCATATTTTAAATTATTTTATTAATGTATTTAGTTTAATTTAGTATATTTTTCTTAAAACCCAACATTCTAGCACAGGCCAGGCCTGCCAACTGAGATTTTTTAATACGAAGTCCCTAAAACAACTTCGCAAACCCCGGGGATTTGCGAACCACCGGTTGGGATCCGCTGCCCTAAAGTAAGGTGACCAACGGTCCATCTTTGAGGAGGATAGTCCTCTCTTAGATGAACTTATTCTGTACAACATATATGTCCTCCTTTTATCCTGTCTTTGAAATATTTGTTCTTCTTGGCCTACTTGCAGCATTATTGTAGGTAAGGTAAAATTATGCAACCGTCTAACTAGACAGAATAATACTAGTGTTATTCTGTTCATAATTGTATTTATGTCCAATTCCCAGTCTAACAAAAGGAAATATATTCTTTTTCTTATTCAATAAATGCATCCTTAAAACTACACTAGCAGGGGAAGTTCATTTTTTATGTTGTATATTTACAATACAATTATAATATTATCATAGTGTTAGTTCACATGGATACGTCAAAGTCCTTTTACACCACAAAAAACACCAAAATCACCAGATCTATTTTTTTCACTTTTATAAAAATAAATTAAGAGAAATATTCGATTTCACTAGTTTGAAATTGTATGTCATGTTGGTATTAAAAAATGATTAAAAATGTCACTTTAATAATTTGTCATACCATTTGATCATATTGAAAAATGATACCTTAATTATAACGGTAATAACCAACAAATCTTAAGTATGTTTTACTGAGTAAGAGAGTTTTAACATTTTTTAACATTTAATACACTATTAAAAGTAGGAAAAATAAGCAGATCTGGTTTGTCGTTACCAAAGTGAAAACGATATATATATATATATATATATATATATATATATATATATATAGCTTTAAACTATAGGTATATATATATATATACCTATATATATATATATATATATATATATATATATATATATATATATATATATAGGTTATTGAATAAAAATTCTTGTTTAATACTCATAAATTTATTGTAAAATAGTTACAGAGACGTTTCGATTGGGTATCCAATCATCTTCAGTCTAATATTGAAGTCAATTTGTAAAAAATCATGTCTAAAATTTCCACAATAAAATGTATGGAATGGACAACAACTGTTAATTATTAACAGTTTGATTAACAGTTCCTGTCCATTGTTCTTGTACATGATGGAGATGATAAATTAATTCTTTAAAAGTAATGACTTACAATAGAAAAACTTCTCTGGATTGTGTACCGATGGAGCACCAGCCATGCTTGATCGAGGTCGGGCTTTCAGTCAAAAGTTAAAACATAGTTATTGTATTATTATTATTAAAAGTTAAAGAGCTGCACCCCAAGCCAAGGGATTACACTGCATGATTCACCGATTAGCCCTTCTACCAAAACTCTTCCAAAGCATTTGCAAGAAGTGTTCGACTCTTTGGTGACAATTGTCAATTATATAAAATCTAGTGCTCTCAATACTCGTCTGTTCAAAGAACTATGCAAAAACATGAACTCTGATCACGAAGTTCTTCTTTTCTACACTGCTGTTCGTTGGTTATCAAAAGGAAATGTTGTTGGCCGAATTTTTGATTTGAAAAACGAAATAATAGTTCTTAGAAATAAAAGGAAAATATGAGTTAATGACACACACATGAGACCTGGATCCAAAAAGTAGCTTATTTATCTGATATCTTAGATCAGCTAAACAAACTAAATTTGAAACTTCAGGGTAAAGAAACGCACATTATTCACTTCAGAGATAATATCCAGGCGTTCGTATTAAAGCTGCAAAACTGGCGCCGTAAAGTAAATCTTGGAAACTTTGCCATGTTTGAACACCTTTGCACCAAGACTGAAGAATCGGAGACAGGAATTGTAGATAATCTAATAGAGGAAATTAATAACCACCTTAAAGCCCTTGAATTTGAAATTCAACGTTATTTCCCGGAGTTCTCTGAACAAGAAGCTGCATTAGTACGAAACCCATTTCATGCATCTTTGGATGTTAGCGACATTCCCTATGAAGAACAGGGTGAATGTTTGGAGCTGCGAATTGACTCCTCTGCGCGTGATATATTTTAGGAAAAAACTTAATTTTGGTGTGCTATGCGTCATTCGTATTCGAAAGTTTCCATGCTTTATTTTAAAATATTAGTGCCATTTGCTTCTACTTACCTCTGCAAAAGTGGAGTTTCAACTCTCCTGCAGATCAAAACAAAAGCCAGGAATAAGCTGGGTGTTCAAGATGAGATGAGATTGGCCTTGACAAAAACCAAACCAAGAATTATAACACTTGTTAAGCAGATGCAAGCTCAATCATCACATTTATCATTAATAATTAATACTCCTACTTAATAAAAAATATCATTACTTTTGTTAAGTCCTAAAATATATTTTGTCAAACCCTTTATTTTTTGTTTTATTGATTAAATATGGCCGATGGGAAAGGGGGGTCGAGAACATTTTCAGAAATTCTAAAAAGGGTCGCGGTAAAAATTTAAAAAACGTTTGGAACCAGTGGTTTAAGTGGAAATAGATTTTGAATTTTAGTAACTGTTAACGTTTAATTGAAGCTTTTGACCATTTTGTTTAGCAAAAGCCAACTTCAAAAATTTAAAAATTAGTTAGTGACAACTTAAGAAAATTAAAATTTCATTTAGTTCCGCGTAAAGGTTTGGAACAGCCTATATGTGATAAATGTACAATTATTATAATAATATGTAATTATTATAATAATTATTTATAATAATTTTTATATAAACATATCTCTTAATTTCTTTAAAATATACTAATCACTGTTGTGCTTCTAAAAATTAAGAAAGAAGTGTTAAAATTAATTAATAATGAATATTCCTATGTGCTCTATGATTTTTAGGTTTGCGTAGGTATGATAAAAACATCCTTATAGGCAGTTCTAGTAGTTCTCCATGTCGTTAGGCAAATTCTTTCACTAAGCCTCCCGTTACAAACTAGGCCTTTAGATTTGAAAGGGTTAAGAATAGGCTTCTGGCCATTTAATACAGTAATCTACGACAACTAGAATGGAGTTCAGCTCTTGAATCTTTTCAATAAATGGACCGCTTACTTATTTTGCATTTTTTCTACTTCTGGGACTTCTTTACTTCAGTACGCTCGGGAGATCCCTTATATCAGCTTTTCACATTAGTGAAATTAGTCTCACAAGAATAAATCCATATTTGTTCCACATTCTCTTGCAGCATCGATAATCATCACGACATGGTCCTCTGGAACTATCAGTTAATTCTTTAGTTCTCCTTCCTGATTTGTAGAACCTTTTTCCATCCTAGAATATTTTTCCACTTTTCTTCCAAAACTTCTAGAATGTTTTCCACTTTCTCTAGCGTTATCATCTAAACTTCAAAAACTTTTATTCACGCTTAAAATATCCATAAAATTAATTACAGCGAAAAACATTGTGTCAGATATTTACCATGCGGGCTCCTGTTGATCTCCATTTCTTACCGGATACCTGCAAAACTCTGAAATATGTGATAATTCACACTTCACATTAAATTTTTTATATATACGTTCGTACATGTGACAATCACGTGCATGCAATAACTGAATAATTTCACATTGTAATTAAGCAATTCCAATGAATAGTAATAAAACAGTAAATTAAAATGGTTAGGAGGAATAAACTTTCGTATTGTTTATGAGTGACATCGAAGTGTAACAAATCAACATGACGTGCCTCGCACATAGTTATTTGGATTGTCCGACACGATCATCTCCCGTCGACACAGCGTATGGCTTTTATACGATATGTGACATTTTCACGGGTCACGAAATTACAGTGAAAGTTTTATTTGCCTTTGTCGTGATTGTTATAAATAAGCGAACAGAATCGATTAGATTACTTTTCAAATATCCCATTAGTGAGATTACAACGTACAGTACCGTATCTAGACAGATACAACAGTTGCATAGGCATAAAGCCCAGATCGAAAGGTGCCCGAACCCGAAATGGAACTGACCAAAAATATTGCGCAATATAATGATATTATCAAATTTGAATTGCCGTGCTCTGTTATATGGTACAGATAGCTATAAACCGCAGTGGGCCAGACCGTCAATAAATTAATTATGATGATGTAATTCAGTAATTCTTAAACTGTAGTCCGCGGACCCCCAAGGGTCCGTGGATTTATAGGTTGGCGAGCAACTCCAGCGAGCACCACAGGCCGATCACCATCACAAAGTACTTGTATAAAATACATTCTAGCAGCAGAGCCTAATATTTTCTAACAAATATATTATTTATCATGACAATGGATACGTTACATATAAGTATGAAAAAATTTTACAAAAATTGTTCGAAATTTTTCGTTTTATCAAAAAACGTCTCAAATAAAAGTTATTAGTTATTGCATTTATAGCAACTTTTGTTAAATACATTTTTTCAAAATATTTTTCTGTTGCTAGATATTCGCAAAAATCTTAAAATCGATACGAGCAAACTCCCATTTCTAGTCAACCGATTTTTACCAAAAGTTGATCAACTCGTGCCATTGATGTCAGAAGCTTAAATATGCAGTTTCATAAAAATCCTTTTAGCCGAATTTGCTCTGCTCGTGTACACAGACAGACAGACGGACGGACGGACAGACGGACGGACAGACGGACGGACAGACAGACCGACAGACATCATGCTAAAAATAGTCAAAACGTTATGTAGGGACCTCAATTCGTGGAGATCCATCGAAATCTCGAAATGTCAAAATCGGTATGACCACAATACCTCCCTTATATATTGGCAGTCGGTAAAAAAGAAATAAATTTATTCTAATGACATTTAAATAATTAAATTAAAGTACGTACCGTAAATACCAGATATTTGTTTGTAGTTAGTAATTATTGAATTAGATGAGTTACGTCCGTAGATTATAATATTATGAGGAAGTAATAGGATTCGAACTGGTCAGATATTAAAACAAGATTTTATCTTCGCTAACTTTTCGATTTATATTTTAAATCTTCATCTGAGCTCTAAGAATTGCGTAGATATAATTTTATGTTACAATTTTTATAAGTTAATATTGAAAATTTTACATAATTATTAATATCATACAACAACTGAATGAATAAAAGGGATGATGATGAATTTATCATGGATTATTTGAACAGACATAGTTTCGCGCTATAAAAAATTGGAGGGCAGTAAGAAACCGAGAAAAACCAGGATTCGATCTTAGTTCGTATGGTCAGTAGAACGAATCAATCTATCAAACTTTAGCAATCGCATTCCGTAAATAAAATTTTGTTAGCAATTTTGTATTTTCGAAAATGAACATCTCTTTCTTGGTTGAAGTCTGGTATTTACGGTATATACTATAAGTCATAACCAAATTGGTATATGAATAAATCCTCCATATTTAAAAAATTGCATTAATCAGTCTAACGGAGAATGAATATATAAAAACAAGTTCGCCAAGACAATTTTTACCTCAAGGGGTCTTCGGGTCCTATGTTGAAGAACCAGTGCCGGCGCAAGCCATTTTGGCGCCCGTGGCAAAAACAGCCAAACTGCGCCCTTTTAATAAAATGTGCAGTGGCGTTCCGAAGAAGAGGGTTGGGGCCATGTGCACCCCCCCAATTGTTCAAGGACAACAATATCAACAAAAATAAAGAAATATTATTTTAAAAATTTTCGTCGAGAACATCTGATCCGATTTTCACGAGTTTTTTCTTTTCTTTTTTCTGTGTATAGCTACATACATCATCTGGTCAGGTTTTCAGCTGTATTTTATAGAAGTCGTTTCAGTAGTTTCAAAGTTATAATGAAATTTGTGCGCGCGGGTGGAATGAATTTCGTGCTTTCCGTTCATATTTAACGCATTTTCTTAATATTATCAGCGACTTATCTTCTTATATTTCGTCAGTGACAAAATAGGTACACGATTCATGCACTATTCAGAAATCGCCGTGTCACACCCTGAATAACTGGCATTGTTTTGCGGAGTCTATGCTTCTCAAAAGGGCAATTCTATGTAGCGCGTTAGCGTATCAAGTCCTGCTAGCGCCTAATAATACAACTAAAAACATTGTTTTTAAAGAGGCTCTCTGATAAGGAATACTGTTCAGATTAATCCTGGCCTTTCACTTGTGTACTGTATTGTCTTCTGTCCTGGCACCTAATTACCTAATTAGTTAATTACGAGTATATTGTAAGTTCCAAAAAAATGTAGGTTAATAATAACGAACTGTCCGCCAACGAAACCGGGCGGGGCAGCTAATAAGTACATAAATTGATATAGAAATAAAAAATTATATTTTTGTTCCAAACAAAAATAAGTAAAATCATCTTTTGCAACCCCCTCTTCATAAATTTCTGGGTACACTCAGCAGTGTACCCAGAAATTTATACACATCCTCAGCGGATGTGTATATTTGAGAGCCCGTTTTGGCGCCCTGGGCCTGTGCCTCTTTCGCCCCTGATTTTCGCTTCCGCTGTGAAGAACAGCTGATGTAATCAATGAATTTTCAGAAAAGTGTAATTAATATAATTATTTTCATTTGTAAATACATGTGAATGATCTTGTTTATATCTTTTGTTCACAGAAATTATTTACAGGAACAATTGTTATGTCGTGTTTGCAGGGCCTTCTTAACATAGTGGGGCCTTGGATAATGTAATGCGCTGGGGCCCTTATATAAATTTAAAATTATATTAAATACTTAATTATTTTTACTCGTATTATAAATTACACAAACAAATTTATATTTTTAACTAAATACAAATGCCGGTTTAATTTTGAGGCAGTATGTTAGTATCTACAACAAAAAGCAATCCATATTTATAGTTATATTTATTTATAAAACACGTTTTCAATATTTCATTCCACAAAATTTTTCTATTACTGGTTCGAAATCTACGTTCCTTAGAATTTCATGCTCCATACAGATAAGAGATAAACTGCTGCTGTCTCATCGTGCTTTGTAGTTCTTTTTTTAAGAGTTTTAGTTTGAAAAAACATCTTTCTCCTGTGCAATTCGTCACTATTATACACAAATAGATTCTTAGTGCAATTTCAAAATTTGAGAAAACAGATTTAATATTTTCCGATATTAGTTTTTTATATATTGTTCGCACCGTTGCAATGTTTTCATCCACCTTATGCTTGAGATAGTTACAATCATTTAGCAGATCAAAGTATTCTATGCCTTTGGGATATACCTCATCGAGATGTTTGCACTTCTTATCAAGTTCATCAACATCAATTGCATTAAGTTGACTAAAGAAAGAAAATAGATTTCCAATTTTTCAATATGGTTTGGCATGTTATGTAAGGTTAAAGTTTAGTGAGTCTAAAATTGAAAGGAACGTTTCCACCTTAAACTTTTCACTTCTGTTTAGAATTACTTCTACTGCTGCATCATATCTAGAAAGACGTATGCTTCGCTTTCGTTATCGTTTTTTCTTTTCGCTATATTTTGACTGCGGACATCTACTTCTGGCCTTTATAATCATCATTCTCTTTAATTTTTTGAAAATAAATATTCAGTCTCAAGGAGATTGCCAAAAACAAAAATGACTACATCCGTTGATTGCAAAACTTTGCTTAGTTTGTTTACTGTTTCGAAAATGTCGTTCCAAAGAATTATCATATTCTTTATGTTTATACTTTTATTTATTTATTTATTTATTTAACTAGTAATTATACAGATTAGTACAGTAGTGTCAAGTTACATAGTATTGGGGAAAAAAATACAATACAATTATAATAACAATAATATAGAAATAATAAAAATTAATAAAATAAAGAATAAAACACAATATAAGCAAACGTACAATAAGATACAATATAACTAGTCTAATTTATTTTTATACTAACAAACTTTTTATAATTGTCGTAAAAGATATCTACATCTCTATCAGAGACTTATTTACTAGATTGAGCATTTTGTTCAGTAGTGACATAGATTCTGAAATTTTGAAAAAGTGATAATTTTTAATTCTGAATCTTATATCCGGGACTCGAATATTTAAATTTTAAAGAAGTTCTGGGGCATATAGTTTATTATTAAATAATTTAAACGCGAAATTCAAAGTGTGGATGTCACGTCTCCATTCTAATGTTTGAAATTTCTTTAAATGACAATACTAAAAGGATCGCTACTAAAATAACGATATCTTTGTATCTATAGCCGGTAGAGCTATTAATTTTTTTCTTAATTATTTTAAAATATTACAGTACGCCTTGTTGCAATATTTATTTTTATTTATTCATTGATGACAGGGCCCCCAAATGGTTGGGGGTCCCAGTATGCAGAGCCGCAGTAAGGGGGGGGGGCGGAGGGGGCAACGGCCCCTAGCGCACTAAGGAAAAGGGCGCTGACCGGCTTGCTATGGAGCGCCATTGTGAAGATGAGGATTTTTTTTTTTGCTCATCACTTGAATTTTGGGAGGTGAGGACCTTTTTTTTGCTCATCACTTAAATTTTGAGAGGTAAGAACCTTGTTTTTATTTACCAAGGGCGCCAAAACACGGCTTTGCCCTTAGCGCAAGTTTTAGGAAGTGACATGAAATGCTAGTTACGTCATTAACAACGTGTATTCTTGTCTAGTTACAATTTTTACTATTCAGTTGAATAGTGGTTAAAACATTCAATTGCTTTTTTAAAAATCACGTTAATTACTAGAGCCCTTCACATCCGCGGATATCCGCCTATATCTGCGGATGTGGATAATTTATTATTTAGACTGTGCGGGATTTTGGATGTGTGGTTGCGGTTCGGATTCGGATATAGAACACTTATCCGCACTTTGTAACGGTCACTTCGCGACAGAAATAATTACTAATAACCAGTAACGTGACTCTTCAAAAGTGATCGCGGAGTAACAAGTATTGACAAATGCAGCGCATTTATTTTTGCACAATTCATTGAAAGATTGTCGTTACTGTCTAAGCTGATTTGAAACATTTTGGTTTCTGTAATAGGTAGTAAAATGGAAAAATTTACCATTTTATGCGATTTTTAACAAATAATTATTAAAGTTTTTGTTTCGGATTTAGTTCATAAAATTTTGGGAAATATAACAGTTAACCGAATTTAACCGGTTTATTAAACCAATTATCATCTTTGATTAGAGTATAGATATGTCTATTGGACAATCAATGAAAATAAATATGAGGATGAGATTTTAATATATGCGGATCGGATGCGGACATCGTATATGCAAATACGATTCGAATGTGGATATCAAAAAACGTATCCATGTAATGCTCTATAAATAATGTAGCTACAAGAAAAGTTTGAGGAGTAACTTGGTTTGGGTTCTCTTAGAAGGCAGGAGCAGCAACTGTATGTGTGGTTATATAGTTTCCTTCCTTATCATAACCCACACGAATTTTCAAGTCATTCCACCATTAATTTGTTGTTTACATTGGGTGATTTACATGTCCTTCTTATGAAACCATTCGACATTGAATGAACGAGTTCAAGCGCGGTTCAATCGAATCATTCTGGTGTTCCAATAATTAGCCGACTGATTGAAGGTGTTCGAGTGAATTGTGTTTTGGTGAATCTAGCGGATTTAATACGGAATTTTGTGACTAAAACATGGCTAAAACTTGAATTCACCATTACACGCCCGAATCAAAAACGCAATATAGACAGTGAACAAAACGAGGTAAAACGCCTCTGAAAAAGGCAAAGACCGTACCATCGAATGGGCAGGTAATGGCGCCAGTTTTATGGGACGCGTACGGAATTCTCCTGATCCACAACCTTGTGAAGGAATAACTCGTTACTGCCCAATATTATGGAGCACTTTTGGAAAAGTTAAAGGAAACGATCGTGGAAAAACGTCCCGGAATGTCCAAGAAAAACGTCTTGTTACACACTAACAAAATACTTCTTACTCTATTACTCTATTACTCTATTACTTTATTACTCTATTACTCTATACTCTATTACTTTGTAATGTTGCTCTGGAATAATTTGCCGAATAGAAATTTGAAATTGTTCCGCATCCACCGTATTTGCCTGATTTGCTTCCTCGGTTTTACATATTTTTCCGAAACTGAAAATTTTGCGAACTGGAAACGATTTAGATCGAATTAGGAAGTGACAGAAGCCGTAAACGATTAATTTGAGAACCTCGAAGAAACCTACTTCCAGGAGGGAAACAGAAATCTCGAGGACTATTGGGAGAAGTGCAATGAGCTCAGAAGGAATTATGTTGAAGAATAAAGTACCCTGTGAAACTAAATCTGTTGGCCTTAATATCAAACCAAGTTACTTCTCAAACCGCCCTCGTATATCTAATAATGTTATCATGTCTGCGAATTTCATCCTAATGTTGCGCCTGCCCGTCTACGAGCATCTCTAGCGTAAACACAATTATGAGAATTGACCTCTTAATCCATATCATTTTATGATTACTATCATCAATAAAACCACCATTGTTATTGCTAGATACTATCATTAGTATTCATGTTTTAAATGTTAATAGTATTGTTTCTGAGTTTACACTCTCCTTTTTTTTTTTTAGCGAACATAGTATTATGTAAAATTATATTAAAAATGATTATCTTATCTAAATTATATAAATTTATCAAGTGAAAATTTTACGAATTTATTTAGAATTTAAATATTCTATATAAATAATATTGGTGGAGGGACTATGTCTGTTCGTCCGAGATTCAAACAAAACCTGCTGGACGTGCGTATTTGCACGTAATTTGGTATGATGACAGACACAGTGACTTTTTCTATATCCATGGATGCCCACAGAACTTTTTTCAAGGGCGGGGGAAATATGAAGACATACTTTTGAAAATATTTATTAATTTATTAAATAAACTTTCATAAATACAGAACATTATTTAATGAACAATCATTCGTCATAGTTGATAATAACAATTCAAATTATAGTGTCCTCACTGCACAAAACTCCCCCCTGGAAACTCATCGAAATCGACACAAACACCGAACTTCAACGACACAAAAAATCCAGCACACCAGCCCAAGAAATCGTAAATGAATTCAACGCAATAAGAAACAAATACCGGCAACACAAATTCTACTACACAGATGCCTCCAAAACTGAAGATACCTGCAGAAGCGCCATAATATCAGAAGACAGCACTCGAACCTACCGTCTACCAAACACCTTTGGCATCTATCAAGCAGGAACAGAGGCAATTTCCGAAACCCATGACATTATACGTAGGAGCAACCACCGACGTACTGCCACCTGTTCCGACTCCCTCGGTACAATACAGGCGCTAAAAAACCATCAGAGCAACGATCCAACAATCCAAAAAATCCAGGACAAAACACACAACATCTCTATAAACAGCAAAACAATTGTTTTCATCTGGACACCAGGCCACGTTGGCATAGAAGGCAACGAAGCAGCAAACGCAGCAGCTACAGAAAACCCCACAGAAGACGAAGTACTGCAAATCGCTCCAAACATTACGTACACAAAACAGTCCATCAAAACTAAACTTCACCAGGTCCGAGTGAATAAATGGACCACAACAACTGAAAATAAACTGAGACACATAAAAAACGACATCTACTCATGGACAACTGAGACAAACAGAAGAAACCAAATTGTGATAACCAGGTTGAGAATTGGACACACCAAAAGATATGTGAGACCTGCAACCAGCCCCTGACAGTCAGGCACGTATTAACAGACTGCCCACTATACCACCATGCACGCACCATATACAACATACCACAGGACATATAACAAGCATTAAAACAAGAAACCGCAATGACAAGGAACATTCTGAAATACCTAAAAGCCACAAACTTATATAATAAAATATGAAATTCATTGTAAAAAAAAAAAAATTACTCATATAATTACTGTACAAAATAGTCTTTAGATTAGTATTAACAAAATTGTATCACAGACACTAATAGCCATTGATGCTGAAGTGTCTACTAATAAATAAATTTTAAAAAAATATATAGTGTTTATATGGTAGGTCCGGGTCAGAACCGATTTGACTGCACACTTTCTTTATGTACTTAGCTGTCATCAGTTATTAGTATTTGGTCCCCTTTGAGACGTTTCTATCGGTAGCTTTCGCATGGAAAATAAACGCGTTATGTAAATATATCTTATATATTATATTACTGAAAAAATAAAGTACAATTTTTATTTACGCGCACTTTTTTATCTGTTTATCAGGGAGAGGGAGTGTTCGGATTACCGTGATTATCGGATTAGGCAGGGTTCTGATTAACAGGGTTCGACTGTAATATGTACCCGTTTCACAGGAGGAGACAACAAATATTATTATGAATATTTTAATATCAACAGAGATGATGATGTTAGGAATATTTTATAGTAAATATTTAATTTAATGACTATTGCGTCAACTATTATAAATATTTAATTAGTTTATAAGTTTATTGCCTGAGATTAATAGTCAGGGTCAATTTACTGCAAAGTGCATTGTTATGTTGCAAGTCGACAACCGAATTATATTTTTTGTTACCGACCGTCACATGTATAAGTAAGCTATTGAGATCATGCCGATTTTGACATTTTGAAATTTCAATGGATGTTCACGAACTGAGGTCTCTAGATAATAATCTAACTACTTTTATATATGTAGAGCGAATTTGGTTAAACGAATTTTTATGAGTTTATTTAACTTTTGACAACATTTTACAAACATATGACATAAAATATTAAAACCAGAGAGTCGAACCCAAATTTATTTCGTTCCGGCTTACGGTTACGTTCCAAGTAAATGTTTTTAGTTCCAGTTTCGGTTTCGGTTCGTCTAAAAATTTTGGTTCAGTTCCGGTTCGGTTCCAAAGTTCGAGTCTAACATCAAATATCTACTGGTATAAATTTTAGTTTAATTTCATTTACCAAATTTCCTTCGTATTTTTGTTTTTCAATTATAAAATTGAAAATACAAAAGAAATAGAACTTAATTAAAAAATTTATTGTCAAAAACGAAAACAAAATACAATTTAGGAACATAAAAATGAAAATGCAAAAACATATTGCACGTAAATAAAATAAAATTCTAACAAATTAGAAGGAAATTACAAAAATAATTAATTAAGCACAGGGCCGGACTCAGAGGGTGTCAAGACAGTCAGTTACCTGAGGCGCTAGTTGCAAGTGCTGAAAATTTTGGTGGAAGACTTATTTTTGCTCAACAAATATTTTTGACAGTAATGAACAACTCAATTTTCAGCGCCCCTAAAAATTCGGGTTCAGCTGGTTAGCAACTTCGACTTAATTTTTGCGTAATTATACAAATCTTGGCGCCATATAAAGTGTCTGCCCGGGGCGCGGAAATACTTTAGTCCAACCCTAATCACACACAGTTCATATAATCACAATTATAGAGAAGAAAAACGTTAATAAATTATACTACTAATAAATAATATGAACTTTTCTCTTACAAAAATAATATATAACAGTTTGAAGAATCGCAATATTATAAAGAAGAAAAAGGTATAACGTTATAGTATAAGAGTTATAATATATCTGAAATTTGAAATGAAAATAAAATTAAAAATCCATGTTTAATTGACACACTAATATGTTCTTCAAATTTGCTTCTGTTATATTCATTCTTTTTTCAGTCAATATAAGTTTTAGTAGTAAGAAAGCCATTAAATAATTAATTTAATGAAAAATTTAAAAAAATAATTGAACCGAAATTAACCGTTATTAACATTTCGTTCCGGTTTCGGTTCGGTTTTTGAATTGAACAATTTTACGTTCCGGTTCGGTTAAAAATTCTGGTTAATTTCGGTTTTCGGTTCGGTTCCGGTTCGACTCTCTGATTATAACCTGCATAAACTTTCGTAAGCTCCGGGTATCGTAACCGAATGAGATTTATGTCGATTGTCGACATTTGTCCCCACAGTATTTCCGCACGTATTGCCTTATCGTGGCCGCGGGGAGTGGCTTATTGCTTATAGTTGCCTTATTCTGGCATGAACTTTGATGATAAAGTTTTACATCACATTTTTAATTGTCTACGGCTAGATATAAAAAATAGTTCAGAAAACGCATTTTTTTGGAGACTATATCAAAATTAGTTTTTTTTTAAGGATTTTGTAGGTATTACCACCAAAAAAACCTTATAACGTCACTCATGTGTCTGTCTATCTGTCTATACGGTTGAAATTGTATCCAAACGGCTGAACATAGAAAGTTGAAATTTGGCATGTTTATATAACTCTTTGATCCATATATAGGAAAAACACATCACGAGACAAATATAAGCAAATATGTATTTAATGGAAAAATAAATATATTTTTTTGTATTATAGTGGGCTATCATGTGAAACCTCTTAATGCGTGGATAAACAATCAGATTTTAATTTATAAACCGGAAATGTACCAGAGGAATTTTTGATCAGATTTCGTTTTTGGAAAGTATTACAGTTTTTATGTTTTTGGCAAAATTAAATCCGTTTCTGAAATTGAAAAAAAAAAAAATTAAGCCATTATTTAATATATTTCTTATTAATTTAATGAAGACTTGGATACGCAGCAAATGCAGAAAAAAACGCTGGGATTTTTAATTTAAATTTTATTGTTACACAATTTTCGTAATTTACTTAATTTTGTTTAAAAAAATTAAATGGAAGCTCTTAGTATTCAAATAACGAATAAAATGATTATCAAAAAATAGTTGATTTTTAAGTGATGAGAACAAATATTCCTAGCCCTTCTTACATTTATTAAATACCTAATATACAAAATCCTAATATGTCTGAATATTCACATACATTTTTTATCATCTAGTGCTAGACGAAAAGTTAATTCTTTTCGGTCTAGGCTGAGTCGTTTACTTTTCAAACCGCTAGATGTTAATGCCATCTGTTGTGTCACTTCTTAAGTTACACGGAAACATCTGACAGTTGTTGTGAATAACCTAAACTGACCATATAAGATGCATTATTTAACATTTTACTGTTAACATTTTATTGTTAAACATTATACTATTTAAAATTTAAAGTGTTTAAAGTACTGCAATTTGAAAAAAATAAATTATCCAGATAACAGCAGTGACGGCAGTGATATATTAATTAACACAGTTAGTTAGTTAGTTAAAATTTTGGGCACACCGCAGTAATGTTTATTTGCGCCTAATAGAGCCCATCTAAATGACTAGAGTATATATTAACAACAAACAATAGAGTAAAAATAAATAAAACAATAAATATCATTTAAATCTTATATATCTATACATAATCAATATATTTTTTTTGCACGGACAAACACAAATTAATTAGAATAGAAGTATGTTCGAAAAACTGAACAGTCGCATGGTAAGAGACTGTTACTATCACATATAACAGATCAAAATAAATAACACGTTAAAACAGGGTGTAAAATTTTATACATAGATCAATAAGTTCGATTCCCTCAGGAAGAATATCAGCCTGTCCATGAGTACCCTGTCGTCACCTAAAGCAACTGACAGGTTTATAGCACAGGCCTAAAGCCTGGAACAGAATGCACAGCGCGCTACGCCGTCAGCGCGCCGTCATTTGCGACGGCGTTGCTGATAACGCCGTTGAATTTTCGCCTGCCCACAATGCAATAATTTTTAACGCCGTCAAGTGTCACTTGACAACCTATATCTGTGTTTATACGTGCGCTTTCTTTTATTAAAAGTATAATGGATGATGAAGACTTGTGTGTGATGTTATTTATGTTGTATGCAAGTTATTTATACATACAAACACTTTACCATTCAGTAAAAACTGAGGTTAGGTGTTCTGCGTCAACGTTCAACGGCGTCAAAAGTTGGAAGTTGACGAACATTCAGTATCAACGGCGTTCGACCGCCGTAGGACGTTGTTCATTCTGTGCACTTGTATAGTACAGCCTTGCTTTTAACTTTGCGCTGACAGTTTGCGCCGTCAAACTCATTGCATTCTGTTTCCCACTTAACCCTCTCCCTGACATCCTCGAACTGTACACACTGAGCTCAAATGTGTAGCACAGATACATCTGTTCTAAACGATTTGCAAATAGGGGGCACTTCTTCTCGAAGGAGGTATTCATGGGTCCACCAACAGTGGCCTTAAAGAAGGCGTGTCATGACGGTTTCCTCCATGCGGGTTCTTGTTTCGACAAGTTTTTGTTAATAACTAAACATGTCCGGCGGAGCAATGTACGAGAGCAGGAAGAGCGGAGCGTTCGGATTACCGGGATCATCGGATTTGGCAGGGTTGGGATTAACGCGGCTCCCTGTATTTGTACGCTTATAACGGAAGGGGGCAAAAATATTATGCACATTTTAATACCAACAGAGTTGATGAGTCTTCCTGCAAGAAGAGCCCCATGATTTAACGTCTCCCGAAATTTGCCTTAACTTTACATTTTGTATGCTGTTACAATCATGTTGCCATTTGGCTCACATCAGACGTTTTAGATGGCTTTACGTCATCTTTTTAATGGATACATTCAGAGCTGTAGCAATGCCCTGGCATCGGGGCAACTTCCAAGGGCTTGAGGCCTGAGGGGCGCCACCGTGTATTCCGCCATGATATATAAAACTTCTTCTCAAATACTACTAGCAGTGCCGTAATCGTAAAATCAGTGGAAGGTACACAATACATGTATCGTCACAATCAGGGGGTATTAAAATTACAAAAATTAAAATGAAAAAAGATAAAAATGACGTTATTTTAGGTTAAATTAATTTACAAGTGTCTTTTTTAAGTATTTCCTAAGGGCGCTATTTTAAGTATTTGCCAAGGGCGCCAAATATATTGCTACGGCTCTGGATACATCTGTAAAACCCCGAGCGTTGGGTACTTACCTTTCAGGCCCCAATTAAGCTGCGTTGGCTTACAGCTCCCTCGTGGAACCTGGAAATTATGGCTTCTACCCGGACAGGATAATGTGGGGGTTGTTTGAAATTAAGCAACAGTTATGAGTTTAACTTACAACTAGATTTATTAAACTGAATGTACACAAAACTTAAATCTAAGTATGGTTTGTGGAATTTAATTAAAAAACATGTTCCAAGAATAGTCTGGAGGTCCGTTCTGACGTCAATTTAGTAAATCAAACTTATAATTTGTTATTTCACAGGCCCAATTAATAAAGAGAATATACATACCTCCTTGCTGAGGTGACACAGCTAATCCAAATAAAGTAGTTTAACTAAAAACAGTCACAAAACACAATTTTGTCACTGTTTTGAGGCGAATTTGTGTGTTGAGGCGAACCTTACATATCACTAGATATTGAACGACAAGCAAATGTTGCAAAATTAAATTTTTCTAATAAAGATGCTTTTGATCGCCAAAAAAATATAATGTGAAGCTTTCACAAAATAGTTATTTGTGTACCATGCCAAAAATTAGATCTTTTTCGGCCTGAATTTGAAGGCCGAGAGGCCGAGGACTTCAAATAGATAAGGACGAAAAAGATCTTTTTGGCAAAGGTGCACATTAATTTTTTTTGGGCGACCATAAGTAATTTTTATTAGAAAAATTAAATTTATTTATTTACATTGTATAATTTATGCTTATTGAAAAATTATTACAATTATAAATGTTTGACTGTCAGTTGTTTTCGTGTAACCATGGAGATCTTGTAACTTTGAAAGAAATGACACATAAATGGCTCTAGCATCTGGCCAAAAAAATAAGCGAATTGGCGTAGACCAAAAAAGATTTATTTTTTAATAATAATAAATTAATAATAATAAATTTATTAATTAAATCTCACATGGTTAGTACAATATTATTAAGTAAGAGAAAATTAATTTTGTCTAGTACTAGATGATGAAAAAGAACTGTTTTTGAAATGGTTGCGCAAAAAGTGCTTTTTCGTCCTCATCTGTGTGAAAGCATCGGCTGCGCCTTAGGCATAAAATTTAGATGCGGACGAAAAACATTCACTTTTTGACCACGGTACACAAATAACTATTTTGGTACATGGACAAGGGACTATTTTGACCAGTAGGGATAGTTTTGTTCAATTTTCATTGCGGTGCTCAATGTGTTAAGTGTTAAGGCGTAAGTTTTATTTGTTGACACAACATTTTTTTATTTTTTCATTATTACATTTCTTGACTTTTCAAGGTTTAGGAAAATTTATTGAGTTTGATTACATATTACACATTCAGATCACCTGCATGCATTCATTACATTGTTTTATGTAGGAAATGTTTTATACAAGTGTTTGTTTTTAAATCAACAAAATGATCTGACTGCAAAACAGAATTCATTTCACATTTGAATTATGCAACTTACATAACACATCTGTAGCATGAGCATATAAATTAAGGAGAAAATTCTTATTTTAATAATAATAATTAATATTAATTATTATATTAATTATATTAATTCTTATAAAATTATTTTTTATAAGTGTATAAAATTCTTTCACGAGAGTGATGATGACTCATGATCGCTGATGACGGAAACAGTTTGTTGAGCAGTTTCCGAAACGTCCGAAAGAATTTTATATACCTATAAAAAAGAATTTTATACACTCATGAAGTATTATATCTTTTTGATACTAATACTCATTATATTGTGCTATTCCAACTTAGTAATCTAAGCAATGGCAAACGTCCAAAATAACGGTGTCCGCATTAATAGTAGACCATTGCAAAATAATTTCAAAGATATTATTATAATAATTAGTTCTTTATTTACCATTTCTAAATAAAATAGACGTTCATAAAGGTGTTCCACGATATCAAAGAATTTACATCATGAAACCAGTAACAAACCTTCAAAATAAAATAATCCTAAATTACTTGTATGTTTTTGTTAATATTATGTATGATAAAGATCCATAATAATAAAAATCAACAATTAAATTACTATTTTATTTATCAAGAGTTGTGATTAGATTTAACTATTATTAAGTAAAAATTAAGATTTTTATTTTGATGCTATTGGCAGTACTGACAGAAATGCCTCGTTTACTACGTTCATATGTCGCCATATGTTATTATATCTGCCAAACGCACTGTGTGAAACTTAAATACATACTTGTTATTGTAATAATATTGGTGTTATCTGTGTTGCAGCTAATCTCGAATGATCAGTAATTATATAGACCAAAGTTTCCCAAACTTTTTGAGCCGCGGAGCACTTTTCACGAGAAGAATTCTTCGCGGAGCACTATCGTTGCTATATATATAGCAACACTAGTAGATCGCGGAGCACTAGTAGACGCTCGCGGAGCACAGTTTGAGAAACTCTGTTATAGACAATCCGCATGACAAAAAATAATCTTGTTGCACATGTAAACGTAATTGAAAGTGACGTGGAAGACCTATAACATAATTGTTTTACCCTGGCGACAGATTTTTAGGGCGGTAAATTTGTAGGAATATAGGATAATCAATAAATAATAAGTTAAAAATTCTTATGGCCAGTTGCTAAAGAACAAGTAAAAAGTTTTAACACGAGTTATCCCTAAGTCTCTAACTCAAATTAAGATCATATGTTTAAGTATAGCCTGTTTCCTTGGTTTAAGCCAAACTCGATTTAGAATTCTAGTAATTTTTAACGTTTGAATGGAACAAAAAAAAAAATGGAACAATCTTAATGTTTTATTTTAAAGGCTTATAAAAATTATTTAACCGGTTTATTAGGAAACTACAAGTAATTTCGGCTAAATGCAATGTCTGCATAAACAAATATTTTTTGTTGCTAATAAAGTCCGTTTGAACGAAGACTATATATAATATCGCTCATCAAAATAAAATTTTGCCATTATGTTACCCATCGTAGAGATTTCTTAACTCCTACAAGTTTTTTTTTTTTTTTGTACCATAAAATTAAAATGTGTCCGGAAAACGTTGTACAAGCTGCGCCATTATATGAAGATGGCCGCATTATTGGAATATCGCTAGTAATTTAGATGTAGCTAAAAATTAATTAATTACGTTATAAAGCGTCATCAGCAAACTATCCTCTACATAAAAAGCCTGGTTCAAATCATCCACGAGTCACAAGCGCTCGAAACGACTGATTTCTTACCCTAATTGTTCTGAGCGATCTGACTGGTCCTTAATTTTTATCGCGCGTCATTTTGAAGAAGATTGAAATTTGGCAATTTCATCACGAACTTGTATGCAGAAGACCTGTAACTTGTCAGGCTTTTCTCACAAATTATCTAGCTGGATAATTGCGTTTCGCTAGTGAGAATTTGAACTGACTGGACGCAAACTATAGCAGTATATTGTGCAAAAATGTGTAGCGGTTGAATTTAATTCTCCAGATGGGCGAGAGCAAGTGTTTTAAAGACCTAGTAATCGATTAATTATCAATTAATCGAAACCAAAAATATCGTATGATTAATAGATTAATGGCCGGTTACATAAAGCAATGCTAAATTTTATCAACGCTTTTAAATTTTAATTTCCATAAAGTTCCATAAAGCAATGTTATATTTAACTAAGAATTAAACCCTCTGCTATTTTAGCATAGGTCTGAGGCTGTGTTAAATATTTAACATTGCATTGTTACCATAGTTTTACTAATTTTTGTATCAAATACTTAAATTTAATATAAAGAAAATAGAAAAGATAAGTTATAATAAATATTTTTACATAGAAAATTTCATATATTGGAAGACGTGTGTATAATAGATTATAACCTCTTTAAATTGTTTTTCTTTTCCAGCAAATTATTTACCGAGCATTCAGATGAATTTTTAAACATTGCACGTTATTCCTCGTTCGCGTATATTAAATGACTCTCTTTTCATTTATTGGGTGATTACGGCTATCTCTGTAGTCTAACTCCTTTACTCAATCCATACACTAACCCTGAATAGAAGTACAACACAGCACACATATTGATAAAAAAATACCATAGAAAGATCGTTCCAAGTCTTAAAAAGACGATTTCCATGTTTGTCTATGGGATTAGGATTAAAAATGGACACAAGTCGTGCAGTAATAATTGCATGTTGTGTTTTACATAATATGACAATGTTATTTAAAGACGAAACTCCACCTATTATAGAAGAAATTAAAATACTTGGAGACGCTTCTGATGCAGTTCCACTTGGACCAAACAGAAATTTACTAAACAATACTCCTGCAATAACTTCAAATATTAACACCGTTTTTACTAGGTTATAAGAGAAAAATAATTTTCTTTTCTTTTTCGTAACATATATTTTATATTACATGCAATATAAAGAAATAAAGAATGTTTTAAATTATTTTCCTTATAAAATCATGTGTTACATCTTTTTTCTACATTAAAAAATTTTACGAAATAATAAAGAAATTGATTTTTTATTGAAAAATAATGCATGACAGTAAATAATTCGAAGGGTTACTAAGGTTATAATAAGCCTGTTTGACGTTTAAGACAACTGTGAAGTTGATATTCATACCAATCTACCTAATAAAAACCCTAACTGAACACAGCACTGAAATTACTTAACACGATGTTAAATCTGATGCTATTTCTTTATGAAACGTTGTTAAATTTTAACAACGTGTTATTTTAGCATCGTGTTAGCTAACACAGGATTTAGCATTTGTTTATGTAAAATAATCGATTATTTCAATCATTCGATTAAGCGTTGCCATCTCTTACTGTGTGTGTCGTTTATAAATGTTTGAAAGTGACAAACTGAATTAAATCTATATCGAAATACAAAATTTAGGATGTTTTTGACTCTCGCGAAGTTGCTTGTAATTTTCTCCTACTTTTAACTTTTTATTATTTTTTTTTTTTATTTATTTTTTTTAAAGACGCTTCATCTGCTAAATGTTTAGCTTATAATTGTAGTGTTTAACCAATAAATATAATAATCTCTTAAACCTGTAGTACTCGATGCAATTTCTCGACTTGAATCTCGTACGATTTGTCGTACGATAATTATTGCATTGAGAATTTTGTTCATAATCCGCGGTGTTCAATTTTGGAACGTAGATAAAGGGTACCTGATGTTATTGTTACATAGCTGTGAAAGTGAAATTATAGGAATAAATATGTTTTACAATATTTTACGAACCTGTTTTACTATTTTATCAACAAGTAAATTAAGAAAAATGTTTAATAAGCCATATTTTTGCATGAACGTCTCTAAAAAAATTAAAAACTATATTTTGTGAACTATATGTTGTAGGTTAAGGCGATAACATTTTCGTAGTGGATTATTTAAAATATCGGCATTTCCAGATCAGAGAGATTCTAAGTGGTGAAATTTTAATGACTTACTTCAAAGTAGAAGTCGTTGGCATTAGTCATACTGTTCAAGTTTGTTTATGTCGATTTGTTTTTGCAAATTCCAATAAAATGGATAGATCTTATTGTTGTGTACCTATGTGCGAGTCAAGGAAAAAGACGATAATTCATCCCTCAGATTTTCACCTACAATGTTAAATTAATAACAAAACATGTTCTGTGAACTAAACTTGGAATAGAGGAAGTTGTAAATTGTCGTAAAGCTTGGATTAGAAAAGAAAAAATTGGAAAAAAAGTGGGCCATTGGTTGATAATTTTCTTACACTTCCTCTCCTTCATATACAACGCGTGAATTTTTAATTCCATCTATAAACTTGAACTAATCCATTATACATTTTTTTATCACCATAACCTACATCACAAAATATAGTTTTTTTTTTTTTTAGAGACGTGTCATGCAAAAATATGGTTTTATAAACATTTGTATTAATTTACTTGTTGATAAAATAATAAAACAGGTTCACAAAATATTGTAAAACATATTTATTCCTATAATTTCACTTTCACAGCAATCACAGCTATGTAACAATAACATCAGGTACCCTTTACCTACGTTCCAAAATTCAACACCGCGGCGCTACGATCTTAAATTTATTTCCCTATTGGGCTCAACAGCGCTATGAAGTGACGCCAAGCGGACTATAACTGAACTAAGCGAAACGAGTGATAGTTTATTGTTTACATCTGGTTTACATGTGTTTTCTCGTGTAGTTTGTATTGCTTTTAAAAGTTAGTGTTGCAGTTTGTTTGTTATATTAACTTTTGATAGCAATTATTATTCTTTTTTATATTACTTTATGTTATAATGAGTTATTATAACACAAATTGGTGTGTGTTTGGCTGTCACTCTAGAAAAGGAAGTAACAAAAATATTTACTTCCACTATTTTCCAAATGAGAAACAATTTGTGAACTGTTAATAAATTTGGTGCTGTGGAAGTGATAATAACAAACTAGTATTTATTAAACAAATTACATAAAAAACAAACACTAAATTATAAAAATCCTTCTCGAACATAATTAAATATCTACCCGGGTAATTTTAATGCAGAATTAGGGCAAGCGGTCTCAAATTCTGTACGCAGCTTTTCTAATACATTTTCACTGAACTTTCAGTGCCTGCTTTTGTTTTTAATCAATTTATTTAGGCAAGGAGTTTCTAACAGAGGTTTCGGTTCATACTGTTGTAAGACAGGTTTCTTAAAAGTAGACCACAGGCATTTTAAATCTGTGCTGGTTAATATTTCCATACTCAATATATTGTTTCTGGAACAAAAAGTAAAACCAACAGAAACCACACAAAAAAAAGATAAATCAAATATTTCACAATCAATCAATGCCCTGATCTTGGCTTCTTTCATTTTGGTTTGTTAACCACCTGGCACAATAGGATAGCTGAAATGTGTTTGCATGTAGTTCCTGCTTTACATGTGCAGGACATATTTAAAACTTCAACATCATTACTAAATTTTAATTTCCCAGTGACTTCGTGAGGTGGTGTTCTCAAACTGCTTGTTTGTAAACATAACCCACATATGTCGACATGCTCATCATTTTTGTCCAAAATTCCGCACAACATAAGATTTCCGGCGTTTAACAACTCTTCTCCTTCAACTACACACCTAGAAGAAGGTGTTGCACTTAAAAAAATTAAATAATTTAATAAGGATAGCTGTTTATTATCCATTGCAAATCGATGATTTAACATGTAAACAAATATGGACAACTTTCACATTACTCGTTTCAATCAGCTGTTCACAGCGCTCGTAGCGCCGCCATCGGGCATTGTTGTATCCAATACCATCCAATATTTATCGCTTTGAATCTGTGCGAATTGATGCGCACTACGTCTATTTTTGTAAGTTGACAGAATTCAAATAATTGTACTTAACCTATAAATAAATCTCCTGGATTCGCAAAGCCGTACCGTTTTCTGTTCTAATTTATTACATTTGAAATTGAAGGGAATTATTATTTTATTTATTTTTTTGTTATTATAATTTTTGTCTATAAAACTACGATTTTTGTTTAACAATAAATATTATTGTTGTCATTATTATCGTTATAAAATAGTTTAAAGAAAATAAAAACATATATTAATAATGATTTTGTTGAATTTGTTTTATGCTTAACAACTTGTATAAATAAATGAGAAGTATAGAAATTGTAATCAAGAGAAGTTTGTGGACTAGAAATGTTTTAAAAAAAATTCTACAAATATAATAAAAAAAATTAAATAATTCCCCCGGTACTTTTTTTCCGGATTGGAATGTTCAATGATCATCTTAGATAAGTCACTAGTTAAGTATGTTGGATAATAAGATGTTGAATAAATTCAAACGTATATATAAATGTCCTAAGAAAGTGAACAGCTAAAACCAATTTATTTTAAACAAAATGAGAAAAACTATTGCTAAAGTTGATACTAAATAACCGTGAAATATGTTTGACAGATGAACAGTTGTTCGTTACGTTCACATTCTGTCCAATATTTTAGGTCGAGACAATAAATATTGGTTGGTTTTCAATATCATACAAGATCTCGTACGAAAATCCTGTAGTACACGATACAATAATTTGTGTACTATTAGACCGGGAGCTCATGACATTTTTGGTCTCCGATTTCATACAGCATGCCTTTTGGAGGAAAGAATATTTACCCTGTGACAACAAAAAAGGGATGGTACTAAACCCCTGTACGCTTTCCGGTCATAGGGAAAATTGTATTTCCACTTGCACAAAATTTTTGTGTTTTTCTCTGACTTAATATTGCTTGCCCTTTTGTCAAAAGAAAGTTATAACAAATTTAAAGTCTTTTAATTATAGGCTTGCTGTATGAAAACGCGGAAAATCATATTTTTTTATTACAAGATCACATGACCGTTTGAGCCCTTTGGGACCCTCCGAATCGCATGCATATATTTAAAAGACTTTAAATTTGTTATAACTTTCTTTTGACAAAAGGGCAAGCAATATTAAATCAGAGAAAAGAACAAAAATTTTGTGTTTAAGTGGAAATGCAATTTTCCCTATGACCGGAAAGCGTGCAGGGGTTTAGTACCATCCCTTTTTTGTTGTCACAGGGTAAATATTCTCTCCTCCAAAAGGCATGCTGTATGAAATCGGAGACCAAAAACTGTCATGAGCTCCCGATCTATATAAATCGTAAGTTATCCAAAACGAGAAATTGCATCGTTTACTACAGGCATTATACATAAAGTCTATCCTAAATATTTAAGTGGAACTAGATTTTGAAATCTAGTAGCTTAAATGTTTGAGATAAATAGTGCTGGATATCTTCGCGGCGCCCCTGCTCCAACTTTAACATACATAAGTAATAATTGTACACTTTTCATAAGATTTTTTATTGTTTCAGGCAAACCATAAAACTCCTAATAGACAAATGGGGTTACGACTACTCAACCCTCTTCAGCAGTGAAACAAAAGATGAATACCGTTCGCATTTCCAACACCACGAGTATGGATACATTCCCAACAAACTCCATCACGACAGCTACTTCCCGGAGTCGATATCGCCATCGGGCGGCGGAAGGTATAACTACAGTGACAATTTCGCGGGCTACCCTGACAGGCGACCACCATCTAGCGGCATTGATCCTGGCGGTTCTTTCAATCATCCTCATAATCATATAAATCATCATGATACAGGACGATTTAGGCCTTATTATCCACAAACGGAATTTTCTGAATCTCGACATGGACCACCCCATTTGTCCCACACTGATCCAAATTCATGGTGGAGGTAAGAAGCACTGTAGCTTAAAGTTATGTTTAAATGACACATATTTCATGCAATAAAAGGCAACGGATTATGCCTCAAAAGTTTGCGCTCTTTAGCTTTTAAAATCAAGGGGGGGGGGTACTTGAGGGATGTACCATTTTTAGGGTTTTGTAGGTATGACCACCAGACCAACCTTTATAACGTCACTCATGTGTGTGTCAGTCTGTACGATATAAATTGTAGCCGAACGGCTTAACATAGATAGTTGATATTTGGCATGCTTATACTCTTTGCTCACATGTAGAAATCAGTGGTGAAGGGAGACCTCCGCTAGACTTGCCCAGCCATAAACAATATATATATATATATATATATATATATATATATATATATATATATATATATATATATATATATATATATATATATATATATATATATATATATATATATATATATATTACTTTCCCCTGAAGAAGGTCTAAAAAGTTTGACCGAAATATCGGGCCTTAGTAACTTTTGAGTTTACTTTACTCCACCGCTATTCCCAATAACTTTTATATCTTATATATATATAGATAAATCTTCAAAAATACATAAATTATGTTGTACGCAAATTTTTGTTCAATGCTTGGTTTACTAGTTAGAATTTTTTTAAAATTTTTAGGTTTTTTGGATTTTCTGGACCATGAAACGTGGTCATCAGTCAAAGTCTCATCATCGAAAATTTTCGCGATTACAATACGGTCAAGTAAAAATACCGAGAGTTCAAAAAACATAGCCCGAGATAAAACATATACAGCATTGGCCATAAAGATAGCAACTTTTGATAATCCTCTTTCATTTTTATTCTATTCAATATTTTTAAAATTAAAAAATGTAATTCTTACCTTTAACAATCCTCTACATATATTATAGTAAAAAATTAAATTTTAATAGTAAATTCTATATTTTTTTATAGTATTTATTATTTTTACCTGGACATAAAGATAGCAACTACTCTTAAAAAAATCTTTTTTTTTTATTAATTAAGAAAATGAATTATTATTATTAAATCATTTTTAATATTTTGTATAGTAACACCAGTATTTATAACTTCCCAACATTTTTTCGGCATTGATTATAATAATTTCGTGATCATTTCATTATAAATATTAGACCAGGCACCCTGTAAAGCTTTAAACAAATCTGCAATATTTGAATGCGTTTTGTATCTAATCTTTCTGTCGAAAATCTCCCAATGGTTTTCTATTGGATTTAAATCGGGTAACTGTGACGTCCAAGTCATTATGTTAATTTTTGAATCCTCGAACCATTTTTTGACCAACTTTGAAGAATGTTTTGGGTCATTATCATGCCGAAAAATGTGTTTTAAAGGCATGAACTCATCAGAATAAGGTTCCATAACATTTTGAAAGATGTCTTTATATTTAAATCGATCCATTATTCCTTCAATGTGGTATAGAGGACCCATACCATATCCCGAGAAACAGCCGCATACCATCACACCACCTCTGCCATGTTTAACTGTTGTCAAGGTGTAGTTTTGAACTAATCTTTTATTAGCAGGCCTCCTAACGTAACTTACACCATCACTTTTAAACAAATTGAACTTAGATTCATCACTAACATAACTTTTTTTCCATTGATCTACAATCCAGTCAATATGATTTTTAGCAAATTCTAATTGGGCCTTCACATTATTTTTCGATAGAAGTGGTTTTTTAGCGGGACGGCGACTAAAAAGACCCTCACTAACTAATCTTCTGCGAATAGTTCTTGTTGAGATGTTTTCTTGATCCATTTGTGGCAAAAGGCCCAAAATTTTCTCCGATGACAGAAAGGGGTTATTGGCAGATAAATAAATAATTTTTTTATCAGTTCATTTTGTAGTTTTTCGTGGCCGTCCTGGAATTTTTGAAACTTCAAACGTACCTTCTTCTCGAAATCGTTTTATAATTCGCAACACAGTAGATTTATGAACATTTAAATTTTGTGAAATCACATTTTGCAGCTTTAAAACCAGAAATTATTAAGTTTCTAATTTCACTTGAAACAGTTTTACTACGACCCATGATTGACAAATATAAACTGAAATATTACTTGTGCACAACATATTATTTATGGATAAAACCTGCATATAACAAGAAAATTCGAGTAGCTGCAATATTTTTGTCGAAGCAAAAATGAAGAAATAATTTATTATTAATCTGTAAGTCAGATTATTTGACTATTGATTGATATAACAGACAAAATATGATTAAATTATAGAACTAAGAGTATTTATTTTCCAATATTATTATTAAACTTGAAAAATTGCAAAATTTTAAAAGTTGCAATCTTTATGGCCAATACTGTATGTATTTCATGCAAAGGCGCATATAGCCTTTGTTGCTGTACTTTGGTAATGTACATTGATCTGAGCCGGAAACGTACAAGAGGAATTTTGAGTTTATATATTGCAGTTTTTGTGTTTTTACAAAACTAAATATTTTTTTTTTAAATCAAATATGGCTAAATTATGGCTAACAATGTTATGGATATTTTGTATTTGTGGCTAAGGTAGTACAGGTCTTATTTTGAAATAAAAAATAAACTTAAAAAAAAATTAACATCTGAGAATCGAGTTCATGTGTCGAAGGAGCTTACAGGAGGAGCACCTACTGTTATACACTATGATTCAACCTATTGTTTGAATCAGTTTAGTTTTTTTCTTTTAAGGTATCAAAGAAGAATAAATCATTTTTAGTAATGAAATACTTATAAATAAGACAACATATTGTTATTAGTGAGAAAGTTTTTGAAATCGAAAAAAAAAAAGCCGTTTATCAATATATTTCTTATTAATTTAATGAAAATGGAAGTTCTTAGGACTCAAATAACGAATAAAAATGATTATCAAAAAAATATTCTCAGACATCCAGCGTTCTGTTGGCTTTTTACATTTATTAAATATCTACAAAACCCGTAAAAAATTCACACTTCACATCATATTTTTTATCGTTATATATAAAAACTGGCTTTAACATCACTGTGAAAGCCAGTTTGAAGGAAGGGTTATAACACAGTGGTTAATTCTTACGAACTTAATTTGTTCCTGACCACAGTTCGTATATTGAAAAGTACTTAGTTTTCTATTATATCTTATGGGAAATCAGTTAATCCGTTCCAAGATTCAAAAATTTAGAAAAATAAATAAATAAAAATCGAAAAACAAAAACGATCGTCAACTAAATGAAGAAAATGCAAAGAAATGGCGAAGAAGCATTTCTACACTATAAATATGCATTTTGTGTATCATTACATATTAATTTCTATTTATGAAATTTGGTTTTACATGATTAGTATAGTGATCATCTTCCATTAAATTATGAAAAGAACAATTTTCTTGTGGCTGGTTTTGTGATTCAGAAGTTTTCTTTTTGTCATCAATTCCAATTCTAGACTCTTATCTAAAAATATCTAATAAAAGCTTTCGAATATTTTGGTATTTGTTAAATATTAAATGAATCTCTAAATATACACAGAATTTTTTCCTCTACTACACATTTAAATCAATTTGATACTGTGACATTTAAAAGGGAAATATTGCAGGTAATAATTATCAACCGCAGCAATTAATAAAAGATAAATTGAGTGTAAAGTCGACAACATGCATTGTTAATTAAAAACTGTGAATCATCAGTAACGCTTTCTATCAGTAAAAAGGTTTTCCTATCTGTCACAGTATTTCCCATTTTCGCCAACAAAATTACATTGCATTTTATGCATCGCGCTTACCGGTTCTGGGTTAACCCAACATTCATATAAAGCCGAGTTTACAACGAATACTCGCCAATACAAAATGTTATTTTGCGCAGATTGGCGTTAAAAGTTTCATTTTAAAACACGTACAGATGGTGTTGCAAGTCACGACCAATCAGTGGCGGCGCTAGCTCTTAAAATCTGGGGGGGGGCAGGAAATATTTGAAATCATTTTTTTATCGTTTAACACATGTAAATACATGTGATGACCTAAAAAAAAGGTTTTCACTTCTAAAATTACTTTTTCTCCAAGCAATTCTGGGAGGGGGGCAACTGGGGGCCATAGCAAATTTGGGGGGGGCGTACCCCCCGTTAGCGCAGCTCTGCGGCCATTGCTTATATTTGTCTAACTGCGCGTATCGTGTGTACGGACAACACATCACAAAGTCCCATTTAATCAATTAAAGTCACTAGAATTCAAAATCTATTCCGCACGAAATTCAAAAATGAATTATAGTCCATTTCTTAATGCGATGCGAAACTAGATTTTGAAATTTATTGATTTATAATGATTGAAAAGGACTTTTGACCAAAAATTTTAAATTGTAAATGGAGCTTTTATAAAAATTTTGAGGTTAAGATAGCTTATCAGTTTAAAATGTTTTCATTAGAGCTTGATAATGAAACTCTCAATTAATAATCAGATTTGACATTTGAAATTTACTGTAAGAAAGATTTACATAAGAAACCCAGCAAACATTTAACTAACGGCCGAATGCCGGCGAACTGCTTTTACTGCTGGCACCAAAAGTAAGTGCAACGCCAGTATTAATAATGTACTTGACATTTGTATTTCGCATTCCGCCTATACGAAGTACTTTACCAGCATTTTATAAGCACTCCTTATTTGTATTAATCCAAGCAAACATTTTTATATTTCTTACTTAAAACGAAACTTTTTTTGAATGTAATAATTTGAAAAGTGTGATTGTTCTTAGTCATAAAACGCGATAATGGCCAGTACCCCCTCGAGGGCCAGTACAAGTTGAAACGTGTTGGTGGACAGTTTGTTAAGATGTGTATTTGAATAGTTATTGTTTTGTGAACATTACATTAGTTTTTTATTGTGATTTGTGTGTGTTTTGTTAGATTTATGGACGTAGTTTACACAAACTATTTCATGTTAAATTGTTTAATTTTTAGTTTAGTTCAATCATAGTTTATTTCATGTAATAAAATTTTGAATTATTAATAAATCTGTTACAAGATTATAAATATGTCATTTAAAAAATATAATTTGTCATATTTCATTTTGAATAGTGACATCTTAAATATTTTGTAAATATAATACCAACCTAAAATAATACAAACTTAATCCAAAACTGTAAAGCTTTTTTTATAATATAACCAAGTTTCTAAAAGTCAGTAATACACTATAAAAATCACCAAAATAACCAGATCTAGTTTGTTCTTACAAAAGTGAACAGCTTATAGCATTAATGCTTATAAAATTTGATTATTGAATTTATTTTAACAAGTATGATTTCTTTAGGTTGGCACTCTTCAAGTCAGGGGGGAAAGATGTGGTAGATAATACAAGACGAATATTGGCGAAAATTATTAGTCACCCCTTATCTTTAGGATGCAATTGGTTTGGCCGAAATGGCAGAAAACCATTTTCTTAAAATTCTTCATTAAATTAATAATTTAAATAAACTAATTCCTGTTATTCCTGAAATTATATGTATTTAATATTTATAAATAAATCAATAAATTATAACTGTTAATACAATTTACAATCGGCCAGTTTTACCATCGTTGAATAAATTTATTTAACAACTTAAGTTAACAATATCGCATCATTCTATTGACAGCAATGTTAATTTCTTCATTAATAGTTTAAAACCGATGCGATATTGTCAACTTTATTTGTTAAATAAATTTATTCAACGATGGTGAAAATGGCCAAAAGAGTATTTATTTTGCACCTAACCATTAATTTATTTTAATACTGAGTAAGTACACATATGTTACATTTGAAACACTAGAGAGTGGGTATAATATAAGCACTGGTCTGTCAGAAATAAATATTGTAACTAATGCGATTATTTTGCACTTTACCGTTGCTGGGCCTGCAACTGATACATCAATGGGCCAGCTAACGGCTACGGGGACACCGGGGTACTGGCCCAGTGCGAAATGCCAGCACTGGCCCATTACTTTCATTGCACTTTACCGTTGCTGGGCCAGCAACTGATACATCAATGGGCCAGCTAAGGGCCACGGGACACCGGGGTACTGGTCCAGTACGAAATGCCAGCACTGGCCCATTACTTTCAATGCCGGGGAGTATGTGCTTTACCAGTACTGGCCCGTATAAAAATGTTTGCTGGGAACTGTCATATTTTGCGCAGATTAGCCAACATTAAAAAAGAAAAGGTGGTTGTAGAAGCGTATTGGTCAGCTCACTTGCTTTGTAAATATGAGGTCATGAGATCGATCCCCAGAACGGGCATAGGACAACTCAGCCATTCTTTAAATGAGTATCTGTATCTCTGAATTAATATTCGGGAAAATGGGGTGTGCTTCAGATGGCACATAAAGCCGGCGGTCTCGGTTAACATAAAATGTAGCCGTTAGTTTATGCCAGACAGCGATAGTCGCAAACTGAAAGACAATGACAACAATGCCATACGAAAAAAAAAAAAAAAATAGGGGATACTCATAAAATTTATATTTACTTAAAAGTACATTTTTTTTGATATGTTCATATTAGTTATGTCACCTAACAAAACAAAAATCACATTTTAATTAATATTTCAGCGAAATTTTAATTAAAATATTATAAATTTGAAATAAAGCCGACCACAGCGCGAAGGTTGTCGAGTAAATACGACTAAGCATGACGTCAGAACCTACACGGCCCAAACTACCTACTCCCCAAGCCTTTACGTGTGCATTAGAGATGGCAACGATTAATCGAATATCGATGAAATAATCGATTATTTTGTTTCAATTAATCGATAAATATTTTATTAATAGATAATTTTATTTTATTTTTAAGAAATTACTTAGTTGTATTGTTGAAACAGTGGTCGGTAAGATGACTTTGCGATCTTGTTTTCGAAGTCCCTAGATTACTAGGCCTTCAGAACACTCGTTCTCGCCCATCTGGATAATTAAACTGACCCGCTACTCATTTCTGTTCAATATACTGCTATAGTTTGCATCCAGTCAGTTCAAATGCTCATGAGCGAAACGCAATCTTCCAACTCGATAATTTGTGAGAAAAACCTGGCAAGTTACAAGTCTTCTGGATACAAGTCCTTGTTTCTTCAGACGTCTTTGGACAGTTCGTGATGAAATTGCCAAATTTCTTGTGGTTCGTGGATGCTGTTCGCTGATGACGCTTTATAGTGCAATTAATACAGTTTTTGGTTACATCCAAAACACCAGAGATATTCTAATACTACTGTCATCTTCATATAATGGCGCAGCTCGTACGCTTTCCGGCCACAATTTAATTTTATTGCACAAAATAAAAAAACTTTAGAAATTTAGAATTCTCTAAGATGGGTAACTATAGTTATTGGTAATTATATTATTTTAGACATTATAATGTCTAAAATTTATTTTAACAATGAGTTATTTGTATTCAAGTTTACGTATTTAATATGCAATATCAGTATTATATAGTAGACATTGTATTACCTTCCATTACTTATATTTTCCTAATAAAACGATTAAATGATTTTATATCAGCCTTTAAAATACAACATTAAGACTGTTCCATTTTTTTGTCAGTGAGTGAACATGTTTCTTTTTAGGGTTTAGTAGGTATGACCAAAAAACCCTTATATCGTCATTTTGTCGTCTGTCTGTCTGTCTGTCTGTCTGCTCGGTAAAAATTGTAGCCAAACGGCTAAACCTAGAGAGTTGAAATTTGGCATGCCTGTACAACTTTTTGACCCGCACATAGGAAAAATACTAAAACATCTAAAAAACATATCCCACTAAAAATATAAACAAATATGTGCTCAACGAAAAAAAAAAAAAAAAAAATTAAATTCTGAGTAGGGTATCAAGTGAAAGCCCTTAGTACGTGCATTAACGATCAAAATTTTATTTTTGCAAAATAAATTATTATGATGCGATTATTGTCAAAATTGTGCAAAAAAATTTTTGTCCCACACCCTGTAGCCCAGATGGTTTAAACTAAAAATCTGAAAAAATTCTAAGTAATGTATATTGGTGTGAACCGGAATAGTACAACAGGAATTTTTGATCAGATTATGTTTTCGGAAAATAATGCATTTTTTGTGTTTTTAACCAAAATATGTTAAATATTTAATTCGCTATGTAACCAAATTGATACGTCAGCGCTCATAGCTATGTGCGTTTAGTCATTGGTTTTCTAATTTGTAAACAGGTAACTTGCAAACTATAGTTCGAATCCTGTCAATTTTATTTTTTTTTTGTTTTTTTTGCAGTTTTCTTTTGTTTAAATTATTTTGTCAAAATTCTAGTTATATTTTGGTAAAATGTTGCATTTAATTTTTAAAAGCGTAAATTTAATAACCAGTGGGAAGTGTTGAAATTATAATTTAATTCTGTTTGATGTATACGAAATCAGAGGGCGAGGCTAATGATTTAAGCAACCAATAGAAGCCATAGGCGCAATTTTCAAAATCTTAATAAACCTTGCTATGTAAAAAAAATACTGCACATATTTAGAAACTTAAATAATGGTATTAGGCATTCGAATTAAAATTCATAAAAAAATATTTTGACATAAAATTTGTTTTGGCATCCCAAATAATCATCATTCAGTTATTAAATACCTGCAAAACCCTGAAATGTTTGAAAATTCACACTTCACATCAGTTTTTTTATTTCATAATCGATTTTCAAATTGATAACATTTCGATTAATCAAATGATCAATTAATCGTTTGATTAATTTTTATTGCCATCTCTAGTGTGTATAGGGTATTGTTTGAGAGTTTTGTATTTGTTTTTTAAACAATTTTTCACGCATTTATTATTAAAATGGCAGATAAAGATTTTGTTATAGCTCAGAGTGAGAATTTACAAAACATTGATGATTTTCTTCCTTTTCTTTTGTTTTTCACCATTAGGTAATGAAATAAATTGTTTTTGTGGAGTTCTAAATAAAGTATTTGCGCACATCGGTACTAAACAATATTTTCGATGTTTCGAAGTACTGGGCCCTGGATCTTCTATATTTTATATATTTTAATATAAAATTTAATTCGGTAAACATGTAGAATTGTTAAAAATATATCATGCATTAATTCGTTCCAAATTGGACTATGGGTGTATGGCTTTTCAACAGGCAAAAAGGACATATCTTAGTATTTTAGAGCCAATTCAAAATCAAGCAATACGTATCTGTACAGGTGCAATGCGAACTAGTCCGATAGCGAGTATTTTGTGTGAGGCAAACCAAATCCCTCTTGATTATCGTAGAACACAATTTACACTTTCTTACATCACTAACTTAGCCTATAATCCTAATATACCATTATTCAATGAGATTTTCACGTCAAATAATGAAATAGTCTGTTTAAAAGATGATCTCCCATTACATAGCAAAATTTTACAACAATTTTCTGATTTAAATATCTCGTTTCCGAACATACTGTCATACATACCAAACCGAATTCCACCATGGATCATTCACTCACCACAAATTATACTCAATCTAACTAAGTATCCAAAGGACACAACCCATCCAAATACTTACAAAAAGGCATACCTCGAATTAATGGACAAATTCAAACAATTTCATGCCATTTATACTGATGGTTCAAAAATAAACTCTAAAACGGGAGCAGCAGTCGTTTTTGACAACGAAGCTCACAGTTACCATCTATCAGACATAACAAGTGTCTTTACAGCTGAAGTTTTTAGTATGCTAAAAGCAACGGAACTAATTAAAAAAACAGAAGATGGAAGATTAAATTTTATTATCCAAAGTGACTCGCTGAGTACCATTTTAAGTATTTATCAACTCTATCCAAGAAACCATACCATCCGGAATATTAAAGAAAATATACATGATGCCATATGCCATGGGAAAAACATTATAATCATGTGGATTCCATCACATATAGGTATACATGGAAACGAGAAAGCAGATCAAGCAGCAAAGCACTCTATTAATTTACCACCTTTAAATACATAGATCCCAGCCAATGATTTTAAAAATCATATTAAAATGAAAATACGTACAGAATGGGAAAAATGCTGGCGATTGTCACAGAACCACCTCAGATCGATAAAAGAAGATACCAAAGAGTGGAAATGCAAAAAAGATCGTAAAGAACAAATAGTTTTAACCAGGATGCGTATTGGACACACGTTATTCACGCACAAATATATTTTCGATCATCAAGAACCACCAGAATGTAACATCTGTGATAAAAAAATCACTGTTAACCATTTACTTATAGAATGTGAAAAGTATCATATACAAAGGAAAAAATACAATATACCATCAACGCTAAAGGAAGCTCTGAAGAATGTACATCAAGTTGAAGAAAATGTAATAAAATTCCTCAAAGATTGCCACCTATATAACAAAATATAATGTTAAATAAATTTGTATAAATCAATATTGTAAAAATTTAATGTACCGGGTGCCAATAACCTTAGTTGTTGAGGCTCCCTAAATTAAATAAAAAAAAAAAAAAAAAAACATGTAGAATAATTTTATTTTAATTAAAATCACTCTAACTTTACACAACCTATAAAAGTTATACAAGCAAATAAGTTCACGACAGACTGTGTATGCTAGGCTATGCCGTCACAGCCTAGTTTGTAAACAGTCGGAGTGTTATTCGCGCGCTACCTAAATATATATGAATTTTCTTAAGCCATCAAATTAAAAAAATTCAAAACGGGTTTTTATGAAAAGGAATATAATTTTAAAAAAATCGTTAGTTTTCGTGTACAGTCTGACAAAAATGAATTTTCAGAGCAAACTGGGAAGCGCTCGTCTGTTAAAAAGTCACTTGCTCGAAATTATTAGCAATGTTGCTAAATTTGCAGAGGCTGAAATAGACGAGTTTTTTTTAAACCTGAACATAATACAGTGGATATTAATTACCTAATAAAAAAATATATTTTATGAAGTTGGGAAAAACAGTTAGAATGACCTATTAGGAAACCTGTACGTTTGCCTACATTTTCAAAGGCTAGTAAATAACAATGAATTTTTCTTTTATTTTTTTAAATTTATTTATTTAGCCAGCTACCCATTTTATGTAATATATTTACAAATAAAATTTATTACATTTTTAAATTTGAATTGATAATAAATTTGACCAAAAATATATACGATTTATAATGTTTTAATAAATTTATAATAGAATTCGGTGGTTTTTTCTTTGATTACAAAAATTTGGACAATGGAAGAAAATATGATCTAGGGTCCCAATAGTTTTATTGTTGCAGGGGCAGTACGGTGACTTAATTCTTTGTAAAAACAATGAATTTGAAAATGCGGTAACAATCAATTCTTTTATAATAATACGCTGATATCAATATCATAACCAACAATACTTTAAGTAAATAAGATATAACAATGTCGTTTAAGTAAATATCCTAGTATTTGTTTTGTTAAACAAAATTAGTAAGTCGTAAAGCCGTACATCGTTCGGAAAATACTAAATAAATCTCAAATCATCATAAAAACGTGATTTTCTTGAGTTAAAACATATTTTATTTCGGAACCAATAATCAAAAATACCTTCCTTTATTAAAATTGTATAGCAACATTCTAAAAACTTTTCAGTGTTGCGTTAGTGGAAACCGGCAGCAAATGGTTTTTTATGGTTTTGTACCACCAAAAACCCCTTACAACGTCACTCATGTATCTGTCGGTCTGTCTGTCTGTACGGTAGAAATTGTAGCTAAACGGCTTAACATAGAAAGTTGAAATTTGACATGCTTATAAAACTCTTTGACCCACATACAGGAAAAATGTTGAGATTTAAAAAAAAAAAATGAGCATTTCAAATGAAACCTCTTAGTACGTGGACCAACAAGCAAATTTTCACTTTTTAAAATAAATTTTTTATTGGATTTTCGCCAAATTATGTCTAAGCTTTTGTCCCCCACCCTATCTCTCAGAGTTGATATAAAAATCTGAAAAAAAAATTAACATTGATAGGAACTGGAATAGTTCAACAACAGGAATTTTTATTCACATTCATTTTTCGAAAAATGTAATTTTTATTAGTGTCGTCGAAAAAAAATATAAATAAATAAAAAACTATTGTGTGATATCAAAATAAAGCTCTTAGGACGTAGATTAAGCAAAGAAACGTAGTTTTTTTAATTTTAACGATTTTAGCCAAAAATATGCTAATAAATCTAGTCCCGCCCCCTTTTACCTAAAGGAGTTAAATTAAAAATCTGAAAAAATTATAGGTAATGTAAATTGATATGAGCCGAAAACGTACGAGAGGAATTTTTGATCACATGATTTTTTCAAAAATATTGCAGTTTTTGTGTTTTTGATAAAATTTATTATTTTTTTAATTCATGTCTATATTATGGCTAATAATGTTATGGATTTTTTGTATTTATGGCTAAGATAGTACGTGTCTTTTTTTTAATTAAAAATATAATAAAAAAAAAAAAATTAACAGCTGAGAACTGAGTTTTTACGCAGAGTAGTATAATATTATGAGTATACATTGTGATTCAACCTATTGTTTGAATTACTTTAAATTTTTGTTTTTAATGTATCAAATAGGAATAAATCATTTATAGTAATGAAATAATTATAAATCAAATAACACATAGTTAATAGTGAGATATAGGTTTCTGAAATTGAAAAAATGAAGCCATTTATCAATATATTTCTTATTAATCTAATAAAGATTTGAATACGAAGCAAATGCAGAGAAAATCGCTGGGATATTTGGCAAATTATTTAAATATTGTTAAAAAAATTAAATTGAAGCTCTTATTACTCAAATAATAAATCAAAGTGATTATCAAAAACTGTTGATTTTGATGTGATTATAGAACAAATATTCGTAGACATTCAGTTTATGTTGGCTTCTTACACTTATTAAATACCTACAAAACCCTGAAATGTGTGAACATTCACACTTGATATCAATTTAAAAAAAAATAATATTCTGTATTATAAGTATTAAACTTTTTAATACAATGTATAAATGTGTTTTTTTTCAACTTAACTTGGACAGCACAACTTATGTCTCACTCCCTCATTATACTCTGGCACTCTGCGCTGTACAGTATCTAACCGGCCAGCTTAAAATTGTCCGACAATAACTCCAAAACAATTTAAAAGTGAACAAACAGCAGATTGAAAATACTCGTATCCTATTTGCTGTGAACAAATTAAGAAAGGTGTTATTACACGCTCTACTGTAAAGTTGAACATTTGTGAGTTACGAAGTTTACAAATTAGGGTGACGATATATCTTAATTTAAAGATAAACATAACTTCACAAAACAGTATTGTAAATTACGTGCTACGAAAAGTTATATATTCAGCATTCGATAAAATATATATGTCAATTTTCTCTGTTCTTGGTGAAGATGTTGTGCCTCATAATCTGGGTATCTAAAAATAACCCAGATTTTCTTTTATCGGTGAACCGGTAAATATTATAGATAAAAGCCGGTTAACCGATAAATTACCGGTAATTTTGTTAATTTTTATAGTATGGGCAAATGGATAATTAACAATAACCTATTAAGTTTTAATAAAAGTTTAATATATATATAAAAAAAAACATATACATTACATTTACATATACATAAACATATACATTATAATTTCTAATTCATTAATATTCCTAATAAGCCAACGGAGTGGCCGAGCGCATTAAGTCGTGCGGTTTTAGACTGTTAGAAACAGACGTGACTAGGCGGCTGGTGGTTCGAGCCTGCTTTGTTGGTGATATTATTCGGGCGAGAATAATATGTTTACATTACTCTCATTTTCACAATCATTCACCCCTCATCCAGGTGTAGGAGCTCGCCCCGTGGCATCGTCGATTAGCCTCGTTACAGAAATAAAGGCCGATGTAAAATAAATAATACAATAATAATAATAATATTATTCCTAATAAACAAAGCAAAATTCATTCAAAGAGATAATAATTAACAATAACATTAAGTTGTAATAAAATTTTTCAAAGAGATAATTAACAATAACTAATACGAAATTTCCTTTTATATGTTGGCTTTAGCTGCTATTAGCCAGGTATAAATGAAGAGATTACAATGTTTTAAAAATTACATTTATAATTTGATATTTTCTGCTTTAATATAGTTATAAATAATTTCATAAATATCTAGAAAACTAGTAGCAAGAAGCGCCTGAATATTGGTAAGTAAGGATATATTGGTAAGTTACGATTGCGAAAATGAATTGAACATTCAAACAATAAATGGTTCGAATCGCTGACCGATAAATTATCTCGCACATAAAGGAGACGAAACCATATTAATTCTATGCAGATGAGATGGAGAAAAGGTGTGATTAAATCTAAGATTAAATCTAATCCGGGTGATAAACCGGATAAAAGTGCATATAAAAGATCTGCTTTGGTGGGAAGAAAACCAAAGCTTTCTAGGAAGAAGAGGTTGAATTTGAATATAGTATGATCCTTTGTGCTGTAGGCAATCTATGTATTCTTGTTGCCATTGGTTGTATATGGAAGATTTGAAGATTGACATAATCTCATTACTGTTTAGAGGAATATTTAATAAAGAGCCATTTACAACTGTTTCTTTGGCTAGAAGACTTCGATGTTGAACTCAAAATCTGAGTGGCCTTTAATCCACCATATTTTTATAATTTTATCGCTGATCGTAAGATCGTTAAGGCATTTAATAACATCATAAATTAGTGAATAATTCTTTTTCTCAAATCCACGAAATAAGTTTAATACATTACCAGAACAATAATCAATTCTTAATATAACAGGCCAGACTCGGCAAAACACTTTTTTGAATATTTAGATCCAATTCTTTCTGAGAATTAAAATATGCACGCAGTAGACAAATCGTATCTAATGACATCACTCAGACTTGTTCGAATTTTCGTACATATTGCCCCTGCAGAAGAAAAAGCTCTCTCTGCCTCGAGACTCGGTGGTTTCACTTTGAGAAGATTATTGTAAGCCATTATTAAATATTTCCCAATTTAATTTGATTTTTCTTAATTTTTCTGCTTAATTTCAAATGCAGTCTCTCTTTCATTGTCAGTTGTGTTGTTTCAACAACAGCTATACCATCTTCAGACGATTCATTTGTGATCTTTAGCTCTTCAAATTCGCGTCCATCACGTCTCATGTTGAATCGTTCAATGAGAGACACAATAGTGTTGGTAATGGCAGATTCATTCAACGAATTATTGTCGAATATCATTAAATAACAAATTACCGAAATTACCGGTATTGGTTATCAAAATTTAACAGTAATTTCTGTTAACATATTGGTCACATCGTTTACCGGTAATGGGACTCCTACTCACAATACAGGCTATTCCAAACCTTTAAGCGGAACTAAATGGAATTTAAAATTTCTTAAGTTGTCACTAACTAATTTTTTATAAATTGAAGTTGACTTTTCCTAAACAAAGTGATCAAGAGCTTCAATCAATCGGTAAAAGTTACTAGATTTAAATATCTAGTTCCGCTTTAAGTAAAGAAACCGTTGGTTTTAACTTTTTAAAGCTGGATATTTTGATGCCAGTGACTGACTACGCTGTAGAATACCACGAATATTGAAGGTCGATGATTTGAAGGCATATTTAATAAATATCCGCCTCAGACACATGAGGAACTCGCAGAATAACCAAGAATAATCGAGCAACATTTTCGAAACAATTGCATGGAATGGAAAAATTCAGAACCTTGGAAAATGTACACCAAGCGCACATCCCAGACTTTTTTCTTTGGGTGACTCAGAAGGTAATATTTTATCTTAAGGGGTTTATAAGCCAAAATCGATGGGGCTCACATACAATGAAAAGAAAATCCGTTAAAAACGTTTTTTGAGTGTTGGCGGGGGACTCAAGCTCGTGAGTCCCTTTGGGAGAACACCAATTGTGGTTTTATAGGTTTTCCGAACACAGCAGTGGCGAATTAAGCAGATGTTGGACATAGCCGTCATGTGGAGCCTGGGACATGTTGTTTTAACTTTCAAATTTTTTTGGAAGGTACAGTAAGAATTTTCTGGATCAGACGTCAGCTCTTGACGTTTCTGGGGTCCCACAAGCGTCCGGGGTTGCAATAGTTAATATAATTATAGGAAGAAAATCAGAATTTTAAATTATAATAACGTAGGTAAACGATAATGTTAGTTGATCTATTTTGTTTAGAAATAATAAACCCAGCACGAAAATGGTTATGTTATTAAATTCTTTCTGAAATGCCCAAGTGATTGTGAAAAATCTGAAATAAAATTAATTGCAATCTATGCAATAAAGTTTTCAGCGAATTTTTATCTATCTAATAAGATATTTCTAATTCTAAAAAATATGTAGTTGTAAATAAATAAATTGCATTATATTGTAAACGTCATCTCATAAACCAGTCAAAGCATATTTACGTACGATGCAGCAAATGGTAGCTAAAGCTTCATTTTATAAATATGTTGTATTGTAAAAATTACTTATAGTTATTGTACTTCGTGTTCTGTTTGCCGTCATTTTGAATCTTCCGTGGTACAGAGTATAGATGCTGCGGATAGAAATGATTTAAGTTTCGGAAAGAACACGTGTACCAATCAGGTGCGCACACAGGAATTTTTCTTGGGGGGGGGGGGCTCAGAAGACGAAATTATTTATATTATTAAACCAGGTCCTAACTTGTATTTTGACTAAAGCACATAACAACCACATGGTTTTAGAGCTCTTGAGGGGGCTCACCACTTATATTTTAACCAAACACGTGTTTTCTGAGCTCTTGGGAGGGTCTTTAGCCCGTCAGAGCCCCCCCCCCCCTCGTTGCGCGCTTGGTACCAAGTGCCATTCCATTATCATCAAGTATAGTATTTTTCGACAAAGGTAACCTGAACTATAAACTATCGTATCACATAGCTACACTTCAAATATTTTCCGACTTTCAAATATTTTATTTGAGACCGTCAACAACCGCAGTTGTTACTGTCACCGCCGCGGTAGCCAACCGGCGTAGCGTAGTGGTAACACATGTGCACTGCGTTGCGAAGGTCTTGGGTTCGAAACCCGTTCAGGAATGGAAATTTTCTAAAATAAAAATTGTCCTGGCTAATTGCCACAGCAGCAAAGGCCATTACATTAAAAAAAAAAAAAACGCCGCGGTAGCCAGTTCCAGCGGAATGCTACCTTTAAGAAGAATACCACCTATTCATACTATAGTCGGATTGCTGATAGGTGACTGTTCGTTGCTACAAGTAGCGATATACAATACTATATGCTTTCTTTGTCTATATCATTACAATTATTTGCATACCCATAGTAACGTATAGTGACGCAAGGTGTAGTTGTCACCTTGCGTCACCTTCCAAATTATTTTAATAAAAAACATAGCATTAGAATGAAACGGCATGATTCATAGATATCTTTACTAATTAGAGCACAAAAATAAATTCACAGCAGTACTCAAACAAACAAAATTATTAATTTTAAGGTAATAATTATAAATAAGGAAAAATTTATACTCATACGTAAATTTTGCATTATAATTTGTTGTTTAATTAAATTAAATTTTTATGTTTCCCCTAAGTACAAAGTAATAAAATATTACGTAAAAATATATTTATTCATATAATATATTGCTACAAGTTGTAATTAAATGTTTATTTTTATTTTAAAAAAATAAGTCACTGCAATGCATGATATATGTAGTCGTCATCTGAACTATCGCTGTCATTTCTTGTATTTACTATTATTGGATTAATATCATCAACAATCCTTTCCCTTTCCCACCATTCGCTTATTAAATTTTTGATTTTTTTAACAGGTTTTGCCCAAGTTTCACAACTAATTTGATCACAGGCTACTTGCCACATTTTCAAAATTTCGTTATTACTATACCCGTTTTGACCAATATGTCTATCATAATATTTTTTTGTTATATCCCAAATTAGTTCAATGGGGTTAAACTGGCAGTGATAAGGAGGTAATCTTAGTACTTCATGACCATACGTTTGTGCCAATATATCAATAAAATAAACTGGTTCAGATTTTAAGTAATTTTTTGAAAACTTTATGTTTTTATTTATTTGCCAATTTTGAATTCCGATTTTAGATGAGTTACTTGTTGGTGCTTTATTAATTATTCTAGAATGGTATGATGCATTGTGAATTTAATAATTGGCCGAAAGCCATATTTTAATTAATATTTATTACCAGACACTGACAGCTAAGACAAATAACAAAAAACATTTTTAAAATCGCTGAAAAATGGTAACTAGATTATTATATGAATGCATTACTTGATACATACATGTAACAGTCACCTATCAGCAATCCGACTATATCTTACCTTTTAATACTGCTCACTTAAAGAAATTTGGAATTTGTTCATGATATTTTACAGGTACTGCAACTTAAAAATAATAATTTTAAAATAAAAAATACACTATTTTATCATTTGCAATATCCTATTACTAATTTTGTGTATATAACATTCTTTCCAAAATAATATTTTTTCCTGAAATTTTTCACCGTTGTCGAGTTGACCATTGTCGAATTAACAAATCGCCGATTTGACGTTGCCGAGTTGATCGTCGTCAAGTTGACCGTCACCGAGTGGTCGCATACTGTATTTGCGATTGCCCTCATTGTAAACTCGGCTTAACACACATGTTTATAATACAAAAATTAAAATTTATGCGAGGTTTTTTGAAAAATTGTGTAAACATAGAGTGTCATAACAGCATTGTAACGAATGTGTAGGGGAGGCTGTGATGAACCACAGACCTGCTTACCAATAAATTAACTAAATATAACCTACATATAGTAAAATTAATCATAATATATGTGTGAATTACATCTGTATTATTACTAAACATTACATCTGCGTGTACTCTGATTTATGACCATCACCATGTCAAATATAATGTACGAAAAATTTCACTGAACAACATTTGAAAAATGCCTGTAGTAAAGTTTTATGCCATTGTTACATTTTATGATTATAGACTTTTACAAAATAACTTTATTTATGTTTATATTATATCCATTATTTATTAAAGAGTCTCATACCACAACAATTTAAGACAATAAATCAGGGCTTCGAACCGTTATTTTTTTCGTTTCGGTTTTCGTTCCGGTTCAATTAAAAAAATATATATCAGTCGGTTCCGGTTTTCGTTCCGGCAAAAATAACGTTTTTTTTTTCGGTTTTCGGTTCAGTTCTGAGTGATAAATTTTATTAGACTTGTTTAAAGCATTTAATTGCGTATCTCACCAGATTCTTATAAAAAAACTAGAATACTATGGGTTTGATAAGAACAGTTGCGATCTTTTGAAATCATACCTTAACGACAGAAAACTCTCTCCGTCGTCTCGGTCGTCTCTCTCCGGAATCATCAATCCGATCTCTTAACTGTTGATACAGGTATCCCGCATGGTTCCATCCTTGGTCCTTCACTGTTCCTAATATATATCAATGACTTCCCAACTTATATTGATCATCCCAGTATTTTGTATGCAGATGACAACACTATGGTAACAAAAGCAGTGAATTTAGAGAACGCCATTTCTAAAAGCCAAACGGCCTTAAAAAAATCAATACTGGTTTGATACGAACCGACTCTCTCTCTCTCTCTCTCTCAACCTCGGCAAAACCCAAGAAATACTAATAACATTAAGAAAAAATGACCGTGTTAACCAGGATCATGTTAAGTTTCTCGGAGTGCATGTTGTCCCGGTTTGACGTGGAATCACCATGTTAAAGTTTTGACTGGTAGACTGTGCTCAACCATGTTCCTCCTGAGGAATTTAATGAATGCTGTTACAAAAGATCTTTTAATGACAACGTACTATGCGTTATTCCATTCTCAAATTTCGTACGCCATCTTAGCATGGGGCCATTCTTCAGCAGCCTCAAGAGTGTTTTCTCTGCAAAGGCGTGCAATAAGACTTCTAACGTCTACACCCTATAGGTCCGACTGTAGAAGTCAATTTAACATATTAAAAATAATGACTGTACCCTCAATATATATGTACCATTGTCTATTATACCTCCACAAAAAGGAGAGAGAAAATCAAACTTATGCCGATATACATAGCTACAACACAAGAAACAGGACTAACATGTATCCCAACTTTCTGGGGTTAGTCAAATCTAGGAATAGTACAAATTTTTTTTGAAGAGTTTCTTAATTATAATTTTAAAATGTGACAATTTTTATCTTTATTTTTTTGTATTTTATCTTAATTTTTTTTGTTGACTGACTTAAAACATGTATATATATCCTGGTCAAAAAAAAAAAGAAGAACACTTTATTCCTTATTTTGTGATAACCATACCAAGGCAGCTGCCAGGGGGGGGGTCCTGGGCGTTCACCCCCCTCCCCGTAATAATAGAAGCGCATTTTTTTTTTACTTATTAGTTAAAAAAATTACGAATTACGATTTTTTCTGCTCATAAGTTTAAAAAATAATCTTAAATAAAATGTATTTTATATTCACTCACATAAACATTATCTGAACCGAAATAAACCGATATTTTTTTTCGGTTCAGTTCCGGTTCGAAGCTCTGCAATAAATTGTGCATTTATTAGGTGTAAGCAAAAGTTTTAAAATTTCCTTTTCAACGCTTTGATACAATTATTTAAAATTAAAATAAATTCCCGCCTTTGTAGGGCGGGTATGCGTTTTTAAAAGAGTGGCATTGAAGTTTGCCATAATTCTAATAAGAAACATATCCTCACAAAACAGTATTGAACTCAATGAGCGACAAAAGGCTGTACAGTGCATCACAAAAAATATTCGGATATACTCTTTACCAAACGTATATTTCCCATAAAAAGGGTTAAAATATGATTTCGTTTGTGTTTGCTTTCAACAGTGTTTATATATTATTTATTAATTAACAATATGGCATAAAAGTAACATTGATTTTTACAGATGTGCGTAATTAAAGATATATTATTTTTCAAAACACCAAAAGTAATGCTGCATTCAGAACCTCGAAATTAGAAATTAAAATTAGTACGTTAAAATTAGAATTAACGTAAATTTTTGTTATACGTAAGTGTACGTTTTCGTTCACAACCTTCTAAATTAACACTCTAAATTAATACATATAAATTAAAATTAAGAGTTTGCTAGCTACAAACCTGTACGTTAATTTATAATTGACGCATGCGCAGTACGCTTTTTTCTTAACCTGAAAATTTCTATGATCATATTTTTCTGTTTTTATCTATATCTTTCTATCCTCTATTTTAATTCTTTTCAGAACTATGAAACATTCAAAACCTCGTTCGCAAAAATAAACAGCTGTCAAATATCGATCGATAAAGTAGAAATCGATAGCAATTTACCGATAAAATGCTGTCAGCAATTTCTTAATTTACGTTGGAACACTACTTAATTTCTACTTACAAATTTGATGTTAAGTACTTATTTAACGTTAATTCTAATTTCGTGGTTATGAACGCAGCATAATACAACATATATATTCGGACATGCGTATAAATAAAATTTTTGCTTAATTAGTTCATTTAAATTTTATTAACTATAAGTGTGTGCAAGTTCATATAGAACTGGTAAAACCCTTCGTTAAATTTATAATTGTAAGTTGTGAACGTACCTTCTTTATTATATTTTTACTATAATAGAGCGTAAAAGTAAAACTATTATTTTTGAAATAAGACAACTGGTAATTTTTCACCATGAGAGGGATGTTTCTTGTCATAAAATTGGTGAGCTTCTAAATTTAAGTAAAAGTACTGTCAGTGATATAATTAATTGATATAAAAAGGATAGAATATTTTCAATACCTCAGACGAGTCGTCCTGCACTGTTAAATGATAAAGAAAAGCGATGCATCATGAAAAAAATAAAAGAAAATCCATGTAAAAGTGCACCACAGCTAACCACTGATTTCCAGGAAAATTTTAATAAATTATTATTATTATTATTATTATTTATTTAGTCCAAGAAGCAGAAGCCAAACGCTTGTAGAGCTTCGATACAAGTACATTAATTTATACATAGGTGGTACAAACAAGAGTGGACATAAAATGTAACAAAATGTAACTAATATTAAATCAAACTTAAACTATATACTATTATAAAAGGATCGAAAACAAAATAATAATACAAATTATTATAACACTAATGATGTACGAAATAATATAAACAAATAAAAATATAATACCCAAATAATAACTAATATCGTCAAACATAAACTATATACTATTAAAATAATTATCTAAATTATTCTTAAAAACATTCACACTATTGGAACGGACAACAGAGCTAGGCAGACTATTCCAAAGATCAAAAACACGATTAGTCAAAAAACTTTTTCGCACTTTCTTCCGATATTTTTCATTTTTAAGTTTAAGAATGTGACCTCGTAAACCTATATTCTCACTTAACAGAAATAGATTCGACAAATCACAATTATATTTCTCCGTTAAGACACGAAACGCCACTATTAAATCACCTCGAAATCGACGGTCTTCTGACTAGAGGCGTAAGATTTAAAATTTGAAGACGTTCTTCATAGGGCAAATTTTTAATTTGAGGAAACATCTTGGTGGCTCTTCGTTGCACGCGCTCCAATAAATTAATGTCCTTAATTAGCCACGGAGACCACACAGCAATACTTAACTCAAGAATTGGTCTAATGTAGGTGGTGAATAACTTTAGCGCCAGTGAGGGTGATGGTTTCGAAAAGGACTTGTAAATGACATAAAGCATAAAATTGGCTTTTCGTGCATATTCTAGAGCTTGTTGGGACCAAGACAAGTTTGATGTAATAATGATTCCCAAGTCAAACTGAGAATCAACTTTCTTTAACGGAATCCCGTTAAGCAGGTAGAGGTGTTGTGGGTTATTGGAGCCCATGTGTAACACACTGGTCTTGTTAACATTGAGTGGGATTAACCACTTTGTAGACCAACGAAGGATCTCATCAAGGTCGATCTGTATTGCTTGTTGATTGCATGGTGAGAGAGCAGAAGCCATATGGCTTGTTATGCTCTAGTACAGTAAAAATTTACAAACAATACTAAACTACATAAACGACATAACTAATTTATGCATTTAAGATACTGATTACCATTATTATTAGTCCGAGAGCTAGCAACGTTTTCGAGAAAGAATTTTAGGTCGGCTGGTTTTTCGATATTTCCCATTCTTATTGAAGTTAGGTAGGGATACGGTACGTCTGGCACCTGGGAGCAGTTGCGTTTACCTGTGCGCATCTCGCCTGTACAGGTAAAAAGTGGATATTTTGAAATCATTTTAAGACATTTGTTTTTTTTTATATAATTTTCTATGTCTTTTTAGCATTATAAATTTATAGTTGCCAGACAGTTTCGTTGTTGCTAACATTGCGCCAGATCTAATTTAAGTATTTAAAAAATAATATTTTTCAAACCATTTTAGTATAGCTGTAATTTTAATATGATATAGTTCTGTAATCGAAGATTACAATATTAATTTGCCAGACGGAAATTCCGTTGTTTAACTATGAACCAGACCAATTTAAGTCCCGGGGATAATAGATAAGTTAGAAGAGTGTGGCAGCTTATTCGTTGGTTGCGTGAGAGAGATAGCTGCAACAGAGGGCGTTAGAGAGAGACAGGTTATGTAGGTTAGAATTTCATATAAAAATAGAGCAGAATAATAATTAAAGTAAAATGAGATGACAACAACTGATAAAAAATATTATTAGCAAAATAAAACAAATTATTTATTTTAAATGTGTAGAAAATGAAACATAAAATGTAATTCAGAATTTTTATTGAATAATTCTGTCACAATAAAATGCTATATCGTCAGTATCATCGTCACTGCTATCATCTTTATCACTCCTTATATCATTATTATTATCAGTCCTTATATCATTATTATTATTGTATTCAGATGTATCGTCATTTTCTAGGACCTGAGTATATGTAAAAAAATTTTAAAAAAATTAAATAAAAATATTATTATTTTTTAAATTTTATTATTCTACCATTTTTGTCTGAACAAAAAACACATTTTTCTTTTTCCGCAATCATCACGATAAAATTCTGCTTTATTTTATTTTATAAAAACAAGCAAACATAAACACTCATGTGGTCGACGCCAACTTAAAAAATAGCAGCTGTGATTGTTTTACTGTTATCTCTTCTAACTCACCTATTCTCCCCGGGACTTCAATGGGTCTGGTTCCTAGTTAAACAACGGAATTTCCGTCTGGAAAATTAATATTGTATTCTTTGATTATAGAACTATATCATATTAAAATTACAGCTATACTAAAATGGTTTGAAAAATATTATTTTTTAAATACTTCAATTAGATCTGGCGCAATGTTAGCAACAACGAAACTGTCTGGCAACTATAAATTTATAATGCTAAAAAGACATAGAAAATTATATAAAAAAAAACAAATGTCTTAAAATGATTTCAAAATATCCACTTTTTACCTGTACAGGCGAGATGCGCACAGGTAAACGCAACCGCTCCCAGGTGCCAGACGTACCGCATCCCTACCTAACTTCAATAAGAAAGAGAAATATCGAAAAACCAGCCGACCTAAAATAAACTTTTTTGTGACGTTGCTAGCTCTTAGACTATATGGTTGATTCGATTCTTGAAGTTGTTGATATTTGGAGCTTGAATAGCTTCTTCCGGGAGTGAGTTCCAGGTGTTAAATGCTCTGCTGGTTAGGAAGTGCTGACGTTGCGGTCGACAGAAAATTTCGTGTGAGAGCTTCAGTTTGTTGCCGCGTAGTTGCTCACCAGAATTAAGTTGGTAAAGCGCAGACATAAAAATTTTCCGGTGTTAATGCGATATAATTATATCAGGTCTCCGCGTGCTCGTTCTGTAACTAGTCTGGGAATGTTGAGAGCTTGAATTCTCTCCTCGTACGATAGTTGCTGTAGACCTTTGGGTATTTTTGTGGCTCATGTTTGGACAGATTCTAATAGCCGAATGTCTCTTTGGAGATATGGCGCTCAGACAACGACTGTAAATTAAAGGAGTGGGCGAATATAGGAGAGATACACTGTACGGAAAAGAGAGGGAGTACGGGAAACGACCTTCGGACTAAATATATAATTTTATTCGTTTTTTTGACTGTTTTAAGAGTGTGCGAGGACCATTTGACATTTGAGGTAATAACTACCCCCAGATCAGTAACTGAGCATACACGTTCTAAGGCCGTATTTTATATGAAGTAGTGACACTTGGGGTTCTTATTTCCAAGGTGAAGAACCTGGCACTTTGCTGAATTAAATGGCAATAACCAATATGCCCACCACTTTACATATTTATCTAGATCACTTTGAAGGCGAGAGTGAGTTAGTGTTGTAGATTTTTAGGTAATCGGCGTACATTTGCTTTTCAGATCAAAGAAGGTCTATGAGGTCGATGATAAAAATGGTGAATAAAATTGGGCCAATTACGCTTCTTGAGGAACTCCACTAGCAGCTGTTTGATGTTCTGAGTAACAAGAACCCACTCTTACTTGAAATGTTCGATTGGTTAAATACGCATTTATACAGGTTAGAAAGTAGCCTTTGATCCCGTGATGATCCAATTAAGCGAATAACCGTCTGAATGCAACTCTGTCGAACGCTTAAGCAAAATCGAAGATAATAACATCTACTGGAGTTGAAGAATCGATGTATTTAGTTCAGTAATTTGAAGCTAGCAGCAGATTCGAAACGACAGATCGGAAAATGGGTAAATCCACAAACTATTAGATGTACTCGTATTCATAATCATGGTTACCATGAATGTGTGGTTCGTAAGAAACCATACATTTCAGAAAAGAATAGAAAATCTAATATAGATTTTGCGCAGAAGTATTTAAAAAAGGAGAAGGATATTGGTATAACGTCATATTTTCTGATGAATCCAAATTTAATTTATTTGGACCAGATATTAGGCAAATGGTATGGAGCAAGGCGAAATCAGGATTGGATAAAGAAAACCTGTGTCCCGCTATGACACACGGTGGAAGATTTGTGATGGTGTGGGGTTGCTAATCAACAAAAATAATTTATTTGTGTTTATTGGAGATATTATGGACAAAACTACATATTTGAGTTGGAACAAAATCTGACAAAAGGTACAATCCATATGGATATTGATTATTTTTTTAAATTTTACCGGGTAAATGATCCAAAGCATAGTACCTTCCTTGTATGTGAATGGCTACTATATAATGTTCCAAAAATCATAAAAATCCCTGCACAATCATTGGACTTCTCCCCAGTCGAAAATGTCGGGAACTATTTAAAACCAGTGGCGAAGGGAAACCTCCACTAGCCCTCCCATAAAAAAAAATAATAAAAAAAAAATTAATTTAAAATTATTTTTTTTAATATTTAGATAAATCTTCAAAAATACATCAAATTATGTTCTATACAAATTTTTGTCCAAGGCTTGGTTTACCAGTTACGAATTTTTTAAAATTTTAATGTTTAATAACTTCCGTTTCCGGTTTTGGATTTTAATAAAAAACAATAGGGTTCTTCCCAGTTATTAGGAGAATTTTTTAGTACCAGAACAAATTCTTTAAGTTAAACCATTTTTGAGTTATCGTGTATACACACAGACACACACACATACGGACGGCACTTCGAAAATAGGTTTTTTGGATTCCCTGGACCATGAAACGTGGTCATCAGTCAAAATCTCGACATCGAAAATTTTTGCGATTACAATACTTGCCCCTTATACATGTATATTAAGTATATTAAGGTCGGGCAAGTAAAAAGGTAGAAAACACCATTACAATTAAACAAAAACTCCTGGATATTTTACAGGCCGAGTGGAAAAAATGTATATTATACTATATCCCAGAAAGAGCGATAGCAATAAAATTTATTATTTGTAAAAAGTTATTGTTTTTTTCACACAGAACCGGCACACAATATATGTATAGTTCGAAACGAAATATTGTTAAGAAACAACCAAGTGTGCCGCACATCTTATATGGGAATACGAACTAGGGTTAAACACAATAGATCATAAAAATTTTACCCTAAAATTTTGAAGAAAAATATGGTCACAGGCGTGCGTTTGGGGATTTACTCAATTTTTGTTGGAATACTATTAAAATTTCAAAACAATAATCATGTTTGTATGAAAAATATTATTTTATTAAATTAATATCAAATTAAATTATTACCAAATAGCCATTATCAAATTACAAATTACATTATTATCTATATGTTCACAATTTATTATATTTTACCTATCCTAACCTAACCTAGGCCTCGTCGTCATCGAATTCGGAAGAGGAGTCATCTTGTTCTACAGATATCATAACAGGTTCTATGATATCATCCATTATTTTATCAAGTTCCCACATTCTTTTCTCTTCTTTAATAACGTGTTCAACGCATTTTCGCCAATTTTCATTTTTAATGGCCTGCATCAAAAGTTTCCGAACATCGTTTAACTTAAAAATTGTGTTGTTACGTGCTACTTCACCTTTCACATAGGCCTACACTAGCTCTATCGAATTTAGTTCACAATGGTACGGTGATAATCTAAGCGGAGTAATCCCACTCGAGGCACATAATTCATCAACAATGTATCTAACGAATTTTTGTTTATGTAGATTCGCTATGGCTAATAGTTCTTGTTTAACCATTGTTTCGTCAAATTGTATATGCTTCGATGTTAGCCAGTTTGCAATTTCTCCTTTTCTCCATGCTGTTGTAGGCAAGTTCTCCACTCTTCTAGAATGATAACTAGCATTATCCATAATTATTACAGCACCTTGAGGTATAAAGGATAACATTTGTTCGAAGTACTCTTCAAATACATTCGCATTCATATCTTCGTGATAATCCCCTGTATGCTTCGATTCAAATACTAGTAAACCCTCGCTTTTCCTACGCCCGTCATAGTTGAGCACATTTCTACTACACTTTCCACACTCCAAGTAGGGTTTTGATGTCTTAGAGCATTATGTACATTCAAAATTATAATTTTTTCATTAGCAGACAACGCGCTAACTTTCAGTCCTTTTGCCGGAGTAAAACTCGAAGTTGCCATTTTCGTAACTGATTTCTATAATAGTTAGAAAATAACTGAAATAAATACTAGTATTTTAAGTTACCCTTTTAACTTGCCCCCCCTTGCTATGGCTACTTCGCTTCCAAACGACCAATCAGAAAGCAATAAGTTGTGGCGTAGCTTAATATAAGTAATTAAGTAAGTAGCTTAGAATGCCCATCAAGTCCCTTACCTGAAGCTACGGAGTTGATGAGTAATGCGATTATATTAGATTAACAAGTAGAAAATTACTAAATTAACCAGAAAATGATAAATAGTTATATAGAAATACACAAAACCAATTTAAACGTGTTTAAAATGTGAACGCCACTGGTAACTGCCTGACAAAAAGATTTATTACTATCGCTCTATCTGAGATAGACTATAATTACCTTATTTTTGAAATCTAATAATCATCTAATGTATTATTTCTTGTATCTCAACATTTGTTAACAATCAAAGATTATATTAAAAATAAAATTTAGAATAGAAACGTGCTTTTAACAAGTTATAAAAACGAAAATTATTTATTTATATACCTGTCCGAATATTTTTGTGATTCACTGTATATTCCACTGCATCATGAGTTTCAAGAAGGCAACACCGCCGCTAAAGCATATGTATCAATTTGCTCTGTTCTTGGTGAAGATGTGTTTTAACAATATCCCAAATATTTATTTATTTATTTTTATTTATTTATTTATTTATTTTACAGTTTTTTAGGAAAGCCAACAGTAGACCCTATAACTGGCTTCCACGAATTATTGTAATTGTGTTACATATCTTACAATTTTTTTTACATATTTGTACACATTAATTTAGATTAATAACAATAATATTAAAAAAAAAGAAAAAATAAACTACAATACGTATGTTTCTTAGAAATTAAATATTGGATTTTATTTTGTTTTTAAATTGTTGCAAGGGTAAGCTAAATAAGTCTAAATGTAGAAAATTATTATTATAAGTTGACATAAGTCTATTAATAGGTGAGTTTTTGTAACAGTTAGTGTGACATTTTGGTAATTTAAAAAGTGCGCTTGATCTGGTAGATTTAACGGGAGCTAAAAAGTTGATATTTGAAAGAAATGTTTGGGAATCGATTAAATTATTAACTATTTTAAAAAGAAATATCATATCGGTCTGGTATCTTCTGTTTTGTAAAGATTCGTAATCAAGTAATTGTAAGATATTTAAGTAAGTAGAGTAGCCAATATTTAATTTGTAACAAACTGTAGACATGAATTTTTTTTGAACAGATTCTATTAAATTAATATTTTTATCATACATTGGATTCCAAATGACTGAACAATATTCTAATTGAGATCTAACTATGGAATTAAATAACAATGTTAAAGTTTCCTTCGTGTGAAAGGGCTTAGTAGATCTAATTACAAAACCTAAGAGTTTATAAGCCTTTTTTCTTATGTTGTCAATATGATCATTAAACAATAGCTTAGAATCGAAAAGTATGCCTAAATCTCTGACTGTTGTCTTGGTTATTAAATTTATACCATTTAAACCATAGTTAAATTTCAATATATTTCTATTACGTGTGAAGTTGACCACACAACATTTATCAATATTTAAGCTCATATCATTTTCTAAGCACCATTTATGAAGTCTTAATAGATCTTCTTGCATTTTATAACAATCTGTTGTCGTTTCAATAACTCTATAGAACTTCAAATCGTCAGCAAATAATAAATTGAAGGAAAATTCAAAACATTTATAAATTGAGTTTATATATAATATAAACAAAATAGGCCCCAAGTGCGAACCCTGAGGTACTCCCGATTTAACTGAAATTCTACGAGATATGAAACCATTACATACAACAAACTGTGACCTATTTCTAATGTAACTATCAAGCCATCGTAATAGGGAACCATGTATGCCGTAACTCGTTAATTTTAATGTAAGTAAAAAGTGATTTATTCTATCAAACGCCTTGCTAAAATCGGTATAAATTACATCAACTTGTTTCTTGTTGTCTAATGCATTGCTCACAAATTCAGTGAAAGGTATTAAATTGGTGAGTACTGATCTGCCACTGTAGAAACCATTTTGTTGTGGAATAATTATTTGATTTAAAATAAATTTGAGATTATCGACTATAAGGGATTCGAAAATTTTAGCAAAAACTGGTAATATAGATATGGGTCTATAATTAGTGACGTTATTTTTTACACCGGATTTAAATATTGGCGTAATGAATGATATCTTCCATATATCAGGAAAGACTCCATTCTCCAAAGATTTTTTAAATAAAATATGAAGCGGGTAAGCTAAATAATATGCACAATTCTTAATAAATATGGGATGAATTTTGTCAGGTCCACAACCCTTTTTTATGTCAATTTGAATTAGTTTATTGAGAATTTCGTTTTCACTTATTTTTATTGAACTTAAGTTGATATCATTATCGTTAGGCAAAGCGTCTAATGAATGCGGTTGTACATTAGAGTCCACATACATAGATTCGAAATAATCGGCAAAGAGATTGCATATATCATTCCCTTCTAGACTCTCATTATTGCCATAGTGCATAACATTAGGTATATTATTATTAGTTTTTAAAGTTTTTGTGTAATTCCAAAAATGTTTTACATTAGATTTAATTTTTGTTTCAATAAAATTTATATGTTGCTTAAGATCTATATTTGCTTTAATTTTAACTCTCTGACGTAATATAGCAAATGAGTTGTAATCATCCAAATTATTATAACGCTTCCATTTTTTATGAAATTTATTTTTTTCTTTCAACATTTTTATTAGTGAACTAGAAAACCATTTTGGATATTTAATATTAGCTTGAGAATATAATGGAGTACAGCAATTAATTAAATTATACAAAATTTTATAAAAAAGATCAGTGCTCTCATTGACGTCCAGTTCATTTAGTGCTTCGTCCCATCTGACAGCAGACAGTTTATATATAAGTGATTCATAATCACACTTTCTGAAATTGTAAGACTTTTTATTCAAATTTCGACATTTTTAAGTTGCAAAATCGTATTTTCCAAATATTCTTTAGAAAATGGTTCATATATTTTCTATTATTTATACTAGCTATCAGGAGAACATTGTTATGTGTTGATAGTTCATCTATATATGTCAATCATACTGACTTCCAATACTACATAGTTGTATACAAAATGGAGAGGTCCGATGAATTTTTATTCAAGATTAATCTGAATTCTTCTAAACAAGGTCTGAAACAAAGCTTATCAATTGAACAGTTTTGTTTTCATATTGAAGATTGTTAGATCAACCATGTGATATTTATTAGGCTGTATAGACACAAATAGCCTTTGATGCAGTGCATACAGATTTGTGATCAAAATCGGTTGTAATGTTAAAATTAAGATCGGTGGCATAGAACTTTCTAATTATACACCACACTTTTAAAAATTTTAAGTTTGACACAGTAAAACAAACATTTTTAATATTTGGTTAGATTGAGATTAAATATTTTATTTTTTTATTAAAACCTAAAATACTTACAACTATATCGTTACTTTTATCCATATTTAGATTTTTAATTATTATTGTGCCACAGTGATAGCAACCAGACTAACTAAATATAATTGAAGAGTTTGGGGGAAAAGGGTAATAAACCACATGTTGAAAACTTGCAGAAATATAATTTTAAAATATTAAATGAATTCCTGGAATAATTTATTTAACAAAAAAATATTTCCGTTTTTTGAACTGCCTTGTTAAATTAATATATAAATTCTTAGTTCAGAATATGATATATATGTTGTCCAATTTCACATATATCTTATTTAGTGATAAAATGTGGCTTACTACCCTTTCCCCCAAGCTCTTCAATTGTAAATACATACTGTGAAATTATTCACATTTCGGTATTTGGCGCGTACTCGGCAAAATGCAGTACTTGTCGTATTATAGTGTGGCTAATTTCACAGCCTTGGGCAGTATTGCAATGTATTCGTACCGGGAATATAGAACTATGGCCAGCGTTAGAGTACGACGCAAGAGAAGTTGAATGCCCAAGAAGTGAAAGCGCTGCGGTATACGGTAGCGCTACGGTATAAAACAAACATTCCTAACAGCATGTTTGTAAGATTTAAAGATTTAAATTAAAAATGAAATAATAATTTTAACATCTTTAAATAAAATTTTAAAATATTAAGATTTAAAAATATAAAAGGATATAATATAAAAGCTGCCCTTGGCTTTGACAAAGATTGCTATTAATTCTTCTTTGCTTTACCAAAGACGAAACATGATAGTATTTAAATAAGTAAACAAAATAATAATAATAATTGCGGGCAAACCTAGCTGGTACTGGCGAGACTACAACCCCCCTTCTTTAATAATGAAAATTCGCAAACTCGCCAGATAAATATCTCTCCACGTAAACACACCAATACGTCAACTACTCGAAAGTTTACCATGAACTAAATTTGTAGGAGATAAAAGTGTTAAGTACGGTCTGTAACGCATGTTCTACTTGCACCCCTAATGAGGTCGTATAGAAGATAGAAGAGTCATTTCAGATAATTATTCTGACCGAAGCATAGGTTATCGTTGAATCCTGAAGTCAGATAGAATTAGAATTTACTAGTGAGAACTAGTTTTGACTAAAGTTGTTATTCAAAACTAGTTTTGAAAATGAGTACATTCGGCTTCGACAAGTGAAAAGTAGTATCTTCGCTTTTGTACCACCCGAAAATGTGTACGGATGGTAACCCTAGTTGCTTTCAACTCAATGTTTGAAGTAAATTGCTTGCGGCCAAAACATTTACACAAAACTGATTAATTAACTTTTCTATTATAGTTTTCGTAAAATAATATATACTCTTCTTAGGTTTTCAAGAATGAATAAAATTTATCAACCTCATTATCGAAGCAAGAGATCTTCAAAGTCAGGAACCAAAAGCAAAAAGAAGAAGTTTCTAAGTCCAAAAAACGAGACAGCGGCAGTCCATTCACGAACTAAAAGGCAGAATGGGTTAGGAAGTGGCGGGCAAACACTTTGCCAAACACGTGCCCAGTTTATCATGCCCAAAGCGGCGGTGAACAAGGAGGGCAACTGGATGTACGTAGTGAACTTACAGGAGGTGGATAACAGGCTCACTCAACTTGTTAAGAGTGAAACTTGTGCGTAAGTATAAATTTTCTTGTAAATACATTATATTATTATATCATTTTACTTAGGAAATACATTAGTTTCGTTCTTTTAGTACTCTTAATCTGCATTCACAGTTTAAATTAGTAGACTATACACTATGAGTTGTTCTCTGTAGATTGTCACTACTAAGCTTGTAATATGGTAACCAGAGCCGGCGCTAGCTCTTTTGGCACCCGGGGCAAACTCACCAAACTGCACCCTTATTTAGAATATGCACTGGCGTACCGAAGAGGGGAGTTTAGGTGCTCAAAATCTTATTTAAAACATATTCTCTTGATTTAGATGGTTGCAATTTAAATATTTTAACATTTTAACCGTATACTAGTCATGGCTAAGTAAATTTGTTAATACAGTGGAACCTCGACTTACAAATCTCTCGATATACGAACATTCCGAGATACAAACTACTTTCATATCCTGTTTTGACCTCTAGATACGAACTGTGATGTTTTTCTTTTCAAATGAATTAAAGCCTGTTTACACTATACTTTTTTAAACTTTTTTCCCTATTACTAGAAACATGCTACTAACAGGCTACTACTACAGGCAAAAAATCGGAAACTCCTGAGCCACAAAACCAGACAAAAGAAAATTGTTCTTTTTTACAATATATGGAAGATGATTTTCATACTAATCATGTAAAACAGAACATTTTATAAATAACAATTAATATGTAATAGTATACAAAATACATATTTATAGTGAAATAATGTTCCTTCTCACTCATCCTCCATTTCTTGGCATTTTCTTCATTTAGTTGAGAATATATATTTTTTTTTATATTTTGGATATTTTTTGTGATTTTTTAATCTGGGAACGGATTAATTGATTTCCCGTAAGTTATAATGGCAAACTGGGTTTCTACCTTAGATACATACTTTTTAGGATACGAACCGCGGTCGGGAACAAATTAAGTTTGTAAGTCAAGGTGCCATTGTATGTGTAAATGTGCCACCAAAATCAGTTATAAATGTCTTAAGATGTTTAAGAAAGTTAATACAATCTAAAAGAAGACTGAATATTATTATATAATCAATAAATGTGTACATCTTTAAACTCAATTTTATATTTAATATGTACAAGATTGATATAGAAATGAAAATTTATAATTTCTATTATAATTTATATTATCTAAATAAAAATAGAAAAACTTAATAAAAACGTAGAATATGTGTATTTAAGCGTCTGTTTTGGCGCCGTGGGCCTGTGCCCCTATCGCCCCTGCTTTTCACCGCTGCTGATGGTAACGCAAGTGACCATTTTCAAACTTTATAGTTAGTGCGCTGTTCAGTGGCGCACCCAGTAATTTTTTTTGGTGGGGGCCCGGAAGGCAAAATTATGAATAAGGTTCTCACTTCTAAATTACTAGCTATCAGGAGAACATTGATATGTGTTGATAGTTCATCTATATATGTCAATCATACTGACTTCCAGTACTACATTGTTGTATACAAAATGGAGAGGTCCGATGAATTTTTATTCAAGATTAATCTGAATTCTTCTAAAATTACTCATTAGTGATAATCTAAAAAAAAAGGTCCTCGTTTCGGAAATAGAGCAATGAACTAAAAAAAAAAAAAAAATGATGTGATGTGTGAATTTTTAAACATTGCAGAGTTTCGCAGGTATATAATAAGTGAAAGCGGCATGCTGAGTGTGTAGGACAAATTTGTTTTGTAGTAATCACGGCAAAATGAACAATGTTTTTAAAATAATTTATCGTCTGTTAATCTAAGAGCTTCAAAAACAAATTTTATGTTAAAATATTTTTTTGTTAATTTTAATTCGAATACCTAATACCATTATTTAGGTTTCTAAATATGTGCAGTATTTTTTTATATAGCAAGTTTCATTAAGATTTTGAAAAATGCACCTAAGGCTTCCATTGGTTGTTTTAAGTCATATGCTCCGCCCCTCTGGTTTCGTATACATGACACATAGCATGAAAATATAATTCCAACAATTTCAACTGGTTATTAAATTTACGCTCTTAAAAATTAAATGCAACATTTGCAAAAATATAACTAGAATTTTGACAAAATACTTTAAACAAAATAAAAATACAAAAAAAAAACAGAAAAAATAAAATTGCCCCGAGACCGGATCGAACTTTAGTTTGCAAATAAGAACGCAAGCATGCTAACCATTACACAATCAAAGCGTGCTGGTTTATTGTGTTACATAAGTTATTAAATATTTTACATGGTCAAGCAAAAAACAAAAAATACGTTATTTTCTGAAAACATAATCTGATCAAAAATTCATGTTGTACTATTCCGGTTCACACCAATCTACATTACTTAGAATTTTTTCAGATTTTTAGTTTAAACCATCTAGGCTACAGTTGTGAGACAATTTTTTTTTTGCACAATTTTGGCAAAAATCGCATCAAAATAATTTATTTTGCAAAAATAAAATTTTGATCGTAAATCCACGTACTAAGGGCTTTCATTTGATACCCTACTCAGAATTTAATTATTTGTTTTTTCCGATGTACATATATTTGTTTATATTTTTAGAGGGATATGTTTTTCAGATGTTTTAGTATTTTTCCTATGTGCGGGTCAAAAAGTTGTATATGCATGCCAAATTCTCTAGGTTTAACCGTTTGGCTACAATTTTTATTGAACAGACAGACAGACAGACAGACGACAAAATGACGGTATAAGGATTTTTTGGTCATACCTACAAAACCCTAATAAGGTCCTCACTTCTAAAATACTCCTGACGATGGTTTTTCTAGTGTGTTTGTAGGTTTTTATTTTTATTTCCTTATATCTTAGGAGGGCCCGGGCCCCTCCCCTCGGTGCGCCACTGGCGCTGATTTAATGAGACAGACATATAAACACACAACAGCTATCTCACTTCACATAACCTAAAAAAATACTGTCGCATAAATTTCAACAAATTTCGGAAATCAAGAAACGAAAAAGAATGGCTGTAGTTGCGGCTATAATTTCGTCATTAAAATTTAGTAAGAAACCACGATCGCGCTGATGGGTTTCGTAAAAAGGCACATAAATTCATTTATTCTTTCGTACTTGGTTTGAAAAAACATAGATGTCACAACATTCGTTACGCATTTCATAACGGTATACGCTTTCATTAAACCTTAAAACTGTCTATTAAATTTATCCACAACGAACAACGTATAGTCAACTAATTTTACAGCATAAATTTATGCTTTCACACGTAAATTTGCCGGTCCAGCCAGCGGCACCGGTAAATATAGCCGACGTTGATCTCAACAAATCGGATGCCGGACTGGCATCTCTTTTTCAGGGTTTTGTATGTATTACCAAAAAACCCTTATACCGACATTTTGTCGTCTGTCTATCTGTCTGTTTGTCTGTCTGCCTGTTCGGTAAAAATTGTAGCCAAACGGCTAAAGCTAGAGAGTTGAAATTTGGCATGCTTATACAACTCTTTGACCCGCACATAGTAAAAATACTAAAACATCTAAAAAACATATCCCCCTAAAAATATAAACAAATATATGCTCATCGAAAAACAATATATTTTTTTATGTAGGGTATCAAAAGAAAGCCCTTGGTACGTGGATTAACAATCAAAATTTTATTTTTGCAAAATAAATTATTTTGACGCGAATTTTGCCAAAATTGTCCCACACCCTGTAGCCCAGATGGTTTAAACTGAAAATCTGAAAAAATTCTAAGTAATGTACATTGGTGTGAACCGGAATAGCACAACAGGAATTTTTGATCAGATTATGTTTTCGGAAAATAATGCATTTTTTGTGTTTTTTACTAAAATATGTAAAATATTTAATCCGCTATTTAACACAGTAAACGTGTGAACATCCATAGTCCAGTGGTAACGTTCTCGCTTCGTAAGTTGCAAACTACTGTTCGATTTCCGTCAATTTTTATTTTTTCTGTTTTTTTTTTGCATTTTTATTTTGTTTAAATTATTTTGTCAAAATTCTAGTTATATTTTGGCAAATGTTGCATTTAATTTTTAAAAGCGTAAATTTAATAACCAGTTGGAAGTGTTGAAATTATAATTTAATTCTATGTTTGAATGTATACGAAATCAGAGGGGCGGAGTTTATGACTTAAGCAACTAATGAACCTTGCTATATAAAAAAAATACTGCAAATATTTAGAAACCCAAATAATGGTATTAGGCATCCGAATTAAAATTAATAAAAAAATATTTTAACATAAAATTTGTTTTGGCATCGCAAATAATCATCATTTACTTACTAAATACTTGCGAAAGTCTGAAATGTGTGAAAATTTACACTTCACATAAATTTTTATTTTAAAAGACAGATGAAAATACAAGTGATAATCTAAAAAAAAAGTTCTCACTTCTAAAATACAAGTGTTGACCAATAAAAAACGGCCTTCCTTTTTAAAATACAAGTGATAACAAAAAAAAAGTCTTCACTTCTAAAATACAAGTGATGACGAAAACAAAAACGCACGATGGCGCCCCTCAGGCCTCGCGCCCCTGGCACTTGCCTCGATGCCAGGGCGTTGCTACGGCTCTGGTTAGAACCGGTGCCGGAGTAAGAAAGAAATCTATATTAATAAAATTGGAGGCTATATCTGTTTTTTTTTCGCCGCATATTTGGTTTTTACACGTTTCAGATGATTATAAGACAATATCCTCAAAAAATCAGTTTTTGTCTATTTATCTGTCTGTCTATCCGAGCTTTACGCAAAAATGGCTGGACATATTTTCACGTAATATAAGCACGGCGGTAGAGTAAAATCAGAATTCAAACATAATCTATAAAGCATCTCAAATCTTTATTCTAGTGGGGTGTTTCTCGGTTAAAACTGTTTATTAAGATACTCGAAATATCCTCCTTATTAAAGTCCATTCACGATAAATTTGAGATGACGTCACAATTGAAAAACTTGACTTGTTGCTACTAGGCTAATTCTCAAAAAAATTAGGTTATATCGAACAATTTGTAAAACGAGATTGAAAACCTGTATTTCATATGGAGGAAAGGAGTTAATGTGAATTATGAAGCAGATTAGTATATTCTGTAACAAGGTTGGAATGAGAAAATTCGATGCGAGTGGAACATTCTGAGCACGAGCCGCAGGCGAGCGTGAGGAACCACGAGAACCAGAAAGAAAAAAAATAACAAATAATTATTTTAACAAACATTTTATCTTAACAAATAATTTATATTACATAACAAATGAATCAATTAATTAAACTAATTTATTTTATTTATTATTTGTTTAATTTTAATTTAATTTGCCGCACATCGGCCACTATTTTAGGTTAGGATGTTATGTTGCATTTATTTAATGTAAACGTTGCATATATCTTAATGTAACCCTACGAAAACAAAAGACAACTAGCATGGAATAGTTATTCCATAACAAGTGATGGAATGAAATACACGCAAAATGCGTAAGAAGATAAGTGCTTTAGAATAACATTCCAACTCTTGTGTTGGAATATTAACTTTCTGTAGTCAAAATTGGTTTTAGAATTGGTAAATTCAGGAGTAGTCGTGGAGAAAAGTTATTTCCAACCGTTTTGTCGTAAAATTTATGGTTTAAATTATATTAAGTGTATAGTATAATGTTAAATATCATATATACAAATCTAAATAAAATTAGATGAAAATTTCAGTGTCTGAGAATCATCAAAAATAATTGTTAGAAATGTTTCCTGTTCTTTTCATCCTTTTTGTACAATTTATTTTAATTTTTCGCCCGCTGTGTGACAGACAAAAAGATCGGAAATTTTATTAATTTTTGAGATGCTGACAGAGCCGCAGTGTGGGGGGGGCGGAGGGGTCGACGGCTCTGGGCGCACTAAGGAAAAGGGCGCTGACGAGCTTGACTAAGGGGCGCCATTAGGAAGGCGAGGACCTTTTTTTTTGCTCTTTACTTGGAATTTGGGAGGTGAGGACTTTTTTTTTTTGCTCATCACTTAAGTTTTGGAGGTGAGAACCTTGTTTTTATTTGCCAAGGGCGCCAAAACACGGCTTTGCCTCTAGTGCAAGTTTTCCTTACTGCGGCTCGAGATGCTGACGTCTAATTCTGGAGCAACTCGCTAAAACGTTAATAAATAATTATTTTTCGAAAAATATTCAAGTGCAAAGATCGCAGATATAAACAAAAATTAATACTTACATCTGTTTGCGGCTACTAAGAGCTTTCAGCATTTTTATTATAATAATATTTGATAAAATTCAAAATAAAACGTGAGCATAACTTCACTCGCTCTAACGTCAAACAAATACGACAAAAGGCGGTTTGAAATGTGACAACGTCGGAAAGGGATACCAATCTATAGATGACACATGTAACAACTGATACCCTTTTCACACTAGAACTTTAAGACGAGTGAACTTAAAGTTCCCCGATGTTTAACATGCTTTCACACTTGATGTTTAAATCTCTGGTGTTGTCATCAGCTACAGTAATTTTGTCCTTAAGTTACTGTCATGAAATTACCAGTTTTGAACTGTCTGCGCAGACGCACATTATTTGTGATACATTATAAATTATTATAAACAAATATGGATATTTCATTTCATTCTACAATAAAGACACTACAATATAGAATATATTACACCTGTATTAACATGTAAGTCGATACATTTTATCTCAATTATTGTAGCTCTGTATTTTATTAAACACATTATTAAAATAAATAATTTTATTATAAGAATAAGTATAAACTTCTTATAACGTCGATATAATACAGTATTCTTGTTTATGATTATATAAAATGTTAACAGCACAAATTCAAGGAGTATTTTTTTTATAATAGAAATTAAGTTGGCAATGCGGAAGAAGTTTAAGACGCAGATCTCTGTCTTAAACATCGCTTGTATTTAGACGAGGCCATACGGTTTCACATTAGCGTTTAAAGATACATTCACTATAACATCAGATCTTAAAGTTCTAGTGTGAAAAGGGTATGTGTAATGCTAAAAATTTGGTATGTTTCATTTTAACATTCGCAATTAAATGAACCAAGTGTGACGTCATCTCATTTTTATCGTAAATGTACTTTATTGACTTTTTTATTGAAAAATGTATGTACTAAAAATTGTTTACAATAAGAAACGATTTTTTTTCTACAACTAAACTACATATTATCACTTATAATACATGATTTGTTAATTAATCTAGTACGTTCCATTACTTGTTTATTCATTACGATATAATCACCTAGATGATAATACGGTCACGACAACTTCAAAAATCAATTATAATTGAAATAACTAATTTGCGAGAAGAAAATTCACGAATTTTGATTTATTAAATTATTTTTGTACATATTAAAGGTCGTAGAAAAAGTATAGTGTCAAACTCGCACAGAATGCTCATATCCCACTCCTATGAATTAACAACACTCGCCAAGGCTCGTGCTCTAAATTTTCATACTCGAGGGATAAGTATCATTCTGTGCTCGTTGTATAATATACTATTGTTCTATGAATTATTCAGTTAGATGAATATATGGTGAGTAACGGGGGGACAGCTTGGCAGCCTAAAACTAAAATCTACATATATCACCATTATTAAAAACTTAACAGCAAATCATATAAAACAAAAATAGTTTATAATAAGAAAACAAATCTTTTATTTTAATGCATTTTTTTATTTAGATGAATATTTGGGGAGCTATAGAGGGGGACTTACCGGCAAAAACATATTTAACAAAAATTGTTTATAATAAGAAAGTAAATCTTTTTTGTTCTGTATGCTTTTTCGATTGGTTGAAAATTGGGAGTTACGGGGGTACAACCTAAAATTAAAATCTGGAAATATGAGGAAACATTTTTTTTTCTTCCCTTCAATGCAGTTTTTATATAGATATATATTTGGAGAGCTATTGGATGTGCTACCTAGAAACGAATCATCATCATTTATTATTTATTTAACATTGAAAATATATAGAAAGAAAGGGTCGTTTAGAATAAAGAAACTATTATTTTCTGTTCTATTTGAAATTGAAATATCTCATTTATCATTTACATTACAGAAAAAATATATATTACAAAAGCTAGTAATATACCTAATAGCTATAAAATATTATGGTTATTCGGTGACCACATCTGATTTTATAAAATTTAATCAAGGAATAATAACGATTATACATAAAAATAATTGTAAAAGGCTGGAGGCGTAATAAGGCAAGAACAGAAATTTTTGGAGTGTAACATGTGTTTATAATATGAAACACACGTGGAAATTGCTATATACATTGGTCCCTGCTTAAATTGGTTCCGTATAAACGCATAACCATCTGCGCTTAGTTATTATCAACATTAAAATTAATAAGCACATCTCATTTTTAAATGGGTCATTTGGCGAACACTCCATACCTTTTTATTTGTTTAACAACATTTGTGATCCAAAATGAAAGAAAAATATGACGCTTGTTATAAAATATAATCATAAATAGCAAATTTTAGCAGCAAACTCCATGTACACGTCCAAATTAAGCTCTAATCTATTTTTTAAATATTTTTAATTATTTAATATTTTAAAAACGCTGAATAGGGTTCTGATATGTCCAATTTACCAGTTGTATTAGTGTAAATTTAGCAGAAAATAACCTCACTCTCTCCATCGTCATTCCCTAAGTATATTTATAGTTTTTAAAATTATAGCGAAAGTTGTAAAGGCAACAATTCCGCGCATATATCTCTCCAAAATTATATAATATTCAAAACATAACTGTCAAAATTAAAGTTTCTGTCAACTTAGTAGTTTTAAGTAAAATGCAATCGTCTCTATTTATGGTTATCAGTTTTATGCGGTTTTGAAGTTATGTGGTCCATTAAATTCGCAGATTCCCTTTCAATATAACTTACAGTTTATAGTAAAAGAGCAATGCATTATTTTGCATTTACATACGAGTAGTAACTGTGTAAGCAGTAAGTATTTGAAATGTTTAATGAACAATTTTTTATGTTAATAGTTGTTTCATTTTCTATTTATGTGCGATTTTTTTATGTGCAATATTCTGTGAAACGTATCTACCGCATAAAAAGAGACTCGACTATATATGCGATCTACAGAAAATCGTGAAACTTAAGCTGCATTCAGAGCTCTAAATTAACAGGTTGTAGAATGTTCTTTGTTAGCTGTAAGTTATGTTTCTACGCATTCTTATAATGTTGTACGTTCGTAGCAAGTTAGAAATTAATATGTTACGAATAGTCCATATGCGTTTTTCGAAACCAACTATTTAGCTTCGTAAAATGTTTTATATCTATTATCGTTCTTATAATTCTGTTGTCTTAGATTTTAACTACCTAATTACCTAAATTGATCATATTGACTATCCGTCTTTGTAATTTTGAGCAAGATTTGTTAGTGATGACATTATGTTAGGTTATGTAAAGGCATACGATAACTACGGTGTCACTGACAGAATGCGATAGCCAATGTGTTTAAATGTCTGTCTCATTAAAACAGAGCTTCGAACCGGAACTGAACCGAAAACCGAAAAAAAACGTTATTTTTGTCGGAATGAAAACCGGAACTGAACCGAAAAAAAAATATTGGTTTATTTCGGTTCAGATAATGTTTATGTGAGTGAATATAAAATACATTTTATTTAAGATTATTACCGACCGCCAACATATATAAGGGAGGTATTGTGATCATACCGATTTTGACATTTCGAGATTTCGATGGATCTCCACGAATTGAGGTCCCCCCATAACGTTTTGACTATTTTTAGCATGATGTCTGTCGGTCTGTCTGTCCGTCCGTCTGCCTGTCTGTCTGTCTGTCCGTCTGTCCGTCTGTCCGTCTGTCCATCTGTCCGTCTGTCCGTCTGTGTACACGTGTACAGCAAATAAGGCTGAAAGGATTTTTATGAAACTTCATATTTAAGCTTCTGCTATCAATGGCACGAGTTGATCAACTTTTGGTAAAAATCGGTTGACAAAAAATGAGAGTTTACTCGTGTAGATTTTAAGATTTTTGTAAATATTTCACAACAGAAAAATATTTCGAAAAAAAATAATTGAACAAAAGTTGCTATAAAAGCAATAATTAATAACTTTTATTTGAGACGTTTTTTGATAAAACGAAAATTTCGACAAATATATGTAAAATTTTTAAACATTTTTTTGTCTCAATTTTTTCATACTTATATGTAACGTTTCCATGGTCATGATAAATAATAACACTGTTAGAAAATATTAGGCCAAGTTATTTCTACTCTGCTGCTAAATAAATACATTATTTTATATAAGAACTTTACGATGGCGGTCGGTCCTGTGGTGGTCACAGCTGACTTTTTTTTTAAACTGATGAGCAGAAAAAAGTGTTATTTTTTTAAACTGATAAGTAAAAAAAAATAAAAATGCGCTTCTATTATTTCAAGGGGGGGGGGGGCGCCAAGTATCCTCCCTGGCAGCGGCCTTGGTATGATTATTACAAAATAAGGAATAAAATGTTCTTCTAAATTATAGTAGAAAATAAATTTCTAATACAAATAAAAGCATTTACAAATTTATCACTTGGAACTGAACCGAAAACCGAAAACCGAAAAAAACCGTTATTTTTGCCGGAACGAAAACCGGAACCGAACCGATATATACTTTTTAAATTGAACCGGAACGAAAACCGAAACGAAAAAAATAACGGTTCGAAGCCCTGCATTAAAACATCTCATTAGCTACAAGTTTAGAAAATTATCCATAATCCACAACGAACAACGTATTGAATTAAGAGGTCTGAACGGTTTCACGTCTTACCATATGACAAACTTCTAGTGACAGAAAACAGTCTATAAGATACAGTGTATAAACTATTGATTTAAGAGCTCTGAATGCGGCTTTAAAAATATTAAAACCGAGTGCACACTAATTTGTTACAAAGATCGCTTCTCCAAGGCATGTATATGTTACGGTTCATCTAATAAATTCTGTTTGTATTAATAGTAACCGGAAATTATTAATACTTACTTTTATTAATACACGGTAATTATTAATATAAAACGATTAATTACTTGGACCGTAATATATGTATTAAGTAATTTAAACCTAGAAAAATTAAAACCGATTGGAGCTTAATTTGGATGTGTAAATGGGCCTAAAGTTTTTACAAAAATTTGTTTTTAGTGTTTTGTAGTAGAGATGGGTCGTTCATGAACGAACCGGCTCACTGAGCCGACTCAGTACACTGACCGAAGTGACACGGTTCACTAAATTGAAATGAACCGGCTCACGGCTCACTGTATAGTTTCAAGTTTCAAGGATACGAGTGGTCGGGCGATTGTGAGCAGTGACCGGGGTGATCCGGATCTGGATCGATGTCATGTTGAACTTCGCGAGAACTCTGCGTGTAATGTATTATCATAAAGTGTATTATTTATTGTCATCAATTTGTAGGGCAGTTTATTTGAAACTAATAGGCTTAGTCTGTATTTTCTTACAACCATACTATATAAAAATATTAAAAATATTGCCCAAATCCCAGATGTCCGATTTATAAGGGCAATAAACATCGCCATAAACTTAACACATCTGGTTTAAAATACAGTAGCTACATAAAGTGAATTTTCTGTTTCAAAAATGTTAGATAAGAACCGGGGCTAAGCGACGTTCTACCTACGAGCGAACGACCGACAACTGACTGGGTTAAGCGACGTTCTACCTACGAGCGAACGACCGACAACTGACCCGGTCTAAAAAAGAGTTTTACTTAACATGTTTAAGAACATGTTTACATGAGAACATGTTTACTTAACCGGATCACTGAGCCGGATCAATGAACCGGCTCAACAAACTGAACGACCTCCACTGATCCGGTTCCGCAAACTGAGCCGAAATTCCCATCTCTATTTTGTAGGTGTCTATCTGTTCGGTAGAAATTGCGGCTAAACGGCTAAACGCAGACAGTTGAAATTTAGTATGAAGGGAGGTAACCATTCAGAAAATAAGCTGGGGTAAGGGGGACAGAAATTCTATAAATCTCTTAAACCGGGGACGGGGCAAAAAAATCACTTGTTCCCGCAAATCCCTCGAAGGGGACCAGAAATTAAAAAACTCACTTGATTGGGTGCAAAAATTAAAAAATAACACGTAGGGTGAGGGGTAATTTTTCAGAATATCACTTGGTAATGGACAGGGGCAGAAATGCAAAATATCACTTAGGGACAAGGAATGAAACATTTAGTGTAGGCCGTTTAAAAATTATTTTCGGACCTAATACGCCCGCAGGCTGTATGTGGAACACCACTACAATATAGTAATAAATATATGACAACAATTATATAAATTAATATAATGATAAATTATATAAATAGAATGTATTTATATATATTCTATAATAATCAAAAATGTATGGAATAACTGGATTGTAAATAAAATAATAAAGTGACAGATTGAATTATTTCAATTGTCAGATAATACTCTTATTTAATTCGCTAAATGTAAAACATGTACAAAGATCTGCAGAACGTATTAATGTTGGCGTGAATTAACACTGAACAGGTCACGCTAAGATTTGAGAATACCGATTTAACATTCGATCGTAACTATGGTCAGCGTTATTTACTGTCCACGCGACTTAACGCTAGTTTTCAGAATCCCACTAATTATCTTTTGCAATAATAATTTCTCTGTTAGAAAATATTTTGTTTAAGTACTTTGTGGTGATGGTCAGTTATGTGGTGGCCTAAATAGATTTGTTTTAATCCCCTATATGTATATTTATACAATATTTGATAACAGCCCGTATAATCTTTTTGTATTTCTCACTTTCGTTTTTGGTGAATCATTCTGAAATGAATCATACAATAATTTTTAGTCAACAAATCATTTTATAAAATATATTATTTTGAAATACTGTGATTTGGTCAGCTGTTGTAGTAAAGTAGCACATGTTTACGAACAGCTGATCTGAAATTACTTCGCACGCGCCAAAACCAAAAACAGGTACCTACATGATGTAGGCTACATCTGTATCTACCATTCACCTTAAATATAAGCTGGTGTGCCTATTCTAGATTAATTTACTTTAGAATTTCGTAGATATAACAACGAAACGCTTGTAGGGAAAGTTTTGAAAGAAAAGAGTTTTATTTTCATTACTTATTCACTTGTATTTGATATCTGACCGAAATAGAATTCTTATTTCATCATGGCAGTCAATTTTGAACTTAGATAAAGGATATGATTTGTTATTTTATGTTATTTAAACATTTGTGTACACTTATTTGATGATAAAACGGCAAAACAGGTTAATAAAATATATTTATTCCTATAATTTTAGTTTGACAGCTGTGTAACGGTAAACAATAGCGGACTGGCAACATTTTTCGGCCCTGGAAAATTGGAATAAATCGGTCCCATTGGGCTAAGAACCGGTCTCATTGGTTCAAAGACCAGCCCCATTAAGCCAAGAATGGGTCCTATTGGGACAGGCCCACCGGAAAGTTGCCCGGTGTCACGGCGGGCTAGTCCGCCGCTAACAGTACCAAAGAATATCTTCTATCGATGTTAAAAATTGACCGGCTTGGTGCTGAGATTTTAAATTTATTTCCCCATAAACCCCAAAGATCAAAAAAGTTTATTTTAAGGTTATTTATTTCCTGTTTTCATAAATAATTTGCCGATGACTTAAATATCTTTAAGATTATGCGTTATATTGAAAATTGTCTTCAACTACAAAATGACAGCGCATATTGCCAGGTTGTCTGCTAATAATTGTTGTACTTAAATACATATACCTAACAAACCTCATCAAGCTGATATTTTATAATATGATATGATGGGTGATATGATAAGTAACTTACAAATGCCGCTTCATATGTTTAAAACCAATACAAGTAAATTTTATGACGCTCACAGAATTTGTAAATCACTTTCATCATCACATCTGTGTTACTTACAAGTTATGTCATGGCTACGGTGACCATTTTCTTAAGAAGGCAATGCGGGACGGAGCAAAAAAATAGGTCCTCATCTCCCAAATCCAAGTGAAGATCAAAAAAAAGGTCCTCATCTCCCAAATCCAAGTGAAGAGCAAAAAATAAGGTCCTCACCTCCCAAATCCAAGTGAAGAGCAAAAAAAAAAAAACAAAGGTCCTCATCTCCCAAAATCCAAGTGAAGAACAAAAAAAAGGTCTTCACCTCCCAAATCCAAGTGAAGAGCAAAAAAAGGTCCTCACCTCCCAAATTCAAAATGCAGGACAATGCGGGACAAAATGTTAAAATGCGGGACGAATGGTCACCCTAGTCATGGCTACAAAATGACGAACACTTCATTTTTGTCAGTGTCATTAATCTGTTTGCTCCTAACATTATAAGAGACGACCAGGATTTTGATATTCATTTTGTTTATTTATTAGAGAAATCTGTGTTTTTCAAGCTAACTACGAAGGGTGACTTTTTACCCCTCATCAGCAAAATCGTGATTTCTTACTAAATTTGAATAACAAAATTATAGCCGCAGCTACATGAATACTTTTTCGTTTCACGATTTCCGAAATTTGTTGAAATTTGTGCGACAGAATTTTTTAGGTTATGTAAAGTGAGATAGCTATAGGGTGTTTATATGTCTGTCTCATTAAAACAGCGCACTAACTACAAAGTTTGGAAAACTGTCTATAGTCGACAACACATAGAATATTAAATTTAGTAGGACTGTGAACGGTCATTTGAGTTACCATATGACAAACTTATAGTGACAGTCAACAGTGAACAACTCATAGCGTATAGTCTATTCATTTTAAAGTTGTGAATGTAGCTTTACTTTTTATAGGAACATTAATTGTTGTTTTGTAAAACATTAATGATTGTTCATTGTGCGTTGTGGATAAGTTTAGTAAATAGTTTTAACGATTAAGGCAACGTTTACAGCTATGGAAATTAGTGCGTTACGAATAGTGTGACATATGTGTATTTTCCAACTACAACGGCGTCATCTGGCAAGAGTTCATATACACACCAGTTTTGCCAGTAAAAGACCAAAAATCCCTGCGTAAAATGTATATTATCTATTGTCCTTTTCCTAATTCTGCTGTCCTAGATTTTTACTAACTAAACCTAACCTGATTAACTAAACTAATCATATTTACTGTTCTTCTTTGTTATTTTAGGCGAGATTTGTTGTAATTTACACGATGACATTTTGTTCGTTCTACATTATACTTTTTTGCGAAGCACTACAGATTTTTTGCGTAGTACTGACGTAAAAAGTATAAATTGAAACACAAGACTTCCTTCCAACTTTCGATGCTACACTGTTTTCAAAACTACCTCCGGTCAATTTTTTTGATGACATTGTATACTTCTCAGTCGTACCAACTACCAACTTTTTAGTTTTTGTTTACAACTTAACTTTTAGAAGTATAGTAAGTTGATAAGAAGTTTATTTAGAACATATAATTAAATATATATAGCTAGCTAATATGGTTATAAAAACTAATGGCCAATAAAACAATATAATTTAAAAAAATAATAATTAAATATAAACTTAGCACAATTAAACAATATTTATAAATTGGTTACTACAATTGGTTCGATAACCAAACTGTTGTCTGTCACCTAAACGTAGAATTTTTTAAGTTGGCAGTGAAGAGTATCACAAAGTAATAAAAGATGGAAGGCTGTCTCTTATTTTTTTCCACCACTATATTCTGTAGTATCAAAAGTTGAAATGACGTCAGAGTTGGATAGTACTGAAAAAAGTATAATGTAGAACGGACTTTAGGTTATGTAAAGGCATACAATGTAAACGTTCTCTACGATGTAGACTGTGATAGCCAATGTCTGTTTATATGTCTCACTAAAACAACTCACTAACTACAAAGTTTAGCTGCGTTCAGAGCTCCTTAAATTAGTTGACTGTGCATCGTGCGCTATAGATAAGTTTAGTAGATAGTTTTAATATTCAATGCAGCGCTTACAGCTAAGGAAATAACTACGTTACGAAAGTGCGACATCTGTGTGTCTTTAAACCAACGGTGGCTTCGTAAAATGTTTATTATCTATTATCGTTTTTTTAATTCTGCTGTCCTAGATTTTTACTTACTAAACCTAACCTAATTACCTAAATTGATCATTTTTACTGTTCGTCTTAATTTTGGGCGAGATTTGTTGTAATCGACGCGATGACATTTTGTTAGGTTATGTAAAGGCATACAATTTACTCCATACGTTCTCTCCAATGTAGACTGAGATAGCCAATGTGTTTATATGTCTGTCTCATTAAAACAACTCACTAAATATAAGTTTGGAAAACGTATTTGTATAACGTATTAAATTTAGCGCTCTGAACGATTGCTTGCTTTACCATATGACAAATCTGTTAGTGACAATCAACAGTGAACAAATCATTGCCTATAATCGACTAATTTAAGAGCTCTGAACGCAGCTTTTAGAAAACTCTCGACAATCGACAACGTATAACGTATTAAATTTAGAGCTCTGAACGGTAGGTCGCATTACTATATGACAACCTTGTTAGTGAGAAGCAACAGTGAACAAGTCATAGCCTATAGTCGACTAATTTAAAAGCTCTGAACACAGCTTTTGGAAAACTATCGACAATCAACAACGTATAACGCGTAAAATTTAGAGCTCTGGACAGTTGCTCGCGTTACCATATGACAAAATTGTTAGTGACAATTAACAGTGCACAAGTCATAGTGTATAGTGGACTAATTTAAAAGCTCTGAACGCAGTTTAACAGCTGATCGAAACATCGCAGCACGCGCCAAATCCCTCCAAAAAAACCGTTAGCAAATTGTCATCTTAAGAAAAACATCTTTACCTAAGTATTTTGCGAGAAAAAGATTTATAACACCTATGAATCGAAGCAAATAATATAATCATGAAAACACAATGTAACCATTTAGAAATAGGTATCTAAAAACGAACCATTTGTATTGCAGGACAGAACAGTGCAGTGGTTTATGCAGCTTGCCCTTGGGCTACACATCCAGGTGCGAGCAGAAGTACGTTCAGAAGAGGCTCGTGGCACTGGAGCAGACCGGGCAGAGGCTCTATACGGACGTCTTCTGGTTTCCCAGCTGTTGCATCTGTACCATATCAAACGGATGATGGGCTTAGTTAGTTTACCTGCCTTCCCTCGCTGCATTAAGAACATTTATTACCTACTCCTCCTGTCTGAATGGGATGCCGAATGTGACATGTGTGTGCTAGATATCATTCTTACTTTTAATTATTTTTAAGACAAATGAAAAATATAGTCAGAATATATTATAATTATAAATTAATTAGTAAATAATTAAACCAATTTTAATACCAGAAAATATTTAATGTGTTAACAAATATATTATACATAATAAACATGGACGCCCACAGTGAGAGTCAACGGGGCACTTGTCCCCCCCCCCCTTCCCAGCCTCCTCTTTTAATTGTTTAATTCCAAATCTTTATGCTTTTTATTTCAAATTTATTTATTTTCATATATTTATGTCTATTTTATATTATAACTATTTTTATTCAGACCAATTCTGTAACTCAGTTACTATGATAATAGTAACTAAATATGTCACTATGAGCAAGGTCAGTTAATCGGCCCGATTCTATAAAAAGTTACTACGTTAGTTGCTACTGACTAACGTTGCTACGAAATTATTTTTATAGTAACATCGCCAAACAATTGATATTCTCCAAGCATAAGCACAAGCAACGTTATTATAACAAGTTACCTTTAGTAACGTTGCTACAAAGAACCATGAAGCTAGAAGTAGATTACGTTCTGCGCAGGCGAGTTATTCGTTTTCACTTGAGTTTGACATGTGAGTTTCGGAGGTTAAACAAAAAATGTTTTATAAACGAAATCAGAAAAAGAATTGCAAACAGATGGAAATTCTGTTGAATTTCCTGGAAAATAATCCGATCATGGTTGGTGATACATGGGTTTAAAAAATAATTGACAGGAACAAGTGGTGATGCTGTTGTGATGTGCTATGAGGTTATTGTTCTCTATGTGATGGTGCAAGTTATAGTCTAAATTTAAATGAATTGGGAGGAATATAGTTAAAAAAGTTCCGATAGCCATTGAACAGGCGCGCACATAGAACATTTAACTGGGAAGGGTCAATTTCGAAAAAATATCTTTAAAATAATACAAATGTATTGCTGTGTTTTTATGTGACTTATATATTAATTTAATTTTGAATATAATTTAATTTTTATTAATAATAAAGGTGATTTTTATTTTCAATCGCTTAGGTTTTATTAAATAAGTATATAATTTTTCAATTCCTGAACATTTTCCAAATAGAGAACTCGAAGATTTACAATTGACTGGTAATTTAATTGTCTAAAAACTATGTTCTAAAAGTATATTAAATAAAATTATTTACACAACATATTGCTTATGACTTATATTTCCCTTATGTGCTATACAGAAAATAAAATAAAAATTCTTGTATAAGTATTGTCTCTATGTTGCTCTTCATTGTCAAATGCTTGAAATGATTCATTATATTGCATTCAACAGAAAATTTGCGATTTTTTTACGAATTTAACAAGTTATTTTGAAGTTACTAAGTGTAGCAACTGCTTTCTGTTAGTTGTTATCCATAATAACTTTCTTAGCAACTAGTTACTAATTTCATAGTAACTTTTTTCTTACAGAATACGGATTTCGTGAAAGTTGCTAAAAAAGTTACTGACCTTGTATTTAGCAACTTTTATTGTAACTTTTTCGTAGTAACTTGCTTACAGAATTGGGCCGATTATCATGAATGAAAGTCATTATACTTTTTATAATATTTTATCTTGCAATAACGTTACTACACAGTAATTTTTTACAGAATTGATCTGATTATGTCTATTTTATATTTGCTATCAAATGTTTAACAAATTTTAGTTCATGAGCATTTTCTCATTTCAAGCACCTTGGGTCTCGAAAAGGGTAAGCAGGGCGTCAAGCGAGGGCCCGGGCTCCCGTAATACAATAATTCTAGCCCCGGGAATACGGTAATTCTACACCACCACCCGGAAAAAGATAATTACTGTCCCGATGATATTTTTTACGTGGAAAATACCGACAGAATACCACAAAGGAGCCCAAATACTGATAACTGATGACGACTAACATAATAAACAAAGTGTGCTGTGAAATCGGGTTTGACATGAACCTATAAACACATTTCAATTATTATTACAAGTATGAGCTACAGTCTGTATAATAAGACATACATGCTTATGATTCAGGATCAGGCATATGCACAAATAATAAACAGGTTCAAACATGATAAGAACATCAAGACCTAATACGCCCGTTAATAAAAATTGTTTAGTTAGTGTTTTGTCTTTCAGTAATTCGGTTGTGTAATAATGAGTGTTATTTATGCAAAACGTTTTGAAACGGTATTTTTATGTACCCACCTAAAAGGGCCAAAAATGTCCTTTTCAAGTGCAGCAAAATACATGCACAAGTCAGTAGACTTTGTGAAGTATTGGGTGAAACGTTATAAAATTAATATAAATGTTTTAAAAGGATTAAAAAAGTGACCACTAAAAAACAAGATAAAGTGATTTTTCATATTTTTAAAAATAACCCTATGTTTTCTTTACGGAAATATCAGGCAATTTTGTTAAAAAAGAACATTAAGTTAAGTCTAATGACCCTAGGAAGTCTTTTAATTGAAAATGTTATTAAATTCAGGTGCACCAAACAAAAACCATTGTTATCGGTGAAATATGTCGAAAAACGAGTCGCTTGGGCAAAGGAAAATTTAGATTGCGATTGGAGGGATGTGATTTTCTTCGATGAATCTAGTTTTTATGCATGGATGAATATAAGGGTACATGAAATATAAGCTTCGAACAATAAACGTTCACAATTTGGATCAGCTAACTTGTCAAATACAGCACATATGGAGGTCACTGCCAAAGTTGTATGCCGAAAAGCTGGTAGATAGTGTACCGAAAAGATGCCAATCTATAATTGATAATAATGGAAATTGGTAGTAGCGTAATAATATTTACAATAAATTTTTAAATTATTTTTAGTTTTTCCTTTTCCCTCTTATAGTTCGCCAAAAATCAACAAGGACGTCTTATTATACAGACTGTATGACGGATGATCCTTTATCCAGTTTGAGTAAGTTAAGTGTGCACAGGGAAAAAAAATACTAATAATAGAGTAGATTATGTAGAACAAGTCATTAATGCCAATTTCCAATTTGCCAATGATCGTAGACGCTTTCAATTTCTATTTAAATAGTGTTCTGTATTCATGAAAGCTTATTTAATAAATTACTAAATAATTTCTAAATTATGCCGTCATATTTTGCCCAAAAATATTCTGCGGGCTCCCACGATAGTAAATAAAGTATAGTTCATTCCACGCTCATCCGGAATTAGCGGATGACCGTGGTCTGTGTCTGTCTGTCCGGTAGAAACTGTAGCAAAACGGCTGAACATAGAAAGTTGTAATTTGGCATGATTATACGACTCTTTGACCCACATATAGGTAAACTATAGAAAATTAAAAAAACAAATAACGAGATAATTATAAACAAAGATGTATATAATGAAAAAATATATAATATATATTTTTATTTTGATTAGGGTATCAAATGAAACCTTTAATGCGTGAATAAGCAACCATTTTTATTTTTATATCTGATTTTTACTAAAAATATGAATATATATAAAAATTTTATCCTCCTATCTATTTCCCAGAGGGCTTGACCTAAAAATCTGAAAAAATCTCAATAATGTACATTGATGGGAACCGGAATAATCCAACAAGAATTTTTGATCAGACTTTTTCAAGAATTTTTCATTAAATAAAGAATTTTTGGGTCGTTGAAAAAAATAGTATTTTTAAAAAATTGTATTGGGTGGTAACAAAAGAAGATAAGATAAAGTAAGACTTAGATTAAGGAACAAAAAAATAGTACTTTAGATTTTTTTTAACACGTTTTTTCCAAAAATATATTAATAAAATTACTACCCCGCACACTGTAACGCAAAGTAATGTAAAATGATCTAAACCAGAAATTAGGAGAGAAATTTAAAGTCAGATTTTGGAAAATATTGTAATTTTTTGTTTGTGAAAAAATTATTTTGTTTTAATTCATGTCTTAATTATGGAGTTATGGCTGATAATGCTATGGATTTTTTGTATTTATGGCTAAGATAGTGTTTATCTTTTCCTGAGATTAACAATATATATAAAAAAATAATAATAACAGCTGAGAATCGAGTTCATGTGTGTAACTATCAAAGATACCTACAAAATCCTAATTTGTGAAAATTCAAACTTTACATAAATTTTCATCATATTGTATTGTTCATTTTAGGATTAAATTTACTATTCATTGAAATTAATTTTGAAAATATTAATTGAATACCATGAGAGGCATGATATTTAAAACCATATTACCCAACGCATTTTATTTTATTTTTTGGTAGGTTTGTCAATTGGGGGGGAACTGAAATTACGTCACTCTACTTGTGGAAATAATGTTACTACAATTCGAGGCGAGTTGTTTTATCTTTTTTAATGTAAATATTACTATGTTATGAAAGTATAATGTAAATTTTCTTTTTTAATAAAATATTTATAGTAAGATTGTTGTTATTGTTTACTCTTCTCCTAAAATATATTCAGTTTTCCATTGTCAAAATACAATTTAGTAAAATCTTGGTATAATAGGACACGTTGCTTTTTAAAAATGTCTTCTGGGACACCTGTGTCCCGTACCGAATATCTGCTGTGAAAAATATGTCCTGTAAATACAGGAACGTCACGAGCACACCCACCGCCCGGGTGCGTCTATCACATTGCCGCTTTTAAAAAGGTGAGTTTAAGTCGCATGCAGAAATTAAACTTAATAATAATAATAATAATAATAATAATTTATTGACCAAATTACATATACATCTATTGTTTTTAGTCAGTCATTATTAGGTACATACGATTTCATATACAAAATTTAATATTTTCAAAATTATTAAAATCATAAATGGGATTTTTCAACAAAATGTCCTTAACTTTATTTGAAAATTCTCTGCATGATAGTTGTTTAATCTCCTCGGGCAACACATTGAAAAATTTTACACAATAATAATTTGAGCTGTTTCTGGATTTGTTCATGCGAAGGTACTGAGAACGGATATCGTTTTTTGAGCGAGTATTGTATTCATGCGAGTCTCCAACAGTAGTGAATTTGCTCAAATTCTTATGTATTAGCAAGAGGCAATTTTAAATGAATAATGCTGGTAAAGTCATTATTTTGAGACTTTTAAAATAATCTCGACATTCGGCTCTGTAGGCAGCACCGGCGATAATTCTGACTGTTTTACGCTGAAGGCTAAAGATTCTGTCAGCGGACGGAGAATGTCCCCATATAAGTATCCCATAGTTTAGGTGGGATTGAAATAATGAAAAATAGGCTTTCGATTACTATTCAACTTACTATTGGTACATTTAAGAACAATTTTTTAGCGTGTTTAATTTGAACGACATACACAAATCCATATTCATCCAGAGCTGCGCCAAATGCTCAGTAAAAGTATTTCAAATACCACATACCAATCAAAGTATTTGAAATAACAATGGCATGGCTGATGAAAATTATATGAAATATCAAATACTTAAAAAAAAAATGATGAAAATAATTTGAAATAATGTATTTCAAATAATTTAAATGTATTTGAAGTACTAGAATTATTTGAAATACTTTCCATACAAGGCATTACTCACTTTTTTATCTTCCCCAGGCACATACCAATATATTCCGTAAATCCCCTTGGAAAAGGATGTGTTCATATTTTAACCAGTTAATAAGTTTGTGCACAACGCCAATTATGAGGAACCTTGATAAAGTAGATAAGATGACAAACCTAAGACCTTTGTGTAAGACCTTAAAATGACATTCGTTTGGATTGCTTAGATTATTTAGTGGAAATTGTGCCCAATCCCAAGAGACGCCGTTGTGCTGGGAAAAATTGCACAAATGTAGTCCATACACAGTGCAAAAAATCAGATTATATATAACTTACTTTGGTTATTTTCATCAAAAATAACCAAATAGTATACGCAAAAATTTTTTAAATGAAAAGTTGATTTAAAAACCTTTCAATATATTATAGATATAATAATAATTTCAAGTCGTACTTGATAATAAAACTTGAAAGTGAAATATTTATAATTATTATTTTTTTATTATGCTCCGAGCTACAGGTAGCTCAAGAATAAGGATGCGAACACGTTTTGGATTTTACTTTTAAGTAATTCGACACCTCTTTCTCTCCATTTCTAATTGCTTTCAGGTTTAGTGGCGGTTGCGATGTCCAAGTTTTTAAAAATTTACTATTATATCATGATTTCTGTATCTTGATGTCTAGTGTTTATTCAGATATATTTAAATCATAAATCTCGCGACACTCTTACTAGTGAGTTGTGACGCACCAATGTATCACAACACACAGGTTGGAAAGCCGTGCCCTAAACTAACCGTGTGTGTGTATTTATATGTATTTTTCGTACAGTTGTGCTTTTTCATACAGTTCATAAATTAGTATATAATTAATATTTAATTTAAAATTCTTGCGCTTCATACAACCCAGCCCATTTTTATAAGTAGAATATTATTTATGGCTAAAATGTAGTAAAGTAGGCCAATACGATGTGGTCGGGAATATTTAACAAAAACAGAAATAATTCCAATTCTAAAACCAGTTTTGACTACAGAAAGTTAATATTATAACACAAGAGTTGGAATGTTATTCCGAAGCACTTATCTTCTTATGCATTTTGCGTGAATTTCATTCCATCACTTGTTATGGAATAACTAAGAAAGTGGCCGATGTGCGGCCAATTAAATTAAAATTAAACAAATAATAAATAAATAAATAAGTTTAATTAATTGATTAATTTATTATGCAATAAAAATTATTTATTAAGATAAAATCTTTGTTAAAATAATTATTTGTTATTTTTTTTTTCTTTCTGGTGGTCGTGAAGAAAGTATGGTCTGTGACTCGGTTGGAAGAGAAAATTCGATGCTCGTGGTTCCTCACGCTCGCCTGCGGCTCGCGCTCGGAATGTTCCACTTGCATCGAATTTTCTCATTCCAACCTTGTTACAGAATATACTATTTTAATTTTATTAATAAACTAAAAATTATTTGTTCAAAAAATATATAACTTTGATAATGCCTGGTTTGTTAAACAATAAATGTTTGCGCAGTTTTATTTATATGTTTATTGAGTCTTCATTATCCCCGAGATTTTCATTTTTTATCCAATTGAGGTAATTTAACCCGATTCGCCGAAGACTGCTCTATAGTTTCGGTATTTTCACTATTGTAATCTCTCTAAAATAAACTACTATATTATCTATTTAATCGTAATTCCAGTTTTGCTAATAATCAGAGAGAGACCAATGCTAGATCAGGCGGCATAAGTACAATAAAAGCGGCAATTAAACAAATAAATTTAAAATCCGCTCTTATTGCACTTATTCCTCCTGACGTAGCAATATCTTCACTTTGATGATAAATAATAACAAAGCCGAGTTAACTTTGAATATCCTGTGTAAACATATTTAAAGGTCGTTTTAGTTTTCGGTACCGTTTTTATTAGCGGCTCATCTTGATAAACCGTTCACCATATGCAGCTCTCACCAAGTCGACAGCTTTTACCTTTTTTAGTTAATAATGGAAAAAATTTTAATGTGATTACAAAAAAGCACACAGAACATATGTTGAGCAGACAGCATATTTTTCTTCCTATTTTTCAGAAAATTTTAATTTAAATCTTAATTATATAGTAATATATGAACTGTATGAAAAAGCATAACTATACGAAATATTCATATAAATACACACACACGGTTAGCATAGGGCAGTGCTTTCCAACCTGTGTGTCGTGATACCTTGGTGCGTTACAACTCAGTAGTAAGATTGTCCCGAGAATTATGATTTAAATAAATCTGAATAAGAACTAGATATTAAAATACAGAAATCAAGATATAATAGTAAATTTTAAAAAACTTTGACATCGCAACCGTTATATAACCTGAAATAAAGTGAAAAAGGTGCCGAATTACTTAACAGTAAAATTCTTTTATTTAAAAGTGTTCAAAGAACCTTTCATTTTGATTTAAACAATTTCGCATCCTTAAGTGGGTTTTACATGATTCAATTTATTGATCAATTAATTGAAAAAGTTGACATTCAATTAATTGATGTATGTAAAGTGTAAAAATTTCGTCAATTAATTGATCAAATAATTGACAGAAAGTTGATCAATTTATTTTGAAAATAGAACAAGTTCTATTTTTCATCAATTTTTCAACAATTTTTTAGGGAATTCTAGATATATTTTTATCTGTTAAGATATTGCCAACTGTTTAGTTCTAGCATAACCTCTAAATATATTGTTTGTGTTTCGTTTTCAAATCTGACTTCGAACGTTCTAATTTACCATCATTTAGGTTATTTCTTTTGTTATTGTTCACAGCTCGTAAATTTGTGAAGGTTTTTCAATATTTTCATTCTGATAAATATGTCAACATGTTTTACAGTTGGTAATGTAAAAGTTTTCAAAAAAATTGATAAATAAATTGACGTGTGTAAAGTGATGGTTTGTTTCCAAGGTTACCAATAATTTTTTCAATTAATTGACAAAAAACGATCAATTTATTGATCAATTAATTGAACTGTGTAAAACCAACTTTACTCTTTAGCTATCTGTAGCTCGGAGCATAATAAAAAAATAATAATTAAAAATATTTCATTTTCAAGTTTTCCTTTCAAGTCGTTTTTTCAAATCGTAGATTCAACTCGTACTTTCAAGTTGTATTATCTAGTACGACTTGAAAGTGAAATATTTTTAATTATTATTATATCTATAATATATAGAAAGTTTTTTAAATCAACTTTTCATTTGAAAAAATATTGTGTATATATTATTTTTGATGAAAAGAACCAAAGTTATATATAATCTTTTATATATAATTTACCGTATCAAATACGGCTTGAAAGTGAAATATAAAAATATTAAAAATATTGCCCAAGTCCCAGATGTCCGATTTATAAGGGCAATAAACATCGCCATAAACTTAACACATCTGGTTTAAAATACAGTAGCTACATAAAGTGAATTGTTTGTTTCAAAAATGTTAGATAAGAGTCTGGGCTAAACGACGTTCTACCTACGACCAAACGACCGGCAACTGACTGACCTGTGTCTCGGGATCATGTTTAAAAGAACCGGCTCTAAGCAAGAGTCGGTTCTAAGCGACGTTCTACCTACGACCGGACGACCGACCGACCTGTGTCTCGGGATCATGTTTACAAGAACCGGCTCTAAGCAAGAGTCGGCACTAAGCGACGTTCTACCTACGACCGAACGACCGACCAACCTGTGTCTCGGGATCATGTTTACAGTTCATATATTGCAAGAACCGGCTCTAAGCAAGAACCGGCTCTAAGCGACTTTCTACCTACGAACTAACGACCGGCCTGTGTTTTGGAAACATGTTTACTTAACCGGATCACTGAGCCGGATCAATGAACCGGCTCAACAAACTGAACGACCTCCACTGATCCGGTTCCGCAAACTGAGCCGAAATTCCCATCTCTAATTGTGATACCTTGGTACGTCACAACTCAGTAGTAAGAATGTCGCGAGATTTATGATTTAAATAAATCTGAATAAAAACATTAGATATTAAGATACAGAAATCAAGATATAAGAGTAAATTTTTAAAAACTTGGACATCGCAACCGCCTCTAAACCTGAAAGCAATTAGAAATGGAGAGAAAGAGAAGATGTCGAATTACTTAAAAGTAAAATCCAAAAAGTGTTCAAAGTGCCTTACATTTTGAGTTAAACAGTTTCGCATCCTTATTCTTGAGCTACCTGTAGCTCGGAGCATAATAAAAAAATAAGAATTATAAATATTTCACTTTTAAGTTGTCCTTTCAAGTTTAATATCAAGTACGACTTGAAAGTGAAATATTTTTAATTATTATTATATCTATAATATATAGAAAGTTTTTTAAATCAACTTTTCATTTGAAAAAATATTGTGTATATATTATTTTTGATGAAAAGAACCAAAGTTATATATAATCTTTTATATATAATCTACCGTATCAAATACGGCTTGAAAGTGAAATATTTTTAATCATTATTATTATTTTTTATTTTGTTAGTATTACATATATTTTTGTAAATTAACTTTTTTGTTTTTAAAACAATATTGTGCATACATAATTTTTGAAGAAAAGAATCAAAGTAAGTTATATACAGTGAGATAATTAATTTTTGAGCGTTACAAATGGTAAGCAATGGGTTTTAAAATATCAAAACTGTAGGTTGTGAATTAGAATTAATTCACGACTGAAAATCCCAATTTAACAAAGAACCAATCAGATTACTTCGCTGGCTCGACCTCACCCGAGGAACAACGAAAATCTGTTTTAGGAATTTAATATTTGTTATCAACTCATTGGCGTGTAGAGAAAAACAGTGTTCATTTAATAATTAATTCATATAAGGTAATAAAAATAGAATGTACGCCTATGTGTACATGTCCCTGGAAATAAGTTTGATAACTAAATGTTTCTGTCAAGTATTATATAACGTTCAGGAATTAATGATCGCACTGTATAAGCTGACTGGATATAGCCCGTTATATTAAAATTAACTTGCTTAACTATGAAACTATATTATTAATAAAAAATATTGGTCCTCATTGGCTAAAATTGAATATTTCACAATCAAACAAAAATGAAAATAGAACATTAATAGAGAGTCCAGTAAAAAACAATGGTAATAATTTAGAATGGGGCACCCAAAACTACCATTTATTTAATAACCGATGATTAAGCTATCTGTAGCTCGGAGTATAATAAATATTTCGCTTTCAAGTCGTACTTGGAACTATAATTTGAAAGCGAAATATTTTTAATCATTTTTACCGACCGACAACATATATAAGGGAGGTATTGTGATCATACCGATTTTGACATTTCGAGATTTCGATGGATCTCCACGAATTGAAGTCCCTACATAACGTTTTGACTATTTTTTAGCATGATGTCTGTCGGTCTGTCTGTCCGTCCGTCCGTCTGTCTGTCTGTCTGTCTGTCCGTCCGTCTGTCTATCTGTCTGTCCGTCCGTCCGTCTGTCTGTCTGTGTACACGTGCAGAGTAAATTCGGCTAAAAGGATTTTTATGAAACTGCATATTTAAGCTTTTGACATCAATGGCACGAGTTGATCAACTTTTGGTAAAAATCGGTTGACTAGAAATGGGAGTTTATTCGTGTCGATTTTAATATTTTTGCGAATATTTAGCAACAGAAAAATATTTCGAAAAAAATTATTTAAAAAAAGTTGCTATAAAAGCAATAAGTAATAACTTTTATTTGAGACGTTTTTTGATAAAACGAAAGATTTCGAAAAATTTTAGTAATATTTTTCGAAATTTTTTCTAATTCTCAATTTTTTCATACTTATATGTAACGTTTCCATGGTCATGATAAATAATGACTCTGTTAGAAAATATTAGGCCAAGTTATTTCTACTCTGCTGCTAGAATGTATTTTATGCAAGTACTTTATAATGGCGGTCGGTCCTGTGGTGGCCACAGCTGATTTTTATTTTTATTATGGTCAACTTAGGTCATCAAATTTTTTTACCAACTTACACATCTCGTTTTTGAGAAAAATCGTGTTCTCTGTACCTTGATACATTGTGTATATGAATTCCAGATATGTTTTACGGGGCAGATTGAGTTGGATTGGGGGCCAGATATTTAAAAATCACAGAGGACGAGTGGTAGTAATTCCGAAAATCATTTGATAACGTGGGGAAGACATTTTGAAAAGCAATTAAAAACAGGGGAGTGGAGAAATTCAGAAAATCATTTGACAACGGTCGAGGGGGGGGGGAATTATTAAAAAAAGGGGAAGGGGCAGAAATTTCGTTCTGGCCTATTGTTGGACCGGATTCGGCCCGTAGGCCGTAGGCTGGACACCACTACAGTATATGAATAAAAAAATTGATGTGAAGTGTGAATTTTCACACATTTCAGGGTTTCGCAGGTATTTAGTAACTGAATGATGATTATTTGGGATGCCAAAACAAATTTTATGTCAAAATATTTTTTTTATGAATTTTAATTCGAATGCCTAATACCATTATTTAAGTTTCTAAATATGTGCAGTATTTTTTTATAAAGCAAGGTTCATTAAGATTTTGAAAATTGCGCCTATGGCTTCTATTGGTTGCTTAAATCGTAAGCCCCGCCTTATGATTTCGTATACATTCAAACATAGAATTAAATTATAATTTCAATACTTTCCACTGGTTATTAAATTTACGCTTTTAAAAAATAAATGCAACATTTGCCAAAATATAACTAGAATTTTGAAAAAATTATTTAAACAAAATAAAAATGCAAAAAAAAACAAAAAATAATTTGATCTCCTTTCGCAGGGTTCGAACTGATTTAGTTGGGTGATATACCATCGCCATAACCATTACACCAGGATACATCTTTCAATCTAGCGTGTTACATAAGTATAACATGTGTACATTATTAGCATAAAAACACAAAAAATGCGTTTTTTTTCCAAAAACATAATCTGATCAAAAATTTCTGTTGTACTATTCCGGTTCACACCAATGTACATTACTTAGAATTTTTTCAGATTTTTAGGTTAAACCATCTTGGCAAAAGTCGCTTCAAAATAATTTATTTTGCAAAAATAAAAATTTGATCGTTAATCCACGTACGTTTTTTTTTTCGATGAGCACGTATTTGTTTATATATTTAGGGGGATATGTTTTTTAGATGTTTTAGTATTTTTCCTATGTGCGGGTCAAAGAGTGGTATAAGCATGCCAAATTTCAACTCTCTAGGTTTAGCCGTATGGCTACAATTTTTACCGAACAGACAGACGACAAAATGACGGTATAAGGGTTTTTTGGGCATACCTACAAAACCCTAAAAATGGCCCCCCAAAATTTTACTCACTATCCGCTACTGCATGTCAACACCCTGTACTTGGCCTGGTATATTCGAGATATGGGACAAAAATTAGATCTTCGCCTTCTCAAGATTATTCTTTACCATTGCTATAATTTATACTCTTTACCATTGTTGGTGTATTGAAAGAAATGTATCTCATTAAAATGTAAAGTTATTCTGAATGTGAAGTAACTTTGGTGTTTAATGAAGCAACAATTCGACTATATCTCTAATTTAACAAACGGAATACATATTAAACAATACAGTAGCTAGCATACACACACTCTCACATCGGATCAATAATATGCTGCTAAGAAGTAAATTTTCCCTGACAATTATCTCAAGTATCAAAATGGGTGGCGTTGCCTCCTTTCCGATGTTAACGTAACATAACGTAACGCAACCCGCAACCTCCTCTATTTCCAGTTAATTAATAACCTAATCATCAGCGTGCACCGTCGCAGCACGTCATACGTGTATCGAACGACACCTCAAACAACCTTTGACCTACATTATCTCCTGCTAGTAATTTCAGGGCACCACCAAACTTGTATTATATTATGGAAAGTGAAAAGCAAATAGGCTTCGAGGCAAAGCAGCGCCTACTATTCCGCAACTAATATGACACTAAGGTTACGCTAGGCGATTTCGATTGTTGCGGTCGAACGCGCTAGGGAAACGGTTTCGCAGCTTCGCCTGAATAATTCTCTTCGCTAAATTATATTCCGTTGTATAGTACACGTATAGAATGTGGCATGTGTTTAGAATTAAGCCAGGTAGAATTTGGAATGATGGGAGATGGGAATTTAATAGTTACTGTCACACGAATTACTACGGAAAAATTCAATACATGGCAAAATATATTTGTTATTACGTACATACTGCCGCATAAAAGTATAAGCCTAGAACTTTTTTATTTCAAATTAAAAATTACTTAAATATAGGCTATTCCAGCGGTTCCCAAACTTTTTTGCCCGCGACCCGGTACGAGGTTTTAAAATTTTTCGCGACCCACCTTATGAAAAAAAAAACATTTATTTACAAAACAAATTTTATTTTAATGCAGTAGCTTTATAGTAATAAAGAATAATACATAGTAATAAAGAGTATATTATAATAATAAAGAATATAGTATACCAGGTCTACAAGTATGAAATGCGGATTTTTTTCAAACTTGCCGCGCATGCAGTGTGTATTGGCATCTGACACTACCGATAGAGGCGCTACTGCATTCACATCATGGCTGACTTTGGTAGGATATTTTTGACAGGTTCAATGGTATCTTCATGTGATATTTATTGAAACACATGGGAACACACTCTAAAATGGTCTTTAACTGTCTTTCCACTTCTAAGAACCTTTCCATGCTTGTAACAAACTCGACTATCCTACAACCGTCAGTTTCTCAAAATCTCACTAGAGGCGCTTCAGTTATTGTCAGTTGACAATAGTTCAAAGTTTCAACACATATGGCGTTTTGTTAAGTTATCATTAAGTGGCAAATGCGTATAGGTTATAATTTGAGAAGTGATCATATAGTTTTGTTTTACTGTGTTAAAAATGTCAAATTTTGTGCCAAATAAAGAGCATTCGCGGACAGTACTACTGTTTTGTTTTCATTTGAAAAAAAAACTGCTGCTGAATCATACCGACTGCTTCGAGAAGCTTATGGTGAATATGCTCCATCGCAAGATACGTGTGAACGATGGTTTCGGCGTTTCAAAAGTGGTGACTTTGATCTTACAGACAAAGAACATGGAAAACCTCCAAAAAAATATGAAGATACAAAATTGGAAACATTGCTACAGAAAGACGATAGTCAATCACAAAAACAACTAGCAGAGCAGTTAGGCGTTAGTCAACAAGCTGTTTCCAATCGCCTACGAGAGATGGGTAAGATCCAGAAAGTCGGCAGATGGGTTCCACATGCATTGAATGAGAGGCAGATGGAAAAACGCAAAAATACTTGTGAAATTTTGCTTGCACGATACAAAAGAAAGTCTTTTTTGCATCGTATCATTACTGGCTATGAAAAATGGATTTATTTTGAAATTCCCAAACGCAAAAACCATGGGTGAACCCAGGCTCACCATCCACATCAACTGCAAGACCGAATCGCTTTGGCAAAAAGACAATGCTTTGTACTTGGTGGGACCAAAAGGGTGTGGTCTATTATGAATTGTTAAAACCTGGTGAAACAGTTAATACCCAACACTACCAACAACAACTGATCGTATTGGACCATTCGCTGCTCATAAAACGACCAGAATACGAAAGAAGACAGTACAAGGTAATCTTTCTTCACGATAACGCTCCATCACATAAGGCAAAAGCAGTTTGCAATACATTGGAGGCACTCAAGTGGGAAGTGCTACCCCATGCCGCTTACTCACCAGACTTGGCCTCTTCAGATTACCACTTGTTCGCATCGATGGGTCACGCACTTTCCGAGCATCACTTTTGTTCATATAAAAATGTGAAAGAATGGCTAGATGAATGGTTTGCGGGGAAAGGGGAAGAGTTCTACTGGCGAGGTATTCACAAATTGCCTGAAAGATGGGAAAAATGTATAACTTCTAATGGAGCATACTTTGAATAAATAAACTTTTACTGTTCTTTTGAGTTTAATGTGTATTATTTAAAAAAAAATCCGCATTTCATACTTGTAGACCTGGTAGTAATAAAGAGCACAAATACACACTATTCTAGTGATTAACTGACTAACAAGTGATTAACTGATTAAAATAATATGTACAAAAAAAAAATCTTTTTTGTGTTTTAACAATTTAATTCGCGACCCGAAATATTTTTCTGCGACCCGGTGCCGGGTCGCGACCCGCTCTTTGGGAAACGCTGGGCTATTCCATACCTTTAAGCGGAACTAAATGTAATTAAAATTTTCTTAAGTTGTCACTAGTTAACTTTTTATATAAGAGGATTTTTGCTGAACAAAATGTTCAAAAGCTTCAATCAATCGGTAAATTTACTAGATTTGAAAAACTATTTCCGTTTAAAGCAAAGAAACCGACTACAGGAATACCTCGCTTAGTCCGGATAATCAGTTCGCCAATATCCCGGATTGTTTGAAACCGGACTAATCGAGGAACTAACGCATAACGTTAAAATCGCATAAAAATAAACCATACAATAAGCGATTAACAGTATAAAGGAAAAAAACGGTCATGTATGTGTAAATAAATAATTTTGTATACAAATTTTTTAGAATTTATTTTTATTTTGTTCCATACAAAAAAATTTGTGTTTGAAATTTTCGAACCCGACGGGGTAGGGGTATTTGTTTAAAAACACAAAATTCTAAATAGCATATTTATTTAAATTAAACATTAAGATATGTAATTATTTTAAATATTGCCAAATAGCCCTCTGGTTTTCAGTTACTTCTACTTCCGTTTTTGTTTTTACACGAGGATCATCTGAACTGTGGTTGCTTCTTAACCAATTTAACACTATCGGTACTGGATTCCAATCTATTAAAGGCAAACCCTTCAAATTAATAACCATTATATTACTTATATTTGAAACGATTAGTCTGATTCGTTTTTCTGTGCATATATTATTTATAAGGCTAAAGCCTCTTTCAGCTTCTGCTGAACTGACAGCTATGGTATTTAAAGTATTTTAACAAGCGGTTCGCCGAACTTAACATTTCTTAACAAATGGTTCGAGCGAACCGGGTGAATCCCATCACGAAAGTGATCATATTCAATTTTTAGCATATGTTTTATTATGTCATACAATATAATAATTATTTATGCAAATAGTACATAAAGCAGTACTTTTTCCACGAATGATGTGATCGCACGAGCCGTACACGGCTGCAGCAATCCCATAAGTGAAAAACAGGCTTTATGAATGACTATCATACAATATATTTTTCTATAGGTTTTTCCAAACGTTTAAGCTGAACTGACTGGAATTTTCATTTTTGTAAGTTACCCTGAGCTCTCCTTTTAAGGTTTGAAGTGGGCTTTTGCTAAACAAAATGATCAAAAGCCCTACTTAAATGGTAAACTAGAATTAAAAATCTAGTTCCGCTTCAAACAAAGAAACAGGCTATTGGACTGTCTAAAATTAGAAAAAAAAATAAATAAATATAAATTGATATAATCTGTCTCATTTTGTAATACGGAACTAGATCTGGTTACTTTGGTGACTGTTGTGGTGTAAATAGACTTTTATGGAAACAAGTGAACTTGTAAACCTGGCTTTTAAGTATTTGGTTAAGTTTTATCATATCGAGGTTATATTCAATCAAAAACTACATATGTCAGATAACAAATTGACATGTTATAATTGCGATTGACATGTCAAAATTGTGATAGACATGTCAAATATTTTGAAAGGTGCCACTTCAGAATTACCACCCTAAGATGATATTTTAAATATACAACATAAAACATGAATTTTCCCTCTTAGTTTCGTATTACAAAATGAGACAGATAATATACACAAACATTTTCCTACTGCGGTCTCTAATTTAAAATAAACTTAGGACAAACCTAAACATTGAAATTTTTGGAGTTGAGACAACGAAGTGACTTCAATTGTTTTCAGTGCACTCTTTGATTCTTCTTCGGACTATACGGACACGCCGGCAGTCCTTGCAGATGGTTTTGTCGGCATCATGAGTTCATGTACATCCATGAAAATAGTGATGTGGCCACCGTTAGCCAATTATTATGCTTATGAAATAATGAAAAGCTTATGAGGTCTTTTTAAATTTTTTACCATAAACACGCATTTTATGCACAAAAAAGTGAAATATAATATTGCTTTTTTTTAACGGCAAAAAAAAATAATAATAATATTAAATGTATTTTTGATATGTGTGCAATATTTAATTAAAGACATACTCTGTCCATAGCCTACTTGTTTGTTTTTACCGACCGCCAACATATATAAGAGAGGTATTGTGATCATACCAATTTTGACGTTTCGAGATTTCGATGGATCTCCACGAATTGAGGTGCCTACATAACGTTTTGACTATTTTTAGCATGATGTCCGTCTGTCCGTCTGTCCGTCTGTCCGTCTGTCCGTCTGTCCGTCTGTCCGTCTGTCCGTCTGTCCGTCTGTCCGTCTGTCCGTCTGTCCGTCTGTCCGTCTGTCCGTCTGTCCGTCTGTCCGTCTGTCCGTCTGTCCGTCTGTCCGTCTGTCCGTCTGTCCGTCTGTCCGTCTGTCCGTCTGTCCGTCTGTCCGTCTGTCCGTCTGTCCGTCTGTCCGTCTGTCCGTCTGTCCGTCTGTCCGTCTGTCCGTCTGTCCGTCTGTCCGTCTGTCCGTCTGTCCGTCTGTCCGTCTGTCCGTCTGTCCGTCTGTCCGTCTGTCCGTCTGTCCGTCTGTCCGTCTGTCCGTCTGTCCGTCTGTCCGTCTGTCCGTCTGTCCGTCTGTCCGTCTGTCCGTCTGTCCGTCTGTCCGTCTGTCCGTCTGTCCGTCTGTCCGTCTGTCCGTCTGTCCGTCTGTCCGTCTGTCCGTCTGTCCGTCTGTCCGTCTGTCCGTCTGTCCGTCTGTCCGTCTGTCCGTCTGTCCGTCTGTCCGTCTGTCCGTCTGTCCGTCTGTCCGTCTGCCCGTCTGCCCGTCTGCCCGTCTGCCCGTCTGCCCGTCTGCCCGTCTGCCCGTCTGTCCGTCTGTCTATCCGTCTGTCTGTGTACACGTGCAGAGCAAATTCGGCTGAAAGGATTTTTATGAAACTTCATATTTAAGCTTCTGCCATCAATGGCACGAGTTGATCAACTTTTGGTAAAAATCGGTTGATTAAAAATGGGAGTTTACTCGAGTCGATTTTAAGATGTTTGTGAATATTTCACAACAGAAAAATATTTCGAAAAAAATTATTGAACAAAAGTTGCTATAAAAGCAATAACTAATATCTTTTATTTGAGACGTTTTTTGATAAAACAAAAAATTTCGAATAATTTCTGTAAAATTTTTCGAATTTTTTTCATACTTATATGTAACGTTTCCATGGTCATGATAAATAATACCTCTGTTAGAAAATATTAGGCCAAGTTATTTCTACTCTGCTACTAGAATGTATTTTACATAAGTACTTTACGATGGCGGTCGGTCCTGTGGTGGCCACAGCTGATTTTTTAAATAACTTTTGCACACATTTGAACTATTAGTTAGAGCTTTAAAACTCATTTCATTGCAGAACACCAAATTTAGTCGGCGGAACTCTAGCATTCCGCGGAACACAAGTTGGGAGCCGCTGATCTAAAGATACCTTCTCAAGGCCAAAATGAAATGTTCATCATATCAAAAGGTTACAATTTTTTTAATAAAGTGAAAAGAAATTTAGGTATTTCGAGCATTTCAATGATGCGAGCTGATTTTTCAAAAATGTATTTAAAAATTTTCATTAGCTGTTGGACGGAAATTCTTACTAAATATTTTAATGAATTAATTTTTCACATCGGAATTGATTTTTAAAAAATAAAGCAGTCTCATGTGTCCAAGTGTTGACGTAGAAGTTTTGCATGATACAATGGAAATGTTAATATATTTCATCATTTAATATTTCATGAATTGTACTGGACATTCAATTTTGGTTTTGATTTATTAATACGCAGGGGAGTGTTGTTTTACATTTTTCCGTTATTGACAAACAATCAATGATACATGATGTGTTACATATGCAAAATGTTCGTTATTTACTATTTTTCAGATGATGTGATAAAATTACCTCACGTTATTGAACTGGATAGAGATTGGTCGACGGGATTTAGTTTTCCGAATGCTGTCGACCAGTGGGAAGACTTCGGAGATATTAGCTAACCAAAGATCTGACAAGTATTAATATGCGGGATACATAGAAAGACTAAAGCCTGGTTTATAATAGATATGTTATGGAACATAAGCATAAAAATTACACTATTTTCTTTGTTCTGTTTATTGCAAACAGATGTTTTGAAGGGTCAAAGCTATTGTTCTATTACGTATGCGCTGTGCTATGGAGTTATTATAAACCAGGCTTGACATTTAACAGATCATGGTGGAGGACTTATGTAAGCCGGGCCAAAAAATCAATCCGACTTCAGTGAGCAAAGAAGAAGAAGATATTATTTATATCAAGTAGTAGGAAATAGTTCTTGTGAAAAATCCAAGCTAAAAAAATATTTATTAATTTATTTCTTATTTTTTAATGTCTTGCTTAGAGAATAGATCCGTTTAGGCGTCACCAGGGCGTTAGGAGTAAAAGCAAAGGGAAGCTATTGAAGCACAAATTAACAAGCAAAATAAAATTTTAAAAATCTTTTTATTTTTAAAGATTATAGATATGCAGTAATGTACTTTGATGCAATATTCTTTTCGAAAAATAGCAACTTTTTTATATTTTTGAAAAAATATTCCATACGCGTGATCCACTTCTAAATTTTATTTACCTCTAAAACCTTTAGTTAAAGAAAGTGGTGCATAGAGGGTGTGCTTTGCATAAAGGGTTGCAAACATAACTTGTTTCCGTTGATAAAAACAATGTAGATATTGTTGCAATTTCCCCTAATGATGGTGTGTAATGATTAGGGACCGGACATTTCGAACTGGGATTAATTATAATTAGCTTGGCCATGGGCGTCGTATAAAATAATTAATTTAATGATATAAAACATTCAAATTTAAAAGTTTTCCAAAAATTTATGAAAATAATAACTTGTTTTTAATGCAATATATTTAAAACAAATTTAATTATCTAATGTTATTTCTTATTTGTTAATTACACTGGTCAACACAATTTTTGCTGACTTACATCTAAGACTTGTTTCTTACTAATTTGGTGCTGCTGAACTCAAATATCACATCAGTTTTTGCGTATCACATCAGATTTTTGCTCTAAAACAAATACATATTTTCGGCCAAATAATGCTTCTATCGTTTAATTTTAGACGTCGATTCTATAATTGGTACAAATTTGGCGACTAATAAGGACTAAATAATTAGAAAATTTTCTTATAATTTTAATTATAGTGAAAGAAAGAAAATGAGAACAGTTTTAATCATATTTTAATGCATTAGAGTGTTAAAATAAAAATACAAAATAATTTAAAGATTAAATGGTCGTTTGTAAGATCTTCTGAAGTGCACCATTCCCGATAAGTCTCTTTTAATACTCCAACAGTAGTCAGCCATCCTGAGAGTATCCCACCTTCATTGATAACGTCTCTCCATCTCTTTTAAATCCTGATGGAAATGTTCACCCTGTTCATCAATAACATCTCCAAGATTGACAGGAAATTTGTCAAGAAGACTGTTTAAAAAATGAAGTTTCACGCTCATGTTGTTGCTTATGCGTGTTGCTCGCTATGCTTTTCCTCAGATTACCATTTTTCAATAAATAAATAATCAAGACAATACAATATAAATATGGTTAACAGCCATTAATACCAGCTAGTACAGGAATGAAAATTATCGGAAACTGCACATGCGCAATGTTGCAAATTTATTTATTCCCGCACACTGCACATGCGCATTGAGGCGAATTTATCATTCCCGCATCGCTTGCGCGCGTATTAGGTTAACATGCTAATTTCCTGTCAACTAACAGTATCGAAATGAGACAGTTCCATAGTAGTTGTAGGAAAATTTAATTTGTAAGCGTGAGAATGTCAACTGAAACTTTGTTTATAAATTAAATTTGTATGGAATGAGAAAAAAAATATATTTTTTTTATCAGTAATTTTTTATTAGTGATCAAAAATTATCATGACATTACACGAATTCTACTTCAATTAGGGCTAAAATTTGATTGAAAGGAACATCCTCTTAACAAAAACATAGCTACGTATCTATAAGACTACATTAGTCTTATAGATACGCAGCTCATACTTTAGCACATATGGCTAACATAATACATACGTTATTTAGTACAAATTTATTCCATAGAATAGTGTTTTACCTTGAATTTAGTGGGCTTTTTGTGACGTCACGATCATTTTTGAACAGCCTGTAGCCTGTATAATATTGATTAACGTGCACTGTTTTGTTTGGTAAAAAATATGGTATTTACATTTTTCAGTGCTTTTTCAAAAGTATCTAGCTGTTTCTAGATACAAACATTTTTGGCATATATCTGCATCTAGATATTTTTTATAATTCTGTATCTGTATCTGTATCTGCATCTAGATACAATTTTTCTTAGGTATTTGTATTTGTATCTAGATACCTTTTTAAATGTATCTATTACAACACTGGTTTGAACCGTGTCCATTTTATAATACTAATTTTCCCTTAATGATTAAATTTCTTTATAGTTTAAATAATGATGCGTCAACTATAGAAATTCGTAACACAATTAAAATCATAGAATCTAATAACTTGTCCCTCATTGATAGATAACACTGGTTAACAAGATTGTTGGTGTTTAGAAAATAAACATCATTCCTATACGAAATCGGTATCATGAATTGAAAATTAACCTTCATTTTGACCTATCAGGTCAAGTTTTTAAGTTATTGAACATACTTAATATATTAGGTTTGTGTCCAAGCGCAGCTGTACATTTGAGTTAAAGTCCAAATGTATGTCCTGAGTGTATATGCGAGTCCATATGTTATGGTATAAATTAGTTACTTTTTCCCCCTTTGCACATTAAACTGGGATTGATCAAGCAATTCGTCAAATCTCTAGAGAAAAATGGGGAGTGCTTCAAGTATATCCGCAGCGTGTTTCCAAGTTTGACGATTGAAAAACTTAAAGCAGGGAATGAAATTTGATGGACCACAGATCCGTAAGCTCTTGAAGGACCCAAATTTCGTGAAAACGATGAGTGAAAAGGAAGCATTAGCTTGGCGAGACTTTGTAGATATAGTGCAAAATTTTCTTGGGAAACACAAAAGTGAATAATGTCTATGAAGACATTGTTACCAACTTGGTATCAAGTTTTCGTGATATTAGCGCGAATATGAGCATCAAAATGTATTTTCTCTTTAGTCATCTCGATCGTTTTCCTCAAAATCAAGGCGAACGATTCCATCAGGACATCAAGGAGATGGAAACTCGGTACCAAGGGCACTGGGATGCCGTGATGATGGCAGACTATTGCTGGTGTTTAAAACGAGACACTCCTGTTGCTCAACATTCACGGTCCGCAAAGAAGCGTTAATTTATTCCTAGAATTTTCTGTCAAACATTTCTGCCTACGTGCATATCCAATTTTTATTACTTTTTATTTGTGCTGTGTTTGTTTGTGTATTACGTTCTCTGTATTGTTCCACATTAAGTGCCCTTTGAATCAATAAAATACTATGTTACAGAAAGGGTCTTGTTTAATTCCCTTAAAAACACTAATATAAACACTGTTGAAAATATTTTTATGAACATTTATTAGCATCTACTAGAGCCAAAATTTGAGATAAGGAGAGTAAGAAAACTAGACCTGATAGAGAAAAACTGAAGTCATTTTCGAATTTAAGGGAAAAAATCACTTAAGAATTCGTTGAAATATTCCAGGCACCAGACAAAATATATTTTTTTGTTGCCCAGTGTAATCTTTTTTATTAAATTCGTTGATCGTTAAATTAAAATCTATTCCCGGAGAGTTTAGTTACACCTTAAGACAAAAAATCGGCAGTTATTGATAGAAATGCTGATTTTACCAAAATTTACAATATAGGTTTAAGCAATTTACAAAATCCACCTTCAAATAATCTTTGGAGAAATTATCTTTTAAACGCTCCTTTAAGAAGTTGTGAAATATAAAGAACGTTTTCAATATTCAAAAATATATTAACAACCAATAGGACCAATTTTACCGTTATAATTTAGAAAAAATATATATTATTAGAGGTAATGCAACAAAATTACATAACAATTCCTAAGATTAACTTATTTATACAATATTTTTAATTTCAATAATACTCTATTCATAAAAAATTGATGTGAAGTGTGAATATTCACACATTTCAGGGTTTCGCAGGTATATAATAAGTGACGGCGGTATGCTGAGTGTTTTTTTTTTGATTTTACTTTATAGTAATCACGGCAAAATGAACGATATTTTTAAAATCATTTATCGTTTGTTAATCATATAATAAGACTGGTTATTAAATTTACGCTCTTAAAAATTAAATACAACATTTGTCAAAATATAACTAGAATTTTGACAAAATAATTTCAACATAATAAAAATGCAAAAAAAAAAACATAAAAAATAAAATTCCGTACTCCGTACTCGAACTCGAAACCCTTCGTTTCCAGCGCATTTGAGCTTACGACACCAGTGCTCTAACCCATTACGATATCGTACGCATTGCATGTGGGTGTCTTACATTGGTATAACTTTTGTACTTTGTGAACCAAAAACCACAAAAAATGCGTTATTTTCCGAAAACATAATCTGATCAAAAATTTCTTGTACTATTTTGGTTCACACCAATATACATAACTTAGAATTTTTTTAGATTTTTAGTTTAAACCATCTGGGCTACAGGGTGTGGGACAAAATTTTATTTGCACAATTTTGGCAAAAATCGCATCAAAATAATTTATTTTGCAAAAATAAAAATTTGATCGTTAATCCACGTACTAAGGGCTTTCATTTGATACACTACACTTGTTTTCGATGAGCACATATTTGTTTATATTTTTAGGGGGGTATGTTTTTTAGATGTTTTAGTATTTTTCCTATGTGCGGGTCAAAGAGTTGTATAAGCATGCCAAATTTCAACTCTCTAGGTTTAGCCGTTTGGCTACAATTTTTACCGAACAGACAGACAGACAGACAGACAGACGGTATAAGGGTTTTTTGGTCATACCTACAAAACCCTAAAAATCATATAAATCATTTTAAATATGTATATTTTTTGTGTAGTTTATATATTTTTTCTCTACTTTTTAATATAATAGAAAACATCTCTTAGGATTTTCTTATTTTCAAAATGATAAATTTGCCGCTGGTCGAATTGTAAGTCCGTTTAGACCGAAAAGTGCAGTCCCTAGTAATAATGAAGCCTCTGGATGCTTTTTATATAATTTAATGTGTATAATAATTACAAAGAAATTTTTCTAGAATTTAATTGTCAGTTACCTACTATATGTCAGTTACAACGCCGTCTTCTAAAGCGATTTCCAGAGAGTGTTCATATTACAAAAAAGCACTATAAGAATCTTGGCCAATGTAAAGAATAGAGACCCTTGCCGGCCAGCTTTTAAATCTTTGGAAGTGCTAACTTCTTCAAGTATTTATATTTCTGAAAAAATAATTTTTAATTTTAAAAACTTGCACTAATTGACTTTTCACACATTCATACTTCTACACTAAAAGCCATATTTGAGCAGATCAACACCATACCGCCATATTTGAAAAAAGCATTAGCTACAATGCCTGTTAATTTTATGATCAACTAGCTGAGCACCCGTGCTTCGCTACGGTATATTGACGATCTCGTTACTGTCATTAGTGTAAAATACTTAGTTTGTTTTTAAACATGTGTATGGGTAACATTTATAAGCAAAAACCTAGTCGATATCTCATTTGTCCTAAGAGATATTGAGGAATCCGTGAAAAAACTTTTTACTCTTTTTCACCACATAGAGGTCGAACTTCAAGAAATCCCTTCGTAGTGGGTTCTTACGAACAAACGAAGGAAATACGAAGGGTTCTATACTCTGAAGGCTGAACACCCTTTTTGGGGTTGGTTATGGTAAAATTTTAAAATAAGTTTAAGTTTAACTAAGTATGGGTAACTTTTGTAAGCAAAAACCAAGTCAATATCGCAATAGTCCTAAGAGATATTGAGGAATCCGTGAAATCAAATTTCAGCCCTTTTCACCCCCTTAGAATTTTGAAAAGTTTAATATTAGTGGGTGCTTACGTCATGGAAGGAATATATTTCCCGAATTTCATGTCCCTATGTCAAGAGACGATCTATCGAATAAAAAATACCAATGAACCCCGTTAGGGATAAATTTAAAAAAAATGTCAACACGCTTACTAAATATTTTAAAAAGAAAGCTAAGTAGGTTTCTATTTAATAGAAACCTATGTCAGGTTTCTATAATTCACCCCGAATATAGATTCATGCCTTTAGGGGTTGATTAGGACAAAATCCTGATTTTTTTTTGCTAACATTTCTATGAGGAACCTTTGAAAGCAAAAACCAAGTCGCCGACCGGCGTAGCGTAGTGGTAACACATGTGCTCTGCGTTGCGAAGGTCTCTGGTTCGAATCCCGTTCAGGCATGGAAATTTTCTCAAAAATAAAAATTATCCTGGCTAATTGCCAAAGTAGCAAAGGCCAAAAATTAAAAAAAAAAAAAAAAAAAAAAAAAAAACCAAGTCGATATCTGATTGGATCTAAGAGTTATTGAGGAATTCCTGAAATCATATTTCACCCCCTTTTTACCCCCTTAGAGGTCTACTTTCGAAAATTCACTTCTTAGTGGAATATATTTTGCGAATTTCATGTAATTATGTCCAAAAAACGTTCTATCGAATAAAAAATACCCATTTACCCCTTTAAGGGTGAAATTTAAAAAAACTGTCAAAATTATTTCGAGGTATTTTAAAAAGACATCTATGTGCCAAAAAGGAATGTTATGACTAAACAAACACAGGAAATACGACAGGATGTATAATTCACCCCGAATGTAGATTCACCCCTTTAGGAGTCGATTAGGATAAAATACTGAAATAAGTTTTTGGCATTGGTATAAGTAATCTTTATAAGCAAAAATCAAATCGCTCATAACTTATTGGTCCTAAGAAATATTAAGGAATCCTTGAAACCACATTTCCCCCTTTAGGGTTGCAATTTTAAAAAAATTTCAAAACCATTTGAGATATTAAAAAAAAAACAACCATCAGCCAAAAATAATTGTTATGACTCAACAAATACAGGAAATACGACGGGATGTATAATTAAGTCCAAATGTAGATTCACCGTTTTAGGTGTTGATTAGGACAAAATCCTGAAATAGGTTTTTCGGCCTTTGTATTAGTAATCTTTATAAGCCAAAACCAAATCGATATTTTATAGGTCCTCAGAGATATTAGAAAATCATTGAAATCTCATTTCACCCCTTTTAACCCTTTAGGCCGAAATTAAAATAACCGTGAAAACTATTTCGAGATATTTAAAAAAGACACCTATATGCCAAAAAGGTATGTTATAAGTCAACCAACACAGAAAAAATGACTGCATGTATAATTCACCCCAATTGGAGATTCACTCCTTTCGGGGTTGATTAGGGCAAAATCCTAAAATAGGTTTTTCGGCATTTGAATGAGTAATCTTTGTTAGCAAAAACCAAGTCAATATTTTATTGGTCCTAAGAGATATTAAGAAATCCTTGAGTTCACATTTCACCCATTTTCACCCTTAAGGGGTGCAATTTTAAAACACTGTCAATATTATTTAGGGATATTTTAAAAAGACACTTATGTGCCAAAGAGAAATTTTATAACTCAACAAACACAGGAAATACAACGGGATGTATAATTCACCCCGTTTGTAGATACACCCCTTTAGGGGTTGATTAGGACAAAATCCTGAAATAAGTTTTTCGGCATTTGTATGGGTAATCTTTGTAAGCAAAAACCAAGTCGGTATCTTATTGGTCCTAAGAGATATTAAGAAATCCTTGAATTAACATTTCACCCCTTTTCACCCTTTAGGGATGTAATTTTAAAAAACTGTCAATACCGTTTCGAGATATTTTAAAAAGACACCTACGTGTAAAAAATAAATTTTATAAGTCAACAAACACATGAAATACGACGGGACGTATAATTCACCCCGTTTGTAGACTCATCCCTTTAAGGGTTGATTAGGACAAAATCCTGAAATAAGTTTTTCAGCATTTGTAAGGGTAATCATTGTAAGTAACAACCAAGTCGGTATCTTATTGGTCCTAAGAGATATTAGGGAATCCTTGAATTAACATTTCAGCCCGTTTCACCCTTTAGGGATGTAATTTTAAAAAACTGTCAATACCATTTCGAGATATTTTAAAAAGACAACTATGTGCAAAAAATAAATTTTATAACTCAACAAACACATGAAATACGATGGGATGTATAATTCACCCCGTTTCTAGATTCATCCCTTTAAGGGTTGCTTAGGACAAAATCCTGAAATAAGTTTTTCAGCATTTGTATGGGTAATCATTGTAAGTAACAACCAAGTCAGTATCTTATTGGTCCTAAGAGATATTAGGGAATCTTTGAATTAACATTTCAGCCCGTTTCACCCTTTAGGGATGTAATTTTAAAAAACTGTCAATACCATTTCGAGATATTTTAAAAAGACACCTATGTGCAAAAAATTAATTTTATAACTCATCAAACACAGGAAATACGACGGGATGTATAATTCACCCCGTTTGTAGATTCACCCCTTTAGGGGTTGATTAGGACAAAATCCTGAACAAAGTTTTTCGGCATTTGTATGGGTAATCTTTGTAAGTAAAAACCAAGTCGGTATCTTATTGGTCCTAAGAGATATTAAGAAATCCTTGAATTAACATTTCACCCCTTTTCACCCTTCAGGGATGTAATTTTAAAAAACTGTCAAAACTGTTTCGAGATATTTTAAAAAGACACCTACGTGTAAAAAATAAATTTTATAAGTCAACAAACACATGAAATACGACGGGACGTATAATTCACCCCGTTTGTAGACTCATCCCTTTAAGGGTTGATTAGGACAAAATCCTGAAATAAGTTTTTCAGCATTTGTAAGGGTAATCATTGTAAGTAACAACCAAGTCGGTATCTTATGGTCCTAAAAGAAATTAGGGAATCCTTGAATTAACATTTCAGCCCGTTTCACCCTTTAGGGATGTAATTTTAAAAAACTGTCAATACCATTTCGAGATATTTTAAAAAGACAACTATGTGCAAAAAATAAATTTTATAACTCAACAAACACATGAAATACGATGGGATGTATAATTCACCCCGTTTCTAGATTCATCCCTTTAAGGGTTGATTAGGACAAAATCGTGAAATAAGGTTTTCGGCATTTGTATGGGTAATCTTTGTAAGTAAAAACCAAGTCGGTATCTTATTGGTCCTTAGAGATGTTAGGGAATCCTTGAATTAACATTTCAGCCCGTTTCACCTTTTAGGGATGTAATTTTAAAATACTGTCAATACCATTTAGAGATATTTTAAAAAGACACCTATGTGCAAAAAATAAATTTTATAACTCAACAAACACATGAAATACGATGGGATGTATAATTCACCCCGTTTCTAGATTCATCCCTTTAAGGGTTGATTAGCACAAAATCGTGAAATAAGGTTTTCGGCATTTGTATGGGTAATCTTTGTAAGTAAAAACCAAGTCGGTATCTTATTGGTCCTAAGAGATATTAGGGAATCCTTGAATTAACATTTCAGCCCGTTTCACCTTTTAGGGATGTAATTTTAAAATACTGTCAATACCATTTAGAGATATTTTAAAAAGACACCTATGTGCAAAAAATAAATTTTATAACTCAACAAACACATGAAATACGATGGGATGTATAATTCACCCCGTTTGTAGATTCATCCCTTTAAGGGTTGATTAGGACAAAATCGTGAAATAAGGTTTTCGGCATTTGTATGGGTAATCTTTGTAAGTAAAAACCAAGTCGGTATCTTATTGGTCCTAAGAGATATTAAGGAATCCTTAAATTAACATTTCACCCCTTTTCACCCTTTAGGGACGTAATTTTAAAAAACTGTCAATACCATTTCCAGATATTTTAAAAAGACACTTATGTGCCAAAAATAAATTTTGTAACTCAACAAACACAGAAAATACGTCGGGATATATAATTCACCCCGATTGTAGATTCACCCCTTTAGGGGTTGATTAGGACAAAATCCTGAAATTAGTTTTTTGGAATTTGTATAGGTAATTTTTGTAAGAAAAAAAGCTATCTTATTGGTCCTAAGAGATATTAAAGAATCCTTGAAATCACATATCATCCCTTTTCACCCTTTAGGGTTGAAATTTTAAAAAACTGTCAAAACCATTTCGAGGTATTATAAAACGACACCTATGTGCCAAAAAGAAACCTTATAACTCAACAAACACAGGAAATACAACGGGATGTAAAATTCACCCCGATTGTAGATTCACCCCTTTAGGGGTTGATTAGTACAAAATCCTGAAATAAGTTTTTCGGCATTTATATGGGTAATCTTTGTAAGCAAAAACTAAGTCGATATTTTATCGACCCGAAGAGATATTAAAGAATCTGTGAAATCACGTTTCACCCCTTATTCGCCCCTTAGGGGTTGAATTTCGAAAAATCCCTTCTTAGTGGGTGCTTACGTCATGGAGGGAATATGCTCTCCAAATTTCAAGTTTCTAGGCCCAGGGGTACGGGCTGGGCGGTGATGAGTGAGTCAGTCAGTCAGTCAGTCAGTCAGGACACTGCCTTTTATAGATATAGATTACATTTGCAAACCCCTTTAAGCAGTGGCGGATATATCCACCATATATCCACAAAGAAAAGCAAATTGATTCCATGTTTTGCTTTGTTGGTACTCGTACAAAATGCAATGTCGAATATATAGCTTTTATGCTCTTATGCGCCAGTTAAGCGTTGAAAACATATTATTATTATTTATTTACTTAAGAAATACTTACTTTAAGAACAGATTTTAGGAATGTTATATAAAAGCATATATTTTGTTGTGGATTCTTTATACATATATTCTAAATAGAAAAGGAATGATGTATACAAGCAAAATTTATTTTAAATTAATTTAACAGTCAGTGTTAAAACAAAGAACTTTCTTCACAAACATTTCCGTAGTAATAAGCGTAAATTATTTCCACTTCCACATATATTTTATTAGTAATCATCTAATAAAATAAAATTACAAGCAATGATAGCTAAAGGTCAATTTTACCAAGTACTGTCAATAAATTAATAATTTATCGCGTCAAGGTTTGAGCTGCTATACTTGCAGTGAAACCATGACACTTCGACCGCACCACCGCATAGCCGAAAACTAAATTTATGGGATTACAGGTATTGTTAAGAATGTTACGGTAGGTATATTTTGTTTTGTTGTACGTTTTAGGTAGGTAGTACACATTTTCCCCGTTGTTCCTGTATGTTCTTTTCAAGTTAAGGTTATTGAACTGGTTTCTTCTCACGAATTTTTAAATGGTTAAGAATTCATTTTATGAAAATTTGGATTGGACAATTCACATCTTCTTTTACAGCTGTTTTTAATATATTTAGGTCAGGAGCGGTCTGAGACTGTCGAGCCAGTTGATTTTATAGTTTTACTGACCCTTATTTTCTGACTTAAGGCTGCATTCCCAGCTCCAAAATTAATAGAGTTATTCACTGTAGATTGTCACTAACCATATGATAACTCCAGCGACTTAACTCCTAGATAGTGGTGTGAATACCTGCCGGAATTTCTAATACCGGTATTTCGGTATTCTGAAAGTCCAATACCGGAATCCCGGTATTAATACCGGGTATTAATGAGTTTTATTCCTTTTTTATGTTTATTTTAAATACATATGTAAAGTAGGCCAGATACGATAATATTGAAATATTTTTATAGAGGGGACTGCAAAAACAGACATATTTTAATTAAAATATGTTTTTCAAAATATATCTTTCAAAAAATATTGTCGTACTTAGGTAGTAAGTAACAAAAATTATACATTTATTTTTACAACTAATAATACTAGTGGACCCGTTGCCAACTGTGTTGGCAAACAAATCATTACCTTAATGTGGAACTTGCTCGATACCTCATACTTCTTTCTCTAGCCATACGTCTAACTTCATCTAATTCAAATTGAATCAACTCTTCGCACATTATTAAAAACTGGACAAATAATGAGTATTATTCCGAATTATTTATTCATTGACTTTATAAGATGGGAAAATGATTCATTTTCACTGGTGCATTATCTTTATAATAATAAAACTGAAAATGATTTGAGACGTTAAATTTAAAATATATTTATTAAAATAAATTTTCCAATTACTTATATAATATAAAAATACGCACACGGAAAAAAGCGCAAATGAAAAAATACACACACGGAAAAAAGCGTACTTACACTATATCTCAAATCAGTTTGAAATATATCGTGAGAAACTATTACAAAGTAAAATTTAATTGCTTACCCGTTTACTTTTATAGTGTAGTACTGACTTTTAAATGTAAATTTGTCATTTCAAAATATTCCTTACGCTGTAAAACCTACTTCAGATATGTTGGTTATGATTATTATAACTAAGATATCATTTATCTTTATGACATGTCAAATGGAATGAAATTTTAAGAAAGTGAAATTTTTTACCATGTTTTAATACCAACATGACATACAATTTCAAAGGTGCAAACTATTGAATGTATCAATTTGTAATTTTTACCAAAATATTTTAAATATTTCGAACCAATTTTAAATTTACACAAATAAGTTGTCACCTAGCGCGTTTAATGACGTTTGGATACTTCGGTAAATTTCGGTAAGTTACGTTACATGTCGGAATCTTGCTGCTACTATTTTTAGTGAAATATATTAATTTATTATAAAAAAGAAGCAAGAACGCCAAAAACTAATAGACAGATAAAATAATCACTATTTAAATAATTAGAAATCGTAGAAATAAAAAAATAATAAAGCATTGAAAAAATAATAATTCGGTAAACTTCGGTAAGTTACATTACATGTCGGAATCTTGCTGCTACTATTTTTAGTGAAATATATTAATTTATTATAAAAAAGAAGCAAGAACGCCAAAAACTAATAGACAGATAAAATAATCACTATTTAAATAATTAGAAATCGTAGAAATAAAAAAATAATAAAGCATTGAAAAAATAATAATTTGGTAAACTTCGGTAAGTTACGTTACATGTCGGAATCTTGCTGCTACTATTTTTAGTGAAATATATTAATTTATTATAAAAAAGAAGTAAGACCGCCAAAAACTAATAGACAGATAAAATAATCACTATTTAAATAATTAGAAATCGTAGAAATAAAAAAATAAAAAAGCATTGAAAAAATAATAATAAAGAAAAAAAAGTCACATTTTTCTTACTTACTTTCATCAAACCAAATATTTTTTAAAATAATTATGTTTCTGCTAATAATAATTTTAATCAAAAATGTCGAATATCACGGCAGGATAACGTTTTTCTGTGTTTTGTTTCGTAAAAAAATCGATCCGTGTATTTCACAACTAAATTAATAATTGTGAAATGATTTTTTAATGAAAAACACAACTATCATTTTTACTAATCTATTGTCAACACTGAAAACTAAAATTCACAGCACACTACTGTCCAATACATAAATTAATACTACTATATAATAAGAACCTCGCTTCAATTGTTTTAGATTTCCACGCACCCAGACAGCCAGGGACACAGGTTGGGGTATTATATTATAGATACTAACTAATATACTAACAATTAATTATAATTAAAAATATTAAGGTAAAAAAATAAAAACATATATACAGTTTTGTTTCTAAAAAGTATTTTCAGCAGCAGAATTCTTCTGCACAAAAATTAAATCAAAGGAGAAATGTAATAAATGTTTTATTTTAAAAAATGTGATCTTAATATACATAAATTTGATAATCAGATCAAATCTGTAAAAAGTTACTGTGTAGTAACGTTACTACAATATAAAATATTATAAAAGTATAATGACTTTCATTCTTGATAGTAACTGACCTTGCCCATAGTTACTATGATCATAGTTCAACTTACAGATCAATTCTGTAACTCAGTTTACAGATTTGATCTGTAAGTTTCTTCGTCGAAACGAGAACGAATTTTGGTGCAGAATTTAGCTGCTCTCCGTTCAGATTCTACACTTGTTGGTGGTATTGTCCTTAAGTAGTCATACACATTTTGTAAATACTTCCCTCGTATCCCCCCCTGTTCAAAAAAGCTGATTTCTTTTTTTATAGTAAGTTCCAGCCCTTTTGCTTTTTTATTGTAGGAGAGGAACACATTCTTTCTTTAACCGCCGAATCTAATTCTAGATTCTTACAAATCTTAATTTTGAAATATGTAGAAGTTAATAATACCGTAATATCGGTATTTTAAACAGAATACCGGTATTTGAATACCTTTAAAAATTACGTAAAATAGCGGTTTTAATGAGACAGACATATAAACACACATTAGCTATCTCACTTTGCATAACCTAAAAATTGTTGTTGCACAAATTTTAACAAATATCGGAAATCGTGAAACGAAAAAAAAAAAAATGCTGTAGTTGTAGCTATAATTTTGTTATTAAAATATAATAAGAAATCACGATCTCGCCGATGTCGGATTCGTGAAAAGTCACATAAACGCATTTATTCCTACGTACCCGGTTTGAAAAAACATAGATGTCATAACATTTGTCACGCATTCATTTTCATAGCTGTTAGCGCTGCCTTCAACGTTAAAACTGTCTACTCAATTTATCCACAACGTACAATCTTTATCTACTAATTTTAGAGCTGTTGATTCAATAGAAATTTTCCCTGAAAATTCATCAACAAAGATTCTCGGCGTGCACATTGGTTGTCTTCTTCAATGGTCAGTGCATATTAATGAGCTTTGTATAAAGCTCAATAGGCTACTCTATGGAATGAGGGTGATGAGCGCTAAAGGTAATAAATTAGTTCTTAGAACTCTTTACTTCTCCAATTTCCACTCGTTACTACGATATGGAATTATGTACTGCGGAAGATCGCCCGAATTCTAGAGAGTATTCATATTACAAAAAAAATTATGTGAAGTTTGAATTTTCACAAATTACAGGGTTTCGCAGGTATTTAGTAAGTGAATGATGATTATTTGGAATGCCTAAAACAAATTTTATGTTAAAATATTTTTTTATTAATTTTAATTCGAATGCCTAATACCATTATTTGGGTTTCTAAATATTTGCAGTATTTTGTTTTTATATAGCAAGGTTCATATTTTGAAAATTGCGCCTATGGCTTCCATACCAATGGAACCATGTTTAAGTCAGAAACTCCGCCTCTCTGATTTCGTATACATTCAAACATAGAATTAAATTATAATTTCAACACTTCCCACTGGTTATTAAATTTACGATTTTAAAAATTAAATGCAAAATTTGCCAAAATATAACTAGAATTTTGACAAAATAAAAATGCAAAAAAAAGAAAAAATGAAATTTGACGGGATTCGAACAGTAGTTTCTTACAGTAGTTTCAACTCACGAAGCGACAACGTTACCACTGTACTACGTAGGTTCACTCGTATACTATGTTAAATAGCGGATTAAATATTTTACATATTTTAGTTAAAAACACAAAAAATGCGTTATTTTCCGAAAACATAATCTGATTAAAAATTTCTGTTGTACTATTCCGGTTCACACCAATGTACATTACTTAGAATTTTTTCAGATTTTTAGTTTAAACCATTTGGGCTACAGGGTGTGAAACAAAAATTTTTTTGCATAATTTTGGCAAAAATCGCATCAAAATAATTTATTTTGCAAAAATAAAATTTTGATCGTTAATCCCCGTAACGAGGGCTTTCATTTGATACCCTACACAGAATTGTAAAAAAATATATTTTTTTCGATGAGCATATATTTGTTTATATTTTTAGGGGGATATGTTTTTTAGATGTTTTAGTATTTTTCCTATGTGCGGGTCAAAGAGTTGTATAAGCATGGCAAATTTCAACTCTCTAGGTTTAGCCGTTTGGCTACAATTTTTACCGAACAGACAGACAGACAGACGACAAAATGACGGTATAAGGGTTTTTTGGTCATACCTACAAAACCCTAAAAAGAGCTATAAGAATCTTGGCCAATCTAAAGAATAGAGACTCTAACCGGCCAGTTTTTAAATCTTTGAAAGTGCTAACTGCTTCAAGTATTTATATTTCTGAAATTTTAATTTTTACTTTTAAAAACTTGCACTCATTGACTTCAAATAATTCTTCACACATTCATACTACTAGACTAAAAAGCCATATTAGAGCAGATCAACACCATACCGCCTTATTTGAAAAAAGCATTAGCTGCAATGCCTGTAAATTTAATAATCAATTACATTTGCAAACCCATTTAAGAAAGAAATAAAATCTATATTGCTGAAAAATACTTTATATTCGGTTGAAGATTTCATACAAAGTAGTTATTAAGAGCGTAATGTACTGAACCCGTAGGTCACTTGTTCCTGGCGGTGTGTGGTGACGGGTAGGCTGTAGGCGCGGACAATTTATAGAGGTGGGGGAAACGCAAGTTGTAAATCAACATGTATTTGTTGAAACCCTAAAATATAGATCAAATATATTTGAATCAATTTGATTTTTTTTTTTTTTTTTTTTTATTTGAAGATATGAAAGAAAAATATTGATTTATTTTTAATTTTCAATTTTACAGTGCAAAACTGTTTAACTTCATATCACTGTTACTCAGTAAATAAATAAAAATTACAAATGCTAAAACTTGATCACTCTATATTGTAATCTGATCCTCATTGTAGACCGTTGGTTCTCAACATTTATTCAACAAATAACTTCGTTTAAATAACTTCCACAATCGCTGCGTATTAGGCATAAGGGAGTACATCACCCTCTTCTGAAGAGAGGCAACCGTACAGCCTACGGACCGTAACTTAAGAGGATCCTGCACTGTTGACGCAAGTAAATGTAACTGATAAAGAAAAACGAAATTAAAACAAATAATACAACTGAATCAACACATAATCACATTTCACCCCTTAGGAGTTGAATTTCGAATAATCCATTCTTAGTGGGTGCTTCCGTCATGAAAGGAATACTCTCCAAATTTCAAGTTTCTAGGCCCAGGGGTTCGGGCTGGGATATGATGAGTCAGTCAGTCAGTCAGGACATTGCCTTTTATGTATATAGACTAGCTGAAAACCCGTGCTTCGCTACGGTATATTGATGGTCTCATTAGCTTAAAATCCTGAATTTGTTTTTAAACTTGTGTATGGGTAACTTTTGTAAGCAAAAATTTAGTCGTTATCTGTCCTAAGAGATATTGAGCAATCCGTGAAAAAACATTTTACTCCTTTTCACCACATAGGGTCCGAACTTGAAAAAAACCTTTCTCAGTTCCAAACATTTATCAAATACTTCATATAAAAACACAAGCCTCTTGTCTAATTCGATAATTTAATTTATACATGTATTTTACCCAAATTGTGTTACAATTGTTTTTAAATTTTATAATATGTAATTAATCATTATTTATTTGTATTTATAATTAAAATGTACCTTCTCTGTAGAACTTCTCTCTACTGTGACTTTGTCTATACATGTACGGATGTTTAAGACACAATAAAGCATAATTATTATTATTATTTCGGTTGTTTACACTCATGATGTTCTCGCCCTAGTGATCACATGGTCGTACGTCAATGTACCCAAACTCGCACTACTGTGGTTGTCAGAATGGGTTTTCATCCTCTTAAAGTATTGTCATCTGACACTACCGATAGAGGCGCCACTGCATTGTACATCATGACTGACGCAGATAGGATATTTTTGACAGGTTCAATGGTATCTTCATGTGATATTTATTGAAATTAATTTCTTATTCAATATGAGGGTTGCGTTAAATGAAATTTTCCGTTTTCTCAGTGCCCAAGTAACCTAACCTCTAGGGTTATAATTGAAGGTAATAAGGCTTTTTTTTTGCCACGTTTCGGAACACGATGAAAACTTAGGTCTCTATCACGACCTACTTTTGCATTGCAAAGATAAACACAACAATTCACGTTGCATTTAATTTTTCTTTCAATTTTAAAGACATTTTTTAAAAACTCGCTATGAAAACAACAGTAAACAAACTCGACTATCCTCCACCTGTCAGTTTCTCAAAATCTCACTAAAGGCGCTTCAGTTATTGTCAGTTGACAGTAATCGTAAGATAGTTCAATTTTTTTTCGGTGAATGTATTAAATCAGTATTGAAATCTGATAAAATTCAAAATTACATTTCCAAAAATGTCAAATTTTATTCATTTGATTAATTTTTATTCAATCTTATTTTATAGACGTACATTAGCATACATAATAAAAATAATTTAATATTAAATTGCCTTTTAGTCACATACGTCTTGAATAACAGCATTAGAATATGATTGTACAGCAAAGTGAACTGAAATCTAATTGAGATTTTTCAGTATAGGAAGCGATAGCTGATCAATATTCTCCAAATTTATTACTATAATTACGTTAGGATGTTAGGATACGAGAAAAAGTTCGTAAATTCTCTCCAAATATTAAATGAAATTTTAGTCATGCGTTTCATCTAAAATTTAAAGCACCGAATAAGCAAAATCACTCAATATTTGCTAGATAATATGAAAAATATTTACGTGGTTTTATTTGGTAACTTCGCCGTCCTCAAGTGATTTTGTCACGGGATGTGCATTCAGAGGAGGTCCTCAGGTCACAACCGCCGTGAGACTAGGAAGAAGGCATGCAAATACTCCCTTGTCTCACCCGAAACAGTGGCGGAACTAAACATTTTGCCCCCCCCCCCCCGCTAAAAAGTTAGATCGGCCCTCCGACTTTATGTGATTTTTTTCTTTTTGTATCTAGCGTCTTATAATTTTGAAGAAATTTAACCATGGATTCTTCTTACACAAAGAATCATTTTACTTTATAACACATATTTTATTATGAATATAAAAGAAAAACAATAATATCAAACAAATGAAACATAGACAAAACAAAACAAAACTAGATATAACTAAATAAATCAGTTTAAATTGTTAAATCTTTCTTTCTGGACAGACGGACAGACGGACAGACGGACAGACGGACAGACGGACAGACGGACAGACGGACAGACGGACAGACGGACAGACGGACAGACGGACAGACGGACAGACGGACAGACGGACAGACGGACAGACGGACAGACGGACAGACGGACAGACGGACAGACGTACAGACGGACAGACGGACAGACGGACAGACGGACAGACGGACAGACGGACAGACGGACAGACGGACAGACGGACAGACGGACAGACGGACAGACGGACAGACGGACAGACGGACAGACGGACAGACGGACAGACAAAAGCTTAAATATGCAGTTTCATAAAAATCCTTTTAGCCGAATTTGCTCTGCACGTGTACACAGACGGACAGACGGACAGACAGACGGACATACAGACGGACAGACAGACGGACAGACAGACGGACAGACAGACGGACAGACAGACCGACAGGCATCATGCTAAAAATAGTCAAAATGTTATGTAGGGACCTCAATTCGTGGAGATCCATCGAAATCTCGAAATGTCAAAATCGGTATGTTCACAATACCTCCCTTATATATGTTGACGGTCGGTAATAATAAAATTGCAGTAACTACGTCTGGAAAACTGACCGACCGGGAGGTATATTTAATTATAAAAGTTCGGCAAATTCTTTCATTGTTGATATTTTAGAGATTTCTTCATTAAGCAACGAAGGTAACATTACCATTTATAACGGAAAATTGGACGAAATATCACCTTTGTATTTTTTTTGTAAGATTTCGGCAGAACTCAAAATTTTTGTTTCATCCAAGTTGATTAAATTTCTAGGTAACATGAATAAAAACAAATTTACAACGTCGTTCATCCCTCTGAATCTATTATCAATTTGATTGATAACAATATCGAGAACTGCATTAAATACAGTTACCTAAAAAAATCATCCCCGTTATGAAACCGATGATCTGTTGCCAATTCATCAAAGTGCTTTTATACAATTATTTGACTTTTCCAAACAAAAGTGGAGCTGATATTCCACTTGGCTGCCATTTGAATTGCGTCATCTTTCGCAGAAACGTACATATTTCGGTATTTTTTCAGATTTGTATTGGTTGTTTCTAAGGAAATTGTTGAAATTCTCAAATCTATGTTTTTAGTTTGTAATAATTTTGAAGATAAATTTATTTCTTCTAATATTTTTGATAAAATTACACATAAAAATACAAATTCAAAATTATTTATACTTTTTATAAGATTTGAAGCATTGTCTCTTTCTTCTTTTTTTTTCACTTTTTAAGCTTAATTCAGAAAGAGCTTTCACTATACCTAAAAACCTCAATTTAATGGCTGTAAGTGAAATATGTCTTCCAGCCCAACGTGTAAGGTTTAACCTTTTCAAAGTAATATCTGACTCGCCTGTAAATTTGGATAGAAGGATCTTTTTACACTGACCAAAAAATGTATAATTACCTTCTAAAATTAAAAAAAAGTTCGAAACATTACTGCAGTTCTTAGTTCAGTACACCCACTAACAACGGACACCAGAGGCAACAGTCGAGTTTTGCCCAAGCAACACTGAAAATCTATGCAATTATGTAGCGTCTCTAAATAAAGATTAATAAAAAAAAAAAAAACACCAATAGCGCCATTTTCGCAGTCTTCCTTTAATCGCGGTATAATAATATTTATTTTAAATGTTATTTTTTGAATTGAATTACTATTTTGAATATGGATAAACAATCTCGCTATTGTTTTGCTGAGTTCTTACTAAACGTAAAATAAAAAAAAATGTTTATTTATTTTTTTTATGTACTTATGTGTTTTATAGTGAAAAGTAAATTCTTTATTTTTCAGTATAAAACACAACTAATTTTCTCAAAATTTTCGGGCCCCCCAAATCTTCGCCCTCCCCGCGTTGCGGGGTCAGGCAATATGGTAGTTCCGGCACTGACCCGAAACCACTTTACTCTCAACTAACTTAGTTTGCAGGGTAATATGTCGAATGGTTTGAAGAACCTACCTTTCGCTAAGCGCTCTGAAAAATAAGAGGTGAAAGGGCAATGATGATAATGATATAGAAAACAAAAACAAAAATATGGATTTACGGTTTATTGTGTGAAAATGAAATTGACAAGACAAGCATAGCGAATATTGTTGAAACAGAAATGAAATAGATATAAAATTTGAACAAACATAATGACAATAGAAATAAACAAACAAAACAAGTTAGAATTCAAGACGCTTTCTCGTGAGGCGAGAAGGCGATAATGATGAGGATAATGATGATGATGATTGTGGTCGTGTGTCGGGGCCGGAGCGCTGATTGCAACTAGCCCGCATACGGTTTTTGAGATTGCGGCTATGATGATAGTGATGGTTGGCAATGGTGATGATAATGGAGACGGCGTCGAAAATTCGGCCTCGAACAGCGAATTGTTGGACGTCGGACGCTCTGCCTGTTAGCAAGCGGTTGATTATTGACTAGCAGACGCCGTCATAGCGAATGTAGCACCGACGAGTACTCGCTTAATGGGCGAGTATTGTTATGATGATTTTCTCTCCGCCAGAAAGCGAATTGAAGATGCAACTCATCCAAGAGCGAGTTGAAAGCGTAGACTGTCCAAGATCGCCTGTTAGCGATACTATGGTAGTTGTTGATGAGTGACCAGCTCGCCAGGGAGCGATCTGGTAAAAATTTGGAAAAATGCATCGGTATTTAAAGGGTAAATTGACATCAAAAATTGATGTGAAGTGTGAATATTCACACATTTCAGGGTTTCACAGGTATATAATAAGTGAAGGCGGTATGCTGAGTGTGTAGGACAAATTTTACTTTGTAGTAATCACGGCAAAATGACCGATATTTTTTTGCACAATTTTGGCAAAAATCGCATCAAAATAATTTATTTTGCAAAAATTAAAATTTGATCGTTAATCCACGTACTAAGGGCTTTCATTTAATACCCTACTCAGAATTTAAAAAAAATATTTTTGTTTTCGATGAGCACATATTTGTTTATATTTTTAGGGGGGTATGTTTTTTAGATGTTTTAGTATTTTTCCTATGTGCGGGTCAAAGAGTTGTATAAGCATGCCAAATTTCAACTCTCTAGGTTTAGCCGTTTGGCTACAATTTTTACCGAACAGACAGACAGACAGACAGACAGACGGTATAAGGGTTTTTTGGTCATACCTACAAAACCCTAAAAATCAGACAGACAGACAGACAGACAGACAGACAGACAGACAGACAGACAGACAGACAGACAGACAGACAGACAGACAGACAGACGACAAAATGACGGTATAAGGGTTTTTTGGTCATACCTACAAAACCCTAAAAATGGACAGGAAATCGTTTGAATCAATGAGAAATTAGCCACGCCTATTATATCGCGGATTAAATTGATTCGCGGTTCTCACGCGATGGCGAGAATCATGCGGAATCCAACAGTGTGCTCTAGTGCAGTGTTTCTCAACCAAAAAAGCACCGCGGACCAGTAAAATATATATTTTTCTAACGCGGACCACTAATAATAATTGTTGGTTCATTTTTTTGCAAGAAAACAAATATATTTAATGTGCTACTAAATACATTCATTTTATTTGTAGAAAATCACAGAAAGTTTACAGAAAATAACCAAAATATAAATTATTTACATAAAAAATGTGTATAAAAAATAACAAAAAAACTGCAAAAAACACATACGAAAACTTTCGCGGACCACTAAATTTTTTCTGCGGACCACCTGTTGAGAAACACTGCTCTAGTACGTGGTGAAAAGCACCAGAAACGCACTAGTCGCGATAACAAATTTTGGATATCATATGTAGTCCCCGGTCCAACTAATTCGTCCCGTGAAATATTTCTAGCATTAAATATGGCCCTACTAAAAGAAAAAATTTAACACAACTGTTTTAAAGGTACGGTTCTGGAAATGTTAGTTAGTTGTGCCTAACACAGTACATCTAAATGTATACAGTCAGTTCAAACGTTAGAATAGAGTTTCCCAAACTGTACTCCTCGAGCAAATTAAACAGAAAAGTTAATAAGATAAATATGATCAGATGTGAAAATAGTGTTTGTGTTTTTCAAAACAAACGTTTCGCTAAGAAATTAAACGCTACTGAAGATTACAAAAGCCAGTACAATAACTGGTCATTGAAAAAGTTTTAACCTATATGAAATACAACTATACAGCTGAGTGACTATTCTATTACAGAGCTGATATATTATAGGAGCGGCAGATATAAATGCAATTCAAAATCCTTAAAATTTGTCAAATAATAGACAATGGATGTTGTGACGTTTCATGCAATAGGAATATGAATTACATTCTTTAGATCTCTTATAATTCAGATAGTAAGTCACAGTAGTGCAGTGTTATTTATTTGTTTTTGCTGAAATTGTTCTTCGGTGGATCGCTGACTAAAGTACGGATCGTTAAAAAAAGCTGCCACAGTCTCCATCTCAGAACGTGCAGTAGACAACAAATATGTTCATATATTATAAACATAGTATTTCAATAGTTTTTTATTGGTATTTTGTATTCTGAAAAGCTTGTTTTGCCCCAGTTCTAATTATGTTTTTTACGACCGCCACATACATATACATATAAAGAAGGTATTGTGTTTATTAATCGATTTTGATATTTTTAAATTTCGATGGATGTCCACGAATTGAGGTTCCTACATAATGTTTTTACTATTTTTAGCAGGGATTTCGAACCGTTATTTTTTTCGTTTCGGTTTTTGTTCCGGTTCAATTAAAAAAATATATCAGTTCGGTTCCGGTTTTCGTTCCGGCAAAAATAACGTTTTTTTTTTCGGTTTTATGTTTTCGGTTCAGTTCTGACTGATAAATTTTTAAATGCTTTTATTTGTATTAGAAATTTATTTTCTACTATAATTTAGAAGAACATTTTATTCCTTATTTTGTAATAATCATACCAAGGCCGCTGCCAGGGGGGGGGGTCTGGACGTTCATCCCCTCCCCCGCGAAATAATAGAAGCGCATTTTTTGTTACTTATCAGTTAAAAAAAAATACATTTTTTTTTCTGCGCATCAGTTTACAATATAATCTTAAATAAAATGTATTTTAAATTCACTCCCATAAACATTATCTGAACCGAAATAAATTGATATTTTTTTTCGGTTTAGCTCCGGTTTTCGTTCCGACAAAAATAACGGTTTTTTCGGTTTTCAGTTCAGTTCTGGTTCGAAGCCCTAATTTTTAGCATGATGTCTATCGGTCTGTCTGTATGTCTACCTGTCGGTCCTTAGACACATGTAACGCGAATTTGGCTATACAGATTTTTTGGAAACTTTATTTTTAAGTTTTCGACATCAATGGCATCAGTTAATCAATTTTTGGTAAAAATCGGTCATCTAGAAATGAAAGATTTTTCGTAAGATTTTTGCGGAAATTTCGCTAAAGAGAAATATTTCGAAAAAAAAATAATTAACAAAAATTGCTATGAAAACAATAACTAACAACTAGTATTTACTAGTTTATCATAATTACATTAAATGCATAACAACTTATGCAACTGCATATCTGTTGACAGAATTAACTATTATCAAAATACGATATTTTCAAGTAGACAGAGAAGTTGTAGTTGTGTGACATGCTGTCTGGTGGCAGCACGTTATCTGTGTAGAAAATGAAGAGAAAAGGATGTAAAAACAAAAAGTTTGATATTTCCCTCCATAGAAACTTCATATTTTGTTCCAAATATCTAGTTTTATTATTATGTTCATTACTATTGTCTATTATCTATATTATATAAAGTAAGAAGCTCGGTTTGTACATTGATTTTTTTTAGTATTTTGACTTTGTTTGCTTTAATATAGTTAGCTTAGACCATTTTGACCATTTTTATTTGTCTGTCTTTCTGTGTGTCTATTTGTCCACGTAATACTTAAAAACTACTGGTCGTATTTTGATGAAATTTTTCATATATGATTATAATATTGTCACTTGCAATTTTAGAATTTTTGTCTGACTCTCTACCTGCCTGTCTGTCTGCTTGCTTGCCTGTCTGTTTGTATGTCTGTCTGTCCACGTAAAACTAAAAAACTACTGGTCATATTATGATGAAATTTTGCATATACGATTATAATATTCTCACTTGCATTTTTAGAATTTTTGTTTGTCTGACTGTTTGCCTGCCTGTCTGTCTGTCTGCCTGATTGCCTATCTGTCTGTCTGCTTGCTTGCCTGTTTGTCTGTCTCTGTGTCCACGCAAAACTAAAAAACTACTGGTCGTATTTTGATGAAATTTTGCATATATGATTATAATATTGTCACTTGCATTTTTAGAATTTTTGTCTGTCTGACTGTGTGCCTGCCTGTCTGTCTGCCTGCCTGATTGCCTGTCTGTCTGCTTACGTGTCTGTCTGTCTGTATGTGTGTCCATTTGACCACGCAAAACTAAAAAACCACTGATCGTATTTAGATGAAATTTTGCATATATGATTATAATATTGTCACTTGTATTTTTAGAATTTTTGTCTGTCTGACTGTCTGCCTTCCTGCCTGTCTGCATGCCTGATTGCCTGTCTGTCTGTCTGCTTGCTTGTCTGTCTGTCTATTTGTCTGTCCACGCAAAACTAAAAAACTACTAGCCGTATTTTGATGAAATTTTGCATAGATGATTATAATATTATCACATGCATTTTTAGAATTTTTTTCTGTCTGACTGTCTGCCTGCCTGTCTCTGTCTGCCTGATTGCCTGCTTGTCTGTCTGCTTGTTTGCCTGTCTGTCTGTCTGTCCATGCAAAACTAAAAAACTACAGGTCGTATTTTGATGAAATTTTGCATATATGATTATAATATTGTCATTTGCATTTTTAGATTTTTTGTTTATCTGTCTGCCTGCCTGCCTGTCTGTCTATCTGCCTGATTGCCTGTCTGTCTGTCTGTTTGCTTGCCTGTCTGTCTGTCCATGCAAAACTAAAAAACTACTGGTCGAATTTTGATGAAATTTTGCATATATGATTATAATATTGTGACTTGCATTGTTAGAATTTTTGTCTGTCTGTCTGTGTGTCTGCCTGTCTGTCTGTCTGCTTGCGTGTCTGTCTGTATGTGTGTCCATTTGACCACGCAAAACTAAAAAACTACTGATCGTATTTTGAAGAAATTTTGCATACATGATTATAATATTATCACTTGCACTTTTAGAATTTTTGTCCGTCTGCCTGCCTGTCTGTCTGTCTGCCCGTCTGTCTGTCTGTCTGTCCACGCAATACTAAAAAACTACTGATCGTATTTTGATGAAATTTTGCATACATGATTGTAATATTATCACTTGCACTTTTAGAATTTTCGTCCGTCTGCCTGCCTGTCTGTCTGTCTGCCCGTCTGTCTGTCTGTCTGTCCACGCAATACTAAAAAACCACTGATCGTATTTTGATGAAATTTTGCATACATGATTGTAATATTATCACTTGCACTTTTAGAATTTTCGTCCGTCTGCCTGCCTGTCTGTCTGTCTACCCGTCTGTCTGTCTGTCTGTCCACGCAATACTAAAAAACTACTGATCGTATTTTGATGAAATTTTGCATACATGATTGTAATATTATCACTTGCACTTTTAGAATTTTCGTCCGTCTGCCTGCCTGTCTGTCTGTCTGCCCGTCTGTCTGTCTGTCTGTCCACGCAATACTAAAAAACTACTGATCGTATTTTGATGAAATTTTGCATACATGATTGTAATATTATCACTTGCACTTTTAGAATTTTCGTCCGTCTGCCTGCCTGTCTGTCTGTCTACCCGTCTGTCTGTCTGTCTGTCCACGCAATACTAAAAAACTACTGATCGTATTTTGATGAAATTTTGCATACATGATTGTAATATTATCACTTGCACTTTTAGAATTTTCGTCCGTCTGCCTGCCTGTCTGTCTGTCTGCCCGTCTGTCTGTCTGTCTGTCCACGCAATACTAAAAAACTACTGATCGTATTTTGATGAAATTTTGCATACATGATTGTAATATTATCACTTGCACTTTTAGAATTTTCGTCCGTCTGCCTGCCTGTCTGTCTGTCTGCCCGTCTGTCTGTCTGTCTGTCCACGCAATACTAAAAAACTACTGATCGTATTTTGATGAAATTTTGCATACATGATTGTAATATTATCACTTGCACTTTTAGAATTTTCGTCCGTCTGCCTGCCTGTCTGTCTGTCTGCCCGTCTGTCTGTCTGTCTGTCCACGCAATACTAAAAAACTACTGATCGTATTTTGATGAAATTTTGCATACATGATTGTAATATTATCACTTGCACTTTTAGAATTTTCGTCCGTCTGCCTGCCTGTCTGTCTGTCTGCCCGTCTGTCTGTCTGTCTGTCCACGCAATACTAAAAAACTACTGATCGTATTTTGATGAAATTTTGCATACATGATTGTAATATTATCACTTGCACTTTTAGAATTTTCGTCCGTCTGCCTGCCTGTCTGTCTGTCTGCCCGTCTGTCTGTCTGTCTGTCCACGCAATACTAAAAAACCACTGATCGTATTTTGATGAAATTTTGCATACATGATTGTAATATTATCACTTGCACTTTTAGAATTTTCGTCCGTCTGCCTGCCTGTCTGTCTGTCTGCCCGTCTGTCTGTCTGTCTGTCCACGCAATACTAAAAAACTACTCATCGTATTTTGATGAAATTTTGCATACATGATTGTAATATTATCACTTGCACTTTTAGAATTTTCGTCCGTCTGCCTGCCTGTCTGTCTGTCTGCCCGTCTGTCTGTCTGTCTGTCCACGCAATACTAAAAAACTACTGATCGTATTTTGATGAAATTTTGCATACATGATTGTAATATTATCACTTGCACTTTTAGAATTTTCGTCCGTCTGCCTGCCTGTCTGTCTGTCTACCCGTCTGTCTGTCTGTCTGTCCACGCAATACTAAAAAACTACTGATCGTATTTTGATGAAATTTTGCATACATGATTGTAATATTATCACTTGCACTTTTAGAATTTTCGTCCGTCTGCCTGCCTGTCTGTCTGTCTGCCCGTCTGTCTGTCTGTCTGTCCACGCAATACTAAAAAACTACTGATCGTATTTTGATGAAATTTTGCATACATGATTGTAATATTATCACTTGCACTTTTAGAATTTTCGTCCGTCTGCCTGCCTGTCTGTCTGTCTGCCCGTCTGTCTGTCTGTCTGTCCACGCAATACTAAAAAACTACTCATCGTATTTTGATGAAATTTTGCATACATGATTGTAATATTATCACTTGCACTTTTAGAATTTTCGTCCGTCTGCCTGCCTGTCTGTCTGTCTGCCCGTCTGTCTGTCTGTCTGTCCACGCAATACTAAAAAACTACTCATCGTATTTTGATGAAATTTTGCATACATGATTGTAATATTATCACTTGCACTTTTAGAATTTTCGTCCGTCTGCCTGCCTGTCTGTCTGTCTGCCCGTCTGTCTGTCTGTCTGTCCACGCAATACTAAAAAACTACTGATCGTATTTTGATGAAATTTTGCATACATGATTGTAATATTATCACTTGCACTTTTAGAATTTTCGTCCGTCTGCCTGCCTGTCTGTCTGTCTGCCCGTCTGTCTGTCTGTCTGTCCACGCAATACTAAAAAACTACTGATCGTATTTTGATGAAATTTTGCATACATGATTGTAATATTATCACTTGCACTTTTAGAATTTTCGTCCGTCTGCCTGCCTGTCTGTCTGTCTGCCCGTCTGTCTGTCTGTCTGTCCACGCAATACTAAAAAACTACTGATCGTATTTTGATGAAATTTTGCATACATGATTGTAATATTATCACTTGCACTTTTAGAATTTTCGTCCGTTTGCCTGCCTGTCTGTCTGTCTGCCCGTCTGTCTGTCTGTCTGTCCACGCAATACTAAAAAACTACTGATCGTATTTTGATGAAATTTTGCATACATGATTATAATATTATCACTTGCACTTTTAGAATTTTCGTCCGTCTGCCTGCCTGTCTGTCTGTCTACCCGTCTGTCTGTCTGTCTGTCCACGCAATACTAAAAAACTACTGATCGTATTTTGATGAAATTTTGCATACATGATTATAATATTATCACTTGCACTTTTAGAATTTTCGTCCGTCTGCCTGCCTGTCTGTCTGTCTGCCCGTCTGTCTCTCTGTCTGTCCACGCAATACTAAAAAACTACTGATCGTATTTTGATGAAATTTTGCATACATGATTATAATATTATCACTTGCACTTTTAGAATTTTCGTCCGTCTGCCTGCCTGTCTGTCTGTCTGCCCGTCTGTCTGTCTGTCTGTCCACGCAATACTAAAAAACTACTGATCGTATTTTGATGAAATTTTGCATATATGATTATAATATTGTCACTTGTACGATAGGATACTTTTTATGGTCGTACATCGCTTAACGAATTAGCGCTCTAACGAACTATTTTGTAAATCTAATATTAAACAACCAATATCTATCTGTATAACCGTCAGTGTGATTGTCTCTTATACAAGACTCAGTCGAGGTTAATTTTTATGTACGTACCCCGGTAAACGAATTCCCGCTTTAACGAACTATTTTTAAATCTGCTATTATACAACCAATAACCATTTTTATGTCCATTAGTCTGTTTCTTTCTTATGCAATATTCAATCCAGGTTACTCATTATGTACCTCGGTTAAAAAATTCCAGTTTTAACAAAATATTCTGAAAATCTGCTATTAAACAATAAATATCTACATTTATGTCTTTTAGGGTTTTATTATTTAACGTATGGATACTTTAGTACAAGTATATATACATACATTAACAAAAATAAATTAAATAAACGAAAATAAAAGAAACATATAGTTAATAAAAATACAAAATAATAATAAAAAATCTATTGCACGAGAATTCGTCATATTTGGACGTCAAGGGTAGCTAGCCAGGTCAGAACCTCACGTGGGATGGTAATAAAATCTTCCTTTTTCCCAGAATAAGCTCGAAGAGGGCATTCGAATAAAATGTGCTGCACTGTTTGGTTTGGAGCGCCGCAATCACAGTTTGGCGAGGAAGTGATGGTCCATTTCGTGAAAGTAGCAGCTCATTTACCGTGGTTAGTATGAATGCGGTTAATGGTGGACCAAAGATGTTGTGATAGGACGAACCCAGGTGGTTCACATTTAGTAGGCATCAACGCCTGCCATTCTAATGGTGCATTTGTTAGTCAGGAGTCCATCCATTTAATCAATGTATCCGAATGTAATTTTGACTGTAGACTATTACTCGTCACCGATGGATGTCGAGTTTAGAGCAAACGCTGTTGTGTGCAGTACCGTAGCTGACGCTCTCCAAGTAGAGCCAGCAAGTTTTTGTAGTAGGTTGTACCGGGTTTTCAATTTGGCTGATACGTTAGACAGGTGTTGCCGATAAGTGAGTGATCTATCCAACGTTACTCCTAGGTATTTTGGATGTGTCGTATGACAGAGCTAGCGGTTGTTTAATTTAATTAACAGAGTAGTGTTTACCATTTTGTTATTTAAATGAAAACACGATTTTTTCGTTTTTTTGCCATACATGGGCAGAGCCTCCAATTTTCAAAATATTGACTTAGAATTTCTAAGTCTTTAGTTAGAATCTCTTCAGTCAATGTTATACTTTGTGCTTGGGTGGCGAGAGCAATGTCATCCGCATAAGCAAAATTCCTAGATGAAGTTTCCGGTATGTCATAGATACATAAATTGAAAAACAGCGGAGCTAATACTGATCCTTGTGGAAGGCCGTTCGAGAGAATAATAGCTCTGCTTTCCGAATTGTTTAAATGTACTGCCAGCATGCGGTAGCTCAGGAAGTTATTGATAATTCTGGTGATCAGTTTACATGGGATAACTTGGAGAAGCTTGTAAATATGTCCTTTTCTCCATATTGTATCGTAGGCTGCTGTTAAATCAATATACACAACTGAAGTTTTTAATTTTTTTTTTTTTTTGTAAACCTGCTTCAATGTGGTTTGTAAGGGCTTAGACTTGGTCCTTGCAACTACGACCTGTTCTGAAACCGGCTTGTTCAGGTGGAATTATTTTATTAACATCCGGAGGAATTCTATTATAGGTTAGCTGTTCCATCAACTTGAACGTACAGCTAAGGAGTGCAATTGACCAGTATTTTTCTGGCTTGTCTGCTGGTTAGGTTAGGTTAGGTTCAGTTTTCCTGAATTCTTTATGTGTGTTAAGGACATCGGTTAAAATTTTTGTCAGGCATTTCTTGGCATTTTTACCACAGTTTTTCAAGAATTCTGGGTACATACCATCAACTCCGGCAGCTTTTCTTAACTTCGTTTGTTCAAGGGCTTCTTCAAATTCGTTTATTGAAAAAGGGCAAGAATACTATGAAAGGTCAGGAGCTTTTGTATTTAGAATGGTTAGGGACCTTCTTATTTTTTTGGAGTGGTGTTGTTGCGGTGGTTGCTGGTTATTAGATGCAACTTTTGACAGTGAGACGATACGTTTTGCTATTTGGTCTGGATGAATGGTAGGTTTGATATTAGAGACTGTGATACTTGCATCAAGTTATCTCAATAAACTCCAGGCCTTTCTACTAGAATGGGTAAAGTTCATTTCCTGAACCATTTCTATCCATTTTTCTCTACGGTTATAGTACAGGCTCTGGTTTAATGCATCGGCGACATCAGTAGTACCATTTTGGAGATATTCTTGATAGAGCCGTTCACTTTCATCAGACTATCCTGGAATATATTCTTTCTGATATCCTCAGGGAATATATTTCTTAGCTGTTATTATCACTGCACCAACAAATCTAGGATAATTATTTGCTACTGGAGGAATCCATCTAACTATTTTATAGATAAAATAGTTAGAACATGAAAATTTAGCTCCACAGAATGTTTGTAACACTAGAAATTTGGAAAATAAAATATGACGTTTTCGTCAAAATTGTCGTGGAAATAAAACATAAAACTAAATTTTAATTTAGGTCTACTCCGTGTATATGTCAACTGTGTTTACATTAACTGTGTATACATTAACGGTATTTTTAATGTTCAGTCCTGATTTATTAATAAATGATGTCAATTCAGCATTTGAAAAACTAGCTGATGATCGTGAAGTATAGTTTCAAGAAGACGGCTGTCCTGCTCATAATAAAATGATGGTCACACAATAACTTGACGAAGTATTTCCCGATGGATAGCTAGCAATGGATCAGTTCACTGGTCCCGCTCTATCTCCGGATCCAGCGCCTAATGATTTTTTTTTTTTTTTGACATATTTGAAATAAAAAATTTGCAATAATAAGAAATATCCAGATTTAAAATCATTAAAAGACAGAATATCTTTAGAATGTTGTAAGATACCATGTTATCAACTAACCAATGTTCGGCGTTCGGGAATGGAGGCTTTTTGAACATGTAATATAAATTTAATTGTAACTTCTCTATCTCGCTGGTATCAGTATAATAAAATAATCTTTTGTTACAATTTGTGTGATTTATTATCTTAAACCAGTGGAGAAGAGAGACCTACGCTAGACTTGCCCTCCCATAAAAAATAATAAAAGTAAAAAAAAAAATATAAAAAAAAAAATTAAAAAAAACATTAAAAAATTTAAAAAAAAAGATTTAGGTTAATCTTCAAAAATACATCAAATTATGTTTTATACAGAATTTTATTCAAGGCTCGGTTTACTAGATTTGAATTTTTTTAAATTTAAATGTTTAATAACTTCCGTTTCCGTTTTCGGACCTTCATAAAAAACAATAGGAATTTTTTAGTACCAGAACGAACTCTCTAACTTGAACCGTTCTTGAGTTATCGTGTATACACACAGACACACACACACACACACACGCACGCACGCACGTAAATATGTTTTTTGGATTCCCTGAAACGTGATCATCAGTCAAAATCTCGACATCGAAAATTTTCGCGATTACAATACTTGTCCCTTATATATTAAGGTCGGGCAAGTAAAAAGGCAATTTATACTTTTTTAAGTTTTATGTTTTATTTCAATAACTATCTGCATTTTGACGAAAACGTCTAGTATTACAGACATTCTATGGCATAAAATCTAAACTTTTTTAAAATAAAAACTAAGTTTAAACATTTTATTCTTGTATTTTTGCTCTAAAACGTACAGAAGAGCCAATTTCCTCACTTATTTAAAATCCTGTGTTAAATTGGTATGTTCCGTGCTTCGTTGCACATACGGTATATAGATGGTGTCCCGACATGTGAACATACGACAGATTAACATGCGACACTTTAACATGGACAGATTAATATGCGACATATGAACATAGATACATTTTAATACACGACAAATGAACACTGTAACATATTATCACAGCGACAGATGAACAATTATAAGTCAATTGAACATACGACGTTTGATCGCACATTTCATTTTTATTTTTATTTTTATTAACAATGTTTGTAATTATTTTATGTGGTGCATATGTTAACGCTTTTCATTATTTTATTGATTTCTTTGTTCCAATGTACCTATTATCGCTTCACTAATAAAAAAACTTTAGAACGATATCATTCTTTTTACCTACCGACATCGAGATATACCGAAGTATAAGATTGTTTAATATAACCAAAAAGATCAAGATATACCAAGTTATCTCACAGATCAAAAGAAAAAAATAAGAAAATCACAAAAATTACCAAAAATAATTTTTCTCATAATTATTTGATTTTGAAAATCTATATAAATAAATCTGAAAGTCTGTATTCTGTCGCTGACGAACCGCTGACCACCGCTGATCAATCGCTGGCCAATCGCTGACTAAACGATGACCAACCGATGACCAACCATTGACCAACCGCTGAACGTACATGCAGTGGCGGCATTAGGCGTCGGCGACGTCGGCGACGGCCTCGCGCTTGAGGGGGCCTCGCAAAAATTTTACAAGTTATTGAAAGTTTAAATATTATATATTAATTATGAATTATGATATTTTTACATTTCTCATTTCGCTTTGCTGGACAAAAATATATTTATTTGTATATTTGTCGGTTTTATCATTGGATTCTATTACTTCGACTTTAAATAAATAACGTTTTCTAAGTATTAATCTTATTCTATATATTGTGCATAAAACTTATAAATTAAAAATTCACTGTTTAAAAATGAAAATCGGGTCTGCAAATATTGAAAAATAATATTTCCCATTTGAAATAATTTCTATTAAAAATGGCTTAGTAGGTGAAAGATAATTTAAAAGAAAATAAAAATATAAGATAAAACTAACCACGAAAATAAATAATCATAATACCTATATCATATAAGTATTATGATTCAGAAATTTTAAAATCTACTTCACTAGAAAATATAAATGATGCAAAACAACTTATCTAGTACATTTTAGAAAATAATTTTGAAGAAGTATATCCAAATATTTACATAACAATCAGAATCATGCTCACAATTCCAGTAACCAGTAAATACAGCTTCTGCTGAGAAAAGCTTCTCAAAGTTAAAACTGATTAAGACCTACTTAAGAAGCACGATGAGCCAGGAAGACTATCTGCGTTATCAGTTTTGTCAATTGAAGCTGAAATAGCGGCTGGTGTTAGTTATGACACAATTTTGAAAAGAGTTCGTTCTGGTATTAAAAAATTCTCCTAATAACTGGGAAGAACCCTATTGTTTTTTATTAAAATCCGAAACCGGAAACGGAAGTTATTGAACATTAAAATTTTTAAAAAATCATAACTAGTAAACCAAGCCTTGGACAAAAAAATTGTATAGGACATAATTTCATGTATTTTTGAAGATTTACCTAAAATTTGTTTAAATTTTAAAAAAAAATATGTATTTTTTTTATTATTATTATTTTTTTTTATGGGAGGGCAAGTCTAGCGGAGGTCTTCCTTCGCCGCTGGTTTAATTTGTGTTTGTTCGTGTAATTTTTGTTATTAATTCATAATTAACAATAAAACTCACATGGTACTCATAAATTTAAGTATAATTCAGCTTATTTAATTTAACGTTTATTTGACCTAAAACTTTGTAAAACACATGTCCTACAGACTTGTCTGTAACGACTGCCCATCTTACCAGGATAAGTTATGTTATTTTAACATGATAAGTCTTAAAGAACGTAGAGACATGGTTGACCTTAAACAAATATATAGAATAGTACATGGGAGCTATGATGATATAAATTTGTTAGGACAATTAAATTTTTGTGTTCCTTCTTATAACATGCGTAGTATTTGTACATTTCAGCAAAATTTCGCTAGTACTAATTACCTATTAAAATCGCCAGTGAGTCGCATGACAAAATTATTTAATACTGTCAGTTGTGATATCGACTTAGATATCCATAATTTATCTTTACGGAGATTTTCAACTATCATAAAACAGTATTATAAAACTAAAAACACTGCATAAAGATATTTTTTCTAGACCATAATAAATATTCCCTTAAATTTCTAGCTCTAATACCCTTTTCACACTAGATCTTTAAGACGAGTGAACTTAAAGTTCACCGATGTTTAAGATCGTTATGCTTTCACACTTGATGTTTAAATCTCTGGTGTTGTCATCAGCTACAGTAATTTTGTCCATAAGTTACCGTCATGAAATTACCAATTTTGAACTGTCTGCGCAGACGCACATTTTGAATTATTATAAACAATTAAGGATATTTCATTTCATTCTACAATAAAGGCACTACAATAAAGAATATATTACACCTGTATTAACATGTAAGTCGATACATTTTATCTCAATTATTGTAGTTCTGTATTTTATTAAACACATTATTAAAATAAATAATTTTATTATAACAATAAGTATAAACTTCTTATAACGTCGATATAATACAGTATTCTTGTTTATGATAATATAAAATGTTGACAGCACAAATTCAAGGAGTATTTTTTTATAATAGAAATTAAGTTGGCAATGCGGGCAAAGTTTAAGACGCAGATCTCTGTCTTAAACATCGGTCGTGTTTAGACGAGGCCGTACGGTTTCACATTAGCGTTTAAAGATACATTCCCTTTAACATCCGATCTTAAAGATCTAGTGTGAAAAGGGTACTATGTTCCTCTTTGTATATATAGATATAATTTTTTTTTTATTTTACATATTTTTTCTTTTTTAAATTTTATAATTGTATTATTTTGTACCATTGTCATTTGTATGCTAAAGTGGCTGCCTGTTATTGGGTGCTTGCACCTGTTGGCCGTCCAATGGGTTATTAAATAAATAAATAAATAAATAAAACTTTAAAATCATTAATGTAATTTGATAAACATGAAAATGAATATTTAAGTGTTAAGAACAAATAAGTGTAAATACTTATATTAAAATTAAGTTTATATAAATTTGTGTTTAAAATTAATAATAACAGTTATGAGTTGTGTTTATAACTTAAAAAAATATAGTGTAAATATAGTGTTTATAAAATATAGTGTTTAGTGGCTAAAAAGTCAAGCCAGAAGACTAGACCAAATCAAGGTTGTTTTTACTATCGTTTTTTTTTTTTTTTTTTTGCTGAGAAATGAAAGGGGCCTCACAAAGCTAATTTCGCTGACGTCCACGATTGGTCTAGCGCCGCTGCTGCGTACATGGTAGGATAAATAAAAAATAAAAATAAAATTGAAATGTGAGATCAAATGTCGTGTGTTCAACTGACTTATGTTCATCTGTCGCTATGATAATATGTCACAGTGTTTATTTGTCGTGTGTTAAAATGTGTCTATGTTCATCTGTCGCATGTTAATCTGTGCATGTTAAAGTGTCGCATGTTAATATGTCGTATGTTCAAATGTCGTGGAACCATATAGATATGTAAAAAATATAAAGTAGTCTATCAGGAAGTAAAATCAGATGGAATGTCAGCCTATCAAATGAAAAAAAAAAATTAATTCTATTACATTTCGGAATTGTTTTTTATGTTAGTCAAAACAACCGCTGAAGAACCACATAACCAGAAAGTGACCATTGATTAAACTTTAAAAGATTAAAATAAAATTCTACAAAGATTTCTGATCTGATCATTCTTTGAATGTGAACTCGGAACGAAACCAAATAAAAGATTCAATCAAAATTTGATTTTTTGAAAAAAATAACGTTTGTACTCTAATCGTATATTTTGATTGGTCGTATTTGTATTTGAACTTGCCTTTCATGTGGATAATTTAATTTTGTGATATAGAAACCACAGTTTTAGAGCTTCGTAAACCTGACCAAGTAGCCCATTTAACGTAACTCATATGTTTGTCAGTTCGGGAGAAATTTTAGCTAACTGGCTGGACCTAGAAAGTTGAGGAGTGCTTATACATCTTTATGATTCACATATAGGAAAAACTGAAACTTCAAAAAATACATATATCTAAAAATCACAAGTTTCTGGAACGTTTTTCTGGAACGCTCAACCGAACCCGAACCGTATTTTACTAGGTGTGTAAATAAAAAGTAACCGGACTGGCAACATAGCGTTTGATCTGGCAACATTTGGGACGCGGGATTTGGAGGGACGGCAGGTGAACATTTGATACGCCTTCAGTACGAGTTTGACCTCGCTAGAGTAATTTTATTGTGCGTAGCAATTTTTTTCATGAAACAGTTTTTTCTAGTGCGTTCTAAAAATGAGTGACATTAATTTCAAACAACGGTATGCTATCAGGTTTTAATTCGACTTGGGCACAGTGCAACGGAAGCTTTTGCAAAACTTCAGCAGGCCTACGGAGACAGCGTGTTGTCAAGGCCCCAGGTTTTTTTGTGGCTTAAAACATGCGCCTTGTCACACAGCAATTTCAATAAACGAGTTTTTAACCAGTAAAAACATTCCTGTGGCTCCTCAGCCTCATTAATCGCTTGATTTGAGTCCTTGTGAATTTTTTCTCTTCCCAAGATTGAAAAATCACCTCAAGGGACGTCATTTTGGGACACTCGAAAACATTCAAACGTCCGTAACCGACCAACTGGAAGCTATTCCAGTATCCGAGTTCCAGCACTGCTATGAGGATTGGAAGAACAGTCTCCAACGCTGTGTGGCTTCCCAAGGAAGTTATTTTGAGGGAGACAATATTGAATAGGGGATACGCATCAAATTTATATTTCCTTAAAACTACATTTTTTTGATATTTTAATGTTAGTTATGTCACCTAACACAACAAAAATCACATTTTAATTAATATTATAGCCAAATTTTTTAATTAAAATATTGTAAATTTGAAATAAGCCGACCACGCCGCGACGGTTGCCGAGTAGATACGACTGAGACTGTAAGGGTTTGACGTCACAGATACAGACAAAACATAATGTTTACGTGTTTATATTGTATTGTTTGAGAGTTTTGTATTTGTTTTTAAACCATTTTTCACGCATTTATTATTAAAATAATTTATAAAATATATGTACTCACATTAAAATGGTCTTCACAAACATAAAGTTTACTTTTTTCTGAAATATCGGTTTTATTTCGCCTCATAGCTTTTCTGTTGTTTTTCGTCATCAGGTAATGATATAAATGTTTTTGGATTTCTAATTGAACTATTTGTGCACATTGGTACTAAACAATATTTTCGACTATGTTTCGAAGTACTGGGGCCTGGATCTTCCATATTTTATATATTTTAATATAAAATTTAATTCGGTAAACATGTATAAATTGTTTTTATAGAATTAAACTTTATTTTAATTAAAATCACTCTAACTTTACATAACCTATAAAAGTTATACAAACAAATAAGTTCACAACAGACTATGTACGCTGCACAGTGGGGCAAGATCGCAAAAAACCTGGCAGAAAGTCGAAAAATGAAAATGGGCGTAACGTTAAATTTTTTGGGGGTAATGTATACTAGAGACTCTGGACCAACTTATCCGCCATTTTGGCCAGCTCAAAACTGCCCTTTAGCCCCTTACAGCCCTTAATTAACGCAACTCTTTAGCGTACACTACACGTCTCTTGCGCGAGTTATTTTCAGTCCTGTGTTTCTGGTGTTTTTAAGCCGTAGTTTTGGATCCTTCAACTTCAGGTTGGTAGCTAACTTTTAGTAATAATAAAATAATATTTAAGTGCATGCAATATATATAAATGGGCTTCTGAAAAATGGCCAGAAATATTTTGCATTTATATGTAATTTATATAATAACAGCGCGCTGGGTAGACTAGTAGTGTCATGTGTCAGTTAGGAGGGTATGACGTCACACGTCGTTTTCGCGCGCTACATACATTTATGATTTTATTAAGCCTTCAAATTAAAAAAAATAAATAAAAACTGTTTTTTATGTTTATATGCAACAAGAGGAATATAATAAAAAATTTAAAAAAAATCATGCCTATCCCCTATTGTAATTCTATTCGAATAATAATAAAAAAAATTAAAAAGCAGTCTGGTTACTTAATTTACACACGTCGTACTACTTTTGTTTAAACTATTTTTATTTTAACTCTGAATTAATTCGCCTACGATCCATCTCATATCTAGTAAATAACTTTTTTATTTTGGTATTTTTTTTTTATTTTTATTTTTTATTAAATTACAAATTAACTTTTTAATTACATTCATTTTATAATAATAAATTTTTGATTTAAGATTTTTAGTTTTTCTATTACAATACTAAAAATTTGGTTCCATGAATAATAATATAAAAATTACATTATTTTTGTGCAAGCTAACCTGAAATATTTTGTTTTGACAGTTAAGTAGTTCAATTTTTCATCACCAGATGGCTCTACAAGTTTTGCATTAATAGGTTTTACAGCTTTTAAAATACAACACAGGTACAATAAAATCGCTGCTATTACGACTGACTTTACGACTCCACTTTATTATCATCCGGTATTATTCATTTTGATTACTATATGTTTTTTTTTAATATATTTATTTAGGGGTGCTGTAACTGTTTGGTTATTAGCACCCCGAAACATTTGTTTTACAAATAATAATATAATATAGGTAGCACAAATAAGCATTTATTGCAACGTCTATTTACAATCTGTCACATATATGTCATCATGATATAGATGCTATCGTTGCAAAGTAACATCCAACAACTAGTCCTGATTCTAGCTTATATAAATATTAATATAATAAATTAAGATTACATTGATAAACACACGATTTGTGACATGGCAATTTTTGGGAATTTCTGATGTATTTTGATACGCTGAAAACAATTTTTTTTTCTATCACCCATATATTATCTTAACAGGCAATTTATATTTTGCAATATGCAACATTTTCATATTGCGTCAATTCACGACATGTATCTGCAGTGACAGTACACAAGTGGTTAAGATCAGTTTATTCTTGTTTATCAGGTCAATAAAGTATACTTCATAATAGATTGCGTCCATTAGTAAACTACCGGTATCCGAATCTGTTGTATTTTCTATGTCGTGACTCGAGACTGGTTACTTTTTGAGTTCTAAGTAATTCACTATACAGAAGGAGTGGTCACCACGTCAGACACTAAATCTTGGACTAAAAAACCACTGGTCGATCTCAAAAACATATTTTTCCCACCTTCACATATTAAATTGGACCAAATGAAGAATTTCGTTAAAGTAATGAATCGAAACGGAAGAAGGTTTCGTATCTAAAACAAAAATTTTCGAGAAATAGTGAAGCAAAAATTAATTGGGCATATTTGTGGGCCACAAATTAGAGAAATAATGAAAGATGATGCATTTGACATTATGCTAAATGAAGCAGAAATAAGAGGTTGGAGAGCTTTTAAAACAGTTGTTTCAAATTTTCTTAAAAATGTGAGAGCTGAAAATTACAGATATATCGTGAATAAACTACTTGATGTCTACAAAGAAATGGGATGTAGGATGTCTTTAAAAATTCACTTTCTGGACTCTCATCTACATTTCTTCCCAGAAGATCTGGGTGCAGTAAGTGATGAACATGGGAAACGGTTCCACCAAGACATTTCCGCCATGGAAAAGCGATAACGGGGTAAATGGAGTCCAAATTTGCTTGCTGATTATTGCTGGATATTAATAAGGTATGCCTCAGAAACAAAATATCGACTTAAAACGTCAAAAACAACATTTTGAGGTAAGTTAACAACAATAATATTACATTTATCGCTATATTTCGTTAGAAACCAACAATACCTTATAGAAAAAAAAAAAATTATGGGTGATAGAAAATATCTAAGGTCATTTTCGGCTTTTAGGTCAAATTTTAAGTGGGATACACTATGTTTTGTCCATGTCACAAAAAATAAGTTCTTTTTAGGGTTTTGTAGGTATGACCAAAAAACCCTTATACCGTCATTTTGTCGTCTGTCTGTCTGTCTGTCTGTCTGTCTGTCTGTTCGGTAAAAATTGTAGCCAAACGGCTAAACCTAGAGAGTTGAAATTTGGCATGCTTATACAACTCTTTGACTCGCACATAGGAAAAATACTAAATCATCTTAAAACCATATCCCCCTAAAAATATAAACAAATATGTGCCCATCGAAAATAAAAATATTTTTTTATAATTCTGAGTAGGGTATCAAATGAAAGCCCTTGGTACGTGGATTAATGATCCAATTTTTATATTTGCAAAATAAATTAATTTGAAGCGAGTTTTGCCAAAATAGTGCAAAAAAAAATTTGTCCCACACCCTGTAGCCTAGATGGTTTAAACTAAAAATCTGAAAAAATTCTAAGTAATGTACATTGGTATGAACCGAAATAGTACAACAGGAATTTTTGATTAGATTATGTTTTCGGAAAATAACGCATTTTTTGTGGTTTTTGGTTCACAAAGTGCAAAAGTTATACCAATGTAACACATTCATATGCAAGGCGTTCGATAGCGTAATGGGTTAGAGCACTGCTGGTAAATGAAGGGTTTCGAGTTCGAGTACGGAGTGAATTTTATTTTTTCCGTTTTTTTTTTTTGCATTTTTATTATGTTGAAATTATTTTGTCAAAATTCTAGTTATATTTTGAAAAACGTTGTATTTATTTTTTAAGAGCGTAAATTTAATAACCAGTCTTATATGATTAACAGACGATAAATTATTTTAAAAATATCGTTCATTTTGCCGTGATTACTACAAAGTAAAATTTGTCCTACACACTCAGCATACCGCCTTCACTTATTATATACCTGCGAAACCCTGAAATGTGTGAATATTCACACTTCACATCAATTTTTTATTTACAAGTGTTATTAGAAGCTGTGTGCAATATATATATATATATATATAATATTTTATTGCCAGGCAATTAAAGTACAAATTTAAAAAAATAAAATTACATAGTGGTTATACATATGCCTAATTGTATTTCTATGTATTCAAGTATAAATATTTTATTATTTTTTAACAATAGTGTTTAATACTATGTTGCCACACACAATTAGTTACGCCGGGAAAAAGGGCAAAACCCAGCACTTTGTATGTGTGTAATATTATATGCTGTCGAGTAGGTTTGTATCTTCTAGAAAGTTTAAAATATTTTTATTTAAATTCTAAAAGTGTTTCTCGGTAAGTTGTATGTAGAAGTTGCGGCATATCGGTGGAGTCTTTTTCTCAAATACGTGTTGATGTTTAAATTGTGTGTGTCCAATTTTGATTCTTGTTAAAATTATTGGTTCATGTTTTGTTGCATATGTTTCACGAAATTTTGTAGCGAATATTATTCAATTCTTCTTATTAATTCCTTTTGAAAACTTCTTCGCATCATAAGTTGGAGTGGGCATTTGAATTATTTCTTTGAGTATGCCGTCCTTGGCAGCTTCATCTGCTTTGTCATTTTCTGGAATGTTGCGGTGTGATGGAACTAGAGATGACCGATATTTCATTGAGGGTGATTTTTTCTCCGTGATTTATATGACACTGTTCGTAATGATGACAGAAAACGTAAAATCACGGTGACAGTGATTTTACAGATTGCGGTCTTTATACATTATTTTTATAATATTGTAATTACTGTAATATTCGATAGTATATCTAAAATATATTGTTTAATAATTTAAAATTTTAGTGACAGACACAAATAATCTTGTTAATTATGAGAGTTCACTCTTATATTTCGGGATTGCGCTAAACTGGCAGCACATCTGGCAACTGACGCTTATATCGTAAAGTTTAAATTTTTTGACGGTATACGTATATGAACATTTGAACGCACGAGCGCTATATGTGTTGTTTACACTAACTTGAAAAAATTCATCTCGACTAAAAATGGAATTAAATCGTGAACATTTTCGAGTGATTATTTTTTACAACTTTCGACGTGGATTAACCCAACAACAACTATTTATCGATGGTTTTCCGACTTTACTCGTGGCCGTAGTTCTTTTAAGGACGAATTTCGTGGAGTTCATCCAAAATCGGTTTTTGTTCGGTTTTTGTTCGTCCAAAACCGGAAAACATTGATGCTGTGCGTTAACTGATACTGCAAGATTGTCATGTGACTTATCGTGAGATTGAGGTATACTTGGGCTTTAGTGAGACCAGCATACATTCACTATTGCATGAACATTTGGGCATTAAAAAGATTTTTTCGCGTTGGATCCCACATAACTTGACACTCGCAGTGGAAAAAGCCTGAATCGTAGTGGAAAAAATGCTTGGAAAATTGGTTCAAACTAGAGATGGGAATTTCGGCTCAGTTTGCGGAACCGGATCAATGGAGGTCGTTCAGTTTGTTGAGCCGGTTCATTGATCCGGCTCAGTGATCCGGTTAAGTAAACATGTTTTCGAGACACAAGTCGGTCGTTAGTTCGTAGGTAGAACGTCGCTTAGAGCCGGTTCTTGCAATATATGAACTGTAAACATGATCCCGAGACACAGGTCAGTCAGTCGTTCGTTCGTAGGTAGAACGTCGCTTAGTGCCGGCTCTTGCTTAGACCCGGTTAGTTGTCGGTCGTTCGTTCGTAGGTAGACGTCGCTTAGAGCCGGCTCTTCCTTAGACCCGGTCAGTTGTCGGTCGTTCGCTCGTAGGTAGACGTCGCTTAGAGCCGGCTCTTCCTTAGACCCAATCAGTTGTCGGTCATTCGTTCGTACACAGAACGTCGCTTAGACCCGGTCAGTTGTCGGTCGTTCGCTCGTAGGTAGAACGTCGCTTAGCCCCGGTTCTTATCTAACATTTTTGAAACAAACAATTCACTTTATGTAGCTACTGTATTTTAAACCAGATGTGTTAAGTTTATGGCGATGTTTATTGCCCTTATAAATCGGACATCTGGGATTTGGGCAATATTTTTAATATTTTTATATAGTATGGTTGTAAGAAAATACAGACTAAGCCTATTAGTTTCAAATAAACTGCCCTACAAATTGATGACAATAAATAATACAATTTATGATAATACATTACAAGCCGAGTTCTCGCGAAGTTCAACATGACATCGATCCAGATCCGGATCACTCCGGTCACTGTTCACAATCGCCCGACCAATCGTATCCTTGAAACTTGAAACTATACAGTGAGCCGTCAGCCGGCTCATTTCAATATGGTGAACCGTGTCACTTCGGTCAGTGTACTGAGTTGGCTCAGTGAGCCGGTTCGTTCATGAACGACCCATCTCTAGTTCAAACGCATGCAAAAGTGTATTGATCTTCATGGAGAATATTTTGAAAAACAAAAAAAGCCAGTTTTGTTGTTAAATAATTGTTTTTGATCTCAAATCCCGAAATATAAAAGGCAACCCTCGTATATGAAATATATCTAAAGACAGGAACGTAGCCAAGATTCCAGCTTGGAGGGGGGCGCGGCAAAAATTATAAAATATTATGTTTCATCGAGCAACATTAAAAATTGAGAAATTAAACAAATTATAATTAATTATTAACACACAGATAAAATAATATCTTTAGAATTTAAAGTTGAATTTGCTGTACGTAGAAAAAATTTCAGTTGAATGGACGACTGTGTGAAACCGTTGATTTAAAAATGTATAAAATATAAAGGATGTCCTTGCTAGATTTAAAATCTAGTAATTGTTACAGATAGAATGAAGTTGTTGATCATTTTGTATAGCAAAAGTTCACTTAATCGTTCAAAAATTAGTTTTTAACACCTGAAGAAAATAAAAATTCTATTTAGTTCTGTTAAAACGTTTATAATAGCCTATATAAAAGTTCTTATATTCTACAATCAAATATATTAAGAGAGCTAGTACAGCAATTAAATTAGATCTTTATGTTAAACTTTTACTAATATCTATAATAGCAAAATGGATGTGTATTTCCAAAATATAATCATCCGAAAATAAATATTTTATTCGCTAGTTTAACTGCTTTGAAAATAATAAAAATCAAAATTGCAGGTAGCAAAAATCTATAATATAATACGCCAACGTGTGTCCCTGCGTGGGTGTGTGCTATGATGTCAAAAACAAAGTTGAAGCGAGATACCGAAATGTAACGAAGTATTCCGAAACTCACCAAAGTGTATATTGACATATAACGCGTTATGATAATAGTTGTTAATTGATATGTTTACACAAAAATAATATAAATTAAAATTATTAGTAGCAGAAAAATAATTATTTTAAAAAATATTTGGTTTTGATGAAAGTATGTAAGAAAAATGTGACTTTCTTTTCTTTTTTATTATTTTTTCAATGGTTTATCATTTTTTTATTTCTACGTTTAACGTTTTAAATTATCTAATGTTTTAAATTTTCAAAAATGTAAATATTTACGCTTTGGTAAAAATGAATAATTTTTACCAAAAATTACCGGCCGAGTTTGGTCATTCATATCAGCGCCACTAGGTGACAACTTATTTGTGTAAATTTAAAATTGGTTCGAAATATTTAAAATATTTTGGTAAAAATTACAAATTGATATTATACATTCAATAGTTTGCACCTTTGAAATTGTATGTCATGTTGGTATTAAAACATGGTAAAAGATTTCACTTCCATAAAATGTCATTCCATTTGACATATGTCATAAAGATAAATGATATCTTAGTTATAATGATCATAGCCAACAAATCTGAAGTAGGTTTTACAGCGTAAGGAATATTTTGAAATGACAAATTTACATTTAAAAATCAATACTACACTATAAAAGTAACCAAAATAACCAGATCTGGATTGACCTTACAAATGTGAACGCAATATATTAAAGCGGGCAAACAATGAAATTTTATTGTGTAATAGTTTCTCACGATTTATTTCAAACTGATTTGAGATATAGTGTAAGTACGCTTTTTCCGTGTGTGTATTGTTTCCGTGTGCGCTTTTTCCGTGTGTGTATTTTTTCATGTGCGCCTTTTTCCATGTGCGCATTAATCCGTGTGCGTATTTTATATTATATAAGACATTGGAAAATTTATTTTAATAAATATACTTTAAATTTACCGTCTCAAATTATTTTTAGTTTTAGCATTATAAATGTAATGCACTGAGTGAAAATGAATCGTTTTCTCATCTTAAAAAGTTAATGAATAAATAATTCGGAATAGTACTCATTATTAATCCAGTTTTTAATAATGAGCGAAGAGTTGATTCAATTTGATTCAATTTGAAGTTAGGTGTATGGCTAGAGAAAGAAGTCTGAGGTGTCGAGCAAGTTCCACATTAAGGTAATGATTTGTTTGCCAACACAGTTGGCAACGGGTGCACTAGTATTTTAATAATGACACTAAAACAAAATTCTTATTAAAATCTTCTCTATTAACCAACCTCGTGAAACGGTCTACAAACTATCATATTATATTCCTAAATTATATTTTACACGGTGTAAACTATCCAGGGTCGGCAAATGTTCCCTATGCCCCCTTGTCTACGTTCCTGTCTAAAGATCACATATAAAATTGTTTTTGACACACTTCTTAATAAATATTATGTACTTTTTAAACCAGTAAATATGGTAAATATTCATTCACATAATTACTTAATTATAAAATAATTTTGAAGAATTACAATGGATTTAATTTAACACAGAATAATTTCACTTATAGTGAAATATCACTGATAATCGAACAGCGCCGTTCACTGTAGATGTAAATCTAAAGGGCGTATCACACTAGAACTATCAGCTCATTTGACTGCTAACCATGGGGGGCTCGGGTTCGAATCCCGGTGATGGCATGGATGTTTGTATTTGTTGTAAAAATTACTAATGTATCCATAAAAATAAATATATCCTGGTTAATAGCCATCGTATTTATTTTTTCATACTTATATGTAACGTTTCCATGGTTATGATAAATAATATCTCTGTTAAAAAATATTAGGCCAAGTTATTTCTACTCTGCTGCTAGAATGTATTTTATACAAGAATTTTGTGATGGCGGTCGGTCCTGTGGTGGCCACAGCTGATTATTTTTCATACTTATATGTAACGTTTCCATGGTTATAATAAATAATATCTCTGTTAGAAAATATTGGGCTAAGTTATTTCTACTCTGTTGCTAGAATGTATTTTATGCAAGTACTTTGTGATGGCGGTCGGTCCTGTGGTGGCCACAGCTGATTTTTTATGATGCCAACAGTAACAGATAAGAGGGTTGAAGTTTTGCTATGTTTAAGTCTGAAGCCTGACTGACTTTTGGGTAATTTTTTTAATTTAAATTTAATTTACGGCACGAAGCCACTGATATTTGTACAAATAACACATAATTTAATAATGTAATTAAGAGTGACTGTTTAGGTATTCCGTAATTTGTAAATTCATATTTTTTAAAGGACTTTTGTCAATGTATTAATCTAACTGGGTGCAAGTCGTCGTAATTTAAAGGTTTTTTATTTTCTGGTAACGGGATAGCAATGGCTTGTTTCCAAATGTTAGGAAAAATCCCCCTAATCACTTAATTAATTTTAACAATAAGGCATTGATTCCGTCAACACCAGATGAGTTGGATTTTAGTGAGTTTATAATAATTTCTACAGTTTAAAAGAAAATATTAGAGAATTTTTGAATCTATTATTTTAATATTTTTATAGGGTTTCTTGGGGTATTGCAGGGGTAGGTACATTATTAAATAATTGGTTATTAATGGCGTTAATGTTCTGGAGATGAAAATGCAAATTATTTGGAGGATTACTTGCAATACTTAAGTTTTTAAAAGCTTTCCAGTGATTATTATCTTGCGATTTGAAGTAAAGTTTGTGGAACATCGCAAGTAGACTAACAGCTTATAAATAAGCTCTAACCAGGCCATCTTTTATGTTCAACTGAAAAAAAAAAAAAAAATGTTAAACCACAATTAGCTGTATAGTGCAAGATTTGGAACAAAATATTATAGCATTAATAAACAACAGTCAATGTCGAACTCAAATTAGAAGAAATTTACTTTATCCGAAAAATTGGCAAGAAACAAAATGGTAAATTAAGACCAATCGTAATTTGTTTAACAATATGGAGGAAAAAAATTAAAAATCCAACAAAATAAAAAAGCTTTTTTAACACAAATATCTCCATGTATGAAGATTATTCTCACCAAGTGATTGAAGAAAGAAAAATATTACAACCACTGCTCATAAGAACGACAAATTATTCATTAATGGAGAAATATGTAAGGGAAATAAAGTGGATGAGTCAAAATACAACAGAGGCAAATGACCCGGAAACTAGAAAAACAAGATACGTGTCGAAACTTTCAAGAAAAGGATATTAGAAAATATATTTCAGAGCCAAGATCAGGATCCACAAACTCAATAGAAATACAAGGTGTCTCAAAAGAAATTTTATATTTATTTAGCTTACTGCGTGAACGCAACGTATCCGAGGGGCGCGGGGGTTATGTCAATCGGTAGCCTGTCTCTTGGGAATTTAGTCGCTATGGAGCGTTTCTCGGGAGCAGACCGCGCGTTATACGTGCGAGAGTTTTACAAAAACGGTGATTCGGCGACTGTAGCGCGTAGAAAATTCTGCAGTATTCGAGGTTTTCGCCACTTAAATGATGCGCCAAGCATTCCTCTCATTCGACATTGGGTTAAAAAGTTTGAAGAGACTGGTACAACGCTGGATAAATCAAAATCCGGGCGACCTAGGTCATCAAGAACGATAGAAAACGTGGAGAATGTTAATCAGTCTGTTCGTGACGACCCGAACCTTTCAATTCGGAAGCACGCAAGTGCTTTAAATGTGCATAGATCATCATTACATCGCATTATGCACAAAGACCTAAATCTGCACCCCTACAAAATTGGTGCAAGAATTAAAGCCCCAAGATGCCAGTCAGAGGCTTAATTCTCAGGCAAATTGATCTCCCGGAGAGGTGACATAAATTGGCCTCCACGCAGTCCAGATTTAACCCCTATGGACTTTTTCCTATGGGGTTATCTTAAATCTAAAGTTTACGCCAATAAACCGACTTCACTGGCGCATTTGAAAGAAAATATCCGTCACGAAATGGCAGCCATCCCTGAGTCCACCTGCCGAGACGTCATAAGTAATTTTACTGTTCGATTAAATGAGTGCCGAGAACGCGAGGGTCTACATTTAGACGATATTATTTTTAAGTAATAAATCCCCAAAAAGTGTATTTTAATAATTAATAAACATTTTTTCTATATACGGCTTACTTTTTTTTTAATCGATCCACTAAATATAAAATTTCTTTTGAGACACCTTGTACAAAGCAAACCCAATGAAATTACTGTTAAAATATAGCAACCAAATGGTTGGAAACACAAAGATGAATACAGCTACAAAAAAGGACTTTATGCTACCAAAAATGTAAAATAAGAATTAAAAAGACATAGAAGAATCCTAAGCCGGTTGGTCACCATGTGAGTCTAAGCCCCCCCCCCCACCTAAATGGTATATTTATTGCTATTAATAATGTAAAAACTTTATCGGAATAATCTAGAATCCAAGAAATGGAGCAAACAACAGAAAAATTATAATTGGACATTTTAGGCTTGGCAGAGATTAGAAGAAACTACAGTTCAATAATACAAAGAAAATCAACAACTCTATTTTGTCATACTAAAACAAAAAATATACAATACAGAGTCGGATTTTGTATAAAAACTAAATGTAAACAGAACTTTGACTCATTCATACCAGCTTGTGAAAGGATAGCCATTTTAATACTCAAAATAAACAAAAACATCAAAGTTAGAATAATACAGGTTCACGCGCCAACTAGTGACAGTACAAAAGAAGAAATAGAGGTTTACTTCAACCAGTTAGATGAAATACTGGAAGATAAAATAATAAAATACGAAATATTAATGGGAGACTTCACTGCCAAAATAAGTATACAACAAGTAAATGAAGAAAATGTCATGGGAAACTTCAATTAAGAACAACAGAGGAAAAATGCTTGCAAATTTTGCTGCAGAAAATGGATTGAAAATAGTTAATACATTCTTCAATAAACGGAAGGAGAGAAAGTAGACATGGAAGTCTCCAAAAGGCCACAAAAATGAAATTGACTTCATTCTTACAAATTACATGAGACATATCTCCAACTATGATGTATTGAATAATTTTGAGGATAGATCAGATCACCGACTAGTTCGGACCACAATAAAAATCAACAAAACTCTTCTTAGAAAAAAGTTCATTTGACAAGGCACAAAATGATCATACATTAGAGAAAAAGAAGAGTTGTATTTACAAACATTGTCACAAAATCTCAGAATCGAAACATCAAATATAACTCATAAAAATGTCAAAGATATATATGATTCAATTCAACACGCCAATACTAAAATCTAAAAAAGAATTACCTGCCTACAAATATAAGAAGCAGCAATTATTTTCAGCAAAAACAAAAGAAATTATAAAAGAAAGAACAATAATAGAAAGAATCAGAATTGCTAGAAAATGTATGAGATGTGATAGTAGATCAAACAACGAGAAAATGGTGCAAGAAATAAGGGAGTCGATCTCATCCATTAAGAAAATTTTGAAAAATTTAGAGAGTGGAAATAAGTGGTTTAAAAATCTAAAAAACAAAGCTAGAGACCCGGAATAGAAAAGAAAAGATATACAGTAAACAGATTTTTACACTGAATTATACTCTTGCAAAGAAGAACCTACAAATCAAGATCAGTGCAGATGAGGCACCCCACTTATTAACTAGTGAAATAAAGAATGTATAAACCAATTAAAATACAGTAAAAGACCCGGAGAAGACAACATCCTAAACAAATTACTTAAATTGGCAATGAAGAACTAGCAACACCTCTACAATTACTGTTTAACAAAATTATAAAAGGCAAAACGATACCAAAAGAGTGGGTAAGATTAGAAATTATTTTATTGTTTAAAACAGAAGATAAATCAAATATTAACAATTACATACCAATAAGCTTACTTCCTACCATCTACAAAACCTTCACCAAACTCATTTAATACGGAATAAAACAAAAACCAGAAGAATTTCAAGTAGAGGAACAGGCAAGTTTCAGAAAGGGTAGATCTACGATCCATTACCTACACACCATGAACCAAGTATAGTCCGTACCAAATTAATTTTGAAGATCGCAATAAAATAATAAAAGTTAGGGAGCTCATAAAATTACAATAGAAGTGACATAACTAGGCGTGTCAACCCATAGCCGTAGGGATTAGTTTTTCACATTACGTATCTTACTTAGGATTAACAAAAACAAGTATACTTATTTATAGTTAGTACTTAAACGTATGTATACGCCACTGACCGTTGACTGATTACAACGTGGTTGTAAACATGAACCCAAGTTCTTTTGTAATTTAACAAAGTGATTATAGTTATACGGGATAATTGTTTTATGCGGATCTTCAAAAATAATATAAATTTACAATATAAAAGAAAAAAGCAGTGAGTATAACTTCCCAATATATATTGCATTCGTAGATTATTACAAAGCTTTCGACTCGCTGTTATACAATACCATCTGGAATGCACTAAAAAAAGCAGGAATTGAGATGAAATATTATAAGTATCATACAAATTCTATACAAAAATAACACAGTAGTCATTAAATTAGTAGAACAAGGCAAACCTTTTCAAATATACAAAGGAGTCAGGCAAGGAGACCCACTCTCGTCAGACCTGTTGAATTACTTGCTAGAGACCATCTTTCAAAATATAGACTGGGCTTAGTTGTCTTTTATTTTAAGACCGTATTTAGGTCTTAAAATAAATGATAACTTACTCACTTACGCTTCGCTGATGACATCGTAATTGTATCTAAAACTGCAAATGAACTACAGTTTCATCTCAAAGAACTTAACTATTATAGTAAATCTGTTGGTCTATCCATAAACAAAAGTAATGACGAATAGTTTGGAAGAAAGCATTAAAATAGAAGACAAGACAGGTCCGACAAAGAATTAGATAGAAGCGTGCCGCGCCTAGCAGTTTTGGCGCCCTTGTGCAATATTTTATATGGCGCCCCCAATTTTCTATTACAGTTAGTATGATTGATGTAGTATATGGAAATGTGGGTGAAGTAAAGTATTATCCAGTATTGAAAATAATTTAAAAAATAATTTCATAAATTTATTCTTATTTTTAAATTTTCAAATATATACTTATAAATAAAAACAGAAAAAAATACATTTAAACATATATTATTATTGTTTGTATATTATCATCATATAATTTAGAACAATACAACCTATACCAAATATAAAATAATAAAAAAAAATCGAAATAAATTGAGCTTTTCGCGCTTTAATTTTGGTAAATTGCTTAATTAAATCTTCGGTATCTAATTATTTTAATAGATCCGATTCTATTGAGATAATAGCAAGGATACTTAGTTGATTTTGCCTCATAGTTGATCTCAAATAATTTTTTATTATTTTGAGTTTTAAAAATGAACGCTCTGCGGTCGCGACTGAAACTGGCATTGTTAATAAAATTATTGTGCTTGTGTTAGGAAACGAATTCATTAACAAGTTGTTAATGGTTATATAATTTAAAGTTTCGTCTGGACACTCAATAATTTCTTCATCTAAGTTTAGTAAAAATTGTAATTCTTGAACGAGCTCTATAGCAATAATATCTTACTTGTTGAGATTATCATCGTTTAATATATTTTCGACATATTGGCATAGAATTATCCTATAATATAATACGCCTGTTTGTATGTTCGTATGTTCGACCGGTCGTTTCTTCATTCCCCGATAGAGGCGCGCATATGTTAATTATTTATGTAAATTGTTTAAAATATATTGTTGATGCAATAATAGTGAATTTTCTACGAACACTTTTTATAATTATTATAAGATGCAATAATAGTGAATATTCTACGAACACTTTTTATAATAATTGATAGAATTGTAAGAAATTATTGTTTATGTATTGGACAGTAGTGTGCTGTGAATTTTTGTTTTGAGTGTTGACATTAAATTAGTAAAAATGACAGTTGTGTTTTTCATTAAAAAATCACTTCACAATTATTAATTTAGTTGTGAAATACACGGATCGGTTTTTTTACGAAACAAAACATAGAAAAACGTTATCCTTCCGTGATATTCGACATTTTTGATTAAAATTATTATTAGCAGAAAAATAATTATTTTAAAAAATATTTGGTTTTGATGAAAGTAAGAAAAATGTGACTTTTTTTTCTTTATTATTATTATTTCAATGCTTTATTATTTTTTTATTTCTACGATTTATAGGACAAGATTTACAATATCCCACTGCAAACTCTATACAGATGGCAGCACATAACGACTACACTAAATAATTCAAGAATTATCAGTGGCTCTAAAACAATGGTTTCTGTTTATTTATCACATTAAAATATCATTTACCTTTTAGTTTAGGTTAAATTCACCTTAAAATAGGGTGACCAGATTTCAGTGAAGGGAAACCGGGACACAGGAAAAAAAAAGAAGGTCTTTGTTTCCTCCCAGATCCAAGTGAAGAGCAAAAAAAAAGGTCCGCACCTCCCAAATTCAAAATGAAGAGCAAAAAAAAAAGGTCCTCTCACCTCCACAAATTTAAAGTGAAGAGCAAAAAAAAAGGTCCTCACCTCAGATTCAAAGTGAAAAGCAAAGAGATTCAAAAACCGGGACAATCGGGCGTCCCGAGAACAGTTTTCGGGACACCGGGACAATTGACCGAAAACCGGGAAGGATGGTCACCCTACCTTAAAAGCACTATCTTAGGTTATGGTTGATAACTGTTTTTTTTTTTTTTTTTATAAACCACCTAAAAATAAATTGTATTTTAACTGTTCTGTGCAGGGCTAGGGACAGTGATTCACCTTAAAAGCACTATCTTAGGTTATGGTTGATAACTGTTTTTTTTTTTTTTATAAACCCCCTAAAAATAAATTGTATTTTAACTGTTCTGTGCAGGGCTAGGGACAGTGATTCACCTTAAAACCACTATCTTAGGTTATGGTTGATAACTGTTTTTTTTTTTTTTATATAAACCACCTAAAAATAAATTGTATTTTAACTGTTCTGTGCAGGGCTAGGGACAGTGATTCACCTTAAAAGCACTATCTTAGGTTATGGTTGATAACTGTTTATTTTTTTTTTTATAAAGCACCTAAAAATAAATTGTATTTTAACTGTTCTGTTCAGGGCTAGGGACAGTGATTCACCTTAAAAGCACTATCTTAGGTTATGGTTGATAACTGTTTATTTATTTTTTTATAAACCACCTAAAAATAAATTGTATTTTAACTGTTCTGTGCAGGGCCAGGGACAGTGATTCACCTTAAAAGCACTATCTTAGGTTATGGTTGATAACTGTTTATTTATTTTTTTTTATAAACCACCTAAAAATAAATTGAGTTTTAAAAGTTCTGCACAGTCCCACCTGTTTAGAATCTCTGTATATTGAACAAATGACGTGTGTGACGCATGCGCAGTGTTCAGTGGGATATTGTAAATCTACCCCCTGATTTGAGATATAGTGTAAGTACGCTTTTTTCCGTGTGCCCTTTTTGCCGTGTGTGTATTTTTTCATGTGTGCTTTTTTCCGTGTGCGTATTAATCCGTGTGCGTTTTTTCCGTGTGCGTATTTTTATATTATATAAGAAAATGGAAAATTAATTTTAATAAATATATTTTAAATTTAACGTCCCAAATATTTTTAGTTTTAACATTATAAATATAATGCACTGAGTGAAAATGAATCGTCTTCCCATCTTAAAAAGTTAATGAATTAATAATTCGGAATAATGCTCATTATTTGTCCAGTTTTTAATAATGTGCGAAGAGTTGATTCAATTTGAATTGGATGAAGTTAGGCGATGAAGAAGTCTGAGGTGTCGAGCAAGTTCCACATTAAGGTAATGATTTGTTTGCCAACACAGTTGGCAACAGGTGCACTAGTTATACATATTGTTCTATTTCAGAATAATTTTTAAATTTATCAGTATTCCACAAAAACTCGAAATTAATGTAATAAGAAGAAAGGGATTGGAGTCGTTCCTCTACTGATGTGATAATTACATTTAGAGAATGAAAAAACAATCAACTTTGCATTTTAATGTTTCGTCGTACATTGCTTCATCGTAACATTCATAATCAAACTGTATTTTTATTTTCCATATGATATTCCATACTACCTACTAATGCGCGGCTATTGACCGACGAAAGTACGAAAATAAAAAACATTCCGTACTGTACCATATAAAAACAGACCGCTCAAAGAAGCAATATATAAATCGGGACTTCCCCGACTTGTCTTAGGTAGAGGTGTGGCTGTCATGTTATTCCGAGCTTATCATAAACATATACAGACCCCGTTGCCAACGACGTTGGCAAACTGATATCGAATAAAAATCAATATAAGCAGGAATTAATTATTAAAATTTGCATGATTCTGCGTATATTAACAAAACAAAAACGTTTCTTGATTATACCTAGGAAATCCTAAAAACCGCTTAATGCGTGTCGTTTAAAAATTAGTATCGGGCTGGATACGGCCCGCAGCCCATATACTGGACATCAATGGTATATCTGTTTCTGATTATACCTAGGAAATCCTAAAAAGCCGCTCAATGCATGTCGTTTAAAGTTTAAAAATTAGTATCGGGCTGGATACGGCCTGCGGGCCATATGCTGGACATCAATGGTATAGCTGTTTCTGATTATACCTAGGAAATCCAAAAAAGCCACTCAATGCATGCATGTCGTTTAAAGTTTAAAAATTAGTATCGGGCTGGATACGGCCCGCGGGCCATATGCTGGACATCAATGGTATAGCTGTTTCTGATTATACCTAGGAAATCCTAAAAATCTGCTCAATGCATGTCGTTTTAAGTTTAAAAATTTAGTATCGGGCTGGAGACGGCCCGCGGGTCATTATACGTTGCGTAACATCAATTCAAAACCTGCCCCTGACACAACAATCTTCACCCTCGAGTCACCGTATGTACTGCAATGCTCTGCTCTAGTGTCTGGTAAGCTATCTGTTTCGTCATATACGTCGCCCCCTACTACTAACTTCGTTACCGCCCACACCCCACAAAACTCATTCACACCACGCAACTTAGCGTTACGATGACACACAGAAATTAGGGCTTTTATATATATACTAGTGCACCTGTTGCCAACTGTGTTGGCAAACAAATCATTACCTTAATGTGGAACTTGCTCGACACCTCAGACTTCTTCATCGCCTAACTTTATCCAATTCAAATTGAATCAACTCTTCGCACATTATTAAAAACTGGACAAATAATGAGCATTATTCCGAATTATTAATTCATTAACTTTTTAAGATGGGAAGACGATTCATTTTCACTCAGTGCATTATATTTATAATGTTAAAACTAAAAATATTTGGGACGTTAAATTTAAAATATATTTATTAAAATTAATTTTCCATTTTCTTATATAATATAAAAATACGCACACGGAAAAAACGCACACGGATTAATACGCACACGGAAAAAAGCACACATGAAAAAATACACACACGGCAAAAAGGGCACACGGAAAAAAGCGTACTTACACTATATCTCAAATCAGGGGGTAGATTTACAATATCCCACTGAACACTGCGCATGCGTCACACACGTCATTTGTTCAATATACAGAGATTCTAAACAGGTGGGACTGTGCAGAACTTTTAAAACACAATTTATTTTTAGGTGGTTTATAAAAAAAAATAAATAAACAGTTATCAACCATAACCTAAGATAGTGCTTTTAAGGTGAATCACTGTCCCTGGCCCTGCACAGAACAGTTAAAATACAATTTATTTTTAGGTGGTTTATAAAAAAATAAATAAACAGTTATCAACCATAACCTAAGATAGTGCTTTTAAGGTGAATCACTGTCCCTAGCCCTGAACAGAACAGTTAAAATACAATTTATTTTTAGGTGCTTTATAAAAAAAAAAATAAACAGTTATCAACCATAACCTAAGATAGTGCTTTTAAGGTGAATCACTGTCCCTAGCCCTGCACAGAACAGTTAAAATACAATTTATTTTTAGGTGGTTTATATAAAAAAAAAAAAAACAGTTATCAACCATAACCTAAGATAGTGGTTTTAAGGTGAATCACTGTCCCTAGCCCTGCACAGAACAGTTAAAATACAATTTATTTTTAGGGGGTTTATAAAAAAAAAAAAAACAGTTATCAACCATAACCTAAGATAGTGCTTTTAAGGTGAATCACTGTCCCTAGCCCTGCACAGAACAGTTAAAATACAATTTATTTTTAGGTGGTTTATAAAAAAAAAAAAAAAACAGTTATCAACCATAACCTAAGATAGTGCTTTTAAGGTAGGGTGACCATCCTTCCCGGTTTTCGGTCAATTGTCCCGGTGTCCCGAAAACTGTTCTCGGGACGCCCGATTGTCCCGGTTTTTGAATCTCTTTGCTTTTCACTTTGAATCTGAGGTGAGGACCTTTTTTTTTGCTCTTCACTTTAAATTTGTGGAGGTGAGAGGACCTTTTTTTTTTGCTCTTCATTTTGAATTTGGGAGGTGCGGACCTTTTTTTTTGCTCTTCACTTGGATCTGGGAGGAAACAAAGACCTTCTTTTTTTTTCCTGTGTCCCGGTTTCCCTTCACTGAAATCTGGTCACCCTATTTTAAGGTGAATTTAACCTAAACTAAAAGGTAAATGATATTTTAATGTGATAAATAAACAGAAACCATTGTTTTAGAGCCACTGATAATTCTTGAATTATTTAGTGTAGTCGTTATGTGCTGCCATCTGTATAGAGTTTGCAGTGGGATATTGTAAATCTTGTCCTATAAATCGTAGAAATAAAAAAATAATAAAGCATTGAAATAATAATAATAAAGAAAAAAAAGTCACATTTTTCTTACTTTCATCAAAACCAAATATTTTTTAAAATAATTATTTTTCTGCTAATAATAATTTTAATCAAAAATGTCGAATATCACGGAAGGATAACGTTTTTCTATGTTTTGTTTCGTAAAAAAACCGATCCGTGTATTTCACAACTAAATTAATAATTGTGAAGTGATTTTTTAATGAAAAACACAACTGTCATTTTTACTAATTTAATGTCAACACTCAAAACAAAAATTCACAGCACACTACTGTCCAATACATAAACAATAATTTCTTACAATTCTATCAATTATTATAAAAAGTGTTCGTAGAATATTCACTATTATTGCATCTTATAATAATTATAAAAAGTGTTCGTAGAAAATTCACTATTATTGCATCAACAATATATTTTAAACAATTTACATAAATAATTAACATATGCGCGCCTCTATCGGGGAATGAAGAAACGACCGGTCGAACATACGAACATACAAACAGGCGTATTATATTATAGGATAATTAAGCCAAGGTATAAAAAAGAGAGCAAAGCAGCGAAATTAAATAAATTAATTCCTGTTAACATGCGCATAGTGGAGCGTACTGCAGCGAGGTTATATCGTTGTTATAGTGGAGCAAGGCGACGCGTTCAAACAATTTTGATTTCTCTGCTATCATCGTTGCTGAAATAGTTGTTTAAAATGGATATTGAGGCATTTACAAGTAGTTCTCATTTATAAGAGGTATTTATTGTAGGTTCCGATTGAAATTTGTCCATTTTTTACCAATTTATGTTGAATTTTTTCCAAAATATAATCAAACGTTGAAATACTCCTGCGAAAATAAGAATGAAACTTTTCTGGATATTTGCGGAGTTGCATATAGAAATGATTAAATTCACCATGTATATGTCTACTTTTATTTATTCTGTGAACATTACACCTTCTAGTGTGTTTATTTTTTAGTAAATACCAAATTTTCAGGGAAGAGTTTTATGTTAGCAAGAAATCCATTATAATTTTGTGAACTTTCTGCTCGATTTTAAACGCGTCACTATGTGTAGACACTCTTTTATAAGCGCGACATTCTTTCGCTGTTTTACTCTCCGCTTTCATCGCTGCTTTGCTCTATGCTTCACTATGTGCTTAGCCTACGTGAGCTGTTGTTTGTCGGAGAACGTCGCTCTCACTGGTGGAGAGTGACCGACCACACACCTCAAGCCCCGCTAGAACCTAGGAACTTAGCCTTATGTGGAACACACAGAAATTAGGGCTTTGATATATATAATTGGAGATTCCCCGTAACCTTTTAAAGTACATTCTTTTTTTTTTAATGGAAGGAACAATTTTTTTTGTTTATAATTGAGAAAACATATTGCCTATATTTTTCTTGGAGTTTTGTCGCTTCTCGGCGCCGTTGTACACCGCAGAACCTTGCATAGGCTGATCAGATTTTTTTTGCAGAAAAATAGTATACTTAAAAAAAAGGTCATCACTGTAGAAATACAAGTAATAGTGATGAGCAAAAAAAGTCCTCACTCCAAAACTACAAGTAATGAGCAAAAAATGGTCTTCACTCCAAAAATACAAGTGATGAGCAAAAAAAAGTCCCTCATTCTCTACGAAAAAAAAAAAAAAAAAACAAGTGACGAGCAAAAAAGAGTATATCCAGGTTTTTTTAATAAAAAGTAAGAATATACCAAGATATTACTTAAAAAAGAGTATAATACTCTAAAAATGAGTACGTCTGGTCACCCTAACCTTGCACTGATGTACGGCGTGGGCCTGGATAGCAAAACGAACTGTGCATGGAATAAATATTGTTCACTGAAAAAAAATAATATAAGAGTATACTACCTACGTACATAAAATGAAAAACTTTTGACGTACGCTTTAGTCCTGTTTTAACATACGGATCACAAACTTGGATACTAATAGAAAACCAGCTTAATAAAATAAAGATATGTCATAATAAAATGGAAAGAAATATGTTATCTCTAACATGGAAGGATCGAGTGACAATTAAAGAGATGAAAAGTCGAACACAAATAGCGACCTAGCAACAACCATTAAACTGAGTGAAATGTTTGTAACGAATACAGTAAATTCATGTATGGCTGTACTAAGGAAATATGTTCATAGTTTGCGGGAAATACTGTGGGCGACGTGCAACCAGCTTGTACAGTGCTGTTTAGATAGCGATAAGAATTTTCTTACGCAAGTTACGCACAAGGCACTACAACTCATTTATTAACCTTTTATGAATGAGCGGTCTCTCCTACGACTGGTGACCATATTTCCATAATTTAATACGAACTCAAACCATGTTTGTTATATTTGTAATTTCTTGTTCTCTGTTAACTGTATATTCTGTTTTCTGTTTCCGTTATGTATTTTGTGGATTTCTTTGTAAATATGTGTTTCTTTTGGCTCTTGAGCCGTTCAATAAATATATTATTATTATTTTGGGGTTTGTCAGGTCTTGACAAGCGTCCACTAATCTCAAACTTCAGCAACCTTTTGAGCCGCGTCATACTAGAGACTAGTGGAGCTAAATACACACGACTGCATCCCAAACCCTGGCGATATGCAGCCGCGGAAATTACGCCAGATCCGGGCACTGGATGCGGAGCGACCCGAGCAGCACTGCTTTCTGCATCCTGCAGATCAAAGAGTTGGCAGAAGATCTACAGGCGGGAATGGACTCGATT